>OX335793.1:6268035-7530535 GCA_946896805.1 Scutellaria galericulata | reverse complement strand
CTGAACAAGTTACTGAGGGTAATCAAGTTTTTTATGTTGGTGGTGTTCAAGATGTTGCACCTCAGGATGTTGTACCCAATAAAGCAACTGTGGTGCCTGACCAAGTTGCTAAGGAGAGTCAGGTCCTTGTACCAAATGACACACAAGGTGCTGAACCTGCTGGTGTTGAGAGTGAGGTAGCTATTAAGACAGCTTCGACCTCGGGCCAGGATAAGGTTGAGACAGCTCCAGTGGAGGATATAGAAGGGAATGATGGTGTAGAGGAGAGGCCTTCCAAAGGTAAAACGATGACTGTTGTTGCTGCTGCTCCTGCTCCGAACCCTGATGACGGAAATGAATCATCTAAAAGTGATGATGAGGTTCCTGAAGGTGGCAATTCTCCACATATAGAATCTCACAAACTTAAGAGGATGCCCGAGGAGATTGAGAAACAGATGTTGGATGAAAACGCAACAGAACAACAAGGGGAAGCAAGTCAGGCACTGGTTTACTATACTCATGAGATTTCAAGACCAGTGGATAGGGTTGAAACTCTTACTGATGCTCAAGAACTCTCTCTTCAAGGAGTGATGAATGATGTTCAGGGACTGGTGAGGGCCATGGAAACACATCAGATGAATCTGGCCACCAACACTATCATGCGAGAAAGAACACATTTAGAAACCTTGAGCGAATTGAATAAAGAGTTGGATGCTCTTCTTGGAAAGATCCAAACCAGGTTGAATGAAGAGTTCAATACTCAACATACTTCCAGAAGTAGATTTGAATGGGAATAGAAAGCTTCATTTGATGCTCAAGACGTAGTTCTGAAAGATCTGAAAACATATGTTGATGAAGTAAAAAGTAATCAAACAACACAAAACCTGATACTGGAAGAAGTGAATACCACAGCTCGCAATACCAATACAGGATTCTGAATCTGGAGCTGTTGGTAGGAGAAATGAGGGCCATCGTGGAAATAGTTTACCCTGCGGAGGCTGCTGAAGTTACTAGCCCCTACACTACTAAGGCTGATGATGCCAAAAAGGGGGAAGGAAAGAGTAAGTAGACAGTTGAACTGATGATGCAATAGTGGATGCCACTGCTAAGGAAATTGATGATGATGATGATGATGCTCCTATAACCAAGATTGTCAAGCGCAAAAGATCTGACTCTGGTCATATGGTCAGATTGAGCCAAAATGGAAGAAGAAAGATGATGATGAAGAAGGTGATGCAGGTACTGGGGATGTTGGGACCCAGACAACAAGTAGTACTGCATTGCACAAAGGAGGACATTTTGCTGGTGATGCTACACGTCAGAGAATTCAAAGATAGCAAACTAGTCGAGGATAAGAAGAAAAATAGCAAAGACTACAAAGCTAAGTTACTCATGCTAAAACTTGTATAACTATGTCCGCATGACCTTTGCTAAGTGAAGAAAGATGGAAAGAGTTGAAGAAAACAGATGAGGAGAGGAGGAAGCAAACTGATTGGATTTCGAGGCTGGGAATTGTTGGACCTCAAAGATGTAAACCTACTGAGAAGATAAAATCTGCCTTACATGTCTTTCCTGACCAAAAAACATCTGATCTTAATAGGGAAGCTGCTCTAGCTGAGATAGATGTGCTACTAGATCAAAGACCTGACAACATAAATTCCTTTTGGAATCTGAGTATCTTTGAACAAGTAGATCTACCCACAAGCAGGAACCCAACTTTCAAAGAGATCACTCACTTCAAAAAGTCAGAATACTTGATATATTTCAGAAATCTTTGTAGAGTTAACTTCTTTAAAGATTCCTCAACTGTTGAGAAAGCTCTAAAGGAGTATGAAGAGCTTGCGAGAGAAAAGAAGTTGGGCTGTCAGTTGAAGATGATCGAAAGAGCGAAGAAAGGAGAAGAGATTCCCTACTGCCAGGACTTTTGGTTAAGGTGGATACATATTCCTGTGATTGCTGAGCAGATGGAGAAATCCTACCAGGAATCCATCTTAAATTGATGGAGATGAACGAAATAAGAAGAAGCCATTAGGAAGAGACAATAAGCTACCTCAGGACATGATATTATGAAAAATAAGCTATTTGGAAAGGGAGCTGTGTGGCGACAATAGAACCTGATGAGGATGTGCTTATTGTTATTACCTCAGAAAACCAATAGAGTAAGCACTTCTTAAAAAGAATTCTTATATTCTTTGTACTTCTTTTCTTAAGTTCTGAGCTAGTTTATTCTTTTGTATATAGCTCTGATACATTGTACAATACTTATACTTTTCTGAGTATGAATCTACACCTGTTTTTTTTACTGCTTACTAATGGGTTTTCTCATCATCAAAAAGAGGAAAATTGTTAGGATATTTCTGACTAGGTTTTGATGAGACAAAGTAATATTAGATGAAACTTTTGAGTACCTATTTTCCACGTTTTATAAGTGGACTAAGGTTTGATGTGCTTAATATTCTTAGATATAACTTCTAAGATATATAGATCAAAAAAAATAGAGACAACTGATCCTTAGCAGGTTTCTGAGTTTTTAAAGAGATTTGAAGAATACTCTTGTGATGGGAGGACAGAAAGCTGAAGAAGGAATCTGACTAGTAAGTAGATAATACATAAGACAGGAAGCTGACTGCAAGTTTCAAGAACAGGAAATTATTCTAGAATAGGAAGCTGATGCAGATCAGAAAAGCTAGCACGAAGCAGAAAATAACCACTGCAGCCTTTGTAGGAAGCCGTAATTACACCAGACATATTCAATGCAATACGAGGAATGCATTGATATCACACAAGGAATGGCTCCTGTCAAGGATCCGTTAGACTATGGTTTATGCCAAGCCAATAAGGAGATGTCATCTGGATCCGCGGCTCTGCAAGCACTATAGCGGAAGTACGACGCATTTAATGTGAGTCAGTGAAAAGACAAGGATAAGTAGCCGCTTTTTTCAGACGCATTAATTGCAAAGATTTGAAGATCACATTTTGACATGATATGGATAATGCCTTTCTTCAACGGGCATTTTTCTAACTGATATAAATAGAAGAGTAGAGTGACTGTGAAGACAACTGGACAATTGGACAACTAAACAACTGAGCTACCAATATTCTCAAGATTTTTCAAGCTCATATATTTGTTAAGCTTTCAAGTGCGGTCACTCAACCTTCGAAGCAGTCTACCTTTCAAGTGTTCGAGCTCTCAAGTTCAAGACTGACTTCACCGCAACAGTTGAAGAAACATTTTATCCTTTAACCGTTTGTACTGTGTGCGTTATTTTGTTTTATTTTTGGTGTAACTTAGTTGATAGGATTGAGGTCCTTGCTAAGTATATAGTCTTGTATAGACTATTTTCCTTGTGTGGGATTGTGTACCCTATGTGGGTTGTGGCCTAGGAATCTGGGATTTTGTAGGTATAACTTGTTAGGAAGATGTTTGTAATGTTGAGGCTTGTAAATCGAACTGACTTAACGAAGTTCCTCCTCTAGGAATGAGTAGAGTGGACGTAGAAGGATTACACCACCTTCGAACCACTATAAGCCATAAGTGTTTATTGTTTTGATTTATTTGCTGCACTTTACTTACTGCATATCTATCCTGCTGCATACATCACAAGCATTCTGCTAAAACCCTTTGTCAAACAACATACTTGCGAAAGAAAACATTTTCCAAAACATAAACTTTATCGAGTATTTTCTGCTGCATACTGTGATACCGAGTCAGGAACCTGAATTAGCATTCTGCCAGGTTTTTGAATCGAATCAGGTTACTGCATTCCTCCTTGAATCAGTAACTTGTTCAGCAATGTTTTAAAAAGTTCAAAAATCGATAGAGGTTCATTCACCCCCCTCTGAACCTCTGACCACTTGGGACTAACAAATACATTTAATTCTTCATTTATAACTATCATCTCATTTTTTCCTTAAGGTGCTCATAACTTAATGTATTCGTTCAGATCATTGTATAGACATTCTCAACTCAAGTAGTCAGCTGACACTATTCTCATCGTTCTTCATGATCAGTTTTTTTTATCTTCAAATGTTCTTTGAAAGAATATGTTTGTCGTGTTTTACTAATCTCGCTATTCATAGGCTTTAGATACTTAGTCTCTGAATTATTTAACTTATTGAGTATTATATTCTTCAGGTCTTCTGCTCTTCGTATGGATTCAGCTTTCTAGAGTCTTTAGTTCTTCAATTACTCAGCTTTTTCAGTAGAATTCCCCCAGAGTAAATGCTCTCACCATAAACTCGAAGTCAGCTTTTTTGAGACTCAGATAACCTAGAGTCAACTAATCTAAACATTTAGCTATATTAAGCTTTAGCTATACCCAGAGTTATATCATCATTAAAATTACACTTATTTCCTATTCCGACCAAAGAGTTTTAGCCTTAGGTGTTGATGAATTTTCAGAGTTAGTCATTAGCACCTTCTAATATCCATTAATGGATTCATCAAGTTGCAATGTGTTGTAAAATGAAAATACATGTTCTGACATAATTGCCAAAACCTATACATATTGAAGCGAAACTGTGAATACAAACCTGAAGTGTTACCAATTGAACAAAATGAACTGTGCAAATGTATCAAAAGAATAACACAAGAAATTTAAATGAGTTTTAATTCCCTCAATCCACTCTAATGTTTATCATTTATAAAGCTTAAATATAGGCGTACAAGACGAACTTTGATGTGTACGACAAGTCATTGCATTATATCAAGGCCCATGATCGTGTTTTCAAGCCTAAGATACAATGTAATTATTTATCTTTATTTCCTGCTTAGTTATTAAGCCCATATTTATCTCCTGTTGGACCCTTGCACGACCCTTGAGTACTATTTAATTGAGTTTTCAGAACATGATTGGGGTTGTTGAATTGATTATTGAATAATACTTATGAGAGATGTCTAGTATACGTTGTATCAAGGCTCTTCTCTTTGTGTTTGATCTTCTGCTACGTCAGTTGGTATCACGAGACTAGGTACGATGCCTCCCCGTCATCAACCCACTGTTGAATAGGCTGCTCAAGCGGATAAACAACGTGAAGCCGTCGTTGCTGCTTTAACCCGCCAAGTTGCTGCCCTTGCAGCCAGTTTGGAGGACTTAAGCCTCGCCATCACAACTGCACTACGGGTGCTCATCACGGCCCAAATCCATATTAGAATCACCCAAAAGGGCATCGATCATGACGTGAGATGCACCATGATCGATCCTCGTCTCCTGATTTTGTTAGGGATGGGGAAGACACTCTGTCCAATTTTAATCCCTTGGCCTCGTTAGCCCTGGCCACTGTTCATCACCGGGACGACAATCGTCGTTGGGAGACCGAATTTAAATTAGAAATCCCTGAATTCACCGGTACTCTGGACCCCTGCGAATTTTTTGATTGGATGAACACTGTAGAGGATCTGTTGGAATTCAAATTTATCCCCGATCGTAGACGTGTGACGCTCATCGCTACACGGTTTTGTGACTGCGCTTCATCTTGGTGGCAACAGATGAAGAATTCCCACCGCCTTATCAGAAAGCTAAAGATTGAAACATGGGTAAATTTCAGAAAACATTTACATCATGAATTTCTGACATATAATTTAAAGAGTTTTTTATTCCAGAAATTTCACACGTTACATCAGGGCTCGAGATCGGTTGATTCTTACTGATAAATGTCGTTTTCACATATTTTTGTGTATGTTTATGTATTCATTTGAATATGTTTAGATACATTTTTATGATGATTTTTTATATTATATTGTATAAGTTGCATTTGACGGGTGTGTGCTTAATTTCATGATTTTGATGAGGAAAGTGCAAGTTTGAAGTGTAATTGATGATCAAGGAAGGAATCATAGAAAAAATGAGGAAGAATAGAAGTTGAAAT
The DNA here is from genome assembly GCA_946896805.1 of Scutellaria galericulata. Lineage (NCBI taxonomy): Eukaryota > Viridiplantae > Streptophyta > Magnoliopsida > Lamiales > Lamiaceae > Scutellaria > Scutellaria galericulata. The sequence continues at coordinate 7,524,688 of OX335793.1, read as the reverse complement.
ATGAGATTGCATGAAAGAATTGGTGGCGCACTATCTGGTCGTGCCCATGCAGCACGACCGTGTCCCAGTGTGCAGAGAAGTGCTCGATGACGGGGCACGACCGTGTCTAACAGCACGGTCAACTCTATGAAAAAGATAGTGACCTCTTGGCAGGGCACAGTCAACCGTGTTGTACAGCACAACCGTGCCCAGGTGAATAGGAACTTGTAGAGTTTTGGTTTTCTTGGAGTATTTTCATCTCTTACTTCACTTGCAAGATTCCCAAAACAATATAAATACTCAACATGAAGAGAGAGAGAAAAATGAGACAAATTGAGAGAGATTCATAGAGAAAAACATGATAGTCTGAGAAGCATCTAGAGGATTTGAAGAAGAATTCAAGAGATCGAGGAATCGCAATATAGTCGTCTAATAGAGTTTTTAATCTTTTCTTCTTTTGTTGAATATAGTAGATATGATATTTCCAATCTTGTCTATGAGTTTGTTTATGATCATGTCTAACTAATTTCTAGGGTTTCTAGGGCTTGTTAGTAATTTGATTCAAATCTAGATGGATCTTTAATTTCAATTCAAAGTTCATGATCGTTTATCCTATTTATGTGTTTATAAGTTGATTGCTTGTTTGGTTATTCGGCCGGTAATTGAGCATGTTTGAGTAATTAGATTAAAATTCGAGAGATGATATTTAATTATGGAAGAATAAACACATGATATATAAAAAGACTTAAATCGGGACATTAAGGAATTTATGTGATGAGAAATCAATCTTAGGTACTTTTGGGAGTTGTTATGTATAATTCAAATTGAGTAGGGATACCTCTGGTGGCATAATAATCAACCAGTTAACTTACTCGGAATAGTTGTTAATTCGACATATGTGATTGCTCATATAGGATAATTGATTAATGAACTTGAATTGGTTAAAGTGATGTGTTGATGAGAATTAGATGAAAGCATATCCTAGAACCTATCGTAGGTATCTGTTATTCTTGAGTGAACCTATCTGCGTAGTTACTTTTCTATTGAATTAATCTGCAATTGGTGTGATTTGATTTTCCTAGATAAAACTGAAAATTGAATTTGAGTAATTAGTTAGTGCCTAGATAGCCAGTCTCTGTAAGATCGACCTTGCTCACCGCTTCTACACCCTATACCGTACACTTACGGGAGTAGCTAAAAGAAATTAGTGAACATGTTTTTGGCACCGTTGTCGGGGACTGGAGTTTAGGAAAATTAATATTCAAATTTTATTTTTATCTTTAGTCTAGGACTTTTTTTATTTTTTTTATTTTTTATTTTTTTGATTTTTAAGAGTATCCGATACTTGTCTTTTAGGTGTTTTCATATTGTGCATGAACACTCACTCTAAAAAGGCGAACTTGATTACATTAGATTCGGAGATTGAAGTAACTTGCAAACGTAGTAAAACATGAAGGCAATCGTTTATTCAAACTCAGATGGCTGAAGATAATCCAATAGAGCAAGTACTAAACAATCAAGGTATCGAAGGAGGAATGAACCAAGTACCACTAGTTGGTGCTAAGAGAGCCATCAAAGACTATTTTCAACCAAAACAAAATGGAAGGGGGGTTGTGCGACCACCTATTCAAGCAAATAATTTTGAGTTGAAGCTAGCTCTGATCAATATGGTTCAGCAAAATCAGTTTGGGGGTAGCCATTTAGATGACCCCAATGCGCATCTGGCGCAATTTCTTGAAGTATGTGATACGATTAAGTTGAATGGTGTTTCTGATGATGCCATAAGACTTTGATTATTTTCTTTCTCTTTACGAGATAAAGCGAAGTTGTGGTTCAACTCATTCCCTTCAGGCTCAATTACTACGTGGGATAGATTAAGTAGTAAGTTTCTATTTAAGTATTTTCCACAAAGTAAGACGTTGAAGTTGAAAAGTGAGATTACACAGTTCAAGCAATTTGATGGGGAGTCCTTGGGCGAAGCTTGGGAAAGATTCAGAGATATGTTAAGAAGATGTCCTCAGTATGGATTCCCTAACGATCAACAGGTCTGTTTCTTCTACAATGGAATGTTTGGATCAATAAGAGCTATGATAGATGTAGCGGCAGGAGGAGCTTTGTTAGCAAAGAGTTCGGAGGATGCGATATATATTTTAGAGGAAATGGCAACAAACAGCTACCAATGGCCATCTAAAAGAAACATATATAGGAATGTGGCAGAGATTCAAAGTCAAGACCAATTGTCCGCTTTATCCTCACAAATAGCGGCTCTCACAAATCAAGTATCTGCGCTGGCAAAGGTTCAAACTCAAAACATAGTAAGTGTAGGGAGTCAAGGATGTGATTACACCCAATAAGAAGAAGTAGAAGACGTCAACTATATGAATGGGCAAAATTACAACAACCAAAACTTTCGAAATAGGGATATGTATCAATATAAACATGGAGGGGCGAATCATGAAAATGTCTCTTATGCAAATAATAAGAATGTTCTGCAACCCCCTCCGGGCTTTTCTATTACGAATGGAGTCATTGATGAACCAAAGAAGCTAGCACTAGAAGATCTAGTAAGTGCATTTGTGAATAAGGGTTTAAGGACCTAGGGAGCTTCAAAATTACTTGCGCGATGGTAGGATCATTTTTTTGACAAGGGTTTATGTGACCTTAGGGCAAGTATAAATTTGATGCCGCTATCCATCTTCAAGAAGTCTTCCACCATCACATTGCAATTAGCGGATATATCAATAACTTACCCCAAGGGAATCATTGAGGATGTGCTCGTAAAAGTTGATCGATTCATCTTCACAGTGGATTTCGTGGTTCTCGACATGGAGGAAGATCATGATGTGCCCCTGATTTTAGGATGACCATTTTTAGCCACGGGACTGGCATTAATTGACGTACAAAAATGGGAGATTACTTTGAGAGTAAATGGTGAACATATTTCATTAAACATTTACAAGGACATGAGATTCCAAGATGAAAAGGAGAACTGCAATTTTATTAATGTAGTGAGTGCTTGTGTAGAGGACCAAGAAATACCAATGAAGATGTATCACAGAAAGGCAAGAAAACGGTAAGATAAAATTCAAATAAAAAAGGAGAAGACCGGACACGACCGTGCTATGGCACACGATTTACCCGTGCCCGGCAGAAAAATAGTTCTGGACAATGGGGCACGACCGTGCTGTACAGCACGGTCAACCATTCCCAGCCATCTGATGAAATTTGATGTGGAGATCGAGGTAAAATTTCCTCCAAGAAAGGTACGCTTTCATCTCGTCCGGCTGAAGACGTTAAACTTAGCGTTGTTTGGAATTAGCCATTTCTTTCCAAGTTTTTGAGTCTTCTTTGGAATTGTCGACTTTAAGTTTGGGGGATGGTTTGCATCACATTAGTAGTTGCATTATAGGTTTATTGCTTTAGCATATTTATTTTTTTGTTTTTATGATGATAGATGATCTTGTGATTAGGAGATATGAAATGAATTATTAATTTATAAGAAACATGAATTGAGTAAAATGAACGTGGGGATATATTGCTTGATTGAAGTTGAAAGTTTGTTCTGAATTTTTTGTGAATATATTTGAGCATGCAATGATTGTGTAGTTTTGAGGAGTATGAAAATAAGCTTGTGAGATTTGAGCCTTGACTTGATATTACACCAAGTCTTATTTTCTTGATATAGCGATTGTCTTGTATATACCTCTAGAACTTGCTTTGGTATCTCATTCGAGACTACAAGTACGTGTGAATTTTTGAAAATGATATAAGGTCATCTTTGCTCTAATTAGTTACTTAGCCAAATAATTTATCACCAAATTCGATATATTTCCTTAGTTAGCCCTGTTGAACCTTTAAGCCTTATTCTTTGATTAGCCAAATAATTGGGTAAATTACCAATACTTTTATTTTGAGCCTACCTACTTATGATTTTGAAGCTCAACTGATAAGTGATGGGTGAAAGGAGTATAAATATAATGGGAAGTATATGTGGAGTTAGAGAAAGAATTTGGTGGAGGATATCAAGAAAAAATGAAAAAAAAAGAAGGAAAGAGGAAAGACCAAGTGTGAAAATGATGAAAAAGAAAAGAAAATATATACTTGGGTTGAAGAGGCGATTGTTGGAAGAAATTTATTTTCATGAGTTGTGCCTACTTTTGATATGTTTTAGACATTTAGTTGAGTTATGCCTTTTCTAGAACTCAATTGAATAATTATTTTTGACATATCTCTAGAACTCATGTTTTGGGAGAAGTGGTCATTTGAAGAGACCTACCTCATAAAGATAGGAAAAGTCATGATTTGAGTTGAAATTTGTGGAGAAGCTTCAAGTATCTTTTTGAGTAGTCACTTTTATTCCTAATTTTTCCTACCCTATCCAAACAGCCTCATTGAGTCCAAATAAAGCCCTTTTTGATTCTTAATATTCACATGTACAAACATGGTGGAGAAGTGAGACGATTTGCAAGCTTATGGTAGGTTTTACTTGATTTATCGATTTAAGTGTATACACGTCCTATTTTTAAACACTTTTGAGCATGAGTGATACATTGTTACCTTGTGAGGTTCATTACTCCTTGAAAGTACATGGTTATAAATTGTTTAAAGTATTTATTAGAAGTTTGGATGAATTTTTGTATATCATTAGGTGTATATGATCTATAGTTTGATTTACTTAAATGTCATGGTTCATGTTTCTTCTAGTTGCTTGCTTAGTTTTCTTTAGGAGTGTCAGTTGAGTAGTTGATGTTGCTCGAGGACGAGCAACAATTCAAGTTTAGGGGATTTAATAAGTGTCGTTTTTCATGTATTTTTGCGTATGTTTATGTATTCATTTGAATATGTTTAGATACGTTTTCATGGTGATTTATGATATTATATTGTATAAGTTGTATTTGACAGGTTTGTGCTTAGTTTCATGATTTTGATAAGAAAAGTGAAAGTTTCAAGTGTAATTGATGATCAAGGAAGGAATCATAGAAAAACGAGGAAGAATAAAAGTTGAAATACGAGATCGCATGGAAGAATTGGTGGCACACGGTCTGGTCCTGCCATGTAGCACGACTTTGCGCCAGTGTGCAGAGAAGTGCTCGATGACGGGGCACGACCGTGCCCCACAGCACGGTCAACAGTGAGTTTTGGTTTTCTTGGAGTATTTTCATCTCTTACTTCACTTGGAAGATTCCCAAAACAATATAAATACTCAACATGAAGAGAGAGAAAAAAATGAGAGAAATTGAGAGAGAGACTCATAGAGAAAAACACGATAGTGTGAGAAGCATCGAGAGGATTTGAAGAAAAATTCAAGAGATCGAGGAATCGCGAGATCGTCGTCTAATAGAGTTTTTCATCATTTCTTCTTTTGTTGAATATTAGTAGATATGATATTTCCAATCTTCTATATGAGTTTGTTTATCATCATGTCTAACTAATTTTCTAGGGTTTCTAAGACTTATTAGTAATTTGATTCGAATCTAGATAAATCTTTAATTTCAATTCAAAGTTCTTGATCGTTTATCCTATTTGTGTGTTTATGAGTTGATTGCTTGTTTGGTTATTCGGCCGGTAATTAAGCATGTTTGAGTAATTAGATTAAAATTCAGGAGATGAAATATAATTATGGAAGAATAAACATATGATACATAAAAAGACTTAAATCGGGAGATTAAGGAATTTATGTGATGAGAAATCAATCTTAGGTACTTTTGGGAGTTATGTTTCAATCAGATTGAGTAGCGATACCTCTGGTGGCATAATAATCAACCGGTTAACTGACTCGGGAAAGCTGTTAATTCGACATATGTGATTGCTCATATAGGATGATTGATTAATAAACTTGAATTGGTTAAAGTGATGTTTTGATGAGAATTAGATGAAAGCATGTCCTAGAACCTATCTTAGGTATCTGTTATTCTTGAGTGAACTTATCTGCGTAGTTACTTTTCTATTGAATTAATCTACAATTGGTGTGATTTGATTTTCCAAGATAAAACTGAAAATTGAATTTGAGTAATTAGTTAGTGCCTAGATAGCCAGTCTCTGTGGGATCGACCTTGCTCACCACTTCTACACCCTACACCCTACACTTGCGGGAGTAGCTAAAAGAAATTAGTTAACACTTACACCGATGAGTTTTATCGTTATCTATCGTGAATTGATATCCGAGATACACCAGGATAGTTAGTTTCATGCTATATCAGTGGGTTGAAACCATCAATACAAGAAACCCTCACCCTTCTTGTGCCGGTCACCATCTCCGAGGTGCACCAGCACTCCACTCTCCTGGAACAGCAAGACGTGCGCTGATCGGCACCACCGTTGTTACAGCCGCCGTACGCCGATGTGGGTCATTTGGTCGTTATTCAGCACTCGTGTTTATCTCCAAATGAACCCTTGGATTTTAATGCTCAACGCCATCATATCTTTGAGTCCACGTGCACTATTGGAGGTAAGGTGTGTCGTTTTATAATTGATTTCGGATCCTGTGAAAATGTGATATATGCTGATGTTGGGAGTAAATTAAATTTGCCTACTGAACTGCACCATTTCTCGTATTGTTTAGCTTGGATTCAACGTGGTAATTCCGTAACAGTTGATTATCGTGTGCATGTTACTTTTTTCTATTGGGTCAAAATATAAGGATACTATTTAGTGTGATGTGGTCCCTATGGATGCGTATCATTTATTTTTGGGTCGTCCCTGGCAATTTGATAGTTTTGTGGTTCATTATGGGGTCAGAATACTTACAGTTTTCTGTTTGATGGCTCTAAGATTGTTTTGCATGCTGCAGTACCTAAGCCACCTCCTCAGTCTGAGTCAGTTTTGTTACTTTCTCGAGCTGATTGTTTAAATGAGATTGAATTTGTTCCTGTTGTGGTTCTTCTATTGGGTGTTGAGAGTGTTACTCATACTTTTGTTATTCATCCTATGATACAGTCTCTTCTTGACGAATTTACTAATGTGTTTCTTGCTAAGCTCCCTCTGGGTTTTCCACCTCTACGTGATATTCAGCATCACATTGATTTGGTTCCAGAGGCCTCCCTCTCAAACCATCCTCATTACCGAATGAGCCCGGTTGAGCACGAAGAGCTCCACCATCAGGTTGAGGAATTAGTGCAGCGAGGCTCCGTCAGACAGAGTATGAGTCCTTATGCTGTACCTATTTTTCTTATTCCAAATAAAAACTCTTCCTGGAGAATGTGTGTTGATAGTTAAGCCATGAACAAGATTACAATGCAGTACCGTTTTCCCATTCCTCGATTGGATGATTTGTTGGATCAGTTAAGTGGTGCTATGATATTCAGTACGCTGATCTCCGTAGTGGGTATCACCAGATTTATATCTGACCTGGTGACGAGTGAAAGACAGCCTTTAAAACCCGTGAAGGTTTCTTTAAGTGGTTAGTGATGTCTTTTGGCCTCTCTAATGCGCCGAATTGGTTCATGTGTTGTTGTCTATTTTGATGGCATCCTTGTCTACAGCTATTCTTTTGATGATCATGTCGGTCATCTACGTGTCGTGCTCACTATTCTGCGTCAGGAGAAATTCAATGCATCGCCACAGAAGTGTATATTTAGGGTGGATTCAGTGCTTTTTCTGGGTTATATTATTTCTGCAGAGGGGATTCAAGTGGATGACTCGAAGATTGCTTCTATTAGGGTTTGGCATTCCCCTGGTACAATTTCAGAGGCCCGTAGTTTCCATGGTCTTGCCTCATTTTATCACTGTTTCATTGCCCATTTCAGTGCAATTATGGCCCAGTGACGGATTGTATTAGCTTTAAGCCTTTTGTGTGGTCATCAGCAGCGGAAGATGCATTTGTCAAAATCAAGAAACGACTCGTTTTGGCCCTAGTATTGTTGTTACCTAATTTCAGCAGCCATTCGAGCTTTCTTGTGATGCTTCGAAGGTTGGTATAGGTGCGGTTCTGAGCTAGGGGTCGTCTGTTGGCCTTCTTCAGTGAGAAGTTGTCCGGCCCTCGTAGTTGCTACAATGCTTACAATGTGGAGTTCTATGCTGTGGTGAGAGCTGTCCGTCATTGGCGACATTACCTCTTTTATAGGGAGTTTGTACTCTATTCTGATCATGAGGCCCTGCGTCACTTGGCAATGCAGGATAATCTTTCTGCGAGACTTGCTTCTTGGGTGGCCTTTCTACAGCAGTTCACCTTTTTTTAAAGAACCGCAAACTTTGGTTTGTCTAACAGGATAATAGATGTTTTGATTCTTCGAACACTATTGATTTCCAATCTTCGTGTTTCAGTGTCTGGGCTTGAGTTATTGGTTGAGTCATATGTTGTTGATCGATTCTTTAGTCTTATATTGGCTTGCATTAAGGCTGGCGACCCTTCAGATTTTGGGTTGGTCGATGGGTTCCTTTTCAAAGGCACTCATCTTTGTATTCCGAACACTAGTCTTCATCTTCAGCTTATCTCGGAGCTTCAGGGCGCAGGTCATGTGGGTAGAGACCAATCTATTGAGCTTATTCAGCATTCTTATTTTTGGTCGACCATTCATCGTGATGTCTCCAGATATGTTTCTCGTTGTCGTATTTGTCAGGTGTTGAAGGAGACTTCCACTAATGTTGGTCTTTATCATCCTTTACCTATATCGAGAGCTCCCTAGGTGGCCATTCGCATGGATTTTGTATTGGGTTTACCTCATACTCAGGCAGGTAACGATTCCATCTTTGTTGTGGTGGACCATTTCATTCCCTGTAAAAAGACCGCGGATGTTGTGAATATGGCCAAATTGTTCTTTCGGGAGGTGTATCGTCTGCATGGGTTCCTTTCTTCCATTATCTCTGATCGGGACACCATTTTCTGAGTTTTTTCTGGAAGAGTCTTTGGCGTATAGCGAATATATGTCTAGATTTCAGTAGCGCTTATCATTCACAGATGGATAGCCACACTGAGGTGGTGAATCGGTCTTTGGGGAATTTAATTCATTGTTTGGTTAGGGAGAATTTACGTACTTGGGACACACACCTTAGTCAGGCGAAGTTTGCACATAATTCGGCTGTAAATCGTAGTATAGGCCTTGCTCCATTTCAGATTGTTTATGCTACGATTCCTCGTGGTCCTTCAGATTTGATGGCCCTGCACTTTCCTGTCCGAGCTGACGTACGTGTGTTGATATGATTGAGGCACTTCGTCACACTCATCGTGCCACCTATGACCAGTTGTTGGCCTATTCCGCGGCTTACAAGGAGGAGACGGATCGGGGTCGCCGTCATGTGGAGTTTGAGCCTGGTGACTTTGTTTGGGCAGTGTTGGCTTGTGATCGTTATCCTGCTTATGACTACAACAAGCATGTTGCGAGGAAGATTGGACCTTTGGAGGTCCTTGCCAAGATCAATCCGAATGCCTATCGTTTGCGGCTTCTGTCTCATATACAGACATCAGACGTCTTCAACGTGAAGCATTTGATACCATACACTGGCGATAATGATGAGGAGACTGATGTGGATGACAAGTCATTACATTATATGGAGGCCCATGATGTGGACGAACCTTCTCTCAGTGGGGGAGACTGATGTGGACGACAAGTTATTTCATTATATGGAGGCCTATGATTGTGTTTTCAAACCTAAGATGTGATTTAATTATTTATCTTTATTTCCTGCTTAGTTATTAAGCCCATATTTATCTCCTGTTGGACCCTTGCACAGGCCTTGAGTACTATTTAATTGAGTTTTCAGAACATTATTGGGGTTGTTGAATTGATTATTGAATAATACTTGTGAGAGACGCCTAGTATATGTTATATCAAGGCTCTTCTCTTCGTGTTTAATCTTCCGCTATGTCAAACTTCATTCAACTATGCCTAATCTACACAATCAATGACCTTCTTTGACTTATTAGCACTAACATAAAATCTCTTTAATGACTGAACGAGCTCTCTAAACTCACCTCAAAACTCCTCCTGAATTCAGCTTACTCTTACATTTTAACGTGTGGAATGTGGCTTCTTGAGGAATCAATGAAACAAAATAAATATGTCATGTATTTTGTGTTTTGTCGTGCGTTTCAAGTGCTAGAAAATAAAATAAACGAGATTATATTTATACACACTATGATATAATCCTATTGGATAAGGAAACTTAATTATAATTCTTATTTTGGAAAATTATATCAAAATTCTTCTAAGGAAAAAAATTATATCCAAAATATTTTCTTAAAATGTAAATCTCAAAATATGGAAAATTTTGTCTTCTTTGATTTCAAATTACCTTCTAATCTCTCCAAATCCCCTTGACGCAGTCTTTGCCATATCTACTAGATGCAATTTTTCCATAAAGGAAATAAATAAATCCAATTGTGTATAATTACAAACTACATATTAGATGAACTTGAACTCTTCCAAGAAACTTATATTTTGTTTTATTTACAATGATTTTGGGTTACAAAACAAATAATGTTTCTAAATTTCATCAAAATAGAGAGAGAGTTTATTTATCTGTGCATCCAACCCGCTCCGCCTGACCCGACCCGCTGACAATTTTATATATATGCACACACACATTTAATTTTCATTAGGGCAAAAGCCGTCTCCTCCTCATTTATTCTTCTTCTTCTCCTCTTCTCAATTCTTATATACACTTCTTCTTCTTCTCTATTTTTCTATCCTCCTTTGAATCAAGATTCTATATTTGTGTTTTTTCTTCTTTTTCCTCATCTTATTTTGTCTCATCTTTGTTGATTTAAATGATTGATTTCAAATTACGGTTTTGTTAGAAGAGAGAGCATTCATGGTCGAAGTTTGGTACATGTTTATTTACAATAATAAACATGATCATTTCATACATAAATCATTTAAGTGAGATTAGAACATTAAATACATCATCATACCTATAACCTAATTGTTAAGCATTTAAACTAGCAATTTGAAGGATAAAATGACACACAATTTTGCAACAATTTTAATAACTCATGGGTAATTCCTAAAATCACAAAATTATTTGCATGATCACATATTAGTATCAATTATCATATTCTGAAAATTCACCATTTTTCACAGTGTATATAAATAAATAAAAATAAAATCCTAAACAAGACTTTCACTTGAATTTCAGCTCAAAATCAGTCTATATTGCAGACCCTTCCAAATCTTATAGGATTAATGAAATGCTTTCATATTTTTACAGAAGTCAGAAAACATATCCAAGTATAACATATAAAAATATCAACTGAAAATAACATTCACATAATTAGTTATAAATTTTCTAAGTTAGCAGAAAACAAGGCATAGTGTATGCTGAAAACAGGCTATGTTGTAAAATTCGGCATAAATCGTACAAGACTCAAAAAAATGCATACTAAATTTCTAAACGTACCTAAGATCTGATTCTAAAACATAGTAAAATATCATACATAAAATCGAAGGATACAGTTCAAGAAAATTATCTGATTCAGACCCAAAAATGGGGTAAAAACTGTCTCTGAACAGCTTTTCTTAGAAAAATCATAGAAAATCAGGTTTAACTCCGAATATTCTGAAATTTTACACACTTCATATACCAGACTGTGTTAAAAAGGTTTAGGCTAATTCAAATCCTAAAAGTCTATGAAAATTCTCGAATAGCAGAGAATTACACATAGCAGCAGCATATTACTCACAGCAGCAACAGGGAAAAAAAACACACAACAATAACATACACATGTACACAGGCAGCAGGGCAGCAGACAATAGCGAGGAGAAGATGGAGCAGAGAGAGAGATACCGTGAGAGAGGGAGAGATATCCGAGAGAGAGAGAGATGGAGAGTGTGTACAATGCTTTCTTTCCTTGCTTTTCTTTCCTTTTCTTGCTGCCTTTTTCTTTTTCTTCCTTTTCCACCCAAACTAGTTAAGTGTGTGTGTGTCATGTTTTGAGGAGAGGGAGGGAGTGTTGGTGACAAGTGGCTTGGAGGGAGAGTTAACTAGCCAATTTAGCTTAATTAAGTTTAACACTTAATTAATTAATTTTAGCTTAATTAAGATTATCATTAATTTAATTAATTATTTCTTAGCATAATTAAGATTATTACTTAATTAATTAATTCTTAGGCTTAATTAATCAATTCTCATACATAGTTAATTAATTAGCAACATATATATCATTACACCGTAGTTAATTAATTAGCAACATATATATCATTACACCGTAGTTAATTAATTAGGGTGTTATAATTTTACTTGTGTGATGAGAAGATATTTCGATACACAATGAATTAGGAATGCATGTTTAAGCAAAATATTTTATCACATAAATAGATCCTACGTAAAATTACCTTAAATAAAGCATTCATAGGCACAAACGAGTAAATTAAGTGTCTTAACCTAATATAATCTTCATTCATTTAAACTTATCTATTATCTTATCTTTTATTTTCATCCATGTCTGTCGAGTGAGTTGAGATCAAGCTCGGTTTCTTCCGTGAGCAATCCTACAAAAACCCTTAAAATCTCGAAAGAAATATATGTCATAAAGTCTTTTAAAATTATCAAGCACAACGTAATTCATAAATCATAACTTTAAGTAATATAAGATCACACACTTAAATCATATATAATTGAATGCTAAAAGAAATTTTATAAAATATGAAATGTTAGTTTTCTTGAAAACGGGGTGTTACAACTCCCCCCACCTTTTTAAAAATTTTGTCCCGAAATTTGGTGTAACTATGGAAACAGCTCAGGGTACTTATTCTGAATCTCTTCTTTAAATCATTTCCGACGATCTCTTACATGCATAACATCATAACTAAAACCTTTTCATAAAACACATCATACTTTATCGAATATCTTTAAAACATAACTTAAAATACTTACCGGGCGACGATTCGAACGGTAGCTAGCTGTTGACTTTCCCTCACTTAGCATACTTAGTTCATAATCCTAATCATACACATAACTTTATATTTGAAAACACACTCATTCTAAAACATTTGTCCTAGAGTTCAGGTAAAAATCCTTAAACCTCGGCTCTAATACCATATTGTGGCGCCCCGTTCCCCTTTTAATTGGAAATAGGTGTCACCCTTTACTTATTTAGGAACTAAAGAAATTATAATTACTTTATAATATACAGCGGAAGACTTAAAATGAAGACACGAGAGCTATATTGTTTTTTTTAAAAACGTAACATATATGCATATATATGTCGAAATCTAGTTCGTGTCTCACCCGCATTTCTAGGAAAAAATTTCGAACCAAAGACCTACATGAATTTACACAACAAAACATACATATATGACAAGATGCAAGTCTAGGCCCATAGTTTATCATGCTATACATATTTAAACAGCATATTGTTCTCAAAGGGAAACATTATTCTAGTACGACAACATTAAAGGGATAGTGGGAAGCCGTAAATCGGCCGGAGAAGCGAAGGCAAAACCCTCTCTCTCCTCCCTCTTTCTCTCTCATCTTCCCTTCTCCGATTCGTCTCTGTTTCCGCTAGTTTCTACACCTAAATCGAAGCCCGCGCCAAGCCCATCACGAATCTGGGCTCGGCTTGTCGAAACTCGGCCGCCGTCACCGGAAATCAACCGGCAAAGGGGACAGCTGCCTCTCTCTCTCTCTCTCCTCTCTCTCCATCTCTCTCTCTTGTTCACTCTTTGTCTCTCTCTCCTTACCTCCGTCGTCGTCGCCGTTGGTCGTAGTTGTGAGTGTGTTGGGACGCCGCCGTGGAGGGCGGCGCTGTGCGTGGGCGTCGTCGGCGCGAGGTGGGTGGGTGGGTGTGCGTGTGTTTGCGTGCGTGTGTGCGTGTGTTTGGGATGGTTGTGGGCAGTGCATCCAACGCCACCGTGAGACGTGATGGCTGGCGCAAGGTGCACCGGCGAGTGTGCATGCGTGTGGGGGTGTTGGTCGGCGACATGGTGTCGCTAGCGGTGGTTTGTGGCGGCAGCGAAGGGGGCAGTGGTGGTGGGGGGTGTTGGGGAGGCAGGGGCCTCCTTGAAATTTTCTTTCTTCCAGGGGCTTATCCGCAAAATCCTAGAAACTTAGGATCTTTGCTTTTTGGTCCCTCAACTTTCGGTTTCTTCGCTTTAGCCCCCAAACTTTTGGAAACTATGTTTCCACCCCCAGAAGTTTTCAAGTCTTTGTTTTTCACTCCCAAGACTTTCGTATATTACATTTCAACCCCCAGATTTTCCAGAAACTTCACTTTGACCCAAAACTTCTCTATAATTATAGTTTTACCCCTAGTCAAAGTCAACCCTCCTGCAGATTTTACGAAACCGCCTCTGAACACTAAAACGCTTTGTTTTAACTCGTTTCTTATCCGTTTTAACTCATTCTTTCGCCTATAGAATCATAATCAAACCCTCTTCGTTATGTGATGAGTTCTAAGCTTTTTGAGTCGTTTTATCCTTCCATCATCGATTCCTTTCGAGAGAGTACTTTAAAAGATTATTTAACGATCATAACACGAAACTAATAGGTTGTGTTTGCATGTGTAGGCTATCGCGGTTAGGAGTATACGTGTATTAAAGTTGGCATCACACGAAGTCAAACACCACCTAATTAGGTGGGGGTAACTTCTGAACTTTAACGACTTTAACATTTCCGTACTTAATATGTTTGAAATGTTGATGATATGCTTATACATGAATCAATGTTATTATATATTTATATATATTCGCATGCTATGAATTGATTGAACTTATGTGCCTTGGGATTACGTGTTGTGTTATTATATGTTCATGCATAGGATATTATATGTCATACGAGGATGGAAGTCCACGTTCACCACGGAGGGACTGGTGGTTCGTAAAAAGCACCAACGGTATTGAAATCGTTACCGGGTAAGATGGGAAATACCCGCGCCGAAGAGGATTATACCGGGTAAGACGGGGAACACCTGTGCCGAAGAGGTTTATGTGCAATGCATTTTATGTGCTATGATTACTTGAAGTGCCGATTTATATGTTGTAATTCACTTAACTTTTGATGTAAATAGAATACAGAAATTACTCCCACGAGTGTATTCAAACGCACTCACCCCTATCTGTACTCACACTACATGAAAAATAAACATTAAGACACAGCGAGAGGGGTGTCGTATCCAGTGACACTATCAATTTAATTACTTTGAATGTCGAACAATGTTCTAAAACATTTTATGTCTTGTAAAAACTGTTTGTTTTTTATGATGGATCCTGTTATGTTCTGTTGTCGAGTTAAAAAGTGTTCTTCCGGCGATGTGCCAATGCTTTGGAAAATTGAACTTAATTGCTTCTAAACTCGTATCTCAGGCCATGGTGATTTTTGAACTGTTGTAGATATACAAGGATCTTTTTCGTTTACTTGCTTATTTGACTCTAAAATGTATGTTTCTATCTTTCTTTTCCCTGCACGCCCATAAGTAAACTCTGATATTTAAAAAGTATGAAAATGGGGCGTGACAGGTTTGGTCATTAAAGTCCTAATTTTTGGTGACAAATTGTGTTGTCATTATATATATACATATACTAACGATAAATTTGGTCACAATAGTATAATTATTTCGTGACGAAATATATGATGTCACTATATCTAAATATTTAGCGACAATTATCATCTTCGTCACTAGATAATATTTATTATGAAAAAAATAATTCATCACCATTTTTACACTATTTAGTGACCATAATGTTTTTGTTACTGAATCTTACTTTTTCGTGACGCATTGTGTTATCATTATATTGATACATATAACAACGTCAAAATTTCGTCACTAAAGTATAACTCTTTGGTGACGAATTATATAAAATATGACGAATTAGTTAATCAAATTGTGACTAAAATTGTGTCACTAAAATTTGACAAAGTTGGTAGTAAATGGATAATCGTCACTAAAAATTAATATTTTAGTGACAATAAATTAAATTTGTCATGTAAAGTTACACTTTTAGTGATGAAACACCATAATTAGTGATGAAATTTGATGTCAAATGTGACGCTTTATTTGTCGCTATAGATGAGATGATATAGCAACGATGACCTTTAGCGTCATCAAAAGATGACTTTAGATGATGAATTCAAATAGCGTCGCATTTACCTAATACGACGCACTTACAACGACGTTCTTTGTGATGAAAATATTTCATCACCAAACACCTTTTGTGACGAAAAATGGTGTTTTTATGACGAATTTTGTTGTCGAGAATTCTCAAATTTCTTGTAGTGTCCGCTAATTTACAAAAAGGTTTTAAAGAGCGAATATATGTTAAGGGAGGCTCGGCTCCGACCTAGTGAAAATGGGGTGCATGCCACGGAAAGACTAATAATCAATGATCAATTGATCATAAATTCATTCTTCAATTTATAAGCTCAAACTTGAAGATCTGATCAAGATAGAAAAAGATCTTGAGAGCTATATATTCTTGAGCTTAGAGCTAAACTAGATCATCGAGGTAAACTCTTCAACTTAATTAAGCTTTCCCTAGCCTTAGATTTCGATTGACATACACCTATAAAGTATTTCTTCATGAAGAGAAAATTTGGTATTCTTACTTTTAAGAGTCTCGAAGAATTGAAATAGTGTTCTTGAGAGCTTACAAATCTTTGAAAGATAGGATCAGTCCTTCTTGAAAATATAGAAGTTGTTGACTCCCCCTTTTTATTGCAGCGAATTTTCCCCTGGTGTTTGGGACACTTTGTTGTATTTTCCCTAGGTTATTTGGACGAAGTTTTCCCCAAATATCGAGAGGTTTTTCCTATGTTAAAGGAAGGTTTTAAAGTGTTGAAAAACACATGTGCTTAGTGATTTCCCATGAAATTTGAGAAGAGATGTGTCACATCCTGAATTTTATAAGATACTCGAAACGCAAAACCTTGAAAAGTGACTATATATATACTTACTTTTTTTTTAGCTAACAAATAACAAACTAACAAAAATGACATATCACAAGCAATGCTTCATCTATACCAGAGCATAAGCCAAAACCTTACATCAACTGTCATCAGAGTTTCCATAACCCAAACATATAACACTATGGCGTAACGATTATATACATATCTCAAAAATTTAACAAAACCAACACAATCAAAAGCAAAATAAGCCCAAGGTTTAGCCCCGCAGGTCGTCATCCATGTACACCGTCCCAAAACATCGTTGGAGCGCCAAAACATGCTAGCAAGACCCAAAAGCTCATCAAACGTTGCCATGCTCACCTACAATGCATAAACTAGGTGAGCTAAAGCTCAGTAAGCAGAAATCATGCATGCACTGTCATACAAATGGCTGTAAGGACTTTAAGACTACCGTGAATGCATGGCTTTGATATCTTTTACTATGTTGGGCCCTTGACCCATCTACAGTACATCGGAAAGGAGCTAACTCAATAATCTATGTACTTTGCTTTGCTTTGCTTTAAAGTCATGTTTATAGCCCAATATCTTCGAATTATAACCACGGCACAATTTTACTATAAAAGCCGTTACCGGCCTCGATGTACTAGTAGTGGTCAACTTTGCTTTAACTTTGCTCTTTGTATGAGATGATGTGCACACAGACTCACCATGTCGTCTATGCATACCCCTATCTATACTCATGAATGATATGTACAAAATTCAATGTCAATACATCATCTTTAATCACACATAAAAAGTAATCACCAATATCAAGAAACGTAAATTCACTATTATCATATAATACAAATAAACACATAAAATACTATGTTTATGCATTATAGTTGCAAATGAATTTCTACTTACCTTACTTCTCCGTGAACTTCCTTGTCTCTTGCGTTATGAAGATTAATCTAAAATAGCAAGTTAAATATTTTATTAGGACATTAAAACCAATATAAGCAATTCTGAAGGATTACAATATTTTCTATTGAACTTACTCGAAAGAAGCTTCCTAAATCAATTTAATTTATAGATAAATTCATTCCCAAAGTCTTCCCAAAGATTCATTTAATTTAAATTATTGATTATAATTAATAAATTGAAAGTTAAAATTACATCTTGCATAGTTGAATCACATATTTAACAGATTTTATTAAAAACAATTATGTTATAAGACTAAAAAGGAATTACAGAAACTCATATACATTCCATTAAAGAATAACGTAATTATAAGATTATTGTTATTATGTATAGACTTAATTAATTCTTAAATAATTAATTCATCATACCATACAACAACAAATTGGCCAAATTCCATTCAATCTATATAGTATACACATACGTCCTTATTAGTTCCTAATTAAATTATACTTGATAATTAACTAATCAATTTGACAAACAAATAATTAACTTGATTCCATTAACATATGAGCATAAGATTGAATACATAACTTTAATTACAAACTGCATACCTTTTCTTTTCGTTTTCTGTTCAGCCTTTGTCTCTTTTTTTTTTTAACAAAAATGATGCATAAATAAATATATCACTAACCACCGCCTCCCTATATGCTTCTCCAGTGAGCTTTCATATTATTATTTTTTTATTATTATTATATTACAAATACTTAGATGCATACACGTGTGTGCTTACAAGGCATGCGCATATCATATACATAACCATAGTTAATGCCACTTTTTTTTTTATAGATATATATAAGTACACACACGCACATGATATATATATATAATATATACCAACAACACTTGTATATAATATATATAAATATACAAATTAATAGCGCTTCTTATATATATATATACATATACTGTCACTTACATATAAATATATATATTGAACCTCTTTCATAAGTACAACATTTACGTATGTATATATAATATTACCTAAACTTATATATAAAATTAATATAAAATTATATAATTAATTATTAATACTTTTAATTAAATAATTTACATTACGAACTTGAACATTATTAGAGTCTCCACCAATTATGATGGGGTTTTCTCAACACCAACTAGATAAGAGCATATAAATAATTCAATAATTAAAAGCAAACTATAATAACGTAAAATCACAAGTAACACACAAATAACATGAGATGCAAATGATGCATGAAATATATGAGAAGCTCGGGTATCACATCCTCCCCTCTTTATAAAAATTTCGTCCCCGAAATTTCACTTACTTGAAAAGTTCAGGGTATTTAGACCTCATATCATTCTCTCTCTCCCAAGTGGCCTCTTCTACTAACTGGTTTCTCCATAAGACCTTGACCAATGGTATTTCTTTATTTCTGAGTTGTTTCACTTCTCGTTGTAGAATATCCACTGGTACCTCTTCATAACTCAAATCAGATCTCAACTCTGTAGGTTCACTATTGAGGACATGAGACGGATTTGCAACATATTTTCTCAACACAGAAATATGAAACACATTATGTACTTGAGACATCGATGTAGATAAGTCGAGCCTGTAAGCAACCTCACCAATTCTTTCAATAACAACAAACGGTCCAATATATCTAGGACTGAGTTTTCCTTTCTTACCAAACCGCATCACGCCCTTCATTGGGGACACTTTCAGAAACACTTGGTCTCCCACAGAAAACTTTAACACCCTTCTTTTCTTATCTGCATAACTTTTCTGGCGACTCTGAGCCGTTCTCATTCTCTCTCGAATTTGTGATATAGCATCTGTCATTTCTCGAATCATATCTGGCCCTAAAAGTTTTCGTTCACCTACTTCGTCCCAGTGTAATGGTGATCGACATCTT
Source organism: Scutellaria galericulata (assembly GCA_946896805.1). NCBI lineage: Eukaryota > Viridiplantae > Streptophyta > Magnoliopsida > Lamiales > Lamiaceae > Scutellaria > Scutellaria galericulata. The sequence continues at coordinate 7,505,102 of OX335793.1, read as the reverse complement.
CTACCATACAATGCTTCATATGGAGCCATCCCAATAGTAGAATGATAACTGTTGTTATATGAAAATTCTATCAACGGCAAAAATTTACTCCATTGACCCTGAAAGTTTAACACACAAGCCCTGAGCATATCCTCTAAAGTTTGTATCATTCGTTCTGATTGTCCGTCTGATTGTGGATGATATGCCGTACTAAATGATAGTTGTGTCCCTAATGCTTTGTGCAGGCTCTTCCAAAAGGTAGATAGAAATCTCGAGTCCCTATCAGAAACGATAGACAATGGAACTCCATGAAGTCTGATGATCTCCTGTATATATAGTTGTGCATAGCGATCCATGGAATAAGTAGTACAAATAGGAAGAAAGTGGGCTGATTTAGTAAGTCGATCTACAATCACCCAGATAGCATCGTGACCTTTAACTGTCTTTGGCAATCCTATCACAAAATCCATAGTAATGTTTTCCCATTTCCATTCCAGGATTAGTAAAGGTTGCAAAGTTCCTGCTGGTCTCTGATGTTCTGCCTTTACCTGCTGACATGTTAAACACTGATCCACATACTGCGCTACATCTTTCTTCATACCTGGCCACCAATAATGCGATTTCAGGTCTTGATACATTTTAGTAGCCCCTGGATGTACTGAATAAGGTGTCGAGTGTGCTTCTGTCATAACCTCTTCACGAATATTATTTACATTGGGTATACACAATCTATTTCTGAATCATGGTACATTATCTTTCGACAACTGAAAATCTGAAGTTACCGCTGATGTAACATCTTTCTTCACCTTGGTCAAATACTCATCTGTTTGTTGTCCCTGCTTAATTCTATCAAGTAGGGTAGGTCGAAGAGTTAAAGCTACAAGTTTGGCTTCCACTAATCCATGCATAACAAGCTCAACATTCAATCTCTGTAAATCAATTAACTCTTGTTTCTGAATCAAGGTCATTAGTGTAGTATTTTGGTTCGACTTTCGACTCAATGCATCAGCCACAATATTTGCTTTCCCTGGGTGATAGTTGATAACACAATCATAGTCTTTCACAAGCTTTAACCATCTTCGTTGCCTCATGTTCAACTCTTTCTGTGTGAAAAAGTACTTTAAACTCTTGTGATCAGTAAAAATTTCACATCGCTCCCCATATAGGTAATGTCTCCAAATTTTAAGAGCAAACACCACTGCAGCAAGTTCCAAATCATGTGTAGGGTAATTTTTTTCATATTCTTTAAGCTTCCTGGATGTATATGCAATTACTTTACTCCGTTGCATCAGTACACAACCCAAACCATTCTTTGAGGCATCACTATAAACTACAAAATTCTGGGTGCCTGATGGAATCGATAGGACAGGTGCCGATGTCAATCTCTTCTTCAATTCCTGAAAACTTTGCTCACAAGCTTGTCCATTTAAATGTTACACTCTTTCTAGTCAATTGTGTCAATGGAGATGCAATTTTCGAGAATCCCTCTACAAATCTACGATAATACCCAGCAAGACCCAGAAAATTGCGTACCTCTGAAGGATTTGCAGGTTGTGGCCAACTGTTAATCGCTTCAACTTTACTCTGATCAACTGAAATCCCTTCTCCAGATACAACATGGCCAAGAAACACCACTTCGTCCAACCAAAACTCACATTTCTTGAACTTAGTATACAATTGTTTCTCCTTTAACACTTCCAACACTTTTCTCAAATATAGGACATGCTCTTCTTTAGTCTTAGAGTAAATAAGGATATCGTCAATGAAAACAATCACAAACTTATCCAAGAAGTCATTGAAAATCCGATTCATTAAATCCATGAATGCTGCTGGAGCATTTGTCAAACCAAATGGCATTACTAAGAATTCATAGTGTCCATACCTTGTACTGAACGCTGTCTTTGGAATGTCTTCCTCTTTAATTTTCAGCTGATGATAACCTGATCGCAAATCAATCTTGGAGAATATAGACGCACCTTGAAGTTGATCAAATAGATCATCGATTCTCGGCAAAGGATATTTTTTCTTGATGGTAACTTTGTTCAAGTCTCGGTAATCTATACACATCCTCATTGTACCATCTTTCTTGCGAACAAATAGAACTGGTGCACCCCATGGTGAAAAACTCGGTTTAATAAAACCTTTATTAAGTAACTCTTGCAATTGTGTCTTCAATTCCTTTAGCTCAGATGGTGCCATTCGATAAGGTGATTTCGATATCGGAGCAGTTCCTCCTAAGTACACCTCAATCACAAATTCTATTTCTTGGTCTGGTGGCAAACCTGGAAGATCCTCTGGAAATACCTCAGGATAATCTCGAACTATAGGTACTTCATTAACAGTCAAACAATGTTGCTCTTCAAGGTTCATAATACTAATCAAATAACCTTCACAACCGAGATCCAACAACCGTTGTACTCTCACTGCTGATATTACTGGAAATCTAGAATTCCTCTAAATCCCAATGAAGACAAATGGCTCCTTCCCAGGCGGTTGAAATGTAATTATTCTTTTCTGACAATCTATGGTAGCACAATATTTTGATAACCAATCCATGCCCAAGATTACATCATAGTCATTCATATCCAACACAATTAGATCAACATGGAGTTCTCTACCTTCAATATGGATAGTGCAAGCTCGTAAAAGCTGATTGGTTTTTTTTGACTCTCCAGAAGGAATCATAACATTGTAACTGTTTTCTACTATATCAGGTTTTCTACCCAATTTCCTAACATACCCAGTGGATGCAAAAGAATGTGTAGCTCCCGAATCAAACAATACAAATGCAAAAGTACCACAGATAAGAATTTTACCTGTTACGACTGATGGATTTGCCTCTGCATCCTCTTTAGTCATAGTAAAAACCCTTGCAGGTACTCTTCCTGGGACCACCGCTTTCGCTCTGTTTGGACATACAGTAGAAATATGTCCTGGTTGACCACAGGTATAGCAAACAGGGCTACCTATACGACAAACCCCGCTATGTGGTCTCCCACATTTAGAACAATTATTTGGTGGCACCGGTGCTCCTCCCTGAGTAGGTCTCATCCTCTTATTCGAGTCACCTTGTTCTTGCCCCTGTCTAGGCTGAAAATTTGGTCTCGAACCCTGGAATTGGGCTGGCCTTTTCATTTCATTCCCTACCCAGCGTTGTCCCGGTCTCTGGGTGAACTGACGTTGAGCTTCTTGTGCTTGTCGTATTCTTTGTTCAGCCTACTCAGCAACTAGTGCTCGCTCAACAACTTGCGAAAAAGTAACTTCGGATATACCAGCCATACAAACATCTCTATAAAGTTCGGGTCGCAGCCCCTCAGCAAACCTTGCCACCTTTAGCACTTCGGTTCGAACCATGTGCTCAGCAAACATAGACAACTATTCAAATTTGGAAATATAGTTTGCAACTGTCATACCTCCCTGCCTCAACTGTATAAACTCATTCATTTTCATTGCACGAACTGGAGCTGTGAAGTATTTGTTTCTGAAAAGTTCTTTAAACCGATCCCAAGTCATAGTTTCCACGTTCTCGATGACTTTCACTGTATCCCACCAATACCCTGCACTTCCCCGTAACATAAATGAAGCACACAACACCTTTTCTTCATTAGTCACTCTACTGTATAGAAACATATTGTCAATCGTTCTCAGCCAATTCTCTGCCTCTGTGGGATCTACTGTAGTTTCAAACGTTGGTGGATTAAGTCTTCTAAATCTTTCCCCTATCGCCTCTACTGGTTCTGTTCGTGTTTGTGATTGATTCTAATCTCTAGTTTGTTCACCCATATCTCTCTGTTGAATAAGCTGCTGGATCTGTTGGGATTATTGTTCAACCAATCCCGTTAATGTTTCAATAAGAGAATCACGACTAATGTCTGCAGCTGGAGTATTATGTTCCTCGCCCCCAGTACCTCCTCCACTAGACTCACCTCTAGTTCTCACCATGGCTATATCACTGACTGTATGCAATCATATGGCACAGACTATTATAATATATGAAATAACGCAAAATGTATATAAATAAAGCTTACCGACATGGTTTGGCTCCACCATGTTTCAGTTCATGTACATGAACAGTCTACAGAACTAAAACCGGGCTCTGATACCACTCTGTCACATCCTGAATTTTATAAGATACTCGAAATGCAAAACCTTGAAAAGTGACTATATATATACTTACCTTTTTTTTTAGCTAACAAATAACAAACTAACAAAAATGACATATCACAAGCAACGCTTCATCTATACCAGAGCATAAGCCAAAACCTTACATCAACTGTCATCAGAGTTTCCATAACCCAAACATATAACAATATGGCACAACGATTATATACATATCTCAAAAATTTAACAAAACCAACACGGTCAAAAGCAAAATAAGCCCAAGGTTTAGCCCTGCAGGTCGTCATCCATGTACACCGTCCCAAAACATCGTTGGAGCGCCAAAACATGCTAGCAAGACCCAAAAGCTCATCAAACGTTGCCATGCTCACCTACAATGCATAAACTAGGTGAGCTAAAGCTCAGTAAGCAGAAATCATGCATGCACTGTCATACAAATGGCTGTAAGGACTTTAAGACTACCGTGAATGCATGACTTTGATATCTTTTACTATGTTGGGCCCTTGACCCATCTACAGTACATCGGAAAGGAGCTAGCTCAATAATCTTTGTACTTTGTTTTGCTTTGCTTTAAAGTCATGTTTATGGCCCAATATCTTCGAACCATAACCACGGCTCGCATGCCATAGGCACACTTTTACTATGAAAGCCGTTACCGGCCTCGATGTACTAGTAGTGGTCAACGTTGCTTTAACTTTGCTCTTTGTATGAGATGATGTGCACACAGACTCACCATGTCGTCTATGCATACACCTATCTATGCTCATGAATGACATGTACAAAATTCAATGCCAATGCATCATCTTTAATCACACATAAAAAGTAATCACCAATATCAAGAAACGCAAATTCACTATTATCATATAATACAAATAAACACATAAAATACTATGTTTATGCATTATAGTTGCAAATGAATTTCTACTTACCTTACTTCTCCGTGAACTTCCTTGTCTCTTGCGTTATCAAGATTAATCTAAAGTAGCAAGTTAAATATTTTATTAGGACATTAAAACCAATAGAAGCAATTCTGAAGGATTACAATATTTTCTATTGAACTTACTCGAAATAAGCTTTCTAAATCAATTTAATTTATAGATAAATTCATTCCCAAAGTCTTCCCAAAGATTCATTTAATTTAAACTATTGATTATAATTAATAAATTGAAAATTAAAATTACATCTTGCATAGTTGAATCACATATTTAACTGATTTTATTAAAAATAATTATGTTATAAGACTAAAAAGGAATTACAGAAACTCATTTACATTCCATTAAAGAATAACGTAATTATAAGATTATTGTTATTATGTATAAACTTAATTAATCCTTAAATAATTAATTCATCATACCATACAGCAACAAATTGGCCAAATTCCATTCAATCTATATAGTATACACATACGTCCTTATTAGTTCCTAATTAAATTATACTTGATAATTAACTAATCACTTTGACAAACAAATAATTAACTTGATTCCATTAACATATGAGCATAAGATTGAATACATAACTTTAATTACAAACTGCATACCTTTTCTTTTCGTTTTCTGTTCAGCCTTTGTCTCTTTTTTTTTTTTTTTACAAAAATGATGCATAAATAGATATATCACTAACCACCGCCTCCCTATATGCTTCTCCAGTGAGCTTTCATATTATTATTATATTATTATTATTATATTACAAATACTTAGATGCATACACGTGTGTGCTTACAAGGCATGCGCATATCATATACATAACCATAGTTAATGCCACTTCTTTTTTTTTTTATAGATATATATATAAGTACACACACGCACATGATATATATATATATATATATATATATATATACCAACAACACTTGTATATAATATATATAATTATACAAATTAATAGCGCTTCTTATATATATATACATATACTGTCACTTACATATAAATATATATATTAAACCTCTTTCATAAGTACAACATTTACGTATGTATATATAATATTACCTAAACTTATATATAAAATTATATAATTAATTATTAATACTTTTAATTAAATAATTTACATTACGAACTTGAACATTATTAGAGTCTCCACCAATTATGATGAGGTTTTCTCAACACCAACTAGATAAGAGCATATAAATAATTCAATAATTAAAAGCAAACTATAATAACGTAAAATCACAAGTAACACACAAATAACATGAGATGCAAATGATGCATGAAATATATGAGAAGCTCGGGTATCACAAGATGAGTAGAAGGATTACACCACATTTGAACCTCAATAAGCTGATTGTGTGATAACTTGTTTATTTATCTATTTCTTGATATATTTTATAAGTTGAATGCATAAGAACACACACTCACATCTCACCTATCCTACATGTTTGTTGTGTGATATTTAGCTGACTTTCTGTTTTCTTAGAAGAGCCATACCGCTTAACTTCCTCAAGTGCTTAGTGTATATGCGGTCAACAACTCGACAAGTAATATTGTGAGTTGTTGATCTACTATCAACTTGAGCATCATATTTGTTTACATTCTGCTAAGTTCATTGTTTCATTTGCTAGTTGACTTCATCTTAGCTTATATACGTACTTTAGTAAAAATATTTAAAAATTTGAAACACATAGAACGTCTTTCACACCCCTCAGACTCTTTTGGGACCTACATATATAAACTAAGATGAAAGATTTGATATTTAATTAGAAGAAATTATCAAATATTCTTAGTTGTTGATTCAAATCAGTATCACAAAATTTTCACATGTTCTATCAAGAAAAGGCGTGGAAGAGATTCTTGAAAGTTACTTTTAACGGAAATTTTTTTTCAACAACTGACAACTTTGAATTCTATGAACTTAATTCGATCGACTTGATAAGAAGAATGATGAGACCATTAAAGAACTTACTATAAGATTTTTGGACATCGTAAATTAGATGTGTGGTTTGGGAGATTTGATGTGAGACGAATCAGTGGTTGATGATAAGGTTTAGAGATCTTCCAAAACAATTCACTAGAAAAAGGTTATTATAGTCGAAACCTCAATGTTGTTTCTTTTGCAAAAATAATGACGGAGAAAATAGAAGAGATATTGAGTTTGTTATATGAGCATCATGCAGATTTTAAATCTCAACAAAAGGATAAAAATGAACATACAGGGCAAGGTTGTGATATTAACATTCAATTAGATGGAGGACATGACGCAAGTGAACTCCTAGAATCTAAATTTGCTAAGGATCTTTGGAACAATTTTTTTTAGAGCAAATCAAAAGTAGCTAAATATTTGATTGAAGGTAGTGAAAAATCGAATAAGAAGTTTGATGTGTTAAATTAGTGGAAAGTGAACACACTCCAAAATATCATATTCTTTCCAAAGTTGCAAGAGAAATTGTTAGCTATTTCAATCTCTACAGTTGTTTCTGAAGCTATTTTTAGTACAAGTTGCATGTGATAGACCCATTTAAAAGTTTTTTTATCTCCAAAGATGGTCGATGCTCTAATTTACTCTCAAGACTGGCTACGTGCTATGTCTTCTCCAATTGACCTTAGAGGAGCAATGGAAGATTTTGAACAATTTGATAAGTTGGAAGAATGTATAAATTTTAAGGTTAATTTCAATTTTGGTTCTGTATATAAGGTTTTTTTCCATTTTTTTACAACTAAGTATACATTTTTCAGTTTTGATCCTGTATTATTTTAACTTTTTTCATTTTCAGTCCAGTTTTCCAATTTTTGTCTGTATGAATCAAAAATTTTTCCAATTTTAGTTGGAATTTCCAAAATCACCGATGTCATGTGAGATTTCCCAGTGACCATCCAACCAAAATTGGATTGAAATTGGAAAAAATTGAAATTTACAATACCAAAATTGAAAAACTTGACTGCAATTGAAAAAACTTGAAACACATAGGACCAAAATTGGTAAAAAAAAATTGGAAGATAAAAAATCAAAATTGGAAAACTTATACTTGATTGTCCAAAAACGGAAAGAGTCTTACATACAAGACCAAAATTGAAATCAACCCTAAATTTTAGTTTTTTTTTTTTTGGTCTATTTCAAAATTATACTTTAGAGTACTTTATGGTTTTATTCATAATTTTTTATTCATTTTACAGAATTTGATGGAACAACCTCGTCTTGAGCTTAGATGATTAATACGAAGGAACAGACTCTTTTATAATTTATATCTCTACTAAATATTTCTATTTAGTTTATTATTTATGTACTTACTTGCATTATAAATTTCTTTGTTTCCCTTACAGATATGAGTTTATTCGTCAAATTACACCAGGCATATTATTCTTAGGTTAGTAGTTATTATTGATTCTTAATTGATGAGATCTTAGCTATAACTATATTATATAATATAATATAATTGAGGAGCATTGAATTGAGAATCATATAATAAAACTGGTTGTTACTTTATATATATATATATATATATATATATATATATATATATATTTAATTAAAAAATAAAAATTGCAAGCCAGCATTGTAACCGTACCAAACGGTCCAAATCGCATCAAACTGCACTTATAGTTTTGTTTCATCAAATCATAATTCAATATTTAAAAAAAATATAACAATTTGATTTAAATATAGTTCAAATATAATTGTAAAACAGAACCACGATCACACCTTAAAGTGGCAAATGGAGAAGCGCAGGGTACACCGAGCTTTGACATTCTCATCCCCACCCCGAAGGATTCGGAATAGGCGTGGGGAGGGGACTGTTAGCCCTATTGATAGAGAGTGTGTGCGCCCCTCCACGAATAAGGAAATTATTTAATTTATGTTGAAGGAAGCAAAGTAGGAAAAACTGGACAACTAATCATGAAGCGATTAAGCAGTGCCGTTAAATGGGGCCAGATAGGAGCCCAGATTTTAAAGTTGATCAAGAATATATAAACACATAATTATTTGTATCAAAGATGGTTTACATAATTTCTTAAAAAGAAAAAAATATTTAGATATGTAGCATATAGGATATTCTGATGCGTTGGCATGTAAGTTAAATAATTGTATTTCTGTTATAGGAAGGATTCGTTTGGGTTCAATTAATAGAGTAACTAATCGATCACTTCATTTAACTCGTGTTCCTTTCCCACCCACATCATATTGTGGCTCTAAATTATTTGAGGGCCCACAATCCCCCTCATGAATTATTATAGCACAAGGACAACGTAAAATATTTCTTTTTTTCCTTCGTCCTTTTTTATTTTTATGTTATTATATGTTTATTCCTTTTAATTTTATTTCTTTTTATTGGTGTTTTTTTTTTTTTGGTGTTTATGTGTTTAATTTGTTTCCTCTTTTGTAATTACTTTACATTGGTTATCTAACTTCTTAAAGACAATTTTTTTTTTCAATTTGTGACAATGAGAGACCCATCAAAGCGTTCCAAAAAAAGTTATTGAAAACTAACTCGCAAATAGTTCATTAGTGATTACAACAATTATTGTACATCAAGCTGAGACACAAATCAAAATTGTAGTTTAAATTATCACAAAAAATTTTATACATTTGATGCATGAATTCTAAATCCATGCATTCGGGTTTGACGAGTTCAAATGCGCCGCCACTCGCCTAGGTATCCGCACTCAAACTCGCTCTCTGGTGTCATACGTTTATGTAGTGTTAGTAATACATTTAGTTATGTTAGTCATACTTTTAGTAATGTTAGTTGTATCTTAACATTTTAGATAAATATATGACTAATATAACATAAAGGTATTACTAACATAGTATAAAGGTCAGCAATTTATTTTGTTTTAATTAGTTAAAATATTGCACTAAGGTTATGATATCCACACAAAAAGATATGATAATATAACTCAAATGTATGAATAATATAACATAAATGTATGACTAATGTAACATAAATGTTTGGACCAAAAAATAAAATATACAAAAAGAAAAATGCGTGGATTCGGATTGGATCCGGCCCTACCAAATTCAAAAGCATGGATTTAAGATTCATGCATCAGTTGCACGTGAGAAATACTTTTAAATTATTAGTAGAATTAAATACAATTATGAAGTGGTTGGGTATACAATATATTTTTCACCCATCTTAGACAGGATAAGAGGATGCGGCATATTTTTTAGTATAATAGTATACTACAATCATATAAAATATTACAAATTGAGTTTTATTTTATTTTGCACTCTTTCATATCTAAAATTTATTTTTATATTGAATATAATGAATATTGAAAACTTTATTAAAAATATTTTTTCAAAACATTGTTTGATTACATACGTAGTTTATTAAGTACAATTTTTATATTTTATTTTATTTGTATTTTTAAATTCTACATTTTTAAATCTATTACAAATTGAATAACTCAAAATACTTGTCATATTCATACAAATGTTTAAATTGAATAAAAATCATATAAACCACCCAAAAAATACATTTCTAGATTTTTTATTTTTAAATATGCAATACCATGAATATATCAAATTAAAAAACAATAAGAACAGATTTAAAATGAAATAATTAAATATTGTTTTTTATAAAGTCTAAAGTACAAAATATTAATCCTCACCCTTTGCACTCATCTTTGACTTTTCCTAATCTCTAAAATGTAATTATGTTGAGTTATCGTTATTTAGACATTAATTTGATGCGAATACATACATATCGAAACTATAATAATAATATTTTGCATCATCATATCTAAGTTGATTTGTTCAATCAATGAAATGACATGCATAAACATGTATTCATCGTTATTAATGAATAAATGAAAGTCATTGGTTGAATGTCCTTCATCCAATGGATATCGCGTCACCATTGTCGTCCCTTTGTGTTAAATTAGTGTAGTTGAGGAAATCAAAAGTTGAAGATTAAGACGCCCCTATAAATGTCACAAAGACTTCAATGATCTATCACTTTTATCTTCAAGAAACGTACGCAAACGTAATTGCCATTTTCCTGACTTTGTTTAACTTCATATATGATATTTGTTGGTTTATAACACTAGATAATGTCAAATTACAAGATATGACAAAATATAAACAATTACAAAATATACATGTTGTCGCATGAATTGACAAGAAAGGAGATAACAATTTCTTGTTGGAATCAAAACCGTAACTTCAGAGACATATTCGAGTTGTGGCTACATCCACATGACTCCAGATTAGGCTTCCTAGATGGTCTTCATGTTGGGCTTCGATGGCACTCAATGAGTCATGTCAATTTGGACCACCAACTCAAATTTGTGAGTCGAACTCATCTCTAACTGGTAATTAAAATGATATACACCTATCCGATCCGTCCGATACCAGGCTCAAGGCCTAGGACACCCAAGCTACACAAGTCTAAGCCAAATTCTATTTCATATCAAGACCCATGATCCAAGCCCGAACATGTTTCTAAGTGGTAAAAAGATGTATGCATAACTATCCAGTCTTATCCAAGGCTCAAGAACTAGGACCGTCTAGGCTACCCAAAGTCCAATTGTCAAGATCTATGATTCAATGCCCACGGCTAAGCTGAGGTTGGGCCATATCGAGCCAGTCGTATAGGCGGGTGCACAGGTCTGTGGTCTACTGAGCTTAGCCCATGGTCCATATTAGTTTTGCAATACACAAAAGCATTATCACTAATATAGTAGATCAAATAAAAGAATTATTCTAATGTAGGGCGGATTAAATTAGAAACATTTACTTTCCAACACATAATTCATGCATTAATTTATCACTCATGGAAAATCTATTTTGAGGCAATTTCTCACTCACGATTTCTTCCATCCTACACCTAATGAAATGCATCACATCATGATACAGGTGTAAAAAAATATTCCCTCACTTAAGATCTACTTTTAAAATTACACAATTAAATATATAAAAAAAATCAATTACACATATATCATGATCTGATATATCCAGTGCACCCCACAAATGTATGATGAAGGAGACGTGCACTAAAATCATCTACTTGGAATGTAGAATCAACTTTTGCCGTTTAGTTCCTGATTGGCTTAAATTTTTTCCAACTGATATATCCAAATTAAATGAAGAATAAGAATATTACTATAAGACTAAATGATGGGAGCGAGGAAGAGAGAGAATTATCTGACAGTTATGTATACTTGCATGCTATAAACAGGTAATCCATTATTTAATTCTCCATCTGTGTATTCAATCTTTCAAATTTATTACTTCTGCAGATTTCAGTTTCTTCTTTAATGTGAAATCCAACTGCCAACAACAATGATTGCCTACATGCAACCAAATTAAGTATATATTAAAATAATATTAGCAATTTGTAACCACATTTTTGTGATAGAGATCGAATGTGATAGAATTCTAACTCAAACATGACATGTTATATTATAAATTTATTAAATTCTAACATGACAAGTAAATATCATCAAGTGCTTCAATGTAAGAATTGGGCCGCATTATATGTTATATGTTGGGCCCAGTCTTTGATCTTGGCAGCCCAAGTTTTGAAACCCATGTGCAAGCCCAGGCCCAGCTCCTTTAGATGTTGGCTTTTAACCTGAGCCCTCTATCTCTTGCCCCACGATCATGCCTGTTGATTGAGGTCACATATACCTCTTCCCCCCTCATTTCTCGCTAACCCTAACCCTCTCCTCTCTCTCTCTCTCTCTCTCCCTCTCTCTCTCTCTTCACGGCACCCTCTCTCTCTCATCCCAGTACACTTCTTCGTACACCATCTCTGATATGGCACCACTATGTCGTCGACCCTGTCATAACCGTTGTTCTGGTACACCTTGGCCGCGGCTTGTACCCCTTTATTGGTTTTGGTGCTATTTATATGCCTGGTTAGAGAGAGAGAGAAGGTGAGAGAGGTTGAATCTTTGTGCTTGGTTTTCTCTGTGATTTCTTAGTGAGAATAGAGGGGGGATTTGAGCCTAACCAAGTCAGTTACATGAGTTGATAAACTGATTTGGGTGTCTTCGGGGTAGGGCTTAGATCTGGGTTTCTCTTGAGTGTTTCCTTAGTGCTACCGCCAGTGACTTGGTATTCTTGTGGTGCTGGACGAAAAGGGGACTGAACCGAGCCCTTCTTGGTTTGAGTTGGCTCTCAACTCTCCTCAATCCATCTGTTGGATCTCCTCCGATGGTTTCTCATCCTTTTACTCTGATTGTTATGTTTATTTTAAACTCTGTAATAGCAACCATGTATGTTAGTTATACTCAGTGTAATAGTTTGGTAAGCTATATGTATCTGGACCGATGCCCAACAGTGGCATCAGAGCCTTGTTGTTGATAAAATCGGTCCAGTGGTACTGAGGTGCTATGGTGGTCAGGTATCACGGCTATAACTCTCTCTTTTACCTTTCTGTTTCTTTCCTGTGAATCTGTCCTTGTAATCTGTCTCTTGGAGGCCTGCCTGCTGGTTTTGAGTCTGCCTCCTGTGTGGAGGTTCTACTTGTCTATGTGTTGATCTATATTTGTGTGTTTCTGATCTTTCTTCTGTTTCCGCTTCCTATCTCTCTGATTCCCCATCTAACTCACCTTGTCCGGTCCTTTAAGTGACCCTGGAATCTGGGCTGAGGGGGTTAATCAGGCTCTGTGTGCTCTCTCCTTGTAACATGTTGTTTTTGTGTCTTTATTCTGATACTGCATATCATTCTCTCTGTGACCATGAATGCTTATCCAGTTGCATCTTTTGATGGGAAATGTGACTTCTCTATTTGGCAACAAAAGATGAAAGGTGTGCTTGCTCAATAAAAATGTTACAAAGCTATAACTTTGTGTTATGATGGTAAAGTCACTGGTGAAGTTAAAAATGAATTAGATGAACTTGCTTATTCCTTAATCATCTTAAATTTGTCCGACTCTGTGATAAGAAAACTTGGTAAACTTGATTTTGCTAAGTCTCTGTGGGATAAACTTGAAGAATTCTATACTGAAACCTCCTTGTCTTCCAAAATGTTTCTGTTGGAAAAGTTTTTCAGTTTTAAACTTGATTTGCATAAGGATATTGATGAGAATCTTGATGTGTTTACTAAACTTGTGCAAGACATTAAGCTGACTGGTGATAAGAACATTGATGAATATACCCCTATTGTTTTGTTAAATACTATCCTTGACTCTTACAGTGATGTAAAATCTACTATAAAATATGGTAGGGATAAAGTGACCTTAGACACTGTGATTAATGGCCTAAAAAGCAAGGAATTGGATCTAAACAAACAGTAAGGGTAATAGGTCTATGGGTGATATGAACTTTGTGAGAAACAAACCTAAGAACAAACCTAAAAATAATGCTCCCACCTTTGGTAATCCTGGTACTAGTTAGTCTAATGCCCCTCAGAAATTTGGAAAAGAAAATGGAGTGAGTAAACCCAAGTTTAAAAACAGAAAATGCTATAATTGTGGCAAACCTGTACATTATGCAAACAGATGCACTGAACCTAAAAGGGATAAACCTAATGAACAGGCAAACAATGTTTTTGAAAACATGAGTGATGTGTTTATGATCTCTGATGAATGTGTTTCTGATCATGCTAACTCTGTACTTGATAATCTGAGTGAAAACCATTGGTTGCTTGATTCTGCATGCTCTAATCATATGACTCCTCACCTAAGCATGTTCTCTTCCTATATGGAATTGAAAAAGGGTTATGTGTCTATGGCTGATAACAGTAAAAGCAATGTGTTGGGTGTTGGCTCTGTTTGCTTGAAACTTGAAAATGAAAATGTGCTTAATTTAAAAAATGTAAGACATGTCCCAAATCTGAGTAATAATCTGATGTCTTGTGCTATGCTTGAGGACTCTGGTTTCATAGGAGAATGGGGAAAATGAAAGATGAATATAATCAAAGATAATGTTGTTGTTTTCACTACTGCTAGAATGCATAATATGTATGTTGTTTGTGCAGAACTTGTTTCTCATGCTAACTCTGTTAAACATGACCAAACTGATCTTTGGCATAAAAGATTGTGTCATATAAGTAGTAAGGGACTAGGAATCTTGCATAAAAACAAGTATTTATGTGGTGACCATCTGTCTGATGTGCCTGTGTGTGAAACATGCATTCTAAGTAAGCAAACTAGATCTAAATTCCCAGTTTCCCCCTTCCCAAATCCATCCAAGTGTTCTGAAATCTTAGAGTACATCCATGCTAATGTGTGGGGACCTGCATCTGTTGCTACTCCTGCTGGAAATAGATATTTCATGTCTGTCATTGATGATTATTCTAGAAAAATGTTTGTGTTCTTGCTTATAAAACAAAAATCTGATGTTATTGATAAGTTCAAAGCTTGGAAGATTCTAATTGAAAACCAAACTGGTAAGAGGATAAAAGCTTTAAGAACAGATAATGGAACTGAGTTTTGCAACCATGAATTCAATGATTTGTGTGCTGAATATAGAATTAAAAGATATAGAACTGTAACCTACACACCACAACAAAATGACATTGCTGAAAGAATGAACAAAACTCTCCTTGAAAGAGTAAGATCTATGTTATGTGCTTCTGGTTACCTAAACTATTTTGGAGTGAAGCTGTTCTAACTGATGCTTATGTGATTAATAGATCTCCTTCTGTTCCTTTGTGTGGTGAATTGTCTGAATCTTTGTGGTCTGGGAAACCTGTGAATCTGTCTAACTTGAGAATCTTTGGATGTTCTGTCTATGTGCATCAGAAAAATGACAAGTTAGAACCTAGATCTGTTAAATGTGTTTTCCTTGGTTATCCTGAAGGTGTAAAAGGTTACAGATGTTGGCTCAAAGGTGAGTATGGTTTCAAAACCATAACTAGCAAAGATGTTATTTTCAATGAATATGAGTTTCCATGCTTTTTTGTTCCTACTCTTGTTATTCCTTCTACTGCTCCAAATGAGGTGGAGCAATCCACCTCTGAATCTGATTCTCATGAATGTCCTAATATGCCTTTTTTATCAAAGTGTGGATGAATCTGTTGAACTTATACCTGATGACCTAAGTGATTATCAACTGGCCAGAGATAGAACTAGGAGACAGATTAAAAGGCCACAATATTTTGATGATTACCAACTTGCTTCCTTTGTGTATAATGTGTTTGAATCCTTGGATGGCAATGAACCTAAATCTGTTAATGAGGCTCTGAAATCTAAATAATTTGCTGCTTGGTTAAATGCTATGAATGATGAGATTAAATCCTTGTATGATAACCAAACCTGGACCCTTGTTCCTAAACCTGCTGCATGCTCTATTGTTGATTATAAGTGGTTGTTTAAGGTTAAAAATGAGAGTGATTCTGTTAGATATAAAGCTAGACTTGTTGCAAAAGGATTTATACAAAAGGAAGGAATTGATTATACAGAAATCTTTGCACCTGTTGTTAAATTCACAACTGTTAGATTGATGCTTACATTAGTTGCACATTATGATTGGGAATTAAAATAATGAATGTGAAGACTGTTTTTCTGCATGGTGATCTAAATGAGCATATCTATATGAAACAACCTGAAGCTTTTGTTGATAAGAAACACCCTAATCATGTTTGCTTGCTAAGGAAATCTCTCTATGGCTTGAAGCAGTCTTCTAGGTAATGGAACAAAAAGTTTGATGTTTGCATGCTATCTTTGAATTTTAAAAGGAGATCCTATAATCCATGCTTGTATTTCAAAAATTCTGCCCAATCTCCTGTGATCCTGCTCTTATATGTTGATGATATGCTTCTTGCTAGTTCTTGCATCCAAATTGTCAATGATGTTATCAAATGCCTAAGTGATGAGTTTGACATGAATTTGCTTGGTGATGCTAAGAAAATCCTTGGTATGAATATTATTAGGGATAGGTCTAAGTGCACCTTGTTTCTTAATCAATCTGCTTATATTGAAAAGATCCTTGAGAAGTTCTCTATAACATCTGCCAAACCTGTTTCTATGCCTCTTGTTGCTCACTTTGTGCTAAGTAAGGATCAGTCCCCCAAGACTGATTTTGAAATCTCTGTGATGAAAAATGTTCCATATGCTAATGCCATATGATCTGTCATGTACTTGATGGTCAGTACCAGGCCAGATATTGCTTACTCTGTTAGTTGCTTGAGCAAATATATGTCAAATCCTGGTGCTCCACATTGGGAAGCACTTTAATGGTTATTGAGATATCTTAAAGGTTCTATTAACACTGGTCTGTTGTTTGCTAAGTGCTCTAAAGGTGTTAACTATGTGGTTATGTTGATTCTAATTTTGCCAATAATAGGGATAATAGAAAATCCTCAACCTCTTATGTGTTTACTTTGAATGGTTCTTATGTGAGCTGGAAATCCCAACTTCAGCATATTGTTGCCTTATCTACCACTGAATCTGAATATGTTGCTACTACTAAAGCTATCAAAGGAGTTATTTGGTTGAAAGGCATGCTGTCTGATATTGGTTTTTTTAAAAAGAAAGTAATTGTCTTCTCAGATAGTCAATCTGGCATTCAATTGTGCAAAAACCCTGCGTTTCATGATAGAACTAAACACATTGATGTTAAGTTTCATTTCATAAGAGATGTTGAAAAAGACATAATTGATCTTGATAAAATACACTCTGGGTTTAATCCTTCTGATATGGGCACCAAGTGCCTACCTTGTGAAAAAATTTCAATCTTGTTTGAGAATCTTGAACATTGTTTCGAGATGTTGATATTGCTCTGTGCTTGAGTCTTTGTGACTCTTTTTCTTTGCTCACTTTGTGATTGTTGTGTTTGTGTTGTGTAATACTCTATCTACCCTAACTTGGTGTTTTGTTATCTTCGTGTTTGCAAGTAAGTAAATCGGTAATGATGACCTCTGTCCTTTCAGAATAGACCACAAAACCCATAATCTGGCCTAAGGTGGAGATTGTAAGAATTGGGCGACATTATATGTTATATGTTGGGCCCAGTCTTTGATCTTGGCAGCCCAAGTTTTGAAACCCATGTGCAAGCCCAGGCCCAACTCCTTTAGATGTTGGCTTTTAATCTAAGCCCTCCATCTCTTGCCTCTCGATCCTGCCCGTTGATTGAGGTCATATATACCTCTTCCCCCCTCATTTCTCGCTAACCCTAACCCTCTCCTCTCTCTCTCTTCACGACACCCTCTCTCTTTCTCATCCTACTACATTTCTTCGTACACCATCTCTGATATGGCACCACTATGTCGTCGACCCTGTCATAGTCGTTGTTCTGGTACACCTTGGCCGCGACTTGTACCCCTTTATCGGTTTTGGTGCTATTTATATCCCTGGTTAGAGAGAGAAGGTGAGAGAGGTTGAATCTTTGTGCTTGGTTTTCTCTGTGATTTCTTAGTGAGAATAGAGGGGGGATTTGAGCCTAACCAAGTCAGTTACATGAGTTGATAAACTGATTTGGGTTTCTTCGGGGTAGGGCTTAGATTTGGGTTTCTCTTGAGTGTTTCCTTGGTGCTACCGCCAGTGACTTGGTGTTGTTGTGGTGCTGGACGAAAAAGGGACTAAACCGAGCCTTCTTGATCTGAGTTGGCTCTCAACTCTTCTCAATCCATCTGTTGGATCTCCTCCGGTGGTTTCTCATCCTTTTACTCTAATTGTTATGTTTATTTTAAACTCTGTAATAGCAACCATGTATGTTAGCTATACTCAGAGTAATAGTTTGCTGAGCTATATGTATCTGGACCGATGCCCAACATTCAATACATCCTACATTAATCTATATGAACACATCATATCATTCAGAAATATATTTACCATGCATCATTCCAAGTGGGGATTTAATTTTTTTGAATGCTAACTGTTTTTATAATCTTACTTCAAATTTCAACTTTTTTTCCAATTTTAGTTTCACTTTAGTAGGGAATTCGATTTACAAGAATTACTACAAATATAAACGTCGCCGATACAAATATAATGCTTCAAATTGTTGTATGGAGGAAAAATTAATATATCTGACACAAAATTGAGGGAAAATTACATGATATCTATGTGTTCTAAATAGGGGGTTTTATATCTAATTAGCGTCTCCTAAATTTAACATTATCGACATTCATATCAACACTTATAAAATCAAAATTTTCACTAAAATCGGATTAAATTTGAAAAAAAAAATTAAACTTAAAGAATCAATATAGGCACTCATAATTAAATTAATGGTGTGTTAAAATAAATAGAGACCAAGCTGTGGGAGCAATATTGTTAAGATTCTCCCTTCCATAAAATTAAAGAAAATGATATTTGAGCTACCATTTGATGCAAAAACCCCTCTAATTATCCATTGGTAATTATTGATCCTTATTTCGTTTTCTTCTTATTTCGACACAAAGATTGATTGGTTTCTTCAACTACTCAACTAATTAATTTGGTTTTCCATGTGGAATACTAAAACTTCCAGAAACATTTTTCCCCAATGATTTAGAGACACATATCAACAAGAATATCTAAGTCAAGGCTGTACCATATATGCAGCAATAAATTCATAGCTTATATCACCCAAGCCTGCATCTTAACCAAGGATAAAAATATCGATATCTCAACATGTATAGTAAATTTGAATTTACGGAAATATTGATAAATATTTCGATATTGCATATCGATATTATAAAGAAATTAAAAAAAATGATGAAAACTTAATTAAATTTTGGAAAGCATGAGATTTTAGAGATTATTACCGAAAAATGCATTTACTTAATTTAAAATCTCAACAAAATGATATGTTTATAATAAATAAATAAATATATATATATATATATATATATATATATTAAACCTTATAAAGACATTATATATTACAATTGGTATTTATTCAAAACTACTTGATACAACCACTAACTAATACCAAAATGATGGCCTATGACTATGAAGTTGAGAAATATATAGCAGATGCAATATTATCTTTGTTTAAACATATTAGTACCAATTGTCTATATCACATTTGATTATGCATGTATTGTTGGTACGTTTCTCTATTTCTTGCAATGGTTTCATCATAAATTAATATCACTTTGTTGGTGTGAACATCGACCTCCATAAGACATATGAAAATGTTATCAGCAGTCAAATCAAAATGTGAACTCTCTCATATGTGTCATGAACATATGATTCTTGGGACATCAATTTTATTGATACCCCTATTATAAAAGAACTAGTGCCCTTACATAATTTTTTTTAAATTTGAAATCAAATTTATTGTTGGTCTAAATAAATACAAATTTTGGAAAAATCTCAATTTTAAGAGAAATATTAATATTTTGCGATAAACTCGCAATATATCCACAATATTTCCTGATTGTTTTTCAATTTTATATTGAAACCAACTGATATTCATATCGATATCGATATTTTACAATATATTAATATCGCACCATCCAAAAATCGAAAGTAGCGCAGTTATCACACAATTATCGAAATATTTTCATCTTTGATATTAACATAAGAGTTACTTATTTTTCTTTCTTTTATTTTTTGTCTCATTGAACTTTCAATTTGATATTTAAGCTACACCTAGTCAATATCTTTAACCTTTAATGTATATTTAAAGGGATAGTTGCGCGAAATCCCCTTGTAGTTTGGAAAATCGGCGTGAAGTTCTCTATACTTTAAAAATTGCGTCAAACCCCACTTGTGGATTTCTAAATATAGCTTGAAATCTCAAACTCCGATAACATTAACGGAAAGGCTATGCATGTACTCTTCATGTATTTTTTAGAGTTTCTTTTTTTCACTTTTTTTGCTATATAATGACATATTTATTAAAAGTATCATTTTCTTTTTTGGGGATTCTTGCAATTGCAAACACTCCTTCAAGCTTATTTTGTACATCAACACCTATCTCTTTATTTGCTTTTGTTTTTTTAATTAATTTATTTTAACAACGTTAATGTTTTATTTAGATATTTATTTTATTGTTATTAATGTCAACAGTTGATAAGTATGTTTCTTTTATACTTTTGTACATTTATTTCAAAAAAAATTCCCATCTAAATTTAACTCTTAATTAAAATGAAAATTCATCTTCCTCTATAACCCCTTCTCATCTATTATATTTTAATAATTATAATAATTGGAAATTAAAATCTATTGATACTTATATCAATATATTCATGAATTCATTCATGAATTTTGTGTACAACTCCATACATTTTACGTATTAATTTTTATTATTCAAATTAATCATGATAATGTTATCCATTTTTCTATTCTATATACATTGTATATTATTTATATCAATTTTGTAAATGAATGGATGGTTACGAAGTATAATAATATACAAAATCATATTATATTTAAATATTAAATGAGATACACTATTCTTTTACTAACTATATTATTATTATTATTTATTAAATCTATTTACAAAATTTATCTCAAATTTTTTATTTCAATTCAATTTATCATGACAGTCAAAACCACCTCGTCTTATAGATCTCAATCCGTGAGACGGTCTTATAACCATAGACTTTGTCATTCCGTAAACTAAAATTTAAGTTAGTTAATGTGGATCATCATTTATAAAATAAGATATTGATTATCCAATGTTTGGAATTATCTCATTAACCTATTTAAGCTTTCAAAAGTTTTCTTCAATTTAATTTATTTAGAATTTATGTGTGAAGAATTACCTTATATAAAAATTAGGGTAAAAAACGAAAACCAATCCCAAATATACCTCATTTAACACTTTACAATATCATTTATAAATGTTTGCGGTTTACTATATTATGCACACGGATTTTGCAGAAAATAGTAAAAATCCAACTACCACATCATATTTTACCACCGAAGGTCGGTCACGTGATTAGCATGTGCATTTTTAAGGGTAATTTTGTATTTTTCTTCACCTCCTTCTTCTTCATCATTTAGCCCTTCAAAATTTTCAGCCGATCACCGTTGTCACCTCTATCACTTCATTCTCCCCCCACACGCTGCTATGCAACCCCAACTGATAATTTTGACATGATGACACCACCTCCCACAATATAGTCTGGCCAAATTGGAATTTCACAATATTTAGTGGGTTTACAAGATTTGGCTAATTTATTTGGGATTTGGCGGGTTAACAACCCCAAATATTAAATTAGTGGGTTCACAATATCCAAAAGATGTAATTTCACAACCCAAATAAATTCTAAATTTTCACTGGGATTCGTCCTCTCCTTTGATGGCCGGCCAGTTTTCTCTCTCCGGCTCTTGTGACGAGCTCCATCTCTGGGATTTGTGGACTAGCACCATCGCCCCAGCCTCGTCGAGCACAAGGTAGTCTTCTTGGTCGCGTTCTCAATCGGCAATTCCGATTGAGTATCTTGTGTGATATTCTCCCAAAATAATGTGCAACCCATCATTGTTTCTGCATCGTGGGATAAAACTGTGACGATTTTGAATTTATTGAACTGCCACAATGGCTATGACGTAGAAGACGATGAGAAGAAAGGGGTGCTTAATGATGAAGATGGAGGTGAAGAAAAATACAAAATTACACTTGCCCATTTAGTGGAATTTAATTTCTAAATTAAATGAAAACTCAAATTACCAAATTACCCTTAAAAATGCACATGCTTGGAAAAAAATGACGTGGCAACCGGATTTACTATTTTTTGCAAAATCCATGAACATAATATAGTAAATTACAAACATTTATAAATAATATCATGAAGTGCTAAATGAGGTATACTTGGGATGGATTTCGGATTTTTACCCTAAAATTTAAGTGAAAATTGAAAATAGGTTGGGTGGTTGCTACAAGATTCACTTGTAGATGTTGTGTAGAAATATTTTTGGATGCAACATTCATGCAAAGCACCATAAATTGAAGAAGACAGCACAGTTTGGTCATATAAATATCCTGACAAAGAAACAAGTGTATAGGGACATAGCAGAAGAAATGCAGTTAATATATTCACTTTTCCTTGTCTGCTTTAGCCTTCCATGGGTTGCTAAAGCAGCCATAAGTCTACCTCCAAACGTCAAAGTCCCTGCACTCATAGTGTTTGGCGATTCCATAGTCGACACTGGCAACAACAATTACATTTCCACCATTGCAAAATGCGACTTTCCTCCTTATGGCGAAGATTTCATGGGAGGAAAGCCAACCGGACGATTTTCCAACGGAAAAGTTCCATCCGATATCATTGGTATGTATCTCTCTACATATTCAACCACTGTTTTTGTGTTGTTAATTTGGTCATAATCTCATGAGACTGTTTAAATTTATTTTGCAGCTCAACAGTTGGGGATTAAATCTCTTTTACCTGCTTATCTTGATCCATCTTTGCAGCCTGAAGATCTCTTAACAGGGGTGAATTTTGCATCTGGAGCTGCTGGATGGGACCCACTGACATCTGAGTTATCGGTACTTTCAATATTCATGATATCAAGAATTTTCCTTCTGTTCAAGTTTCGGTGCTAATAAAGTCCTTCATGGGTGTACAGACAGTTCTGTCACTGACAGATCAGTTAGAGTTATTCAGACAATACATAACGAAGCTCAATGGTATTGTCGGAGAAGAAAGATCATCGGAAATAGTTAGCCAAAGCCTCATCGCGGTGGCTGTTGGAAGCAACGATATCACCAACACCTATTTTATCACACCTTTGAGAAAGCCTCACTACGATGTTCCCTCCTATGTTCAGCTGCTTGTGGGCTTCGCTTCAAGCTTCGTGCAGGTAATACTTCATCAAAATCTCTTAATATATAACACATATTGATGTAAAATTGTTGAGGTTTAATTATGTAAAAAAAATAACTTTTAAATTACAACATGAATTTTGAATGTTAACATCCCACGTCATCAATTTTAAAATCGTGTCAATTGAATACACGAACACCTCGGTTTACAATTTCTTAAGTAGAACCTTAAATATGTATCCACATTCCAGTGGAGCCCAAATATGTTGTGGGACACACATTTCGGGATCCATATCAACAAATGGAGCTTGATATGTTCGATTATATATCCAATTAACATGATTTTCAAGTTAATGATTCGTGTTGTTAATATTCATGTTGTAAATGAAAAATCGACCAAATATATATATATATATATATATATATATATATAATATGTATGTATATATCTTTATATATATAAAGAAAGTGCCTTTTTTTAACTATTGTTATTATTAAGATTATCTCAAAAAAAAATTCATTGTTCTAATTATAACTATAAATCAATTTATAATGAATTATTATGAAAAATAAGCATAGTAATCCTCATAATTCTTTATATATATATATATATATATATATATATTAATTTAAAACATCTAAAAAGGAAAAATATACAAAAATAAAGTAGATTGATTTAAAAGATCAGTTAAACTAATCAATTTATTAAACTTCTAAATTTATTAATTAATAAAATTGATTAGTTTTTACAAAACTATGAAAATTATTGAGAAATTTTGATGGAGTTATTTATCATATAACTAATTGAAATGAACATTTAATGAACTCTATAAACTTTAAGAGTTGATATCTTGTGAAATTAGATCATATCATGTGAGACAGTTCAACCACATCCAACACCCTATAATTACTAAGTTGTTTGCGGATAATGAAGTTCCATCTCATTTAATTATTTATGAAACCGTCTCATATAAGTTTTTGTAAAACTTTAAATTTTATAAAAAAAAGAACATAGTAAGAAAACTAGAAAATCGGTGGGAGAGTTGAATAATATAATATGTATAACAACATATATAATAAATAAAAATATTTATATTCATATATAAACGCAACATATATATTTAAATAATATATTAATAATTATATTATGGTTGACACTAAATGTGATGATAGATATCACAAAATCATTATAAATAATATTTTAAAATTTTTAATTTAACTCTGTTTATTTTTTTAAAACCTTCGTAATACACGGGCAATATATCATAAATGATTAGTAATTCTGTCAAACTGTATGTTGAAAGGAGTTGTATGGAATTGGGGTTCGTAGAATAGCTGTAACGGGGTTGCCGCCCGTTGGATGTTTGCCATCGCAGAGAACATTGAGAGGAGGAATTGAAAGAAATTGCATCGATGAATACAATCAAGTTGCCAAACTATTCAACCAGAAGTTGTCGGATGAATTAAACTCTCTCAATCATCAATACTCTGATGCACTAATAGTCTACATTGATATTTACACACTTCTTCTTGATTTCATCACCAATCCACAGAAACATGGTATGTTTCTTCTGTTCTTCATGTTATATTGTATAATGTTGATATTAAAATCCAACTTGAATCATAACATTTATAACTTAATCCGCAACCTAATTTTTTTTTTCTTTTTTCCAATTGTATAGTTCATGATTTCTTCAAATTGCAATTCAGGGTCACTTTCCAATCACTTTTCTGGTTAATATCGAATTTGATGTCTTGATTATTTCAACAAAAATACATGAAACTTACGCCAAAATGCTTCATATTTCAAACTAAATGGAACTTTGAAACCTATGATTTTCATTCGATTCAAGCTCAATTTGAGCTAACATCAGACAAAAAGTTTGATGCTGGCCAGAAAAATTGTCTTCGGTTGCAATTTGCCAAAAAATCGTGAGCTTTATGGTGTAATAGGATAAAGAAAAAAAATGTTGCAAATTAAGAAAATGTTATAGTTCATGTTGGTTTTTTGATATTAATCCTATTAATATATTGGATGAAATACATATAGGATTCAAGATTGGAGACAGGGGGTGTTGTGGAACAGGGAAGATAGAAGTAACGTATCTTTGCAAAGTAGCAGGATATACATGTCCCAACGTCGAAGACTATGTGTTTTGGGACAGCTTTCATCCCACAGAGAATGCCTATAAGATTTTGGTGGATGAGATTATCAACCAATTCCTCAACAAGATATGTACCAAGATACTCTGCTGATTGGGTGTTGCCAAACATGTTCTAATACATCTTACCCTTTTGTTACTTAATATATACTTGTGGAATGTAATTTCATGAAACGTGGAATTCATTTTTTGAGTCAAATGCATCGATTCGAACAATAAATATTTTTTTTTATTTAATAATTTCTATTTTTTTATTTCTTTTTCATCAAAAATATAGATAATGAAATTAATAGTAATGATGAAAATTTCTACCTCAATCCTGCTAATCTATCCAACGTGAACACATTAATGTGTCCACCGTTGTTGTGTTAAGTATCTAGCTAATATATTTATTAGTTTCACATTACATAATTTAAGGGATGAAATCATTATACATCTTTAGTGGATATATTAAGAGTTGCACACGGTGAACATTTTAACATTTTCAATTCTCACTTAGTGCAAGCATGATTTATAAAAATATTGATATAAGTCATTTATTTATAGGAATGAAAAAAATTTAGTAAAAAAATTATTTTTAAAAAATTGTTTCATGTACTATATGTAATTGAAAGCATATATGTATTAATAATTGTGTATGTATATATGTTATGTATAACTTTTCTTCATTTTAAAAAGTTAAAAAAATATATAAATTAAATAAAAATTTCAGTGGGCCAGCTCGCCTAATCCATGGCTCACTAGTAGGTTTTAGGTAAGATTTTGGAGTACGCCACAAATAATGATTGTTTGGTTAAATGATGGGTTGTGGGCTGATCCACCCTATCAAACCCGTATTGACAATTCTACAAGTTAACAACTAAAGGAAACGGGTATCATAAGAACGGAAATAAAAGACCAAAGATGGGAATAGTTTGAATCCTCTATTACAATAAGATAAATTAAAGTAAAAATAAGAATAACAAATTTAGGGCTAATGTCGGAAAAACATTATAGATCTTTTGCTACATTTTGTTATCTTGGTCAAATATTTTTAAATTGTTATGCTAATTTGGTCTTAATTTTGTTAATTTGGTGCAATATTAACCAATTTGACAGATGAGTGCAAAATTTGCTAGTGACATGTCTGATTTTTAATATTTTGATCACATAACATCTAATATTTTTAAATTTCAATTGTGCATTCCGCATTCCACATCATTGCAAATGTCAGTGTCATCAATTTTACAGTGACCATATCATAAATTAGTCAAAGCTACACGCAATAAACAAAGAAGTTGAATTGTCGATTGTAAAAAGTTGACAAAAAATAAAGCCGTCAAAATGTGTTGGGTCAACACACCCTGCACCGTCAAACTGGAAAATTGAGTTAAGTATTTAGGAGCCCGCGGGCCTAGGTGGGACGGGCTTTTGGTGGGCAAATCTGCAGACCAAGTGGGTTGGCCAGTCTTAATTTTTTTTTTTTAATTTTACACATATATGAAATATATAAAATAATGATACAAATTACCATTTAATGCAAGTAATGATGTTTAATATATTAAATTTGGCCACTTAATTATATTAATGAAAGAATTTTAAAGAAATTTCTACGTTTTATAATGTTTTTTTATTTTTATTTTACATGTAATTCAATGCATATAAGGTTGAGTAAAGGGTAAAAAATATTACAAATATTATCTTTTTTTCTTTTATAAAAGAAAAATTAAAAATTAAAAAATTAAAAAATAATAATAATTAAAAATTCAAGTGGGCTGGCCCACCGGTGGGTTGGGATTTGGAGGCCCACCATATAAATAGCCCGCCCCACCCCACCAAAAGGTGGGTTGTGGGCTAGCCCGCCCAGCCGGCTTGTTTTGACAATACTAACCAAAAATAGATGATCTTACAAATGTTTGAATTTCTTTACCAATTATATCATATTTCAAGGAGTTGGTGTCTTATGCATTAGGTGTATGGTGTAATTGGGTTGATTTGGATGCATGTTTTTTATTTTATTTTGATTCATATGTACAAATACCCAACATTTATTTAATACTTTAACTTAAAAAAAAATTCAGCACAATTTGTACATATATACATTTATGTGATATAACTTATACTTTTATATCAACATAGTCATAACTTTATATAATATATAAAGATAAAGCTAGCATAACTAAAATGTATGACTAACATAACTAAAAAGTATAAAAGATTTTGCATATATATGTAATATAATAACTAAAATGTATGACTAACATAACTAAAAAGTATAAAAGATTTTGCATATATATGTAATATAATGTAAAGGTATGAATGCTATAACTAAAAGGTGTACATATTTTTCAGAACTTGAACGCGCACACTAGGCGTGTGGAGGTGCGTGTCGAGTTGGTTCGACTTGGATTACTTGACCCGATGCCAACCGATTGAAATAGTATTTGGCAGACCGATAAAAAGTGATTTGTACAATTGCACATATTTGACATCTTGCACCTTTCAATACCCCATTTATGCACTCTGAAAAGTTTGTTGTCATTATACCACCCCACCATCCTCCATCATGTGCAAGAGTCCACTGAGAATTTTTTATGTTTGCTAAGTAATTATATGATTGCACATTTAACAATTTGATTTTTTCTATCACATGCTCAAATCGTCTAATTATTGGAGTAGAACATGCCATCAAACATATGCCCTTTAATTTTACATTCTTGAATTGAGTGTTTAAGTTTGAACATACATGTCTCAAACCAAAACGGTGGACTCCATGGGAATGTTAAAAGTCAGGGACGTGATTAATGCCTGAATAAGATCATATCTATCAGAAATTAGACATATCCTCTATTCCCGAACATGTTCGGACAACATATGAAGAAACCAATTCTAAGAAGAAAAAGTTTCTTCATCCACAAGAGCATAAGCTAATGGTAGTATGTGTTGATTTGCATCCACAACTACAACAATCAACAACTTGTGCTTGTATTTAGTGTACACATGAGTTACATCCACACTTATAATCTTCCACCAATGTTGGAAGGCTTCAATGCATGACTTGAATGCCCAAAAAATATATTTCAACATTTTTGACATCTTTAGCTGTGTAGGTGTATTAGATGACATTCCACAATAGTTCCTGAGTTCCATTTTTGTATAACATCCAAAAATTTAGACAATTTCCTTACTAAGCTCTTCTAAGTGTTGTAAATGTTTCCTCTTGCATGTTTTGATAGGTAGAAAACAGATGCATTTTATTGTTGGTTAATTTGAGAATTTATGTTCTTTGATGTGAGTAAATGCACTATTTTCTTACTTATATGTGTTTTTTGTCTCCAAATACTTCACATATTATTTTCTTGATTATTTAAGAATTTTTGGAGCCTTTTCGTATCAAAAGATGTGATCGTGGGCCAAAGTGAAGTCATTTGGACCAATTTTGGGTTCAAAAGCCCAATGCATGTTTGAAGAAAGAAATGAAGATTATGACATGTCTTCACGGGCCTTAGGAAAGAAGGAAGGGAGAGTTGGGCTTGAGAAAAAAAAAAGGATTGTGGGCTTGAGCCCATCTCACTTCAATTAAAAGGGCAGTGCATATGGGCTTAAGAGAAAAAAAACTCATATTCTTGGCTTAAGAGAGGCATCGTTGGAAGACACAAAAAACACATTGCCTCACACCTCAATTCATTTTTCTTTTTCCCCCAACTCACATTTAGAGAGAGAGAGAGAGAGGATTGGAGAGAAAGATACATTATTTTTTACTTGAGTTCTTCATATAAATTTTTTCACAACTTTTACTGATTCAATATCAATAATGCTAGGCTAATTCTCTATTTTCGGTTAGTAGAGATGTTTGAACCTGTTTATCTTTTATGTTTTAATTAATCTGTATTCCCTTCTTGATGTTTTGATTGGAATTGATTGTGCTATCAGTTTATATTAATTTTGATTTTTGATGCTTGATTTGGATTGATCACCTAAGTTAACTGTTTGATAATTAATTTTTAGAATTTTAGATCATGAATCCTAGTTGTTGTGATTTAATTTTCATTAGTAGTAAATTAGAGGTCGTGCTTCTCTAGGGTAGTATAATCCTATATTATCAAATTAAGTTAGTGTATTTGGGGTCTATTACATCCTATTAAGTTAAAAAAAAGTATATTTTTTGTTGTTCAATTTTCTTCTCTATTTTTGCTCTGTTTCGTTGTTGCTCTATTTTGTTTTGATTTATTTTTTTGGCAAATCTTGTGTGATTCAAGTCTTCGAGTGTTTGTTTCTACATATTGGTTCAGCGAATTATCTGGATTTTCTCATTGAAATTTGTGTTTTCTCACGTGAATCTCATGATTTTAGGTTGTGGATGCATACTTGATGTCAAGGTAACAAGGATTTGGAATTTAACCTAACATAACCCGAAGACATCGAGTTTTGAGGTGGCAAGCCAAGCGAGCTTTGGAATTTTAACTTCCTTCTTCCGAATCCAACTTTAGTGAATCTGAAAATGAGGAGAAAGAAATGGCAGCGGAACACACATTGAGGGACCTAGCGAACTCCACCCTTTCTCAACAACCTCTTTGCATCACTCTTCCCGATCTTGTTGTAGATATTAATTTTGAGCTTAAATCTAGATTGATTCACTTACTGCCATCTTTTTATGGACAAGCAGGTGATGATCCCCACAAACATTTGAAAGAATTTTACGTTGTCTACTCAAGCATGAAGTCCAAGGCCGTAATGGAGGAGCAGGTCAAACTCTGAGCATTCCCTTTTTCCTTGAAGGATTTTGTGAAAGATTGTTTATACAATTTTCCCTTAGGTTCCTTCAATACATGGATTGAGATGGAAGTCTTTTTCTTGTAAAAGTATTTCACTGCATCCAAGCGGCGAACATTCAAAAAGACATATGTGGAGCTCAACAAATGCATGGAGAAACATTGCATGATTACTGGGAGCGCTTCAAAAAATTGGAAGCAAGTTGTCCTCATCATCAAATCTTTAAACAACTCCTGATTCAGTATTTCTATAAGGGGTTATCCACGATAGATCACAACATAATTAATGCAGGTAGTGGAAGGGGATTAATGGATAAGACACTTTTAGCAACAAGGGTTTTCATCTCGAATATGGCTATCAATTCACAATAATTTGGTACCCGAGATTCTTCACTACGAACCATGAAAGAGGTAATTGAGTCTATTGTTGAGGATGTATTAGCTGAATTAACTTCTTTTGTTCGTCAAGTTGCTGCAAGTGTTCCCCAAGTTAAGTTATGTCGTATCCGCAATACCACTGATCATACCACAGATTCGTGCCATATTTTTCTTAATGAAGTGAAGGATCATGCTAATGTCGTGGGAGATGGGAACTACCAAGAAAGGAACTACGATCCCTACTTCAAACTCGTACAATCTGGGTTGCAGAGATCACTCAAATTTGAGATGGGGAAATTAGCAAGACGCTCAAGCTGGATAGAATAATTAGCCTCCTCAGCTCTTAAGAAATTTGAATTATCAAGGGCAATCATCTGAACACAATTCTAGCTCATTCTTGGAAGATATAATGAATACATTAACTTCTAACACAGTGCAACTCCAAAAAGACATTGCTTAGTTCTAAAAGGATACATAATCGAGTATCAGACATCTTGAGACACAAATGAGTTAATTGGCGATGATTGTGGGTCGTTTAAAAGCATAAGGATCTAGGTATGTCGTTATCCCATGTCGTATAAAGAATTTTTGAATTAAGCGTGCTATGCTAGATCTAGGAGTTTCGATTAATGTTATGTCATGTTCCATTTATGAATTATTAGATTTAGGGCCATTGAAAGATACATGATTTATATAGTGGATATGAATGACGACCCATCAATTTAACCACCTATTTTGGTAGGGAGATCATTCTTGAACACATCTCAAACAAAAATAGATGTTTTTGAGGGAACTCTCACATTGAATTTGATGGACATGTAATTAAATTCAATTTTTTGCTGATAAGAACTCTGTTTTTGCTTTAAGTTTGATTGACCCTCTAGTTGACGAAGTCTTTTAGATGAATTTTGGGGACAATTTGGAAGTTTTGTTAACCAAAAACTTGAGGGACGAAAGATGTCTAGACAAAAGAAGCTTCCTCAAAAGCGAAAGGACAAAGGAGATTAAATCCCCCGATGATGCATTAGTCTATCTTTCTTCATGCATCAAATTCTTCTTGAAGATGATGTCAAACCCACTCGAGAGGCACAAAGGAGATTAAATCCCCCGATGATACAGGTGGTCAAGAAGTGTTGAAACTCTGGATGTTGGAATCATCTATCCAATTTCTGATAATAGATGGGTAAGTCACACTCAAGTCATTCCCAAGAAATCCGGAGTCATTGTGGTTGAGAATAAGGAAAGTGAATTGGTCATTACTCGAGTACAAACTAAGTGGAGGGTTTGTATAGATTACCATAAGTTAAATTCTATGACTCAAAATGATCATTTTCCTCTCCCTTTCATTTGACCAAATGCTTGAAAGACTTGCTAGACATTCTCACTATTTTTTAGATGATTTTTTAGGATATTTTTACATTGCCATAACATCAGAAGATCAAGAAAATACCACATTTACCTGCCCATTCGGAACGTTTGCTTACCGATGAATGACCTTCGGTATTTACAATGCTCTAGCTACTTTTCAAAGGTGTAAAGTAAGCATATTTTCTGAATATATGGGTAGTATAATTGAGGTCTTAATGGATGACTTTAGTGTTTATGGGAATTCTTTCGAAAATTATTTGAAAGGTCTGAAGTTGATTTTGAAATGATGTGTAGAAACCGACCTTTGGTTGAATTGGGAAAATGTAATTTTATGGTTGTGTAAAGTATAGTTTTGGGTCATATTGTTTCTCTTAGAGGCATAGCGGTTGATAAGTCTACGATAGACCTCATTAAAGCTTTACCATACCCTACAGATATGCGCGAAGTGTGTTCTTTTCTTGGCCATGAAAGTTTTTATCGAAGATTTATCAATGACTTTTCGAAGATAGCATCTTCAATGTGTAAATTGTTCCAAAATGATAGTGAAATTTATGTTTGGTGATGAGCGCAAGGCCGCTTTTGATCACTTGAAGAAGTTATTGACTACACCACCGATAATCCAACCTCTAAACTAGGAATTCTCATTTGAAGTTATGTGTGATGTCTTGGATTATGCAATTGGGACTGTTTTGGGACAATGAGTGGTGAAGGATGCACATGTGATCTATTATGCATCGAAGACTCTGAATCCGGCACAAGCAAACTACTCCACCACTGAAAAAGAACTTTTAGTTATAGTTTTTGCTTTGGAAAAGTTTCGATCATACTTATTAGTGACTTAAGTTATTGTATTTTATGACCGTGCATCTCTAAAATTTCTGCTCATGAAGAAGGAGGTCAAACCAAGACTTATTCGATGGATTTTACTTCTCTATGACTTTGATCTAGAGATTGATAAAAAGAAAGGGTCTGAAAACTCCATGGCAAACCACTTGAGTTGTTTGGTGCATCATGAGAGTAGCCCCCGCTCGTTGATAGTTTCCTAGATGAGTAGTTGTTCGTTGCATTTTAACATTAGCAGACATAGTCGACACTAGATGTTGGTCTCAAGTGGTCAGAGGTTCAAATGAGGGGAGTGAATGAACCTCTGTCAAATTTTTACTTTTTAAAACTTTCTGTAAGGAGTTACTGAATTCTAGACAGAAAACAACAACTCGGCCAAATTAGTAAGCTGGCAGAATGCTTAATCAGCTTACTATTTCAGAGATTATAGTATGCAACGAAAATACTTAAGATAAAGTTTATTTTGTAAAAACGTTTTTCCTTTCTAAGGATGATTTTATCAAGATCGTTTTATGCGATATGATCAGGATGTATATCAGATATGCAGCAGATAAATAAAACAATAAACACACAAGGGTTTATAGTGGTTCGAAGGTGGTGTAATCCTTCTACGTCCACTCTTCTCTTTCACTAAAAAGGAACTCCACTGGTTAAATTGCTTTACAAGTCTCAACTTTACAATCCTCTTTCTAACAAGCTATCACCTACTAGAATCAGTAATATTCTTAGGCAAATCCAACGTAGGGTACAAATACTCACACAGAGTAACAAGCCTTAACAACTTAAAGCTAACACTTAATGAGGATCTATATCCTTCCACTAAGGACACCAACTAAAACAACCTAGCACACATCAAATGGTTAAAAGTATATGTAACTGGTGCGAGAAGACAACCTTAAGATCACTGTAGCTCCAGATATCTTTAGCTTGACTGCTTCAAGAAGGTTAAGTGACTGAATTTTGAGAAAACTTGTGTTTACTTGAGAGAGAATGAGAGCTTAGAATATTTCAGTAGTTCAGTAGTTTTCTCAGTCAGATCCACCTTATTTTATACTTGTAGAAAATGTATCCGTTGAACAGAGATACACTCCATATTAAAATTCAAATCTTGATCTCATTTGATCTTTGCATTAAATGCTCTTAGAAAAAATGGAAAGTAGGGTATGTCCTACTCTGCAGGGCATTAATGGCGCCACTCCTCGGCAACAATACTTTTACAGGTCCGCGGTCTAGATGGTAGCACGTCATTGGTCGGTTACTAATATCCATCTACCGGATACTTTGATAAGGTTTGGATATCCAATCCTCCTTCTGCCTTCTCTTCTCCTCTTCAGCTTCTTTCAGTTGCTTTCTCCTTTTCTCATCAGCCTCTTTCAGTTGTTTCCATCTATCTTCACTCAGCCTTCTGCCTGGCTCAACAACAGCTATAAAAGGTTACGCTTGAATACCTGTTTGTTGTTGCTTTTGCTTGCCTTGCTGTTGATGTTACTGCTGCTTGGAACTCCTTTGATGAGTTGGTTCAGCTGGAATATTGCACTTTTATGAGCTGCAATGCTGCGTACTGATTGGGAAGCACTAGCCCCAGCACCTGCACCTCCTTTATCCTAATCGTTGGAGTTGATACCATTTGAATACATGTTAATGTACAACATTCATCTCGCAGAATGAAAGTCAGGTCTGAATTGCAGTCCCCTTTATACACTCTCAAAACAATAGAATAAGACATAGGAAGGGAGCCAATTTAATTTTGTAAACATAATGAAGAATTGTAGCAGGGAAGGGTGCTTTAATATCAAAAAAATAAAATATTCATGTTTATTTTTTTAGTAGAGTGTTCATATTATTAAAACGAAAAATAAAAATAAAATAAAAATATAATATTCATGTTTATTTTTTAATAGAGTGGTCATATTATTAAAACATAAAAGAAAAATAAAATAAATTAGAAGAAGCTAAGTCACAAAACGATTAGTCTCCAAACATGCAGGTCTCCTTAAAATCCATGTATTAAAAAATCCAAACAATCAGGTTTGAATTACAGTCTCTAAAGCATATGTTATAACCACTTTATACATTATCGAAACAATAGAATAAGGCATAGGAAGGGAGCCAATTTAATTTTGTAAACATAATGAAGAATTGTATCAGAGAAGGGTGCTTTAATATTAAAAAATAAAATATTCATTTTTTTTATAGAGTGGGAATATTATTAAAATGAAAAAGTAAAATAAAATAAACGAGAAGAAGCTAAGCCACAAAACAACTAGTCTCCACATATACGGGTCTCGTTAAAATCCCTGTATTAAAAAATCCAAATAAAAATTACTATCGAAACAATAGAATAAGACAAGGAAGAGAGCCAATTTAATCTTATTTATAAACATAATGAAGAATTGTAATTGGAAAATGTGATTTAATATCAGAAAATAAAATTTTCATGTTTATATTTTAATAAAGTGGTCATATTATTAACATGGAAAAGAAAAATAAATTAATGAGAAAAAGCTAAGCCATATAACGACTAGTCTCCACACATGCGGGTTCATTAAAATCTCTATATAAAAAATCCAAAGAAAAAACCTATACAAAATAAAAAAAGTACCATGCAAATAAGTAGGAAAAGCCATAAAACTCCTCTCCAGATAAAAGTACATGTAGTGACTCAAATAAAATATTCATGTTTATTGATTTGAAAAAGTTTAAACTAAGTAAATAACACAATATTTATGTAAATATTAAAGGATGAGTAGCTCTCCCATGCACCAATTTTACGGATCTTAGATCCATGCAACTGGGTCGACCCGATTCTACTTTGATTTTTTTATATATATTCAATTTTTTTTTAATTCATGCGTTAGACCTTTATGTTATATTAATATAACATTTACGTTATATTAGTATTATCTTTATATAGAAGTATCATAATATTTATATAATACTTTAACTTAAAAAACAACTTTAATTAGGTACAATTTGTATATACCTTCATGTGATATTACTTATAATTTTATATCAACATAGTCATATCTTTATGTAATATTACTTACAACATAAATATTATATTATTATAATATAAAGGTTCAACTAATATAAGATAAAAGTTTAAAAAATGTATGTAATATAATATAAAGGTAGAACTAACATACCATAAATGTATCAAATGTATTAATATTATAACAAAAAGGTAGTACATATTTGTCTGAATATGAACACACGAAAAAGTGTGTGAGCGTGAACACTTGGATACGTGAGAGCACATGAAAGTGCGTAGAAAGTGGTCCCATAGGTCAATCCGCATTGTATAGATTTAGGATTCATGCACCAATTTTATAGGAGTATTCTTGTTTCTCAAATGTAAAAGTTAATGAGTCATCTTTGTTTAGAGCAACCACAACATTGTTCTTAATAATTTTCAATTGATATTAAAATACATTTGACATTCAAATAATATTAATTATTAGTACATATTAAAATATGAATTATATCATATTGAAGTAACAAATTTATACAATTAGAATTCATATATAAATAAACATTTAAATAGGAATATTACAAATTTATAAAAACAACAAATTAATAAAGGAAGTTTACCACTCTATGTCCTACAGTGCTATTGAATTTTATTTTGCAATTTGACAAATCATAGAATTAACAACAATAAAAGTAAAAGAGAAAAATAAATGAAAGAAAAAGAGAGAACATTTTGACGAAATAAACTACAGCAAAAAAAGAATAATTGAAGTGATACGAGTGAGAGCCTGCACTCATCACATTGACTGGATTAACATTTTTTTTTTACTTTACAGTAAAACACTCACAACACACCCTTAAAACACATCTATTACCTATATAAAAGTGTGGATGTTTCTTACAAAATATGGATTGTCAAAAGTATCCCTATTAAAGATTATTATTTAAGGTTATATTAGTAATTTAAGTTTTCATATTTAAATAATTTTATATTAGAATCCTAGCTAATTCAAAATCTTTAGAGTTCTATGTTTTCATATTTAAATAATTTTATATTAGAATTCTAGCTAATTCAAAATCTTATAGAATTCTATTATAATTAGAAGAACTCAAATATAAAAGTGTTATATATAAGGTATTTGTAGTTTTTGTAATCTTCCTTTTCGTTTTTATAATTTAAGTAGTCCTACTTCATCTTGATTACTTCCTATATCACTACGTTAAATAATTTATGTGACAATACATAGCTACAAATAATATCATATCACTTCAACATATTAAATCTTACCACTATTATAATAATAGGTTATAATAGTAATTTATGGAGAAAAAAAACTTCATTTTCAATCATCAATTCAGACAGGCTACCAAATTAATCTAAAACATATCCTCAGATGGCAGTGCATAAATTTCAGAATTGCTATCTCGAAAAAAGAGTTGGTCTAATACATGTCTACCTCAAATACTTCAAGAAGTATGCTTATTTTTAGGAATACGTACATTTAGAATCGGCATAGATATTATTCCTATCCGTAATCAAATTATATTAATTTGTTTATAAATACTTGGATTGTATTACTTTCTACCTTCATTAGGATAAGGAAAAATATAATATTCCTTAAAGGATAAAGAATATTAATTCATTTCCTATTCGGAATCAAATTATATTAATTTGTTTATAAATACTTGGATTGTATTACTTTCTACCTTCACCAAATTATATTAGTTTATTCGTAAATACTTGATTGTTTTACTTTCCACCTTCACCAAATTATATTAGTTTATTCATAAATTTATAATTATGTTTATTATGTCAGAAGTATATCGGCAAAGGAGAAATGCCGCAATGAAAAGCAAATATTCCAATTTGAATATTATTCAAAAACAGGAATATATTGATAAAAAGAAGAAATACAAGCTAATGTCCCAAAGTCAGGGTGAGTTTTTGCATGTTTGATTTCTATTATTTAATATCAATGAGTTATAAATTTATATGTTTGATTTTAATTATTTAATGGGGCCAAACACAAGAAAATGACTCAGAATTTATATGGATATGCCATACGTGAAACAGTGAAAACTTTAACTTCAATTTAAGGAGACAAAATATGTGGGATGTGCCTCCAAAGAAACTTAGAATTCTTGCATGAGCAGTCTACTTTTGTTCAATTTTCTAAACAAATACACTAAAATAAAACATCAAATTAGTGATGTTGCATGGTCATTTTGTTTTTAGTTTTCAACCAACAATTTTTTTTCGCATTTTAATTTGTTTTTTATTTATTTATAAAAGGATATTAGACTTCTCTTTTTGTGTGTTCACTAATAATTATGTTCTAAAGTTAGGTGAACAAATTGTCAAAATGTAAAGTCTATATTAATCTATATGTGTTGTTTTATGTTGGACGTTGGTGACTTGATTTTATTTTTCTTCATTAATTTTTATAATATTTTTCCTTATTTTAGATTTTTCAATTCAGGAATCTGTTTCTAAAATACACGAATTAAAAGAAGTGTCTGATTGCATTTATTGTGGAGCTTTGAGATTTGAATACGAGCCACCTACATTTTACTGTGATAATGGAAAAATTAAACTTGCAACTACTGAAGTTCCAAATGAACTATGGGATATGTTTACTTCTGACTCAGAAGATGCGATTGAATTTTGGAAAAACATTCGTTCCTATAATTCAATATTTTCTTTTACTACTTTTGGTGTAAAACTGGATAAAGAACTTGCTTCAGCAAGACATGAAATTTTCACTTTTCGAGCACAAGGAATGGTATATCATGATCTCCCAAATTTGACTTCTGTTGAGAATGGTCCCGGACCTTTCCAGTTGTATTTTTTTGAAACTGAGAATGAAGTTCAAAGTAGAATGAATACAGTAACAACAACTATGTCTGAAGTTATAGTGCAGAAACTTTTGCACATTTTGGAAGGAAATCCATATGCAAAAATTTTCCGAAGATTGAAGGAGTACCCCACTATGGACAATGTACAAATTCATATTTCAAAAGATGTTAAATTAGATCAAAGGGTGTACAATTGTCCAATATCAGATCAAGTGGCAGCAATATGGGTTGAAGGAAACAATAATAACATACCTTACGAACGAGACATTATTGTCCATACTCTTTCTGGTGAGAGACATAGAATAATGTACTACTACGGATGTTATGACCATTACAATATCCACTTATATTTCAAAAGGGCGAAATAGGTTGGCATCAAAATATCAGAAAAATTAAACCACATAAATCCAGTAGTTCAACGAAAAACATTGAACAAGAACAAGGTACACCATCTTTAATATTACGAGTTTTTTAAACTTTGATTATTTATGTAGAATTAATTAACATATTATTTTCATGCATGTAACAGATTGTTTCAATTTTAAAGTTGCTATTAAATATTTTATTTCAGGGAACATTTCAAATGTCATCCATATCTCAACAATATCAAGTTTTTTCTTCGGCAAAAGACAGGGTTTCTCAAGAACAACAAGGTAAAATTCATAACAATCTATTAAAATGAAAAAGATGATTTTAAATGTTAACTTTTTATCATGTCTTTTAGCATTTCTTTATATCTTAGTATTTTTATTAATAATTTTAAGAACTAATTATGTTGTGTAAATTTGACAGTTATTCAGAAAGAAAATGAAAAAATGTGTCATGTAGAGAATATTGTTGCTACAAACTTCAAATTAGAAATTCAAAACAATCAACACTTTTACGTGCCGGAAGACTGTTACAACAATATGTAGTAGACAGTTATATAAAATTGGAGACAACAAGATTGGATTATTTTCGACGGCACCAGATCAACATGCGAGCTGAGTTATATTAAGGAATTGTCGATAGTGTCTTCAAAGGAAAAACTAAAGGTGGTCAAATTGGAAAAAGAATTGTACTTCCAGCAACATTTATTGGTGGACCAAGAGATATGCGACGAAGATATCTTGATGCATTAGCGTTGGTACATAGATTTGGAAAACCAGATCTATTTATCACAATGACTTGCAACCCAGAGTGGAAGGAAATAAAAGAAAATTTGTACAATCAAACACCTCAAGATCGACCAGATTTGATCTCAAGAGTATTTCGAGCAAAACTTCAAGATTTGAAAGATTAATTATTTAAGAAGAAAATATTTGGAGATGTAGCTGCACATGTTTATGTCATAGAATTTCAGAAAAGAGGGTTAACACATGCTCATAATTTTGAAGTCTGATTATAAAATCAATACATTGGAGCAATATGAGAAATTTTTCTACGCCAAACTTCCTACAGATAAAGTAAATTTTCCAAAACTATATGAATTAGTAAGAAAACATATGATTCATGGGCCGTGTGGTGATAAAAACCCAAAAAATTCATGTATGTCCAAAGGAAAATGTAAATATCACTACCCACGAGCATATTGTGAATTCACCATTCCAGACAAATGTGGATATCCCATTTACAAAAGAAGAAAAACAGGCATTGTTGTTAATGTACGTAATGCACAACTCGACAATCAATGAGTAGTACCATACAATCCATACCTCTTAAGTAGATATAATCGTCATATCAACGTTGAGATATGTTTCGGAGTGGCAGCTGTGAAATATTTATACAAGTATATCTACAAAGGTCATGATCGAGTAACAATTAACATGACCTAAAAGATGATAATGATACGATTGATGAAATCAAACAATTCCAAGATGC
Source organism: Scutellaria galericulata (assembly GCA_946896805.1). Taxonomy (NCBI): domain Eukaryota; kingdom Viridiplantae; phylum Streptophyta; class Magnoliopsida; order Lamiales; family Lamiaceae; genus Scutellaria; species Scutellaria galericulata. Next base: position 7,464,292 of record OX335793.1, on the reverse strand, counting down.
TCGGTGGGTCTCTGCTCAAGAAGCAATGTGGAGAATTTTTGAATTCAATTTATTTGAAATATCTCCACCAGTTATCAATTTGCAATTACATCTACCCAACCAAGAGAGTGTAACTTATTGGGCAAATCATAATTTATAAAATATTTTGACCTGGGATCATGCCTCCAAAACAATGCTCACTGAGTATTTTGCAATGTGTCGTATAAGTGAACAAGCACGAAAATATTTTTACACAGAATTTCCTAAGCATTACGTATTGGATAAACAAAGAAAATGTTGGAAGGAAAGAAATAAAGGGGTGTGATTGGACGTATAAGTGCTGTAAATCCGGTAGAAGGAGAAAGATACTATCTCAGATTACTCATGAATAATGTAAAAGGACCAACATCGTTTGAGTTTTTGTTGAATGTGAATGGTAGACAATGTATTACTTTCAAAGAAGCTGCTAAAAAAAGAGGTCTGTTGGAAGCTGATCAAAGTATTACAGAATGTTTGAATGAAGCTATCACTTTTTAAATGCCATATGAATTGCGAAGATTATTTGCAATAATTTTGGTGTATTGTGCACCAACAGATGTAAGAGTTTTATGGGATGCATTCTTTGAAGCATGGTCTAAAGATTTCAAAAGATAACCCCACATTTCTAAAAAACTACAAGTTTCAAAAACTTTGAAAAGTTTAAATTTTTTCTTAACAAGCATGGGAAAAGACATAAGTTCATATGATCTTCCGAATATTCCTGATGATGATGATACTGAGATCGTAGAAAATGATCTACCTAGAGAGGTAATTGATGAAATGTCAATTGAGATACCAAAAGAAGATCAAGAAGCTATACACAATCTTGATATTAAACAATATAAAGCTTTTCAATGATCATAGAATAAATGAAGGAAATGGGAGAATTTTCTTCATTGATGGGCCGGGTGGGACAGGAAAAACGTACTTATATCGTGCATTATTAGCCCATGTAAGATCTCAAAAACATATAGCACTTGCAACTACAACGTCTGGAGTGGCTGCAGCAATAATGCCGGGAGGAAGGACAGCACATTCACGTTTCAAAATATCTATAAATTCTGATGAAACAAGTGAATGCTCTATTTCAAAACAAAGTGGAGCTGCAAAGTTGTTGCGCATGACACAATTGATTTTATGGGATGAAGCACCTATGGCGAAATGATGGGTAATTGAAAATGTAGATAAACTATTGAAAGATATTACAGGAGGTGATAAAGATTTTGGTGGCAAAGTTATAGTTTTTGGTGGAGATTTTCGACAAGTATTACCGGTTGTTCCAAGAGTAACAATTCCACAAACTATTTCTACAAGTTTGGTTAAATCTTATTTGTGGCCCAAGATGAAAAAAATAACACTATCGCAGAACATGAGATCAAGAAATGATACAAGGTTTAGTGAGTTCTTACTAAGAGTGGGGAATGGTGAAGAACAAACTAATAGCGAAGGAAATATCAAAATTCCAAATGAAATGACCATCAAGTTCGATAATAAGAAAGATTCAATACAACGACTTATTGATATTGTTTTTCCAGACTTGAACAAGAACACGAATTCAGCAGAATACATGACCACAAGAGCAATATTGACATCTAAAAATGAGGATATAGACAATTTGAATGCCCAAATGATATCTATACTTCAAGGGGAAAGAAAAATATTTTTTAATTTCGATGAAGCTACTGATGAAACAGGCACTACAAGAAATTTGGGATACAACCCCCAAAAGACAACCCTTTTTATGAATTTGTGTTGTTTTTTCTAAATTTACAACCCTTTTTCCGAAAAGCGTTGTCTTTGTTCAAAAAATTCACTCAACGACAACGCAAATAATGGAAACGACAACGCTTTTTTCGTAGGGTTGTTAAATGGAGTTTTTTTTTAAAAGACAACGCTTTTGTGCAACACTATTTTTCAAAGGGTTGTTAAATGGCGTTTTTTTTAAAAGACAAGCCTTTTATGTAACACTCTTTATGCGTTGTCTTTTAGTGATGTTTTTTTATAAAAAAACAACCCATTGTGCAACGCTTTTTTTATGTGTTGTGTTAATATTAATTGTTTTTTAATTAAATTAAATTTGAAACTTTTAATTATTTTATGATGTTATCTTATATTATTTGCATTAATATTATCTTATATGAACAAACTCATAATTTTATAAAAATAGTATTTTTATAAAATATATTAAAAATATGCACTAGTATATTTTATAATTGTCTTAAAATGAAATTAGATTAAACATTTCTAAACATATTAATTAGTCAGTAATCTTCCAATTATATATATATATATATTGTTAACCTTTTCAAATATATTAAAAATACAATTAATAAAAATTAAAATGAAAATATGTAATAATATTAATTGTTTTTTTAATTAAATTAAATTTGAAAACTTTAATTATTTTATGATGTTATCTTATATTATCTTATGTTAATTAATCATTAATCTGTCCATTATATATATATATATATATATATATATATTTAACCTTTAAAAATATATTAAAAATACAAATAATAAAAATTAAAATGAAAATATGTAATAATATTACTTGTTTTTTAATTAAATTAAATTTGAAAAGTTTAATTATTTTATGATGTTATCTTTTATTATCTTATGTTAATTAATCATTAATCTTTCAATTATATATATATATATATTGTTAACCTTTTAAAATATATTAAAAATACAAATAATAAAAATTAAAATGAAAATATGTAATAATATTACTTGTCTTTTAATTAAATTAAATTTGAAAAGTTTAATTATTTTATGATATTATCTTATATTATCTTATGTTAATTAGTCATTAATCTTTCAATTATATATATATATATATATATATTTTTAACCTTTTAATATATATTAAAAATACAAATAATAAAAATTAAAATGAAAATATGTAATAATATTACTTGTTTTTTAATTAAATTAAATTTGAAAAGTTTAATTATTTTATGATGTTATCTTATATTATCTTATGTTAATTAGTCATTAATCTTTTAATTATATATATATTGTTAACCTTTTAAAATATATTAAAATACAAATAATAAAAATTAAAATGAAAATATGTAATAATATTACTTATTTTTTAATTAAATTAAATTTAAAAAGTTTTATTATTTTATGATGTTATCTTATATTATCTTATGTTAATTAGTCATTAATATTTCAATTATATATATATTGTTAACCTTTTAAAATATATTAAAAATACAAATAATAAAAATGAAAATGAAAATATGTTATAATATTAATTGTTTTTTAATTAAATTAAATTTGAAAAGTTTAATTATTTTATGATGTTATCTTATATTATCTTATGTTAATTAGTCATTAATCTTCCATATATATATATATATTGTTAACCTTTTAAAATATATTAAAAATAAAATAATAAAAATTAACAAAAAATATATGATAATAGAAAATTGAAAAATATCAAAAATGTGTTTAAAAGAAATGCAAGTTGAAAATTATAACATAATGCACTAGTAGTCTAGTGGTTTGAGGACCATTTGGGCACCCGGGTTCAATTCTCATTCAACACGCAATATTGGCTTTAATGTCATCATCACCGATGTCACCCATGTATGATGACATGTCAATGACATCATCACCGATGTCACCCATGTATGATGACATGTCATGCTGACGTGTCATCATCCTACGATAACCTGTCCTGATGACGTCAACACTATGATGATGTGCCACGCTGACGTGTCATCATCCTATGATGACGTGTCATGCTGGCGTGTCAATGCTTCGATGACGTCAGCGTCCTATTTAATAATTAATTTAAAAAACGACAACAGTTTTTTACAACGCACCAAAAAGCGTTGTCGTATGTAGATAAAACAACGCTTTTTGGTGCATTGTAAAATGGCAAATTTTTTTTTGCAACCCTGGATACGACAACGCTCAAATATTGGCTACGACAACGGGTTTTACCCGTTGTAAAAACCCAAATTTCTTGTATCCATCTAATGGTTTGTGCAATGGAACAAGAATGGTTTACAAATGATTTTAAAATAATGTAATTGATGCATAGATTGTATTTGGGCAACATGCCGACAAACATCTGTTTATACCTAGAATACCTCTATCGCCAGCCATAAATGAAGGGTATCCATTTCAATTTAGGCGAAAGCAATTTCCTATTCGTCTTTATTTTGCTATGACAATAAATAAGGCTCTTTCTAGAGGAACTTCGATGTCTACCACAAAAGTTTTGATAAAAACAAACACACCAGATGGGGAGGAAAAATCTTGGACTAAAAACGTTGTTTACAAGCAGGTTTTAAAAGCAGGTATTAAATATATTCAAATAAATACATGCATTATGAATTATTTAAAATAACTTTTTTTTATTTTAGGACACCAAAATGAGACAACCAGTTAGAATGCCGAAGAAAATTAATGAGAAGATGGAATAGATGTGTTAGGTCCCAAGTGGTGATCAGAGGTTCAGAGGAGGGGGGTGAATGAACCTCTATCAATTTTCACAAAATCTTTTAAAAACTCTTTTTAAGAATAGGTTCCTGATTCCAAAGAGAAACAGCAACCCGACTCGAGTTAGAAACCTGGCACAATGCTGATCAGGTTCCTGTCTCGAATCACAGTACGCAGTGGATTAAACTAAGATAGAGTTTCCTGTTTTGCAAACACGCTTTCTTTTCACAATATGATTTTAGCAAAGTATCTTTGACCAGTATACTTATGACATATGCAACAATATAGATATGCAATAAACACAACATGCAGTCAAAGCAAATAAACACTTATGGCTTATAGTGGTTCAAAGGTGGTGTAATCCTTCTACGTCCACTCTACTCCTTCACTGAGAAGGAACTTCGTTAGGTCAGTTTGATTTACAAGTCTCCACTCTACAAACCTCTTCCTAACAAGCTATACCTACAGAATCCCAGATTCTTAGGTTACAACCCACACATGGTACAAATCCCACACATGGCAAATAGCCTACACAAGACTATAACTTAGCAAGGATATAATCCTATCAACTAAGTTACACCAAACACAACCTAGCGCACACAACACAAATGTTTAAAAGTATATAGATTTCTTCAACTGTGTTGTTGAAGTCGGTCTTGAACGTGTTAGCTCAAATGCTTGACTGGTAGACTGGCTTCGAAGGTTGAGTGACTGAACAAGAAGGCTTGATAACTTAAGTGTGATAGCTTTTAGAAAGAATGTGATCTCAGTTGTTCAGTAGTCTTCAAGGTTAGTTCAACCTTCTATTTATATATGTGGAAAGATGCCCGTTGAAGAGAAGGCATAGTTCCGTTGCAATTCAAATAGATCTTCAAATCTTCGTAATTAATGTATCGCCGGAGATCATAGTTTAGGGGCATGGTCTACTCTGATTTGCATTAATGGCGACATACTCTTTGTTGCAGTATTTTGCAGACCCGCTTTCTAGGTGGCGACACCTCATTGCCTCTTGACTTACTTCTCTCTACTGGTAACTTCGACAGGTTTTAAAACTCATATGGTTATCAATATAGACCTCGTACTGCATTGAATTGGCTGGAGAGTCGCTCTTGCATTTATGAAAATAGTAGACTCTTCCTGTTTCGTGCCAAGATTCTGATTCGGAACAGCTTCCTGATCCTGAATCCTGCAGTCAGCTTCATGTCCTGCATCTCCTTTCTGTTCTACTTTAGCTTACTATTCCTGGAAATTCTCTTGGTTGTCATTTGTTGATTCAGCTTTCTGAATCTGATCTCAACTCTGGATACTTGACTTTTTACTAAGAAGGTCAGTTTTCAAGTCTTCAAGTCCATAATCCTGCTTTTCCTGAATTTCCTATCTTTCTATCGTGTATTACATCTTGAAAACATCTCAGAAGAAGATAAGATAGATAAGTTAGATTCCACTTATAAAACGTGGAATATGGGTAGTCTAAAAGATCATCTATTATTACATTTGTCTCATCAAAACCTATTCAGAAATATCCTAACAATTTCCCCCTTTTTGATAATGACAAAACCCATATAAAGTAGAAAATAAATGTACTTTTACACAAGTGGTAATTACAAGTATAGAACAGAAAAAGTTTTTACAACTCATGAATAAGTACTCTTTTTAAGAAAAATGAAAGATCAAGAAGGAATACAGTATGTTCAATAAGAAGTGCTTACTCAGAGTGTCTGATGGTAAGCTATTCTTCATTGGATTGTCAGCGAACAGCTTCCTTTTGACTTCATCGTGTCCTCAAGCTTTTTGCTTTCCATACTGAGTCCCCTTCCACCAGTTTAAGATAGAATCCTGATAAGATTTCTCCATTTGCTCGGTAATTTCAGGAATCTGTATCCATCTCAACCAGAAGTCCTGGCAGTAAGAAACTTCTTCTCCTTTCTTGACTTTCTCGATCAGAAGCTTCTGTCGTTCTAATTTTCCTTCTCTTGCCAATTCTTTATATTTCTTCAGAGCAGTTTCACAAGAGGGAAAATTTCTAAAGAATCCGTCTTTTAGAAGTTTTCAAAAGTATCTCCAGTATACTGTTCGCTTATACCTTGTGAGTTCTTCAAATGTTAGATTTCTGTTTCTGGGTAGAAAAAATTCTTCGAAAATACTTAAGTCCCAGAAATGCTGAATGTTCTCAGGTATTTGATCCAACAGAGCTAGTACTTCTCCTGGATCATCTTCTTTATTGAAATCAGGAGCTTCTTAATCTGAGAATGACTGTAAGGATACATCAGCCTTCTTAGCAATCTTGGTTCTGTGTCCAACAATTCCCAATCTTGAGATCCATTCTGCCTCCTTCTTCTTTCTTCTTTCTTCATCAGTAGCTTTCAACTGCCTCCATCTTTCCTCACTCAGAAGAGGACCTGTAGAAATAGACATGTACGGTTTGGCATTGAGATTAGCTTGCTTCGCAGTTTGCTGTCTGCCTTTTCCTCTGCCTCGACCAGGTTGCTGCCTATAGGTTTTTGAATGTGCAGCAGTAACCTGTTTTCCTTGCTGTAATGCAGTGCTGCTTACTGTTTGAGATGCAGTACCTCCAGCACCTACATTATCATCGTCATCCTTTTTTCTCCTCTTCGGTTCACCATCTTGACCATGTTCAGAGACATCTGATCTCTTACGTTTAATCTTGGTCAAGAGCAATTCATCATCATCTATCTCTTTTGTGGTAGTTTCCACAATCTCATCATCTGGTTCATTAGTAAGGGCTAGTTGCTTTCCTTGAGTAGTAGCTCTTTGCTTCCCTTCCCCCTTTTTGTTATCATAAAAAACAACATTGGGGTTAGCAACCGCAGCAGCCTCACTAGGATAGACTTTTTCCATGATGGCTCTCATTTCTCCTACCAACAGCTCTAGATTTAGAATCATATCATTGGTGCTTCTAGTTGTGGCTCTCACTTCTTCATTTATTAGATTATGTGCTGTCTGGATGCTCTTAACCTTGTCGACTGATGTAGTTAGTTCGTTCAGCACTTTGCTTTGGGCTTCAGAGACAACTTTTTGTTCGTTCTCAAATCTTCTTTTGGAAGTGAGATGAGAGTTTAGTTCATCATTCATCCTGGTCTGAATTTTTTTAGGAAGTGCATCAAGTTCCTTCCTTAATTCACTCAAGGTTTCTGAGTGTGCTTTTTCTTATATACTGGAGTTGGTGGCCAGATTCATCTGATGTGTCTCCATAGCCTTCATCAATCCATGAACAACATTCAGTACTCCTTGGAGAGACACTTCTTGCTCATCAGTAAGGGTCTCAACCCTATCTGTTGGTCTTGATTCCTCTTGAGTATATACGACCAGATTCTGATCAGCTTTCTTCTTTACTTCTTCCTCAGCTTCTGTTCTTTCTCTTGCTTTCTTTTCAGCTTCATACCTCATCCTTTCATCTTTACTCATTTTTATCTTTCCAACTTCTTTGAAAGGGGAGGAGTTATCTGAGTCGTCATCATTGGAACTTGATGAATCATCTGCATCATCTGGTGTAGGAACACTAACAGCCTCAGAAGTTGTCTGATCATCATTTGCTTCTGGGTTGTTTATAGGATTAGCAGTTTCCACTGTGTCTTGAGGAATGGAAGATTCCTCCACCTGATTGTTAGTAGCTTGATTTTCTTCGGAAGCCTTAGTGACGCCAACTGTTGCATCCATAGTAATCTCAGCTTCCTGTGAAATAGGAGCTTCAATTACCTCATTAATCTCCTCAACTGCTTTATTAGCAATCTGACAGGTTTCTCTTGGCTGATCAATGTCAATTGTTGCTTCAGCAGTTGGAATCTCAGCAACTACTCCTCTAGTTGCTACTGTATCTTGACTTATATCTGCTAACTTTGAAGCGGCGTCATGCAGTAATGCAAGAGTTGAATCAGGCTCCTGGTCATCAACCTGTTCTGTTTCTGTCTCATTTGTTTTCTGTACTGCAGCTGAAGCTAGCACAGAGAGTCTTGGCTCTACATCCTCCTCCATAGATGCTTCATCGGTATGCTCCTCATTAATTTTCTTCAGAACACCATGAATGATTTGTGATGCTTCCCCCTTAGCAGGTTGATCATTGAGAATAGAGGAGTCAGAGTAGTCAAGTAATTGAACATCATCCTCCATGGTATCTAGATGAGTTATTGGGGAGAGAGCTGCAATACTTGTGAAGGTAGGTGATTCATAAATCTCAGCGACTCTTGAACTTTGTTCCCCTGCCTGCAATAGTCTGGGAGGTCTTCTTGATTCTTCTTTGCTAGCCTCCATCCCTAGTTGCAGCATTCTCTCATTAGCTTCCTCAACAGTGAGGTTAGCTAGTTGAGCTTCTGCCAATTCCTGCTCAGTAGGGGTCCTAATAGTCTTGGTAGTGGGGTTTATCAGCGCATTGTTCTCCCCAGGCTTCATTGACTGCTCTCCTTTGTCTTCTTCAATATCAACCTTGGCCAGCCAGTATGTATTCAAGGTGGCTTGCCTGTCTTGAATGAGTGAAATCATCTCTGTGGCCCTTTGATCAAGGTAATCTTTGTGGAGAAAAGGTAGAAGTCCGTTAGATAAATCATCTTTCTCTACTATGAAGTTCTCTATCCACCGAATAATGATTTATTCTACCTCAAGCCAATCTATCCACTCGATTAACTTAGTGCCAGGTCCCAACCTCATCCATCTCCAGGTTTCATAAGCACGAGAGAATCTTCTCCATATAGAGTTTGCAGTTTCCATCAGGGCTCTTTCAGCATCTTCAGCACTGATGGATTCAATGGAGTGTAAGACTCTGTGAAGGGTGTTAATCTCCCTTAGTTCTACTTTTTCACCCAGCCATTTCCTTTGTTTGGCCGACTTGTCGGCTATTTTCACTAGTCTTCTCTTTTTTTTCTTGGGTTTCTGAGGTTCTTCAATAGTGGCAGTGTGACTAGAAACCTGTTGTATGTCAGCATCATCCTTATCAGATTCCTCAGGAACCTGGGTCATAGGGGCTGAAGCTTGCTCGCCTTGGATATCTTTAGGATGCTCTTATGACTCTGGAACAGCAACCTGACCCGCTGTTTGCTCAGTGTCTCCTTTCAAACTTTCATTGATATCGTGATCCATCTCAGTGATCTGCTCTGTCGGTTGATCACATATACCAGACTCATCCTTGTCGTTAGTAGGACTAGTTGGTAGGGATGTAGTGGAGACATCTCTTCTTTTCATCCCGATTGTCTTTTTCTTCAAGGAAGTCTTCTTCACAACCTTCCTTCTTGCTGGCTTATCATTATCATCACCAGAATCATCGGAACTATCAGCAACTTGTGGTTTGATTGCTGGCTTCTTCTTGGGTTGTTTCTCCTCTTTCTTTCCTTTGGAGTATCCCTTTTTCACTCCGAGATACCATCCAGGGGCGAAGGATACCTTTCTTTCCAAAGAGATCTTATAACTTAGAATGGAGGAAATGATAATTCCAAACCCTCTCATTTCTTTGGGTTTGATTGTTTCCTCCCAAATCCTCTGAAAAAGGATTTGTGCCCAGTTAACTGTTGCCTCTTTGACGATAGCAATCATCAGTCGTAGTCTGAGACTAGTGCATTTGTCAAAGCTTCCACACCTCCCTTCTATGGTGTGAACAAGTATGTCATGAAGAAATTCATACTCTGGTTTGAAGTGCTTTTTAGGAAAATTTCTAGTGACAACTTCCTTCTTTATAGATTCCACGGAAAACTAGTTCCAACATTCTTCAAGGTACTCGGACCCATACTCCATCAATTCTGCATATGTCATTCCTTGATCAGATATGTCAAATGTCCTGGCAATGTCTGCTATGGTCACAGTGTGAGTCTCTTCATCATCTTCCTTCATCTTGAAGAGAATGGATCCTTTATCTTCAGAGAGTTCCACAAAGGCGTAGAAATTTTCTACCGATGTGGTATAACCCATCCAGTTTACTTTCACAGATGTGCCTCCAAATCTCAGAAATGAGATCCTTATCATCATAGGGTGATTTGTTGCCAATAAGTACTATTGTATCAACGAGTCTTCCTTTCACGACTTTGGTTGTTCTTGCTTGAGCCATTGTAGACCTATTGAGTTGCTTGGTGTTTGATTGAGAAAGAGAGTGAAGTTTCTTTGCAGGGAGTTAGAGAAATCTTTTCAGACTGTTCGAGAGATTACAATGAACGCATAGGGTAAAGGAAAGAGAATATGATCAGTTTTCGAATTTGAATACAAGTTTGAAATATGAATGGTCTCGATAAATCCCAAAAAAAAATCGTGGCTAAAGAAACGGTTGAGATTAACCATAAAGGGGCATCTCCGACTTTTGATGTACACGTGTCAGATTTAAAAGACCGTCTTTTCCACCTTTACAAAAAATGTGGTTTTTCGCATTAAATGCGGCTACAAAATTGTCTCTTGTAATCATTGCCAATCAGGTTACTATTTCTGATACGAGGTTGTAAGGCTCAATGAATGCTGGTTTTTGAAAAGTTTCCAGCATTTTGTTTCGTCAGACTGTATCAGAAACCTGGTGTCGTAACCTGTTACTGATTACTGTTTTAGTAATCTGTTAAAAAAAATCTGAACAACCTTATACAAGCTTGATGATCCCAAGTTCACTTCTCAGCATCGAGAACCTTGATTCACATAGGGGCTTTGTGAATATATCAGCAAGCTGCATGTCAGTGTGTATCTTTTCAAGTGCAATATCTTTCTTCTCCACATGATCTCTTATAAAGTGATGTCTGACATCAATGTGCTTCGTTCTTGAATGGAAGACAGGATTATGAGTAATGGCAATAGCACTCGTATTGTCACACAGAATTGGAGTCTCTCTCTCCGTTATCCCATAATCTTTTAGCTGTTGTTGTATCCACAAAATCTGAGCACAACAGCTTCCTACAACTACATATTCAACTTCCGCAGTTGATGTTGTAATGGACGTCTGTTTTCTGCAATACCACGAGACTAGCCTGTGTCCCAAGAATTGATAAGTACCGCTGGTACTTTTTCTGTCAATTTTGCATCCTGCAAAATCAGAATCTGAATAGCCTTTAAGGTTGAATCCACCTTCTTTTGGATACCAGAGTCCAACATTTTGAGTGCCTTTTAAATACTTGATAATCCTTTTTACTGCTGAAAGGTGTGACTCTTTTGGTGCTGTTTGAAATCTCAGCATACTCCAATTGCAAATACTATATCTGGTCTGCTAGTTGTTAGATATAGCAAGGTTCCAATAAGTCTTCTATATTTAGTGGTCTCCACATCCTTCCTAGTTTCATCCTTATCCAAGCTAATAGATGTGGCCATCGGTATGCTTACTACTGATCTTTTTTCCATTCCAAACCTTTTGATTAACTCCTTGGTGTTCTTGACTTGACTTATGAAAGTCCCATGTTCTAGTTGTTTGACTTGTAGACCAAGGAAGAAGCTTAGTTCTCCCATCATGCTCATCTCAAACTTACTTTGCATGAGGAATGAAAACTTGTCACACAAATTCTTGTTAGTGGATCTAAAGATTATGTCTTCCACATAGATCTGGACAAGCAATATACTGTCTCCTTCCAGTATTCTGAAGAGAGTCTTGTCTATTGTCCCTTTCTGAAATCCATTCTGTAAAAGATATAGAGACAGTGTATCATACCATGCTCTAGGAGCTTGCTTTCATCCATACAGAGCTTTCTCTAACCTAAATACTTTTTCTTCTACCTGTCCATCAAAACCTGGTGGTTGTTCCACATATACTTCTTCTGAAAGAAATCCATTTAGAAATGCGCTCTTTATATCTATCTGATAAACTTTGAAATCATTATGAGCAGCGTAGGCTAGAAATATCCTTATTGCTTCAAGTCTAGCAACTGGGGCAAAGTCTCATCAAAATCTATGCCTTCTTCCTGACAATATCCTTTTGCTACTAATCTTGCCTTATTTCTGATCACTACACCAGATTCATCTAATTTGTTTTTGAACACCCACTTTGTTCCAATAACTCCTTGATGATCAGACCTTGGAACCAATCTCCATACATGGTTCCTTTCAAATCCATTTAGCTCTTCCTGCATGGCCTGAATCCAGTTACTGTCTTTAAGAGTTTCCTCCACACTCTTAGGTTCTTCATGTGATATGAAGCATGTGAACATTGATTCTTGAGTTCTTGCTTTTCTTGTTCTTACTCTCTCATTGATATTGCCGATTACAAGATCTCTTGGATGATCTTTTAACCAAGTTCTATCGGGCTTAAAAAAGTGAGTATGTTGTTGGACAATAACCTGTTGATCATCAACTTCCTATATGTGGTTATTGTTGGTCTGCTGAGTTATTTCTCTTGTTGTTCAGCATCATGTGTTGCTACTTCCTTATGACCAGTATTATGCGAACAACTTGTAGTACCCATTTCTGCTGGGACTGGGACTCCATCTATGTATCTTACTGTTTGATCCTTGATCTTGATTTTGGATACATCCTCTCTTAATTTTTTCAGCTCAGCAGTATCACAGTGTGGTTCATCAAATACCACATGCATTGATTCTTCCACAATCAGACTTTTCTTGTTGAATATCCTGAAGACCTTGCTTACTGAAGAGTATCCTAAGAATACTCCATCATCCGATTTTTCATCAAAGGTCTTCAAGTGCTCCTTTCCATTGTTTAATATGTAACACCTGCATCCAAAGATATGTAAGTGTGAAATACTAGGTGTTACTCCATACCATACCTCAAAAGGAGTCTTGTCATGATCTTTGTTGATCAGGCATCTGTTCTGAGTGTAGCATATTGTGCTGGTTGCTTCTGCCCAAAATCTCTTAGGGACCCCAGCATCAGCAATCATAGTCCTTGCAGCTTCCTTCAGGGTTCTGTTTCTTCTTTCTGCAACTCCATTATGTTGAGGAGTTCTTGCTGCAGAATATTCATGATTGATCCCATTTTCTAAGCAATACTTTTCTATAAGTTTGTTGGTGAACTCAATTCCTCTGTCTGATCTTATCTTAACAATGTTCAGATTCTTCTCATTCTGTATTCTCTTCATAAATTCTGGAAGCCTGTATTGAGTTTCTAACTTCCTAGACAGAAAGATGGTCCAAGTGAATCTGGAGTAATCATCCACAATAACTAGGGAATACTTCTTCTCACTTACACTAACAGGTTCCACTGGTCCAAACAGATCAAAATGCAGGAGATCCAATATCCTGTGTGATGATCTTTGGACCTTATCCTTGAATGAGTTTTTTACTTGTTTTCCTTTTTGACAGGCTCTACATACACTTTATTTTTTATATGCAACATCTGGTAGACCTCTTACCAGATTCTTTCTTGCCAGCTTGTTGATTGTTTTGAAATTGAAATGGCTCATCCTTTTGTGCCATAGCCAGCTCAGCTCTGGAGAACTTTTTGTGATGAAACATGTTGGCTGCCGTGTTGAAGTCCAGCCGGTAAGATATATGTTGTCGCTCCTGGTGCCAGTAAGTTTAACCTCATTTGTCTTGTTGTCTCTGATCAGACACTTGTTGAGGTTGAACTCCACTGAATATCCTTTGTCACAAAATTAACTGATACTCAGGAGATTATATTTCAGTCCTTTGACATATGATACGTCACTGATGCTTACATCGCCTCGAATCAAGTTTCCTGTGCCTTTGGTGCTTCTTTTGGAGTCATCTCCAAAGACTACCTTAGGATCTTTACGTGGTTGGAAATCTCTTAATCCAGCATTGTTGCCAATCATATGTCTGGAGCAGCCACTATCTATATACCATACGTCACTGCAGCTCTCTGGCAACTGTTCCTGCAAGTAAATCAGACAGATTTAGGTACCCATACAAGTACGGGTCCTGGGAGATTAGTCTTCTTTGGGATCCACACTTGCTTGATGATAATTGGTTTACCATAAGCTTTGGTGATTCTCTTTCTGTTAGTACCCTTAGCAGGATACTGTTTATGATAGGTGCGTACTGGATATCTCCAGGTTTCGTGTATCCTATTCGAGGAGTGTGCTCCCTTATACCTATCCTGAGTATATACTCTCTGACATATAGGCATGTAGGCCTTGGTATAAAAGGGAGAGAGTTTTTGCTATTTTCTGGAAGTTTGCTGTTTTCTTCTTCTGTTAACAACACGTGGTTTTTGCTGTTTCTTTACTGTTTGATCAGTCTTACTGTTATCTTCCTTCAGTAGGGGTTTCTTACCCTTATCCAAAGTACTAGTTTTGTTCATAATTCCATTGTTTGGAAGGAGTTCCTGATTATAGGAGACTCTTGATTGAACAAATTTTCCATCATTGGATGTGTTGGAAGATTTCTAAGAAGTGCTAGCACAGTATCCTAAACCATTTCCTGTAAAGGTATTTTGGGTCTCTTGGATACATTGTTGTGCTCTACTTGCTGACTTGCTAAACACATTGATTGTGTTTTGCAATCCAGCTTTCTCAGCTTCTAGCTTAGTAACCAGCATTTTGAATTAGAGACCTCAACTCTAAGATTATTGCATTCTATGTCGTAGTATTCCAGGTCAGTAACCTGTTCCTTCACCACAGTTTGCTCACTTCTGAGCTGATGGTTTTCCTCTTTTAGTTCTTCATGAACTGAATTTATTTGCTCAAAGTCACTCATGATCTGTCTAAATGACTAGATCATGTTCAGCTTTTTAGAATTTGAAATATCAAAGGATTGTGAAGTTACCTCGTCTTCTTCATTGTATTCACAATCGTTGACCATTTAGCAAAGTAGTGCTTCTTCATCGGAGGTAGAGCTGTCAGAATCAATTTCAGATGAGTAGTCATCCTTGTTTTCTTCCTTGGAGCTGCTTGCTACTTTTAAGGCTTCTGCTTCACTAAGGAGGGCTCTGATTTTTTGCTTATCATCTCTCCTCTATAGTCTTTCATTTTCTGGGTACTTGTGTACTTGAGGATATGGACTGTTTCTGGTAAAGTGGCCAGGTTTCCTACAGTTGTAGCATAAGTCAGACGAATCTAAGTTTGCTTGCTGTTGTGGCCTTATCTGGGAGCTCATTTCTAAGTTGTGAGCTTTCTTTCTGAAGTCGTTTCTTTTGTTGTTAGTTTTCAGAAATCTTTTGAACTTCTTCAATAAGAGTGCCATTTCTTCCTCAGTATCTTTAGCAGGCGCTTCTTTCTGCTTGCTCTTTAGTTTGCTACTACTTGAGGTGGCAGGATCCTGTTGCCTAGCAGTGAGTGCTGTCACTTTGGAGTTTGATCCTTTAGCCTCTTTCTTTCTCCTTTCAATATCAAACTCGAAAGCTTTGAGGTCTGAGAACAGATCTAAAGTACTCATCGCATTGAGATCCAGAGAGACTCTCATTGCGGTTTCTTTGCTATGCCATTCCAACAGTAAAACTCTTAAAACCTTCAGGTTTTTCTCATTTTGCTTGTAGTTTTTTCCTAATGATTCTAGCTCACTGATGATAGCTGTGAATCTTAGGTCGAGTTCTTCAAGAGTTTCTCCTGGCTTCATGGTGAATTGCTCGTATAGCTGTATAACCTTTGAAATCCTGTTATCTTTAGCTAGTTCGTTACCTTCACAGATTACCGCTAGCTTTTCCCAAATTTCTTTTGTTGTCTTGCAGTTTCTTACTTTGCTGAAAGTGCCTTTTATCCATTGTAAGAAATAGGGTATTTTTTGCCACATTGTCAAGGTTGGCTCTTTTCCTTTCTTCAGGAGTGTATTCATATCTTTCCTTGACAATGTATTCCTAAGGTGGAGGGACTCTTCTGTGGGTAGGTCCAGACTCTCGTGGTCCGGCTCTTGGTGGTGCTTCAGTACCGTCGTAAATGATCGCTGCACTTTCCACTTCTCCACTTGCTGTTGCTGCAGCTTCTTCAGTTCATCTTTGTTCCCGAAGTTGTGCTACATAATTAGGATTAATTTTGTATATCACCGGTGGTCCTTCAGTTATGACATGCCACATCTCATCGTGCATGGCCGACAGATGAGCTTCCATGCGTATCCTCCAGTCATCATACTCATCAATGGAAAACATAGGTAGCTTGTGGTGTGAGAAATCCATGCTTATGCAAAATTTATGATTTTGGTCTCAAGAAAAGAAAAACGGTTTATGCAAATGC
This sequence comes from Scutellaria galericulata, assembly GCA_946896805.1. Lineage (NCBI taxonomy): Eukaryota > Viridiplantae > Streptophyta > Magnoliopsida > Lamiales > Lamiaceae > Scutellaria > Scutellaria galericulata. The sequence continues at coordinate 7,447,770 of OX335793.1, read as the reverse complement.
AAAATGAGTGGATCTAGGTAGGTAGCCAGAAAAGTTGGTTGTTAACCCAACTTGCTCTGATACCACTTGTTGGGTCCCAAGTGGTTGTCAGAGGTTCAGAGAGGGGTGAATGAACCTCTATCAATTTTCACAAAATCTTTTCAAAACTCTTTTTAAGAATAGGTTCCTGATTCCAAAGAGAAACAACAACCCGACTCGAGTCAGTAACCTGGCACAATGCTAATCAGGTTCTTGTCTCGAATCACAGTACGCAGCGGATTAAACTAAGATAAAGTTTCCTGTTTTGCAAACACGTTTTCTTTTCACAACATGATTTTAGCAAAGTATCTTTGACCAATATGCTTATGACAGATGCAACAATATAGATATGTAGTAAACACAACATGTAGTTAAAGAAAATAAACACTTATGGCTTATAGTAGTTCGAATGTGGTGTAATCCTTCTACGTCCACTCTACTACTTCACTGAGGAGGAACTTCGTTAGGTCAGTTTGATTTACAAGTCTCCACACTACAAACCTCTTCCTAATAAGCTATACCTATAGAATCCCAGATTCTTAGGTTACAACCCACACAGGGTACAAATCCCACACAGGGCAAATAGTCTACACAAGACTATATACTTAGCAAGGATATAATCCTATCAACTAAGTTACATCAAACACAACCTAGCGCACACAGCACAAATGGTTAAAAGTATATAGATTTATTCAACTGTGTTGTTGAAGTCAGTCTTGAACGTGTTAGCTCGAATGCTTGACTGGTAGACTGGCTTCCAAGGTTGAATGACTGAATAAGAAGGCTTGATAGCTTAAGTGTGATGCTTTTAGAAAGAATGTGATCTCAGTTGTTCAGTAGTCTTCAAGGTCAGTTCAACTTTCTATTTATATATGCGGAACGATGCCCGTTGAAGAGAAGACATAGTTCCATTGCAATTCAAATAGATCTTCAAATATTTGTAATTAATACATCGCCAGAGATCAGAGTTTAGGGGCATGGTCTACTTTGATTTACATTAATGGCGACATGCTCTTTGTTGCAGTATTTTGCAGAGCCGTTTTCCAAGTGGCAACACCTTATTGCCTCTTGACTTGCTTCTCTCTACTGGTAACTTCGACAGGTTTTAAACCTCGTATGGTTATCAATATAGACCTCGTACTGCATTGAATTGGCTGGAGAGTCGCTCTTGCATTTATGAAAATAGTAGACTCTTCATGTTTTGTGCCAAGATTCTAATTCGGAACAGCTTCCTGATCCTGAATCCTGCAGTCAGCTTCATGTCCTGCATCTTCTTTCTGTTCTACTTTAGCTTACTATTCCTGGAAATTCTCTTGGTTGTCATTTGCTGATTCAGCTTTCTGATTCTGATCTCAACTCTGGATAATTGACTTTTTACTAAGAAGGTCAGTTTTCGAGTCTTCAAGTCCATAATCCTACTTTTCCTAAATTTCCTATCTTTCTATCGTGTATTACATCTTGAAAACATCTCAGAAGAAGATAAGCTAGATTCCACTTATAAAACGTGGAATATGGGTAGTCTAAAAGATCATCTATTATTACATTTGTCTCATCAAAGCCTATTCAGAAATATCCTAACAAGATGCAATTGAATCATGAAAGCTTTTTCTAGATAATCAACAGAAGGTTTAGATTATCATAATGTTTTGTCAAGTTTCAGGCTTTCAGAGAAACATGTTTTACCAATTTTCTTTGTAACAATTTGTGTCGTACTTTCTCTTATCCTATTATTATAGAATGGAATGATGTCAATTTTTTTCCTACCAGTTTCAATTTTTCAATTTGCTATTTCTACATTTTTCTATTTATTTTTTTCTCGACATTTACTTTTATCTGACAATTAATATTTAGTTATCAAGCGAAATGTGAATGTATAATGACAAAAGTATATTAACAACTCTAAGAAACATTTCATCGAACAGCTGGTGACCCATTTCATTAGAAACATCAAATATCATATAATTAGTAATAACGATCAGTTTAATTCGTAACAACATGATCATTAGCTTTTCAAAGGCCGATGAACCAATAAAGAAAAAAAAAGTCACGGGATATAACCAAAATTATGGGAAAGTATAATCACAGAAGTTTATTAAAAACTCTAAGAAGCATTTCATCGAACTACTAGTGACCTATTTTGTTTGAAGCATGAAATACCATTTAATTCTTAGTAACATGATCTATTTAATTCATAATAACATGACCATTAACTTCTCAAATGCCCAACAACCGAAAAAAAGAGAGGGAGAGTCATAGTGTTTAAAAACTGAAGAAATGTGTTGCACTACCTTAGCTGCGCTGATACTCCACCCCCAAGTATAACTCTAAATCTTTCATTCTCCTTGTGCTTAAGTGAATATATCTTCCACGTACTCATACCAAAATGACAAATTATGACATTGAGACACACTTCTTGATTCCCTTTTTTATTATCCACATTACTCCTTTTTTTATTTTTTTATTTTATTTCTAAAAAACACAAAGAAATAACGTACACAGTAAATTTTCCTTTACAAAAGTTTCTACAAGCGCAGAGTGTAGTGCTGCCGAGCGCGTTGATATCACTCGCGACGCTGGGGGTGCACCTTATGGTGAGCTAGATCGCGGCATACATGATTGGGTTCGGATTGATCTTGGTGGATTATTGTAACGGCGCAGTTTGTGTACATTGTGAGAAGCGAAAAATGTAAGGACACGTGGAGGGGATTTAAGTGGGAGGCATTTAGCAGTATTTGGGATTTTGTGAAATTGTCGATCGCATCAGCAGTGATGCTGTGCTTGGAGACGTGGTACGCTATGCACCTTAATATAATATTATCATATATATAAATATAATTGAATGATTTAATTTATAGTCATTACATAATTTTATTTGGGCTCATTCGATTAGGAGTTAACTTTCATTATCTTTATTTTCTTTAAACGGGTCATATTTAACAGAGGTCCAAACTTTATTGATATTAATAAATTTTGGATGCATAGTTTTACAGCTCTCTTAACTGAAATATACTATATAAAGCGTGTATCTTTGATATAAGATCACTTTTAAAATCCATGATTGGATATCCCCGTACTACAATTGTACATCAATATTAATTAAGAAATAATTACTTTATTAATTTCAAGTTAATTTAATTAAAACATGAAAATAAAATAACATAGATTCCGTCCAAATCAATGTTATCATCCAAATCAGTCAAAATTGGTAGAATCCTAATTAATGTTTAGTAAATTAAAGTCCTAATTAAAAAGAACTTTATATATAGTTTAGTTAGAAGATTATTAGGACTCTAATTTAAAGTTCTAGCTAGAGAAAACTCTTTATATCTTATTTAATTAGAAGTTTATTAGGACTTTAATTAATATGAACATATTATATATTTGACATACTTCTGTTATTTATAAAACTACATAACAAGTATCACGGTAAGAATAAAAACAGATTACGATTATCTCATCAAACTTCTACTCATCGGCAAATTGGTTTGTCTTCATATAATTTTTCTTTTTTATTCGAATTGCCCCCAAACTACATGTTTAATGTTTGATGATGGTTATATTCAATGGTTAATTGATGTGAACACATACTACTAGATTTCGATTGTGTGCTTCTTATAAAAGAATTAATTAATTCAACACGCAATGGTTCTTTTTTTTGAGACTATTTTATGTATTTTATTTTTCAAGTACAATTTTTTTAGTGCGATCTATTGGTCATGTGGCAATATTAAAAATAAAAAAAATGAAATCTATTTCATTGGTGTTGTACCTAAATTCCATTAATTTCAATAATATCTTGTGTTAGTATGAGTTTCATGTATTGTTTAATCATCTTATCACAAGATAAAAGATAGAGATGGCGAAGGAAGCATCTATGCCCATAAGACTTTTGTAGATTGGACAGAAGGCACATTCTTTATTATTAAAAGTTTTAAGAGTTGGACATGAAATATGTTGTGGAACAAACAACTGCGTAAAGATCCAAAAATTGATAATGATGGATGAGGAGGTAAGAGAATATATATATATATATATATATATATATATATTATAGGTTTTTTTAAATAATAATTTTTTTTTTCATAGCATGTTTAGCTGGAAATTTGATGAAGTTAGAGTTAATTAGTTAATTAACAATATAATATGATAGGTCTTTTTAAAATGAAGTTAATCTTATGAGTTAAAGTTGAGATATTTATTTGTAGGGGGTTCAAATTGGAGTGATCATTTTCAACGAAGACATCCAAAATATCAGAAAGAAGTTCACAAGAAACAAGACCTATTTGATAAAGAATGCAATGGTAAAAAACTTCATTACAAACTATGCATCCGAACATCTTGAAAATGAATTGGTCTTAAAAAATTTCACCAATGTAGAGGAAGCGGTGAACATCATTGACGATAATGAAAATATCAATGGCTATGTGGATTACAAAGACTTACGTAGTAAACATGAGGAACACATATCATTTGGTACGTACAATTATTACTATTATTTGTGCACTATGATTAGTATTTGTCTAAATGATTAAAGTGGCTGCTTTGGCTGCATAAGTACGATCACGTAGCTAATTTACACATCTTCAGGACTTGTAGCATAAAATTGACAATATCCACCTTCTAAGCATAAACAATTGCTCTAACTGCTACATGTATTATAAAAAACATTAATGTGTTTCATGTATCCATGTAAAAGTACAACATGAATATATCCATATATTGGCTTAAGATTCGGTAAGAAAAGCATTTTATCATACAGTGTAGCAAAATCACGTCTATCTATGATCTAAAAGATTGGTTAGGTTATAAATTCAAAATATTGTAGAATAAGTAATGTACTTGCCTTCAGTCGATCCCAACACCACCAAAAGTATTCTAGAAACTTCTCTTTAGGGATATCTATGCTATCAACTTTGATTTTTTGCTTATTAATGTCAGTTTTCTAAATTTTGCCCCAATTTTATGCCCAATTTTGATTTCTTAAATATATGAATTACATACGGACATTTACACATATCTGGTAGTATTAGATTTTGTTTATGTACAGAAAATTTGTTTCTTATCCTGTAACTTAGTTGGACATGGAAGGTTTTGCAGATATTTTTGTACAATGATTTATGAAAAAATTCCATTAAATTGAAATTATATTTTGCAGATATATGTGGAATACTGATAAGGGTTAAGGAAAGCATAAACGTTACCAATTCAAAAGGAGAATCAAAATCTGTTAGGGAAATTACGATCACAAATGAAGAGTAAGTCATTTATGTTCTATAAAATACAATGAAAAAAATATAAATTTAATCCTAAGGAAACTATAAGAAAAGACTACCTGAAAAGTTGAAAAAATAAAAAAAATCAAATGCGCTGCTCCTATCTGATTTATATTTTAATTTGCAGACACCATTCTATAGAAGTTTCTCTTTGGGAAGACAGGACACCAAATGAAAGAAGAGAATTGTAGCAAATTGTTGATAAAACTAGTGATTATCATCACAAAGGTCATAACAAAAGAATTCAAAGGTAAAATAAAAACACAACTATAAATTTTGAAAAGAACATACATGCAATTCACATATATAGTGTTTTGAAATAAATTTTGATTTTATTATTACAAATTTGGCTTAGGTGAGATCCAACTGCAAACCACATCAATTTCAATTATACGAATAAGCCCGAGGTCGACATCCGAAGAACTTGCAAAACTCAATAAATGGTATGACAAAAAAATTAATTTATGAGTTCAACTAGAAAATCTTAATAAACAAACAATAACAAAATAAATATTTAATTACATAGGTCACATGCCATTCATGATCCAATGGAAATATGCAAACAAAGAATGAGAGTAGGAAGACAAGTAACTCTTGAAGATCTCATCATGAGAAAAAATACTTTATCGAAGGTATGCTAAATTTGAAACATATATATTCTCATAATATTAATGGATAATTAAATAAGAGTAAGTAAAAATGATAGAAAATATGGGATTTAGATAGAGAGTCAGGTGTCTCAATTTAGGGAGGCTTTAGATGGTGGTCTTTCATTTTCAATCCACTACTGCTCTGTGGAACTTGCTTATCAATATTGTCCCTTTGATTTTCATCGCCTCTGTTTTTTTTCTTTTTTATTTTAATATTAATATTTACAAAAAAAGTTTTCTCATTATAGATTTTGTGATCTCTGTATTGATGGGTTCGTGATTTCTTATCTGTAATTATTAAGTCTCTATTATTTCAATTAATTACCTCATTAGGTCTTCTTGCAATTGAGCCCTGGTCTATGTCACAAAATATATTAATAAATGTAGCGCCCAGGAAAAAAATGAAGCATAATTGGTTAACTAAATAATTAAACCCTTAATTGAATTATTTAATTATATGTGTTAACCCTTGACTGTTTAATTTAATTACATGCGTTTCAGATAAATGATAAATGCATGTTTTAGATGAAAGTATAATTTAGTCACGAAACATAAATTATAATTTTACCATAAAATGCGTAATGGAAAAACGAGAAGATAGAAATGAATTAGAGATCAATCGGAGACTCGTAGCTCAAATGGCGAAGAAAAGGGCGAAATACGAAGATTCGGAAAAACGAAAGATATTTTCAATGAATAGTAAACAAGATATTTCGGTGAATAGTAACCCAAGATTTTTATGATGAATAGTGTTTTCAGAAGTCTATATATAGGGGAATTTTCGATTCAAAAATCACTGTTTTTCCGAACGAGGCTAAATCGGGAAAAATCGTAAGTCTCTCTCTCCTCTCTCTTCTCTCTCTCTCCTCTATTTTCTGGTCTCCGACGTGCCGTCGCCGCCACCGCCGCCGGTACCGAAGAATCATTTTTCTCGGTTTCGGCCAATTTTTACACAGAACGTAGGTCTCGTCGAGACGAGTCTAGGACAGGTCTTAGAATTCTATTCCGATGTCTCCTTCACCGGGAAACGGTAAATATGTCGCCGGAAAACCTTAACCCTTGTTTTTCCACCCTTTCTCTCTTCTCTGTTCTCTCTCTCTCTCCTCCTTCGCCAGAGTGGTGGCTGACCTTCCCGGGATGTTGGGCTGTCAGTTGGGGGTGGTGGCACCGCCGTGGGTGGTGGCGCCAGAGCTGAAGGGGTGGTGGAAAAGGTGGTAGTGCAAGGAGTTGTGTGTATGCATGTGTGTGTGTTGATGTTTGGGGGCTGTTTTGGAGGGGGTACTGTTCAAGCCAGAGCTGGTGGTGGCCAGTGCTGGGGTCACCGGTGAGTCGAGTGGGGGCGGCGATGTGATGTCGTCGGACGGTGAGTCGGGGGTCCCGGTCAAAGTCAACCCTTTTCCAAAATTACCAAAACGCCCCTCAATCTTAAAACGCTCTGTTTGAGCTCGTTTCAACTCTGATTGAGCTCATTCTTTTTCCGTTGCGACCCAAATATTTCCCTCTTTCTTATCAGTTTGCTGAACTGAACTTCCAGTCTTGTTTCTTCAACCTCAATCTTTAGATCTTCCAGTTCGTCTCGTTTTTATCGATCATTTCTTCTCCGAGATCATCTATATCTTTATTTATACGTGTTAAGGATCTAAGAAATATTGTAACATGTGTAGGCTATCTCTCGGATTGTACGTTGTGATACTTGATACTTGTTACTCGGCAACTCACGTGGTAACCACCGAACAAGATGGGGGTAATGTAACGCCCCGTTCTTGTAGACTACAATAGAATATCAGAGTTTAAATAAATTTTTCCTTTTGGGCGTCCAGCTACTTGATAAAACATGCCTTTCCAAGGTAATTTAAAACTTGCAATTAAAGATAAGTGACCTCGAACATTTCTATTTTCAAATAAAGACAAGTCAATTCGAGCATCCTCGTTTTATAAAACGTGTATCATACACAGCGGAAGACAAATATATTTTCTTTATAATTATACAGCTAAACTGTACAACCTTGCAACTAGATTTTCCAAAATGTTTCAAGATCGTTTTCTTACAACGAAATAATACGACACCTCTTTCACAATTCTTAGAGTATCGGCTACCGGCATCCACCACTTGCACACCCTGCTCCAAAATTCCTTAAGCTGAAAACATTTTTAATATAAAGGGGTGAGTGCATAAAATCACTCAGTGGGGTGGGATGGTGAATATTTAAAACATGGGAAACACGTAACCATAACACTCCACAGCACGTAAATGCGGTTTTAAGGCCGCCTTTTTGAAAATACGGTTCTGAGCCGCCGTGAAAACATTTTTACATGGCTTTTAGCCACCTTGGGGTTAGTGTGGATCCGTGCCACCATAGAGTTAGTGTGGATCTATGCCACCATAACACTCCTTCACTCTTTCACCTCGCATATCACTCTCTCACCTCGCATATCACTCTTTCACTCTTTCACCTCACTATCACTCTTTCACTCTTTCACCTCACATATCACTCTTACACTCTTGTCACTCCATATCACTCTTTCACTCTTGTCACTCCATAACACTCCCTCTCATCTCACCCACATTGCACAATCACTCAAGTCACGTAACAGGCACATATTGCCACGTTTACAAATCAATCATGTTCAACTCACATCAGCCAATTATTGCACTTTATAGCACTTGATCACATAAATGGGAAAACAGGAATTTCCCCATAACTTACACTACACATCACCACTCAGAAAATATAACACCTTTCACTTTGCACAACACGTTCAAACTTTCAGGTTATAATCAGATATATACAATAATTGCACATAAGAGCGCACATTGTTCACATTATGTAATTTGTAAGAATTTACCCCCACCTCAGATAAGTGGTGTCTCTGGCAACTGCTACTGTTCAAGAAAACTAGGAGATTCCTCGTTGGTGTTTCCTATAAAAGTATAATAATAGAACCTGTTTTAGCAGCTTAAAAAGACTGCTCATAACTTGGCTAAAACGTGAATTAAGACATTCCTAAATAAGATCGATGATCAAGGTCTATGAGTAAAAATCTTGGATGTAAAGGAAAAGAACTCGTACTACTTGGCAAGATGGGTTTTCGTGCAAACTAGGACTTATAATAGAAAAATAATACTAAACTTACTAGAATAAAATTAAATCCGGCTAATAAATCAGCTTTGCAAAATAAATAACTCTTTCAAAATAAATAAATTTTGCGAAAATAAACTGACTTGGCAAAATAAATGAATCTTGCAAAATTAAATCAATTTTGTACAACAATTAAATCTTGCAAAGTTGCATCTAATTTGCAAAGTTGAACTCAATTTGCAAAAGACATTGTAAGGCTAAAGTAAGTCAACTTGCAAAAATTCAATTTGCAAAGTATAATTCAGTTTTGCTAGGTGGAACTTAATTTTCTAAGTAAAGCTCAGTTTGCAACAAAGGAGTTTTATTCTGCCAAGTAACTGATTTTGCAAAAGTTAACCAACTTTGCCAAAAGACATAGGTATCATGCAGAATAGAAATAAACTTTAATCTTGCAAATTGAACTTGCAAAGCTTAAATCAGTTTGAAGAGTGTGCAGTAATCCTTGCCAAGTTTTAAAATAATTGAATTCGCAACATAATTTTTGCAAGCAATGCAAATCAAAAGGAAAATAACTCCTGCAAACTTAAAAGAAAAACCCCTTTTTATTTCCCAAAAACTGTTGTGACCAGCCCTGTTCCGGGGCTGCTACCACCGACTCCGGCGACACGCGTCGCCGGCGACTCACCCCTGACTACTCACCAGACTACGACCTACTCAAACGACCCAAAAACACCCCCGTAGCTACACTACAACTCACCCAAGCTCAGCACGAAAGGTGGCTGTCGACCAGCCACAGAACTGACCTGGCGCCGTCCTCAGCGCGCACCCCAGCGCCCAGCAGCGCTCCCGTCGTGCCCCGCAGTGCTCCCGTCGCGCCCAGCAGTGCTCCCGTCGCGCCCAGCACTCAGCACACCAGCATCCAGTGCACCAGCAGCCCTGTCCCCGGCGCCCAGCGCTCCCGGCGCTGCACAGCAGCCCAACTCCCGGCGCCCGACTGCAGCCCCTTCCCAGCGCACCAAACCTCTCCCGCCGCGCACCAGACCTCCCAGTGCGGTGCTCCACACCTGCCGCCGCTCCCAGCGGCGGCCAACAGCCCACCCGCCTGCGCTCCTTGCACCGGCGACCCCGGACGACTCCCGGCAGCCACGAGCTGCAGAAACAGAGCGGAGGGACAGCAGCAGAGTAGGAATAGCAGGGAGGGTGTGAGAGAAAGAGAGGGAGAGAGAGAGAATCGGGAGAGAGATGGAGAGGGATACCTTGAGAGGGAGAGACTTGAGCGAGAGGGAGAGAAGAAAGAAACTGTATGTGCGTGTGTAAGTGTAGGATCCTTTCTTTCTTTTTATTTTACCCTCTTTCCCCCTTTTCACACATAAACCACTCCATATGCAAGGTGTCAAAAAGCAAGGAAAAGAAGCTGGTGGTGGCGTGATATGAGAAGTAGGAAAAGTGAGTAAGCAGCACAATTAATTTAAGTACCTTTCTTTTCTTTTATTACTAATTACTTACTCTTATATTTATTTACTGCGCACAACTTAATTTTATGTATTCAACTAAGTAATTACTTAGTTAACTATTTAATTATACCTGTGTACATATACATATATATATATATACTTTAATTAATTAAGATTATCACTTAATTAAATAAATTTTTAGCTTAACTAATTGATTAGCAACATGAAACCTTAATTAATTAATTCTTATACATAGTTAATTAATTTGGGGTGTTATAGGTAAACTCTAAACCTTATGTTTATGTTATATCAAAATGAGTAGAAATGATGATGTATGATGCTCGAATATGAATTTAAGCATGATGGAACGAATCACATTTGCTATGTTATATGAACGCATGATGAATTTGCGACCTTCAGATGAAATGTCTTGTGAACTATATGTTGTGTTTAATTACTGTGATCATATAAGCTTGTTGGATTATTTTAATATATTGTTAATGGACTGGGTCATCCTTAAAGGTACCGATATTATTAATGGACTGGGTCGTCCTTAAAGGTACCGATATTGTTAATGGACTGGGTCGTCCTTAAAGGTACCGATATTATTTATGGATTGGGTTGTTCTTAAAGGTACCGATATTATTAATGGACTGGGTCGTTCTTAAAGGTACCGATATTATTAAAGGATTAGGTCGTCCTTAAAGGTACCGATATTGTTAATGGACTGGGTCGTCCTTAAAAGGTACCGATATTGTTAATAGACTGGGTCGTCCTTAAAGGTACCGATATTATTTGAGAATTGGGTTGTCCGTAAAGGTACCTATTTTTCCATTACTGTGTTAAGGAGTCGATTTACATGTTGTGCAATATAAGTGATGTGTTTAACTGTTGTTCTGATTTATGATTGCTTGATTTATCTGTTAACGAATTAATGAACTTAATTTATAACAAGTTTATCCCCACGAGTGTATTCAACACACTCACCCATATTCTGTAATTCACATTACAGGAAGTGGCGAGAATGAAGTCGTATAGAGAGGGTGGTGCCATATCAAGATTTCTCTTTTCGTTTTTTAAAACTTCACGTTGAAACGTTGTTTTAATAATTCACGCTTGTAAAAGATAAACTCTTCTCATTTTCTTTATGGATCCTGATGATGTTCCGCTGCTATATTTTAAATGTTTTCTTTCAGCTAGACGCCGAGGATTTGTGTATGTAAAAAAATCATATGTTATCTGTTTCCAAAGGTTTCTGTTTTATTTCATGCACGTCTTTTCCTCTTTTTTCTTCACGCCCACAAAGAAAACTCTGATATTTAAAAAGTACGAAAAATGGGGTGTGACAATAAAAGAAGAGAAAATGAATAATAACACAACAACACTAACAGAGACTACAACAATTGAAGATCAACCAAAGAAAAAAAGAAGGATTAAAAGTAAGAAAAATGTCTGCATAGAAAAAAGATTATAACATATTATGTAATTTATTCTATTTCTTTTTCGTAGACAATAACAAAAACAAAATTCGTCATTCACGTAACACAGACTACAACAATTGAAGATCAACCAAAGAAAAAAAGAAGGATTAAAAGTAAGAAAAACGAAGAATACATTCACATATCTAGCGACGAGGAGGAGAATAATACACTTAGGGGTTGTTTGGTTCACTGGTTTGGGCTGGTTTGGACTTTTTTACCCAGCCCAAACCCATGTTTGGTACAATTGTTAAGAGCCCGGTTTTGAAGGTTGACCCGGATATAATTTTGGGTTTGAGCTTTGATGTAGTGGGCTTGGGAAGAGTTTTATAAACCCACCAAATCAGATGGGTTTGTAATGCATGTCACAAGCCCAACAGTAATTAAATGTGAAACACCAATTTTGCCCCTACTGTTCATTACCAAAGGACAAAAACACCCCCATATCATCAACAAATTACAAATCATGGCATTTCCTTAATTAAACTGCAGAATTCGAGTGGACCCAAACCTTAGCCCCACTTGATCTTCTCCTCCAACCGCAATGCCTTAGCCAACAGTCAAAGCTTCCCACAGTCGAGCCACACCCACCTCAAAGCCATACTTCCCAACGCAAATCGAACCTTGAATATTAGCATATTTCTGCGGTTTTGTTCGAACAGTTGTGTGACGCGAAAGCGAATAAATAGGGTGCTGCTTGGCGAAAAGGGTCGCGACTTGTGCTGGATATCGAAGGAAAACAAAGTCGCATCATCAGCCCAAGGTCTGAAAAGATATCCTAAGGTCGGTTACATTTCCTCATTTGATTAAAAGCCTTGACATTGTCTGCAAATTGACTTTTGAAAATCGTAGTGGGTAGCAAAGTAGATTTTTTTATTGATATTGATTTCGTGAAAGTAAAACCAGACCCCAGTACATTGGACTTCTTTTAAAAGGTGTAAATTTTTTGAGATGTGGGTTTGCTTTCAATTACAGTTGCAATTTATGCATATTGTTGACAATAGGTGTGGGTTTGCATAGGTTTATCTCTGAAATATGCATCTACAAAATTTTTTTTACAGTGTTGATTTGAACCTTGTGGATAAGCACGATATGCTGTCTCATGTCTTGTTATATTGGCAAAAATCGTTGCAATGATTATCATGTTTACACAAATGACTTGAGAATGTTTTATTTATTCATGTCATGAACTAATTTGAACACATTTCGTGCAACTTTGTCATTTTACACTAGGCTCTTTATAATGGAATGGTTGAGTTCTGATGCATTGGAAGGACTGAATAATGAGTATTAATGAGGAATGACTGATTCGTTTTTTGGTAAGTAATAGTCAGTTGCCTCCTTCTAGTAGGTGTTCAATGTTTTGGACACAAATTCTGTTAAAATCAATTCTTCTAATATTAGCTGTGCTTGCAGTTTTGAAGGATTTGTGAAGGAGTATAAGTCTACCGTGAACAAACAACTTTTTGCGCAAATAGTTGACTGCAGGTATGCTCTATAATAATTTTGACGCACGGTGATATTCTATCTACTATATATTTGTAATTGAATCTTCAAATAGTAGCGTTGTGAATGGCTTGGGAACAATATGTTGTAGTATGCTAGAACTTACGTGGTTACTTGACTTGTGTTGAAGGCAACAATATGTCATACAAATTAAATATGAGAAATAGTGTAGGAGATCCTAACTGGATGATTATGTGTACTGTAACATATGTATCTCAGACAAATTTTGATAGAATAATGAATTGGTAATAGTTTAGGAGATCCTCACTGGATGCATTGTTGTTGTTCTTCCCATTTTATATTGCCTGTCAGATTGGTGTATTGGAAAAATTACGACAAACGTAAAAATTTCATTGAGTGCATGCTTGATACACATACTTGCATGATAGCCTGAATATCCCATGAAATAGGCTACGACATATAGAGCTCCATGAAAACGAAATACTATTAGACAGTCTGGAGATGGACACGAGAGCATTCCAATAAAATCTGCAAAACTTAAATGATACGAAAACCTTGTAGGTTAGCAAGCTTATATTTTTCATATGTTTTGATAAGTCTACCCACAATAACTTCCAAGTGCAATTGTAACAAATGTGTCCCGCCAACACGAAAAACTTGTGGCCTATTGAATAACAGTACATTATCTTTATCAACATAAAATATAAAACATATAAGAACATTCCCCTACGCAAGTTAAGTAAATACTAGGTATAGCAATTACAAACTCGTTCACAAAACTTCATTTGTAATTTGAAACTAATAATGTTTGTTTTATCATAGACATGTCGTTGGACGAGGTAGATGATCTTGTTGCCGTTTTTCGTGCTGTTGAAGCGATTAATGCTTCAATAAGATCATTTTTAGTTATGGTGTGTTACACCTACGTGAGATTTTATCGAACAAATAGGAGGTGCCATAATTCACTAACTAGAACAACAAGGTACAAGCTGACCAATAGAATCACCCGTCAATTAGAACACGTTCGTAGTTTGACTACCAACAATGATGATACATGTCTTAACCACCTTCGCATGACTCGTGATACCTTCTCTCGTCTATGTTACCTATTAGAACATCTTGGTGGTCTTCAACCCACTTGTCGTCTCCCAATATCTGAACAAGTGTGTATCTTCCTATCAATTCTAGCCCATCATAAAAATAACCGAGTTGTCAAACATGATTTTAGTCGTAGTGGGTACACAATAAGTAAACACTTCAACTCCGTACGTCTATCTTTGCTTCAGCTTCATAACGTCCTCCTTGTGCAACCAAGCCCCGTAGAGATCGACGAACCGACCGATCGCTAGAAATATTTCAAGGTGATTATGGATCACAAACATTAAGTTTCACTCTCTTATTATTTCTATATGCCTTCAACTTGGACTTTGAAGGGCTCATAAATGCTAATTTCATTTTCGATAAATAATGTAGGGCTGCTTAGGTGCATTAGATGGCACGTGCATACCTGTAAAGGTGTCTCTCCGTGATAAGCCAAGATATCGTAATCGCAAGGGAAATGTTTCTGTTAATGTGCTTGCAGTTTGTGATCGCAACATGAACTACGTCTACGTATTATCTGGATGGGAGGGATCTGCTGCAGATGGTCAGGTGTTGCGAGATGCCATCACCAGACCGAATGGACTGAAAGTTCCTACTGGTAATCTCCTAGCCATTTTCAACTATCCTGAATTCCCTTTAACCTTACACAGTCCCTTCCAATAGGCAGTATATAATGCAACTTCGTATATAAATTAAAAGCTGACCAAAAATTTTAATTGTTAATGCATAGCTTCTTCTTCGTGGTCTATGACAGGAAATTTTTATTTGTGTGATGGAGGTTACACAAATGGTGAAGGATTTCTTGCACCATATAGGGGAGTTAGGTATCATCTGCAGGAGTGGAACCATGCCTCCCAAAACCCTCAAACTCCTCAAGAGTACTTTAACTTCTTGCACGCTAGGGCCAGAAATACGATTGAGCATTCTTTTGGTATACTTAAGACACGATGGGGTATTCTTAGGAGCAACTCATACTACCCAATCAAGATCCAAAACCACATCATATTAGCTTGTTGTCTTCTACATAATTTCATCCACACGAATGCATCAGAAGACCCATTAGAGAGTGAGGTGCCAGACATTTCCCCTCAAGAACAGGTCCAACCGATAACTGACATGCATTACATCGACCAAGTTGAGAGCTCCCAAGAATGGACTACTTGGAGAGACAATATTACCATGCATATTTGGAATTATAGGAACCCCATAGATGGTCCCTTATGATCAAGGATTTGTTCAATATATGTATTATACTCTTGTGATAATCTGTGTACTTTTGTTGACGTTTCTTAATGAATACCACGTACTATGTTTATTAGTCTATATTTTCACCTAGTGTGCACCGATGAGAAAGTAAACCATCTTCTATAATAATGAAATGTAGTTGGGCTGTAAGTATACTCCTAAAATGAGTTTAATATTGTCCCTTCCAAACATAAGACATTTTTTTGGTGATTTATTGTTATTGCACTTGTACATAAATGTTTGTAATATTAGGATCATAATATGTTGTACTCATTCAAGTAACACATAACTTAATTTTTGTAAATGATAAATTGCATTCTTTGCACAAGAAGTGAAAATTGGATGCCACAGTCGAAGTTAAAAAAATAAAAAGGTTACTCCTAGAAGAACTTGGAGTTTACATAAGAAACAAGCACTCATAAACGCATTGAAAGACTTGGTGGCGAGAGGTTTCAAGTCGGACAATGGCTTTAGGACAGGCTACGTAAATTTGTTGGAGCAGGCAATTCGCCAACGTTACTCTGGTACGGATTTGAAGGCGGAACCCCACATATCCAGCAAAATCCACAATTGGAAGCAAAGTTATGCCTCACTCACATTAATGCATTCAAAGAGTGGTATTGGTCTCGATGAGAACCACATCATCAATGTGCAAGACGATGTCTGGGACGATTTTATCAAGGTATTCCCAATGTGCTTCTAATATTTTCTTGTTGTCTATAAATAACGTGTCACATCATGATTGTAGCACCCCGGACCAAAACGAACATAATTTATTAAATTAAATATTTAAACGCATAATTGAATAACTATGTGTGTATGTTTTAATTGTTTAATTAATTGCGTGCGTTTCAGATACCTGTTTAATGCACGATTTAGATCGATAATTTTTATAGACGTTGAACCTAGATTATTTTTATACCACGCGATGCGTAATTAAAATATGAGAAGATAGAAACGAATTAGAGGTCAATCGGAATTACGTAGCTCAAGTAATGAAGAAAACAGAGAAAACGAGGAATACGACGTATACGAGACGTATACGAAGAGTAGAAATACGGGATATTTCTGATGAACAGTAATCTCGCCCTTATCGTGAACAGTAACTTGAGATATTTTCGATGAATAGTGTTTTCCGGGATTTCTATAAATAGGAGAGCTTTCGTTTCGTTTCTTACCGTTTTCCCGAGCGAGCCGAACGAGCCGAGCGCGACGAAAACACGTAAGTTCTCTTTCCTCCCTCCTCTCCCCCTCTCCTCTCTTTTCTGCCTCCGACGCGGCGGCGCCGTTGCAGGAGGGTCGCCGGAAAATCTCAACGTTGTCGGTTTCGGCCGATTTTCGCACACAACGTAGCTCTCGACGAGACGAGTCTAGAACATCTTCCGAAATTAAATTCCGATTTCTCGTTCGCCGGAAAACGGTGAATTTCAGTCCCAAACCCTAACCCTCACCACCCTTTCTCTCTCCTCTGTTTCTCTCTCTCTCCTCTTCCTCTCGCCGGAGCAGCCGCCGGAGAAGCTGTTGGTGGTGTGGTGGTGATGCCGGGGTGGTGGCGCCGCCGTGGGTGGCGGCGCCTGGCCGGAACAGTAGTATATATGTATGTTGTGTGCATGTGTGTGCGTTTTGTGGTGTGCTAGTGCGTGTGTGTGTGTGTTGCTTTGGTTGGGTGTGTTGGTGGCTGGGTTTGGGGGGGTTGCCGGCGACCGGGAGTCGCCGGACGGAGTTCAGAGAGTGAGTTGGTGGTGGTGGCGGCGGCGGGTGGTCGCCGGCCAAGCTATGGAGATGTGTGTGTGTTTAGCCGTGTGTGAGTGTGTGTATGCTTGGGTGTATATGTATGTATAAGGGTGTTGGGTTGGCCGGGAAAGGTTGCCGGAGACGAGGGGTTGCCGGCGGAGGTGTTGGGAGTGGTCGCCGGCGACGGGAAGTCGCCGGCCGGAGTTTTGGTTGGAGTTGGAATTTTTGGAAAATCAGTGCATCGAAGAGTTTTGCGGCGTATTTTTCAGGTACTATTCATGCCGGTATCCGGCGAGGGATGGCTGGAGGTAGTAGCCGGAGATGCAAGGTATCCGACGAGTTAGGTGGAGGCGGCAGGAGGCGGCTCCACCGCGCCGGGTGGTGCCGGGAAGTGACCTGGTCGATCAGGCCACCATCGGAAACTGGGCGATGGGCCGTTTTTGCAGGTGTTTTTCCGGAGCTAGGCGGCACCACCGTGGTCACCGGTGGCCGGAGTTGGTAGCCAGAAGTGGGGGGAATCCGAGGGTGTGGCCGGACACCGGTGGTTCGCCGGCCGGCGGCGGCTGGAAGGCCGTTTAGGTGGCAATTCCGCGCAGGCGAGCTGGGTGCGCCGGGAGGCTGCTGGGCACACGGCGACGGGAGCCGCGTGCGCGCGGCGAACGAGCGACGGGTGTGCTGCGCGCGTGACACCGTGTTTCCGATACGAATCTCGTTTCTTTCCGTCGTTCGTTATCATCGAGTCGTTGCCGACGAGATGTCGTTGACTGAGGGTCGTGGGCCCGGTCAAAGTCAATCCTTTGACCAAAGTTACCGTTTTACCCCTCGATCTTAAAACGCTCCGTTTGAGCTCGTTTCAACTCCTATCGAGCTCATTCCTTTTCCGTCGTGACCCAAATTCCATCCTCTATCATCTCAGCTTCTGAAACTGATCATCCACACTGATTTTCTTCGACCTCGATCTTTAGATCTCTCGATCCGTCGCGTCTTTAACGATCGCATTTCCTCCGAAGTCATTTATATCTTTAATTATGTTTGTTAAGGATCTAAGAAATGTCATAACGTATGTAGGCAATCAGTTGGATTGAACTTTGAGACACGGGATTTGGAACACGAGATCTGGGACACGAGATCGTTGGTACTCGTTACTCGAGCTTTGAGACATTTGATATCTGGTACTTGCGACTCATGTGGTAACCACCGAACAAGGTGGGGGTAAACTCTAAACCCTAATCTTTGTGCTTCCATTAACGAATGCATGAATGACGATATATGAACTTATATATGTTTGATCTGTGGGGGTAACCTCTTAACCTTTATCTGTTTACAGTTTTCCCTATGTGATATATGAATTGTTGAAATCTGCATGCTGTGTTTATATTCTGTGTTTGTTTTACGATAGTGTGGTAGGTTTGGGCTGAGTGTCCATTGGGCTTAGTGTCCATTGGGCTGCGCGTCCAGTAGTGAGTCGACGGAGTGTCCTTTGGGCTTAGTGTCCATTGGGTTGCGCGTCCAGTAGTGTGTCGACGGAGTGTCCTTTGGGCTTAGTGTCCATTGGACTGCGAGTTCTTTTGGTGAGTCATGGGTTGTGTGTCCATTTATGAATCGAGTTATGTGTGTTGTATAATATGTGACGTGTTTAATTGCTGATTTGTTATATCTGTTTAATATGTGATCGGCTTAATTTTAAAACTTGGAAAGTATCCCTACGAGTGTATTCAACGCACTCACCCCCCCACCTGTACTCACACTACAGGAAATGAAGAAAGTGAAGACGCGTAGAGAGAGGGGTGCCCTATCAGCTGTGTCCATCTTCTAGTTTTGTCTTTTAAAGATATGTTGTTCGTTTGTAAAAGAAAATTGTATTTCTCCATCTTTGTAAAAGATCCTGATGTTTTTCCGCTGCGTATGGTTTCAAACATTCCTCTATCAGTTGTATCCGTTGTTTTAAGTGTATATCTTTTTATCCTCTCCTGTTTCTTTTTATTTTATATCATGTACGCCTCTTTTCCCTTTCTCTCTTAACGCCCAAAAAGGAAAAACTCTGATATTTTGACCGAATGATTTTTGGGGCGTTACAATGATAATTTGTGACAGATTGATCCCACCGCTCGCACGATGTGCTACAAGTCTTGGCCTTTCTTCAAGGATTGGCAAGAGATATTTGGCAAGGACCGGGCCACCGGTGAGAATGTCACGGGATTTGCAAATGCTATGCAGGATTTATTCAACTCCTCCACAAATGAATCTACTGTCAACTCCTCAATTCCACAGGGTAACTTGAATGAAGTCTCATCCCCTAACTTAAACACAAGGACCCGAGCTGAGAGCTCTACCCGATCAAAACGAACTCATAAGTCAGATGCTGAGTTCAACGATCCAATGGAGCGAGACCGCGTCATCACCAAGATCAGTAGCTACTGCGATCAGAATGAAGAAAACATAGGGGACATTGCACGAGATATTAGTGATATTGCCAAACGTGGTAAGAAAGAGATAGAACCAAGTACGAAACGCGACAACGTGTACAATATGCTAGAAGGCTTCATGTTTCCCGACTTGAAGGCAAGGGTGCATGTTGCAAGGTACTTGTGCAACAATCCAATTGACTTGGACTTCTTTTACAGCATACCCGACAATGCTAGGGTTGTCTTGGTGAATGACATCATGAAGAAAGTTGAAAGTGTTTAGTGTTGTGGAAATAGGGTGAACGAGGCTGTCTAGACACAAGTAGCACGTTAGGATGACTCAGAATATTTTGTGTAATTAAGAATGTTGTCTTAAATACTCTGACCCCTAGACATGGTTTGTGTCCGACCTTCTGCACAAAAACTTATGACTCCACTATCAATCACAGCATATGGTTGGGAATGTGAGCTTATGATCTTATAGAACTGCTTAATATATGGTTAGCCAATGTTCATTTATCTAACATGAAGTTACTCCAATTATTTCTAATGCTCCCCTCATTGGAACTGATAAATGTATATGTATTAATGCAAGCATTACACCCTATTAATTGTTCGAGAATTCACCCGTCAATTAAATAGGGTGTACAACAAGATATGAGATTGGCATGGGGGCTACTAATGTTAGTACATAAATATAAATGACACACATACCAACACCAACATCAATTTAAACCATATGGAATAAAACCCATATTACAAGAGTTACATAATATATAGACTTACACATACCAAAGTACACCTTCGAAACATGATGTTTGAAATATTCCCGAGCTGAAAATGGGAACAACAAGATGGGAAGGATCACTACTTATGCATAGTACATAGACGGGTGGAAGACATAGTAGTTCAGGGGAGTTAGGATTACAACATATGCAAAGGTAAAACACACAACAAACGGTTCGCTACACGTCGGAAGCTTTCAAAATGCAGATTGATCCAAGGCACAAACAAGGGTCATTTCTTCGGATTTGGCGATGCATGGGCCGAAGATGAGACATAGGAGGCACCGTATAAGCTCATGCTTATGTTCCCTGATATGCATGTTTTACTTTTTCCTTTTGAGTTTCCAGGTGGATTCGAAGAACTCATCTCTATTTTCAGAGACAGGGAACGAAATGAACCTTCATCATCGAAGTCATTCCATTCATTTTGCAGTTCATTCCAGAACCTCGTTGAAAGGCTACTATCCTTGTAGCTCGAAATCTGAATAACTTCATCTAGAGGAACATATTTGTGATTTTGCATTCTAGTGACATCGTCGGAAATCTCAATAACATCTTGGCGCTCCCTCGGACGGGGAGGTGGTGCAACAAACTGCGTAGGAAGCCCGAAGATGACCTGAAGGTCATCCCAGCGAAGGTCTCCATGCGTTGCATACGCTTGTGAAAAAGGGTCATCCTGGGAAAACGGCACAACTATGGTCAGTACACAACACAATGCATAATCTAATTGATCGCCAAACCACAACCGGTTGTGTGTGGTTGAACTTGGTTGTACATACCTTGATTATTTGAGACCATGTGTCTCAATCGCAGTCCAAGATATTGGTCTCTTTAGTCCAAAAAATGTCATCGCGCAGCATCGACTTAGCGAAAGTTGCATGCCTTTTTCGGAGCTTGTGTGTTTGTTTCACACTCTTTGAGATCAAAAGTGTTGAAAAACTTGTTAACAAAGTATTGGGTTGTTTGTATGGCGTGCTTGTTGTCACCTCCCAGTCCAAAATTACCCATCCGCGCTTGGTCTGCCAGAACATCAGTGAACAACGTTGCAACATTTACATCCTAATCCAAAGCATACAAAAAATCCTCCTAAGTGAGTTTTATATCCTTAGACATTTTTCTATAAGCTTGGCTGTGTTGTAAGAGGTTTTGAGTAGTGGTAAGTCTGCAAGACCTATACTCATTCAATTTATAATGTAAGAAATAAGTGCATGTATAGTAAAGTTGGTGAGGGAACAACTAGTTCCACATGATGACCACAAGACAATATTTGATATGTGTTGTGTATCTTTGAAAATTCTCTTACAATAATTAATTGCAAGTGACAATACAAGGACCCCTAGAAATAATTAAGACGGTTCAAAGAAAGGTAATAAGGTCCCATCCAAATATTAATGAATGCAAAAAGATGTATGGTCATTGATCCTCAAAAGGAGTGAGTAGTGCATACTGGTGCTATTAATTGCTCACCAAAAGATTGACAAAAACCCATATTAGTGAGGCAATAAAAATTGGCAAAGTTTGATAAGTTGAAAAACCATATTAAATGAATATCAATCACAAACTGTTTGCAGGTTTAGCTACAATAACCCTAGATATGGCAGGCTAGTGCATTAGATGATATGTAGGAGGTTATACTTGGTTAATTGCATGAACTTATTTGGTGGTTGAATGGTACATATTCTGCAATAATAGCTAATGCAGTTGCTATGCCCCTACATGCATGTTGCATTATTCAAGGCAAGCTTGGTGGCAAGACAATGTCCTTTAGGATTAGAAAATTAATCCAAATCTGATTTAATGTTTTAACAAGTATGAAGACCTTGTAACGAAGCTATCTTACCTGGTGTAAATCAATAAATTTAGTCCATATTTTGCAACTCTTTATGCAGTCCTCTATTAAAAGCAAAGGTAAAAGTTTTCAACCATGTCTCACCATCATGGCACACACAATTCGCAATTTAACTTAATTTAAACATATTACTCGTAACATATAAATCTTGTGCAAACACCTTATAACTCACTCTATGTTTTTCTATATGCTATACAGGTGGAAATGTCGAAACACAACCGCAACTATGACAACTTCTACCACATAGTCACACATGACGAGGCACAAGATCTCGTCGAACAATTGCACCTACGTTGCATCCAACGGGTCATAAAATGTAGGATTGTCTTCACCAATGTGCTCACCGAATTGGCGAACGAAAAGAAAGAAGAAACCGGTGATGAGCGTTTCAGTGTCTTGCGTGTCAAAGAGTTTGTCTCAAAAAATATGGTCAATTACAAAGAGTTCTGCAAGTATGTGAAGGAGACGATCGTGGTTACATAAAGAATCACACAAACTGCATCATAACTTTCGTCGAGTATTGACACTTCATAAAGAAGGTAATAATCAACATTGACGATCCTTAAAAAAATATTTGAGGTTCAGTTTACCCAATTGTTTCGACAATAGAGATGGCATTATTGTGATTTTAATTAATTCACTAACACGATACTTGTCTTTTCTTATGAAGGAAAACAAATTACAAACTGTGATTCGAGAGTGTGGTTTCCCCTTCTTCGATCTCTGGACCTTGATAATTGAAGATTACAAACCCGGGGATGTAAGATTCGAGGATATCGGTAGTTCAGTAGCGACGCCGATTGTGGTGAAGGACGAGCCATAAGGTGGCTCTTGATTGTCCCTTCTAGCAAGGACCACATGCGAAGCCCCCGCCCATCCCGCTCTCGCCTTGGTTGTAGGTCCGATACAATGTCTTCACTGTAGGAATTCCTTGGAACAAGATTAGGGCTTTTGTTGTCTTGATGACTTCTCTAACACACTTCTTATTATGCTTGTGACCAAACACATTACAAATTTGCCCAAGTTTTGTACGCCATGCATGGCATGTTTTGTGGTTTTTAAGGGCGACGACCCTTGTACAGCCCCTTAGGCAATATGTGGCAGGTTTACCATATGTATTTCACCCTACCAGTTGGACAAAACATAGTATGCATGTACATTACATACATTTTGGTGCATATTTGTAGGTTCACATTCGATTCGACGATGTAAAGCATCAGTATGTTAAAAGTGTATGGTCCTTAGTTTATATTAAGTTTCCTAGTTGGTTTACATGTTACAATGATGTTTTATGTTAAGTACACAACCAAATAACATGTTCTAATATTGTCGCAACATATCCAAATACATAGACAATGCCGCAAAAAAGATTCATGTCAATACACAATGATTGTCTCCCAAAATAGCATGGTAATTACACAACTTCTACATAAATAAACTTAAAAAGCTCTTTTTTTTCATCTGCAACCAATAGAAATTACACAAAAGTGACAAATCTAGGGGCTTAATACATTGTGGTGTCTTACAAGACAATTCCCATCGCATATCTTCGACAACCGGATAACCCAAATGCAGACCACGATCAAAGATATAGCCACATATGCTAATACTTTCAAGTATTTCTTATACTTTTGTTCGCCCTTCCTCACCACTACAAGATCATACTTCAACCGATCGATCTTTTCGATGCATCCTTCAAGTGGAGGCTCGCACCAAATGAAGACACCGCAACATTCTTTCTAAAACATACAAAACAACGCCGGAACTTTATTAGAATAAGACGTTGGTAAGTACAAGAATAAATCTACACACTTGCAAGGGAAAGTTGAGGGATTTCATACCCCTCGAAAAGGACACGACATGAAGCGACACATTGGGTTTTTTTTGTGCCGGAAGTTTGGATACGTAGAGGTATGGAATGTCGACAACAGACTTCCCCCTCCGTTGGTTCACTTCGCCCACCGTGAATTCCATAATGAAATGAAGTCGAACTATAATTAAATGTATAACAATTCATTGACTTAATCTCAGCTTCGTATTGCACAAATAAACTCATAAACACTAGGAATAACAAAGTGATTCAAAAGAGTCAACAGTTAATAAAATCACAAGTCGCTGCATTATAAAATCGTGGTGCACCCCAAAATTATTTCACTACAATTTATGAACTCACGCAAGTGGTGTTTCATCAATCTCATCACAACATAGAAAACATACTGTGCAAACCACTTCTAAAATTGTTATGGCGCAAATAATTTGCAAACCCCCCAAATCGTTTACTAACAGAAATGTACACATTCTAGGGCTCAATCAGACGCAGATAAAGACTAATAAGTAATGGGGAGAAAATGACCCAACTCAACCTGTTAGATATCCTGTTTCTTCAAATCTGGAAATAGGTGGATTTGGGCGAGTATTTGATCAGAATCCCTTAAATTGTAGTTTCTTCGAAACAGACTCGAATGGCTACTTGTGAACTGTATAAGGGCTGTAATTTATGGCCCCAACTAATGCCTGATGTTTCCGCGCCCTTGGAGGCACGACTACAGAGAAAGACTGGAATTTATACCCTTTCTCGACACAATTATGGATGCCACTGAATCACCTTATCTACTCACATGATCTTCTCCCTTTTGTGGCACAAATTCGATTGCTCAAGTGAGCTTTCATACGAAACCTACAGAGCTCAAGGTGAAGAGATGTATTTCTCCAGATTATTTGACAAGTCTGCAAGCTTCACTTCTGTTCTTCCTTGCAGATGTTTTGTAGATTACCTTTCTTAAGACATACCCCAGGATACGAAATAGGAACTTTGTTTATTTCTCAATTTGAGAATAATTGGATATATAAATTTCATTTATTTAAATAGTTTCTTTTTATAGGAATGACATACTTGTCAAATAATATGTTATCAATATTAACCAATAAAGCAAACAACAATTTATATCCAGAAACCCCACTTCAAAATACATAAAACTGGATACCAAACAACATATTTATCTCAAACCCATCTCTCAACCATTGAACCAAACATACAAAAAACTTTTCAAAAAGTCAAAGTGAACAATAAACTTATCACAGCCTGAATATTATAAACAAACCCGTCCCCCGAACCAAACGAGCCCTTAAAGCTTTACTAGACAAATCTCGAAAAAAGAAGAGTAAGAGTATGACACAAAAGAAGATAAAAAAAAAAAAAAAGATATGACTACAAGTTAATGTTTTATTTATCTTTTATTTCCAAATTTTTTGTTTTTTAAAAATAGTTCTTTTTTCCAAATTTATATAATATGAAACTTCTTTTTTAAAAATTGCAGCATCAATATCATAATATGTTTTATTGCATTTTTTTAATGTCTACATAGAAAAAAGATTATAACATATTATGTAATTTATTCTATTTCTTTTTTATAAATAATAATTGTTGGGAATTTTCCCAGCATCCTGCCTTGGGTCGGAGCTTAAATTGGCGCGAAGCGCGGCTCTTCCAGGTTCGAATCTGTGAGCGCAAAGATACACAAGTATAAGGCATTAAATTTGTGCCTTATGCCCACAGGATATCCTTTTGGTGTAGCAGTAAGCGCTTGATGGTCCCAACATTTGGTATCAGAGCAGGTCACGGCTTCAAATCCCCTTGGGAGCACTTTGCAGTGGGAGCTGCCAGGGCCTTAGAACTGAGGATGCTGACACGTAGTGCAGGTTGCTGGGTGGCTGAGACCTGAGAAAGGTGAACGGATCTAGAATTGAAGAAGTTGATGGCGTAGCAGAGGATGGCGTAGAGGCGTGATGGCACCGAGTCATGGTGGTGGCGTGGAGGCGTGACGACACCGAGTCACAGTGACATCGAGGTGTGGCGAGAAGGCTTGACAATGCCAAGTCATGGGGATGTCGGGCTGCAGTAGTTGAGTTCAAGGAATTGAGTGAAAATGTCGGGTCGTAGGAAGTTGTGACAGGAAGCTGTGTGCAGGAAGCTAGAGCAGGAAGCTGTGTGCTAGAGAACTCTTCCAGGTTCGAATTCGTGAGCGCAAAGCTACACAAGTATAAGACATTAAAGTTGCGTCATATGCCCACAAGATATCCTTTTGGTGTAGCAGTAAGCACTTGATGGTCCCAACAATAACAACAAAATTTGTCTTTCACGTGCAACGCACGTGCTCTTTACTAGTACATGAAACATACCTAAAATAATTAACAGAAAAATATCTATATATCTATATATATATATATATATATATATAATAACAATTACCCCTACAAATAGAAATGTAAAATTTTTCCCGCTCATTTTCACTTACTAAATATGTACTATATTAATAATTAATAATTGATAATTATTAAATATAGAAAATATATTTTGTGTGATCTTCTACATATAAAAATTACACCTATCATTAATTATCTCATATTAACCAATCACACATTTTCCTTATTTAGTGGCAGTATCTAAATTTAAGCATTATTTTTCTTCACTAATTTATCACCTAAATATATGTGTATATATATATATATATGTGAGTTAATTTAATTAATTACTACTTACCAATTGAGTAAAATAGATGTCATTTTGTGATTCTCAATTTTCTAACTTTTTTACACCTACACACACACATATATATATTGATTAAATAATAATTACAATTAAATTCAATAAAAAACTCGACTTTTTATACATAAAAAAAGTAACTAAAAAACCATGATTAACAATATTAAAATAGCAATAAATTGATGATTATGATATAATTTATAATACATAGATTGGTAAACTTTGACTGTATAAATACATTTCAATACGAGAGATCAAAAAATTCAAGATTAATATAAAATTAGTTGAAACATGTTTGATTGATACATTAAATAACAAATTAAATGATACATGTTTTTTTTATTTTCAAATGCTTTAAATAAATTTGTATATGTCATTCGCAACCAATTTTTGGAATAAAAGCAACTTCTTTTTTATTTAATTTTTATCAAAAAATACTTTAAGTAATTATTTCAGTCCATTTAATATTTTCAAATGTCACAAATAAATGGAACTATAACAGAATAAATTAAACAACTTACCTATTTTGTTATTTTAATACATTAATTTTAATTTGTGATGTATATATAAACATAAATATATTTAACAAATAAATTTGAACAATTAATATGTTCTTCAAAAAATATCTTAATATTTGAAAAATGTAAAATAATTGAGTACACTTATGAACTTAAAAAAATTAATATTTAATGGAATCTAATAAAAAAACTAACTGTGAACTTTAAAAGAAATAATAATACTTGATGGAATCTAATAAAAAAACATACAAACTAAAAAAAGTCAATACTAAAATTTAAGATACCCTTTTATATTTTTATTTATGCAATTGTATAGCTCTAATTATGTGACGCCCCGTTTTAGAATATCAGAGTTTATTAAATTTTTCATTTGGACGTCCAAATACTCGATAAAACATGCATTTCCATAGTAATTTAAAATTTTCAAATAAAGGTAAGTTCGTTCGAACATTCATATTTTATAAAACGTGCATCGTACACAGCGGAAGAACAATATTTTTTTTCTTTATAATTATACAGCTAAACTGTATAGCTTTGCAAATTAAGCTTTTCCCAAAAAGGTTTCAAGCGCAATTTCTATACAATTAAATACTATAACACATTTTTCAAATCCAGTATAACTCTTTCGTAATCTTTAGAACATTGGCTACCAGCATCCACCACTTGCACACCACGCTCAAGCATTTCTTTAGCTGAAAATATTTTTAACATAAAGGGGTGAGTACATAAAGACACTCGGTGGGGTGGGACTGGTGAACAGTTAAAATACTTAAAGCAAACATAAACATATCACTCAATAGCACATAAATACGATTTAAGGCCGTCTTTGAAAATACGGTTCTGAGCCGCCGTGAAAACATTTTGTGGTTCTAAGCCACCGTAATGTTAATATGGTTCTGGGCCACCATATTGTTAATGTGGTTCTGAGCCATCGTAAGGTTAATGTGGTTCTGGGCCACCATATGGTTAATGTGGTTTTGAGCCACTGTAAGGTTAATGTGGTTCTGAGCCACCGTAGAGTTAATGTGTATGTTTTGCCAATTCGTTGGGTTACGTAGGGATGAGACTACCATGAGCCCTTGTCTATGATAAGATAAGCCAGTGTGTGGGTTCTCCCTAGTATACGGGTGTGATATGTAAAGCCACGACTAATGCTTGGGGTCTATGGGGACCATGTGTGGATGTTTGTGATATGTTTCATGATGTTTTGCTTATGATGTACTTTTATGGTAGGTATATGCAAGTTGGGTATATGTTATCCTACATTACAATATTATGCTATGATGATAAATGAATGATGGAGAAATCTATTGAGGTTATTAATTGATTTATGGAATAATGTTATTGGATGAGTATAATGTTTCTTAAGTAATTTTCAAGAACGGGGCGTTACATGTGGTATCAGAGCGGATCTATCATTCTGTAGACTCGCTGACATATTCTGTTTCTAAAAGTATTTTGTTTCAATGCAAATTTATGGAAAAGTACAGTTATAACTTTTGTTGAAAGAAAATTTTTGTTAGCTACTGGCATTCACTCCTAGCCTACCACTTTGGCTTTGCTGAGGTACGCTGAGTTACGATGTTAATTGCTTATGACCATGAATCTATGTGGGAGTGAGAATCTTATAAATTTTTACAAATCTCAACATTATGTTACCAAAATATGTCGATGTGAATATCTAGGACTTTTGCATTTTGTTATGGTTACGGAATTGTGTTGATATCACATTTTACACAAGTATGAGCTTCTTGGTTATAAATGTGCTTATGAATGTTCTCGTTAAATCGCTTTAATGGAGTATGATCTAGTTGTTGTCTGATGTCACTGTTATCGACACACTGCTTACTGGATGCCGCCACTGAGCCGCTGTCCGCGGCAGCATGAGCTCGTATGCGTAAATGGTAATTCGCAGGAGTTGGTACAGTGTTGTGTGGTAGGTTATATTATGTTAGGCTATCTGTGAGCTTTATTTGAATCAATAAACACTGCCACTAGCCACTACGTGTTGGGTGAGTTAGTGTGTATGTTTTGTCAAGTCGTTGGGTTACGTAGGGATGAGACTACCATGAGCCCTTGTCTATGATAAGATGAGCCAATGTGTGTTCTCTCTGGTACACGGGTGTGATACGTAAAGCCACGACTAATGCTTGGGGTCTATGGGGACCATGAGTGGATGTTTGTGATATGTTTCATGATGTTTTACTTATGTGGTACTTTTATGGTAGGTATATGCAAGTTGGGTATATGTTATCCTACATGACAATATTATGCTATGATGATAAATGAATGATGGAGAAATCTATTGAGGTTATTAATTGATTTATGGAATAATGTTATTGGATGAGTATAATGTTTCTTAAGTAATTTTCAAGAACGGGGCGTTACAAATTAGACTTTTAACAACGAGATCAGCAAATATATTCTAATAGGGTTAATTACATTTTTCAACCCATACTATGTAATTTTTTTTAAATTTTGCATCATAAACTATTTTTTTCTCCAATCACATCATAAACTATACATTTTGTTTACTTTTGCAACCTCCGGTCAATATTTTCCGATGAGAAAACACCCACGTGATTTTCATGTGCTAATTGAGGGTTATTTTTATCATTTGCACTTCTAAGACATTAGTAAATTCGATTCATCAACTATTTTCAATTGTAAAGAGATCTAATTTTTTGTTTGAACCTCACCGTTAATCTTCATTTGCTCAAACAATTTGCAAAAAAAATATGGGAAAAATTAGGGCAAAATTTGCTTTTGGAGGGGGAGTTAGTTAATGACCTTAAAATGACGAAAATAACCCTCAATTAGCACATAAAATCACGTGGGCATTTTCTCGCCGGAAAATATTGGTCGGAGGTTGCAAAAGTAAACAAAACATGTAGTATGGATTGTGATCAAAGATAAAAAAAGGTTTAGAATGCAAAATTAAAAAACGTGCATAGTATATGTTGGAAAATGAAATTAACTCATTCTAATATATAGTGAAACACTTATTTAATATTCTCCATCAATTTGTTATAAGTTTGTTCCTTCAGTAAATCGTCAAGATTTATGACAATATTATGACTATAATCATCATACTCAAGTTTTCAAGTGAGATTATTAGAAAGTTAAACTATGTCAAATAGTGACAAATATATGAAAATTCAATTGGGGGTTGATAGAGGGATGTAATTGGAGAATGGATGTTATTTGGCATTCTACTATAGATGGCGATGTGATGAAACTTTTTTGAAAAAAAAATATTTAAAAAAAGGTTAATTTGTTATATCTAAAAGATATTCTAAATAACCAAAGTTTGTTTTATATAGTCAACGTATCTATATCAAAAAATTACAACACTTGAAATTTATATACAATGCATCATGCAAGTTACCAAATGAAATTGAAATATTATCAAGAACTTGATTTTTCCGTAAATTTACATTTTCACATTAAACTCGAAATATTTAAATTTTATGGTCATGCATCACACGGGTATCATATATTGAAATTAATCTCAAATAATATATTATTTATTTTCAATATGTTCATATCAAAACACCAAAATAATAATTTTTATATGCTTGTAAATCGCACGGGACCTATATACTAGTTTTAGTTAATAACATCTCTGAAAACATGAATGTTGATGCTTTATCTTCAGCGCTATTCTACTGATTTCAGAGCAGCCGCAACAATGCTGCTGAATGACGCCCACCGCCAAAATCAATCCTCCAGCAAGACGCTATCCCTGGCGTCAGTTTAGAGATTGGAGCAGATTGGCGTCACATGTAGCATCGTTCTGCTTGGCGCTATCTTTTTTTTTTTTTTTTAATATTTGTTAGTTTTATTAAATTTGATATAATACAAATATTAATTTTTCAATATGGATGGTAATATAATAAATTTAATGTAATATGGGTATTTAGTTTGAACAATGTGGATAATAATATAAAATTTTAAAATCAACAAGAATTGTCATTTCTCAACATGGATAATAAAAATATAAGAAACAAGAAGTACAATTACATAAAATTACTAGATATACATTAAAATACATGAAAATAAAATGTAAAATTACTGAAAAATACATTAAAATACATGAAAATGAAAATATAAAATTACTGAATATTGATTAAAATACATGAAAATAAAACATAAAATTATTGAAAATAACAATACAACCTAATAATTCGAGAGAAAAAAAAATTTTGTTTTTGTTTTCATTTTACATTGAGTTTCAATCAATTAATGATATTAATTTTTATTTATTAAATTTAAAATACAAAAAATTAAAACTATATTAAATAATGTTTACATGTATAAATATGTTTTCCAATTATAACTAAATTTTAAAAGTATGATTAAAGAAATTATTAATTAGAAATAATATGAAATATTCTCTGTTTGTGTAAAATATAGTGCAAACTGCTGGAGATGAAACACTGTTTCTGCACTAGAGTAGTGCAGATTTTACACTAGAGTAGTGCATAGTGCTGGAGATGCTCTCAATAGTGTTGCGCTACTGTTTCAGCACTACAATGCTATCCTTTATTTATTTTTTTTCCTTTTTCAATTAATATTTTTATGTACTATATTAATCTAATAAAATTGAAATAGCATGAATGTTAATTTTCCTATGTGAATGGTGATATAATTTTTTAAATTAACATGAATGAGAATTTTAACGATATTTATGATAGTATAAACGATTTAAATTAACACGGATGATAATTTGAACCATGTGGATGATGATATAAAAAAATTAAATTAACACAGATGGTAATTTTAACAACATGGATGATAATATAAAAATATAAAACTAACACAAATAATAAATTTTCAACATAAATAGTAAAAATATGAGAAATAGAAAATAATTATATAAAATTACTGAAAATAGATTAAAATACATAAAAATAAAATATAAAATTATTGATAAACAACAATAAAACTCATTAATTCAAGAGATCAGCACAAACTCCAAGATCTAGAAATTATCCACACTTATGGTTTTTTTATTTATTTTACATTCAGATTCATTCAATTAGTCATATATTTTTTTTATTTATTTGATTTAAACAATAAAAAATAAAAAATATATTAAATAATATTTACATATATAAATATATTAATAAATTATAAAAAAGGTTTAAAATATGCAAAACAAGTTAATTATTAAGAATATTATATAATTTTTTTAATGTAAAATCTAGTGCATGCTGATGCTGTTGGAGGTGAAATAAAAATTTCACTAATACCAAGTGCTGTGGATGTTCTTATAAGCTTATTACCATTATTCTTAAAAAGGCCCATTCCCAAATTAAAGTTAAGTTAGGTCTTCCTCTTCAATCCATCTCTCCCCAAAAGCTACTTCAATTATTTTGTCCGCTCAATAAGCTTTAATGATGTTGCTTTGATTATAGTGGAAATAGGCCTTTGTATCCAATTTAGAAAGCAAAACATGAAAAATATCCACTTTATAACAAAACATGTTTTTTACCCAAAATGAGGATGAAAAGTCATAAATGCCCTTTTAGCTTTTAATGATTTCACCCACCACAATTGAATCTCCTTATCTGAATGCATACCTATGTTTGAATCCATATTTTTCATAAAATTCATCTCTTAAAATGCACAAAATGTAGTGTTTTTCATCTCGTAAGGTGCTCAAAAGAGGTAATATTATCAATATTTTGAAGTTTACTATATTGTATTTGGTAATTTTTGATTGTAGATATATATTTGTGCATGTAAATCTGAGTTATAAAAACGAAAAAAATCTTGAAAAACTGAATTTTTTTAGATCACAAAGCTAAACACCATCGTGATCTATGTTTAGCTTCGTGATCTTCAATGACTTTCGTGATCTGTTCTTGATAAAACATAGATCACGAAGCTAACTTAGATCAGGAAGGAATTTTTCAACACTTCCATAGATCACAAGCACCGTGATCTATTTTAAGAAAATATTTAAAAAATACCATAGATCACGAAGCTCATCTTAAATCACGGTGGTCACGAGCACCGTGATCTATTTTAAGAAAATATGTAAAAAATACCATAGATCACGAAGCTCATCTTAGATCGCGGTGGTATTTTTGAGCATCGCGATCTATTCCAACAACACCGTGATCTATGTTTTATCATTTCTAACCATGATTATAAGTAAAACTTAAAAAAATTCTCAATTTTGTTTTAAAAAACATGAAATATTGTCTTACAATTTTAAGTATGTTTTGAAATTGAAGATTATATTAAAACTTGAAGAAAAAAATTGTAAATTTGTTTCTAAAATCCAAGCATAATGGTTTTAAAATACTATTTTAAAAAAAAATTATTTAAATATTTGTAATAAATCTTACAAAAAATTCATAAACAGTTTTAAGATAATAATAATAATAATAATAATAGTAATAATGTTAATAATAATAATAATAATATTAATAATAATAATAATATAATAATAATAATAGTAATAATAATAATATTATTAATAATATTAATCATAATAATAACAATCATTATAAATTGTACAAAAATCGTAATTATTTTTATAAAAATATGAAATACCCAATCAACCCTTGTGCATTCTTATCGAACAAGCATGTTTTTTGCAGCCTATTTCCTCTTTAGGACTTTAACAACAGAGAAGGAAACATCAGACGAGATACCCAATCAACCCACTGGTTCCACATCATGAAAAATTCAAATTCTAGAAATGATCTGAAAACATTATGACTTCAATTGAATTTCGCAAATCCAAACTTACTTGTTCAGAAGCCATTCACAATCGTGATTTCTGTTGTTCGGCGCCGCCTTCCGCCGCAACTGTACCGGTCGCTGTCGATATCAACGGTAATCGAACTCTAGTTCTTGTTGTTCACTCACCGTCGTGCCGCCGCCTCACTTCAATCTCCGGTTTTCCTCAACCGAAATCACGATCAACACCGGGAAAATCACGAAGAGAAATCGAGTAAATAATGAAGAGTAAAAATTCAAAAATTACTAGGGTTCGAGTTCGAGTGGTGAAGGTAATTTTGGTGATTTTCCCCAATTCAATTTACCAAGTTTAATAAGGGTATTTGGGTAATTTTGCCCTCAAATTGGGTAAAAAACATATTTTTTTAAGTAATGGGTATTTTTCATTTTGATCATTGTGTAATTGACAGAAATGTCCCCAACACCTTGATTATATGTGAAATGTGCCCTTTAAGTTTTAGGTATGTTTGTATATCTCTGTATGAGTTGCACTATATTTAGTAACAAGTTCGGGAACATAAACCCAAAAGACGCATTTGAGGTTTTCAAATTCAGGAATGGCGCCCCTTACCGTAGTCGTTGATAAGCTCAAAGGCTTCGCCAAATCGACGCAGGAGTTGGCTCATGGCCTCCTCAATTGGCGCCACAACACCAACCGTCGCAATCCGGTATTTCTCTCTCTGTTTTTTTTTCTCGTTATTTTGATGATTTGGAATTAATGATGCTTTTCGCGTTTGATATGTGCGTGTTTGATGATTGTATTATCTGATAGTCTGATTGTATTAGATTTAGATCGTTTGCGTTTCTATCAACAAGCGTGTGATGCATCAAAACTGTGTGTTTTTTGTGCATACGTTTCGCCCATTTTAGCATGTACAAGACATTATTGATGGTAAGTTCTTTGTGTTGGCAAATTCAGATCAACAAAATGAAGATCAACAAAATGAAGGATTGCCCATTTATTATCTGGAATTGCCTATTGATCCTTCACATTAATCATAATTAAATACTTCTAGCTTGATATAGCTCTCAGATGAGTCTTTCGTGTATGTCGTGAGAATGTTTGTAGAGACGAGACTTAGTTGAAGCATTTTATCTTGTCCTTTTCAAGAAACTTTGAGCAAACCTTTATTGTCCTATGGAGTAGAGAACTTAATGCTATAGTTTTGGAGGGATAGTTAACTCAAAGGTCATACTTCTTTTCTATTTGTGGTTGGCATTGAGACATTTGATGTGTGAATCATTGATAACATACGTTTCAATTAGTTATCAAACATAACAGTATTGAGTTTTCACTAGTTTTCAAGTTGAACAGCCCTTTAACCTTTATTAGCATTCTAACTTTTTTGATTCATGAGTAATATGAGTAGTATGTCAAGGCTTGCATTTTATATACTAATCTTTACTATTCCTTGAATCACTCAGCTTCTTTCTGTGGGATTTTTGGGCTGATTATTTTGTTGCTTCATAGGTAGAAACAAGCTATGAGATGGGGCTTTATAACTGTTGGAATGATGTGATTTACAGATTGATATATTGAAGCGGTTGCAGCGGGAAGCATTCTCAGATATCATGAAACTCAGAGACAGGCAAGACAAGGTAGAAAGACTACTATTGACCTATAAATCTTCCAAGGTAGGTCCATTCCAAGAATCTGGCACTCATGTAAAGGGAAAGGTGGATATACAAGGAGCATTCTTCATTATGGATGGTGTCGGTGAGCAGAAATATGATGCAATTCAAAGATCAGGTATCAGAACTGGTATTGATGCAAGACTCTCATTTGAAACTGATGCTAGAGAGAGAGATACACTCGTAACCAAGGATGAAAATTTCGGTTTCGGTAAAAGTTTCGATACCTTGATTTTACGGAAATTTCGATGGAAATTTCGATTTCGGTGGAAATTTCGGACATTTTTTTAAAAAATATGGAAACTTTGTAAAAAAAATTGAAAAATATATCTAGTAGTTTATAGGATATTATAACTAACATTAATACATATATTGAACTGAAATTCCAAATAAAATGATATGTTTACAACAAATATAGAGATAAACTATTATATAAACATTGTTTGTTATGATAATATGACAAATTTTGTACAAAATTAATACATGGACTAATAATAGTTTGAACTCCTATGAGGTTCAAATGAATAAGATGACATACCATCTTAATTCAAACAATATTGATACCAACTTAAAATATTACACCAATTGTTAAGGTAATCATGAAGATAACATTCATAGGTTTCTCTATTTCTTCCAACTGTACTTCCATAAACCTCATAAAGTGGATTGACCCAATTTGGTAGATTAGGTTGATGCATGTTTGAACCTCCATGTAACATTTCAGGTAGTGGGTACTGAGATGTATTTTGACTAGTCCAATCAAACTGTGAAGTGCTGTGTCTGTCGTGAGAATATGACGGTTGATATGCATCGTAAGGATCAATGCTCATATTCATTGAGTCAAAACTCATAGAAAGTGATTCCATATCAGTGTTTGAGCTCTCATCTTAATTCCAGTTCCAAGCATGTCTTTTTCCGTAATTCTTTCCAATAGCAC
The DNA here is from genome assembly GCA_946896805.1 of Scutellaria galericulata. Taxonomy (NCBI): domain Eukaryota; kingdom Viridiplantae; phylum Streptophyta; class Magnoliopsida; order Lamiales; family Lamiaceae; genus Scutellaria; species Scutellaria galericulata. The sequence continues at coordinate 7,410,845 of OX335793.1, read as the reverse complement.
CAATCCCTGCACCTCCTGCTCTACTTCCATGGTCAGAATCTTGTGTTGCATGTGTGAAATCATGCTCACAGGTAAATGGACTTAAATGCACTTGATCTTCACGATCATTATTTTCTTCATTTCCACCACCACCACTATTTCCACCAACATTACTTCTACTATCTGTCGAAGTATCCACATAAGATCCTGAACCACCAGTATTAGCACCAACATGTTCTTCCATTATCTGATCCACATCCATGCCACATTCACGAGCTGCTGATGCTACTTGTGGATTGGGATTTCCTTCAGCGTCGTCCATGTGGGCAGGCCGAATCCATTGGAACAATGGATCTTCCTCATCATCAAATTCAGCAGCTACATCAACTATATCAAGATAGTCTAGCTCAACAACCTTGTCATTTTCAGCTTCCATATCTCGTAATCTTAACTGCATGTTGTAGTAGCAAAAGACAAGTTTCTCAAGTCTTGGATATGCAAGTCGATTTCGCTGCTTAGTATGTATCAGTGTAAATGTACTCCAATTTCTTTCACAGGCGGAAGACGACGTTGTTTGTGATAGTATTCGTATGACCAATTTTCTAAGTGTAGGCGATGATTGACCATACATAACCCACCACTCAGCTGCCAAACATTAATAAATGTAAAACACATATAATTTTTTGATATATGAAAAATCAATAATTAGAAATAATTAATACAATCGATAAGAAGAGTTACATGGTATCATTGTATTTCGTGATGCAACAGCAGCACGATCACTGAATCTTTTTCTCGCATCACGAAAATATGTGATCTGCAAATTCACACAACAATGCAAATATTTCTCAGCAACTTGAATTACAATAGTAGTTATATAAATTACATTACAATTATTGTTTATAAACCTCATTTCCAATTTGGTCTATGCCTTCTAAATTGGGGTCAAGTTTGTTGAACACTTGGTGCACTGTTTGAATCAGATACATATCTTCACCAACTCCTGGATTATATTGAAATCTTGGATTCAAGTAAAAAGCTACAACATTATAAAATACGGTTAGTATATCATATAATGTATACAAGTGCATAATAAATACAAAACACATGATATTACCTGCAGCATGTAGTGGATGTGAAAGTGTGTTATCCCATCTATCAGTTATTATGTTAAGTACCCACTGTGGCGATCTTAATTTTTGAACCTTTTCTTTCATGATACGAAACAAATCATATAAGATCGGCATGGTAGGAACAACCTCGGTATCCACGACTCGAAGTATTTGATATAATGACTCATAAATTTCCACCACATGTTTTACTTGATCCCAGAAGATATTGTCAAGAACATGTCTTTCCACTGATTTACCCACCTCAGTGCGACTCAAACGATGGGCAGCCCATTCATCACTCGTAAATAATTGCTTCAGGATAGATTTTTTCTTCAACAAACTATGTAGTGCGATATAGTTTGTTGCAAAACGAGTTGCTCCTGGGCGTACAATGTCTCCTTGACAAACCTCTCGCATTTTAGCCAACAACCACCCATGATTATAAATGTAGTTCGTCAGTTGTCTAGCCTTAGCAATTACTGTCTTGACTTGATTCCTTTTTCCAATATCTTCAAAGATCAAGTCAATGCAGTGTGCAGCACATGGTGTCCAATACAAGTTGTATTTCTCCATGAGTTTTTTTCCCGCCTTTACAAAAGCAGATCCATTATCTGTAACAACTTGAACCACACTATTCACTCCAACCTCTTTCACCACATCTTTCAGTAGATCATAGATGTATTTATGATCCTTAATCTTATTTGATGCATCAACAGATTTAAGAAAGACAGTGCTCCCCTTACTAAAAAATTTAACTTAGAAAGGGTCCAAATCCACATCTTCAATGTAAATATATCATCCACTTTAAAAACAAACACAACCAATTGTAATAATTATGCAATAAATTCATAAAAAAAAGGAAAAAATTTAAAAAAAATAAAAATAAAATAAAAATCGTCGAAACCGAAACTAACCGAAATTTCTCCGAAACACCACATTTTTATTGAATAACTTACCGAAATCGAAATTTTGACGAAATTTTGACGAAATTTTTTTTTTGTGTATTATTATTTCGGTAAGTGAATTTCAGCGAAATTTCCCGAAATTTTCATCCATGCTCGTAACAGAGTTTATCACCTCCGGAAAAGGTCAAGGTGATATATTGGGTTGCCCGCTTTCACTCTCAAAAGTTGTTTATACTGCACATTTTAGTGATCGGTTCTCTGCAGTTGCTGTTCCAATGGGTGGACAATGCAGAGATGTCGGATTTACAACAAGCACTCATCAGGTTTTGTGTATTATGTACCGTAAGTTCACTGTTTTTGGTATCTAATCATCTCGAATGTGATAAGTTGAATTGTATATCATTGTTTTGTACCACTATAGTATATCAATAGTTAATTTCCATTTTGCAGGAAAGGGCTCTAACTAATTACTCTGAATTTGGACCTCCGCTTTTGAATCTGCATAATGGGAGTGCCATTGGCATAATGTGGAGAAAAGCAAATATAGTTGCCTCGTTGGCTCAGTTTGTTTCTGACCTAGGAATGCAGGCTAGTTCTGATGGGTTAGTTCGTTCGTTGAGCACATTTGGACAAGTTGTTTGGCAACTCTCTAGAAACACAAAACTCGCTCTTTTGGGTGTGCACAGAGTGTCTAGAGCATCGAGTCAAAATATCAATCTTGGAGCATTGGCTTTCCCTATTAGCATATCTAAACGTAATCATTTTTCAGAAGCATCTTTGGAGGAAAATAGCCCAACAAGTAGGGAAACACGTAACATAGATAGATCTATTGCGCTAATGCTCAACTCAGAATTTGACGATTGTGCAAAAATAGGAGGTTGGATAGAGGCAAGAAACTCCAATCCCAGAAACGTGCAATGGGCAGTTACAATGTCGGATACTCCTGAAGACGAACTTGGATGGGGCTTCACTGTGGGTGGTCTATTACAAGGCCTGAAAAGTTTGGAACATTTTCAGGCTGAGACATTCTTGAACTTGAATTTTGGGAAAAGATTTACATTCCAACCAGCTCTACTCTATGTCAAGGATGGTACGACCCAATTTCCGGCCCTCATGCTCCATTCGAGTTGGTCGCTATGATCACTCTTGAGCATTTTGTCGTATCATATATATATATATACTCATTCTACTTCATTTTGGTTGCTAACATGACATGATAGCTTTAGGTCGGAGTGATTTCATTCCTCCCAATTTGTGCTAATTGTTGACTGGGATATAGAGTTATTGGAATAGTAGTATTAGAGATCTTGAGCCTTGTGTTTTGAGTGTGTATGTTGAAGTAAAGTCTGCTGTAATCTTGTGATATACGATACTTCCATGTGCCATGGTTTTTTATACTTGTATCACCGTTGGTGGTGGTGAAAAATCAAAACAAGAATGGATGAATACATTTTAAACTATTTTAACTTCCATGGTTTCTTCAATTTACTCCTTATACATTCATTTTCTTTTATTTTCTTAACCCTTGAATTTATATTGTATTGGGATATTCTAGTGATTCAAGGTGGACAAAAATTGAAATTGAATAAAAATTGGCCACGAATTTATTTATTTTTTATCTTTTTTTTTTTTTGACAATAATATGGTTCTTGATCTCTTGACTTGCATCTAGCCTATTTTAGTGATTGAAATAATGGTATGGCATGAGCAAGATGAGTATTTATGTCTAATTATTTTCTCTTCGCAAAGAAAAAATAAATTATAAATGATAACTATTTTCCTCTCTCAAGTTGTTTAAAAAGGAAATCATGACAAATAAAACTTCTAAGAATTCAATATAATAATATATTATATACATATATAAAATTTTGGTTATTAAAGTAGACTTGGTCTCTTGTGAGACTATCTCACATTCGACAAAATTCAAATATGTTTTTTACAGGTATAAGTATGTGTTTTTCAACTATAAGTATGTGTTTTATAAGTATGTTTTTTACAGTATAAGTATGAGTTATTCAAGTATGTCTTTTACGATCATAAGTATGTCTTTTTGTGCTCTTTTTGTGCTATAAGTGCGATCGTCGCACGGTGCGATGGTTGCACATGAGTTTTTACCATTAAAGTATGAAAGTTTTTATTTCAACATGTGATTTATTTAGTATTTCAAAATAGCAATCATACTTCATATATTTAATAATATTACTAATTAACACGTAAAATATATTAAAGACAATGAAATGTCAAAATGTAACTACTTCAAATGGTTATAAAATGGTGAATAATGCTACATAGAGTGCAATAGACAGTGACGGATCCATAGCTCCCATGGGGGGCACGTGCCCCACAATTTTTATTTTTTAGTACTATATTTATATGTTATGTTATAAATAAAATTAATAAATATTATGTTAGTTGATTGGGCTCAAATTGAATAGATACAATTATTAAGCAGGGGTCCAATTCTCATATCTCTTGGGAATATGTGATTTTCAAATTTTTTCAAATCTCAATTACTCAATCCCACAAGCAACGCCCACAAGCCACAATAGTCAAAACCCTCAATTTAATATTCAATCTTATTTCTCACATCCCAATTCCACCTTCTCCAGTGACGGATACGGGACGACAACACGTCTTCAATGCTTCACAGGTTTTTTGTTTGATATTTTTTGTATTTGCTTTCAGATTTTTAATTTATTTCAGAAATATTATGATGTATTGGTTGATTTTTATGTATTTGCTTTCAAGTTTTTAATTTATTTTAGAAGTATTGTGGTTGTGACATATAATATTTATATCATTTAGGACTTTTGAATTATGGAAAGATTCTATAAAAGAGCATTGGAACCACCATTTGCTATTGAAAAAAAAGATGATAGTGTCAAATCAAGTAGGAAAGATTTAGACGCAAAAGAATTTCCTACAAATACGGAGTTAAGAATTTCGATTTTGAATTATAATCCAAATATTCAAGATGAAGTTCGAAGGACATACATATTGAGGGGGCCTTGTCAACCCTTGAAGCATAATTTTCCTTTCACAAAATTTGGGAAAAAATCAAGGCGTTTCATAGATATGACGTGTTCTATTCTATTATAGATATGCAGCTCGCGGAGTTAAATGATCGGTTCACTGAGACAAATACAAAATTGTTACTTTGTGTAGCATGTTTATGTCCTGATGATTCATTCTTGGTTTTTGATAAGCATAAATTGATCAATCTTGATAGATTTTACCCTCAAGACTTCTCTACATTTAAGATTGAGGCACTTGATGATCAGCTTGAAACTTATATCCTTGATACGCGTTCTACTGATGCGTTTGGAAGACTAAAAGGTATTGGAGCTCTTGCACAAAAGATGGTAGAGACGAAGAAGCATGAGGTGTATCCATTAGTTTATTTGCTTATAACACTTGCATTAATTCTTCCAGTTGTCACTACTACAGTTGAAAGAGTATTTTCTGCAATGAATATCATAAAAAATCATCTACGCAATCGGATGGGAGATCAATAGATGAATGATAGTTTGATTGTATATATTGAAAAAGAAAGTTTTAATACTGTTGATAATGAGTCAATTATGCAAATATTTCGATCTATGAAAACTCGTAGATTTCAATTGTAATAGACTTGGGTTGTTATGTGGTGAAAAACTTCGATATTTTATATTTGTATTTATTTTGTGCCCCTCCATGAAAAATTTCTGGATCCGTCCCTAACAATAGATAAATGTAGGCTAGAAATACATTTGTCAATAGGAATCGGCATGCTCTAACAACTATGTTGGGCCAATAAATAATACAATGAGTTGACCTTGACAATTATATTATCATTTTCCTCTAACTTTTTCCTTTTCATATTGTTTCATTACATATATTTCAAACGTTAGAGTGGAGTGGTCTATGCTATCTACTTCTTCAAACCTATTTATATAGAGAAAATTATTTCAATGGTGGATTTCAATTCTTCCGTGGAATCTTATCGGAGATAATGGTTTTTTTTTTTTCCTTCTGAATTAGTGAAACTAGAGTGGATTATACGTTTACATTTTACTAATATAGACCCGTGTGACACAGTGATTTATCAAAATAAATATGTTTAAAGAATTAATATAAAAATATATATAATAGATTATTAATTTGGAAAATAGTTGTGATTTATATAGAGGAAATGTCTTATGGTAATCAAAAATCCATTTTAGCGAATAATATTTTAATATTTTATTAAAGATTTTTAGGATTTTTTTTAGCTGAGATTGTAATCCATATACTTTAAATATATGTTATATTAAAATTAAATTAAAATCAAAATTCATACAATAATAAGACATAAAATACAATAAATTTACATTTATTTTAATAAATTTGTATTAACATAAAATAACATCATATTTTTATTAGTATTTTATTTTATGTATTTATATTAGCAACAATTTTTTTCTTGAATTTAATGATGTTAATATTTTCTTACAAAATATGTTTATTCACGCCTGAAAGTTATTTTTAAAGTCAATTTGTACACATAATTGTCTTATTCATGATATCTATGAATATATTTTTCTATCTTTCATGATTATATACATAGAATTTCACTATTCACATTTAAAATTAATATTGAATTTATACACTTAAGATAATAAATTCTATATGTTTTAAAATTTTAATTTTATCTTGTTATATAATAAATAAGAAAATATTAATTAATAAAATAATAAATATTATTTATTTTTCTATTTCAACCTTAAAAAAGTAAGTTAATATTTATTATAGATCGATTGAAAATGAATAATTTAATAGTTAATTTTTTATAGCATTATTTGATATAAAATAAACTTAAGCATATTTAAATGTATTATATTACATTATATTGATGTATGTATATCTATATAGATTTTAATTTCCAATTATTATCATCACTAAAATGTAATAAATGAGATAGAGTGTTTAGGAAAGATGAGTTTTCATTATAATTAAGAGTTAATTTGAATAATTATAAAAATTAATAAATAGATAATTTATAGACAAATATATGGTTGAGATTAATGTAAATTTAGGATGGAAAAGATTTAACCATAAGTTGACATGTCTGCACTTATGGTTTCTTCTTTAATATATATAAAAGATTTTATGTGACTCAAGCTGACTGATGGCAATAATGACCTATTCATTGCATTTCCACCCATTATCTTTTCGTAGTGTAGTGGAATTGATCCTCATTATCTTCTAATGCAATTTATTTTTGTTATGGCATTCTTCACAATTTTGTCTTTTAAAAACACTGTTGTCTTGTCTACATATGTTTTTCTCATGTTCTTTCCATTATCCCTTTCGACGAGGAATTTCTTCATAAATTTTGTTCTTTTGTAGTAGATAGCTCAAATAGATTTTTTTCCATCTATTTGCCAAATCTAATTAATACTAATTTTTCTTGAACAATTAACCTTTTATATTGACTCACTACATCGATATATAAGTTAGGAAAACATTATCATTCTTTTACTTGGTCTTTACACTCATTCTTGTCATTGCTGCCTCTAAGGATGCGAGAATAAGATGTAATGAAGCTCTCATAGCTAGAGATGATACTTAAAAAAATATAGATAAGTTACAAAATTACTTTTCATGAGGTTTGAAACAAATTATACCTTTCAAGTGGGATACTAGGTATAAGAATTTCATAATATTTCTTTTTTTTGTTGCTATTTTAAATTTTGAGAGCCACTGTTAAGTTTTGAGTATTCAACAAAATGGGGTTCATTTTCTTGTGCGTTGTGTTAGGCTCATCCATAAGCTACAATGATAATACATCTCCCTTGATCCCATCCATAGAGTGAGGACCAAAATAACACTTTTGGTTATATACAAGATGATTCAACCCTCTCTTTTACTATATATAATAAAATGATTTTTTGTCTTTTCTTTTTAGCCAAATTTAGCATCTTTAATACATTGGAATTTTCAAAAAAATTAAATTATTTTTAATGAAAAAAGAAAAACTTGAAGGCAAAAACTTATATATCCCAGTATACGTACTGTCAAATATATTATTAGTTTGATATTAGTTATTGTTGGTCCCAAGTGGTTCATAGGTTCACAGGTGGGTGAATGAACCTCTATCAAAATTTTCGATTTACAAAATTTTTGAACTATCGGTGCCGTATTTTAAAGCATAATACAACACTCAATGCCAAACAGTAAGTTGGGCGATAAGCTTGTTCAGCTTACTGATTCAGAGTTTTTCAAATGCAGCGGAAATAACAGATAGAGTTTCTTTTGTAAAACATTTTTTTTAAATATACTTTTCCCAAACTTTTAATGTAGTATGAACAGATATACGATGCAACATAGAAATGATAAAAACAGTAAACAAGCACAAATGGTTTATAATGGTTCAAAGGTGGTGTAACCCTTCTACGTCCACTTTACTCCTACTGCAAGGAGGAACTTCGTTAGGTTAGATCTGATTACAAGACTTGTCTTAACAATCTACAACATAAACAAGCTTTCACCTAAGAGGATTCTGTTTACACATAGATTACACGAATCTTTAGGTTGACCCACATAGGATCCTATCAACTCACACAGAGTTAATGCCTTAACAAACTTAAGGCAAACACTCAATGAGGATCTAAATCCTTCCAACTAAGGACACCACTAAACAAACTAAGCACACAACACCGAGGTTAAAAGTATATAGGTTTGTCTTCAACTGGTGCTTTGAAACAGCCTTGTTGACTCTGGAGCTCTTGAAAACTCGAAGGCTTGGCTGCTTCACAAAGAGGTTTAGTGACTGAATACTTAGAGAGAAACTTGAGAGATGCTCTTGCGAAAGAGGATTTGAGAATAAGTAATTCAGTAGTTCCTCCAGTCAGCTCTTCCTCTATTTATAGATGTAGGAATGTGCCCGTTGAAGAGAGACACGCTTCGTTTTAATTTTAATTCCCTTTATCGTCCTTGATCTTGCATTAAATATTTCTGAAAAATTGGGGATGAACTCCTTGTCTTATTCTGCATATCATTAATTGTAGCGGTGCTCAGCTTCAGGTTTGTTGCAGGTTGTCGGCCCACGTGTCAGCGAGACACTGGTTCTTCGTACAGTTTGATCACTTCTTTTTGCCTTCTATTTTTTATAAGATGTATCCTCATATAGCAGTGATCTTCATTGTATAGCATAATAGTGTGTGATGTCTCTTCTTGCTTCATATTCTGAATATTGTGCCATCTTTCTGTTTCGCACCAGCTTTCTGTTCCGCGTCTACAATGAACTCTCAGTTTTCTTTCTGTTTGCTAAATTGCTGCTTGCTGAATCTTCTGTTACTGTATGCAGTATCCGATAGAGATTCCTTTGCTGAATCCAACTACCATCAGTAACTTTTTCTTGCTGAATTCCGAGATACTCCATTATTCAACTCAAATCTTTGACACTTAAGAAAAACTATGTTTCCACATAAACAACATGGAAAAATGGGGTACTCTAAATTCTTATTACATCACTGTTTTATCTTATCAAAATCTAAATAGAAATATCCTAACAAAATCCCCTTTTTTTATGATGACAAACTTTTACATTATACAGTTCATTGCAAGAATTCAGAGCGTTATGCAACATATATTTTCATACATTATAGATACTTGGAACATGGATATTACATACAATGATTTGAGTGAGCTAACATCCTTGTTTCATAGCTTATGTTTTTAGACATATATATCTAGCATGTTGTCCTATAAATAATTGAAGTGCGCAAAGTGTGAAGATGTTCCAGTATTAGTAACTTGTGTATATCATAAATGGAGATTACAAGTTACAGGAAGTTGCTTATAGATAGATCTTATGGATAAAAGCAGTAAGTTGTTCCTTCCTTCAAAATTGCGTCCTTCCAAAGAGCTTTCTTCTCATTATATCATCCTTTGGCGGTTTTCTCTTCTCAAACTTCATTTCCTTCCTCCAATTGATAATTGACTCTTGATAAGATTCTTCAAGCTTCTTCTTGATATCAGGAATCTGAATCCATCGGAGCAAAAAATCTTCACAGAATGATATATGCGCTCTTTGCTTGATCTTCTTTATCAGCTCTTTTTGATTTCCAGCTCTCCATCTCTTGCAAGCTGTTCGTATTTCTCCAAAACTACAAGACATGTAACATATCTTGCGAAGCAATTCAGCTAACATAGGTATCTGAAATACCTCAAGTATTCTTACCTTTTATAGAGGGTTATCTCTTTCAATGTAGGATTTCTGTTCCTTGGCATAATCACCTTGTCGAAAATCTTCAAGTCCCAAGCAATGATTTCTTTCAAGGGCATTTGATCTAGTAGAACAGATACTTCAGTAGAGCCATGATTTGGATAAATGTAGAGAATATCTTGAGGTGGATATGAATAAAGAGCTTCATGAACTTTATAAGCAAGCTCTGACTTCTTTTCTCTAATCACACCTGGCCTTGACATCCAATCTTTCCTATCTCTTTTTCTCTTCTCTTCACCTTCTTTTAGCTGTCTTCATCTTTCTTCGTCGAGTCTTTTGACAATAGTTACACTTAATGGTTTGCTCTTCTAAATAGGTTGTTGCTGTTGTCTACTTTGTTGCTGTTGTTGCCTACTGCTCCTTCTCTGAGCTGGTGCAGCTTCTGTTCTTTCTGTTTGTCGAGATTTGTCGAGATACAATTCTGTTTACTGCTTTGAAAACAGTAACTCCAGCACTAGCACCTGCACCTCCACCTCCTTCATCCTTGTCATCATTTCTTCTTTTGGATTGAGGACTTTGGCCGTGTCCAGAGTCTTCTTTTTCTTTTCTTTCTGGCCAAGGGTTCTTCATCCTCTTCTTCTTCATCTAAGTCCTTCATGACTTCTTCCACTGCGCCATCCATCTCCTTGTTTGATCTTTTCTTATTTTCCCACTTTTTGTCATCATCAATAGGGGTAGGCTGGGGATATGTTGATTCAGTATGAACAAATTGTGGAAAAGTACAGTGCATAATTGTTCTCATCTCACCAACAAATAGCTCGAGATTGGTTATTCTGTCATTTGTGCTCTGAGATGCACAAGCCTAAACTATTGTGCTTTCCTATAGAGAGTTGAGTACTAGATTTTGTGCAGCAAGGGTGTTTTTGATATCATCGATGGACTTGTCTCTTGCTTCACTTATAGCCTTATGTGCTCTTTCAACTCTCTGTCGCTCATAGTGCTGTGCATTCCATTTAGCTTGTTCTAAATTCTAGAAGAAAGCTCAGACAGCTCCCTTCTTAAATTTTCCATTGATGAAGAGTGAGCCCTGTTACTCATATGAATAGTACTGGCCATGTTGACTTCGTGGGTCTACAACGCCCGAATTAGCCCTTGTACAACATCAATTATTCCTTGGAGGGGTTGTTCTTGTGTATCAGTAAGAGTTAAGATGTTTGCTCTGGTTAGTTCTGCTACATCTTGAATGTACGAGACCAGAGCTTGACTCGAACTATGATGGTGTTGTTGTGCTGCTTCTTCAAAGTATTGTTGCATTCTCCTTCATACAACATCAGCAGGTTTCACTTTGTGGAACGGTGAGCCAGGTAAACTGTCTCCTCCAAGATATTCATCATCATACGAGGAATCTCCTCAATCGTTCTCAGAATCTTGTTTCGGAGCAGCTATCAGAGCATCTTCACCTCTTCGAGGTGCTGCACCCTCCTCATCTTTCCTTTCTATATCCTCCGCCAGTACTGCCTCAATAGTAACTGCTCCCGAGGTCTTCTTTGGAGAAGTTGTCTCAACAACAATCTCATCAGCAACTTCCATCCTTACTTCAACAACTCTGGTGGCAACATTGAGAATGTCTAAGTTCTGAGCATCAAGATATGTGCTCTCAATGATATGTTGTAGTTCCTACTAACTACCTACTCAAATTCAATTTTCAGCTTTACCTAGGAAAATCAAATCACACCGATTGCAGATTATTTCAATAGAAAAGTAACTACACAGATAAATTCACTCAGGAATAATAGATATCTAAGATAGGTTCTAGGACATGTTTTCATCTAATTCTCATCAAAACATCATTTTAACCAATTCAAGTTCAACAATCAATCATCCTATATAAGCAATCATATATATCGAATTAACAGCTCTCCCAAGTCAGTTAACAGGTTAATTATTATGCCACCAGAGGTATCCCTACTCAATCTGATTCAAACATAACAACTCCCAAAAGTACCTAGGATTGATTTCTCATCACATAAATTCCTTAATCTCCCGATCTAAGTCTTTTTATGTATCATGTATTTATTCTTCCATAATTAAATCTCATCTCCCGAATTTTGATCTAATTACTAAAACATGCTCAATTACCGACCGAATAACCAAACAAGCAATCAACTCATAAACACACAAATAGGATAAACGATCATGAACTTTGAATTGATATTAAAGATCCATCTAGATTTGAATCAAATTACTAACAAGCCCTAGAAACCCTAGAAAATTAGCTAGACATGATAAAAAACAAACTCATAGACAAGATTGAAAATATCATATCTACTAATAACTAACAAGAGAGGAAAGATTAAAAAACTCTAGTAAACAATGATCTCGCAATTCCTCGATTCCTTGAATTCTTCTTCAACTCCTCTCGATGCTTCTCAAACTATCGTGTTTTTCTCTATATGAATCTCTCTTCTCGATTTCTCTCTCTCTTCATGCTAAGTAATTTTTTATTGTTTTAGGAATCTTCCAAGTGAAGTAAGAGGTGAAAACACTCCAAGAAAACCAAAACTCTTCGAATTCTTGTTCACCCGGGCACAGTCGTGCTGTATGGCACAGTCGATCGTGCCCTATCAAGAGTCACTGTCTTCTGCATAGAGTTGACCGTGTTGTGGAGCTCGGTCGTACCCTATCATCAAGCACTCGTTGTACACTGGCGCACGGTCGTGCTGCATGGTACCACCATACCATGCGCCACCAATTCTTCCATGCGATCTCATACTTCAACTTCTATTCTTCCTCATTTTTCTATGATTCCTTCCTTGATCATCAATTACACTTGAAACTTGCATTTTTTCTCATCAAAATCATGAAACTAAGCACAAACCCGTCAAATGTAACTTATACAATATAATGTCAGAAATCACCATAAAAATGTATTTAAACATATTCAAATGAATACATAAATATGCGCAAAAATACTTGAAAAATGGCACTTATCATAGTTCCACCAGGAAGTGATCATCCTCTGTTCGTTCAAATTCAGCTTGGATTATATGGATGATCTCTTCTTCCATTGCTGCAATGATCACAACATCAACATCTACTGCATCTTGTTTTGTCTCAGTATTCTATACTGTTATCGAAGCCAGTACAGGGAGTCCTACCTCAATAACTTCCTCCGTGGTTGTTTTATTGGTTATTTCTTCGTAAAGGCTGTCCAAGACTCCTTTGATCTTTTCTGAGGCTTCCTCCTCAATGCAATCTCCATGTATTCTGGGAAATCTTCATAATTTACCAGCTCCTGTTCATCAGTATCCGTCGTATCATGGCTTATGATAGGAGATAGTGCTACTACCATCTTATGGAATGTCGGAGAATCATACACTTCAGCTCCATTGTTTCATTCTCATGACTGTAGCTTGTAAGGAGTTTTCTTAGAAGGCTCAGCAACATTTGCTTGCAGACCCAGCTGCAATATCCTTTGATTGGCTTCCTCAACATCGAGGTGTGTGAGGTTCAACCCTCTCCAGCTCTATTGGGTTCCCTATAATCTCGACATTGGTGTTCATCAATATGTGGTCCACCCCTACTGTCATTCATTGTTCACCCTTATCTTCATCAAATGGATTATTCCTTTTAGTAGCCATGTGCTTCCTCAGAGTTTCCTGCTTATCAATGATTTCTTGAAGCTTGGCTTCCCTACAGGATTCAACAAACTCTGGTTGCAGTAAAGACAAGATGTCATTAGATTCAGAAAGCTGAGCCTAGTTAAGGACTAATGCTTATACTCTTAGGAAGTCCTTCCATGCTAGCAACTCTTCTCCTTTGAAGAGGCGCATCATTTTCCAGAGTTGGTATAGGTTGAAGAAGTTGTCATTAATCTACTTAGCAGAATAAGATAAGAGATTGTATGCACATCAATTTTTGTCTTAGATATTTTTAGAAAAGGTCTTCCTAACAAAATCAAAGAATGAGATGATTCTTTTTCATCCATATTTAGCGCATAAAAGTCAGCAGGAAAAATCAATTCATTTACTTGCACCAAAACATCTTCTAATACACCCTCAGGATAAACATTTGATCTTCAACAAGTTGAATTATCACACCAATATCTTTCAGAGGTCCAACATTCAAAGATGAATAAACAAATAATGGCATGATATTTATTGAAGCACCTAGATCTAACATTGCTTTTTCAACTCGAACATTACCAACCTTACAAGGGATAGTAAACATACCTGGATCCTTGCATTTAGGAGGTATCTTTTTCTGTAGAACAGTTGAAACATTTTCACCCATACTCACATATTCATTACCTTTGAGCTTTCTCTTGTTAGTGCACAAATCCTTGAGAAATTTAGCATAACGAGGTACTTGTTTAATTACATCAAGTAAATGAATGTTTATCTCAACCTTACGAAAGGTATCAAACATCTCTTTTTCCTCTTCGTCCTTCTTAGATTTAGAGAATCTAGAAGGGAAATGAGGACTTACCACAACAGCTTTTGAAGGCTCAGAATTCAATTCTCCAGATTTATCAACTTGAGTTTTAGGAGTCTCAACTTCCTTTTCAGCTTCTTTTTCTGGATTTCTTCTTCGAGATGGACCAGAAAGCTCTTTCAATTCTTTGTCACTCCTCAATGTAACTGCATTTGCATTTTTCTTTGGATTGACAATTGTTTGAGATGACAACTTTCCTCGAGACTCAATTTGACTCATAGATGATGCTAATGGACTCATTTGTTCCTCAAGCTTTTTGATACTTGTCCTTGTCTCTTGTTGAAATTGTTGTGTGTTGACTATAAGAGACTTAATAATGTCCTCAAGAGACGCATTCGAACTTGAAGGTAGTTGTTGTTGAGGTGGAACAAGTTGTCTTGGCTGGAAATTTTGGTGTTGAGGCCTTGGACCATAGCTAAAGTTAGGATGATCTCTCCAACCTGGATTGTAGGTATTGGAGAAAGGATCATACTTCCTTTATGGTGGACCTGGAAATCCTCCAACTGCATTAGCTTGCTCATGAGAGTCATCTTGAAGTGTAGGACACATATTAGTTGGGTGTCCAATACTAACACAAATCCCACATGCTTTGACTTGTTGTACATTTCCTGTTGCCATTTACTGAACAAGAGAAGTTAGATTAGAAATCCGATTTTCAAGAGAAGAAACACTTACATCATTTACTCTTCTATAAGATGTATCTTATCTAAACCCAGATTGTTGAGAATTGGTAGCCATGGTTGTAATCAAATCTCTTGCCTCACGAGGAGTTTTGTTCATAATTGCACCTCCACTAGCAGCATCCATCATTCTTCTCTCCATGGGAAGCAGTCCTTCATAGAAGTATTGTATGAGAACTTGATCAGAAATCCCATGCTGAGGGCAACTTGCAAACAATTTCTTAAACCTCTCCCAATATTCATGAAGAGTTTCAGAGTCCTTTTGCTTAATTCCACATATTTCCCTCCTAATACTTGTAGCTCTTGAAGCAGGGAAAAATTTGTCAAGAAACAATCTAACCATCCATGTCCAAGTTGTTACAGAACCAGGAGGCAAGTAAAACAACCAATCTTTTGCTCTGTTGGTAAGGAGAATG
This sequence comes from Scutellaria galericulata, assembly GCA_946896805.1. NCBI lineage: Eukaryota > Viridiplantae > Streptophyta > Magnoliopsida > Lamiales > Lamiaceae > Scutellaria > Scutellaria galericulata. The sequence goes on along the minus strand of OX335793.1, from coordinate 7,395,071 downwards.
GGAAAGCTCGTAATTTGATTTGATCATCAGTAACTCCTTGTGGCTTCATGCTTGAACATACCACATGGAATTCCTTTAGATGTTTATGAGGGTCCTCATTCTCAAGGCCATGGAATTTGGGGAGTAAATAGATGAGACCAGATTTCAATTCAAAATTCACTTCCAATGCTGGAAATTGAATGCAAAGAGGTTGCTGATTTATATTTGGTTGTGTAGCTAATTCTCTCAACGTTCTTTCTTTATTAGCCATTTTTAGCTCAGTTTCAAAATCACTTGATGAGTCAACTTATGAGATTGCCAAATTTAATACTGAAAATGTAGATGAAAAGACTTGTTTCCTCAATTTAGTTTCCTTTCTCAATTGCTTAGCAGTCTTTTCGATTTCAGGATCAAATTGAAGTTCACCTGCATGAGAAGAACGTGGCATCAAAAGAAACACAATAAAATTAAACTAAAACTAAAAATAAAAATAAAGAAAACAAAAGAATAATCTACTTGACACCAATCCCCGGCAACATCGCCTGAAATTTGATGGGTGTCGAAACCAACAAATACAAATACTTTCTCTAAAACCAAAAATTTGTGATAGTGGTGAGCAAGGTCGAATCCTTAGAGATTAGTGAGATTTATTCTTTTTCAAGATAAATAAAAAGAAATTAAATTAATTACGATTGGGGGATTGAGAATTATTATTAAACTAAATCAAACTAACAAGAGCGATATTGAAATATATTAATCAAACTTGATAAAGAATCCAACTAAAAACCAATTTCAGAAATGGTTCATGTATTTGATAACAGATGCAATAATAATTTTTTCACATTCAACACTAGATTGGTTATGGCTATTGGTACAACCTAACAACCTATCTCTCCTTACTTGTTCGATAATCAGGATATGATCTCTGATTATTTCTCTTACCAATGAACAATTCTAGATACGATCTTAGAATTTAATTCATTAACAACATAAAGACTTAGAGACTACCAATCCTAATCAACAAACACAAATGTAGGTTCATTTAAATTAGATCATATATCTCCACAACATAAATTGAAAACCCTTTTTGTAATCAACCACGTCATTTGCCACAATCACTAGAACAAATAAACAATTACAGATTTAATGTTCTAATTGGCAATATATTATCTAGTTAATTGAACAATGGATCCTATCATGCAATTAACCAAACAATAATTTCAACAAGCACAGAAGATATATGAATAGTGAAGAATTGAAGAACAGATAAAATAAGTTATATCTCACAGATACAGAAGAACCAAATCCTTAATTATCCTTTGATTGGGAAGAGAAATTTAGCCTTTCATGGAGATTGCAGAAATTCTTCTAGTGAGAAAAGAGAGAAGATAATCCTATGTACTGTCTGATTTGGTCCCAAAATTACATTTATCCTATTAAATATGTCTATCTAGATATCCTTATCCACAACTACCTAGTGAGAGTCCTAAGATATTCAAATTGATTTGAAATCTTGAGGAGAGAGAAAAGAGGGGTGCTAGTTTTGAAATTCTCGCATCAGGTCTTCTTCTTCAAGTAAGGCGTGCCCACGCCTTATACAAAGTCATCTTCTGTAAATGCCAAGGCCTGTCTGCTAGTCAAGGCGTGCCCACACCTTATATAAAAACATCTTCTGTAGGTGTCAACTCCATGGAAAATTCTTGCAATCTTCAAAATCATCTAAATTGACATGCAAGTTGCCCAATTCATCCAATTATCCTACAAATATCATTTTTAGTCGAAATACAAGAGTTAAGCACACTTTTCAAATAAAGAATATGAGGAAATATGACATATAAAATTTCAAAAATGCATCTCATCAAACCCATTTGGAATTAAAAAAGTAAATTAAAAAAATGGAAAATTTTAATTGTTGCATCTCTTCTAACAATTGCCAGCGTCACTTTGCCGCCATTAGACATTACAAGGAAATCCCAAAATTTTCCAATATTTTACCAAACCTTACAAAATGAATCCAAATAAACCCAAAATCATTTTGAATTTCAAGAAATACAACCCTTAAACCCACAAAAAAACTCTTTGCCTTCCTCAAAATCTCGTCGGAATACTCCATTGTTGGCAACCAAACTTTCAAAATTTGATTTCTTTCATTTCTCAACCAAAATACAAGAAATTTGTACCAAAAATCCTTTACTCAGAACTAAACATGTACATATCCATGTTAATTTATATAAAACTGTTCGATTTTGACTCAAGTTGATCAAACTTTATTCGGTAGTCCAAATCAATACTCATTTTAGCATATGATTTCACGAATTGATATAAGGTTTTTTTTCCTCATAATATAAGCTTTCAAAAAAAAATTAATTTACATTAGTTTGAGCTCTTTAATTTTTTTTCTTTATTTTTAAAATTTCGATTTTAATTTTTGGGCAAATTTTTTGAAAGACTGCGATGGTGAGAGAGAAGAAGGTGATGACGATGAGACAAGAGAGGAAAGATGATGGTGAAAGAAAAAAGAATGACAATGACGAGAGAGTGGGAAGGGGAAGAACGCGTAGGGGGAACGTGCATCTATTCTCAATTTTTTTCCATTTTTATTCTTTTTCTATTTTTTTATTTTTTCATTTATTTTCTTTTTCAAATTTCAATTTTCATTTGTCTATTTTTTTTTAATTTCATATGGGTTGATGATAGGATGATGATTGTATTTCAATTTTATATTTTCGATTCCAAATCACCATTGGAGTCCGAAAAGCCAAAACATGTCCCAAATTAAAACAAGTGTTAAATTGAGTGTTTTTTGGTATTACAGTCAAAAGTTCATGTTGCAATTGAAAATAAACCCTAAGTTGGTGGTTTTTTTTATAATATGTAGTTAATTCTGGGTATAAACTTTTTAATGATATTGTGTCGAACAATGATTATCAAGTTGCTGATAATTGGAAGTTGCTTTATAGATTCAAAATTCCTCAAAAAGGTGAAACACTTCCTCTGGATATTAAGTACAGATTTCTTACCTACAAAGGATAATGTCAGGATATTTATGTTTAGATTTTGATGAGAAAAAACAATGATGTAGTAGGAATTTAGAGTGTTTATGTGGAAATTTAGTTTATTTTTCATACTTTTTATGTGAAAACTTAGTTTATTTTTCCAGTTTTAAAAGAATCTAAGTTGAAGAATGGAGTATCTCGGAATTCAATAAGAAGATGGTTACTGATAGCAGTCGAATTCAGCAAAAGAATCTCTATCGAGTACTACATACAGCAATCAGATGATTCAGCGAGCAACAAGTAAGCAAACAGTAAGAAGAACAGAAAGTTCGCTGTAGAAATTTGTTAAGTGAACATTATGATGAAAATCAAAATCTCATGTGTTTTAAGTGGCATCCATCAGAGCAAGGTGTTTGTGGCATGTCAATCGGTGACTTTCAATGGGGTCTTCAGTGTTCAGGAAGGAGAGTGTATGTGTTTGTTGGAAGCATTGTCGTGGATTAAAGGTATGGACTTTACACATATTATCTTGAAATTGACCTGAAGATTGTGGTGGATGCATGCATAACAATGAAAACACTAACTCGGGGTATGGGGTATTATTTCATCTTGTAAGCATCGTTTGAATTCTTTTTTTCAAGCTTGAGTATGCTTTGTAAAGAGGCAAGCCAACGAGAATACTCATGATATTGCATCGGCTTCTTATTCTTATGCTAGCTCCTATGTTTGGATGGAGCCTTCAGAGTTTGTCGAGGCACTCTTGATGAAGTTTGTTGGAATTTTGCCTATAAAAAAGTATATTATAAATAAAAATATTAAATATAAGGGTTAATTATATAAAAAAAACTACCAACTTAGGGTTCAGTTTCAATATCGACATGAATTTTTGACTATAACACCAAAAATACTCAATTTAATACTTGTTTCAATTCGTGACATGTTTAGACATTTCGAACTCCAATTGTTGATTTGGAATTCGAAATATAAAATTAAAATACAATCATCATCCTAGTTATCAACTCACATGGAATTAAAAAAAATAGACAAATGAAAATTGAAATTTAAAAAAGAAATGAAATGAAAAAAAAAAGAGAAACTAAAAAGAAATGGAAAAAAATTGAGAATAAATGTACATTCCCCTGCGCCTTTCAAATGAAAATTGAAATTTAAAAAAGAAAAGAAATGAAAAAATAAAAAACTAGAAAGAGAAAAAAAAAAGAAATGGAAAAAAAAATTGAGAATAGATGTATGTTCCCCTGCGCCTTCTTCTCCCTCCCACTCTCTCGTCGTTGTCGTTTTTTCCCTCTCGTCATCGTCATTCCTCTCTTGTCTCATCATCGGCACTTTCCCTCTCTCATCATCGTCGTCTTTCAAAATCAAACCATAAAATTAAAATCAAAATTTTGAAAATAAAGATAGAAAATCGAAGACCCCAAACTGATATAAATTAAAAAAATTTGAAAGCTTATATAATGAGGATTTGGAATACTGGACGAAGTTTGATCAACTTGACTCAAAATTTAACAGTTTTATATAAATTGACATGGATATGTACATGTTTAGTTCTGACTAAAGGATCATTTTGATACAAATTTCGTATATTTTGGTTGAGAAATGAAAAAAATCAAAATTTGAAAGTTTGGTTGCCAACAATTGAGTTTTCCAGTAAGATTATGTGCAGGGTAAAAAGTTTTTTTTGTGGGTTTAAGGGTTGTATTTCTTAAAATTTTGAAGTGAAAATGATTTTGAGTTTATTGGGATTCATTTTGTAAGATTTGGTATAATATGGGAAAATTTTGGGATTTTCTGGCAGTGTCTACCGGTGGTGAAGATGCTGGCAATTGTTGGAAAAGATGCAGCAATTAATTTTTTCCATTTTCTTTTTCAATTTTTTTTAATTCCAAATGGATTAATGGCTGGGTGATGATTGTGCTCTAGTTTACATTGTGGGCTTCACGTTAGCAATTGGAGCCTGAAAAACCCAAATATATCCCGAATGAAAATAAAGGTTAAATTGAAGGTTTTTTATGTTATAATCGAAAGTTCATATTATAATTGAAACTAGACAATAAGTATGTATTTTTCTTATATATTTAATCCTAAAAATAAAAATGAAGAATGAGAAATCCTCGTTTCACTTAGTTAGGAAGAGAATATGGATGTGGATTGAGTTCATGGTGTTGGGATTTCAGTGTTTAGATTTTGATGAGACAAACCAAGGATGTAATAGGAAGTTTGAGTACCCCATTTTCACAATGTTCAAGTGAAAACATAGACCAGGATTAAGTCTTGTTATATAGAAAGATGGAAGTATACATGCACACTATGCTGTATTAAATAGTTCAGAATGAAGCTGCTGCAAGAAAGCAGAATCAGCAACACTGCAAGCAAGCAATTACCGCATTACAACAAAGTAAGTAAGAACTGCATGCAGCATCGCTGTAAGAAAAAGATACAAGAATACTGCAAGAAGATCTAAGCTCCAACAGCGCAGTAAAGGACAAACAGCTGCAAGCAGACCTATGATACATCGCGAAACTTACTACTCTATCAGTTAAACAGCGCCAATGACAAACATAATAAGTATCCTGCAATCTGAGGAAAGATAAAAGCAGTACGAGGAATGAAGATTCAAGCAAGAATGAATAGATCCGTTCCAGAGAAGATCAAAGTTGCAGACACAGAGCTAATGCTAAGACGCTACGTGGACTGACGCGCCGCAGAAAGCTGCAAACAGCAACCACCGCATTAAATGCTCCAGAAAGAAAAGTCAAGTCGTATTAAATGCTTTAAGAAGAAGAGTCAAGTCACATTCAATGCAAGTCATGCCTTTGATCAAGTACTCTAAAATTCAAAATGAAAGATATCTCCTTCAACGGATATCTTTTCTACAAGTATAAATAGAGGATGAGTAATCCTGAAGCTGACAACTGGAGAACTGAACAATTGAATTACAAAAGAAACTAAGTGAAAAACTCTCAAGTATTCAAGCTATATCTCAAGTCTACTCTCAGTCTCAGTAACTCAAACACTGTGAAGTGAAGCAAGTTCAAAGTTGAAAGATCCTTTGGAGGATTCAGAAGCTCACTTCACCGTACCAGTTAAAGAAAAATCGATATACTTTTTAACCTTGTTGTTGTGTGCGTAGGTTGTTTTAGGTGTCGAACAGTTGATAAGAGAAATCCTTGCTGTTTGTATAGTTGTTTAAGTGTTAGGCAACTTCCCTGTGTGGGAGTGTGGAACCTTGTGTGGGTTAGCCTTTAGAGTTCGCAGGAGCTGTGTGGACACTGGACTCTAGTAGGTGGTTAACTTTGTAAGTTGATAGATTGTTAGGAGTGTCATGTAAATCAATCTTGTTTAACGAAGTTCCTACTCGAGGTAGCAGTAGAGTGGACGTAGAAGGGTTACACCACCTTCGAACCACTATAAGCCATAAGTGTTTTATTGCTTTCTTATCTGCGCTCTATCGTTTATATATATCTTTGTCATAAACATAAAACATTTTGAAAAGGATTATATTTGAGAAAACCAGTCTTGTGTCTTAAAACATTTATTTTTCCGCTGCGTATAAAACTCTAGGTTACAGCGTGCAGCACTGCATCTTAGTGCTGTAAGCAGTAACTGACTGGCTCTGCAAGTTTCAAGTAACTCGTAGAATAATAAAGTTTTAATAGATTTTCAAAATCGACCAAGGTTCATTCACCCCCCTCTGAACCTCGGACACCACTTAGGACCCAACAATTGGTATCAGAACAGGTTGGGTTAAAAGCCAACTTGTCTGGTCTCCTACCTAGATCCACATTTGCCTCGCTGTTTTCTCTGCATTCTAAAATCTCATTCTTACAGCTTATCATGGATTCCTCTAGTCACAAGTTACCCATGTTTTCCATAGAGGAATATGATGATTGGAAGATAAGAATGCAGACACATTTTTCAGCCATGAATGATGAGATGTGGACAGTCATCACCGAAGGACCAATTATCCCTATGAAGGTGAACCCCATGTTTGGTAGAGAAATAGATGAAGGAGCACAGCCACCACCCAACTTCCTAGTCAAACCAAGACAAGAATGAAATAATGAAGATAGGAAGAGAGCTAACCTAGACAACATGACTAAGAATGCTTTATTTATCACCTTGGATAAAGGCACTTTCAGCAAAGTCAAAACTTGCAGAACGTCCAAGGAAATTTCGGAAAAACTGGAACAAATATGTGAGGGGACAGAGCTTACTAAGGAAAACAAAATCTCCAACGCCACCCAACTTTTCGAGCTCTTCAAAATGAAGAATGAAGAGACTCTCGAGCAAATAGATTTAAGATTCACATTCATTGTGAATGAACTAGAAGCTCTGGGCAAGTACTATACTCAAAAGGAGAAGAACATGAAAGTACTTAGAGCCCTGCCCGTGGAGTGAGATAGTAAGACCACTACCATGAGAGTGTCCATTGATTTGAAATCAATGAGTACATTTGATTTGTTCTCCGACCTCAAAGCGTTCGAATACGATATCAACTGACGAAGAAATGAGTCAGAAGAGTCAAACTCCAAAGTTACAGCGCTAACTGCCAGAGGACCTAGAGATAAAGCAACCACCAATTGCAGCAAGCAATCAAAAGTTGCAGCAGAAGACGCTGAGGAGGATATGGCTCTTCTTCTAAAGAAATTTAGAAGATTCATGAAAAGAAACATCAACACCAACCTCAATAAGAGGAACGACTTCAGAAGAAGTCATCCACATCCTCAGGTATCCTCCTCTCCTAGAACTAATATGTCTGACCTTGATTTGTGCTATAACTGCAGGAAGCCTAGACATTATGCCAGAAGCTGTCCACACCCAACAGTGCACAAATATCCAGAAGGAGAGGGAGAACAGAGGAAAGAAAAGAAAAGAGAGGAAAGAAAAGCTTCGAGCTCTCATTGGAGAGATGGAGAAAGCCAAGGATACAACAGTTTCAAAGGAAATATTGAAAGCTGCAGAATTCTCTGAAGCCACACTGAAACCTCATTTTCTGATGAAGAAGCGCTGATATGCCTAATGGCAAACAACTACGAGGACAATGATGAAGAAGAGGTAACCTCTCAACCGCTATCTATATCAGATAAAGAGGAGTTGAACATGATCCACTCTTTAAAGAGGATCATGAGTGATTTCGAGCAGATTAACTCAACTCATGAGGAGCTAAAAGTTGAGAATGAAAATCTAAGAATTGACAATAAGATCCTCAGAAGCAAAAATATCGATATTGCTAGAATGCTCATTGTATGTGAGTCTGATAACTCAAGGTGCAGTAAGCTACAAAAGGAGGTCTCAAGGCTAAGTCTGCTGGTCACTAAGCTAGAGACTGAGAAGGAGAACTTACAGTCCACGATCAGAAAGTTTAGCAAATCAGCTAAGGACGCAAGGGAGTGCATAAGTCAAAGTAGAAGCCCATTTGAAAAATCGGGCATAGGTTATAGCACCCACACCTCTCAGGATACAGCAAATTCATCCAAGACTGTAAAGTTTGTTCAAGCTGAAACTTCAATGGAGAATGAGTTACCCTGTAACTCAGAAAAGATCTTGAACAAACCAGCATCGATGGATAAGGGGAAGAAACCCCAATGCTCAGCTACAGGAAGTAAGCCTGCATCTAAGAACTGGCTGCAACAGAAACTATCTACTGTAAGCAGCAAGAAGATGCAGCAACCCACAAAGTTGTAGCATAAAAGGAAGCTCCCCACCTATACTCAGACTTATGTGTCTAAACCAAAAAGAGGAAATACTCAGGGAAAGTGTGGTGGAAGACCACATCACAAGGGTGTTGGTAATACATATTTAGTTCTTACACACACAGTTTTTAAGCAGTTTAAAAGCAAAACTGCATATAGTCAGAGAACCGACAATTCTTACAGCAAGATATTGACTGTTAAAAAAGTATGGGTTCCCAAAGTAACTAACCCCAAAGGACCCTTACAGAAATGGGTACCTAAATCTTCTTGAGTTTGTTGCAGGTTTCAGTGCCAGGCTGCAGCAGCGATGTATGGTACATAGACAGTGGCTGCTCAAGGCACATGACAGATAGTAAAAATATTCTGAAAGAGTTCCAAGAATGTATAGGACCAAAGGTCATCTTTGGAGATGATTCAAAAGGAAGGACAAAATGAAGTGGATGTCTAGTCAAAGGAAGTATAAAAATCAAAGATGTATCCTATGTAAAAGGCCTCAGATACAACCTTCTGAGCATCAGTCAATTCTGTGACAAAGGATACACAGTGGAATTCAACCTCAATAAGTGCTTAATCAAGGATAGTACATCAAATGAAGTCAAGCTTACAGGAATAAGAAGAGGAAACATATATCTTGCAGACTGGAACTCTTCTATCCATCAACATGCTTCATTGTGAAAAGTCCACCAGAGCTGAGCTGGCTATGGCACAAGAGATTAAGCCATCTGAACTTCAAGACAATCAACAAGCTAGCAAGAAAAGGTCTTGTAAGAGGATTACCAGATGTAGCATACAAAAAGGAAAATATATGTGGAGCCTGTCAGAAGGGAAAACAAGTGAAAAACTCATTCAAGGACAAGCTGCAGAAGTCATCTCACAGGATTCTAAATCTTCTACACATGGACCTTTTTGGACCAGTAGAACCAACAAGTATAAGTGGGAAGAAGTACTCACTGTGGTAGTAGATGACTACTCCAAATACACATGGACCATATTTCTTGTTAAGAAATCTGAAACACAAAGCAAGCTGCCAGACCTAATGAAAAAGATTCAAAATGAAAAGAGCTTGAGCATTGTGAAGATCAGATCAGACAGAGGAACTGAGTTCACAAACAAACTCATTGAGAAATACTGTTCCGACAATGGTATTCATCATGAATACTCTACTGCAAGAACACCTCAACAGAATGGTGTAGCTGAAAGGAGGAATAGAACCCTCAAGGAAGCAACAAGGACAATGATAGCCGAGGCAGAGATACCCAAGAGATTTTGGGCTGAAGCAACTAACACTGCATGCTATACACAAAATAGATGTCTAATCAATAAGGACCTAGACAAAACCCCTTATGAAGTCTGGAATGGATATTCACCAAATGTCTCACATCTGCATATATTTGGATGCAGGTGCTATATCCTCAACAATGGAAAGGAGCATCTAAAAACCTTTGATGCAAAGCAGACGAAGGAGTATTTTTAGGATACTCTGATGTAAGTAGAGCCTTCAGAATCTTTAACAAGAAAACCTTATTGGTTGAAGAATCAATCTATGTGGTGTTTGATGAACCACATTGTGACACAAAGAAACTAGAACCTGCTGAGGATACGGTTCCAAGAAAAGAAAGTGATGTTCCATATGTTGAAGGAGTTCTACATACAAGAGAAGACAAGGAAGAAGAAATTGCACCTCTGGATGCAGTTGATGATCTTACAGCAGTAGAACCCTCAATTCTACAGCAATATGAAAAACAACTAAGACCTGTACATGTTTTTTAGCCTGATAGGATATGGCTGAGAGATCATCCTATGAATCTTATCATTGGAGATCCAACCTTAGGAGTTAGGACAAGAAGGTTCATCCCTCATGAAACAATGTTTCCATGCTTCATATCTCAAACAGAGCCTCAAAATATAGAAGAAGCCCTACAAGACAACAATTGGGTTCAAGCCATGCAAGAAGAGCTAAATGGATTTGAAAGAAATCAAGTTTGGCAAACAGTTGCAAGACCAACTCATCAAGGAGTGATTGGAACAAAATGGGTCTTCAAGAACAAGCTAGATGAATCTGGACTCGTTATGAGGAACAAAGCAAGATTAATTGCTAAAGAATATTGCTAGGAAGAAGGAATAGATTTTGATGAAACCTTTGCTCCAATAGTAAGGCTGGAAGCAATAAGGATTTTTCTGGCATATGCAGCTCACATGAACTTCATTGTATATCAAATGGATGTAAAGAGTGCATTCCTTAATGGTCTTCTTACAGAGGAAGTATATGTAGAGCAACCTCCAGGTTTTGAAGATCAAGCAGAAGAGAAGGTGTTCAAATTACAGAAGGCCCTGTATGGACTCAAGCAAGCACCAAGAGCTTGGTATGACACCTTATCACTCTATCTGCTGAAAAATGGCTTCAAGAAATGAACTATAGACAAAACTCTATTTAGGATGATATCATTTTCGGATCCTCCAACAAAGAATTATGTGAGAAGTTCTCCAATTTGATGCAATCAAAGTTCGAGATAAGCATGATGGGAGAATTAAGCTTCTTTTCAGGGCTGCAAGTAAAACAACTAGTTGCAGGAACATTCATCAGCCAGGTCAAATACACAAAGGAACTTATCAAGAAGTTTGGCATGGAGAATGGGTCAGCAACATCTATTCCTATGTCTACATCCATAAGTCTTGACAAATATGAAGATGGTAAAAATGTATATATTACGAAATTCAGACGAATTATAGGATCCTTGTTGTACCTTACAGCAAGCAGGCCAGACATCATGTTTGCAGTTGGAGTCTGTGCAAGATTCCAAGCAGTGCCAAAGGAGTCACATCTTTCAGTCGTCAAAAGGATTATCAAGTATCTGAAATGAACTCAGGAAGTAGGCCTATGGTATCCCAAGGAAGGAGGATTCAAACTCAAAGGATACTCTGACTCAGATTATGCAGGCTGCAAGATTGATAGAAAGAGCACCAGTGGGACTTGTCAATTTCTAGGAAATAGACTTGTTTCATGGTTTTACAGGAAGCAAACATCTATTGCAACATCTACAGCAGAAGCAGAATATGTTGCAGCAGGAAGTTGTTGTGTGCAAATTCTCTGGATACAACAGCAACTAAAAGACTATGGGATTGAAGAAAAAGGGACTCTAATTCTCTGTGATAATACAAGTGCAGTAGCAATTACTCATAATCCTGTATTTCACTCAAGGACAAAGCACATCAATATACGACATCATTTCATTAGAGATCACGTGAAGAAGAAAGATGTCGTGCTTGAAAAAGTTCATACAGATCTCCAGCTTGCAGATATATTCACCAAACCATTGAGTGAATCGAGGTTTTCTATGTTTAGAAACGAGCTGGGAATTCTGAACTTATGAAGGAAAAGGAGATGCAGAAGCCTAGGGGGAATATCTGCATGCTTGCAATGAGCTGCAAGTATAGTGCTGTAAGCTGCATCAACATACAGCGTTATGCTCAAACAGCGCTGCATCTATTATTCTTACAGTAACAGCAAGAAGATTGGAGAGTAAGCATCACTTGGTTACAACATTTATTTCAAAGAGTATTTAATACTCTACAACCTCGTACCTTGGATGCTGCAACCTTAAAAGGATAATAAATTTGGTGGCAAATCGCATGTATTTAAGCATTTAATGCAAACCTGCGCTGTTAGAAGACGAAGAGGCGCGGTCAGAGCCCACGTCTGCGCAAGTTATGATTATTTACGATTTGACCCCTCCGTCTTTTTCTAAGGATTGTAAGATCATTTCCACCCGTTTAATCTCAATCGTCGATCTTACTACTCGTCCATTGATATTCTCCATAATCCGATAAACTTCCCTTTTCAAATTCTACCGCCTTCATCACAAAGAGAAGATCCCCTTCTTCGAAAAATACCTCAGTACCAAAAAAAAATCTCAAATCTCTCTCAAATCTTCATCCATGGCGGCTCGACAGACCACAGTTTTGGAAGGTCTCTTGATCAACAAAGAACACATTTATGACTCTGGGTTGTACGACAACTCCATCATCCGTCAGATTTTTGACGCACTTAAACAAACCCAGATCCTAGGGTTGTTAACCACCATCTCCACTGGATTCTCTATAGAATCAGTACAAAGGTTCTATGCCTTTGCCAGGACCTCTGAGGAAAGGAACTGCATCCTGTTCAGGATGGATGCAGATGAAGAAGAAAAGTCTCTAACCACCAGAGACATAGCCACCACCTTCAACATCTCCTCCAAAGGCTTGACCCCAAGTCAGCTTGCGACGTATGGGGAAAACATCACTCAAGAGATGTGGGATCTCTTTAGAGTTAAAGGTGCAGGGGCAGAGATCAAGAGAAGCGCCACGAAGAAACACTTCAAACCGGAGTTTGAACTGCTCCATGATATATGTGCGCATTCCATTGAAGGTAAAACAGGGAGTTACGACAAGTGCACAGATCTTCGGTTCCGGATCATGTCTGCCATCATGGCCGGAGAAAAAGTGAATTGGGCGAGGTTCATCTTGAAGAGAATTTAGGAGAAAGCAGAGAAGAACACACCAAGGAGAAACTATGGAATCACCATTTTCTATCTGCTCTGCAAGCTAGGCCTTCAGCTTGCAGCTCCTATTCCCATTCTCGTTGGGAAGTATCTTGGAGAGAAGAAGAAAGACAAGACCCAACCGAAGAAAGTTGCAGCTGGGGTTGCACAGAAGAAAACCAAAGACAAAAAGAATGCAACCCTGGCACTGCAGGATGAAGTAACAGGCAGCGGGGGAGAAGATGATGATGAAAATCCTCTTCCCATCATCAAGGGGACACCAAGGAGGGCAGATCCTGAACCTGAGTCCTCGTCCTCAGATGATGAAGTACCTGTGGCCAAGAGGGCCCCACGCAGCAAGAAGAAGGTTGCTGCAGCTGCTAATTCCCAACTCTCTACTGCAAGTTTATCAGTATAGATACTATTGCGGATGAGTCACATCTGCAAAGGATTCAACCAGATGAAGAAGCTCATATACAAGGGGCTGCTAATTTAGCCTCTTCGCTCTATCCTGAGGCTGTTCAGCTTGTGCTCGATCTAACCTTCCCAGCTACTAGAGATATGGAGCAGCAGTACAGTCTTTGGAGAAAGATGAGACTGTCCAAGGGGGAAATCTTGATGTAATGGAAGGATTTCCTTTCTGTGGAGCAAGCAGTCCTGGAGTGGGCCAACACGGATGATATTCTGGAGCTCCTACAATCTGAGTATGCAGCAAAGGTGCAAGATCAATCAAGAAGCACTCAGGGAGCACTGGACAAAAGGAAGGGTAAAGCTCATGCAGAATCCCACTCTGCAGAGTTGTCGATGAAAGCAGCAACAGAAGATTCTCAGATCTTCCTAGCCCCGGCTGCAGAGGCTGTAAGAAGGGGTGATGATGTTGCATTTGCACAGGAGCAAATCAACACCTTGGGAGTGGAGTAGGCTGAGGAAGCCATGCTGCAACAGGCGCTGCATGTAGTGTCAAGGAGACAAAGATGTAGCACACTCCTAAGAAAATGCAGGGAGAATGAAGCACAAGTCATCACATTTCAGACTCCCCTGCATTTGAGCAAATGGTTGAAGGCCTCTCCAATATTGTTACGCTTGATTCCTTGGAGGAGGAGGAGCCTCAACTAGTGGACTACAGCGATTCCCCGATGCACGTCGTTCCTGATATTGTTGCAGATATTCATGGGGAATCAATAGCCACTGAGAGTGCCGACGAAGCAACCACGGAGGAAGTTGCAGAGGTGGTACTCCATGTACTGGAAGAGACAGCAGTACAGCAAGCAGCCACCCTATCAGAAGCTGCAGAAGAAATAGGAATAGTGGAGGCTGAAATCCTTGCAACAATCAAACTTTTAGTGGTACATACAGTGGAAGCTGCAAGAAACCAACAAGAACTGCAAGAACCCATCTTGCAAAGATTGTCGAGATTACAGGACCGGCTGAGGAGACGAGGTCCTTAATGAATACCTCAGACGAGGCTGTTGTTCAGACAACACTCTATGAGAGGGAGAGTGAGAGGTCTGGATCATCTGTTGATGCTGACGTTCCTTCTCCAAAAAGATGGAGAAAAGATGATGAAGGAGGAGCTGGTGGTGCAGCTGCTGCAAGCAGATCAGCAGCAGGCGCTGCTTACAGCAGTACTGCAAGCAAAGATGCAGCACATCCCTCTTCTCATCATACAAAGAGAGGGAGGGAAAGCCAGCAGCAAGACTCAAGAAAGAGGGTAAGCAGAGCCGAAGCTGAAAGGCATTACAACGAGAAAATGGCTGCCCAAAGGGCGGAGAGAACCAGAGCTGAAAGGGAAGAATATGCCTGGATGCAAAGGCTTGGAGTGATTGGTGAGAGAAGGATCTTTGACAAAGATCTATATCTATATCCCCCTCAAGAAATTCCACGTCTCAACACGGACAACATATCTGCTGAAGTTTCAGTACTGATAGATCAAAGGCCCGATGGAGAAAATATGGCCTGGAGCTTGAACATCTTCAGGGCAATCAAGTTGCGCCTATAAATAGGAATCCATCTTTTGAAGAAATCATGATGTACAAGAGATCCGAGTATCTCAGAAACTTCAGATTTTTGTGCAGGAAGGGTAAATTCAGTAGATTTCAAATCTGCCAAACTGCACTGAAAAGATATGAAGAGCTTACTAGGGCTGGAGAACTTGAAATTCAGAATTTCTACATAGACTAAGTAAAGCAAGGACTTATAGTGCCTTACTGTGAGGACTTTTGGCTGAGATGGATTCAGATCCCAAGAATTAAGGAGATACTTGAAGAATCCTATCAGGAGTCCATTTGAGACTGGTGGAAAGGATCAAGAGAAAGAGCAGAACAAGAAGGAAGGACCGCTGGAAGAAGACCAGATGAAACGTCTACAAGAAGGTCCCTGTTTCAGCAATAATCTTTTTGTAATCTTTTTCTTTCCCAAAGCTTATCATATATGTAATCCTGTAGAAAAATGTTATATAGTTTCCTCTTCGTGTATGAAATAATGTAATGGTTTTGTCATCATCAAAAAGGGGGAAATTGTTGGGATTTCAGTGTTTAGATTTTGATGAGACAAACCAAGAATGTAATAGGAAGTTTGAGTACCACATTTTTCACAATGTTTAAGTGAAAACATAGACCAGGAATGAGTCTTGTTATATAGAAAGATAGAAGTATACATGCACACTATGCTGTATTGAATAGTTCAGAATGAAGCTGCTGCAAGAAAGCAGAATCAGCAACATTGCAAGCAAGCAATTACCGCATTACAGTAAAGTAAGTAAGAACTGTATGCAGCATCGTTGCAAGAAAAAGATATAAGAATACTGCAAGAAGGTCTAAGCTCCAACAGCGCAGTAAAGGACAAACAACTGCAAGCAGACCTAGGATACAGCGCGAAACTTACTACTCTATCAGTTAAACAGCGCCAATGACAAACATAATAAGTATCCTGCAATCTGAGGAAAGATAAAAGCAGTACGAGGAACGAAGATTCAAACAAGAATGAATAGAGCTGTTCCAGAGAAGATCAAAGTTGCCGATACGGAGCCAATGCTAAGACGCCACGTGGACTGACGCGCCGCAGAAAGCTGCAAGCCGCAACCACCGCATTAAATGCTCCAGAAAGAAAAGTCAAGTCGCATTAAATGCTTCAAGAAGAAGAGTCAAGTCGTATTGAATGCAAGCCATGCCTTTGATCAAGTACTCTAAAATTCAAAATGGAAGATATCTCCTTCAATGGATATCTTTTCTACAAGTATAAATAGAGGATGAGTAACCCTGAAGCTGACAACTGGAGAACTGAACAACTGAATTACAAAAGAAACTAAGCGAAAAACTCTCAAGCATTCAAGCTATATCTCAAGTCTACTCTCAGTCTTAGTTACTCAACCTCTGTGAAGTGAAGCAAGTTCAAAGTTGAAAGATCCTTTGGAGGATTCAGAAGCTCACTTCACCGTACTAGTTAAAGAAAAATCGATATACTTTTTAACCTTGTTGCTGTATGCGTAGGTTGTTTTAGGTGTCGAACAGTTGATAGGAGAAATCCTTGCTGTTTGTATAGTTGTTTAAGTGTTAGGCAACTTCCCTGTGTGGGAGTGTGGAACCTTGTGTGGGTTAGCCTTTAGAGTTCGCAGGAGCTGTGTGGACACTGGACTCTAGTAGGTGGTTAACTTTGTAAGTTGATAGATTGTTAGGAGTGTCCTGTAAATCAATCTTGTTTAACGAAGTTCCTGCTCGAGGTAGCAGTAGAGTGGACGTAAAAGGGTTACACCACCTTCGAACCACTATAAGCCATAAGTGTTTTATTGTTTTCTTATTTGCGCTCTATCGTTTATATCTATCTTTGTCATAATCATAAAACATTTTGAAAATGATCATATTTGAGAAAACCAGCCTTGTGTCTTAAAATCTTTATTTTTCCACTGCGTATAAAACTCTAGGTTATAGCGTGCAGCACTGCATCTTAGTGCTGTAAGCAGTAACTGACTGGCTCTGCAAGTTCAAGTAACTCGCAGAACAGTAAAGTTTTAATAGATTTTCAAAATCGACCAAGGTTCATTCACCCCCCCTCTGAACCTCGGACACCACTTGGGACCCAACACATGGTACACATATTACCCAACTCTTCCTTGGTTAGCAGGAATCAAAAATCTCTTTCCCACATTCGAATTTTGACAACATATTTTTCAAGGATCCCAACCCAATGATTTCAGGTCCCAATGAAAGATAGTTTCCATGGAAATAAACCAGTCCTGGTTTGATTTGATAAATTCGAGTTAGTGGTTTCAAATTCATTTGGATATATGGATTTGAGAAGGGATTTCAAATTCATGATAACAAATTCACCAGTGGTGTTTGGATAGATGTGAATTTGAAATTCATCACTTTCATTTTGAACTAATTTTTGAGTCATTTAGATGGATTTCAAATACACTACAACTTGAGTTGATTTGAAATCATTTCATTTCAAATTTTAGAATTCAAATCACTCTATCTAAATGGAGCCTAAAGGTCCATTTGACTAGATGTATTTGAGGGAAGATTTGAAAGATATTCCTTGGAGCAAAAATGTTGAATCCCCAACCCCAAGGGCCTCCCACATCCCGATCCGACATGAGTTGTGAGAGGTTGTAAATCAAGTACTCAGCGGCCCGTTAAGAGGGAGGCACTCCCCACAAGCCTACAAGGAGCCCACCCTTAAAGCCCACATTGGGCCCAAGAATGTTGCTCCCACACTGCAGGCTGTGGGGTTTGAACCTTACACCTTGGAGCAAATTTGCCCCTCCGAAACCAACTGAGCTAAACCCTGCGGACGAAAGATATTCCTTGTTATATGTAAATTTGGTATTACATGTTTATCATAAAGGTCTAAAAGGTATTATTATTTTTATTTATAAGGTATTAGATACTTTGTTTTAATGAAAAATATTACTTAAGGTATTAATTATTATATATAAATGTATGACTCGTATAACATAAAGAAATTACTTGTATAGTGTAAGTTTAAAATCTAAATTTTTTTAAATGCGTGATTTTCATCATATTTTTCCTCAAAATTTCTGTAAATAATTTCATGAAATCAAAAAATGAAACAAATAATCTATGAAGATGAAAAGGAAAAGGAACATGAAGATTAGAAAATCACAAAACATAATTTCATGATTTGAGAAGAATTCACACCCATTGAACCATAAGTCAAAGAAGAAGGAGATGAAAATAGAAAAGAAAAGGACTATATGAAGAAGATTGAGGAGAAGAAGCGTAGAAGAAAAAAGTTTTGACAAACATTTCATTCATATCATGTAGTAAAGTACACAATACATTGTTCATCAATTTAACACATATGCTCACATAAGCACATTACTTCATATCATATTCATTTGGAAATTTAAACACGGAAACAAGAATTTACCCCACCTCTATTGAAAAGCGTCTCGGAAAGCTTTTGGGTGCTAAACATGCCTAATTGCGTTTCTTTTCTTTTCTCTTCTTACCCTTCTTTTGCTCCATTTCACACTTAAACTATATTAGTAGTTTGTGTGGCATGTTTTGAGGAGAAATAGAGAGATGGTGACGGGTGGAAAGATGACTAGCCAATTTAGCTTAATTAAGATTGTCACTTAATTAATTAATTCTTATTTTGATTAATTAATTCTTATACATAGTTAATTAATTAGCAATATACATATGTAATTACACCTTTGTTAAATAATTAGGGTGTTATATCCTTTCCTCCTTCAAAGAAATTTCATCCTCGAAATTTAGATACGTATCGTAATACGGTAAATCTGGGTATTTCGTCAAGACCTCTTCTTCTTTTTCCCAAGTTGCCTTCTTAATGTCGTGACGGTTCCAAAGGACCTTGACTAAGATGACTTCTTGATTCCTCAGTTTGTGAATTCTTTTATTTAGGATAGTCACTGGAATCTCCTCGTATGTCAAGTCTTTCTCGAGTCCGATATCTTGTCGATTGATGATATGGCTAGAATCAAATACGTACTTTCGTAGCATGGACATGTGGAAGACGTTATGTATTCCTGTGAAGTCCGGAGGTAAGGCTAGTCTATAAGCTATTTCACCAACTCATTCGAGAACTTCAAACGGTTTAATATATCTTGGTTTCAGCTTTCCTCTTTTCCCAAAACGATAAACTCCTTTAGTGGTTGATACTTTCAAAAAGACTTTATCTCCCACTTCAAACTTTAGTTCTCTCTTCCTTTTATCTGCATAAGACTTTTATCGATCCTAAATTATTTTAATTCTCTCTCAGACTTTCTTATTACTTCAACTATCCGCTCGACCAATTTCAGTCCCAACATCATTTTCTCACCCATCTAATCCCAATAAGGAGGTGAGCGACACTTTCTTCCATATAGAGGCTCATACAGTGCCATCCTAATTATTGATTGATAGCTATTGTTATAAGCAAATTCCACTAGGTAACGATGGGAAGCGCGCGCGCTGGAGACGGCGTTGAGTCAGTGTGTGCGCGTTTGTGTGCATGCCGGGAGGGCGCGCCGTGTTCTAATGCCTGCGTGCGTCTGTGTGGGTGCACAGGGAGGGCGCGTCGTGTTCTGGTGTCAAGTTTGAGCCGCCGGTGATGTGTCATCGCCAGCCACGGTGAGACGACGATAAGGTAAAAAATGAGGGTTTTCCTTTGAGAATTAATTATGGTACGAGGACCTAAATGCAAACTCCAGTATTTACTAAATTTAAAGTTCAACCCTCGATTCTTGGAAAAACACGAAATCGACCATTGACTGTGAACAATAGCAATTGATACCCAAAATTGGTATGAAATTATGATTCAAGTCATAAAAGGTTCGATTAGATTCTAAGACGAGATGTGTGTGTCTTGTAGGAGACACCGAACAAGGACCCATTAGTCGCATAAACACGTAGCAGATTTCCTTTCAGACACTCCGACTTTTCCTAAGGTGGGGGTAATTTTCTTGTATCACATTTAAGTTTTAAGTGATTTGAAATGAAGTTATGTGTCTACGTGAAACATATGTGGTTATTGAAGTGAAGTTATGTACCTATGTGAAACGTATGTGGTTATTGAAGTGAAGTTATGTGCCTACGTGAAACGTATTTGATTATTATATGAAGATTGCATTTTATGCTTTACTACGAGGTGCAAACGAAGGTGTGTTATTTGCAAAGTAAATGGAAGTGTTTATATTGATGAAATGTTTTCAAGTGGTTAACGAACCACAAGTTACTAAAGTGGCTAATGAACCACATGTTTTCAAGTGGCTAATAAATCACAAGTTACCAAAGTGGCTAAAGAACCATAGAGTGTTAGACGGCGGCTCAGAACTGCAATACGGTGGCTTAGAACCACAAAATGTTTTCACGGCAGCTCAAAACTGCAAAGTTTTTTCAAGACGGTTCAAATCCGCAACTATGTGCTTGATGAATTATATGTCTATGTTTGCTTTTATGTTTTTAATTGCTCACAAGTCCCACCCCACTGAGTGTCTTCATACACTCACCCCTTTATGTCAAAAATTATTTTCAACTTAAGGAATCCTTGAGTGTGGTGTGCAAGCGGTGGATACTAGTAGCTGATGTTCTAAAGGTTGCAAAAGAGTTTTATTTACGTTGCTTTTATTTCATGAAAACTGTAATTCATAATTATTCTTAAATTTGTTTATATATATGGTTCTTAAAGGGGTGAATTTGTATAGAAGATGATCTTGAAATCTTTTAAGAAAGCTTAGTTTGCAAAGTTGTACAGTTTAGTTGTACAATTATAAAGTAAAATACTTTTCTTCCACTGTGTACAATTCACGTTTTATAAAATAGGGATGTTCGGACCGACTTACCATTATTTGCAAGTTTAAATTACCTTGGAAATACATGTTTTATCGAGTATCTGGACGTCTAAACTAAAAAATTTATTAAACTCTGATATTCTACAGTAACGTAAAAAAAATGGGGCGTTACAGGTAGTAACAAGAAGATCAATTAGGGTTTAAGGAAGAAGAAGGAAATGAGAAGATGAGAGGTTGTGTCTTGATGAAGAAGCCACAACATAAAAAAAAGAATATATATTAGGATCTGGATCCACGTGGGTGGGTTGGGAGCACGGATCTAGGATCTGTATCCCTGAGACATAGGAGACCTACTACTCATTTACATCTAAACACTAACTGTAAAGAATATTTATGTATATTACCTACCCACAATGATTACATAGTAATGTGTCCATCATTGGTATGTCACAAATCATGATATTTAAAGGGAAGAAACTTTTATATATCAATGATGGACATATTAAAAAAATACCCATAATGGGTAAGAAAACATTATTTTGGTAAAGAATTGTGTGAATTTTAGTGGATTTAATTGTGAGATTAAGTTCCTTATTGCAGTAGCTCAATCAACGTTGACATAATCTCATATTTCATTTATTAGAGAAATAGTACTTATTTGATTAAAAATATTAGGACTTATTTCATTTTCCAACCTGTATTACGTAAGTTTTTTAATTTTGCATTCTAAACTTTTTTTTCTTTCCGATCACAATCTATTCTACACTTTTTATTTACTTTTACAATCCCCGTCCAATATTTTCCGGCGATAAAGCATCCACGTGATTTTTGCATGCTAATTGAGGGTTATTTTCGTCATTTGCACTTCTAAGCATGAGTAAATTCGGTTCATCAACTATTTTCAATGGTAAAATGATTTTATTATTGTTTGAACCCCACCATTAATCTTCATTTGCTCAAACACGTTGCAAAAGAAATGAGGTAAAACTCATGGCTATATTTGATTTTGGAGGGGGAGTTAGTTAATAACCTAGAAAATGACGACAATAACCCCCAGCTGACATAGGAAAATTACGTGGATCATTTTTTGCTATAAAATATTGGCCAGAGGTTGCAAAAGTGAACAAAACATATAGTATAAATTGTAATCTGAGGAAAAAAAAATTACAATGTAAAATCAAAATACATGCATTGTACAAATTGAAAAATGAAATTAACCCAAAATATTAGTTTGAATGTATTGCTTTTGTTTATTCCAAAAAAAATATTATTTACTTTTTCTAAAACAAATTTAAAGTATTACTTGAAATTTTAAAAGTATTGTTTTGTTTTTAAAGTACTACTTACTACTTATTTAGTTATAATTACTTTAAAAGTAGTATCTTATATACTTTGAAACTATTTATTTTCACATAAAAAATAATAACTTTTCATTAGTGGAAAATTATTTTCTTTAACTTTAAAATATCACATGTTTATTGTGATACTTTTTAGTTGATTATGTTCACCCACGTTGACACATATGACTGGTCCATAAATTTTAATATAAGATTTTTTTTCGCTGACTAGAATCCATAAGACGATCCTACAAAAGAGTTTCTCGAAACTAATTCATTCATCATTTTTTTGTGTCCCGAATATAATAATCTTGCTCACTTTGTTATATTAATTAAAAATGTAACTATTTATAGGCTTCATTTAGTGATAGGTACATCATTCACCTGGAGTAAGATTTCAGGTTCAAGTCCCCCACCCCCAATTATAACTCCAAAAAAAAACACAAAAATTCATGTCAACTGTCGCATCGACGGTTGCATTTATAGTAGAAAAAGTCATATTTATAATTGTAAAAGACATACTTGATATATACTAAAAATATATTTATAAAACGCATATTTATAACTGAAAAACACGTACATATACCTATAAAAGACATACCTAAATCTCATTCTATGTGAGATGATCTCACAAAAGACCAACTCAAAAAAAATAAAATTTCTGCACTAATTAACATCGGTACAAAGATAAACATCAAACTTCATTGATATGAGAGGTTCTTGTTGTTTGGTATAAGACCAAAATCAAAAAAAAATGTATAAGCTAAATTAGAACACGCAATATCATGTCTTATTGTCTTATGAGGGTTGTCAACTAATGAGACATATTGGAAGAAACTAAAAGCGACATGGGTTCTTATTTGGGGCCCAAAATCAATAAACATGCCTTAAAAGCATAATTAAAAGGCATTACAGTTACAACCTCCATAAAGATGCATAATGCATGAAAATGACTGACCAGATAAATGGTTGAATTTTCAATAACCACCTTCAAAGGGGAATTGCCCACTATCAACTGAAAAATACTCCCTCCGTCCCGCTCCTCCGTCCCGCTCAGATTTGCACGTAGGGACGGGCACGTAGGTTAAGAAAAAACTGTTTTTTTAGTGTAAATGTTGAATAGTAAAGGGCAATTTTGTACATTTTATTTGCCATTTTTTGGAGTGTGCAAATTTGAATGGGACGGACGAAAATGGAAAGTGTGCAAATTTGAGCGGGACGGAGGTAGTAGCAATTTTGAATTGCCACAATTTGTTTTTACTACTCTCATAGGTCAGCATCCACACGATGCAAGTGGATTGGTTTTTCGTTTGGTTATGAACCATTTCATTATTTAATATCAAAATGACATGACAAATCACGTATTTTCCTATTTCATATGTATATCAATGTGAATACTACATAATTTTAATAAATTAAATATCAAAATTATATAATATTAAAGTGAGTGATGATATACTGCACATGCACCTCTCAATTTTTATTTATTATTATGTAAATAATAGTTTTTATTTAATAGTGTACAAAGAAAGGAACTCATCTAATTATCTAAATCGAATATGGATGCAAAGTACCTTAAAACCCAAGTGCACTGCATTAAAACTCATTTAAAGTGATATGCAAATAAACAACGTAAATTATATATACTATCCTCGAGATTTGGTCAAATCACAAAACTATCATGGTGTATGTGAACATAAGGGTTAGACCTCTTCAACGATTAAAATTTTCAACATATGACCCTCTTAAAATTTGAAGTATGATGATATAAATAAATGCCAACAAAAATGAGTGAGTTTAGATTAATTTATCCATAAAAACCAGTCATAATTGAGTTCTTTTAGTTTTTCATAATTAAAAATTTTGATTGTAATTTTCACAAATTTTAAGATGATCCAATATCGTAATCAAATGTCAACAATGATAATTTTAATTCATCGGATAAAAAATGGAAAAATAGGATAAAAGATTAGTATTGAATAGATACCTGCATTGTGATATAATAAGGCATTTGATGGGAGGCCACATGGATACAACTAAGATGACATGTACAGTGGCAACAGCTACTCCACTTAAATTAATTCCCACTCTCTACCATCAAAAAACATTATCATGGAGCCCTATTGTGTGATAAACTCATCATTCTTCAATATCTGATATCCACTTTCTCCCAATGCCAGAAATCAATGCACCTTTTTGAGGTTTCCCTTTCCACCAACTGTTTTAACACACCACCTGTTTGCAGAAATACCCCAGTGAAAACAACAGTCGCCAATTTCCCCATGCCTGTTCGTAATTAGTCTCCTTCTCCTCAAAATCGAAAATTCAACAGGATTTGAAGAAGAATTCGAAAATGTCGTCGTGGGATCACTTCGGAGAGGCCGCGAATATCATACAACTAACTGGGCTAAATGCAATCGCATTAGTGGGTTTGATAGTGAAGGCCGCGAATACAGCGCGAATGCACAAGAAGAATTGCAGGCAATTCGCACAGCATGTTAAATTGATTGGGAATTTGCTAGAGCAGCTGAAGATTTCGGAGCTGAAAAGGTACCCGGAGACGAGGGAGCCATTGGAGCAGCTGGAGGATGCTCTGAGGAGAGCTTATCTTCTTGTGAATAGCTGTCAAGAAAGGAGCTTCTTGTATTTGATGGCTATGGGATGGAACATTGTGTACCAGTTCAGGAGGGCTCAGGAAGAGATTGATCGATATTTGAGAATTATTCCTCTCATTGCGCTTCTTGATAATGCTAGGGTCAAGGTAAATTTGATTTCATCCCTTTTTTTTTTTGGGTATTTAGTTTTCACATGTTGATTTGGGATTGTGACTGATGATATTTAGGGAATTGGTTGATTGGGATTGTTTCTTCTTTATTGCTCTATAATTCACTAATTAAAGTCAAAAGGTGAATAGGGACAGTTTGTTTAAGTGCTTAAGTTATCTTTATTTGTTGCTTATGATTTTCTGGAATATTCAGTTGGAGTCTTCAAATTTCTGGGCATATATGATTACAAATCTCAGACTTTATGGTGAATTAGTGTGTATATTCGGATTTTATGTTAAGCATCTTGGTATTTTAGTTCTTGAATCTAAAATTTTCAATTCTTGGAGCATAAAAAGTACTATTCAGTTTTGAGAGTTTTAGAGTTTACATGGGATGTATGATCAGTATGCCTACATAACTAAGGTCTTCTTTGGTGTTTCCTTCTGTTTGGAGATTTCTGGTTTAAAAATACATTTTTATTCTTTCTAAAATATTTATCAAGTATAAATCTGATCAAACACAATTATACCCTATTATACTCAACAAAATGACACGAAATGCTATAAACAACATTAGAAATTAGCTTTCCTTAAAATGCAGGAAATATCAACTAACAATCTTTCAGCTAATGAAACTTTCATTAGTTTATGTATTTTATTTATGTACGCCAATGTTTTGTACTTCTTGCTGATAATGATTATTGGTTACCACATGCTTTGAATATTTCTCTGTGACATAGTTTTCCTGTGCAATATTAATTATAATATAGTCTTACTGCTTCTGGAAATGTCTTAAGTTGTATGTCAAAACTATATTAGTTACTAAGGACAACTTTCCACAATCAACATCTTTTAACACTTCTGTAAATTTACAGGATAGGCTTGAAGAAATTCAGAAGGATCAGCGTGAGTACACATTAGATGAAGATGAAAGAAAAGTGCAAGTTGCAATATCTGAAAATGACGTTATGATCTTGAAGAAAAGTATATCTTGTTCCTATCCAAATCTACCTTTTGATAAGGCATTGCAAAAAGAACAAGAAAAGCTTAAAGCAGAGCTTCAACAGTCACAAGCTTATATGGATGTGAGTCAATGCGAAGTAATTGAGCGTCTGATGGAGGTTACTGAAATTGCAGCTAATATTGCAACTGAGAAAGATTCTCCACACAAAGTTCCCGAATCAGTCCCAGACAAGGAACACTCCCCCAATGAGAGGAGTTCTAGGAAAGCTGATACTTCAAGAAGCTCGAGGTTCATCTTCCACCTTTATCTCAGAAATATTGTTTGTTTCTCTTGTGGGAGGCTTTTGTCCCAGTGTTCCAGACTTAGACAATCATTCATTTATTCAGAGTTGCTAATTGAGAGTTTCTTCTGTTTTTTGTGTATCTGCATGTAGAGAGGCCACAATTTCCTCGGGTCATAGTACGATGTCAACCAAGGAAGCAATTTGGCAAGAGGAATGGCATGCAGATCTACTTGGCTGTTGTTCAGCACCTTCCTTGTGTATGTTCTCTTGTCTCAGGGATATAATTAGTTGGTTGTGACAATTGTGTGAGAATAGAGTAGAATAAATGGTGTCTCCTTTCTTTAATCTCATTTTCCAAATACATTATTTTATGAGTGTCACTTCAAGAGAGCAATTGCTCTGGCTCTCTGTTGATTAACCAACATTTGAATTCAGAAGGTAGATTTTGTGTATTCACACTTAAGAAATAAACACAATTTGCTGGCATCTCTGATCTTGCTAACTGTAGTGCCCAACCTTAGCTTTGTTGTTATATTAGTTGGCCATTTGGTCGTAACTTTGTTTGGATCCTTGATCAGCTATGATTCTAATTTCATTCTAGTACATGAGTTTTATTTGGAGTTATCTGTCTTAGGCATCTTTGTAAACCATTTTGTACTTAATATCTTTTGGGATCTTTATCTTCTATGCATGTGTACTATCAGCAGATTCTTTTGCTAATATTGTTTGAACCTCTCCTTGGATCACATTTCTTCAGGGACAATTTAGGATTATGTTGAATGCATTTTAAAGTATTTTATTGTTAGAGACAAAGGAGTTGCCGAACAATAAACCACAAGAAGATTTGATTAATAGGTAATCTGAAACAATGATAATCGGGAAACCTCCCGCCCAAGCCAAAGGCTGATAAAGTTCAATGATCCAAGATGATCCTAACTAAGGATTTCAAAACACTTATATCCAAAACAATACTAATGACTGGAATTAAGATAACTAGGCACATAATTAAATACTCATTGACCAACTCTTAAATTCTCATAATTTCTCCTTGAATGACTCTTACTCTCCCATGAGTTCCAGCTCCTCACCCATGACTCTTCCTTTCCTACGCTGATAAACAATATCCCTATCATTTATGATGGATTCTGCAAATATATAGACCTTGAATATCAATTCTTCATCTCATTTCCTGGAGATGAAAAACTTTAACAATTGAGCATGAATACTTACAGTTACGATCTTAGTATATGAGATGTCTTGTTTTCATGTTGTTGCAGGTGTAAAGACCTTTCTCTGTCCTTGTGATACAATTTCAAAGATAGCCTCAGTGGCAACTAGCGATGAAATATGTGAGTACATTCAAATCTTTTTATAATTGTTATAACATTCTCGTTATAGTTGTAATTTCATAGGGAATGTGATAAATAGGGTTTATGTTATGACAGCTTCAGCGCAGGCTTGTAATGATATAATGGCATATTCCCTGATACTATCATGCTGTTGCTATACGTGTTGTATCAGAAGAAAGCTCCGACGAACTCTTAACATCAAGGTAACTCATCCATGTATTTTGTGCTAAGTTCTCTAGAGAATGATTATGCTAAGAACTGAACTTTCAAATATTTCTATGGCATTATTTTGCTATTGCATTCCCAGTAAGCCAGAAACAATTGAGTTTAGCTTTATAGTGTTTCTTCAATGCAAGTGTTACAATATCCCACATCGGTCCACAGGAAAGTGTGGAGGGTATATAAGTGGGAGTCAACCCTTTACCTTTGACCATGGTTTTGGGTTAAGTTAGGGCTCCCTAGCTTATATGCCTAACAAATTTGTTATATACCTTGGTTCTTGAATTCGAAATTTGCTGATTTTAGCACATAGTTGTTATATTAGCTACTTGCTCTAATTCGAATACCTTACAGGGTGGTTGGTTTGATGATTGCTTGTCACATTTCATGTGTTGTTGTTGTGCGCTTGTCCAAGAATGGAGAGAAGTGGAGATACGTGGTATACATCCTTTCGCCAAAATACCTTCTCACATGTGTATATTGTTAAACAAAAACGAACAAAATCCATGTTTTAAATCACAAAAACGAGCAGTGTTATGATGCAGATTATAAGATGAGTGACAAAACTTGTGTTTACAGGTGTAAAGAAGACGAGGACTAGCCCTCCACCATCTCAACAAATGGACTACTGAGTCATTCTGATTCACAACTCTTCCAAACTTCTTCTGTTGAAGGCTTATCTGATTTGTGCAATTAAACAAACTAACTTATTCAGATACATCTAGGTAACTATATTGACATGCTGAAACAAGTTGAATGTACATGTACAGTGGAACAGCACTGCCTTTCTTTTTATATTAAGTTTGTCATGTACTTGATATATTCCCATTTCATAACAAAAAGCTCTCTCTCTCTCCCTCCAAATCCATGTACAAATGAGTAGTAGATAGAAGTGGAGAAGAAAACCAGCATCCGACTAACTACACAACTATTTATGTACACTAGTTGCACTTCTCCTAGATCCGTGTAACTGGGTCGACTCGACCCGGGGGTGCATTTCACGTGTTTCATGGGCGCCTCACGCGCCCACACGTGCGCCCATGCACTCAACCCCTAGTTTTCTTGTTATGTTGGTCTAACATTTTAGTTTGCCGAACCTAACATTTTAGTTATGTTCGCATAATCTTTTGTAGTGTATGACAAATCTATAATATCTTTCAAAACCTTTATGTTGTAATAATATAACATTTATGCATAATAGTTTAACTTTTTCATTATAATAATATAACCTTTTGTTATTTTTTAAGTACATAAAGGTTATGATATTTGTACATGAAAGTTAAATTATTATAACATAAAGGTTAAGCCATAATATTTGAACTTCTATAGTGAAAAAAATTTAAGTAATATCACTTAAAGGTTATGATATATGTATGTAAAGGTTATACTAATATAACATAAATGGTATACTTGGTTAACATAAAAGTTACATAACTTTTAATTATATTTTTTATACTGAAAAAAATCTAAGTAATTTTATTTAAAAGTTATGATATTTGTACATAAATGTTATACTCGGTTAACATAAATGTTATGTCATAAATAAAAAATAAAAAATAAAAAATAAAAAATAAAAAGGCGCTCATATACATAAATGAGGGCAGGTACTAAATTTCTTTAGGATGATATATATTTCAAGGTGCACTCATATGAAGCACGGGTGTGGATGTCATTTTTGTGTTGTATAATACTTCATCTAATCTCATTTATATGTTGGTTTTAGAATTTTGTCAAAAATTAAAAAACATACAATTTTAACTAATACAATATAGCATCTATAAACTAATACTCTATAAATAAATAAATTCTCTAAAATAATAATTTTCTTTGATCCCGACTTGGGTTGGTTCAAAAATTTACCAATTTCACTAAAATAATAAGATAATAAATTTTCAAAAAAAAAAACCCTATATAAATTAGTGGTCTAATCAATATCATAAATTAATAATTTCTTCAACTTACAAAAATTATTAGAGTGCAATTCAATTGTTGATTGCTTCTTGTTAAAACTCAAATCTATTTGGAGCGTACTTCAATTTTTTTTTTTTTTTATCTCATCCAATAATCTCAGTGTTGTGTTCCTCAAATTAATTACCTTACACCTTCTTCCAATATAAATTGGTCATAATATAAAAATAAATAATATTGCCGAGATATGAGACATCAAATTATTAAATAAAACTAAGAATTTTTAAAAGATTTTAAAGAGGTATGAATATTAAAGACCAAAGGATAATTTTTCTTTTATCAATGACACGTTAAATATACGTGTAATTCTTGGTCATTAAATGTAAATTTTCGAAAAATTAATGTAAATATCAAACTGATCAGAATAAAATATTGATAAATTTGGTCCTAATATTTTTAACAATGCAATTCATAATATCTATTGTTATGCTATATTTTTAAATATATTTCTAAGATGATAATGAAATGGATAAAAATTAGTGTTTACATATTTGCTTTGACAGATCATATTTATTAAGATCGAATCTATCAGTTTAGAGGAATAAAACAACCTCTAAAAATATTTGGATTCGTTAAGTTTAACTAAATATCATTCTTAATATTTAGTTATTGGCAAAAATTTATGTGCTTATATATATATATATATATATATATATATATATATATATATATATATATATATTATATTATATTACCTATATAAAAGTGTGAATGTTTCTTACAAATTTTGAATTACCTAATATATCTGATGTTGCTCCGATCCAAAGCTCCGGTTCTTCAACCCAAAAACTCGAAATTCCAGACTTGTAAACCTGCAAAACAAACACCGGGAGGGGTTCCCGGCGATGGGACTCCGACGCTCAAGTCAGAAAAAAGGAAGAGGATATTTTTTTGCAAGTGTACGTGTGTGTATTTTTATTATAAGTGTGCATAAGAAAAAATAAAGAATGAGAACAAGAGTATATATAGACTCCCTGGGATATGAGTTGGTTGAGATTCATCCCACAAAATATGGGATACGGACTAACAGATCCGCTGAAATAGCGGTTAGTTAGGATCAAAGTCTGTCCGCCACATTCCATGTTAATCAGTTCACTATTATGACATCGAACTAAATCAGTTCTTTTTTCATTAGTTCGATCATAGGGCTGTAACTAAGTTCGCTTAGCTTCGCCATATACCAGTTTTCCCTCGTATCTTATAACTAAGTTAGTACGTCATCGTATTTCCCACACTAGCTTGAGCTTCGTTAGTTCGATCAGAAGATGGCCGAACAGCTTGTTTCTCAATACTTCAGCAGCCTTGACTTTGGTCTCAGTTCGGCTTCTAAGACAAGGACTCGGTTCGACTTGGTTCAACTAGGTTCGGTCTTTTAAGAGAGAAAATCGGTTCGTCTTAGTTCGACCATATCAATATCCTTATTAAATATTATTATTTAAGGTCATAATAGTAATTTAGTAATTAATAATTTTAATAAATTGTAATTTAGTACTTTTGCATTGTATGGACTGTTCCAAATCCATCTACACCATATAATCCTAATCTAATTAAGAGTCTTGCACACAAAGACTATTAATTCATACAGACCTACGTAATTCCATTTTTCCATATATGTGTACCATTATAGTTAAATAAAGATAGATGGCATAAACAATATCTTGACTTATTAATTACAAACATGTTTGGAGATCAAAATTTAAAGTACAATCAATATGGTGAGTGATTTGTCTTGATAGAAAACTCATATAATTTTATTTTTTAAAGATGTAGTTATTTTGAAATTAAGGCAATAATTAATGTAGTTAATTTTTAAAATTTCCTCCATTTTTTCATATGTACATTTAAATCTCATTAATTATTTTATGAAATTTGTTGATATGTAAGTAATATATTGATACATAAATTAAAGACATGTGAAAATGACAAATTAAAGCATGATAATATGGTAAATGATCTATTCTGCAATATGAATTAACATATTGTACAATTGAATGTTTCTTATAAATTTTGAATGACCTAATATATCCTTATTAAATATTATTATTTAAGGTCATAATAGTAATTTAGTAATTAATAATTTTAATAATTGTCATTTAGTGCTTTTGTATTGTATAGATAAACTCTTCCAAATCCATATACATCAAATAATCTTGCACAACAAATACTATTAATTCATCAACATACACCATTTAGGAGTAAATCAATCAACTTAATTATTGAAATTTGAATACTCAATTGATTCTTTCAATAATATGAATAAGAATTATATTCATCATTATTATTAAAGTTGTGTGCATGTAATAGGTTACAATAATACGAATAAGAATTATATTCATCATTATTATTAAAGTTGTGTGAATGTAATAGGTTAATAATAAAGTGTATTTTTAATTAATGTCCTATAATAACTTTTTTTTGTAAAGTGATGGTAATTAGATTACCAAAAAAATATTATGCTGTTATTTCATATTTTGATAAATAACTTGATAAAGTATTTTGATAAATAACTTGATAAAGTAAAGTTAAAAAATATATAAAAAAATTTCGATCAAATATTTGCAAAGTTTATATTCGAGATTGATCAAATATTTAGATGATTTTTTTTATCATTTTTAATTTATAATCCTTATTTAAAATAATAAATTATTGCATTTCTACTTTTAGATAGTGTTGAAATGAGCAAGAAAATAATTTCATTTTCACTTTTAAGAAGATAATTGTTATCATATGGTAAGTATTACCTTAATTACTACATAATTAATTATACCAAAGTCATATATTATTTGATTACCAAACATATTTGTTTACCTATATCGATTATCAACAAAGTGTTCATACATTTTAAAGATATAAAAAATACAATTATGTATGATTCTATAAGATACTTTAAATTTTTTAATAAATTTTAAAATTGGAAATCGTTTTTTCATATTTTGAAGATTTTGATTTTAAAAATTCTTCGTAGTACATAATGTGTTACATAAAAACATCCAATTTCAATACTCATATATATTAATTTTTACAAATATTGAAAAATATAGATAATTATGCAAAGATTTATCATTTTAAAGGATTATATCACTTGATGCATTATATTCATAAAGATTTTTAAGATTTTAAATTTATTGTATTTTATGTTAATTATAAAAATAATATACTTAATCAAGATTAGTCACATATATTTAATATATATATATATATTTTTTTTTTGTTTAGTTGACTTAATATATTATAATTTAGATTAAATCTATTAAGATTAAATCATTATTATTTTATTGTAAATTCATTTTTCATTAACTACGCACAATATTTTAATTATTATTATTCTTCAAATTCGTATTGTGGAATGTATTATTTCATTGGTCTAATTAAATTATTCTTTGAATTTCAAGTATATTACACTATTGAAGTTGTCATTTAATTATCTATGTATATTAAAAATTTGAATTTTTTATTTTACTTTTGTTGGTCCCAAGTGGTGTCCGAGGTTCAGAGGGGGGTGAATGAACCTTGGTCGATTTTGAAAATCTGTTTAAAACTTACTGTTCTGCAAGTTACTTGAACTTGCAGCGCCAGTCAGTTACTGCTTACAGCACTAGGATGTAGTGCTACACGTTGTAACTTAGAGTTTTATACGCAGCGGAAAAATACGGTTTAAGACACAAGGCTGGTTTTCTCAAATATGATCCTTTTCAAAACGTTTTATGCTTTATGACAGAGATAGATATGAAGGATAAAGCACAGATAAGAAAGCAATAAAACACTTATGGCTTATAGTGGTTCGAAGGTGGTGTAACCCTTCTACGTCCACTCTACTGCTACCTCGAGCAGGAACTTTGTTAAGCAAGATTGATTTACAGGACACCCCTAACAATCTATCAACTTACAAAACTAAACACCTACTAGAGTCCAGGGATCACACAACAACTACAAACTTTAAAGGCAAACCCACACAGGGTTTCACACTCCCACATAGGAAAGTTGCCTAACACTTAGACAACTATACAAACAACAAGGATCTCTCCTATCAACTGTTCGACACCTAAAACAACCTAAGCACACAACAACAAGGTTAAAAAGTATATAGATTTGTTCTTCAACTGGTGCGGTGAAGTGAGCTTCTGAATCCTTCAAAGGATCTTTCGGCTTTGAACTTGCTTCACTTCACAGAGGTTGAGTGACTGAAACTGAGAGTAGACTTGAAAAAGTATAGCTTGAATGCTTGAGAGTTTTTGAGCAAATGTTTCAGTTATCAGCTTCAGGGTTGCTCATCATCTATTTATACTTGTAGAGGAGATATCCGTTGAAAGAGATATCTCCCATTTTGAATTTAAGTGTACTTGATCAAAGGCATGACTTGCATTTAATGCGACTTGACTTTTCTTTCCGGAGCATTTAATGCGATGGTTGCGGCTCGCAGCTTTTTGCAGCACGTCAGTCCACGTGGCGTCTTGGCATTGGCTCCGTGTCTGCAACTTTGATCTTCTCTAGAACAACTCTATTTATTCTTGTTTGAATCTTCGTTCCTCGTACTGCATTTATCCTTTCCTCGGATTGCAGGATACTTCTTCAGTTGACTGTTTGAGTAAAAGGCTTCGCGTTGTATCCTAGGTCTGTTTGCAGCTGTTTGTTCTTTACAGCGCTGCTGTAACTTAGACCTTCTTGCAGTATTGATGCATGCCGTTCTTTCTTACTTTGCTGTAATGCTGCAACTGCCTTCTTGCAGTATTGCTGTAACGGTTTCTTGCAGCAGCTTCGTTCTGAAATCTTTGATGCAGTATTGTATGTATGTGTACCTCCATCTTTCAGCTTCTACAACAAGACTCAATTCTAGTCTATGTTTTCACTTAAACATTGTGAAAAATGGGGTACTTAAACTTCCTATTACATTTTTGGTTTGTCTCATCAAATCTAAACACTGAAATCCCAACAACTTTATATATTATGATTTACATACCATATATTTTTTTTACTTCATATATTATGATTTACACATACCATGTATATATTTTACTTCGTCTATTATAATAAGGTTTATATATCATATATATTCATATACAAAATCAATATTTTTGGAAATTTACAATAAATTCAACCAATATCATATAAAATAAACTAATTAATAATTAATGATATTTCTAATATTAGAAAGTGAAAATGGGCGGGAAAATTTTTGGCATTTATATTTTTAGGAGTAATTGTTATTATATTTTTTTTTTCACGCGCCCTAATGAGCCTTCTTCTTAAACACATCCGTGCTTCTCCAACTCCTTCATTCTTTTCTTTAACCGTCTCTTCTCTTCATTCTTCTCTTCTTCTCAAACACAACACATGCCATCTCTTCTCTTCACAGCGCTGCTATTCTTCTCTTTATCATCATGTTTTTTTTCTTCTT
Organism: Scutellaria galericulata; assembly: GCA_946896805.1. Lineage (NCBI taxonomy): Eukaryota > Viridiplantae > Streptophyta > Magnoliopsida > Lamiales > Lamiaceae > Scutellaria > Scutellaria galericulata. The sequence continues at coordinate 7,359,827 of OX335793.1, read as the reverse complement.
CATCTGATTTTGTATGTTAGATCCCAAATGTTTCAATTCAATCGAGTTCTTCTTCATCATATTTGATCACTTCTTAGATATTTGCTTCTTGATGGATTGATTGGATTATGTTTTTTATGCATTGAGAATCATGTATTGATATTTTATCTTCTAGTTCTAGATTGGAAAGTAAAATTAATGGTTGTACTATGTGTATTGAGGAATTCATCAACCTATTTTATCTTAGATATCTGGGATTTCAAAGCTTAAAGTGTTTCAAATGGATTACAAAACAGAATTGTCTTTTAGTCTATTAGTTGACATACACTGAGCATTTTGGGTAAAGTTTCAAATAGAATCATAAAGGTGTATTGTAGTGTTTAAGTTAAACCAGAGAGGCTAAGAGAAAAGGGGATGATGCATTTTCAAGATGAAGATGACAATGTGAGGAAGTGCATGATTGTATATTAATATTTCGAGTACTACATGCATTTTTAATGAAGAAAATGATGAAAATCACACATTTGAAAATTTAAAATTTTAAACTTACACTGATAACCTAAGAATATACAACTAATATTTTTCAATGAATGAACAACTAATACCTTAAGAGTAATGAGCAACATTGAATGAACAGCTCATATCTTATGAGTAAACAACTAATATCTTAAAAGTATAGAATTATTAATAACGTATGAGTATAAACTAATAACTTTCACTGAATGAACAATTAATACCTTATGAATATTATATTTTTACCTTCAAGGTATTACATATGCTCTTTTAAGGTATTATATATTTACCTTTAAGGTATTAATGCTTATAGTATAAGCTATTGCATGTGCACTTTTAAGGTATTTTATATTTACCTTTAAGGTATTAATGGTTATAATATAAAGTATTACATATGCGCACATTTAAGGTATTACATATTTATCTTTAAGATATTAATGCTTATAGTATAAGGTATTACACATGCATCTTTAAGGTTTTACATATTTACCTTTTAGGTATTAATGATGATAGTTTAAGGTATTACATATTTATCTTTAAGATATTAATGCTTATAGTATAAGGTATTACACATGCATCTTTAAGGTTGTACATATTTACCTAATGCTTATAGTACATTTAAGATATTACATATTTACCTTTTAGGTATTAATGATGATAGTTTAAGGTATTACATATTTATTTATCTTCAAAATATTACATAAATACGTTTAAAGTATTTTATATATACATTTAAGGTATTACATTTTTACCTTCAAGATATTACATAAATATTTTTAAGGTATTACATATTTACTTTTGTGATATTATATACTTACATTATAAGTTATTGCATGCATATGCATATTTCTTGTTCCCATAATTTCAACAAGACATATGTCATCTTTCAAAAATTGCAGCAGAGAAAATTACAAAAATAACTTTCAAGAATAGTCACAATAACTTCTACAACCCTCATATCAATTCAGGAAATATATCACGAACACTCCACAGAGATAGTTCATATTATTGGAAATGAACCTGTATCAAAGTTGAGAAGATTTGTGTATTGATTTTCTGAAGCAATTACTAACCAGCTGAGTAGTGATGTTTTTTAAATTAATTTACAGGTTTAATGGGGTGAATATCTTGGAGAATAAGATTCTCATATATATATATATATATATATAGGAATTGATAATAGTGATGATGATGATGATGGATGAAGAAGAAGAAAAATAGAGAAGAAGGAAAGGAAGCAGTGATGTCATTGAAAAAGGATTGAGAAGAAGAAAAGAAGAAGAAAGAGGATGAGTTACAACCGTGAATATTGAAGAGAATGGAGAGAGAATTAGGGTTTGGGGAAACAAGAAAACAATTTGAAAAATAGGCATGTGGGCACCCCGGATTACATAAGTGCTTCTCTTAGTTATTTATCCTTGATAAAATTTAATCCTCAAATTTCAAAGGTTGTTATTTTTATATATAATACTTCATTATATATTATGTACGACGACTATTATGTATAATTAGATATAACTATATTGTTTAATTTTAAATAGTTTATAGTGTTAATTGCCAAAAAAATCATAACCTTTACTCAAATTGTCATTTTAACCAAACTTTTCAATATTGGTCAAAATAACATGTAACGCCCCGTTCCCAATTTAATTGGAAATAGGTCGTCACCCTTTACTTACTTAGAAATAAAGAAATTATAATGATTTTATAACATACAGCGGAAGACTTAAAAACGAAGACACGAGAGTTTTAAAATTTTTTACTTTTTAAATATAACATATATATGTAATTATACATCGACTATTAAACAAGTCTAGTCGTGTCTTACCCACATTTCTAGGTAAAATGTTTGAACTAAAGACTTACATGAATTTACACACAAAATGTACATATAATATAAGATAAGTCTAGGCCCATCGTTTTTTTTTTCATATAATACACGTTTAAACAACATATCGTTTTTAAAGTAAAAGTAACATGGTTTTTACATAACAATTTTAAAGTAGTAGGGAGAAATCGACCCAGCCGCTACACGTCCTCGTCATCACCAGCCGAGCCTGAAAATATAAATAAAGTAACATCATGAGACACCTCCGGAGAGGGATCCTAGTGGGATAACCTTACTATCTAATATATTGAAGTAATTAAATTATTAAGCAAGTACTACATCATAGACCAGGCACTTTACGCCCTTATGGTCGCTTTCATAGACCAGGCACTTTGCGCCCTTATGGTCGTCGCCCTGGTATGGAAGTTACATACCGGTTATAGCTACGGACTTCAATCGTAGACTTTCATACATAACTTGTCGACTCAATTAACAACACATATAGTGAAGCAATTAAACAGTTAAGCAAGTACTACATCATAGACCAGGCACTTTACGCCCTTATGGTCGCTTTCATAGACCAGGCACTTTGCGCCCTTATGGTCGTCGCCCTGGTATGGAAGTTACATACCGGTTATAGCTACGGACTTCAATCGTAGACTTTCATACATAACTTATCAACTTAATTAACAACACATAGTAGAGAGTAGAAGTTACCCACTTGTACGTTGATTATGCAAAGATGGCTTCCGGATTCTCCGATCGTCTCGACTGCGCTCGACACACTTAACTGATTAGCCTCTTATGTCGTATAACATAATCTTTTTTATTTATATTAGGTTACATTAACCTAAAACACATTCATACTTATAACTTAATTGTTTAAGCATTTAAACTAGCAATTTTAGACCTAAAGGACATATAAAGGTGTAACAATTTTAATAATTCCCATATAATTCATAAAATCACAACATTATTTGCATGATCACATATTAGTTTCAATTATCATATTCTGAAAATTCATAATTTTTCGCAGCGTATATAAATAAATAAAAATAGAATCCTAAACAAGGCTTTCACTTGAATTTCAGCTCAAAAATCAGTCTATATAGCAAACCCTATCAAATATTATAGGATTAAGGAAATACTCTAATATTTTTACAGAAGTCAGAAATCATATCCAAGTATAACATATAAAAATATCAATCAAAAATAACATTCACACAATTAGTTATGAATTTTCGAAGTTGGTTGAAAACTGGACATAGTGTATGCTGAAAACAGACTTTATTGTAAAAATCACCATAACTTGCACAAGGTTCTAAATATGACGTAGAAAAATTCTACATACTCATAAGAACACGTAATACAACATAGTAAAACATGGCTTATAAATTCGATCCCAATAATTAGTTATGAATTTTAGAACGAAGCTGAAAACAGGACATCGTCTACGCGAAAAACAGGTTTTATCTTAAAAATTGGCATAAATCGTACAAGACTCAAACAAATGCATACTAAAATCCTACACGTACCTAAGAACAGGTTCTTGAACATAGTAAAATATTATGCACAAATTCGAAGTATATTATTCCAGAAAATTACACGTACCAGACCCAAAAACAGGGTGAAAACTGTCTCCGAACAGTTTATCTTAGAAAAATCATATAAAATTTAATTTAATCCAAACCTCATGAAATTTTACAGAAATACTCTTAACTTCATATATTTCAATCTAGCAAAAGGATTTAGTTTAAAACAATTTCTAAGATTTTCTAACAGATTCAAAACAGAAACAAAACCAAGCATATCTTTAAGCCTATTCTAGAAACAACTTATTCCTCCATGCAAACAACACATAATCCCAACAAATATGCCAAAGAACATCTTTGGACTTCTTATCCTAAAGTATTAAGCATAAATCATGAGTTTTAATGAAAGATTCATAAGGGTTTAGCCAAAAATACCTTTAGGTTTGAGAAGAAGAACTTGAAGGATATATGATCCTTGCTTTCCTTTATCTCTTGTATTAACTTATCTTTGACCTTGGTTCTTTTATAAGAAGTGATCAAGGGAGGGAGAGAGAGAGGGAGTGATCGAGAGAGAGGGAGAGGGGGGGTATATATAGCATCAAGTATGGATATGTTGCATGTTGCAAGTTGGGAGATATTTTTGCATGATGCTATTAGATTAGTGAGGTGGCTAGGCTAGGTTACTTGGTCATAGGTTAGCAAACTTATCTTGGAAGATTTGTATTAAAAATAAAGGTTAATCTAATTATTTATCTTGATATTTCATGTTTCATATTACACATATATATATAAGTACATGTATACCTTATTAAATGGACTAGTAATCATAATGTGATGTATATTTCACATAAGTGTGGAATTTGCTTAGCATTAAATTAAGTATTAATTAACTTAATAATAAATATAATAATAAGCATTTCGGTTATTTCAATAATTACCTATAATGCATGCTCGTTCAAGTAAGACGTCTTATTTCATAAATGCACATATAAGATTATAAGTAAAATTCCTTAAAAAGAAAGCATATAAATCTAAATCATATTATTCAATTAATTTAATCAACATCTTATCTTTTACTTCCGTTCATGTGTGTCGAGTGAGTGGAGATCGAGCTCGGTTTCGTCCGTAAGTCATCCTGCAAAAACCCTTAAAATCTCGAAAGAAAAACATATCATAAAATATTTAAAATAATTAAACATAACGTATAATCATAAATCATAACTTAGCATCATATAAGTTCTCTCACTTAACTCGTTCTTAAATAAACATTGAAAGTATTTTTAAAATATGCAATGCAGGTTTTCTTGAAAACGGGGTGTTACATAACATAACTTTATATATTTAGTATGTTTTTCGACTAAAATCAGTTTTAAAGTTGTATTTTTTAAAAATAAGCTTGAGGGGAGGAAGGGAAGGGAGAGAGACAAAAAGAACTAAAAAATTTGAGTGAAAAGTTGTATATCAATATATAATGATTTATTTTTTTCACTATCTTAGTTAAAAAAACATACTACATATATAAGATTATATTGTTTTGATTAATAGTGAAAATGATGTCGGAGCCCTATGAAAATGATCGAACAAGAGAAAACAAAACGAGAGTTCGTCGAAACCCTAGGTTTTCGAAACGAATTATAACTTCATAAATTTTCCAAAATCCCCTCACCCATAGACTTCCACAGTATTTATATGTTCTCAAAACCCTAAATAACTTAAAGCAAAAATAGAAACATCCAAAATAAAACATTAAAATTGCGAAAAAACAGTAAAATGATGATTTCGCCCCTCAAACGACCTCGGAAGGCTAAAATCCACCTTGCATCAGCACTCCTCCAGTGGAGTTCTAACTTTGAATTCTCGGACCGTTTCGCATATCGGGTGCGAATTTCAAAGCGATCTGAGTCTGTGAAAATTTACGTCGAAACTGCATTAGAAAAGTTTGGTTAATATGACAATTCGAGCAAATGTTATGATCTTTTTGGCAATTAACCCTAGTTTAAGATGTCTAAGTATGTGATCGTTTTTCCTATTAATAAAGTGCTTATAGCTAGGATCTTAAATAAAGGACAAACACTCCTGTGAAACTGGTGCACGGATCTAGGATCCATGCAATTTGGGTCGGCCCAACCCGGTACAGTATTCCACTTGCCGGCATGGATATCCACGCGCCGACACGTGCCCCCACGTGCCGGGAAGAGGGCGCAACATACTTGGTGTAGTTTCTGCAGTTTTCTGGAAAATATATGTACATTTTAGTTATGATTTTCATACATTTATGTTATGAATTTCATACTTTTATGTTATGACCTTCATACCTTTACATTTTCTGTCAAATTTTCATACCCTTTTAGCTATGCTATTTATACTTTTTAGTTATGCGTATCAAACCTTTAAGTTAAGCGTATTAGACCTTTTAATTATGGTAATATTACCTTTATGTTATATCTTAGTAAATAAGGTAAAACTTTTATATGATACAACTAATATCTTTATGTAATACAATTGATATCTTTATGCAATATAACTAATATATTCCAATAAAAATGGAAATATACAACCATTTTTAATTAAAATAAAATAATACATTTATATTAATATAGTAATACTTTTATGTTAAATGATTTATACCTTTATATGATATAAATAATACCGTTTACATTATATTTCAATGAAATAGACAATACCTTCATGAAAATGAAGTAATACTTTTATGTGAAACAACTAATACCTTTATTCAATAAAACTTATACTTTTATGTGATACAATTAATATATTTCAATAAAGTAATAAAATCACTTTCAAAGTAAAATAAAATAAAACCTTTAAGTAAATACACTAATACCTTTATGTTATGTGGTTAATACCTTTACGTAATGTAGTTAATACCTTTATGTGATACAAGCAATACTCTTACTTCTATTTCAGGTAATACCTTTATGTATTACAAATGTTACCTTTCAATTATATAATGATGACCTTTATGTTATAAGTATGATACCTTTATGAGATATATTTTTTACCCTCACTTATTTCAGAAATTGTATCAAACTCATCAACAAATCCATCTTCATCAGTAGAACTCAAGTATTTCATTTGTATTTGAACAATCACCTATCATACAACATTAAGAACACGAAATCTGACACAATTTCATGTTTTTCAAATTAATAAAGATGGGTTATTTTTTCTCACGATTATCTGAAATTTTTATCTTCATCTTCCATGTTCTTGTCTACAATTCATGGAGAAGAGGCAGAGAGAAATGTGAAGATGGAGAAGAAGAAGAAGGTTTTCGATAAAGGTTTTCGGATTGCATATCGGATTGGAAGTTGAGGGAAGAAGAAGAATTAAGTGGATGATGGAGAATGAGAAGTTTCAGGGGGTTCTTGGCGGTGATGTCGATGTCGGAGGCGGTCTGGGCACCGGAGGGGAGGCCGTCGACGTGGGGGATGGTGATGACGTGGAAGGAGATGAGGTGGGGGTGGAGGTTGTGGTGGCCGAGCTGGATGAGGGCTTTTTGGGGAAGGAAAATGGAGATGGAGTGGTCTCTCAGGACGAGCTCGTTGGAGATGAAACAGAGAGAAGTGCAATGGAGAAGAAGCAGAAAGAAGAAAGATTACGGTAAATATATATATATATATATATATATATATTATCTGGATCCAGGTCAGGCAACCCAGTTGCACGGATCTAGATCCGTGCAACTGGTGTATGAGAGACTTACTCATGTAAGCAAAAACTTTTGTGCACAAGGTGCACGGATCCAAATTTGTGCACAACAATATTATTATATTATATAAAGTAATGCTGTTATATTATATGAGTGATACTGTTATATTATATATAGTTTTAACAGTATTACTCATATAATATAACAATATTACTTCATATAATATAACCGTTTTTATTGTGCACAAATTTGGATTTGTGCACCTTGTGCACAAGAGTGTCACTCTTTTATGTATATTAATTGAAGTATTGCTGGTATGAACAAGTTGTACGGATCTTAAGATCCGTGCAACACTATCCGACCCGGCCCAGAACTGGTCAAGACAGAAAATTATATATATATATATATTTTTTGTTAATTAATGCCTTAATCTCTCAGTTCACCGCGAGCGGCCACACAGTTCTTCTCTTCTCTCCTTCTTCTTCGTTTTTTGTCTTTCTTTCTCGATCTCTTCTTCTTCTCATTTTTTCTCCCCTTATTCTTCGATTTTTGCCTTTCTTTCTCGAAGCACGATGTTCTCAATTTCTCTCAAATCTCTTCTCCATATCGCGATGCGAGACTATTATTTTAAAAGTTAAAAATTCATCTTTATCAGTTCGAAAAATATAAAATTGTATCTAATTTCGTGTTCTTAATGTTTTATGATAGATGATCATTCAAATAAATACACATGAAATAATTGAGTTATCTATTGATGAAGATGAATTTATTGATGTGTCTGATACAATTTTTGAAATATTGTATATATAATTGACTTATTTTAGTTCTGTTTATAAAGGTATTCTTAATAATATATAAATGTCACCTTATTGTTTATAAAAGGTATTCTTCATAATACATAAATGTCACATTATTGAGACAGAAGGTATAAGTAACTTAACATAAAGGTCGTCTTGGAATTTATACATAATGTGCCTTAAATAGTTGACTTATAAAGATATACTTAAAAATACATAATGGTCATCTTATGAACACATAAATGTATATTTAACTAAATTTAAAAAAAATGCTAAGGTACAACTATATAAAAGGTATGTCTAACACTATTATAAGGTATAATTAACATAACATAAAAGGTATATCTAACATAACTAAAAGGTACGACTAACAATATTAAAAGGTATAGTTAACATAACATAAAAAATACCTTTAACATAACTAAAATGTATGTCTAACACAACTAAAATGTATATTTAACATAACATAAAGATCAGACACCTGGAAGCATATTTGGGCGAATTTTGTCCGTGACCTAGAGGTGCGTAGGGGCGCGTGCAGACGCGTATGAGCGCGTGCGGATTGAATTTATGGGCCGGGTCGGAAGTGGTGCATGTATCACATGCACAATGTGTATATAAGTTTTTGTCTATTAATTGATATTTTGGTAGATGAAATACATTTTTTTTATATGTATGAAGTAATTCTTTTGAGAATTTGTGATTTGACAAGTAATACTATGTAATATATGTATCATGTTATACTTTTATACGTATTATGTAATACTCTTGCTACCAAGATTCTAAATTCTTGATTAATGTTAACTCTTTCTCATCATGTAATATTTTTCGTACGCATTATGTAATACTTTTGGAAATTCTAATTTGATAAATATTTGTATGTAATATTTTTTGTCTATAAAATAATACTTTTATATGTAGCGAGAAATACTTTTGGTTTCATAACTTCAAATCAAGGATTAATTTTGAAAAATTGTACTTTGATGAGTTATACTTATATTCTCGTAATTTAAATATTTTTATGTATATCATTCAATAATTTTATATATATTATGTAATATTTTTGAAAGTATCACATGATAATATATAAAAATATTATTAATACTTTTATGTGCATTATATACATAATATACACAAAAATGCGTCATGTACATATTAATGTATCATCCAACATTTTTATTGTTGGAAATTGGAAGAGAAGGTTGGTCTTGACCAATCTTTGACCAATTTTTAATGTTGATTCCATTTTAAATAAATGGAAATAAATTGCTAAATCGGAATCTACGTTCCGTGTAGATGAATGTAGTATATTTACTTTCGAATTTCCAATTTCGGGTAAATGAGAAATTAATACACAAAGTTGGCAACTTGGATCCTTCTTGTGAAGGAAAATGGAAAAAGATGAATGTTGTCCCACATTGGAAAATTGTGGAAAAAGTTTCACTTTATTAATAGGAGCACATTTATAAGAGATAATCATGTGTGCCTCCAGTCGGTGGGCCGGATCGGGTCAGCCGGGTTGGGTCGGACCAAGTTAGGCGTGGAGGGGTGTGACCCTTGGGTTCAAATGGTTTAACCCTTGTGAAGCGGTGTGAACACACCACTTGGATCCAAGGGTTCCAAGGGTGGTGTCCATTGTGGGAAGAGACACATCTCCTTACTTCCTATAAATAGGAGGCCCCCTCATTTCATTTTTTCATTCCAATAGTCATTTTTTTTAAGAAAGTCTCGAGTATTGAGTAAGTTCGCCAATAGCTTTTGGGTTGTTGTGTAATATCGTCTTACGGAGAAAGAGTCTAGCTTTTGCCTCGATTTAACCTCGTAATTGTACATCTTTTCAATACACCTAAACATATATTATCCAACATTTATATATATCGGGTAATAATTTTGAATCAACAATAATGATTGATCGATCTCGTGTTACCGGCTCGAATCGACTAGTCTCAAAGAATGAGATCCGTGAGACAATCTCACACAAGACTACTATTACTTTGAGTAAGAAATATTTTTTTAGTTAATTAAGAAACATATTTAATGTATTTGAAAAAAGAAATTTTCTTTTCAATTTACTTTTTATACCTTTATTTATTTATCTCAAAACTGCCAATGATAACAAGTGGTATTCTTAAAAACCGTCCACATAAATTTCATGATTTTATTTTAAAGGACTTATAATTAGAAAAATGATTATGATGTAGGATAATAAAATGAATAGTGAACTATAGTTATGAAATAGAGAGATTATTAAATAATTACATAATAGGTATTTAAACATAGACAAAATGTAGCACCCCGGATCAAAATGAGCATAATTGAAAAATTAAATATTTGAACCCTGACTTAATTATGTGCGTATGTTTTGACTGTTTAATTCAGTACATGCGTTTCAGATACTTGGCTAACGCCGGTTTTAGATTTAGATGGGTATATTTTTCGTGACATGGAACCTAGAATATGATTTTACCAAGAGATTCGTATCGGAAATACGAGAAAACAGAAACAAACTAGCGGTTAATCGGAGACCCGTAGTTCAACTAACGAAGGAAAGGGTAAAATTTTGATAAAAGGTAAAAATAAAAATAATATTTTAATGAAAGGTAAATTGAGATATTTTTGGTAAATAGTAACTTTTCAACGGTAAAAAGGTAAATTCCAAAATCTATAAATAGGGGCTCATAATTTTCAAAACTTATACGTTTTCAAAGCCGACGACCCGAGCGACGCTCGCGACGCGAACACGTAAGTTCTCTTTCTTTTCTTTTCCTTTACGTTTTTAATTTCCGCCGCCGCCGGAGTGCCGCCGTCGCCGCCACCGCCGCCCCCGGCCAGCTGTGGTGCTGGTGGTGGTGTGCCGGGTGTCGGGTGCGCGCCGGGTTGTGCGTCGGGTCGGGCGTCGGGTGCGCGTCGGGTCGGGCGTCGGGTGCGCGCCGGGATGTGCGTTGGGTCGGTCGTCGGGTGTGCGTCGGGTGCGTGCTGGGTGCGCGCCGGGTGCCGGGTGTGCGTTGGGTGCGTGCCGGGTGCCGGGTGTGCGTCGGGTGCGTGCCGGGTGTGCGTCGGGTGCCGGGTGTGCGCCGGGTGCCGGGTGCGCGCGGGTGCGAGCGCCGGGGGTCCAGCGTGCGCGGGCGACGGGGACCGGGTGGCTGAGGAAACTCGGCAGCTGCCAGGTGATGCGCGAGCTGTCGGGTTCGCTTTCGCCCGACGCCGGGTACCCGCGAGCCCCGGAGCACGTAATGCCGTACTTTCGATCCGTCGTGTCTTTAACGAGCGTTCTTCCGCCGGAACCTTTTACAGCTTTAATTATACTGTATTTAAGATCTAAGAAAAACACCGTAATTATGTAGGCTACTTGTTGGACTAGTCTTGGAAGTTTTGGGTTGTTGGACGTACTGTTATATCTACTCACGCGGTAACCACTATACGAGGTGGGGGTAATTTCTAACTCTGGATCTGTTTACAGCTTTCCCTATTTGTGAAATATGATTGGGAATCTAAGTGCTGTGTTTATACTTGTTGTGCCATATTATATCTGTGAAAGGACCGAGGTCCTCCGATCATGCATTCTGTTCGTCCCCTGCTATTTTCTACTACTCAGTGGAGGTGTCGTGAGCCTCTTTAAATGCACTAACGGTGAGATACCGTTATATAGGGTAAGACGGGGGAATCCCGCACCTATACGTCCCTTGCCATTTCTAATATCTGCTTTGCATATATCTGTGCTGTGACAACGTGACTGTAAGTTAGCTTTTCGGTATTTAAATTCTGTCAGGAGTCTTATGAGGTGGATGTTATCCCCACTGAGTGTATTCAACGCACTCACCCCTTAATCTGTACTCACACTACAGGAGATGAGGAAGCTGGTGAACCCTAGATGGAGGGAGATAGTGCTAGCTGTTGGTTTTTCTGATAAATGGTCTAGTTAAAACATTTCCGAACACGTTTTCAAACAGTTTATGATCTGTATATATCTTTGGGTTCTGGTGAGGATGGGAGATCCTGATGTTTAGCTTCCGCTGTATTTGATGTATATTATCGGTGAGAGACCGAATGATATCGGCCGAGGCCGAAGGTTGTTGTGAGATGGTTTATTGTCGTCCCTTATCTCTTTCTTCTGTTGTCCCTTGCTTAACTCTTTCTGTATGTGTTATGCATCCCTTGCTTTTCTATCTTCACGCCCGGGTAAAACTCTGATATTTTTAACGAAAGATTTTGGGGCGTGACACAAAAAATCATATGCCCCAGGGGATCCGACCCGACCTGGCGCTTGGGCCGCTTCCACGCGCCCTTGCCGTGCGTCCACGCGTGCGCACATGTTGGTATTACACATTTGTTCTAAAGGTATCACGCATATACTCTTCAAGTATCAAATACATTTAGTTCATGTTTGTAATACCTATAAAACAAATGTGTGATACCTCAAAACCGCGCGCCCATGCACTCATGTTGCGCGCGCACGCCGCGCGTACCTCACAAGTCTAAATGTATCACACATATACTCTTCAGGTATCACATATGTGTAATACCTATAGAACAAATGTGTGATACCTCAAAACCGCGCGCACCCATGTTGCGCTCCCACACCGCGTGCTCACGCCGTGCGCCCACACCCGTCGCATGCGCACCTCACAAATCTAAAGATATCACACATATACTATTCAGATAAATACCTTTGTAATACCTATAGAATAAATCTGTAATACCTCAATAATATATGCACGAAAAAAAATAAAAAATATATATGTGTGTGGGGGTCGGGCACACAAGTGTCACTCTTAAACATACAGGTAGGAATAATAATACGATAGAATTATGCCTAATTTTCTGATCTTATATTTAAGTGCCAAACAAAAATACTTTCGGATCATATAAATCCAAAACTCGCACAACTAGGGATATCATTCCCAATCCCACACATATCCTTAAGGGTAAAATAGTAAATTCGCTAATTGTTGCTTTGGCGAAAATAAAATCTGATCTGGCGAGATTACAAATATTGGAAAACGAAGCAAAATTTCTCTTATAAAATCCCCTTTCGTCCAGAAAAATCTCATACCTCTCTCTCTGCTAGGTTTTTTTTTTGGCAGAAATTCACTCAATCAATTCGAGAACGATGTCGTCGTCCGCGGTGGAGAACGGCACCAAGAATATTACTCTGCGCAGTTCCGATGGCGAGATTTTCGATGTGCCCGAGGCGGTGGCTCTCGAGTCTCAGACGATCAAGCATATGATCGAGGACGATTGCGCCGACAACACTATCCCTCTCCCCAACGTCACCGGCAAAATCCTCTCAAAAGTCATTGAGTACTGCAAGCGCCACGTTGAAGCCGCCGCTTCCGCGACCAACGCCGACGACAAACTTGGCTCCGCCGTTTCCGATGAGGACCTCAAGGTTTTTGACGCCGATTTCGTCAAAGTCGACCAGGCCACGCTGTTTGACCTTATTTTGGTATGAATTAGGGTGAAAATTTAATTGATTTTAGGATTTTGTATTATTTTTGTGCCCTAGATTTACTCTGCGAATTGTGCGTTAGGGTTTCTGTTGATGCTGACGGTTATGATTTGTGTTTGGTGTTGCTTGGTTTATTTCTAACTCTGATAATGTTATTGTTGCTGTGGATCGTTGCCCTCAAATGTGTATATAGTTTCCTGTTTATTCAATGTTAGGTTGTATGTTTTACTCTGATGATTTATGATAGCGTGCTACCTTACTGGTGTTGATTGTTCAGTTTTTGTGTTTTCTTGGATTACGATTGTGGTATTTTTGAGCAACTGCTCGCTTACTATGAAAATTGAGGCTTTACGGTTATTTTTCTTGATTTGTAACTACTCATATTACAAGGCTATTAATGTTTTTGTTTTCGTATGTGCTTTACTCCTACTCCTTCTACCCCCACCCCCACCCCCATGTTGCTGGGGCTCATTATGTGCTAATGGACTCAGATATGAGTGTTAAGTTACTAATGTTGGACATTTCTGGATTGAAAGTTTAATTTGGTTAGAGCTTCCATCTTGCACCTTGCCTATATGAATGGACATATTGTGTGAACTATTTGGGTTTCTGATTTTGTTGATTGTGGACATGATTGCGATAAGATACTGGTTTAGGGGTATTTTTGTATATATATATATATATATATATATATATCTGTTCTGTGTTTTGACCTGGTGAAGCTAAATATTTCGACTCTTTTTGAAGAAATTTGCCATATCATGTTTTGCTGCTTGATTGTTAGGATGATTAGAACATACTTCCACATTTGTAAAACTGGAGTCAAGTGGTTGTAATAGTCTTGAGAAAATGAAGCTTGCATGTTGTGAGATAATTTCATGATGTATTTTTTGTCTACATTTTCACTTTGCTGCCCTATTTGTGTGTATACAGTGACAAGGATTTCTGCAACATGATGTTTATAGTTCAATGAGAATGACTTGAAAGGACTTTGTTTAGAGCTTGTGTCTATGTATCTGCACAAACTATTGTAGAGTACTAGCGAACAGATGTTCTAACTAGTTATTTGTTTTTACTTATTTGTAATTACAAACTAGTTCTACTAACTCACCAGCCTGCACATAGCACTGCATTATTTATCTTTGATTTACTCTATTTGTTGATAACATCAGAAGGAAGTTCAAAACTATATTATTTCATTAATCTAAAGCAATTGAAATTTTACTTTTCCTCTGCTTCCTGACATACTCTTCATTATTTCATTTGCAGGCTGCTAATTACCTGAATATCAAGACCCTTCTCGATCTGACTTGTCAAACTGTTGCTGATATGATCAAAGGAAAAACCCCAGAGGAGATTAGAAAGACGTTCAACATCAAGAATGACTTCACCCCTGAAGAGGAAGAGGAGGTCCGAAGAGAGAACCAATGGGCTTTTGAGTAGAGCAATTGCAAATAAATAATCCATTAGCTCTCAATCAAACTGATGGTTTCTGACTTGTTTTAGTCTTTGATATTTCATGTTCTGTGAAGATTGTTTGCTCTTGACTGTTATTATGCATATCTTTCTCTTTCCCCCCTTCTTTTGTTGGGAAGGATTATCGTTGATTATGTGACATATTATTTCCCTATTAAATCATTGCCCTCTTTTGCAAATGTTGGTTGCCCTGAGTTTCAATGGAGATGATTCCTAGACTAGCCAAAAGTTGCCTGGGTAGGATTTTCATGTGATGAGAACTAATTGCAATTGCTGGGGACTAGGAGTGAGCATTATTTGGTTCAAACTGAATTGAACTTATGGATGCTATTGATTTTCAGAATTTCGGTTCGGTTATGATAAAAGTCATAATGAAACTAAAAATTCGTGTTTGTGGATTGAGGATGCTATTGATTTTCAGAATTTCGGTTCGGTTATGATAAAAGTCATAATGGTATTAAACCTCAATCCACAAACACGAATTTTTGGTTCCGTTAAGTACTATTAACGCGGCTTGGAAAAATTCAATTTGACCCAAAAGTTGTTGTCTAAACGTTCCAATACTAAAATTTTGGTTGATTCGGTTTTAAGTGAATTGAACAATTCAGTTCACTTGATACTCGGTTTCGAAATATTTATTTTCTTTTGTTTTTCGGTTCCATTCTTAAAGAATTACAATTTGTTATCAGTTTTTTTGGTATTGGACCGACCGATTGATCACATCTCTACTAGGAGTAGGGAGTTATAGAACATAATGGAGTTGCACAACTTAAAGAGATTCCCACACTATTAGATCCAATCTTCTGTGCCATGCCTCACTTTATAACTATACACATCTATTAGCTGAGGCCTAAAAACCCCTTTATTATTGAGAGGCCTGAAAACTAGCTTTGCCAAAAAATATGTAAATGATAGCAATTGTAAATATGTCTTTATAAGATTGATTTTATTAAGTAGAACCTCATGAATTTCTTCCACTACAAGTATTTGTAGTTAAATAAGGCCTTTTTGGGCATTATTTGTTTTCCATTGCTAACAACATAGGGACTCCGAACCTTATACTTCTGATTAGACCATGTTATTGAACCAAACAAGTGGTCCTCTGTTGCTGTAGTAAGTTTAAATGTCACTTGAAACCTTAATTTCTCAACACCCTTAGTGAATTCCAATTTATTTGGCACCACTTGTACGTTCAAGTTATCAGGAGCTTCAACAACGGCAGTGTATGTTGCATCTTCTTCACCAGTATTAGTCACTGTTCTGCTCACTGTTTTGCTGTCATTTTCTTTCAAGCTTGAAATGGCTATTGAAGGATAGTTCATGTTGGAGACTGAATCAGAACTCGAGTTGTTCGGGCAAGAGAAGTTGTTTGGAAGAGACGATGCGATGTTTTTAATCTTGGTTGTGTCATAGCCAAGGTTGCAAAGGAACTCAAGGTAATCGATGGTCTCAGTCTCGTAGACGAGCCCTGGATCGGATGGCCCTGATAGGCTTATTTCCCCTGCTCCTATGTCGTAAGGCGTGGCTGTTGATCCCGTGTTTGTTGTGACCGGGGCGAGTAAATTGTTCGTCTGTATTGCTGCAATGAGATCAAAACAGCTTCTGTAAACGGCATTTTTGAACATATATCGATGTTGTTTGTCTTGGTCAGGATTATAATGGTTAGTATAAAAAATCCACCTCAAGTATTACATTTTTTCAATTTGTAACCTACGGGCTATTTCTGATCACTTGAATTTGAAGTTCCAATTTTATTAACCAGAATACATGAAACTTTCATCAAAGTACTCGGCATTTAAAACTAAGCAAAAGTCCCTAATCAATTTTCTGATTCCCGTTCGATAAAAACTCAATTTGAGCAAATCATTTTGAAAAAAATCTTGAACTTTGATGTGCAATCGAAAAAAGAAAAAAAGATAATACTTGAATTAGGTTTTTGATATTAAGCGAGATTATAAATATGGGACCTGTAGTCATGATGGCTGATTGGATTGCAGAGGGAGTCCATGAAGGATGGTGTGACTTGACGGTTGCAGCTAGGCCGGAAACGTGAGGGCAGGCCATCGATGTGCCCGAGATTATGTTGAAGAGCGGTGGTTCCTTACCCGGGATAGCCTCTCCTTCGTCGTTTGAGGGCCACGCTGCCAGAATAGCTACACCCGGTGCTGCAATATCCGGCTACAAAACAACCATCTTTACTCGTACATGCCCAAGTATATGGGCTATGTAACGCTTATGTCCACCATAAGCCACAGGATGTGCGACACAGTTTAAAAAAATCAACAAACACAAACTAGTGATTTTTTCAAACTGTTCCACATGTCACACATCCTATTGTGTGGGAGTAATACTCAAAATTAGTCAAGTATACGTCTTTCTAGAAACGAGGCGAATGTTACCTTGAGAAGGTTTGGAATTCCATAAGTGGGCCCTCTTGATGAGAAGTAGGCAACTACTGGGGCTGGCTTGTAGTTTTGTGTAACCACAGTTGGCAGAATTGTGGTCAGTGGATTGCTGTTGCAATGTCAAAACGAAGTCGTTTCAGTTCTAAACACGAAATGTAATATTATTTGTGTCGAACGATTATTACCTGTTTGAGTTTATGTAAGATAGTATGTCAGTTCCATCCTCATCAGTGACGACAGCAATTGGATTGTTGCCATATTTTGATACTACTTGTCTTTGATCATTGTCGATCATTATCATTCCGATTGCGCCTTGGCTTTTCAATGAGTTGAACTTGTCACCAGCGTAGTAAAGTTTATCCTTGTTATTACATACAACTATCTTTCCCTTCACTTTGCCATCGTCTAATGAACCTGGCATGCAATTTCTGAAAGATGCCATGTCATTTCAACAGTACTTGAATTCAAATGTTATAAATCATAGGAATTTCTTGTCTGTAGATTGTACCTTGCACTATCATCATCAGTTTCATTAGAAGAAGACTTTGCTGAGAATCCATCTATCAAGGGATAAATGGCTGATTTACTGAGATTGGAGAAGTTGATGCCTCCACCCTAAGTTAACACACACACATCAAAAATTTTCTATATACCTCAGTGTCCCTTTCTCTTCCCACATCTCAACTATCTATCTCCGATCTCTTAGACGATTTTCTATATAACTTTTGATGTTCTGTGTTTCTCGACATATGTTTTGAATATGTTTTTTGGTAAAACCTTAGATCTCGGAACTACTTAGCATGGAGAAGTTGGACCTCAATGGTAATAAGTAGCTTTGATATAAGGTTTCACTAGAAAAAAAAAAAAATTGAAATCGATCTTGTAGCTAAGCACCATCGAGATCCAACTTCTATAGTTTAAGGGCGTTTATGTCATTTGACCTCTGATTTGAATAGAAAACATGGTTTTCTATAGAAAATGTATATTTGATTTTCCTTGATGTACAATGAGTAGAAACAAAAGATGTAATGATAAATGAGTCGATTACCTTAACCACCTTGCTTCCTCCTAACACAATTTGAGTCTCAAAATCGCGATCAATGGTGGTAGCAGCCACGGTCAAGATCCAAGGGGCTACATTGACGACGGTTGCAGAATAAGGTCCACTATTGCCAGCAGAGCACGCCACGATGATCCCCTTTTCGACAGCATGAAAGGCTCCAATGGCAATAGGATCGGTGGAAAAGTCGGGTAGACCGGGTGAGGCGCCTAAGGAGAGGGATAAGACATCGACACCATCAGCAATGGCATCATCGAAGGCTTTAAGAATGGCAGAGCCAAGGCAGCCACCACCGCTACAGACACGATACATGGCTATTCTCGAGCCCGGTGAGCCGCCTTGTGCAGTCCCTTTAGCAAGGCCATAGTAAGAGGCCCCAGAAACCCCCCTCCCTGCTGCTGTCGATGCCACATGTGTACCATGCCCACTCTCGTCCCTTGGCGTCCCAAATGGACTTACACCCGAATTTGGATCATCGTAATACCGTGCTCCTATCACTTTCCTATATATGCATATTTCTCGTATCGATTAATCAAAGTAGGAATAAGTGTTACATGATTCGAATATTAGTATGGTCGAAATTGACATTTTTATCCTTAATGAAATAAGTCTAGTTTGGTTTGAAGCGTGTGTGGATTTTGCATGTCTGATTCGAGATTTAAGTGGACTTTTATAAACTTGTATTTGTTTTGGAATTTTATAGGATAGATTAAGGGTTGAGATTTGACTATGACATTGAGAATCATAAAAGAAAAACAAAATGTAGTATATTATTTTATTTTGAAAATCTTAATGTTGTTGAAAAGTGGGACAGACTTATAAGATTTTGTAATCCAATTTTGCACATTTCAAATTCGGCCGGACACATCCCAGTCCAAAGAAATTCTATTGGGCTATTATTCTTATTTGGCTTTTTGGACCCATTTTCACCATACATAATCTAAAAATATCCAAATTGTTTTTACCTATTGCAGCTAGAGGTAGTGAAATTCTTGCCTTCCATGCATTTCCCCTTCCAACGTGATGGGATGGGACTGAGATCCTCATCAATGAAGCTCTCAGATTCAGGCCAAATTCCTTTCAAATTCACAACCATAATCAATAACATTATCATCATCATTTTCACTTAATAATAGTTAAGTTACCTGTGTCTATGATGCCAATAATAGTATCGACTTCAGATGAAGAAGAGTCATTAGCATAAGTACTAGCAGAAGAATCAATTTTCAAAGCAGTTTGATACTTCAAGAAATCCCAAGAACGTGTCGTGTGAAGCTCTAAAACAGGATCAGGAAAAACCGACACCACTCCCGGCCTTTGAGCTATTGATTTCGCTTCTTTCTCTGATAAACGAGCTGCAAAACCCGCGAACCCATTGCTGTATGTATGCACAATAGAACTCTTCTTCCTATATATATAGTAACCATTAATTTATCAACTTCAAAAAAAGAAGAAGTGCATATTAATTAGAGTAACTAAAATTAATTAAACCTTTTGGTCAAGGAGGTTAGTAACTGCATGTGATCATTTCTTGGGGCTCCATTGGAAGAAACTGAGGCCCCCATGTAGACAATATAAACCGGATTATCTTGTGCATAGCTAGTTTCTCCAAGAAACGAGAGGAGCAGAAGAAGAAAAGTCATGAAACAAAGGCAAAGAGGTCTCATGATTAATATTGCACTCTTGGATTGAAGCAATTAAGTAATCAAGGTCTTTATATAGGGATGATATATGATCATATCACTTAGCTAATGGATTCATGCGTGTTGAATCCCACTCTAATCTATCTCTTTCCACATCCACTTAAAGTGGCAATATTGCATACACTCTACATGTAAATGGTGGGGGAGATTGGCAAAGACTTGAAGCATTAATTAAGTTTCTATTTTGTTATTAAGACAGCAGCATATTCATATATACAATGTATACAGTTTAATGAAAAGTGTACGCAAATGTAAGAAGCATTCTCCATGCTTTTGAAATGGTTGTAACAGAATGCTAAGTTGAACCCTTTAATCATACACACTTTCATCTTTTTTGACAATTAATTAAAGTTTCACAATCTGAGGATGTCTTTTAGGCATGAGTTTTAAAATTTACGAGAATCACACAATCAAAGTAATACAAAAACATACGGGTAAACTAGTTAGGTGGAAGAAACGACATCGTTTTAAAATTTAGGGTAATTTGTATTCCAATTCTATGCGCACGGTAGAGAATCTTTATCCTAACGACTTACACATTTGTTAATTAGATGTGGATAGTTGCGCTAAGTAGACATCCTTAAATTCCTAATGGGTCGATATATATGGAACATTACTTTAAAGTGATGGATCGAAATTGAGTGCATTTTTAATATGATGCACTTTGAAATATTACTAGTGACGGGTGATTGTATGTTACCTACTGCTTTTATATTGACTCCTGTAGATATGATTCTAAAAGAATCAAATATTTTTCATGAGTAAGTTTCCTATACAACTGGTGCACAATGTAATCGAGTAGACCAGGATCGATCCGGATCAATTTTTTTTTATCATGTGTTACCTTTAAATTATATTAGTATGATCTTAATGCTATATTACTATGATTTTTATGTACAAATATTTTTATCTTTATATAATACTTTAACTTAAAAATTTTTTTTAGTACAATTTGTACATTTATACATTTATGTGATATGACTCATACATTTATGTGATATTACTTATACCTTTATATCAATATAGTCATATATTTATGTAATATATAAATGTACAACTAACATAACTAAAATGTATAAAAGGTATTAATGTTTGTGTAAAAAAATGTAAAGGTATAAAAGTTATAACATAAAGGTATACATATTTTTCCAGAAAATACAGAAAATAAATTAAGTGTGTGGCGCCCTCCAATAATTTAATTTAACTAAGACTTATTATAGTGTTCAAATTCAATTATAATTCTTCTTTTAAAAATTTAACCACCCAAAAAAATTAACTGTTTTCCATATACAATGTATGTGATCTAAACTAGTATATATATATATATATAGTATTTTATAGGTACTTATATCATGTAAGTTTTTATATGAATTTATGATTTGGTATTAGTAATTTAATTAAACCGACTATGTAAAAAAAAAAAAAAAAAGTAGATTTTTGTAGCAAAAATCAAATCGTTTGGTATAAAATTTCAAATTCAAATATATTTGGATTCGAATGTAATATTCAACCATTACATATGAATCAAATAAGAATCAAGTTTTTTGAATTGAATAATAAAACAAATATAAAAACGAATATTCACCGTATTAATAAAAAACAAATAGAATCATGATACTCGTGTCGATTTGATTTTTTTATAACTTTACGTGTGGATGTGTGACCAAGATCAGTTTAAAAAAAAATAAAATTAGTTGTTGGATTTTTTAGATTAACATATCACACATCCCAATTGTTAATATAGAGCGCCCATGGATAGCATGAAATTAATCAGGCAGATTAGTGAATTCAATAAGAAGAGGGTTCCAAAATTGAACCAACAACTTTGCTTGGCATTAGAATAGTTATGGTGATAAAAAGCAATAAGATTTTACTCCATCTACTAAAACTAGTGCGCCACTGAACTCAATCACCATTTTGGTATTTGCCAGTTTCATATATAATTCAAGATTTTGATCCTTAATTCTATATAGGTGTACCAAGTGATGGGCCTAATTTTGGCTGCTTCTAGTGAGTGGGATTTGATTAATGTGGTGTTATCACCAGCCAATTGCAAAAAGAAGAATGTTACATAATTTATAGGCCTGCCTGCCCAGCTCACTTCTGATTGGTTAATTAGGGATTGTAAATGCCAATTCTAATCCACCCCGCAATATTTCCTCTTGCACCATCTTAGTTTTTCATCCACTAACGGATCTAGGATTTTAATTGAGGGGCCCGTTAATGTAATTTTTTCAATCTCATTTGGATTTTGATTGATTTTTGATTTAGGTATTTCGTGTTTGACTCTACTGAAAAGTTGGAAATCGATCTAACAGTCGAGTAATAAAAAGATATAATAATTCTAAATTGAGAGTATAAATTTGTCACAATATCAATATAAATTCTAAACTTAATTACATCTAAACTTGACAACATTAATGTAAAAAAAACATATAACTTGGTAGAACTTTCGGACTTATAAACATGTAAATAATAAAATATTTTAAACAATATTTCAAGCATTAATCAAAAAATAAATAAACAACCAAATCCAAAATCATTCATCATTGTTTTCTAAGTATCACTAAATCACATATACAATTTCAAACATAATAAATCAACAATAATGCACACAAAAAAAGTAAAAAAATAATATAAAGGTAGGATTTTATCTTGAAATTATATAAAGGAGAAATTGAGAGAAGAAAAAAAGAGTTTTTTTTTTTTTTTAAATAAATTTGGAAAGGAAAAGCTTGCTGGTACTGGGAGTCTAAAATGGTAAGGATCTTAATAAATTTCCTTTTTTTTTTTTTAAAATTTAAATTGTAAAATTCCAACACTACCCTAAATAAGTTTATAAAATTCAAAGGGGGCCAGTGCCTCCCTTGGCCCATGAATGGATCTGTCTCTGATTTCATCCCCCATTTGATGACCTACAACCGGGGACTCGCGTTTTAGAAGTCATATAAGTAAGTTTTACATGTAAGATGATTTCATGAATCTCTTTAATAAGATGGAGATCGATATATATATATATATATATATATATATATATATATATATATATTATATCAGTTACAATTCGATCAATTCATATCAGTACTGATCAATTTTCTCCCAATCGTACAATCACATATAAAAATATCAATGCATTTTGTATCAATAATTATTTTATCAATAAAAATTTAAAAATAGATGATATACATTAATGAATTTTACCAAGGTGGGGTTTAAAATATTAAACTAATAACCAATAATCAAACCATTTGATTACCTATCTTATTATGATGTTGTGATCGCTATGATTTTGAAAATTAAATAAATGCATTAATTATATAGCAAATCCTCTTAATATTGAGATACCCCAGAATCTGTCCTTTATTCTCTATTATTCCTTCAATTTTATATTCTTGTTGTTTTTCTTAAATTTATTTTAGATTTCTTTAATTTGATTCTATTTTCTTTAATGAACGGAAAAGAAAGAAAAACATATTTCTTTTGAGACAAAAACTTTTGTGTACCTGGTGCACGGACCTTAGATCCGTTCATTCGGGTCGATCTGACCCGCCATGCGCCCGCAGGTCGCAGATAAAATCCGCCCAAACATGCTCCCAAGTGTCAGACTTTTATGTTTTGTTAACTATACATTTTAGTAGTGTTAGTAATACCTTTTAGTTATGTTTGTCATATATTTTGTAAGACTAGCTGTACCTTAGCATTTTTTTAGACAGACATATTAACTTTTCATTCATTTTAGTTATAACAGTCATACATTTTAGTTATGTTAGATATATCTTTTAGTTATGTTAGTTGTACATTTATATATTACATAAAGGTATGACTATGTTGATATAAAAGTATAAGTAATATCACATAAAGGCATGAGTACAAATTGTGGCGAAATTATGGTTTTTTTTAGAGTTAAAAGTATTAAATAAATGTATGATATTTGGACATAAATTTATGATAAATGTATGATTAATATAATATAACTGTATGAGTAATATAATATAAATGTATGATTAACATAATATAAATGTTAGAGCCAAAAAAATAAAAATAAAAATGTGCGGATTGGGGTCAACCCACACCCGAACCCGACCCGAATACATGTGTGCATCAGGTCCACATGAGTGCTACTCTTCTTTTTAATATTTTCAATACCAATAAGAAAGTCCTAAAACCAGGGAATAGACCTACCATCACTAAAAAAAGACTAAAACCAAAGAATTAAGCCTATTACTACATAAACTTTGAAAAGATGTCTAAAACCAAAGAAAAAGACCAAGCAAAAATATCATTTGCTGATTGTAATCATTGAAATTTGAACCTTGGTTGCAGTTTCTATAGGTGAAAAGGAGCACTCCAACAGGCCACATTCATTCTATAAATTAAAAGTTTATAAGAACCATATATATATATATATGGGAAAACATCAATTTTAGTCCCGTAACTAAGGTCTTGTTCAATTTTGGTACCGTCGCTTTTCACTTTCCGATTTTAGTCCTTTAACTTTTTAATTTGTCCAATTTGCATCCAATTTTGACCCGATTTTAGGCACGTCAGCAAATTTGACCGCCACGTAGGCAAATCCGGTGGCCACGTCAGCAAATTTGCCTACGTGGCGGTCAAATTTGCTGACGTGCCTAAAATCGGGTCAAAATTGGATGCAAATTGGACAAATTAAAGAGTTAAAGGACTAAAATTGGAAAGTGAAAAACGACGGTACCAAAATTGAACAAGGCCTTAGTTACGGGACTAAAATTAATGTTTTCCCTATATATATATATATATATATATATATATATATATATATATACTAGTTGAGAACACGTGTGTTGCACGTGGAGAGACAAACTTTTGAGACCTATAATTTGATTGATTTCGTGATTTTTTTTTCCTTTCACTTGTTCTTCAATAATTTGTTGAAGTGTATTCAAATTACTTAATATTTGATTATTATAAGTTAATGTTTTTTCAATTTAAAATAGGTATCATAACAACAATAATTTATTAAGAAAAATATCATGAGATCCTCGAAATTGTGTGTGGTTAAGTATGAGTATAATTCAATTTGAAATCCAAATATACCGGAAATATTGTTTTGGGAGTCGTCAAAAAAATGTTAAAAAAATATTATTTGTACTTGATTATAAATTCTAATTCCTCTATTCTTATAAATTAAAATATTAAAAAAATAATAAGTATCAAATTTCTGAAACAAAAGATTATAATTCTAATTTGACAACTAACTATACCTTATTTGATCTTCTTTTCTGTCTTATTATTATTTTATTCGTGATTTGGTTAATCTTTGATTGTATTATCCTCCTCATCGTCAGATACATGGATGCATTCCTTGTTTTTTATCTTTTTAATTTTTCTTTTTTTCTTATGTTCATCACCTGTTTGTTTTATAATTCTACAGAGGATTGTTTTATATAGATATTGAGTTCCATTACCTCACCAAAATATATAAATTCGGATTGTATTCAACTTTATCACCATCATTTTGGGTTATATTAACTGTCACTCTATCATGACCTTTGTAAATATACTTGTAAAGGTACTTCATAGTCGTCACCCCGAGCATATCTCAACATTGATGTTATAGTTATATCTGTACAACAAATATGGATTGTAAGGAAGCACCCATTGATCATTCAATTTAGCATTGCGAATTTGAACAACCACCTCATTTTTTTTTTTTTATCTTCTATAGATTGGATAGCTATCTTTACCTTATATAAGGTTTTCACAAAAAGGTTTTAGATAATGACATTTGTTCTTACGTACATATTAGAGAGGAAATAAGTCACTAAAATTTGGTGAAGTATAAACAAAATAAAGATAGAGAATGACGTAAAATTTTATAGCATTAGCATTTGATTACTAACAAGTTAACTGTGAAATATTAGAGATGGACATCATCTGTACATGCATGATGCACCTCTAATTATATTCATATTAATAGATCTTCAATTCCATATTAGAGATAAAAATTCAGTCAATAGAGATAATAAATCTCTACAAATTAGAGACTGGACTAATGATTTCTTAGAATCTGTCACTAATATAGATTGATGCAAATATTTTAATGAGTTTCAATTTTTTTGGATAATGACATTTGCACTTATCTCTCAACATACATGAATTTTTTTCGATTTTTTTTCACCACACAGTCCATGTTATATGTGTTTATTCACCAATTCATATATCCGAAGATTATTTTCTTCATTAGGAATTTCAGCACATACAAACTTATCAAACTGGCCAGCTGTATGAATTTTATATTCGTCCTTTAGAATTATAAGTAGATGAGCATGTGGTAGTCCCCTTTTCTGAAATTCGACCACATGAACATGTGCATCAACTTTTCTCAATATTTAGTTCTTAAATAATTGATCTTTCAAGTCATGCAAATTTTCTTGGAAATCTCTCACATCTAAATCTTGACGATCTTGAGCTTTTTGACTTTCATATAAATTTTCTTGTATTTCTATCCAATTAGGAATGCAAGTCATGGTAATAAATATATCTAGTTTTTTTATATCTTTGGACTAAGCCAATCCATCAAGATATCTCTGTCGCATATGCCTTCGGCCACCAATAAATGATGCAGGAAGAAAAATTCTCAACCCGATATATTTAAAGAATATTAAAATAATATACCTTTAGAGTTACATAGATTCGTTTGAACTTGTAAATTACATATTGTTTGTCTCTTTTCATGATTCTGCAAAACATGTTCTCTATATAGTTTTTTTTTTCTTAGCATCATTAACATTTACATATCTTCTATTCTATCCAACAAGTTTCCTTTGACGCCATTTATATTTGGAGTCGGTTGTTCAAACATACAATTATTCAAAAAACATTCAATATAAAATGAGATCACAAACAAATAATAGTAATACACTCATTCAAAAAAATTAAATATAAAATGAAAACGCAACCATCAGTTGCTTCATCAAAACTATTAAAAGTTTTTGGATCTCCTGGGAATATGGATATCAGCTTAGCATTTAACTTATCAACTTGCTCATTTTTTGCAGATAATATGGCTCGCTCTGTCATGTATTTTACTGATTCTGCATTCTTCTATAAGTCTGGGAAAATAATATTGATGAGTCGTTGTATAGAATCTTCTTCATTATCATACTCAATGATCATTTCATTTGGAATTGAGATATTTCCTTCATTATTTGTTGGTTCCTCTCCGTTACCAATTCGTAGCAAGAATTCACTAAAATTAGGATCTTTTACAGCTCTCATATTTTTATTTAACCATATTTTCTGCATTCTTGGCCACATATATGATTGGACCATGTTAGTAGATATTGCTTGTAAAATTGTTGCCCTTGGGACAACAGGTAAAACTTGTCTAAAATCTCCTCCAAAAACTATCACTTTTCCACCGAAATCTTTATCATTTCCAATAACATCCTTCAATAATGTATCCACATTTTCAATTGCCCATCATTTTACGATTGGAGCTTCATCCCATAAAATTAAATTTGCTCTACGCAATAATTCTAAGGTACCACTTTGTTTGGAAATGGAACATTTACTGTTTTCATCTGTATTTATTGGTATTTTGAATCGTGAATGTGTTGTTCTTCCTCCTGGCATTAATGCGGTTGCTACTCCAGATGTGGCAGTCGCTATAGTAATTTGATTTTTTGATCTAAGATGGGCTAACAACGCACGATATAAAAATGTCTTGCCAGTCCCCCCGGTCCATCAATGAAGAAAACTCCCCTATTTTCTTTTTCAATAGATTTTAATATTAAGGTAAAAGCCATATCTTGATCATCATTCAACTTTGTTTCAGTTTCACAATTTTCAGGAGGAATTTCAACAGACAATTCTTCTCGTAATTCTTTTCCACATTCTCCTTCTATATCGTCAATTTCCATAGCAGTGATTGGGATATCATACAAATTTATACTTTTCCCATACTCTTCAAAAAAAAATTTTTAACACTCTTCAAGGTTTTCGCTACCCTATAAGATGACGATGTGTTTGCTTCTTTTTTGAAATCTTCAGACATTGCATTGAAATATGTATCTCATAGAGCTCTGACATCTGTTGGTGTACAAAATACCAATATTATTGCAAAAAGTCTTCGCAACTCATGTGGCATTTGAAATGTTATTACTTTATTTAAATATTAAAAAATGCTTTCATCTACTTCAAGTAATCCTCTTTTTTGTGCAGATTCTTTAAATGTTCAGCATTGCACACCATCTACCATCAATAAATACTCAAAAGATGTTGGCCCTTTCACATGATTTAAGAGTAATCGAAGATAGTATCTTTCTCTTTCTGTGGGATTTGCTGCATTAATACGTCCAATCACCTCTCTTTTTTCCTTTCTCTCCAACATTTGTTTTATCTATCCCATACATAATGCTCTGGAAACTCTTTGTACAAATATTGTTTAGCTTCTTCGCATTGAGCGCATGTAGAAAAATATTATGTGAGCATCGTCTTGGAAGTATAATCATCCGCTAATAATTTTTCCAAATTTTGATTATTCCAATATGTGATAGAATGTTTATTTGGCAGATGAAGCTGTAAGTTGAAAACCGTAGGGTATATCTCATTTAAATTGAATTCAAAAATTCTCCATAATGCCTCATGAGCCGACACCCATCTTGCATCTTGGAATTGTTTGATTTCATCGATCACATTATCACCATTATTTTGAGTTAGATTAATTGTCACTCTATCATAATCTTTGTAAATATACTTGTAAAGGTACTTCACAACAGTCATCCCCGAGCATATCTCAACATTGATGTGACAGTTATATCTAGATAACAAATATGGATTGTAAGGAACCATCTATTGATTATTCAATTCAGCATTGTGAACTTCAACAACCATCCCATTTTTTCGTCTTCTGTAGATTAGATAATTACATTTACCTTGTATGGTGTTTTCATAAAAAGGTCTTGGATAATGAAATTTACACTTACCTACAGATTAGAGTGGAAATGAATCACTAAAAGTCGGTTGAAATATAAACAAAATAAAGACAGAGAATGACTTAAAAATTTATAATATTAGCATTTGATTACTAATGAATTCTAATATAATTTGATATAAATATTTTAATGAGTTTCTAATTTTTATGGATAACAACATTTGCACTTACCTTTCTCCATAGTCCATACATGAATTTTTCAGATTTTTTTTTCGCCACACGGTCCATGTAACATGTGTTTCTTCACCAATTCATATATTCGAGGATTATTTTCTTCATTAGGAGTTTCAGCACATACAAACTTATCAAACTGGTCAGCTATATAAATTTTATATTCACCCTTTAGAATTATAAGTAGATGAGCATGTGGTAGTCCCATTTTCTGAAATTCGACCACATGAACATGTGCATTAACTTTTCCGAATATTTATTTCTTAAATAATTGATCTTTCAAGTCATGCAATTTTGCAAGAAAAACTCTCAACTAAATCTGGACGATCTTGAGCGTTTTTACCTTCATATATATTTTCGTGTATTTCTTTCCAATCAGGATTGCAAGTAATGGTGATAAACTGTAATCTTATTGTCTCCAATTTTATATAAATGTCAACTACATATTATTGTAACAATCTTCCCGCAAATAATAGAGTAGAGAGTCTTGGATCTCTAATTTGTAACTTATAACAAGGGTATTTTCTGCAAGTGACTCTTTTTGCATTTTCTTTTACGACAACTGATTATGAGATTTTTTAGGAATATGTATGTTGTAGTACATACCTTCTTGATCTTGGGAGATAATTTCCTATGGAGTAGACCTTGATGTAAGTCTAGAAGCATTCAGGACATTTGCTACATTTACTACAATAGTATATGTATTAAAAAATCCAATAAAATTAAATTTTTAAAAAAAGTTAATTATTTCTTAAAATATATATGTTCTTGAAATATATTATAACATAAATATGTACCTTTCTCCTTATGAATATTTTGGTGTCATCATGTTTCACCTCTTGGAGATAAAAGAGGGTATTGTAAATGGTCATAACATCCAAAATAATGTATTATTCTATATTGGTCTCCAGAATGAGCACTAAAAATAATATCTCGTTCAAACCCTACATTATCATTATTTCCTCAATCCAAACAACTACAACTTGATCTGCTATCGGAGCATTATAAACTCGCTGATCTAATCTCACATTTTTGTGATACAAAGTTGCACATCATCTAGAGAAGAATATTTTGTTAGTCTTCTAAAGATTTTGGCATATGGATTTTCCTCTAGTATTTCAGTGAGCTTCCGTACAATTCCTTCTGATACATGTGAATTAAGGCACATTTTATTCGTAGTTTCATTTTCAATATAAAAAAATATAACTGAAAATTAGCTGGTTTGTTTCCATTAAGACTCAAACTTGGGAGATTGTGATAAATCATTCCTTGTACTCGAAAAGTGAAAACTCCTCGTCTGCTGAAACAAGCTCTTTATCTAATTTTACTCCAAATGAAGTGAATGAGAATATGGAATTGTATGAACTTATATTTTTCTAAAAATCAACAGATTCTTCCGATTGAGAAGTGTATAGTTCGTACAATTTCTCTGGAACTTTTGAAACTGCAAGTTTAACTTTTCCATTATCAGAACAAAATGTGGGAGGCTCATACTCAAATCTTGTTGCTCCACAAAGCAACTTGGCATTGTTTTTAGTTTATGTTCCTCTGACATTAAATTTCATAATTAGATAAATATATTAATACATAATCTTCAATTTTATATGAAAAATGTACTTCAATACAAAGTTTAAAGAATATTAAAAAAATATACCTTCAGAGTTACTTAGAATCGTTTGAACTTATAAATTACATGTTGCTTGTCTCTATTGGGATATTTCAAGAGTTATCTTAATAAGACAGAACAAGTTGCATAATAAGAAAACATAGTTTGCTGAAGTAAGTTTCCACGCATTACATGATCAGTATGCTAGAGGAGATCATGTAATGGTTTTCCAAATGCTAAGGAAAACCAACCTTAGAAGAATTAAGAAGCCATTCTCTAAGGGTCAGCAAGCTGAATGAAACAACGAAGCTAAAAGAAGTATCTACACAAAAGACAGATAGAATGCTGCAAGGAGTAGACAGCAAGCTGAAAGAAACAGCAAGCTGGAAGAGCGATAAAGAAAATAAAGTCTCCAAACAGAAAGCTGTCAACAACGAAACAGAAAGCTGTTAACAACGAAACAGGAAGCTGGTCAGCAGACTATAAGGACAGAAAAGCTACAAACAGAAAGCTGACAGCAGATGAAAGAAACCAGCAAGTTAGAAGAGAAGCAGTAAGCTGAGGACAGTATAAAGCAGCATCAGGAAGCACATGCAACGAGAAGAAGAAGATAATCAGTTGACATCAAGCAGCAACTGCATGGAGATGAGCTATGGACCCATACCGACTTGACAGGCCAGCAGGAATGTCAGAAGAGGTCCAGGAGCAAATTGTAGGCGCATTAAATGCACTTGTCAGGAACTACTTAGAAGCATTTAATGCGACCACAGAGAAGATCTTAGGAGATCTAAGCCTACGTTCAAAATAGGGAAGTGTCTTCCTTCAACGGATACTTTCCTCCAACGGATATATTCTCAAGATCTATAAATAGAAGGTGTGACTGATTGAAGAAAGACGCTGAATAGAGTTGAGAGGAAAATCAGATATATTCTAAAGCCTCTCAAGCTTATCCATGTTCAGCCACTCAACCTTCTAGGAGCAGCATACAACAGATATGTGTCTACAAAGATCAAGACTGCTCCGCACCAGTTGAAGAACCTTTTATTTTCCTTAACCATTGTGTTGTGTGCGCTAGGTTGTTTTATAGTGTCACTTAGTTGAGAGGATTAGGTCCTTGCTAAGTGTGTAGTCTATAGAGATAGATTACTTGCCCTTTATGGGTTGTGGCCTTCGACTGGAGTCTGGGACTCTAGTAGACGTAGCTTGTTAGGAAGAGGTTTGTAAATCGAGGCTTATAATTCGAACTGACCTAACGAAGTTCCTCCTTGAGTAGGAGTAGAGTGGATGTAAAAGGCTTACACCACCTTCGAACCACTATAAACAAAAGTGTTTATATGCTTTGATTGTATGCTGCACTTTACCTGCTGCATATCTTTAATTGTTGCATACATCATAAGCATCCTGTGAAAAGAAGACTTCAAATCATGACTAAAAAGAAACGGTATTCCAAAAAGAACTCTATTAAGTTTATTCCGCTGCGTTACATTCTGATACCGGATCAGGAATCTGATCAAGCTTTGAGCCAGGTTGCTGATTCGAGATAGGTTACTGCCCTAGGTCAGGAATCTGTTATAACAGAAAAGATTTTCGAAAGAGTTTGCAAAATCGATAGAGGTTCATTCACCCCCCTCTGAACCTCTGAACACTTGAACCCACGGGACCAACAGTCTCTTTTCACGATTCTACAAAACATGTTCTACATAGTTTTTTTTCTTAGCATCATTAAGATTTGCATATTTTCTCTTTTGTCCAACAAATTTCATTTGATGACATATATATTTGGCGTCGACTGTTCAAACATACAATCGTTCAAAAAAAATTTAAATCCAAGAAGGTTAAATAATAATAATTGAAGATAAAATAAAAATATAAACAAATTTAATTCTAACAAAGAATGATTAGATCTTACGAATGTCACCAATTTTATGATCGGTATCAATTCCACTGGTCTCAGACATTACCATTTTTCTTTGACTATATTTACAAAAACAAAGTTACTAAAAATTTTAGAAATAAGTTTTTGTTATGTTTATAAATATTTTTTTAAAATATGTTATTGTACTATAAATTAAAATTATTGGATTTAGTTGAAGATTTTAAGATTTGATAAATCTATTTGTACAATTAATTAAGTTCGTAAAAATTATTATTGTCACAAATAAACGTATTACAAACATAATTGAAATTACTTAACTACTTAAAATTGGGTAATTAATACTATATTATTTTTTTACCGCCATAGAAGAAAACAATATATAGCATGATATGTTTATGAACTGTCGATTCAGGAGAAAGTTCATGTATATCTTAATGTAATAAATTCCAGATAAATAAAGGTGTGGCCAAATATACTAATTACAGACTGATATATGTATGTACAACTTGTTTGTTAAGTTCTGATTAGATGAGTTTAAAATTCAGGATTTGAATAGATGAGTTTGTAAGCCAAATTTTTTTATTTTACAAGTAGAGTTAAAATATTAGCTAAAAGAATTGGGATTTTGTATCATATGATATATTAGATTGAATTGAAGGAATTGAG
This sequence comes from Scutellaria galericulata, assembly GCA_946896805.1. Taxonomy (NCBI): domain Eukaryota; kingdom Viridiplantae; phylum Streptophyta; class Magnoliopsida; order Lamiales; family Lamiaceae; genus Scutellaria; species Scutellaria galericulata. The sequence goes on along the minus strand of OX335793.1, from coordinate 7,326,122 downwards.
TAGCTTATTGATGTGTATGTTCTCCTTTTACGACACAAAAATAAGTTTAGTTTATGGTTGTTAAGCATTGTTTTCCCCTTGAAATAGATGTATAGAAAATTGGGGAAAATGTGGAAATTTTTGATTCATTGGTGAATTGTCGGTTCGGATGGTATTTGTTTAAGACTTGTAAATTACGCAAGAGAATTTGAAAGACTACATAAATCATATTATAATATCTTGAACAATGATAACAGGGAAAGAAGTTCAGACCTCGAAAATACAAATACACAAAGATTATAATATTAATAAAAAATAATCAAGGAATAATGACAGATTTCATCATTTATTGACTATGCAACAGTATTCTTTTACTAAAAAAACAATATGAAAAAAACTAATTAAAACCCCCATTATATGAAAATTAGGGAAAAACAGAATCCAAGAAAAGGTCATGCAAGAAAAAATAACAAAAATATACAATCTTCATGAATTTCACACTGATCACAAAAAACATTAAATAAATTTGAAGACAAACCACTATCACCAATTATGAAAACCTTGATGAGATAATCGTAATATGATTGTACTCTTGCCAATGATACTTGTTATCTTGTTGTATAAGTAATACAAATATGTCATATATATATATATAATGTGTTCATATTAAATTAGAATTCTAATAAACATCTAATGCGATTAGATATAAAAAGTTTTCCTTCATTAGGACTCTAAATTAAAAGTTCTATTGAAATTCTAATTAAATTAGATATGGAGAATTTTTTTTAATTAGGACTTTAATTTACTAAGCATTAGTTAGGATTTTAAATTAGAGTTATAATAAATTGGTTTCATAATTAAGTCAAAATTTTGTTAATGGAAGTTTTGAATACAACTCCATTATTTATCTCCACCATCAAATATTTAAAAAATCAACATCCTTACAAAAATGAAAAATTTTATTTACAACCTACAAAATCCATTCATACAATTACTCTCTAAAATAATCATACAACCTACAAAAAGAACTCATCTACTTTATTGATATTGCTTTCCTTTGATCATTGTTCAATCTCACTTCCTCTTTTAAAATGTTTTTTTTTGATTTTCTCTTCGGTGGCACTCTAATTGATACACTCATGTAAATAGCTGAATTTGTTTATTATTTCCACAATCTCCTCAATTAATTAATCAAAGCCTAGTTAGACATTGGATTTAGTTATTAAAATAGATTTTTTTTCTTAATAATTTAAAAACTTGCATTATAATTAGTACAAATTATATATATACTCGGTTGAGAATGACATATGTATTTCAATTCATAATTAATATCTGATCAAATAGATATTTCTACAAAAAATGATATAAAAGAAATAATTTTTTTAATATCACTTTTTGTAACTGATAAGAATTCCCTGTCTTCGATTTCATATATAAACTAATCTTTTTTTTCTTTTAATAATCCATTATATCTTCCAATTCTATATTTCAATTCTCAACTAAATTCTTACAATTATTGATATCACCTTCATATTAAATCAAATTAAATTAAATTTGTCATTGAATTTTAAAGAATTTGATTATTAATTTTCATATATATTAATATTATTCAAAAATATGCTTATAATATATCATTGAAAAGCTCTTTAAATATATATTAATATAAGACTAATTTTAGTTTAAGATTCAAAATGTTCAAGATTACAAAAGAAAAATAATCAAAACATGTAATTTTTTTAAGAAGAGTTTGAAATAGAAAGGACTCTTGTTGTTTATAATCAAATAGAAAAATAAAATAAATATTAAATTACATTACTATCCCTAATAAAGAGTTTTCTTTCATTAGGACTCTAATTTAATTTGATTTGATTTAATTATGTAGGAGGGTTAAAATTGGCATTATGAAAAAATGGACGAAACATTTATACTTATATAGTGTAAAATATAAATATATATATATATATATGTATATATATATATATTATTTTTTACACTATATAAGTATGAATGTTTCACCCATTTTTCATAAAGTCAATTTTAATCTTCTTAGAGTTCATACAAATCACAATTCCTTTCTTAGAGTCCATATAAATAATAATTCTTCATATAAATTTTAACCTTCTTAGAGTCCATACAAGTCACAATTTCTTTCTTAGATTCCATACAAATCACAATTCTTCATGTAATTTGATTAAAGTCCTAATTGAAGAAAACTCTCTATAATTAATTTAACTAGCAGTACACCCGCGTGATGCGCGGTTTGTTATATAAACAGTAAATATGTACATATAAATATATTTATAGATATAATATAAATCCTAAAAAAACAAACAACAAACAAAGGTCACATATAACAATAATGAATGAAGTAGTCATATAACATATATAACATAAATTAAACTAAGTTAGGAAAGGCTGCTGTCTTAATAGACTGAGTTAGCATGAATATGTGTGCCTAGAATATTTTAAACATTTTTCACCAATATCAGAATTCATTAATTGCATTGCATGAAGGATTGGCCCATAATAGATCGAAATACCTATCAACACAAATAGATACAATTTCATTATTAGAATAGTCTAGTTAAACTACTAACTTATGTAAGTAACATAAATATTTTAATGTGGACTGCACTAAACAATAATATTACATAATATCTTCAAAACTAACCTACATAATTAACATAGATTTTCACATGATACTAACAGAAATGAATACATAGATTGTGTTTTTAAATTTCATTACTCTACTGTATTGATAAATCAAAGTTTAACATATCAGTCATACTTACACATAATCATTTCTTTTTGACAGGAAAACAACACAAGTAGCAGGGATAGTACAAAAATCAAACAAATACAGATAAGAAACTAACCAAACTACTAATATGTTTACTTTAATTGTAAATAAGATGATTTGTTATATTAGAGGATGTAGTTATGTTTAATATCCCAAAAAATGTACCATATGAGCTACTGGTTTACAGTTCTCTGCAATACAATTAATAATATTAGTACTTTGCAGAGAAGAATATTAAAGTAGATTATAAGGAATTAAACATCCTTAAGCATCTTATATATGCTTCATCAAAACCTTTCAATCCACTTTGAAATATTTTACACGATGAATCTTATCGAATCAAAATTCGTATTTTCTTGTAAATCAATGAAAATGACCATCATACCCATATCATTTCACTGTTAACTATATATTATGATCTTGTATAGTTAGTTTCATTGACATTGTAACCTAACAATCAATTCCATTATCACCACTAACTTTTTTTATATAAACAAACCCTTCATGCAGAGATTCTGAAGCATATGGAGCATTGGTTGAACTACAAATGTCTAAAGGGGTAGATGCATCTTCCTACTGCAAAGGTAAGATATATTCATCCTTATTTAAGACAGTAATTTACATTTGCATTTAGAAATATTCTAAGTAATACATTAAAAATGATAAATATCTAAACAATGATGAGTATTATTTTCTAACCAATACTTATCAAGTTAAAGAAAAACTTTCATGCATAAAAGTTTTCACACTTCATCTATGCTAGGTTCAGCAGCTTAGACTAAATAGATAATTAATTTTGAGATTTCATTTATTGAAATACAGAAAAAACGCAATGTAAATGATAAATAACCAAAAACAATAAAGCCACCATAAAAATTCATAAAAATTCAGAAACTGCATACTTCATTGAAAACACCAACAGAACTCATAGTTAAAGACATATTAGATGTTCCAAACCATCAAAACAACTTGACAAAAAGACATACTTAAATTTTTTCTAACTTTTATCCCAAAAAATACATGCCTTCAAAAGAAACACAAATCAGAAATCATGATCCTGAATCTGTAATAAAGCTTCAAACCCTCTCTTGCTTCACACAAATCCTCTTCTTTTCCACAGCACAAGTAGAAAACTCATCCAGAAGCTTTCGCTTAACAGACTTCTCTCCTAATTCTTCAGTTTCTCCCTCAGATTCAGAATAATTCTCAACTGGTGTACTATAACCATCAGTCAAACCTCCATGCTGTAATGGAAAACACAAATAAAAATTCCATACAACATTAGTGTTATAAGTATGCTAAATTCAGGTATACAAAACAGAAACTGAACAATAAAATAGTTACCTGATCTGGAATTACTCCACCAGGTATCTGTGGCATATTTGTGCTTATTTTCTTGACACTATAGGCTTTCTGAGGGAAATTGGTTAAATGATCAGGTGTAACTTGGATTTTAAAGTAGAGTTCTCTCTCCAAAAGATTGTTCACATCCACAGGAAGTGAATGTCCCTCAGAATCCTATCAAAACATTAAAATGATTACATAATTTGATATATACCACAAAAAAGAATGTAAAACAAAACAACAATAATATCAAAACCTCTGGATTATCCTGCAACAGCTCAGAAGCACTTTTTCCAATGAGTTCATTGCAATGTTGATCCCAAAGAATTATAGAAGCATTATCAGTAAAATCTTGAACCAACACTTGAATCTTATACCTAAACAATTTCAAGACCATTAGCACATATCAATGGTATCAGTCAATTTTAAGAAACCTATGAAAAACATCCATCTCTACAGAAAAATAAACTCAATACCTTGAAGGACTGGTAGAATCAAACCTATCACAGTTAACACAGTAAAATGTATCCTGCATCTTGTCCATTTTCTTAAAACACTTTCGGCAAGACAAATACCACCAATCTCTAATTGTCTCCACCAACAGAATTCTGGCTATAATCCAGAATGACCCAATCTATAATTCAAATATATAACATATCAAAACAGATACAAAACGCATTCTTGTCCCATTGATAAAAATCAACATGTAACGGTTGTTAGTAGTTCGAAAACGCATTCGACTGTTGGTCACAACAAAAATTTTCACCGCATACAGTCCTCCTTCAGCAAATTCAATGTTCAGTCTAGGCATGAGTTATGTTTTGATGGTTGCATGAATCCTCGTATTCTGCATGGTTCACAAAACAAAATATAAGTATCACCACTACACTGCATGGCATTACAAACAAACATATTTTTATTCGTATTCCTCATTACCTCAGCATCATGAAAGATGCACTCAGTACTTCAAAATCTCATTGGATTTCCATATGCAGGTACACGATAGCAGCGGATTAGCTTGACCTTCACAGTCCACTGAGTTTTCGAAGGCCCGATATCCCTCAACATGGTGAAGCAAGGTGCCATGCTACACACATTTAAAATAGTGAGTGAAAAAGGTAACCATTATCACAATCAAATAAACAAAAACACTATACATGATCACATGAATTCACATTATAACACTGATTACAACTACTTTTTGACAGGGAAGAAAGTGAAATGAGTGAAGAAAGTTAACCACCAAAAAACGTCAGTGAGGCCTTTTATAAGATCCAACATCAACAATTTCCATTTTTCATTTAATTTATTTTTCTACTTGAGCAGTGCAAAAAGTAAAAAAATCATTCCAATTTTGCATGCCTCTTCATGTCATTATCTTAATTTTCTATTTTTTTAACCTCAAATTAAACTGTGATTGGCTGGGAATATGAGTAATATTTGGAAAATCTTTTAATTAGTCACTAATCTCCATCCCAGGATTGGTTTGATGGGCGGTGACGTAGAAGACAAACCAAATTCTGTAATTTTAATCCTATTTTGTGAGGCAAATAATCATTACCTAACCAAAAAAATTTGCATGCCATTGTATAATGAAAAAAAAAAAATTCATTGGCCGAAATATAGGTGCAGCCGCCATTTCCATTCTCCATGAATAAAATTAATCCAAAATGAAATTTATGTGCTCAAGTACTTAACATAGAAATAATAAAAAAGCTGACCAACACATGCAAACTCATTTAAGCTATTTACAGATATGTTTTTTACAATGAAAATTAAATAATATAAATTTTCACCCAAATTCCAAAAAAAAAAAAAAACAGATGATTTAGGCGAGAAGTGGCAAATGTGTAAATTTTGCCAACTTCTTTCATTTTATATATAGTATAGATTAGTCTTCATATAATTTAACTAAAGTTCTAATTAAAGAAAACTCTATATATCTAATTTAATTAGAAGTTAATTATATTACAACGGGTAATTAAAGATTAATACAAACACTATTAAACATCAAAAAGGTAAGGGGCAAACCACTATCACCGGTGAGGAGAAGTTTGATGAGATAATTGTAACTACTCGTGCTCTTGCCAGTGGTACTTGTGTTCACCCGGGCCAACCCGGGTCGGAAGTGGTTGGGTCATGGATTTCCTACTTGAATTGGACTTTTTTTTATTAGAATTTCTATTTGAATCCGATTTTTACTTTTCCAACCCTAAATAGGGACTAAGAAAGCCATCCGAGGGACACGAGCACTCATATCCACAAAATACATCTTGAGAACCAGTAAGAAAAGAGGAGATTGAAGATTCAAGATCAAAGAGGAAGTCAAAACTAGTCAAAGTAGAGACAAGCTGCATAAAGTAGTATCAAGGGCCAGTAAGTAGCAAACACGTGGTCCGACACACTGCTAAACCTACAACCTAGTACATCCACATTTAATACCTTGAAATGAAAGATAAGGAACATTTAATGCAATCCTCAGAGATCATTAATGCGAGCTCTAAACTTGAAGAAGATTCAAATTCAAATGTGTTGTGCCTGTCTTCAACAACTATAATACTCCAACTATAAATAGATGATGACTTGACATGAACAACTACTGAAACACTGAACATTCAAACTCAAGCAAGAAAACACTCTAGTTCCAAGCTCTTACAAACTGGCAACCTCCACAAACACTTTCCTTATTGAAAGCTAAATGTGGTAATCCTCTTACTAGATCTTTTCTTGCTAACTTGTTGATGGTTTTGAAGTTCAAATGACTCATTCTCTTGTGCCATAGCCAACTCAACTAAGGTGAACTCTTAGCAATAAAATATGTTGGTTGTACTGTTGAACTCCAATCAACCTAGATAGATGTTTCATCTTCTGGTTCCAGTTAGCTTCACATCATTGATCTTATCATTGATCAAATATTTGTTTGAAACAGAATTGACTGATACTCAGAAGGTTGTATTTTAGTCTTTTCACATTGGACACTTCACTAGGGGTGGCAATCGACAGGTTCGGGGATGGTATTGGTAATACCATCACCATACCAAATTATCATATCAAATACCATCCTCGCTACCATTACCGTTTTGTGAATTTGGTATGGGGATGAGAATTCACCGCTCGGGGAACAGATTCCCCGCGGGGGTTTGGGTTCCCCAAATTTAATTTTCTACAAGTTAAAATTTATTTATTTTTTCTAAAATAATTTTCAATAAAATAAATATCAAAATAATTAAAACAACTCATAAACAATATTGATCCAACATAACATCAAATATTATGAAATCATAAATTTAGTCTTTAAAACAAAAGTATGAAATATGTAATCAAAATGACAACACAATCTAACAAGTTACAACATAATCTAACAAGTTTGACTATTTTGAGTTGATTCAAAGTTTCAATTTTAATTTGCAATTTTAGATATTAAAATATTAATTAATTGGAAATGAGCCAAGAGAAGTGAGGACTTAGAGTATGTTGGTCCCAAGTGTTCAGAGGTTCAGAGGAGGGGGTGAATGAACCTCTGTCGATTTTCTAGATTTCGCAAACTCTTTTTAAAAACATTTCTGTTATAACAGGTTCCTGACCTAGGGACAACATGTCTCGAATCAGCAACCTGTCCTAAGGATTAATCAGGTTTCTGACCCGGTATCAGAATGTAACGCAGCGGAATAAACTTGATAGAGTTCTTTTCAGAAAACCCTTTCTTTTTAATCATAATCTTAGGAAGTCTTTTCTCAGGATGCTTATGATGTATGCAACAGTTAAAGATATGCAGTAAGTAAAGTGCAGCATACAATCAAAGCATATAAACACATTTTGCTTATAGTGGTTCGAAGGTGGTGTAAGCCTTCTATATCCACTCTACTCCTACTCAAGGAGGAACATCGTTAGGTCAGTTCGATTTACAAGCCTCGCTCTACAAACCTCTTCCTAACAAGCTATGCCTACTAGAGTTCCTGACTCCAGTCGAAGGCCACAACCCACAAAGGGCAAGTAATCTATCTCTATAGATTACACACTTAACAAGGATTTAATCCTCTCAACTAAGGTACACCATTAAAACAACCTAGCGCACACAACACAATGGTTAAAGGAAAATAAACAGTTCTTCAACTGGTGTGGAGCAGTCTTGATCTTTGTAGTCCTCGAACTGATGTATGCTGCTCCTAGAAGGTTGAGTGACTGAACATGGATAAGCTTGAGAAGCTTTGGAATGTATCTGATTTTCCTCTCGACTCTGTTCAGCGCTTTTATTCAATCAGCCACGCCTTCTATTTATAGATCTTGAGAATATATCCGTTGGAGGAAAGTATTCGTTGAAGGAAGATACTTCCCCATTTTGAATGTAAGCTTAGATCTCCCAAGATCTTCTCTGTGGTCGCATTAAATGCTTCCGAGTATTTCCTGATAAGTGCATTTAATGTGCCTACAATTTGCTTCTGGACCTCTTCTGACATTCCTGTTAACATGTCAAGTCGGTATGGGTCCAAAGCTGAAGTCCATGCAGTTGCTGCTTGATTTCAGTCGATTATCTTCTTCTCTTTGCTGCATGTTCTTCCTGATGCTGCTTCCTGCTATCCTCAGCTTGCTGCTTCTCTTCTAGCTTGCTGGTTTCTTCGATCTGCTGTCAGTTTTCTGTTTATAGCTTCTTTGTCCTTGTAGACTGCTGACCAGCTTCCTGTTTCCTTTGTTGACAGTTTTCTATTCGGAGACTTTATTTTCTTTGTCGCTCTTTCAGCTTGCTGTCCTCTCCTTACAGCATCCTATCTGCCTTTTATTAGCTTTCATATTTCCTACAGCTTGCTAACCCTTAGAGAATGTCTTCTTAATCTTCTAAGGTTGGTTTTCCTCAACATTTGGAAAACCATTACATGATCTCATCTTAGCATTCTGATCATGTAATACGTGGAAACTTACTTCAGCAAACTTATGTTTTCTTATTATTCAACCTGTTCTGTCTTATTAAGATAACTCTAGAAATATCCCAATAATTTTTCCATTTATCTTAATGATGACAGAACATAATAAGAATCAAGAGTCATAAAAGGAAAATGCTCTTTAATAAGAAACTTAAATAATTGTACAATTACAATTCTGTTTAAGTACAAAAGTAAGTAAGCTACTCTACTTCTTCTAGCTTCACTTCTTTTTTCAGTTTCTTCAGTTTGCTGTTTCCACGCTTTTCCATCGGGGAGATCTTCTTCTCCCTCTCTACCGTATCTGGTCTCTGCATCAACAAGCTTCATCTTTCAATCAAATCACCTTCTTTATGAATGATCAGCTTGTTTTTCTGGTGGTTGCTCCAGATGATAGGTGACTCATAATCGCCATTAGCAACTGCTTCCCCCTTACAATAAGGCTTCAACAGTGTTTCAATAGTGACTCTTGACTTTATGCACTCTTCCCCCTTTCTGTCATCATCCTCAAGCTTGCTGCTCAGGGGCGGAGGTACAAAGTCAAGGTTGGCCGTCAGGTTCCTCTTGTCTGACAATTGCTGGTCAAAGCCAAAACAGCTAATTGTTCGCATTGCACTCTGAGCATCCTCCTTCTTATTCCTACCCAAGGGAATAAGCTGCTCAGCCTCAGCACATGACAAGGGATTTAGGAAACTGATCGGTGGATGATCAATTACCTGTTCAGCTTCATCAATGTCCAGACACGTTCACATTGGATCCTTGATTGTTGGTCTGGCTTCACCTTCACCACAGTTTCTCATGCTGGTGAGGATTCATCATTGTCCAGATATCCAGCAGAAGCTGTTGACACAATGTCTTTGGACCGACATCTTCTGAGAAGCACCTGCTTTTGTTTTATCTCCATGGATGGCTGCAGGTGACTTCTCTGTCCAAAGACTGGGTCTTAACCCCCACATCATCCTTCGATGTGGAAGACTTCCTCATGGGTTTCGGTCCCATATCTTCATCTGAGTTGAGGAAGTCTGACCCGTGTCATTGTTAATGGGGAACTCGCAGAGATTCTGCCTTTGATTCTGAAGACCTTATGTACTTCATGACAGGCTGAACCTTTAAGTCCCCATTTTTCTGAAGACCTTCTCTGCTTCAAGATTAGCAGAGAATAGTCTTCATCATCGTCTTTATCTCCATCTCCTTCTCCGCCTTCTTGGGTCTCCATCTTCTTCTTTTTACTAGAAAAATCGACTCACATGAGAAACTGTTGCTTGTTGAAGATTTAAGGTGAGTGGTGAATGTGTAGAAGAATGGTGAAGAATCGGCTATTTATAGGCTGAAGAATGTAAACGGTTCTTTTGAATCTACGGTTGGAAGACGAAACACACGATCTAACGGTTGATTCTAAAAAAGTGGAGGGACCTTTTTGTAATTTAGTACCGACTCTTGTCGGTTTAGCTTGGATAAAGTTCTGCAACCACCTTTTTACCTTCTAAAAAGGTAGATCTTCCTTTTTGTTGATGTGATAGTAAGCCGCCTCTCTTAGATCTTCTGCTCATATTGAGATTCAGAGGTGCTTATTATGATCGTATCTCTTGGATCAAGACTATAGAGGTTCATTTCTTCTTCTGTGGAGAGCATGCTGTTTTATGAGTCTTGTCTTGTTTAGAGCTTGCTGATAACACTTTGAATCAATGTCATTTGCTAAGAGAATACTGATATCTTTGTTAGCTTTCTCATGTGATGCTGCTCCACTTGATATTCCCTTCTATATCCTCCGCAGAAGCTGTCTCAACAGCATTCTTGCCCAAGGTCTTCGATTGATAGATCTCTTCTTCATTTCCCATGTTATACCACTTGTCTTGTTGGATGATTCCACTTGTCATGACGGTTGGTATTATTTGTAGGATTCTATCATCAGCATCCTTGTCTGTTTCTTGTTGATTGGTCAGCATCCTCACTTGATATTCTTGTTGGTTGATGCTATTATATTCTGCTCGTTGATACTTGATAATCTTCCTTCCTGATGACTTTCTTTAGATCTTTCTCTAGGTTTCTGTCATCAGGTTGCTCCATTTTTCCTATTTATGGCTTGGTAGAGAATTTTCCTTTTCTTCGTGAGTTGAGCTTTCTTTTGTTAAATGTGGAACCTTCTCTCGATTATCTACTGGAGTCTGGAGATAACTTGTGTAGTTCTTACTGAGTCCTAGAAATGTGGGTGAGACACGACTAGACTTGATTAATAGTCGATATATAATTATATATATCTTATATTTAAAAAAATAAAAATTAATAACTCTCGTGTCTTCGCTTTTAAGTCTTCCGCTGTATATTAGAAAGTAATTGTAATTTCTTTAATTCCTAAGTAAAAGGTGACAACCTATTTCCATTTGAAATGGGAACGGGGCGTTACAGCGTGGTATCAGAGCCGAGGTTTAGGGATTTTCGCCTCGGACTCTAGGTCTTATGTTTTCAGCTAAGGTTTATTGGTTTATGGAGTCTAAAGATGATTTTGAGTTATAAAAGTAAAGAGTATGGTTATGAATATGAACTAAGTATGTTAAGTGAGGGAAAGTCGACAGCCAGCTACCGTCCGAATCATCACCGAGTAAGTATTTTATGTTATGTTTTAAAGATATACGATAAAGTATTATGTGTTTTTAAGAAAATGTTTAAGTTATGATGTTATGCATGTAAGAGATCGTCAGATACGGTCTGATGAGGATATGAAGATGTTTTATGAAAATGTTTAAGTTATGATGTTATGTATGTAAGAGATCGTCAGATATGATCTAATGAGGATATGAAAAGTACTAATAAGTAGTATGCAAAGGTAACACATTTTAATGATCGAAATGATTTAACTATTCTGTTGTTTAAATGTAATCATTTTATTTCAAAATACATGCATGAATCCCCTAGATTATAGAACTTAGAGTTGACTTGAGTATGGATATAATACAAATAGTATAGTGGTATGGATCATAAAGCCGGACGCGCACAATTAGAACGAGAGTACCTCGAGTGTTATCAGCATGGCTAGGAAGATATACAAGAGTGTATAGGACGTATTAGTGAAGCACACAGGAGACTCTCAGCTCTAGGTCTTACAGATTCTGATTTACGGTCAGTTGAGCATTTACGTGCTAGAGTACACTCTACATACCAGACTATAGCTTGGTTAGTTTTCCGAAGGCTGCTCATCCTTGACGATAGGTGGGGACCTCAGATTGAGTACAGGGCCTACTGTTTGAGTTTGCAGGAGACTATAGAGCATTATGAGATGTGCTTGGCAGATATATCTCAGATGGAGAATGAAGCTCATCAGTACTCGCTAAGAGCTATGATGTGGGCCACGCGCATACAGACTATTGAGGAGATTTTGGCCTATGCTTATGTCGAGCATGAGAGGCTATCCACTCACAGTCAGGATATGTTAGGGAGGACGAGAGCTGCCAGGACCTCACTTCAAGTAGGCCAGCGTCAGGTTGGAGGTATAAATGAGGAGGTGGTAGTTGATCGAAGGCCAGAGGGTGAAGAAGCAGGTACTAGCTGACCATCTGCATTTGAGTATGGGCTCACATCGAAATGCCCTTGTAGAGATTCTGATGATGATAAGGAGAGTCAGGGCTCATGTTGAGTCTTAGGATGCTAGATAAGTACTATGGCCCCACCTACTAGACAACAAAGAGAAAAGCAACGCCAACAAGGAGTACAGGACAATGGAGAACCACCTGTTGAACAAAATGCAACAGTTGATATAGCAAGAGAGTTTTTTGCTCAACTGACTGGATTTATGAAACAACAACCTGCACCAACTCAAAATGCTCAAGAGCAACAGAACCTTAAACCGCATCAAGTCATTGAGCAATTCCGACGTTTCCAACCACCTAGATTTAAGGGAAGAGAAGGACCAACAGCCACAAAAGAGTGGATTGCAGAACTAGAAAGAATCTTTGAGCACATGGAGATATCAGAGATACAGAAAGTCTCATGTGCCAGATTCCAACTGGCAGAAGATACAGGCCAATGGTGGCAATCACATGAGCGAACCCTGACAACGGAAGCAAGAAGAACCATTGAATGGGAAGAGTTTAAGGGGATACTAGTAGATCGTTACTTTCCACAAGCATTGAGAGATCAGAAGGAGATTGAGTTTATGAATCTTCGACAATGGACAAGCACAATTACAGAGTATGAGCGCAAATTTAACTCACTCTCCAAGTATGCACCTCATTTGGTGGATACTGATGATAGAAAAGCAAGAAGGTTTGAGAGAGGTTTACGCCCAGAAGTTGGTGGTATAGTATTCGGATTGAGACTTCCACACTTCAGAGATGTATTTGAGAGAGCACGCATCGTATCTATGAGCTTGGGTTTAGAAAGCGAGCAGAGTCCAATTCCGAGTCAGTTTAAGAGGAAGGCTCCACCACAACCTATAATAATAGAGAATACATTTTCTCGTAATGTTCGTCCTATGATTGCAACTACTCCAAGACCCACGCAGATACCCGCCTGTCAGAACTGTGGGAAATTCCATTTAGGAGAGTGCATAAAAGATAAGGATATTTATTTTCGATGCCACAAACCAGGCCACAAAGCTAATGTGTGCACCAATCCAAAGAGCATCCAAACAAATAGTGGAGGTACATTTGGACCTCGTCTGATAAACCCTCAAAATAATGACCAAAGGGGCAAAGGTAAACTAAATGCCTTGCCAGGGATTCAATACGCTGAAGAAGAAGAAGAGAACTTAGAAGAGGAGCAACTCGAATGAGGAAATGAGACTGTGGCAGGTATGAGATTAATTTTCAATATGCCTACTTACGTCTTATTCGATACAGAAGAAATCACTAAGATTTGAGAAAGAATTAAGACGGCACAGGATCGACAAAAAAAAACTTACGCTGACTTGCGGAGAAAGAATCTACAATTTGAGATTGGTGAAAAAGTATTCCTTAAAGTTACACCGGTTAAAGGGATAATCCGTTTTGGGGAGAAAAGTCATGACATCTTTCATGCATCAATGCTACGAAAATACGTGTCAGATCCTAGCCATCAGATTACGCTTGAACCATTTGAGATTAAGAAAGACCTAACTTATGAAGAGTAACCTGTGTCTATTATTGGTAGAAAGATTAAGACTTTGAGGAATAGAGATATACCATTAGTTTTGGTACAATGGAATAGACATAGGGAGGAGGAAGCGACTTGGGAACGTGAAGACGAAATTCTTAACAAGTACCCAGAGTTGTTTAACCAAATTTTGGGACGAAATTTTTAAAAAGGTGGGGGGAGTTGTAACACCCCATTTCAAGAAAACACCCTGCATTGCATATTTTATAAAAATTATTTTATCGTTCAAGAATAAATGATTTAAGTGTGAGATTCTTATATTACTTAAAGTTATGATTTATGAATCATATTATGATCTAATATTTCTTTCGAGATTTTAAGGAATTTTGCAGGATAGCTTATGGAGGAAACCGAGCTCGATCTCCACTCACTCGACACATATGAATGGAAGTAAAAAGATAAGATGTTAATTACATGGATAAATGAATTTAGGTTTTATGCTAATCTTATTCGTTACTGTTTTTGAATACTTTCTTTTTTATGAAATTAGACGTTTACCTTCAACGAGCATGCATTATAGTGAATATTAAATAACCGCAATGCTTATTAATTTAAGTACATATGGAAATTTAATACTTAATTTTATGCTAAGTAATTTTCACATTTATGTAAATTATACATTATGTTATTATTGTTAGTCCCTTCAATAAGGTATGCATATACTTATAAAAATGTTTAATATGAAACATAAAAATAACAAGATAAATAATTAGTTTAACTTTTATTTTAATCCAAAGCTTCCTTGATAAGTTTGCTAACCTATGACTAAGTGAACTAGCCTAACCACCTTACCACCCTAATTGCAACATGCTAAATATCCATCAACTTGCAACATGCAACACATCCTTTACTTAAGGATATATATATCTCTCTCTCTCGATCCAGCCATACAAAGAGAACCCAAAAATCAGCCACATATAGTTTAACATAAGAAGCAAAGAAAGAGAGAAGAGATAAAGGAAAGCAAAGATCATGTATCCATCAAATTCTTCCTCAAACCCTAAAGGTATTTTTTGGCTAAACTCTTAATACCTTCATTAAATCTTATGATTTATGGTAAATACCTTAGGTTAGAAAGTCCAAAGATGTTCTTTGGCAAATTTTTTGGGATTATGTGTTGATTGAATGAAGAAATAATTTGTTTCTAGAATAGGCTTAAGGATATGCTTTGTTTTGTTTCTGTTTTGGATGTGTTCGAAAAACTTAGAGATTGAATTAAGATGAATCCTTTTTCCAGATTGAATTATATGAAGTCAAGAGTATGTCTGTAAAATTTCAGAAGATTTGGAGTTGAATTCGATTTTATATGATTTTTCTTAGATAAACTATTCGGAGACAGTTTTTGCCCTGTTTTAGGTCTGAACTCTATAATTTTCTGGGCACAGTATACTTCGAACTTATGCATGATCTTTTGCTATGTTTAAAAACCTGTTCTTAGGTACGTGTAGGAATTTAGTATACATTTGTTTTAGTTTTGTACGATTTATGCCGGATTTTACAATATAACCTGTTTTCTGTGTAGATGATGTCCTATTTTCAGTCTTGTTCTAAAAGCCATAACTATTTATTGAGATCTTATTTATAAACCATGTTTTACTATGTTGTAGTACATGTTCTTATAAGTATGTAGAAATTTACTATGACATTTTTGGAGTCTTGTACAAATTATAATTAATTTTACAATATGGTCTGTTTTCGGTCTAGATGATACCCTGTTTTCAGACAACTTATAAAATTCATAACTAATTATGTAAATGTTATTTTCAATTGATATTTTTATATGTTATACATGGATATGTTTTCTGACTTCTGTAAAAATATGAGAGTATTTCCTTAATCCTATAATATTT
This sequence comes from Scutellaria galericulata, assembly GCA_946896805.1. Lineage (NCBI taxonomy): Eukaryota > Viridiplantae > Streptophyta > Magnoliopsida > Lamiales > Lamiaceae > Scutellaria > Scutellaria galericulata. The sequence continues at coordinate 7,310,106 of OX335793.1, read as the reverse complement.
GACAGGGTTTGCAATATAGACTGATTTTGAGCTGAAATTCAAGTGAAAGTCTTGTTTAGGATTCTATTTTTATTTATTTATATACACTGCGAAAAATTATGAATTTTCAGAATATGATAATTGAAACTAATATGTGATTATATGAATAATTATGTGATTTTAGGAATTATATGGGAATTATTAAAATTATGACATCTTTATATGTCATTTTAGGTCAAAAATTACTAGTTTAAATGCTTAAACAATTAAGTTATAAGTATGAATGTGTTTTAGGTTAATGTAACCTAATATAAATGAAAAAGATTGTGTTATACGATATAAGGAGGCTAATCAGTTAAGTGTGTCGAGCGCAGTCGAGACGATCGGTGAATCCGGAGGCAATCCTTGCACTTTCAGCGTACATGTGGGTAACTTCTACTCTGGCATATGCAGCTCACATGATTTTCAAAGTATATCAAATGGATATGAAGAGTGCATTCCTTAATGGTATTCTTACAGAGGAAGTGTATGTAGAGCAACCTCCAGGTTTTGAAGATCAAACAGAAGATAAGGTGTTCAGGTTACACAAAGCCCTGTATGGACTCAAGCAAGCACCAAGAGCTTGGTATGACACCTTATCTCTCTATCTGCTGGAAAATGGCTTCAAGAAAGGAACAGTAGATAAAACTCTGTTCAGGATACAGGATAGAGATAGTATACTTCTTGTACAGATATATGTGGATGATATCATCTTTGGATCCTCTAACAAAGAATTATGTGAGAAGTTCTCCAATCTAATGCAATCGAAATTCGAGATGAGTATGATGGGAGAATTAAGTTTTTTTCTAGGGCTACAAGTAAAACAGCTGGTTGCAGGAACCTTAATCAGCCAGGTCAAATACACAAAGGAACTCATCAAAAAGTTTGGCATGGAGAATGGGTCAGCAACATCTGTTCCTATGTCTACATCTATAAGCCTTGACAAAGATGAAGATTGTAAAGAGATAGATATCACGAAGTACAGACGGCTCACAGGATCATTGTTGTATCTTACAGCAAGCAGGCCAGACATCATGTTTGTAGTTGGAGTCTGTGCAAGATTCCAAGCAGCACTAAAGGAGTCACATCTTTTAGTTGTCAAAAGAATTATCAAGTATTTGAAAGGAACTCAGGAAGTAGGCCTATTGTATCCTAAAGAAGGAGGATTCAAGCTCAAAGGATACTCTGACTCAGATTATGCAGGCTGCAAAATTGATAGAAAGAGCACCAGTGGGACTTGTCAATTTCTGGGAAATAGACTTGTTTCATGGTTTTGCAGGAAGCAAACATCGATTGCAACATCTACAACAAAAGCAGAATATGTTGCAGCAAGAAGTTGTTGTGCGTAAATTCTCTGGATACAACAGCAACTAAGAGATTATGGGATTGAAGAAAAAGAGACTCCAATTCTCTATGATAATACGAGTGTAATTGCAATTACCAATAATCATGTATTTCACTCAAGAACAAAGCATATCGATATACGACATCACTTTATTAGAGATCACGTGGAAAAGAAAGATGTGCTTAAGAAAGTTCATATGGATCTCCAGCTTGCTGATATATTCACTAAACCGCTGAGTGAATCGAGGTATTCTATGCTTAGAAACGAGCTGGGAATTCTGAAATTATGAGTGAAAAAGAAATTGCAGATACTCAGGGGGAACCAACCGCCATCATTAGAGATGTTCTCTCTGGCATTGCTGAGATTGCCGATGACGCGACCACGGAGGAAGTTGCAGACGCGGTACTCCCTGTACTGGTGAAGATAGCAGTACAGCAAGCAGCCACCCTATCAGAAGCTGTAGAAGAAACAGGAAGGGTGGAGGCTGAGATTCTTGCAGCAGTCGAGCTTTCAGTTCTGCATACAGTGGAAGCTGCAAGAACCCATTCTTGCAGCAGAGACTGTCGAGGTTACAGGACCAGCCGAGGAGACGGGGTCCTTTCTGAAGACCTCAGGCGAGGCTGTTGTTCAGACAACACTCTCTGAAGGTGAGAAGACCTCTGAAGGGGCGACTGTTGAGACAGTACCCTTAGAGGATGTTCGAGGAGAAGCTGAGGTAACTGCTCAACAGCTAGAGACACCTCATGATGAGGTTGATGCTGCTGCTGCAGCACGCTCAAAAGAACCTACCCAGGTTATAGCAGCAAAGGTTAATGAGAAAGTTGAGTATGCTGAATTCCTCCAGAGGATGGCTAACCGCAACAAAGCTAAATATGGAAATATTGGTGATGTGATAGTCACGATATCATCTGATGAGGAGGAAGAAGTCGTTGAAGAAAATCCCACCTCAGGCTGCTCAAGTCCCTTATCAAGCCTTCATGAGGATGAGGATGAAGAAATTGAACCAAAGGCTACAAGGCAGGATGCAGCACAGCCCCCAAGATCTTTAGTTCCTTATGCTGCATCGGCTACTGCCTCTCAAAGACGGAATGCAGGCCTGACCCCTTATGAATCGATTGACAGGGTAGTTACTGCTGTTAGACACCTACTTCATGCTCTTCAGGATCATGAGTCTAACATGCAGAATAGCATGATGGTCGGCGCCAAGTTCCATGCTGAAACCATGTCCTGCTTTAAGAAAGATGTTGAAGCACTGCCTGAGATGATCAAGCGAACTCTGAATGATAATGCTCACGGGCTGTACATGGACAGAGTTAGAATGGAGGGAGAACTAAAAAGAGAAGCTGCAAGCACCCGAGCTGAAGTCAATCTCTGCAAGTGACATGCAGAAACAACATCAGACAGGCTGCACACTCACTCCATGGTGCTAGAGACACTTCTGGACCATGTAACCGATCAATCCAGAAAAACCAGAAGTGTCGATGATCGATTGGAGAACCTGGAGTTGATCATAGGAGAACTGAGGAACATTATGGTGAATGCATTCCCTCAGTACGCCCAAGGATTCAGGGAAGCCCCAACACCTGCAAGAGGACCACACTCTAAAGTGGTTCCAAATGCCCCTGCTCCAACCCCGGCTTTTGATGATGCCAAAAAGGGGGAAGGATTTCAAGATAGATACTGGAGCTCTAGGAAGAAAGAAGGTGAAGAAGAAGATGATGACCAGCCTCTAAGCAGGAAGAGGAAGAGGTCTGGATCATCTGCTGCTGCTGACGCTCTTTCTCCAAAAAGATGGAGAAAAGATGATGAAGGAGGAGCTGGTGGTGCAGCTGCTGCAAGCAGATCAGCAGCAGGCGCTGCATACAGCAGTGCTGCAAGCAAAGATACAACACCTCCCTCTTCTCATCATATAAAGAGAGAGAGAGAGAGAGAGCCAGCAGCAATACTCAAGAAAGAGGGTGAGCAGAGCCGAGACTGAAAGGCATTACAACCAGAAAATGGCTGCTCAGAAGGCGAAGAGAACCAGAGCTGAAAAAGAAGAATATGTCTGGATGCAAAGGCTTGGAATGATTGGTGAGAGAAGAATCTTTGACAAAAACCTCTATTAATATCCCCCTCAAGAAATTCCACGTCTCGACACAGACAACATATCTGCTGAAGTTTCAGTGTTGATGGATCAGAGGCCCGAAGGAGAGATCATGGCCTGGAGCTTAAACATCTTCAAGGCAGTCAAGTTGCCTACATATAGGAATCCATCCTTCGAAGCAATCACGCTGTACAAGAGATTCGAGTATCTCAGAAACTTCAGATTTTTGTGCAGAAATGGCAAATTCAGTAGATTTCAAACCTGCCAAACTGCACTGAGAAGATATGAAGAGCTTACTAGGGCTGGAGAGCTTGAAATCCAGAATTACTACATAGACCTAGTAAAGCAAGGCGTAGTGCCTTACTATGAGGACTTCTGGCTGAGATGGATTCAGATCCCAAAGTTTCAGGAGATACTTGAAGAATCCTATCAGGAGTCCATTCGAGACTGGTGGAAAGGTTCAAGAGAAAGAACAGAGCAAGAATGAAGGACTGCTGAAAGAAGACCAGATGAAACGTCTAAAATGAGGTCCCTGTTTCAGCAATAATCGATATGTAATCCAGGATTAGACTTTATTTCTCAAAGCTTATCATATATGTAATCCTGATGATATATGATTTTATGCTATGTAAAAACCTTCTTCATGAACGAAATAATATAATGGTTTTGTCATCATCAAAAAGGGGGAAATTGTTGGGATTTCAGTGTTTAGATTTTGATGAGACAAACTAAGTATGTAATAGGAAGTTCGAGTACCCCTTTTTCACAATGTTTAAGTGAAAATATAGACTAGGTTTGAGTCTAGTTATAGAAGATGAAAGATGGAGATACACATGCGTACAATGTTGTGTCGAAGATTTCAGTACGAAGCTGATACAACAACACTGCAAGAAGACAATTACAGCATTGCAGCAAAGTAAGTAAGAACGGCATACAACATTGCTGCAAGAAAAAGTTACAAGAATACTGCAGGAAAAGATACAACAGTACTGTACGAAGATATTGCAAGAAGGTCTAAGTTACAGCAACACTGTAAAGGACAATCAGCTGCAACCAGATATAGGATACAACGCGAAGCTTACTACTCAAACAGTCAACAGTACCAATGACAAACGGAATAAGTATCCTGCAATCCAAGGAAGGGTAAATGCAGTACGAGGAACGAAGATCCAAACAAGAATAAATAGAGTCGTTCCAAAGAAGATCAAAGTGGCAGACATGGAGCCAATGCCAAGACGCCACGTGGACTGATGCGCTGTAGAAAGCTGCGTGCTGCAACCACCGCATTAAATGCTCCAAAAAGAAAAGTCAAGACGCATTTAATGCAAGGCATGTCTTTGATCAAGTATGCTTAAATTCAGAATGGGGGATATCTCCTTCAACTGATATCTTCTCTACAATTATAAATAGAGGATGAGCGACCCTGAAGCCAAGAACTGAAACATTTGCGCAAAAACTCTCAAGCATTCAAGCTATACTCTTTCAAGTTTACTCTCAGTTTCAGTCACTCAACCTCTGTGAAGTGAAGCAAGTTCAAAGCTGAAACATCCTTTGAAGGATTTAGAAGTTCACTTCACCGCACTAGTTGAAGAACAAATCTATATACTTTTTAACCTTATTGTTGTGTGCTTAGGTTGTTTTAGGTGTCGAACAGTTGATAGGAGAGATCCTTGTTGTTTGTATAGTTGTCTAGGATATAGACAGCTTCCCTGTGTGGGAGTTTGAAACTCTGTGTGGGTTTGCCTTTAGAGTTTGCAGTTGATGTGTGTACGCTGTTTGTAAGTGTTTAGCTTTGTAAGTTGATAGATTGTTAGGAGTGTCCTGTAAATCAATCTTGCTTAACAAAGTTCTTGCTCGAGGTAGCAGTAGAGTGGACGTAGAAGGATTACACCACCTTCGAACCACTATAAGCCATAAGTGTTTTATTGTTTTCTTATCTGCGCTTTATCTTTTATATCTATCTTTGTCATAAAGCATAAAACGTTTTGAAAAGGATCATATTTGAGAAAACCAGCATTGGTTCTTAAAACTGTTTTTTTTCCATTGCGTATAAAACTCTAAGTTACAGCGTGTAGCACTACATCCTAGTGCTGTAAGCAGTAACTGACTGGTGCTGCAAGTTCAAGTAACTTGCAGAATAGTAAGTTTTAATCAGATTTTCAAAATCGACCAAGGTTTATTCACCCCCCCTCTGAACCTCGGACACCACTTGGGACCAACACCTGGAACTGAAGAAGTTGTTGGCGTAGCAAAGGATGGCGCGGAGGCGTGGTGGCGCTGAGTCATGGTGGTGGCACGGAGGTGTGACGACGCCGATTCACGGTGATATCGAGGATGGTGAGAAGGCTTAACGATGCCGAATCATGGAGATGTCGGGCTGCAGTAGCTGAGTTCAGGGAATTGAGTGAAGATGTCGGGCCGTAGTAGCTGAGTTCAGGGAATTGAGTGAAGAAGTTGTTGGTTGCTCTTGAACTGAGTGAAGATGTCGGGCCGCAGTAGCTGAGTTCAGGGAATTGAGTGAAGAAATAGAGCCGTCAAAATGGGCCGAGCCCGTTGGGCCAGCCCGCCCCTCCGTGCATTAAAGGTGGGTTGGGCCAGAGATTTAACAGCCCGCTAAAAGGCGGGCCTAAACGGGTTGGCCCGTTTGGGTTGCGGGCTGAGGCGGGGCGGGCTAGCCCGCTAAATAATTAAATAATTAAATATTAATTAAATAATTAAATAATTTATACATAGCCTAGGCCCTATTATCCAAAATATGGTATAAACATTTCTTCTAAAACAATCCCAAAGGCCCTATTATCCTAGAAACTACATAAATATTTTAGAATTATCCAAAAACAACATAAATATTTTAGAAATATCCAAGAAACTAATAAATATTTTAGAATTATCCAAAAAACAACATAAATATTTTAGAAATATCCAAGAAACTAATAAATATTTTAGATATCAAATGTTTAGAAAGTTGTCAAGTTTACAAATTAATGTAATCATAACTAGCAATTCAAATAAAAATCCATAGATTAAAAAAAAAATTGGCGGGTTGGCCCGCGACCCGCAGTGGGTTGGGCTAGGATTTTTTAGGCCGGCCCCGCCCCGCCAGCCCGTCTTGACAGTACTATGAAGAAGTCGTTGGTTGCAGTAGCAGTAAGCTGTATACCGCAGGTTGCAGTAGCAGCAAGGAAGCTGTGAAGAAACCTGAGCAGGAAGCTGTGTGCTAGAGAAACCTGAGGTTGTCAAGGTTACTAGAGTGGAGAGGCTGACAAGATGTTGGTAAGTTCGAATCCGTGAGCGCAAAGCTACATAAGTATAAGGCATTAAAGTTGCGCCCTATGCCCACATGATATCCTTTTGGTGTAGCGGTAAGCGCTTGATGGTCCAACAAATTAATTTTTTTAAATTTAATTAAATTAAAAAATAATTAATTTATAATTAACACAACACATAAAAAAAGCATTGCACAATGGATTGTTTATTGGCGAAAAAGTACTATGAAAAGACAACGCATAAAAGCGTTGCATGAAAGAATTGTCTATTTTTTTAAAAATACGCTATTTGACAACCCTTTGAAAAAAGCGTTGCACAAAAGCGTTGTCTATTTTTAAAAAAATACGTTATTTAACAACCTTATGAAAAAAGCGTTGTCTTTCCCAAAAAAAACATTGTCTTTGGTCGAATTTTTTGAACAAAGACAACGCTTTTTGGAAAAAGGATTGTAAATTTCCAAAAAACTACACAAATTCATAAAAAGGGTTGTCTTTGGGGGTTGTTGTTTCCTATTTTTCTTGTAGTGCTTTATACTTATTCACAAAAATATATTATGCAACCAATGTAGTCATCTTTCGATTTTTATAATGTTTGTTATTTCAAAAATAAAAATGATATAATAGTATACAATTCAAATAAGAAAATAAATGAAGTAATTGTTAGTAAATAAGAAAAGTAATTATCACTGAAAACCTCTAACCCTATCAATGTATAAGAAAATAGAAGGATGACTAATGATGAGTAAAAAAAACAAAGAATATTACGATTAAATATTCATAATAAATGACACACAAATGAAATATATTATACTTTAATATAATATGGACATTTATTTAATTAATATATATATATATATATATATATATATATATAACTCATAAATAATTATTTGTTTCGAAAAAAAAAAAAGAATTCCTATCTAAGTGAAACTGTTGGAAGATCAAAATTTTAGTTATGCGTAGCACATGAATAGGATGAAACAGTTGAAAGATTAAAAGTATAATTATGCTGAACACATGTATTGGTCGGAAAGTAAATTCCAACTACCAACCCAGCGACCATTGACCCCATTCACATAATGAGACCCTCCTAAAGTCTCCTTTAATTTTCTCATAATAAAATCCTGTTCCCTTTTCTCTGAGGAAGTTTCAACCTAAACACACCATATTTTCTATCTCTTTTCCGTTTATAGAAAAAAAAGACCTAAATCAGATGACATATCAAGTAATTTCATAGGAGTATCATGTATTAATAAATAATATAAACTTAATTTTTACCTATATTTATCTTAATTACACCATGCCATAAGATTCGTGTATCGAAATGTACGCCTCTTTAATGACTCCTAGGTTTTATCTACAAAAGATATTACAGCTATATATATATATATATACATATACCCTTAAATATTTACACACATATGTATAGATATATTTAATATTCCAATTAAGATTTAAATATTTCGATGACAATCACGCTTTTGTGGAGCCCAGGAAAGTGCCCTTTCAGCAACGACTCTGGTCTCTAACATTATAAAATTAGAGATTTTCTTATTGCTCGATCCACCATCATTTCTAGCAGGAGAGAGAGAGAGAGAGAGAGAGAGAGAGAGAGAGATATGGCTCAAACAACATCAAATCACACGCAGAGTGTTAGTGGATGGGCAGCTCATGACACATCGGGCAAGATCATTCCTTACACCTTCAAGCGCAGGTATCTCTCTCTCTCTCTCTCTCTCTCTCTCTCTCTCTCTCTCTCTCTCTCTCTATATATATATATATATATATATATATATAGATATTTCATTTTTACTTTGTTTAGTTTAATTAGCATTTGCTCCTCATAACGAAAGAAAAATGTTGCAGCAGTTTGATAATGAAGAAGTGTAGCTTACAATATTTTGGAAAATTAAAAAGTTCTCATCAATATCTACCATCTAGAAGTCAAAACTCACTTAACTGATTGATCCAGTTAAATTTCAACAACCAAATTAAATTCTGAATTATCAAAATAGCTATACCACTACTATGTTATTTAATTTCAACAAAGAGATATTACTATATTCTATTATTGTTCAATTTTCATCTTTATCTCTACCAACATTTAGTATGGAGCAACATGTATAAAATATTTAATAATATAGGGCTTGTTTAAAATACACCTAATTAAAGTCTGTTTGGCAGAATAATTTTGAACATGATCAATTCGAATATTTTGCCTGTCCATTTTTGTTCGATAGCTAGCATATGTAGTTGGTGCCCTTTGATTCCAACTATAAACTAACCTTAAATATAGAGTAACAGCATTTACTGACACCATATTTTTTATTTTATCACTGAATTGTCCTCCACTTAATATAACCCATTTTATTCTATTTGTTTATTAGTTAATTACTTTTATTTAACTATATAAGAATATATTTTTATAAATAATTGAACATATTTTTGTTACTGATGAATGATATCAAAAACACCAATGCTGTGTTTGGATCAACAGATTTGAAATACATAATTTGAACTAAATGAATTTTAAATCTACTTAAATCAAGGTGGATTTAAAGTACAGTCATATTGTTAAAAAATTGGTTCAAAATTCAAATAATTAACTTCAAAATCATATCAATCCAAACGACACTTATAGATATACAACTCTGAATTTTAAATCAATATATCCATACGACCTAATTAACTTAAAAGTTACAACATTATGAATACTATGATATTTAAAATGCATAAATTAAGTATTTATGGGATAAAAATATGTATTCTTTGAACCAAATGTATGTTTGCTTTGTGAAGACTTGTATGTTACATGTGTCAATTCATTAAATATATATTTTGATATTGAATTAAATATTCTCTTAACTATAATATGCAAATGGAAGTTTTATATATTAATATAATTAAAAATATTAGTATTAATTATCTTTTTTATTTGTAATTAGAAAATCTTAATAGTAATTATACGAACTAAATAACTACTATGATGCATAACTGATGAGTTCGTAAATAATAAGAATAAAAATTTTGGTATAGGTGTAATGGACGCAAACCTGGTTTTACCCAAAAACGTAAAACTTAAATTAAAGTAGTTTTATCAATTTAGAGCTCAAAAAACTGTAAATTATTGACTCAGAACTTTATGTTTGTGAGTCTTATAAATGGGAATTTCATCTTTTAGATGACTGATTGATAATTAACCTATATTTCGAATCTTAAATGAATAAAACTCCTAAACTAAATGGGGTTGAATATATATATATAATTTACACATCAAAAGTCAAAACACTAAATTTATATGAATGCTGCATTAAATTTATGAATTTACTGGAGATGGCTTAGGGAAAAAGTAGATCGAAGTTGGAAATTGTAGCTTTATGTATATCTTGAGTAAAAGAATTGGTAGTTGGGAATTTATTGTACCAATTATTGTTGCATTAATATTTATTTACAAATGTTGTTGCAGATCAAAATAGATATCCATGAAGAAAAATAGATTAAATTTGTGAAGATTCTTTTTCTAAAAACATATAGTGCAATGCATTGCAAAAACCTAAGGTTGTGTTTGAATTCACTAATTTGAAATCTCTTCATCCAAACACAACCTAAAGAAGTGTAGATAAAAAGGAATAAAAGGTTGTTACACATGAAAGATAATTAGTTGTAAATATCAATATATAGAAATAAAAATTAAATTGTTGTAGATTGAAAATGTATTACTTTCTTTATACATAGACATCTGTTTAACTTGTGAAATTGTTCAGAGAAAATGGAATGGACGATGTAACCATCCAGATTCTCTACTGTGGGATATGTCACACTGATCTTCACTACGCCAAGAATGATTGGGGCATAACTATGTATCCTGTTGTTCCCGGGTAAAATTTAATTTAAATCTTGATGTATCTTCGTCTTCTTCAGACTAATTAATCCTTTTGTCGGGTTTTGCGTGAATTAGGCATGAAATTGTTGGAGTTATAACGAAAGTGGGAAGCAACGTGACCAACTTCAAGGTGGGTGATCGCGCCGGAGTTGGATGCTTGGCTGCGACGTGCAGGAAATGTGAATGTTGCACCGAAGGTCAAGAAAATTACTGCGATAACGTTCAATTTGTGTATAATGGCATCTTTTGGGATGGTAGCATCACTTATGGAGGCTACTCCGAATTTCTTGTAGCAGATCATAGGTAAACACACTAATAGTCCATTTGGATTTGAAATCAATGGTATTGAATCCACCGGTGGTGTTCGGATATATGTGAATTTGAAATCCATCACTTTCATTTTGAACTAACTTTTTTAGTCATTTTGGTGGATTTCAAATCACTCTATCCAAACACAACCTCATATTACAACCTTATCTTGCATAGACAATACTATATGTCAATGCATGGTCTTACCTAATCAACATAAATTGACACACACCATATATTTATTTTTTGATACCTAATGTTATTAGGTATTATATATCCATGATACAACCTACCATGGATATTAATCAGTGGAAATGAAATAGTTGGTGAAAATAATAGTACAATTCATAATAATTCCAATTATTTTGAGATGAAGGTATGTGGTACGTGTTCCGGATAACTTGGCACTGGATGCAGCAGCCCCCCTTTTGTGTGCTGGAATTACAGTGTACTCTCCCTTGAAAGACAACAACTTGGTGGAGTCAGGTGGTAAACGAATCGGGATAGTTGGTCTAGGTGGTCTAGGCCACATTGCTGTCAAATTTGCTAAGGCATTTGGTCACCATGTCTCTGTAATTAGCACCTCTCCATCCAAAGAGAAGGAAGCTAAGGAACGATTGGGTGTAGATGACTTCATTGTGAGCACCAACGACGAGCAAATGAAGGTACGTTTATTACAAACAATAAGGCAATGTAGTTGAATTCCTAACATATGGTTTCCTACTTTGAGCAGTCGAAGAAACGGACACTAGACTTTATTATAGATACAGTATCAGCTAAACACTCGGTGGGGCCTACTTTGGAGCTGTTGAAAGCTAATGGGACTCTGGTGATTGTGGGTGCACCAGAAGAGCCTATTGCGCTACCAGCTTTTCCATTGATCTTTGGTAAATAGTTATTTTCTCTTTTTTTTTTTTTTTTGTGAAGAAATGTGTTATTTACATGTGTTTGTTTTGGAAAACAAAATAGGAAAGAGAGTTGTGAAGGGGAGCATGATTGGAAGCATTAAAGAGACACAAGATATGATGGATGTGTGTGGGAAACATAACATAACATGTGACATTGAGGTTGTTAGAACTGATCAGATTAATGAGGCCTTTGATCGATTGGCAAACAATGATGTCAAGTATCGTTTTGTCATTGACATTGCTGGAGGATTTCCAAAGCTCTAGACATTTTCAGTTTATTGTGTTTTGATTCTGGATTGGGTTTAAATTGTTCTATCAGCATTGTTCATTCTGTATTTATTTTATAATGTCTTGTACTTGAATTTCAATAACTAATATAGAGAAATGAGATTTCAAGTTTTCTTATGTTGTATGGAAGGATTTGGGGCTACTGTTCAGTTCCAAAATTTTGTTAAAATAAAACAGAGTATCGGATATAGAGGTCTAAGAGTTGTGGTACAAAGTGTTGTAACACTTCAGGTGTAAGAAAAATAGGCAGCAAAAATAAATTAATAGAACACATATGATTTCCCATATACAAGCTTCTGCTTGTGTTCAATCCTTATGACAAAAAGTATTAATATGATGATCCAATGCAATCTTTAGATTGAGTAATACTTAGGGCTGTGCATGGATTATCGAAATCCGAAATGAAAAAAATTTAAACCAAAAATATCAGTTGAGTTTTTTCTTTTTCCTGAATTGAACTGAATCAAAAACAAATTTGGTGAGTTTGAGAGATTTTTCAAATATCCATACCGATAACCAATTTGAATTAGACCAAATAGAATTGAATTGAACCAAACGGAAGAAACAATTTTGAAAGTTACACACACATATATATATATTTATCATTCCATTTGTTTATATCTTGATATATCTCAAGCTAAACAAATAGAAAATGAAGTAGCAACTTCAACTAAAGTAAAGTAGCACTTTTAAGTTTATAGTGAATAGCAATTTATCCTTGTTTTTTAGTCCATTTGTAATACACTTTCAATCTCTGCACCAACAATAGATTGGCGATTCACTCTGCTTTTGATATTAGAAGCAGTTCCCATTTCATCTCCAACCATTTTTGAAATTACCATTGCCTCGACCACCTTCCAATGTCTTGATTATTACATTTTTTTATAACTCTAAAACATTGATTTTGTTTTCCTATTTGATAATACAAGATAAGAGTCATTTTATATTTTTAAAATTTTCTTAATGAAATTATACGTTTTCATTATTTTTCTCCTAAAATCTTGAATATTTTCAACTTTGAACTAAAATTAGTTCTATATTAATATATTAAAGAACATTTTATACTAGATCATATTAATTTTATTATTAAAGTATGATATTATAAAAAAATGTTTTCTTATGCTGTTTTTCAAGATCGTATCTATTGTTGTTTCTTAATATAAATATAAGGAAAAGAAAATAATAAATTGATAAAATCTAAAATTGAATTTTACAGATTAATATTAATGATACAAATATACTATTAAAATGCACATTTTAATGATTTTGTAAGTTATGAATTTCCAAATTAATTAATTACAATGTTCATAGTTTGTTGTGAAACAAATATTTAAATCTTATATAGATTTATGAGAATGATATATTTACAATGTTGAAAGCTGTTAAAAAATATTTGCGAATGATTATATACTTAACAAATATTACTGTCTGATTATACGTACCTTGAATTAGATGAAAAACTTGCCTTGAAATGAAGGTTGGCTGCGCTGTCGCAACCTGGAAAATTAAATTAAATTTTTTTTCCTAACCTTCCTAACTAATAGCAAGTGAACGTAAAAGTCGATTCCACAGAAAGTAATTAATTTATTATGCTTCTCGTGTTCGATCAAACGAAACATGAGATAAAGAGGGGGTTTAGAAGAAAGCAAAATAATTACGGAAAAATCAATATATCAAGATATTTCAGTTATCAGCTCAGGATCGATACAAATTACCTTAAATTAATGTAACATCTCTCTTTCAATCTATATTGGAATTATTACCCATAGCTTAACAACAAGCTTTGTTAAACCGAATGACCTCTTAGGTTTAGTTAAATTAGAATACAATCACTAACTCACCCTATTTAGAATAACCTAGAACAAGTTCTCTAAATTTAATTCGTCAAATGCATTAAATTACCGAGACGTATGATAGGGTAAACTAGACTGCGAATAAACAAGCTCGATTCGATAATTCCAGATTCATGCTACTCAATTAGGATTCATGATTTAAAGCCCAAACAATCAATTATCAACAACTCAACCTAGGTGATCAATCCAAATTTAATACGAAAAGAGAGATTTGGAGGGCATTTTAGACTTTGCGCAAGAGCACTCTCAACTGATCATCATGTCAGGCCCCCCAAAGGTGAGATTCCTTATGCATTATTAACTCATTCTCATCTACCAAATTGAAAGACTTTTGATGATCTCAGTTTTCAAATCCAACAAAGACCGCCACTTCAAATAATTCAATTCAAGTGTACAGCAGAATCAGACAACTACAAAGAAATCACACCAGTAGAAGACAAAGTCTTCAGCTTTTCATTTTCCATTCTAACTAGGAATCAAATCAATTGGCCAAAAACAAGTCAAATTTTCGAGTATAATATACATACCTTGATTCAATTTGAGCACTGATGAATGTGCATTACTTGCCTTCAAAAACTCCATCACTTAGTAATAAATCCTTTTGTTACTGGATTGGTGTCCCTTGTGGCGTCAAACACCATAGGGTCACCGACTTAAAACTTTCAGGAACCATTTCTCCACATCTTGGAAATTTAACATTTCTTCGATCTTTAGACATTAGCTCCAACAATTTTCCTTCTCCATCTGTCAAAATTACGTCGTTTAAAGGAGTTAAACATAGGAGTTAATAACTTCACCGGAGAGATACCATCATGGCTTGGAGCCTTATCTCAACTTTAACACGTGTGTATGAATAACAACACCTTCTAGGGTAGAATCCCTCCTACTCAGTTACGGATCCAGGATTTCGACTCAGGGGGGCCCAAGTCAATTAATAAAAAGATACAATAATATTCGAGAAAAAACATATATATATATATATATATATATATATTGCAATTTTGATAAAATCAATGTATTACAACATTTCTCTTCTATTTTTCATATTCTGAAATCGTTGCATAATAGCTTCATTACTAACATTTATAAATACATCTTTTTTTAATGTATGCAACTAAACAATTATTCAACAATGTATCACTCATTCGATTGCGAAGAGAACTCTTAATGATCTTCATTGCCGAAAAAGCTCTTTCTACTGTGGCAGTGACGACCGATAATATCAACGAGAGCTTAATCAACAGATAAACCAATGGAAAAACATATATGAACCAAAAATCATGCTTTTGAATAACACCACATTCAATCAAGAAAGCCTGATGATCTAAATTATCTAATCCAAAAGAAGTACAACAAGTCCATTGTGAAACAGGATTTCATTAGTCTGCCCAATGACAAATCATCTTATAACTTATCTTTATGGCCCAACAGAAAACCAAATAAGAATCTGCCATTTTCTAATGAAATAAGTTTTAGCCATTCTAAGATACAAATGAAAAAGTGGTAATCATATGGAAAAGAATTTTCAATGAAAGATCATTGCTCTAAAAGGATAAACCAACAACTTTTCAAAACCAAGCACCATATTACATTTCTTAACAGTACAAACTAACTTTCGACATATACTAGACCATCCCATTCAACAAGCTATAAGCAGAACATCAAAACATATTCAGGCAGAAATCCATCCCCTCCCTCCCTCACACAGACACGTAAATTACAATCAAAATTACAAGCACCATCATAAACTGAGTTAAATAAAACCAAGTCAATAAAAATTCTCTAGAAAAATCCTCAAGAAACAACAAACCACATGAAAACAAATAGAAGATCAACAATAATAATGAAAATAAAAAAGAAAGCAAACAAATAATATAAAGAGAACACTTTACCTTGAAATTTATGGAAGATCAATTGAGAGAAATCAAAATTATGGTTTATGTGAGAGGGAAAGAGGGGAAATTAGGGATAAAGATGAAAGGGAAAAATAAAATTCTGAAATTCTGGCTACTTCCCGTTGAGAATCTGCCATTTCTTTTAATAATAAATACAAAAAGATGAAAATATCCCTACATTTTTTCAAAAATTTCAGGGGGGCCCAGTGCCCCCCTTGGCCCCATGTACCTCCCTCTCTGCTCCTACTCTCTTCAATGTTTCAAAGTTGCAGACTTTAGACATGGGGCATAATTTTCTTGATGGAAATCTTCCAGAAAAGATTGGCAATTTTCCTTACTTGGAAACATTGGAATTAGTAAATAACCGTGTAGATAGTGACAATTATAGCCAATCACAATTTGTGCGCGCGTCAAAGTCCCGTAGATATTATCAAAATAAATAAATAAATTTAATTTGATAATTATCTCAAAGAAGTTGATGGATATCAAATTGTGAAGAATCCTAGAGCTACTTTTACAAGCTGTTAGAATCCTAGAGCTGATAGACATCAAATTATGATGGACCAATCAAATCAGTCCATTAGAATCCTAAACCTATCAAGATTCAACTTCTAATCCTATCAGGACTCTCCATCAATATCTATAAATAGGGGTTTGATTTTCATCATTCCACACATCAGAAGACAACAAGAGTTCAAGAATTCAAGAGCTCTCCATTGGCGATCTCCAAGCGTTCTTCGGTGGCGGCGATCTTCAAGCGTTCTTCGGCGGTGGCAGTGATCTTTAAAGCATTTTTCGGAAGAGTTTTTGAAACTGATTTTGATTCGAATAAGGTGCTAAACCTTTGAATTCAAACAATTTCTTTAGAAACTGTACCCGATTCGAATAAGGTGCTAAACCTTTAAAGCAAGAAGTTTTCTTTTTCCACTCAAGCTAAGTTCAAGTCTCCAATGATCTTTGAGCATTCTTCGACGATGATGGTGATCTTCAAAGCATTTTTGGGAAGCGTTTTTAAAACTGTCTTTGATTCGAATAAGGTGCTAAACCTTTGAATTCAAACAATTTCTTTAGAAACTGTTCCTGATTCGAATAAGGTTCTAAACATTTGAATCAAGTAGTTTTCTTTTTCAACTCAAGCCAAGTTCAAGTCTCTGACGATCTTCGAGCGTTCTTCGACGACAACGGTGATCTTCAAAGAATTTTTCGGAAGTGTTTTTGAAACTGTCTTTTGATTCGAATAAGGTGCTAAACCTTTGAATTCAAATAGTTATTTGAAAATGTACCTGATTCAAATAAGGTGCTAAACCTTCAAATTCAAATAGTTTTCTTTCCAACCAAGCTCAAGTTTGAAGAAGTCAATTCCAAATATTGAAGAGAAGAATCAAGGGATTCAAGAGATTGTAACCCAGTTTATTTAATTCAAATAAATAAATTCAATTTGTGCAAATCTTTTGTGTTTATTTATTTAAATACAAAATTTGTTGTTACAAATTTTTGGCATGCCCGGTGGGACAATCTCTTTCTTTCATCTCTTCTCTTCACCAAGTTACTCAAGATGTCTACACGCAAAACTTCATCAAAATCTACTTCATCAACTTCTTCAAAAGACATAGCCACGACCGGCAGCATCACCACAAGAAATATGCTGAAGCAATTGCAAGCAGCCCCCCAAGAGATGATTCCCACGAACCAAACAACTATACCCGAAGAATCATTTACGCCTATTGATACAAATCAAGGTGAGGAAAATTCAAGTGATTCTACGTCATCTACTCCCTGCTTGACATCAAGCCAATCATATGCAGCCCCTGTAATGACTACAAATGCTACAACTTTGGAAGAGCAAATGGCTAGTATCATGAAAGCTATTGAGGGCCTTAGCAAACATGTTTAAGAACAAAATGCAAGAATATCTTTACTAATGAAGGACAAAAAAGGGGCATCAGCACAAGGCAAACAATAGATAACCAAGTTGAAAACATAATGAAGTTGAGGCATCTGCAGGACAACAAGTGAACGACAAAGCGAAATCACCAGTCACCGAGGTACAAGTTTCATCTAATGGATTCATCCCGATGAGTCAACTAAGGGAGTTTATCATGGGAACTATCCAAGATAGGCTAGATTGGGGCTTTAAGTCATCAATGACTTATGCTAAACCATACACTACAAGGATCGATAATTTAAGGATGCTATTGGGTTATCAACCTCCCAAGTTTCAACAATTTGATGGAAAAGGTAATCCGAGAAAACATGTGGCTCACTTCGTGGAAACTTGTAATGATGTTGGGACTTATGGGGACCACATGGTAAAACAATTTGTCTGTTCCTTAAAAGAAAATGCATTTGATTGGTACATTGACTTAGAAGCAGATTCAATCAACAGTTGAGAGCAACTACAACAAATCTTTCTCAATCACTTTTATAGTACCCAATGTATAGTGAGTATGTAACACCCTCTTCTAGTAGGGTAATTACTTCTACTAAATTTTGCTTAACTTTCCAACTAATAAAATATCAATATTGTAACGCCCCTTCTAGTAGGGTAATTATCCTTATGATATTTTTATTAATTGGAAAGTTAAGCAAAAATTTAGTAGAAGTAATTACCCTACTAGAATGGGGCGTTACAGAGTATGTTGGAACTTACAAACTCACATCAATGGAAAGATGAACATGTCATCGACTACATCAATCGTTGGAGGAACTTATGTTTAAATTACAAAGATAAACTAGTAGAGAGTTCAGCGATAGAGATGTGCATCCAAGGAATGGACTAGAGTCTACGATACATCCTTCAAGCAATTCAGCCTAAATCTTTTAAAGAGTTGGCTACCAAAGCTCACGACATGGAACTAAGCATCACTGCAAGGGGAGTCAAAGAGTCGTCAACCCAAGGATCCCGAAGATTCAAAGAAAAACAAGAAACCAAGAGAGGGGTAAAACTTTTGTCAATCCTTCAAGTAAGGAATCAATGATGGTAAATGCAAAGCCTATTAAGTTTTGAACAAAGACGAATGATAAAGTCGAGCAAAAGAAGAACACCACTCAAGAATGGGGGCAACATAAGCTGACTTTGAAAGAAATGCAAGTGAAACAATATCCTTTTATCGACTCCAACATCTAAGGGATCTTTGATGATCTGCTAAAAAATAAATTAATTGAACTGCCAGAGATGAAGCGACCTAAAGAAGTTGGACGAACTAGTGATCCAAACTACTGTAAATACCATCGATTGGTAGGACATGCAATCCAGAATTGTTTTGTCTTGGCCCAAGAAAGAAAGATCACATTAGAGGAAGACGACGCTACAACAAGTCTTGTTTATGTTACTTATGATGATGACGTGCATGACAAAGCACTTTGCAATACAACAAGTGAATTAGATGTTGAATTTTGTAAAAATGAAGAAGATGACTATGCCACCGATGAGGATTGTGTCTCTGCAATAACTTTTATTGATGATAATTTGCAGCTTGGAAATAATTTCCACAACAGGCCATTGTTCATGACAACATATACTCACAAGCAAAGAGTAAACAAGATACTCATTGATGGAGATTCTGCAGTTAACATCATGCCCTTGTGAACATTTAAAGAATTGGAGAGAGCTCACGAGCAACCGTTTGAGATCCAAGGATTCAATCAAAAAGGTCAAAAATCTCTTGGAACAATCAGACTCGATTTATTGATGGGTAATATGGCTTCAACAACATTGTTCCATGTCATAGACTCTAGGACCTCGTACAATATGCTCCTTGGCCGACCTTGGTTGCATGAAAATGGAGTGATGTCTTCTACTTGGCATCAATGTTTGAAATATCATAAAGATGATGTCGTAAAAATGGTTGTTGCTGATGATAAACCATTCACTGAGATAGAGTCACATTTCGCTGATGCCAAGTATTACTTTGAGGGTGCGAAGATAGTCAAAGTCAAAGAAGAAACAAAAAAATGATCAAGTCAAGATGGGTGGGCATGAGTATTCAACCAAAATTGATAAGAATCTCTCAAATGATAAGTCATCTCTGGCTAGAGATGAGCCATTCGAAGGGTTAGCATTGCCTCTGACTAAACTCGATGCAAAGAAGCCAACTTCACCACCCCTCAAAGGAATTGTTACCCTAAAGAAATGAGCTAAAATAGAGTATGGAATATTCTCAGGACCTGAAATAACTAAGTGTTATACTCCTTGTTCGAGCTGGTTATGACCTGCGAGAAGACTCTACAAATGGAGAACTTCACGCTCAAGTTATAAGCCAAGAAGGGCATGTGTTCAATACTACCCAGCGAGTGTTAAAAAGAAGAGACCACACAAAATAAAAGACTAAAACTGGTGTGGGATACGCACCACTAAGTTCCATCCGCATAGCCATCAAAAGAGCTAATGTTAATCACATTGTTGAGAGAGAAATGTCATCAATAGAAGTTGTCTCTAACAAAGATAGAAGAAAGGATCGACAAATTTCCGTGATCGATAGACTTGGCCCGATCAGGACGAGTAAAGAGATAAGCCACCAAAAGGTGAAATGTGCTCTAAAATTAAGCAACAAATCGCAAATGACTCAAAAATTGCGAGGCCTAATTTATCTCGTATGAAAAGATGCACTAATTTGACTATATCACGTTGAAGAGTATTAAAGACAAAGATGGAAACCATCATTTTTACAAAAATCCAGAGTGATGAGGATGATAGAGAAAGTGTAGTTTTTTCTAACCACATCATTGGGGGCAATCACTATTTACAAGAGTGGGACATGAAATTAGCACACCATATCACTCTCAATGAAGATACCTCGATTGAAGATGCTGAGATTGCTCATCCTCAGCTCGAAGAAGGTGTAAAGACCATGGTGGATGAATTGAAAGAAGTTAACTTGAGAGATGCTGATGAAACACGACCAATCTATATTAGTGCATTGTTGGCCGATGAGGAGGAAAAGTCCTATGTTGAAATGTTGCATGAATTAAAGGACTTGTTTCCATGGTCATATAAAGAAATGTCTGGATTAGATCCAAAAATAGTTATTCATCATCTAGCCATAAAAAAAGGAACCCATCCTATAAAACAAGCTCAACGTCAATTTCGGTCTAAGTTAATTCCCTTGATTGAAGCTGAAGTAAACAAGCTCATTGAAGTTGGATTCATCCGAGAAGTTAAGTACCCAATGTGGATATCTAGCATTATTCCTATGAGAAAGAAAAATGGGTAAATCCGAGTCTGTGTTGACTTCGGAGACTTGAACGTAGCATATCCCAAAGATGATTTTATACTGCCAATCACTAAACTCATGATTGATGCCACCACGTGACATGAAGCTTTGCCATTCATGGATGGATCAACCAGCTATAATCAAATACGTATGTCTCTGAAGGATGAAGAGTTGACGGCTTTCTGAACACCAAAAGGGATATACTGTTACAAGGTAATGCCTTTTGGGTGAAGAATGGAAGTGTCATATATTAGTGAGCAATGCAAAAGATTTGTGATGACATGCTCCATAAGAATGTCAAGTGCTACGTCGATGACTTGATTAAGAAGTCCAAAAAGCGTCAAGATCATTTAAACGACTTAAGGAAGGTCTTTGAACATCTTAGAAGATACCAAATGAGAATGAATCCTCTGAAGTGTGCATTTGGAGTGACATCAGGAAAATTTCTTGGATTCATAGTCCGTCATCAAGGAATAGAAATTAAACAAGCAAAGATTGATGCAATTCTAAAGATGCCTGAACTGCGAAACATCCATAAACTTAAAAGTTTACGAGGAAGATTAGCGTATCTTTGAAGGTTCATTTCCAACCTAGCAGGGTGATGTCAACCCTTTAGTAGACTCATGAAGAAATGTGTCTCATTTGAATGGGATGAATCTTGTAGTAATGTTTTTACAAGAATAAAAGAGTACTTGATGAAACCCCCAGTGTTGGTTACACCGATAGCTGGAAGACCTCTGATTCTCTACATTGCTGCTCAAGAACATTCTGTAGGAGCTCTACTAGCTCAAGCAAATGATAATGGCAAAGAGAACACATTATACTACCTCAGTAGAACAATAACGTCGAATAAGTTGAACTATTCACCAATTGAGAAGATATGTCTAGTCATCATCTTCGACATTCATAAACTCAAGCACTACTTTCAAGCTCATATTGTCCACCTCGTCTCAAAAGCAAATCCATTGAAGTATGTCCTGTCGAGACCTATGCTCTCTGATAGACTTACAAGGTGGTACCTCCATCTACAACAGTTTGAGATAATCTATGTCCCTCAAAAGGCGGTAAAAGAACAAGTGTTAGCCAATTTCTTAGCCGACCACCCCATCCCAGTAGAATGGGAATTGTCCGATAACCTGCCCGATGAAGACGTGCTCGCCATTGAAGTATCTCCACCATGGAAGATATATTTTGATGGAGCATCCCATAGAGAAGGGATTGGTGCTGGAGTTGTATTCATGACACCTGATAGAGAAGTGCTTCCATACTCTTTCACTTTGACAGAAAATTGTTCTAACAACGTGGCAGAGTATCAGGCCCTTATTCTTGGATTGGAAATGGTAATGGAAAATAAACAACTCCATCTCAAAGTTTATGGGGATTCCAAGTTAGTAATCAACCACCTTCTCGGAGAGTATGAAGTTAGGAAATCTGAATTACTCCCGTATGTCAGCTATGCACAAAGAATCATCAAATACCTTAGAGGCGTAGAGTTGGGACATGTACTAAGAAAGGATAATAAACTAGTTGACGCATAGGCTAAGCTCGCTTCAACAATAGCCATGCCTGAAAATAAAATACATATTCCAATATGTAAAAGTTGGGTCATACCGCCAATCTTTCAAGACGAAGCTGATATAGAAGAAGGAAACTATATTTTTGAAGTATTTGAAGTCGAGAAAGAGGATTGGCGTCAATCTTTCATTGATTATTTGAGTCATGGGAGGTTGCCAGAAGATCCACGACAAAGAGTAGATATTCGACGACGTGATGGCTGTTTCATCTATTTTAAGGACACACTCTATAGGCATTCTTTTGACGGAGTCTTCCTAGGATGCTTAAATGATGAAGAAGTACAACAAGTTATGGAAGAGGCCTATTCTGGGATTTGTAGCGCTCATCAATCAGGCACAAAATTACATTTTCGTATAAAGAGGATGGGCTACTACTGGATGAGTATGGTGAAAGACTGCAGGACTATGCACAAAGGTGTCAAGCTTGTCAGTTTAATGCTAACCTTATCCATCAATCGCCAGAGCTATTACACCCTACAGTTGCCTCCTGGCCATTTGATGCATGGGGGCTAGATGTGGTTAGAACAATGACAAAGTCTTCCGGTGGTCACCTATACATTTTGGCTGCAACAAATTATTCCTCCAAGTGGGCTGAAGTCGTACCTCTTAGGGGGTAAAGAAAGAAAATGTGGCTAATTTTATTCGCCTCAACATTATCTATTGCTATGGAGTCCATCGATATATCATCACCGATAATGGGAAACATTTTAGCAACAGTTTGATAGATAAATTATGTCAAAAGTTGATTTCAAGCAAATGAAGTCTTCAATGTACTACGCCGCTGCTAATGGCCTTGTTGAGACATTCAACAAAATCCTTTGTAATTTGCTGAAGAAGGTGTTGCGAAGTCAAAACGTGACTGGCATGAGAGAATTGGAGAAGTTTTGTGGGCATATAGGACTATCTACCGAACACCTACCCAAGCAACTCTGTATTCATTGGTATATGGCATAGAAGTCGGTCTACCTCTTGAGCAACAAATTCCATCATTAAGGATAGAATGCAAGGACTCACTGAAGAAGAAAATGCACAATTATGCCTTGAGGAGTTAGAAGCTCTCGATGAAAAAAGACTAGAAGCGCAACAAAGGCTGGAGTGCTATCAAGCTCGTATGTCAAAAGCATTCAACAAAAATGTACGAGCACGATCCTTCAAAGTAGGAGACTTGGTACTTGCTGTAAGAAGGTCAATCATCACCACACACCGAATTGGAAATAAGTTTACATCAAAGTGGATGGCCCGTATATTGTGAAAGAAGTCTACACCAATGGCGCTTATAAGTTGATCTCTGAAGATAGAGTACGAATTGGCCCAATTAATGGGAGGTTCTTGAAGCGCTATTACCCCTGAAAAAAAAGCTCCTCGACGCACGAGCTTAAAATGCATGTTACTCCTGGCCGCAAGAGTATAAAATGTGAGAAACAAATGCATATGATTCTAGCCGATTCTAACTCCAATCGTGCATGTCCTTTGCAAATGTCGAACTACCTCCCCTAAAAGGAGAATAAGTAGTAAGTTTATCTATTATTTCATGCATTGTTATGTACCTACATTTTGTATTATATTAGTTTCAGGTACATGATTTCCTAATGATATCATGTTTTATGTTTGGAAACAATAAAATATCTTTTTAATTTGAGTCTTGTTATTTAACATCATATAATATACCGAAAAAAATAAAAGCTAATATTTGGTTATTGTATGGAGGTGCCACTATTTTAAAAAATAATATCATCGTCTTAAATACATCGAATGGAATTTCCTTCTCTAAAGTGTTTCAATGTGATTCCTATGAATGCATGGTTAAGACTCATTCTCAATTAGAGAAGGAAGAAAATCCTCTAATTCATCCTTAGTGTATCCAATAAGAAATCAATCAAATTTTCATTGTTTTCATGCCTTTACGTTTACCAAAATATTGCAAAATTAGTTTTGAATTAGCTCAAATGAGATATGCTCATCACAAAATGAGGGTTGAATTATAATTAAGGAATACAAGATGTTTGTACCAAACATGCATATTGAAATAGTCATTATAAATTACAAATTAATGAATGGTTTATTTGAAATGTTTTGTTACATAGTTAATTTGAGCTTATGACATATTTAAAATATTTGATACATCAACAATCAAAATATATTGCTTCTCAGAAGTACTATATATTCCCAATGTAACTTGCATTTGTCAACGTGAAATGATGTCTTAATGCACATAATTTGTCTTGTTTTTTTCTCTTTTTCTGAAACTTTATTTCTTTTTAAAAAATCTTTTTTTTTGTCTCCATGTATAAATTTGGCCATCACGTGATTATATGGGAATATGAAATAGTTAAATTATGTGGAACTAGTGTAAGACAAACTTCTGGATAGTCTACCCAAGTAATTATAGAAGGTTTGAATGGAAATAAAGCTCTCATTCTCAATTTTTTCCTGAAGCAACACTTTGTTCCACTCATTTCAGTTATACGATTCCAGAAGATGATCCAAAATTGGGTCAATCACATTTATTAGAAGTAGACAATAGAGTGGTTGTACCAGAAAAAGTCTGGTGACGTGAATGTTTTGGATTCTAATTGAATTTCAGCAAACTTGAGCTAATGAATGAGATATTATAATAAATTAAGATATGAAGTTTGAAATTTTCTATAAATACCATCATACACAAACCATATATATTTGTTTATCCACAAAAAATTCTAAGAATGTTCTCTGGAAGCGGACTACGCCAAGAAGACTACTTATATGGTCTTGAATGGGATGTAAATATTAACATGTTCGTTGAGGTACTCACCGATTAGACTCGAATGGAAAATTTTTGCTATAAGGAGAACACAACTACCGCCATCAAGACTACTCAATATTTTGTGAATAAGTATTTTAGTAAAGATTTTAGGTATGGTGAATGTTTGAGGCAGATCAGAAAGTTACGCAGAAGGCATACAATCTTCTCCAAAATTGTAGCTAGGTTTGGTATTATATACCATGTGGAATCTAACACAGTTCATGCATCTAATGAGACTTAGGAGCAAATTCATCAATACATACTCTATTTTTTTCCAATACATCTTCATTTACTTAACGTTTTTCAATAATTGTTTAAATGAAAATTTTGCATGTTATAATAGGAAGATGAATTTGCTCATGCATATTATGGATTTGGTGATCTAAATTGGGAAGACTTAAAGGTTATCTTTGGAGATATCTCTGCTGCTAATCGTCCCATTATTGTTCTATATGTGGGTAATGGTGCATCTATCACTATAATATCATATGAATACGGTGATGCCACCAAAGTAGCTTCAATGAATACAAAGATCATTCCGATTTCTTCTAGAAATTAAGCAGGCCATGACTCCTCGTCTGGAGGTACATTGAAGGACATGTTTTTGATTCAGACTTAGAGGGATCATTTATGTCACCCTTATTGAAAATAGAAGCAAGTATGACAACTCCAACCCCGGACAAGAAAGGCAGAAACAATGTTCCAAGAAGTCCCATGGTGGTGCATTTGGACATGCTTCATCCTATCACAAGGTATCTACTATTATTAGGGCGTGGTACGTTGGTGTAATATTATCGTATGCATTCTAATATGTTCGAACTTTATTTGTGCTTAGAAGATTGAATATTTTATCTGGTTATTTTCTAATATTTCTAGCTATAAACTGCATGTACTACAAGAAAACTTCATATGTTCGTCAAAGCCGTTTCTTACATTTTGGTAAATCATGTAGCATGTTGTTTAGTTAATAAATCATTTACTAAAAATGAACCTGTCATTCAATGATTGCATTGTTTTAATCCTAAAATATTCATTCAGTGATTATACCTAATTATGTTACCATAGATATTGTAAAATTTAATATTGAATAGAATAAGTTCAGTGGCAAACCAGTTACAAAATATAATATAACAATACATGAGTTCAATGGCAAACCAAATACAAAATATAATATAGTAATACAAGAGTTCAATGAGATATAATTACAAAATAGCATATTGGATATCACATGATTTTATTAGCATCCATTACAAAATATAATAGAATTACAACTACATATAAGTGGAATATCAACTACAAGACCGACAATATTTAAATATTCATGTACTAGCCATTCATTTGAACTGCATATTAATTTAGAATACGTACTTTATACCAAAATAAGTTGAAGGCTATTGAAGCAGATTTCATTCAGTCCCAACAACATACTTCTTCATGATATTATTCACCATCACAATTTTGGCATCATCTTGAACGCTGAGAAACAAGTCCAACAGCTTTAAATTGTTGCACAATACTTGTGCAACATGCACTTGTTCGTCTAGATTTAGCAATCCAAGATTGTCTATTATTTCGAAAACAGTTTCTCACTTCTTTGTTGCTTCATACTTCACACCAACATGTACTGCTAAATCACCTAGACTATTAGCAATAGCACTCATTTGGTGATTTTTCTATCACTAAAGACTGTCATTTTATCCATTAAATGTTCCTTAGCAACGTCATCAGGAGACATAATTTTCCCCGCATGTTTTCGCTTCTTCACACCTAATGTTCCTTCATCCCGATTCTTAGAGATAATCTCATTATTGTCATCATCCAAGCATGTGGAAGGGGTAAATGAATTGTTTCCCAATGATTTATTGAAGTGTACATCCCTGTTTAGCAAATCATGCATCACATCAGTAATAGTTTTTGAATTTTCACCTGTGGCTCTATCTTTTCCGAATATTTTTATCTAATCCTTCAAATACAGCCAAGACTTGAGACACGTGTTTCGAGTAGAAGTAACATACCATAAAAAGGACATGTTTATGTTTAGTATAATGAAAATCATTATTAATATAATTGGAAATATTATCAAGTTTGAAATTTTTAATACCTTTATATAGTTTGTCCACACGTCATCATTTACTTGTATGGTACAAGTAGTCTCATTGAACCCAAAACCGCTACGTACAAGCATACTTGAAAGAGATGCATAAAAAATTTTCCATGCATGGATTTTGGAGATTATGTGAGGTTCGGCCTTCAAATCGGTACCAGGAAATGTTATAGCCATGGATTGCTCTAGCATGCTTAGATAACCTATTTTGAAGCCTTTTTCAGATTTGAATCCCCTAGCCATAATGTCCTTCAAGGCTAAAAATTAATTGTTGTTCTTCGACAACACTCCAAAACTTCTAAATTTGTCAATCTTTTTTTTTCCAATCATATCAGTTTGTGAGTGCACATTGCCTTTCATTTCTATCCATTATACCTTTAAAAGTATAATGGAAACAATATAAAATAAACAAACAATCTTGAAGAAGTATTATAATGGAAGAATAAAGACATCAAAATAAACATTCAATTTTGTTTCAATAGTTCTTACATTAAAATGCATAAGATCAGAAACTAACATTGCAATTCAAACTAAAATGATATAATAATGTTTCAATTCTATCTAGAGTTAGAACATTTGGATGGTTAAGCTATCTCTCCAAGTTGTCCATGCCTCACTTGGTTCACTTGATATATCTTCATCAATGTTGTCATTACCAACATTTTCATTTTCGGCATACATGTTTGGAATTTCATCTTCTATATAGGATCCAAAGACGTGTTAGTACGAATAAAATTATGCAATAAGCAACATGCCATTGTGATATGATTTTTAAGTCTTTATGGGGTAATAAGAATTACTATTGAGAATCCCCCCAACAAGCTTTATGAATACCAAAAGATCTTTCGATAACATTACGAGCTCTAGCGTGTTTTAGACTGTAATATTCTTTAGTTTTATGGTATTTGTTCCTCTTCATTGAATTCTTGAAAATGGTACCTAAAGCCCCTATAAGGAGTTAAAAACCATTTTCTATTCATGTAACCTTATCATATAAGTAATAATTTTCTGTCAAATATACGGGAACTTGTCAAACGATGAATGTTGAAATTTACTAACTCTAAAAGATCAAATTAAATTGAGAATGTTAGGATTCATTTTCAATTTAACCAGTAGAAACTTTAAAAGGTTTGGCCTTGTGATTGCATCATATAAAACACGACCATCGGCAGCTGAACCCTCACATCCAGATATTTACACGTAGTTCATACTTACATCACAAACAACAAGCACAATCATAGAAATAATCCATTTGCGATTTCTATATCGGGGTTTATGATGTAGATGAACTTTCACCGGTATATAAGTTCCATCTAGAGCACCAAGACATCCCTACATATACAAATTGTAATTATCTTTGATGGTTGTTGTATAGTCTAATCTAAATAAATAATTTGACAGAATGAGATTCATAGCATGTTACTATGTTACCTTGAAATATTTCCAGCGCTCGTTTAGACAATCATCAAGAACTAGTTCAGGACGGACAAGGAGAATATTGTGTAGTTTGAGCAATGAATTCAACACAACATTGAAATGCCTATTAATTGTGTATCCAGAACGTTGGCAATCATCCTTAACAATACGATTTTTTATGGATCTTTTCGAGGGAGTTTTCAAGGGATCTTGTCGTGTGTCTGAGTACATCTCCTTGTATATTCTATATTGCATCAAATAATTACGAAACATTAGAATTTTACTAAGTTGAAATTAGGATAAAATTAAATAAAATTCTGATTTTTATTTGAGCATATGTCATAGTTGGGAATTATACCAAATTATGTCATAATAGAAGTTAATTAAAATTACATTATGGTATAATTATGGGCAAAGTTCATTCAGACTAGTTAGTTAGGAAAATGTGGACAACTATTGGGCATTATTAGGGCAAAATTAGAAAAACAAAAATGCTTCAAAAATAATCTGACCAGGGTCGAATTTGTTGAGGTCAAAATTTGGAATTATCTAGGTACTTTTCACATATATTAGATTGTTTATCTTCAAGTTTTTGCAACCATGAAAATTTGAAATTCTAACATCTTGTTCTTGAAATGCTAATTACCCATTTTTATTGAATGCTAACAAAAAAAAAATCTCTGACACAAATTGCGTGAAGAGAAAAACGAAAACATTACCCTAGTATTTTTCAAAGTGTAACTCGATTTCTATATATAACTGAGATTGAAAATTAAGAACCATACACTGCAAAACCAGAAAAGTTTTTATGAGTGCAAATTTAAGAAAACTTCAGCAAAGTAATAAAAACACTCAAATCATGAACTCACCTCTTTGCACCATGGCTACGATGGATTATGGTTGTATTATGTGAAAAGAATGGCTTTATCTTGAGTTAATATATATTTGATTTTTTTTTGTAAATATTGCTACTTTAATGGGTATTCTATGTAGTTTTCATAAAAAATAATGGATAATATAGGAAATTTACTTTAATCTACTATAGATGCAATTGAAGGTTTATTTAACCACCCAAAAGTGGGGGGTTTATTAAACCCCAGCAATCCTTGTTTATCACATTCACTAATCCATGCTAAAATTGTTGCAATACGGGCCCAACACCTATCCAAACCCAACCTAACCCATAATCCAAACATCATTTTATGTACTTTATTTTGCTCTAAACCCAACCTAATTCATGAACTAAACTACCCCCAAGTGTCAGATTTTTATCCAACTTTATAAAATAAAATAAGATTTGCTCACATTTTCACAAAATAATCTCAACTAAATACTAATATTACCAATCATCAACACATTATTGAAACACTTTCACAATAATACAATACAATTACATATACTTTTTAAAACTCTTTTTAATAATAATAATATATATATATATATATATATAATGTGACATCTTAATTATATTCATATCTATAAATTTTCAAAACAAACAAAAAAAATTCAAAAATTATACTCCCTCCGTCCCTTAAAACTCTGCACACTTTCCTTTTTAATCTGTCCCCAAATACTTTGCACACCCAAAAATGACAAATTCTATCACAATTATTACCCTCTCAATACACACTTATTTACACACAATGTCATTACTTTTTCTCTCTCAACACTTTATTACCTTTTGTCTTTTTTTCACATAATTGACCCTTATACCCTCAATCATAAAACAAATATTCTTTTTTTCTTAAAAACTGTGCCCAAATTAGTGTGAAGAGTTTTGCGGGACGGAGAGAGTATAAACTTACAAATTCTAAATCCAAACTTGAAAAATCCACATACACTTATCTAAACATGCATTGATTTAAATATGTCAAGTCATAACGATACATATGTATATATATAAAAGTAAGACCACTCATGCCACATGTCAAGCCCATAATTTTTCTTAAAATAATAATTTTTTAAAATAAAATCTTTAATAAATGTAATTTTAATACAATTGCCTTTAATATGACTAATTAATGACTTTAAATTAATGTTTATAAGAAACATTACTGAATAATATAAAAAATTTAGTTCGATTTTTGAAATAGCATATGCTATACTTCAAATAAAGAAATTATTTATATATTTAAAATTTGTTTATTTTAAAAAAGTTTGACAAAAATATAAATAAAAAAAATTAAATGATGGTGGGTTGATTAAAAAATTGTTCAAATTTATTAATTAATGAAATTGAATGATTTTTACAAATATATGTTTTAAATAAATTACGAAATCTATTTTGGAAATTTGAACTTTTATTTTTCTATAATTTAATTGAAAAAAAAAAATTCAACAACTATTCTAAACTTTAACAATAAAAATCAACCTTAAAATGGTGGAAATGTTGAATAATTTTATAAACATAGCAATATATATTTTTCAAAATAATAAATAAAATAGTTTATATATATATATATATATGTATGTATTCCTTTACAAACGCAAATATGTTCCAACAATTAAATAATGTATCAATCACATTATGCTATATTTAAAGCTAAATTAAGTGATATGTATTGCACAAAATCATAAATCTATATTTCCTATATAAATAATATATAAAAAAATTTAATTCATTAAGTTCAATTTATTTTTTAAATATCCCGTGTAAGCCTTATACTAAAAACAAGACATATGTTGGAATGTGTAGTTTAATGTTCATTAGTTATTTGCTCGTTTAAATTAATACACCTTTACTTTGCTAATCTATTCTTCATGTATTTCTCAGGTTCCATCCTATATTCTTTATTTAATATATCAAGTTTGAAGGTATTATCACTTTCATTTAATAGGTTTCGGGTAGTCTTCCTTTAAACATTGGACTTTCACTTTTCAATCTCGAAAAGCTATATTTGAACGATAATACACTTAGTGGACTGATTCCAATGTCCATCACCAATGCTTCTAAGCTTACTGTATTTGAACGATAATACACTTAGTGGCTCCAAACCCAACTTTGGCATCTTAAGGCTCTTAAGGAAGCTTTGAATTTGGGGAAATAATTTGACCGCCGGTGTGGAATCACTAACTAGTTGTCGATATTTGGAAAACTTACAAATATCATCCTATCCAATTAGTGGTGTTCTCTCAATCTCAATTCAAGTATTTCTGGCATATAAATGCAACGTTCATGGTGTTATTCCTTCAGAGATTGGAAACTTAGGGGCCGTTTGGTATGTTTCAAGGAATAGGAAAATGAATGATAATGATTGTAGTGGGGAATGGAATGAATATTCTCTTTAAATTTGTGTTGTTTGGTTTACCAAAATTCTTTAGGAATGAAATCAACTTAATTGATTTTTTGTTTTAGAAAATAGAGTTGTGAAATGAAAGTCCTTCCTTAAGAAAATCTGAGGAATCATTGATTCCTTAGTATTAGGATTTGAAACAAGTGTAGTATGAATTAAAGGTGTGTACCAAACACTCTCAATTCATTCCCTTTTCATTGCTTAGTTGCAAAGTTGCATACCAAGCACGCCCTTACGCATTTGATTAGAATAAATTTCGGAGACATCAAATTACAGGCCTCATTCCTACAAGGATAGGACAATTGCAAGGACTATATATCTATCGTAATAGACTGCAAGACTCAATCCCTAATGAAGTTTTTCAAATGAATAATTTGGCGGTTTTGAAATTGAGTGAAAACACACTACTAATCGGTCAAATTCCTGAATGCATTAGTGAACTGAAATCCCTAAGAAACATCAACTTAGGCTCAAACAAATTGCAATCCACCATACCCTCCACCTTCTGGAATCTTACATATCTCCTCATAGTAAACTTGTCCTCAAACTATTTGAGTGGACCACTTTCATCTCAAATTGCAAATTCAAAAACAGTATTTGAAATAGACTTGTTCTCTAATCAATTTTCAGGTGATGTTTGAAGCTTAAATTCAGGTTGTCAATCACTATAACGTCTATACCAATAATCAATTCAAAGATCAATCCCTCAATCAATTGAAGCTATCAAAGGCTTGATTGACTTAGATCTATCTAATAATAATCTTTCAGGACACATACCAAAGTGTTTGGAAGATCTCTGTTATCTTGAATATTTTAATGTGTCCTACAACAAATTGAAATGAGAGATTCCAAATGGGGGTTGTTTTGTTAACTTCACTGAACAATTATTTGTTCACAACTCTGCTCTATGTGGTGCAAAGAAATTTGAAGTGCCAACTTGCTTTGAAAATCATAGAGGTTCAGTTGGATCAAAAAAATTTGTCCACTTAATCAAGTATATTTTGTCCTCCTTCGTTTTGATTATTGTTCTGGTGATTATTATACTTATCCTCATTAGAAAACATAAACAAGGAAAAACACCATCATCATTAAAAGATACACTAGTCATTGAATGGAGAAGAATTTCATATGTAGAACTTAAACGAGGAATAAGTTTTCTTAGTGAATCCAACCTACTTGGAAGTGGAAGCTTTGGTTCAGTATTCAAAGCAATACTTTTCAACGGGTTAAATGTTGCAGTTAAAGTGTTCAACTTACATTTAGAAAGAGCTACCAAGAGCTTTGATACTGAAAGTGAAATACTAAGCTCCATTCACCATCGGAACTTAATCCCATTGGTTGTTGTACTAACACCGATTTCAAAGCCTTGACTCTTAAATACATGCCAAATGGAAGCTTGGAGAAATGGCTTCACTCTTACAGTTATTGTTTGGATTTGATGCAAAGATTGAAAATAGCAATGGATATGACATTAGCATTGGAATATCTACATCATGGCCATATATTTCCTATTGTTCACTGTGATATAAAGGCAAGCTATGTATTGTTGGATGAAGATATGACAGCTCTTGTTGCTGATTTTGGCATTTCAAAGACTTTTGACGTGGGGGAGACAGTAACTCAAACTCGGACTTTGTCAACTATAGGTTATGTAGCACTAGGTAACATGCAATGTTCTTTAAAATCTTAAATTCATGTTTCACTATATGTACTTATCTCATATATTGTCTATATAATTAGAGCACGGATCAGAAGGGAAAGTATCCCTAAGTGGCGATGTATACAATTTGAATATTATTGTTGGAGATGTTTACAAGAAAGATATAAACAGATGATATTTTCAATGAGGAGATGAGCTTAAAGGAGTGGGTGAGTAAGGCATTACAATAAAATGCAATAACTGAAGTTGTTGGTCCTGGTTTTGTAACACCCCAATTTTTTAGTTAAATCTATAATATGGAATTAGGGGTGCTCAAATTAAAATTTTCATTTGTAAACTTAGAATGAAATTATCTATGTATCCTTGTCAAAATTAAGCAATCAAAGCTCACGTAGTTCTCTTACCTAAACTTACCTTCATTCGCCAATGTTGGTTCCGGTGGAGGAGGATGTGTTTGAATCGTATCCATACATGTCATCTTCATCTTCATCTAAATAGGAGAAACCAAGATGTTGTTGACGTTTTTTTAGCTCTTACTCAATCCTTAAGAAGACTTATGTTTTGTACATTCTCAACCGTCAAACTTGATCTTCTTGGATTCAACATATGATCTCTTTTGCTAAATGCATGTTCTACGGAAACGGTTGAGGCGGGACTTGCAAATATCTCTTTGGCAATAATAGTTAAAATAGGATAAATGGTAGTCCTTCTCGACCACCACTTCAATAGATCCATAGGATTTTCAAATGCAATTTGTTCAAATGTAGCACTTAAATATGAATCTAAGTCTTGACAAAGAATAGAACCTCTAGCTCATTTTTGTGTTCTACGACCATAAAAGTTGTAAAATTGACTAAGAGCCGAACCAAAACTATAGGAAGAAGAGGAAGAACTACTAACTCCTACATTTTGATTACCTACATCACTAGAATCACCAAACAATACTTTATATTCTTTAAAGAAGTCTACTAAACATTGTTTAGCTCTAGCAACAACTTCACTAGATTTAAGAACATATTCAAATTGATCATAATCGTTCAATAAAAAATTTGGGAATAGTGCATTATAATACATGTTTAATAATTCTTCTAAGCCATCTTCTCTAATTATAGGATCTAATAATTTAGCACATAAAAATAAATCAGGTATCTCATGAAAATATTTTAACTATTTTGCTTTCATCACTATAATTGTGTCTCCTAAAATAGGACATTTAGAATAAGAGTAAAAATAAGAGCAATTTTTACACAATGACCTAAAACTAATGGAGAAGTAGGATAATAACAACCGGATAATTTTCTAGTTGCCTCTTCAAAAAAATTTAAACGTTCAATCAAATTAAGACATGCATCTCATGAATTGTTAAATAACATAATATATTTATAAATTTGACAGCATATCTTTATAATCTCGTAAGAATCTTGGAGCATCATATAAGTAGAATTCCAACGATGCTGCACATCCATTACAAATTTTTTAACTTCAATTCCATTTCTCTTACAAAATCTAGACCATTTTTTTATGAGATGATGTAGATTTAGCAATTTCATTAATTGTGTGTCTAATAGGTTTAATATAAACGCTTAATAATTCTAAGCCATCTTAAACACATAAATTTAAATAATGACACATGCAACGAACATGCAAAAATTTACCTTGAATTGAAGGTTTACAAACTTCAATAAGTGTAGGCATACTAGTCGTACTAGCGGTAGCATTATCAAATCCAATGGAAAATACTTTTTTTGTAGTATACCATATATTGACGTTAAATTTTGTAGAGCATAAAATTCTAGCCAAACATCTAAAATATCGATCCAGCTCAAATAAATCGAACCGAACTAAAAGTATAAAAATTGAATGAAATTGAGAAAAAGACTGTGCCCGGTGCCTACCTTGCCAAATTTGTTCGGCTTGTTCTGGTCGATCAGTTTTAGCCAGACAGAACATTTTTTATATATGAATTGAGAGAAAATCTTGAATTGCTTGAATACAATGATTTCCGGATCTAGAATTTCATCCATTTAAACGATAATTGAGGCTCTATTTATAAACTAAATGTAATGATATGAAACTTGGTAATTAAGACTTAAATCCCCCGATTTTAGGGTCTAGATAAGAAAAAAACAGGTAAAAATCTATCTAAATCGGATATGATTTGATTTTGATTTGTTTCTCTACTTGAAGACTCCTTGAAATAAACTGTCTTTCCTACTCTCTTAGTGATGATGGCCTCAATTTCTGGCCTTCCACCTGATCCCCAAAAATGACTTGGCCATGGATCATGCTGGCCAAGCCGGGTTAGTTCTGGCAGGTTCGGTGAGACACTCGGGCCGGTTCTGGCCTTCTGTCTGGTTCGGCCTCCACTCGGGTCGATTCTGTCCTTCTGGCCTTCTCTCGAGCCGATCTGGTTTCCACTTGGGCCGGTCCCTGGGCCGGGTCGGTTTGGTGGGGCCCAACACCATAATCATTTAAAACGTGAATTGTTTTTTGTGCAATGTGTATAGCCAAATGTTTAATATCAAATTCAATATATGCAATTAAACGTTTTTGCATGTTCCATGTATGATCTATCCAATGACTAGTAATACCCATATAATAATGATTTTTATAAGGATCCTTCCAAATATCACTAAATATAGAAATTTGTTGTTCTAAAATTTTAAATTCTTCAATTAATTTAAATTTATACTCTCCTACTAATTTTTCTATATCACATGTAACAGTATTTTTAGATATTTTTCTACAACTAGGTTGTAAATAAGTGCTAGCATAATGTTCAAAACTATCATCATAAGGAAATTGAAGTGGAAGATATTTTTCGGCAACAAATTCGGTTACACCTTTCATATGGCTCAATTGACTAAATTTAAAAAGAAGAAATTCCATACCTTGTGAAGAATCGGTATACCCCCGAATTTGTGTTTGAAATCGATCATTGCCCATCTTGTCGGGATGCTTTTTCAATACGTGATTGTTGAATATCCCATAGCCCCCTCCATGCTTGAATTTGTAAGCTTTTCCACAATGTTGCACATCACAATATAATCGAGGTCACTATTTGATACTTTCTCATTCTAAAAGTGAACAGAGAAAATATCACTTCAAAGTAAAGAGGGTGGTCTAGTGGTACGTCCACTTGTTGTATTATCACTCTCTTGTGTTGCTCTCCTTTGCACCTCTTCTTCTCCAGCAAAGACGGCGGCGGTATTAGGGGTCTAAAGTGGCCTCCAAATCATCACCACCACCCATTTCTTCACTCCATTGATCAATAAAATCATCATCATCATGCAAAGATTATGGTGGTGGCATTGAACTTTTTCCTTTTCCACGAGATGAACCGGAAGAAGAAGTACCTCTTCTAGACATTTTTTTTTGAAGATAAATGAAATTGAATTGAACAAGAATAAAAAAATTTAAGTGGAAGAAGAAGTGTAGAAGAATAATGAATTATAGAAGTAGAATGTAGATTATAACAACTTCAAAATCGAAATGATGAATTGAATATGTGAGCATGGGAGAGAAATTGATTCAAGAATGGATGAAATTGACAAAGAATTCGTGTGCAAATCACAAAGGGAATGAGGGTATTTATAGATTTTAAAAAAATGCAAAGAAAAAAAAAAATTGGACACGCGGGTTCTGGTTCACTTGAACCGGCGGTTCAATCAATCTCGACCGTCAATCATCAACGGTCAAGAAATCTGGGTCGTTGATCAAAAGTTAAAAGTTGTTGATCTCCAACGGCTACTTTGCTTTTAATCTCGGCCGTCCACGTGGCATCCACTAAATCTAGAAAAAAAATTGAACAAACCGGCAGTTTCGAACCGCCAATTAATCCGCCAATTCACGGTTTGATAAACGGTGGAATCGAAACCGAATCAGTGAACCACAGTTCACGGTTCCGGTTTTTTCGAACCATTGGGCAACACTATATGGAATTATAGACTAAAATTTCTAGCTATCATGATTTTTATGAATTATAGTTAAATTATTTATGTGGTGATGCAAATATCATATTTTATATGATTGATCTAATTAATTAGTGGACTAATGTATCATATAGATTATATAGAGGATATTAGAATTTTAATTTATTAATTAATTGAAATAAATAAAATAAATTAGTTAGTTGAGAAATTTTAGGAGTCCGCCTTGTTTAAAACTCTACAAAAAAAGGGGGATTAAAACAACGCTAGATATAGAACATCATAACATATTTTTTTTAGGTTTTTAAATATGTACAACCGTATAAAAAAAAGAGTAAGTTTCTTGTGAGACCGTCTCACGAAATTCTAATGCATTGCGTGAGACGGGTCAACCCACAACCCACTTACCCACCACCCAAATCCTACAATTTACATGTTGTTTGTGGGTGATGGGGCATCGTCTCACGGAAACTATCCGTGAGACCGTCTAATATGAGTTTTTGTGTAAAAAAAAATTAAAGAGAGAAGAAAGCCGCAAAATTTAGTAAAGAAAAGAAAACGAAGCAAGTGCTTATGGGTTAACTTTGTAGATGGCTATGCATTAATCAGGCTGATTTCTAATTGGAGCTATCATATGTTGTAACTTTGAGTTTTAATGATAATGCAATTAAATAGATTGAGAGCACTGCTAGAGATACAATTTATTGATAGATAATTTTACTTTATAAAATTAATTGTTAATTTAATATTCCCGTCTTGAGGATGCAGTTGTATGTTAAAGATGATTGTTAAATTGAGGTTTAAGAATTTTATCTTACATCACTTAATAGGTAGAATTAGATCAATGTTAATCTATCGATACTATAATAGAATTTGAATTATAGTTTAATTAATTATTTAATTAGATCAATGTTAGTTTAATAACTGAATTATATCTATTCATTATTATTATAAATTTTATTAAGCTAATACTTGAAATGGGTTTCATTAAGTAAATTGGCGTAATGTTATGGAGTTATATTTTATTTAATAGTTTAATTTTAGGTTGTAGAATTTAGTGTTCAGCGCAAACTAATAGTTAGTTATTAAGGTAAATGTCATTATGTTGATTAATTTGTTTAGTTTAGGAATTTCATCCTTTTCATGTTGAGTAAATTAAGTAATTATACTTATATGGGTTGATTGCCTAAATAGCTAATCTGGGTTCTTAATGTTGCTTTCCAAGTTTAGGCTTTGAACAATTAAATTAATGATAAAGAAATATTTCTATATTAAAATGATAGCTAAGAAGTAGACGTCCTCAGGATGTAATTGATATTATTATGTTTCTTATCTTTACGCGTGGTTACACATTAATTAATTAAAGATATAAGTTATGATCTGAGAAGACAGTATCTACTGATTTCTATATATATGTATGTCCATGGAAGTTCGAAACTACAAGGAAATTGTACAGATTTTAATCAATATTAATATTAATAGTAGATGGTTAAATCCTAATTGTATTTTTATCAATGATTTTACCCTTTAGTTTGTGTTGAGAAAGTTTAGAACGCGCTTAAGGATTTTGAGATTTATAAGTCTTCGAAACTCCAGGTAAATACAATTCTCACCTGCAGTATGATCAATTCTATTTTATTTGTTTAATGTTGATACAAAATTTATGTGAATGCTTATTTATGCATGTTGTGAGTATACTTTAATGATTTGCTAAGTTAAATGTTTCGTGAGTTTTTATTTATGATTTATATGAATGTGAAGAGATGATTTGCTAAGTGATGTGATTCCATGTGTTTTTGATCAAGTACAAGATGCTAATTAATCTTGTTTTATGAAAATTGAGAAAAATATATTTTTTTGAGAAAGTATATATATATATATATATATATATTTTTTTTTTTTTTTATATATATTTTTTAAAGACTGGTATCGGGCACTGAGACTGCTCACTAGAAGAAGTTAAGGGCTCCGAGACCGCCCACTAGAAGAAGTTAAGGGCTTTTAAACCGCCCAATGAGTATTGAGTTGCTCCGAATGGTTAGCTACCCCGGGTTCTTCACATTTGCGCGCATTGGTATCATGTCTGGGCCCGTAGTATATTATTTTCAAGTATAAGATTATATATATATTGTTTTATTAGTTAGATTTTTTGTGTTTTCAAAGTTTCAAAGAAAAGTGTCTTGTGAGATTAGGTGATATACTTGCTAAGCATTTCACTTATAGTATTTACCTCATACTGCAGATAAAGACAAAGGTAATGTCTAATGCAAGAAGGTAGCGGCGCTGAGGCGTGATTGATGGTGACGGCGGAACCTCAGAATTGGTTTTAGAATTTTCTAAGTTTATTTGCATGCTAGACGTTTATATGCTAAGTTGTTTATTTCAATGCTACATTTAGATGCTAGTTAAAATCTCTTACATGTTTTTAAGAAGAAAAGGTTATTTATGTCACTTCCATTTCTTATCAAAAAAAATTTTGTATGTATCATAATGATATTTTCATTTGATGGAAAATTAAGTATGATTTACTAGAAGTAACTACCCTACTAAAGGGGGTGTTACAGGTTTACTATCAACAGAAGATCGATATTTCTCTACCAAGGAGCATTGTGTCGCATCGATCTTCGATTTGACAATGAAATGCTTAGTTATTTCACCCAATGAAAGAATCAGCATGACTCAAGTTGCTGCCATCCTGCACAAAGTCAGACTCACGGTTGCAACTGCAGGAACGATAACCGAAAGGCGTTAATAATATCCAAATCCTGTTACTACTTGTAATAAGATAGTCTATAGCTTCCAATTTTCTTTCACAAATTTTTAGTTCAAAGATGTCAATATATTTGGTGCACTAGTATATAGATTCTGATTTGCACCAGTATTAATTAACTAGAAACTCTTTACATTTATGAAAACGGTATATATTTGAGTTTTATTAAAAAGGTTATAAAAACAGAATATTTAATTACTTTATATGCAGAAGTTAAAGTGATCAATTAGTTAAAAATATTTGTACACACTTGAAACTTGCTAGATTGGTGTGTCTTGCATCATCAAACACCATATATTGCTCCACATCTTGCAACGTCATTTCTTCGATCATTAAACATTGGCGCTGAGTACTTATATTATGGGAGAGATACCAATATAGCACCCTCATGATTTTCTTTATTCTTATAAGTTTATCATAACACCATAAATAGGGTCTCATGAAGGGTCACTACAAGAAATTAAATCTTTGGTATCAGGAAATTGGTATCGATTAATTAAATTCATTGATACGATCAACTTAAAGTATTACCGTTATAATACTATTTAAGTCGATAATTTATCATTTGTGTTATCCCAAATTTTATTAGATTAATCTAATAAAAAATATATATAAAAAAAAGATTGAAACTAGTGTTGTAACAATGCACCGCTGAAGATAACACTATATTATTTAAAACTTCATAATAGACCAAGGATCAGCGCATTGCTTTTTTTTTTTTTTTTTATCAGTAAAAGAAAAAATTTCATTAGTCTATTGGGTACAAGGGGTACTCCAACCCTTACATCATAAAAATTATACAGAACTTACAAGGATTTCACCCTTCAATACATACTTTAGGATCTACTAGCCAATTCGCAATAGGTACATCACTTAAGTTTTTTTCCTTTAAGGATACCAAGACCATATCCAAATCTTTATCTCCTCAACCAACTTGGTGAAATCAACCATCCATCCCTTAAAACTCATTTCATTTTTAATCTTCCAAATATACCAAACCACCCCAACCCAAATTGTAGCCGCTATTCTTGCTTGTTTCCCCATTTCCAAGAATATCACAATGTTGAAGAAAGTGTATAGTGGAATCAGCGCATTGCTAGATCAATAATTTGATGCCAAGTGGTAGAATGGTGCACCGCTGGGCATGTTCTTGGGTAATTTTATCTCAATTTGAATTTCAAAAAAAAAAACTTGTTTCTTTTATGCAATGAGTATTTTTCATTTTACCTTATAAATGTTGGGTAGAAACACCCTCACCTCTCTCACCAAAACCATAATCTTAGCTACTGCATGCTATAAGAATCGTGAATCAAAATTTACACATCTTTGAAAACATTACCAACTTCTAGATTGGATCTACAATAGATATATACAGGGCAGAACCAAGAACAGAAGTTGAGGGGTCAATTATAATAAAAAAATTTGATTAAGGGAAAAATTATATATTGAGGAGTAAAGAAAAAAAAACTTAAAGGGTAAAAAGATAATTTTTTTAGGGGGGACTCTCCCTGTGTATATGGATCCACATGAGTTTTTTTTCTATATGAGTTGGTCTTCTTATGAGACTGTCTCACATGCGACAAGATTCAAGCATGTCTTTTACAGGTATAAATATGTGTTTTTCAGCTATAAGTATGTGTTTTATAAGTATGTTTTTTACAGTATAAATATGAGTTATTCAAGTATGCTTTTTACGGCTATAAGTATGTCTTTTTTTGCTCTAAGTGCAACCGTCGCACGGTGCCACGGTTGCACATGAGTTTTTGCCAAGTGTGGATATTTTTTACAAAATATGAATTGTCTAATATATCATAATCAAATGTTATTATTTAAGGTTATAATAGTAATTTAGGATTTTTATTAAATAATTTTATATTAGAATTATAATTCAAAATCCTATAGAATTCTATTATAATTATAACTCTAATGTATAAGGTATTTGTATTATTTTTTCTTAATTTAAATTGATCTCCACGTGCAACGCACGTGATCTAAAACTAGTATTATATACATATATATGTATATAATTTTTCTAATGAGAATCAAATTATTCTGGAGTTCACGGACTCATGTCCTTTCCGACAATGACGACTTGGGGAATATCTCATATTATAAATTGAAAGTTTTTTTTATTGTTTGATCACTACATATAATTTCTAGCAGTTTATAGAGAGAGAGAGAGAGAGAGAGAGAGAGAGAGAGAGAGAGAGATGGCGCAAAGAACAGCAAACCATACGCAGAGTGTAAGTGGGTGGGCAGTTCATGATCCATCGGCCAAAATCACTCCTTATACCTTCTACCGCAGGTTTTTAAAATACTCTTTCATTAATATATATATATATATATATATATATATATATATATATATATCGTATTTTCCAACATGTAACAATCGTTTATTATTAAGCTTGGAAATTAAATTAAACTACTTGATATTCGCTTTGAAATTGGTTGTCAAAAATTTGTTTGAACTCAATTTGATATATATATCAAATACGTTTGAGTTTGAATATATTACTTTTACATTTGATAAAGTTTAAGGTTAGGCTTGAACTTAAGATGTATTATAAGTATAAAAATGATATATAGCATATTGTGGAAAAGCACATTTTTTTAGCTAAAAATTTGAAACTTTTTTTTTTTTTTCAAGCGAATACTTTTTTAACCATTGTATGCTTCAACACCTGCCGTTATATTACACTTCATACCATCATTAATAATGTAGCATGTACCACCATATTACCCCTCGCACCATCATTAATGTATCTTGTATTATAATATTACAACTACACGTACCATCATTAATGTAATCTGTACCATCATATTTAAACATGTATAGATCACCATTAGTTAAGCCTATACCATTTTGATGTTAGCAGGGTATCAAATGTAAGCAGGGTATGGTGAGCAAAAATATTTTCTCCCAGCTAAAAATGAACAAAGTTTACAACTTAACAAAAAATGTTTTTAAATAAAGATGGTTAAGAATAAAAATTCTCTCAAATATAAAAAAAAAAAAATGTGAAAACATCAAATAAACCACTCAATTCGACTTATATTCGACAATGTTAAGTGT
Source organism: Scutellaria galericulata (assembly GCA_946896805.1). NCBI lineage: Eukaryota > Viridiplantae > Streptophyta > Magnoliopsida > Lamiales > Lamiaceae > Scutellaria > Scutellaria galericulata. The sequence goes on along the minus strand of OX335793.1, from coordinate 7,266,438 downwards.
GTTGAAACTCGACTCAAGTAATTATCAAATAAGTCATAATTTATAAAATTTATTGACATTTCAAATAAGTTGGAACAAATGTTCTTTCGCCTAGACTCCATCATTTACAGCTCTATTTATAATGCATTAATAGAAAATATCATTTAAAAAGAAATATGATTTTTCTTTTTTGATAGAAAATGTTTTGAAAACATGATTTGACTTTTGAACAGAGAAAATGGAGTTGATGATGTAACTGTCAAGATTCGGTATTGTGGGATATGTCGCACCGATCTCCACTTTGCAAAGAATGATTGGGGCATAACCATGTACCCCCTTGTTCCTGGGTAAAATTAATTAATTACTATTAATAATTTCAAAAATCAATATCTTGATATATGATCTTCATCTTCGATCATTAACCTTGTTGTCAAAATTGGGTTCAATTAGGCATGAAATCGTTGGAATTATAACGAAAGTGGGAAGCAATGCGACCAAGTTCAAGGTAGGGGATCGTGTCGGGGTCGGATGCTTGGCCGCGACGTGCATGAAATGCGAATATTGTATAGGAGATCAAGAGAACTACTGCGATGAGGTTCAATTTGTGTATAATGGCATTTTCTGGGATGGTAGCATCACTTATGGAGGCTACTCCGAATTTATTGTTGCAGATCATAGGTAAATATACTATTATTACAATCTAACTTAATCATACCAAGGGAGTATTTAACTAATGTACTAGACCGTGATCAACACTAGGAATTATTAGACCGTGAATTAGCTAGTGGAAGACAAATTATTGGTCAAAACGATAGTATAATTAATGGTAAATTATAAGTTTAAAATATTTTAAAAAATGAAATATAATTTTTTTGCACTTTGCAATTTTTTTTTTTTTTTTTTTTTTGCGAATTGCGCCACAAAGAATACAAATTGCAGCCTAAGTCCATTTTCGGATCACTTTTTCTGTCAAAATCGAAATTTTCGTTCGGTTAATGCTCGATTCGAGTTTGAATGAATGAAAATCAGAAATATGATACGGACTTTCATCTGGTTTGAGATGTAAAGTGTTTGTTTAAAACAATCGGGACGTCCAATTTGATTTTGATAGGAAAATTAAAATGATAAGGACTTAGGTTGCAAAGTGAAAACTCGTTGACTTTAATTGGTTTGCAATCGAAGAAAAAAATATAGTTAAGTGCAAAATGCAAAATTTTCATACTCATGTTTTTTTTTAATTATTTAAACCGTGAACTATACATATCAAATACTTGCATTCATTTTAAGACGGAGAGAATTCGAAGAATAAACAATTGAGCTAATTGTGTGAAAATTACATGTCGACATGATGAAGGTACGTTATACGTGTTCCGGATAACTTGCCATTGGATGCGGTTGCTCCTCTACTATGCGGCGGAATTACAGTGTACTCTCCCTTGAAAGATCACAACATGTTGGAGTTAGGAAATGGTAAACGAATAGGGATAGTTGGTCTAGGTGGTCTAGGCCACATTGCTGTCAAATTTGCTAAGGCATTTGGTCACCATGTTACTATAATTAGCACCTCTCCATTCAAAGAGAAGGAAGCAAAGGAACGATTGGGTGTAGACGACTTCATTGTGAGCACCAACGACGAGCAAATGCAGGTTTAATTTCTTAATTATTATACCTTTTTTCTTATTTGTGCATGGTTATTATATTTTCTACATTCTGAAATTTATAAATCGATATCGAGAAAATAAGTTAAATATTCGGAGTCAATCTTTATATTATTCACATGAAGCAACATACTAAAAATTAAGGGTTGATTGCAAAAATATTCAATTTTTATGTTTAAAATAAGTGTTTTAGTCGCATTTTTTGTCTAAAATTACAAAAGTTTTCAAAATTAGTCACCATCATTCCATTTTTTTTATTATACTACCATATAATTTGCATGCACTAATCAAGGTAGGGCGGAGAATGTTAGGATTTCGGGTGTAAAATGGTAAGTTTAAGTAGTCAAAATTTATAAATGGTAAGTTTTGTCAACCTTTTGCAATTTTTGGAAAATTTGGTCTCAAATCCAAATTTTTGAAACATATATGATTAAAATTAAAAATTTCGAAAATCTTAAACGAAGGAGAATTAATGTTTTACAAACTTTAAATCATAGAAATAGTTTTGAACTTTTCCCCAAGTGGGACAAGAAAGTTTTCAACTAAAACCTTTATTTTGTAGTTTTAAATTGGAGCAATAAAGGTGTTGAATCTTTGTGGAATTAACCCAAAAAAAAAAAAACTTAAATTGTTTGATTTCTAACAAATGGTTTTCTAATTTGAGCAGGCAAAGAAAAGGAGTCTTGACTTCATTTTAGATACAGTATCAGTTAAACATTGTATTGGGTCTACTCTGGAGTTATTGAAAGTGAATGGAACTTTGGTAATTGTTGGTGCACCCGCTGACCCCATTGACCTCCCATCTTTTCCACTGATCTTTGGTAAGCCTTTCAAAATATATCTTACAATCTTTATTCTTTTGCCCTTTCAAAATGATCCTCCTATAACTATATATAATATTGTTGAGTTTGTTTGTTAAATAGGAAAATTTCAATATTGGTCATGCAACTTATGTACTATCCATTTTGGGGAAAAAGTTAAAATGTCCACCATGGACAACTCTTAATATGTTTACCGATAATGTGTAATGATTCAATTTTCTCTATATATAGAAAGTGAAATCTATATGTATGTTGAATATCTGACACTTCAGCGATGGACACATATTAATATGCATACGGTGGATGGGGTATCAGGATTGTCCATTTTGGACCACTAATTTTACATGTTTCTATAATCACCCTGGATTGAGGATTTAGTCAATTTAGTGTCACATGAATCATCTCCAAGTCAAAATCCCCAATTTAGAGTATTACACTAACATAATCAACGTTCATATCCACAATTATAGTCGTAAATAGAATATTTGATTAAAATCGAACAAAATTTGATATATATAACTTGAATGACCATTATAAGAACCCGTAAAATTAGTGGTTCAAAACTTAATGGGGTCAAAATCACACAACCAATATTTAAAGCTTCTCTTATTATTGAATATCTATTTCTATAACTTAATAGTTAAAGCGTGGCTAATGAAAATTATATATATATATATATATATATATATATATATATATATATATATATATATATATATATATATATATATATAGGAAAGAGAGTGGTGAAGGGGAGCATAATCGGAAGCACCAAGGAGACACAAGATATGATGGATATGTGTGGGAAATACAATATAACATGTGATATTGAAGTTGTTAGAACTGATGAAATAAATGAAGCTTTCAATCGTCTTGAGAGAAATGATGTTAAATACCGTTTTGTCATTGACATTGCTGGTGGATTTTCAAACCACTAGAAATTTTCAGATTCATTACCTCTGCCATTGAATTGCGCTAAATTTGTTTAATCCACTTTGTCCATTTGCACCATTTGTTCAATCAACTTTGTTCTTCTGCATTTTAAATCACAATTTCCTTTATTTTTCCTTCAATTTTAATTTCCATCAATATATTATGTCTTTTGATGAGCTTGTAATTATATTATCTCTGGGTGGAAGATTTCATGCGAAGCCAACGAAAAAATGAAAAATAAGTCATGAGTCGTAATGTGTGTAATGTCTTTTGCTTGGATCTTAACTGAACAAAGAATTGAAAACTCGGAGGTTTGATGAAGATGTCGGCAACCTGATTGTGTTGGAAACAAGTTGACTCTTAAGAGCATCCACATTCATTCATTCATGTTAATCACATCATTTTATGTGGGTCCCACATGCCATCGCATCATTTTTTGTTTATTTTTTATTTTCTACACGGGTCTGTTAAAAAACTAAAAAGAAGAAAATCTGCAATTAATTTTTACAATTGCAAAGATTGAAGGTCGAATTCCTAAAAGATTAAAAAGTACTGAACAAAATGAAGCTTCATTACCGGATAGGTTGAGTTTGAAAATGGACAAAAACTTATATACACATTGTGCATGCATCTGTGATCCATGCACCACTTCCGACCCGGCCCATAGATCCGACCCGCACGCGTCCCCACACACCTTTAGGTCGCGGACAAAATCCGCCCAAATATGCTCCTAGGTGCCTGACTTTTATGTTATGTTAAGTATATTTTTTAGTAGTGTTAGATATACCTTTTAGTTATGTTAAAGGTACATTTTATGTTATGTTAACTATACATTTTAATATTGTTAGTCATACTTTTTAGTCATATTAGACATACATTTTATGTTATGTTAACTATACCTTATAGTAGTGTTAGACATACCTTTTAATTATGTTAGTCATACCATTTATATAGTTGTACCTTAGCATTTTTTTTAGATCTAGTTAAATATACGTTTATGTGTTCATAAGATGACCATTATGTATTTTTAAGTATACCTTTATAGGTCAACTATTTAAGGCACATTATGTATAAATTCCAAGACGACCGTTATGTTAAGTTACTTATATCTTCTGTCTCAATAAGGTGACCTTTATGTATTATGAAGAATACATTTTATAAACAATAAGGTGACCTTTAAGTATTATTAAGAATACATTTATAAACAGAACTAAAATAAGTCAGTTATATATACAATATTTCAAAAATTGTATCAGACGCATCAATAAATTCATCTTCATCAGTAGATAACTCAACTATTTCATGTGTATTTGAATGATCATCTATCATAAAACATTAAAAACACGAAATCAGATACAATTTTATATTTTTCGAACTGATAAAGATGAATTTTTAACTTTTAAAATAATATTCTCGCATCGCGATATGGAGAAGAGGAGGTTTGAGAGAAATTGAGAACGTCGTGCTTCGAGAAAGAAAGGCAAAAAACTAAGAAAAAGGGGAGAAGAGATGAAAAGAAGAAGAGATCGAGAAAGAAAGGTAAAAAATGAAGAAGGAGTGAAGAGAAGAAGAGAAGAACTGAGGAAATGTGCGGCCGCTCGTAGAGGAATTAGGGCATTAATTAACAAAAAAAAACGGTATATATAGTTTTCAGTTTGGGCCGGTTCTGGATTGGATCGGATAGTGTTGCACGAAGCGCTACTCTCGAAAATGATGCTTCACTGGAAGATGATGAGTATTTTGATATGGATTTATTTATTTATTAATTTTGTCTAAGGATATTTAAGTAATTCTGAATTTGATGTATCAAAATAAATATTGGAATATGTTGGAAAATATCTCATCCTACATCGAATCGAACAAAGTAAATGGTCAATACTTTTTTAAAATTTATCCTTATCCTATGAGTTATCCAATCTTTTATCAAGGTGACTTAATCCCAAGAGTCAGTCTTTTGTACACCCGTCGCACAGAGCGATGGGACCGCACACAGTCGTGTCCTGGAGCACGGTTGATCGTGCGCCACAACACAAAAAATCACATACTTATAACCCTAAATGACATACTTAGAGCTAAAAATCATATACTTGTGTAGCGCACAGTCGACCGTGCCCCAAGACACAACCGTGCGCCATACCATGCGCTACACATGTGCTATATTGTCATGCACAGTCGGACCGTGCCCCATAGCACGAGTAAAAATTACATACTTAGAGCTGCAAATTACATACTTAAAGTGAAAAATGACATACTTGTACACTGTTGTGGCGCACGGTCGACCGTACCCCGAAACACGACTATGCATGGTCCCGTCGCACTGTGCGACGGCCGCACGCAAGTTTTTGCGTAATCCCAAATGGCGAAGTAAATGGAGCCTAAAGAAATATATTAGTAACAATTAATTGGACAATGAATGTTACTATGTAGTAGACTGCCCACTTGTCAGCAATTGTACTCCATTTTACATGTTAATGCAGACAAACAACTATTAGGCATCTGCAACAATTAATGTCATTAATATAATAAAATAATATTTTAGTTCTATTGGGTCCCACATGCAAACCTTATTTTCTCTTCTCTCTCATTTAATACCATTGTTGTGGGAATTTCTGACACACAACTTTTACATAGTATATTATTAAAATAAAATATTTTATTTAATAATATGTCTCAAATGAGCCATTGCAGGTGTTCTTAAAACATCTTAAAAACACATACACTAAAACATACATACAATAGAACACAAAGAGTTAAATACAATCCCACCACAGTGACCATGAACCCTAGCCTGAACCTTAAACCTACAAGTGCAAACGTGAGGAAATCTCCCGAAACCTGAGTGAAGGTAAAGTGGAAGCGATAGGACTTAGGAAATTTTTTCGACCAATGGTGCTAGGAGGTATCCAAACCAACCTGGAGTTTCATCTTGCTTTGAGACAATTGGCTATCCGAAATCCATGGATCTCTGCAGTTTCTACATTACAAAATTCCTAGAAAATTGGCACGTAGAGGATTTCTTGGATCTTTTTAAGAGATATGGTAAGGTAGTAGACGTTATGATTCCTAACAAAATGAATAGTTTTGGGTGGAGATTTGTTTTGGCTCGGTTCCTTGACTGTGGTAACATTGAAGAACTTGAAAGAACTTTGGATAGTTTATGGATCGGCACCTACAAACTTCGAGCTAACATATCAAAGTATAAACGACAAGACATCAAAGCAAAGACTTCAATGGTGGAGAATCACAAAATAAGCAGCTTTGGTGATGGAAAATGTAAGTTATGCTGAGGTGGTGAAGAGGAAGATAACTCTGATTTCATCCAAATGCGATCTTGAAATAGTTGTCGGGTTGGATAATGAAATAGCAAAGAAAACGATGGAGGACAAGATAACATTAGTCGAAAGCTCAATCGGTAAATATATGTTGGGGAACAAAGAACATAAGTGGCTAGAGGGGGCACTTTTAGGGACAACAAAAATGTGTGAGGAGTATTAGAAAGCTACCATAGAGATTAGAGACATATGCTATAGTGACATAAATATCGGCCCATAGAATGGAGAACAATGGATCATATTTGGGAAGGATAATAAAGATATCAAGAAACTTTTGATAGAGAATGGTGAATGGTTAAAGGAGCGGTTTTCAGAACGACACCTCTGGGATATAAAAGATGACATCTTAGAGAGAATCAGTTGGATACAAATTTCAGGCATCCCCTTCAATTTCTGGAATGAAGCATTCTTTCAATGGACCTTAAGTGATGTTGGGACTATCGTAGAAGGGGATCCTATGACAAAATTCAAAGAAGACTAAATATTGCATGAGTTAAAGTTAGATCAACAAGCTTCACGTTGATCAATCGGAATATAGCAAGAATAATTTTGATATCTTAGTTAAGAAAGAATTGAAGTAAATACTCAACGTTAATGGGGATAGCAGCGAATACTCAGATGAGTCTGATGGTGACTCAGAATGCTCAGCCGTGTAGGAATCGGACCTCCAAAGCTCAGAAGGTGAAGAGGCAGAAGTGGAACAAAACAATAAAAACATCAATGTTGGTAATGATGCGAGTATTGGAGAAAGAGATGCATGTATGTTGGGAACCCAAGTTGACAGTTGATCAATTAATCAAGTGTTTGTCTTCCAACACAATTTCCAAAGAATGTTTTTCTCCAAAGTTACAGGAAGTTGTTGGTATCATTAACTCAAGTAAAACATCTAGCAATATTGGTTCCGTTAGGGGTGGTTGGTATGCTATACAAAATTTTTTAATACAGTGCATATACCGTACCGAAATTTTTGGTATGCAAAAGTGCATACTGATACCGTACGGAAAAATTTGGTACACCCAATTTATCGGTATGATATCAATATGCCAAAATTTCGGTATGCACATAGCCGATACTGAAAAATACCAAAGTAAAAAATTTTGGTATACCGCAATTTATAATTATACTGAAATTTCGGTATACCGAAAATCACAATTATACTGAAATTATTTAGATTACAAAGCTGCATTTTTTAATTATTTCAAATTACATAAAAATATCTATTGGATCTAATATTATATGAGCCTAAACAAGAATCAAAGGGCCCAAATTTATTTTTTAGAATTTTATTAGGCCTCATATGTAGCCCAACTCTTCTCGACACGTCAAAGATTGACCACAAATGGATAGTTTAACAGTTTTTCACCGGACGACTATTGGGAATGAGGATGGTACACGGGGTAGAGATGAATGGTTTAGGGATCAATGTATGTGTAAACCAATTCACCCAAGCTTGTGCAGACAGAAGACAAAAAATTTAGTAAATCATTAAAATTAGAGAAAGATAGATTTAAAAACAACTGAGTTCACCCAAACTATGTATACGAGATTTCTACCATTAAATTTGATTTTCTAAACAAAAAATCCAGATCTACAAACTTTAAGAGTTTGTTGAGAGAGAAAAGAGATAAACTAGTGGTGGGTGACACATTAATTGATTTCAAATTTTAGGGTGACAAAACTAACAATATTATTTGGACGATAGTATGCTAGGTAGTGGCCGACAGGACCGCGACGGATTAAACGGTGGCGAGCTGGTCGGAGGCGGCGTGAATTATGTAGAAGAAGAGGGTTAGACAGAAAGAGAGTTAGAGAGAGAGGAACAAGGATAGTGAAAAAAATTTAATGATTCTACAAACCCCAAATTAGGGAATATATTATAAATTTCAAAATTTTCAATTTTTTCGGTAAATTTCAATACGATAAATGCGGTATTTCAGCAATTCCATAATTTTTCCCAACCATAGTATTGGTGGGTCTATTGATGGAGTAGATATGAATATAACTAAACAATCAACTCATACCAATAACATTGAGGCCCAACATGATTTAACTTCTCCATGTCATGATATCGGCTTAAATATAAGCAAGCACAAGCCCAAAAGTCCATCTTTTTTTGTAGAGGACCCAACTTGCAATAGCCCAACGAACCACACCGGTGGCTTTGCAAAAATAAAGTATTTCTCAATCTATATATATATATATATATATATATATATATATATATATATATAAAATAACAATTACCCCTCAAAATAGAAATGACAAATATTTTCCCGGCCATTTTCACTTTCTAATATTAGAAATATGATTAATAATTTTTTTATTTTTTTGTCATATTAATTGATTTTTTTTGTAAATTTCCAAAAATATTGATTTTGTATATGAATATATATGGTATGAATGATAGATCCTATTATAAGAGATGAAGTAATATATATATATATATATATATATATATATATATATATATGTAAATCACATCAAATTGAGTAAAATTAAAAATTCCATTTGGATATTTTAGTAAGTTATATTACCAAGTACAACTGTTAAAAAATATTAATTAACCTCTTAATTTGTATAAAAAAAATCGATCAATTAAATAATATAATCATTATATAAATATTATATTTCAATCAAATATTATCTCCAATTTGTAAAAAATCTTAAAGAATATACCTACAAAAATCGAATGTCATTATGATGATTTTGTATTATGCATAAAAAATAAAAAAAACTAATTTGAAAATTTGATTTTTACCCACAATAGATCTCTAATAATTTCAAAATATATTTAAATATTTGTTTTTTTATCTATAAATCATTTTGATATTACATGATTTGTTCAAACTATTAATCTTATTAAATACTATATAAATAGACATACATATATTATATTTATTTATTAAAATTTGGTCATCGCGATTAAATCTATGTGTGTTAGCCTGATATGAATTAAAAAAAATATCTTATCATTTACAGTTCATATTCCAATATTTGGTAATTTCAATTTCGTAAAATTAATTAAATCACTATGAAACATTTTTTTTGTATATTTACATTTACAAAAGTAATGAAATTGCATTGTTTTGATAATGAGAAAATAAAAAAGGAAGAAAGTTATGGTTCAATCTAAATATTTTCTCTCTTTTGTTTTTTAAATGAAATTATGTTGGAATATGGAAAGTGTTCCATGAAAACTATTGATTTGAATTTATATGAAGAAAAGTTCTTCAAATTCGATTTTGTTACAATAAAGGGTAAAAAATGATTTCCCATCCGAACTATGCCCGATTTTACACTTTCTGGTAAAAACTTTAAAATGTGGCACCGTACTAGCTGAACTTTGCGCGATTTACAATCTTCGGTATTCCGATCATTTTTTCCGGCCAACACACACGTGTCAGCACATGATTTCATTAAGGACATTTATCTCGTTTTTAAAGTTTATACCAGAAAGTGTAAAATCAGGCATAGTTCGGATGGGAAATCGTTTTTTACCCTTTTATTTATTATACATTTTATATTTTTTTTTTTTTGAATTAGGTTAAATATATGTAATATGTACTACATGATTTATTTGAAAGGGAAGAAATGAATTAATATACTAATATATGATATTCATAACAATATTCTAGCTTGTAAAAACTATAACAATGTAATATATTTGGGCCCAAATCTTAACTCGCAAGTTTGGTTTCCCAATTCTGAGCTCACATTGGGTGGCCTAACTAGTGTTCGATGAGTTTTCTAATGTTGGTCCATCTTATAAAAGTATATTCAATCAATATATTCTAATGTTGATCCATCTTATAAAAGTATATTCAAATAATAAACAAAAAAATACATATTATATGAATTCATAGTAGGGGTGGAAATCGGACGGATCGAATCGGAAATAGGGTGTTTCGGAAAAATTCCAAAAAATTTCGGAAATGAAAAACCAATTCCAATTTCCATCCAAAAATTTTCGGAAATGTGAAATCCCATCCGATTTCGGAAATTTCGGAATTTTCGGAAATTTTTCGGAAATTTTCGGAAATTTTCCGGAAATTTTCGGAATTTTTTAGGAATTTTTTTCAGAAATTTCGGAAATTAAAAAATTCAGAAATTCAGAAATTTTCAGAATTAATTAGTTGGTCTTTTAGCTATATATAGCCTTTTCTAATATCCTAAGAAATAATACGACCTCGAATCTGATATTCCAAGCATTTAACATCAATATAATATCTACCAAAGACATGGGAGATTAATTATTCTGCTGATGTGCTATATAAATAGTTATAAAATAAAATTATAAAATAAATAGTTATAAAATAAAATTATAGTTATAGTTATAAAATAAAATTATAAATAGTATATAAATACTATATTAAATTTTTTTACTTTTTTCACTTTTAGTTTTTGAGTCATATTTTATATTTAATATATACTATAGTATATAGTATAAAATAAAACTATAAAATTTATATGAATAGTATATAGTATATAGTATAAAATAAAATTATAAAATTTATATGAATAGTATATAATATATAATATAAAATAAAACTATAAAACTATATTATAAACTATTATCATTTTGTAAGTAATTATACTTATTAATTCATATTTATTAAGTTATTTTTCTTTTAGGAAGCTCAAATCAAATGAATATTTGAATCTATATTATGATTTATGATAATGCTTTGTTCGAAATCCTTCGATATTTAAAATACTTGTTTTATAATTTGTATAATTTTCTTTGTCATTATTCCTATTATATAAAATGTTATCATTTTTAATGAAATTTATGATATATTTACCTTTGAAATTAGATATTCACTTTATTTTATATAATATATAGTATATAGTGTTCTTATATAGCATATAATATATAGTATATAATATATAGTATATAGTATATAATATATGGTATATAGTATAAAGTATTCTATTATAGCATATAGTATATAGTATGTAGTATATAGTATGCAGTATATAATATAGTATAATTCTAAAACTACAGTATAAACTACAGTATATAGTATAAAATAAAACTATAGTATAAAATGTACTATATACATATAGTATATAGTATATATAGCATAAAGTATATAATATATAGTATATAGTATTCTTCTATAGCATATAGTATATAGTATGTAGTATATAATATAATATAATTAAAAAACTAAAGTATAAACTATAATATATAGTATATATTATAAAATAATATTAAACAACTACAGATACTACAATATAAACTATAGTATATAGTATATATTATAAAATAAAACTATAGTATAAACTATACTATATACATATAGTATATAATATATTTATATACTATCATATAGTATAAAGTATATAAAATATATTATATAGTATATAGTATTATAGTATTCGATTCTCAAATGCCTCTACTAACTCTACATTTTATCATTTTGTAAGTAATTATACTTATTAATTCATATTTATTAAGTTATTTTTCTTTTAGGAAGCTCAAAACAAATGAATATTTAAATCTATATTATTATTTATGATAATGCTTTGTTTGAAATCCTTCAATATTTAAAATACTTGTTTTATAATTTGTATAATTTTCTTTGTCATTATTCCTATTATATATAATGTTATCATTTTTAATGAAATTTATGATATATTTACCTTTAAAATTAGATATTCACTTTTTATTTTATATAATATATTGTATTCTTATATAGCATATAATATATAGTATATAGTATATAATATATGGTATATAGTATATAGTATTCTTCTATAGCATATAGTATAAAGTATATAGTATATAGTATGTAGTATATAGTATGTAGTATGTAGTATGTAGTATATATTATGCAGTATATAATATAGTATAATTAAAAAACTACAGTATAAACTATAGTATATAGTATAAAATAAAACTATAGTATAAACTGTACTATATACATATAGTATATAGTATATAGCATAAAGTATATAATATTATTCTATAGCATATAGTATATAGTATAATTAAAAAACTATACTATAAACTATAATATATACTATATATTATAAAATAATACTAAAAACTACAGTATAAACTATAGTATATAGTATATATTATAAAATAATACAAAAAAAACTACAATATAACTATAGTATATAGTATAAAATAAAACTATAGTATAAACTATACAATATACATATAGTATAAAGTATATAAAATATATTATATAGTATATAGTATTATAAAGTATACTATACTATGTATATTTATATTTACATATAGTAAATGTATATAAAATATATTATATAGTATAAAATGTTTGAATTATTTACAACAATTACTATTGGTTTGATGGTAAGTTTCGTGCTTTGAGTGTGAGAGGTCTCGTGTTCGATTCTCAAATGTCTCTACTCACTCTACATTTTATAATTTCGGAAATTCGGATCGGAAATCGGAATTTCCGAAAATTGCATTTCGGAAATATTTCGGATCGGATTTCGGAATTTCCAAAACTTTTAAAACTATTTCCGATTTCCATCCGAAAATTTTCGGAAAAATCGGATGTCGGAATTTCGGATTTCGGATTAAAAAAATTCGTTCCAAAATCGGAAAATTTCGGATCGGATTCGGCGGATATCGGATCGGATTTCGGAATTTCCAAAACTTTTAAAACTATTTCCGATTTCCATCCGAAAATTTTCGGAAAAATCGGATGTCGGAATTTCGGATTTCGGATTAAAAAAATTCGTTCCAAAATCGGAAAATTTCGGATCGGATTCGGCGGATATCGGATATTCCGTTCCAATTTCCACCCCTAATTCATAGTGATCAATATAATAAGTTTGAAATAAACACAAAATACATATAATATGTATTTTTTTTATTATTTGTATTTTGTGTTTATTTCAAACTTATTATATTCAATATGAATTCATAGAATATGGGATGAATTTGAACAAAATAAATGAATTGAATCGCTGATTGAATATAATTTTATAAGATGGATCAACATTAGAAAACTCATCTGAAGAATGAAGAAAACTAAAATATTTACGTGGAAATGCAAGCATGGTGACGTGGAGAGATAGCTGGACAGTTATACATATCATATTGGAGTGTAACAAATCGAAACAGACGAGATCAATCACAAGAATCAGTTGTAAACTAACTCAACCTGAGAAAACTGAAACTAGGGTTTCTTGAGCATGAGCAGTTGCAATTAGCTAAAGTCGTGAAGATCCGTTGAATTTCTGTTAAAATTGACAGAGGGCTTTTGATCAGCACACTTCCATGCATATTTGATTGTAGTTTCAATTTATTTCAACGTTGGATTTAGGAGTTATAAATAGTAGGGTTCATGAGCTAGAAAACCCTAGTCTGCGCTATTTTTCTTCTGTAATTCTCTCTCGATTCTTTGAGTAATAAAAGATCTGGTTCTGTGCTGTGGATGTAGACTCAGTGGGGAGTCAAACCACGTAAAATCCTGTGTGATTCATTCTCATTTTTCATCTGCATCGGAACAAGTTAATCTGAGAAGTGTGTGTGCGTTTTTCATTTTTTTAAAGCTTGGGTTGTTCTTGATTAATCGAGCGAGGTTGTGGCCTTTGATTAGTGTCTACATAATCAACATCATTGAACACTAGTTAGGCCACCCAATGTGAGCTCAAAATTGGGAAACCAAACTTGCGAGTTAAGATTTGGGCCCAAATATATTACATTGTTATAGTTTTTACAAGCTAGAATATCATTATGAATATCATATATTAGTATATTAATTCATTTCTTCCCTTTCAAATAAATCATGTAGTACACATTACATATATTTAACCTAATTCAAAAAAAATTAATATAAAATGTATAATAAATAAAAGGGTAAAAAACGATTTCCCATCCGAACTATACTCGATTTTACACTTTCTGGTATAAACTTTAAAAACGAGATAAATGTCCTTAATGAAATCATGTGCTGACACGTGTGTATTGGCCGGAAAAAATGATCGGAATACCGAAGATTGTAAATCGCGCAAAGTTCAGCCTGTACGGTGCCACATTTTAAAGTTTTTACCAGAAAGTGTAAAATCGGGCATAGTTCGGATGGGAAATCATTTTTTACCCTACAATAAATCAAGAGATTTCTTACCTTGGTGAATCGAAGATTTAAGTACAATTTAGGGATCAAAATCCAAATATTTTATTTCCTTGACAAATGAGAGTTAAAGACAATTATTTATCATATAAATTAAATAAACAAATTTTAATCGTTTGTCATAAGCAATTTGGTATAATTGACAAATTATTCTTGTAGCGTCCCGGATCAAAACGAGCATAATTTATTAATTAAATATTTAAACACCTGACTTAATAATTATGTGCGTATATTTTGACTGTTTAATTTAATATGTGCGTTTCAGATACGTGTCTAATGCGAAGTTTAGATGGATAATTTTCTTGGACATGATATATAGAATATTTTTATACCATGCGATGCGTATTTGAAAAACGAAAAGATAGAAACGAACTAGAGGTCAATAGGAGTTACGTAGCTCAAGTAATGAAGAAAACAGCAAAAACGAAGAAATGTCAAAAAATTTCCCGCTAATTTTCACTTCCTAATAATAGAAAATTCATTAAATCTTTTTTTTTTTTTTGAATTTATTAAGAATTTTCAAAAATATTGATTTTGAATAGTGAATATATATGGTATAAAAATAAATCACTATATATATATGGATGGAGAATATGACATAGTATTTGATCCTTTTGATCTCAAACATGTACAATCCGACATTGAAGCAGATTTGGAGCAATAACGTGATAAGTTTTTTAGTTATATATAACTAATATGCTATTAATTATGATTTATTTAAAGAGTAGGTCTCTTGCGAGACCGTCTCACGGATCGCCTTCCGTGAGACGGATCTTTTTGACCCAACCCAAACCAATGCCCAACCCAACTAAAACTAAAGCCCACTACTACCCAACTAAAGCCCCACCTAACTGAAAAAATACACAGCATTCCATATCCCAGGTATTGTTTGTCGCATGCAGCAGATTTCTTGGTTCGTCGCACGCAGCAAATTCCTTGGCTCGTCGCACACAGCAAATTCCTTGGCTCATGGCCCAATAGACTAATGATCAATTTGTTCTTCTCTCTACTCTCGTATTTTATGATCTTCACCGTCGCATCGTCGCCGCACCATCGCGGTTGGAGAGACGATCCTGTAGAAGACCACTGTTGATTCAAGTGAGATTTCACCTTCAAGAAGTTTGACTTCCTTTTTCTGGTGTTGATTAGTATTGGTGCTGAAGGTTGCATTCGATTGCAGAAAATATGAGTTGTATATACATATAAATGTTAAATGTATACGTATGCTATGTGTTAACGTAGAACATTGGAAGCATTCTTGCACTGAGTAGACTTGTGGTTTTAGTGTTTCTATTTTCAAGGTTTCATTCATTCGGAAAGGGATTATCTTTTTTGCTTGATTTGTTCTTACTTGTGGATGAATTTGTGTTTTATGCTCCTTTTTTGGTGACGCGTGCCATCTGTTTGATGAAATGCTTACTATTGGTAATTTCTTTATAGTTCAATATTTGAGAGATTTATGAGGAATCATCTGTTTGTCCAATAAAAGATTTTTCTATTCTTAATCAGTAATTTATATTGTATTTTATGATATTTATGAGGAATCCATGAGAGGATGAGGCTTTTGCATGGAACAAGAAACAACAGAAACACAGCAATATAAGATAAAAATTCACATACTTATAGCAATAAATTACATACTTAAAGATGTAAGAGGTATACTTAAACTTATACTTAAATATAAATAAAAAATTCACATACTTATAGCAAGAAATTACATATTTATAGTAAGGAATTACATACTCAAAGATGTAATAGTAATACACATACTTAAATATAAGTCAAAAATTCAAATACTTATAGTAAGAAATTACATACTTATGTCAAGAAATCACACACTTAAATATAAATTCAGTCACAAATTCATAAATTTATGTACAAGAATCACATACTTATAGATATAAATCACATACTTATAGTAAGAAATTACATACTTAAAGATGTAAGAGGTATATGTATACTTATACTTAAATATAAGTAAAAAATTCACATACTTATAGCAAGAAATTACATACTTATAGTAGAAATTACATACTCAAAGATGTAACCGTAATACACATACTTAAATATAAGTAAAAAAATTCAAATACTTATAGCAAGAAATTACTTACTTATAGCAGAAAATTACATACTCAATGATGTAACAGTAATACTCATACTTAAATATAAGTCAAAAATTCACATACTTATAGCAAAAAATCTCATATTTATGTAAAGAAATTACATACTTAATTATAATTCAAATATCACATAATTATATAAAAAATTATTATATAATTAATTATATAAAAAATTCAAATATCACACTTGGTTGGTCAAATGCTTGGAGTTTAGGTGCGACGGTGCAACAAATTCTTTCCAAGTCCAAAAAAATGAAATAAAAAAAAAGGAGGTGAGTCAACTGTTCGAATTCAGAATTCTTGTGCTGACGGTGCGGCGGAATTGATTTGGGCTGGTGGGTATATTAGGCTTGTAGGTATTTTAGGCTTTTAGGTTGGGTTGGGCTTTGTTTTGGGTTGGGTCAAATAGATCCATCTTACGAAAAAGGATCCGTGAGACGGTCTCACGTGAGTTTTTGCGTTATTTAAATATGGACCTAAAATCAATTTAGAGAAAATGGATACAACATTTGATATATATTTCATAATTTCATTCAAGTATCTATGTGTATATATATACAGTTGCCTTATATAAGTCTGATTACACGCACACAGAATTAATTGATCATTAATAATTAATCAATCAGAACGATATTTTTTTGATCTTGCATGTGTTGATTTTGATATTTCAAAATTTAACATAAATATTATTTTATCCTTATATTTGGAAAAAAATGGATCCTTATAATTCAATTCCAAATTTAGGATTCTCATTTGTTCCATCTATAAATACTTTGTAGAATGGTTTCTACACAATATCCTTCGTCTGTCAAGAATTATTTTTGTTTTTAGTATGTCATTCTATTTATTTTTTAATCGTACTTCACTCTAGTGACTCATGTGTTCATTCATTGTTGTTAACCGAACATTTTTGTGATGGTGTTGTTGATGTTCATAGCAAGAGTTTACTTATCTTTATCTTATAATAAATGTTTCGTATTGGTTTTAATATATTATAACTTAGCATAATTAATTTCTTATTTTAGTTTGGCAGGTATCAAATTTTTTGTAGTATTGCTATTTTATTGAAAGTTGTAGAATTGTCATAAGAAGTTGTCTATTCAAGCATGAAGGTGAAATGCATTTTATTTCAAATGCGGTGAACAATTCCATGATGATAGATATAACTATATAACTAAACGATATTTTTAACATTAATTTTTTTTAAAGCTAAATATAAATATATACTATTTTCAGAGATTTTTTATTTGTTTTGTATAATAATTGTTTTAGGATGATAAATATCTTATTTTAATTTTTGTAAATGGTTCAAGGTTGATTCCATGTTATTGATGGAATTGGGAACACCATTTCATCATTGAAATATCCTAGGTGTGATGATTGTTAAAAAAAATTTAAAGTTTTATTTGAATAAAAATCATTTTCAGATTAATATATATATATATATATATATATATATTTTTTTTTTTTATTTAAAGACCGTTAGAATTGAAAGATGAAACAACGACTCCTAAAAGGAATAGATTAAAGACAAGTGAAAATGATCTAGATGAATTCGTAAGTTAAGAGAAAACTTAGTGGATGAACAAACGACCACATTTGGAATCTTTTTTTTTTTAATTTTATAGTTCCATGTCTTAGGAACAAATTCATGTGTTTAGAATTGTATCTATATCACATTCAATAATTCAAATGCAATTCCAAGATTTTTTTTATTGCAGCAAAAATTAAAATTTTTGTCTCATTTCTCAAAATGATCTTGAATTGAATGAAAATAGAAAGTTGATTTGAGAATTTTGTTTGATTTGCTATGTGTAGTGTTTTAGTGTATGTTTAATATATTTTGACTTTAAAAAAATTAGACATCGATAAAATTCGATTTTGACCGGAAAAGTGATCGGAAAATGACCATAGATTGCAATTTCAAAAACTGTGGATCCAATCTGAAAAATAAAAAAAGTTTAGGTTGCAAAATGAAAAATGTATCATAATTTAACTATTAACCAAAAGATCTTCTACAAAAATCATTACATCAAAATGATTATGTATCACTTTTATAAATCTCTATTCAAATGGAATCTATGTAAATGAAGTATCATGTCATTCAATGGTTCATGAATCTTTATCTGAAAAAAGAGTGACACTTGCGTGTCCCCAGGACACGGTGCCCCACTTTTTTTCCTCAGCTTTGCGTTCCCTCAATTTTTTTTCCATGTATACCTCCAAGGTATTCATGGAATACCTTTCAGGTATCCACATGTATATATTCAAGGTATCCATGGTATCCACGTGTATACCTTCAAGGTATTTATGAAATATATTTTTTCAGACATCACATATATACATTGAAGGTATCCATGGAATACCTTTTCAGGTATGTATACCTTCAAGGTATTCATGGAATACCTTTTTTCAAACATCACATGTATACATTGAAGGTATCCATAGAATACCTTTCAGGTATCACATGTATACATTGAAGGTGCGCGCGCGGCGTGGGCGTGGACGCGTGGTTTGTGTGAGGTGTTACAGATTTATCCTATAGGTATTACAAACATGAACTAAATGTATGTGATACTTAAAGAGTATATGTGGGATACCTTTAGAGCAACTGTGGGATACCTATCAAATGCGCGCGGCGTGGGCACGTGTCGTGGGCTCAAGTGAGGGCGCGTGGGCATCGAGACAGGTTGGGCCCGGGGACAAATAAGTTTTTCCGCTGAAAAAAAAGGGAAAAACGAGTCTCATCAGAAAACAGTTTAAAATCAAAATCATTTTACACTCTTCGAGGTTGAAATCATCATTTTGGTTTAAAAAAAAATTAGGCATTGATCAAATTCAATTTCGATCGGAAAAGTAATCAGAAAATGATCATAGATTGCAATTTGCAAATTTGTAGGTGCAACCTGAAAAAAAAAAAAAAAGTCTAGATTGTAAAATGAAAAAAATAACATAATCTAACCGGGTTTTTTTTATATTAACCAAAAAGTCTTCTACACAAATCATTACATAAAATGATTTTGTATTGCTTTTATAAATCTCTATTCAAATGAAATATATGTAAATGAAGTATCGCATCATTCAAATCTTTATCCAAAAAAAAAAAAAAGTCTCATCAAAAAACATTTTAAGATCAAAATTATTTTACACTATTTGAAGTTGAAATCATCCTTTGTCTAAATTATACTTCATAAATAATTTATTTGTGCATCGCACGGGATCCATACTAGTTGGGAATAAAATTATTCTCCAAATCAATCACGTTGTGGGCATAGATAATGCTGAAGAAAGTGATGTCCTTACTAATAAAGAAGCACCGTAAATCGGTAAGATATTGTCAAATGTGAGAATGATCTTTAAGGATAATAGTGAATCTTTCACACCCAAGAACAATCATCAATTTATATAGAACAAGTAATCATGATATATAAGTTACGTGTATTTATTTACATACGTAAAGGATATATGATAAATTTTGATTAGTCAAATTATTTAAAATATATGAATTAGTCTCTTGTGAGACCGTCTCAAGAATCCTTTTACGTGAGACAGATCAATTTAACCCACAACCTATGACAAACCCACTACTCCAACCCACATTAAATAGCAGCACAACCCAAAACTTTTAGCGTCACTTGAACGGCGAGGAGAGAGACTAATCTGGAGCCATCATCATGCCCACGATTTTGACTTTTAAATCCAAATTAATTTTGGACATCTACTTCAAGTAATCATTACCCTTCAGACAATGACATTCATGTCCGTGCATGCATACTTTATCACAATTTCTAAATTATTCTGGATTGCATTTTTTTTTTAAATAACATTATTGATGATAATCAACTTGAGATGAAAACTTGTGGAAGATGATAATGGTGGAGTAGTGCCGGATCGCACCGCCGGAGGCGGTGGCGGAGCTGCAGTTGCCGTTAACCTTCTACGACATGTTTTGGCCGGACTACTTCCCAATCCGGCGACTCCTTTTCTACGAATTTCCCTGTTCCAAATCTGAGTTCATCGATTCAATCATCGCAGTAATTCAGGGAGGAGATGGTAGAATTGAGCGGCGTTTCGAGGCTGATTTCCGATTAAGTAACTGAAATTGTCGCCGGATTCTACAAACACTACTGAAATTGAGTTCCCAATCCTGTACAATATTTCAGGCAACCCAGGGCCTAGAGGATGCTACAGATTGCCTGCAAACGGAGGAAAGTGTATGAGAGCTAGAGTTAGAGAGCGTTTCACATACTTGTAGCTTTAAAACACGTATTTATAGTTGTAAAAGACATACTTTAACTTATACTTAAATTCAGTCAAACATTCACATACTTGTAGGCAGAAATCACATACTTAAATGATGTAAGAGACATACTTATACTTAACTTAAATTCAGTAAAAAATTCACATACTTATGTTCAGGAATCACATACTTAAATGATGTAAAAGACATACTTTAACTTATACTTTTAAAAAAAACTTATACTTAAATTCAGTGATCAAATCACATATTTATGTGCAAAAATCACATACTTAAAAATATAAGAGACATACTTATACTTATACTTAAATTCAATGATAAAATCACATACTTATGTACAGATATCACATACTTAAAGATGCAAGAGACATACTTTAACTTATACTTAAATTCAGTGATAAAATCACATACTTATGTGCAGATATTACATACTTAAAGATGTAAAAGACATACTTTTAACTTATACTTAAATTCAGTGACAATCACATACTTATGTGCAGAAATCACATACTTAAAAATGTAAGAGCCATACTTATACATAAAAGACATACTTATACATAAATTTAAATTCAGTCATACTTGTAGGCAGAAATCACTAATTACAACCATCTTTCATTAATTATCGAATAGTCTCAGGCACCATAATTGCTATGTTCTTACAAATACTTTCTTAAATATATGGTAGCAAAAAGTAAGAAATACTTTAATGTATATACAGGGAGAGCAAGGTTATCAATAACTCTATTCTTCATTATTACAGAAAATACAAAACACCAACCACCAACAAGAGAAACAAAAGCTTAGAAACTAAAAATGATAAAATCAAGTAAATTCTCTAAATACAAATCAGCAAATAATACAATAGGAAAATTACTCCACTCCAATTCAACATCATCTAATACCAACATCCAAACAAAATTAATTAAAATTGTCTTAAAAAAAACTAAATTAGCAAACCAAGTAAGAGTAAGACAATGCATTTGAACGAAACATCCAATTTTCTAAAAATCAAAAGAAAAAAAGAAACCATAAATGCAGAACTAATTCAACACATATAAGGAATTGAAAATTATATAGAAGAATAAATAAAAATTAAATGGAGCTTAATTTGAACCAGAGCGAAGAGAGGAAGCCATGAAAAAATTGGGAGATCAGATGGTGGTGACGGAAGGAAGAGCAATGAAGGGCATTTTGGGGATTGAAAGTTGATGGCATTGAGCTTCAAAGCCATTTTTTTACCCAATATTTTTGTGTTAATTGAGCTGCTTTGCTTTTCAGGTTAAATTTCCTCCACAGAAGTGAGAGAGCTACACCTTGTATGAGAGAGAAAGAGAAAGAAATGGTGGGACGTATCAGAGAATGTGACGGTATGTGTGAGATGAGTGAGATGGTATATTGGACTTGGTGGATATTGTATTGGGCTTGGTGAATGATATATTGGGCTGAATTATATTTTTTGGGTTGGGTTCTATTTTGGGCCGAGTCAGGTATTGGGTCAAATAGATCCATCTCACGGAAAGAGATCCGTGAGACGGTCTCACGTGAGTTTTTGCGAAAATATATTGGATGAGTTACATAATTATAAAAGTATCCATCAATTTGTTGCACCTGTTTTATATTATGTCATACTCATAGGTTGGAATATGGAACAAGGTATGAACATATTTCTTGTCTAAGAGTTTGACATGCTTTATTCTTTGCTAGAATTGAATAATACGGTCAAATATTTTGATGTTTTTTTAGCTTTCATTTTTAAATCTTGGAACTAAATTAGGATCAACACTAAGCTTTAATTTTTTATTCTTAGACAATGACTGCATCATATAATACTTCAAAAAATTTATGACATTGAAATTGAAAGGAAAATATTCTTAATTACCTATGTCGAGCTACATCCTACGTAGCATACTAGTAAATTGAAGGATTAATTATTAGAAATTCACAATCTTTATTTGAATTGTCATTTTAATAACTTAACATATGTAGTATATCTCTTTACTTCGATCCGTTTTGGGAAAAAATTGTTAGCATATCCAGCTGCTCGAACATTTTAGTTCCAAATATGACAGTTTCACAGAATTTAACCTCAAGAATTTCTAGAAATTTTTTTTTTAAATGAATGTGCAGCAAAAAATTTCAAAACCGACCGATTTTAAAGAAACATGATACATATGAAAAATTATGTTATTTTAACCAATGTTTCGTTAAAATGACAACCTAATAAAGACAGTGTTTTTTCGATAACAACCCTAAATTTAATTAATAGAAACAATTAAAAAATAAATAATGCGGTATAATGACGTGTTTTAACATATTGAAGTGGGCACAATGAAATGGCGGCTAGAAACTCCAAACGTGATTATTGCAAATCTTAATGACAATTAAAAAATTAATTAAGTAAATGAGTAGAAATTGAGAGATTAGCACTCATGCATTTCACTTGGACAAACCAATTATAGCAATTAAGAGTGTAAAGTCATACCTACCCACATTAATCTTAAAAATTGTATTAATTATATATTAATAGTACTAATTGTGGATAGTACTAATTAAGAGTGTAAACTAAAGATTAGTGGATGTTTCAGATGCTGCAATTACTAATTGTCAACACCTAATCAATCTAAATTTATTTATTGCTTAATGGTTGAATTATTTCAACTGTCATTTTGGATAATCTAATTTAATGTGAGTTGAAAAGTTTCGGCTGCTTTTTTTAAGTCAAGAAACATGTGACTCGGTATTAATTACAAAACATGCTTTAATTGGAAATCTCTTTTTTTATTAGTTAATTATATAGGAGAAAAGTATATGAAAGATTTGTTTAATTGTTAGTGGATTACAATATTATAAATATAAATATTTTGAGATTTAATCTCTCAACTTCGGGTTATAAATAAGGGGGAATTCAATAATAATCTAATGAAGGTAAATTCATATATGTATGCACTAATCTAAATTTTGATATTTGGTTTCTCTTACACAGTCAATTCTAATCTAAATTAGTTGTAATTTTTCTTGTTAAAGTTCATGACTTAAAATAGAAATTCACTACATACAAAAATAAAAATATATAAAAATTGGCACTTACATATATATACACACACATATGTATAATTAATGATCATTTTTAATTGTATTGTAATTGATTAACCATAGTTTTGTGGCACCATTTCGGACGTGCATTATTGTCAGATTGGTTTATAAAATTTATATTTTCCATGAATAATTATTTGATTATTCATTTAAATTTGTGAAATTTAATTGAGACATGATCATGTGATAGATTCTTCATTTTCGAAAAATCTCATTTTAATTTAATCTTTTTAGAAAGTAAAATTCGAAGTAATGTTGATATGATTAGTTATCATTTTATAATTTTGTTAATTTTCTGAAATAAATAAGAAAGGGACTTTTATAAAGATGGCAACTGCCAACATTAGTGAGGCGTGAACTATGTTTGTCGACTACATTATTGGAATTTTATTAGATCATTTCAAGAAAGTTATTCTGTGACACTGATTAATTCATAAATTATAAAATATATATTGATTTGTGAAAATAAATTTTATCTTAAAAGATTTTGTTTTTTACGTTAGTAATTTGAAGGTGATTATTATTTATTACATATTCTCATAAAATGCGATTAGATCAATATAGTTTTTAGAGATTAAATTACTGACTGAATTGGATAATATTTGAAATTTTGACTTAAAATGTGATTAATAGATTATTTATAGCAATTCAATAAACACAAAAATTATATGTTTTTATCAATAAAAGCATAACACTCAACAATAAATTGTTTGTATATACAAATCAAACTAAGAAATATTGTTATGAAATTGAGTGCGCGTGTGTGTATATATATGAGGCAATATAATAAGCTTTGATAGTTTTTAGATGTTTTAACTTATAAGAACAAGAATCAGCTCGAGTTGTGTCTCTTCTTTTAAAATAACTGGTTTTTCTTATAAGCTTAATTCAAACTTGGTTTGTTAAATGATAATGTCTAATAATTAGAAATTTGAGCTTCAGCCTATGTTAGTATATTTATCATACCTATCAAACTAATGGATTCAAAATTACCAAATTGGAGCTTAACTTTTCCTCTAATGTTTACTATCATTCTTCAATTCGACACTTCATCTTATTATTAATTAAAATTGATTATATACCGAATCTTGATATTCTATTCCACTCTAATAAATTTCATACATGTTATGTGTAAAAACGACATCACTAATTAACACCATACGTGAAACAAAAAGAATTGAATATAAGATAAAATGTCAAATTGAAACGGAGGATTTTATGAATTGTGGAACGATCCATTTTGTAAATGTGTTTTTACAATTTATTTTTTGCCAATATTTTCATAGGTGAGAAAGCATTAAGATTGCAGATAGTAGTAATTAGCTAAACTGAAAGCATTAAGATTGCTGATAGTACTGATAGCATAGTATGTACAACCATCCAAACAAATCTATTACCCAATGCTTCTTGCTTACGCTGAAAAGATATCATCGAGGATTTACTTCAATCATTACTTTGTACTCAAACATGGAAGACGAGAGGAGTGTTTAAACCAGATGAACTAGGTTGCAAAGAAGGAATTCTGATATCGTACTTTCTCTTACTGGAGATTTCACCGCTGGGGGGTGAACCTGATCCATTGGTTATAAGATGGTATGAAGAAGCATTCTTCAGGTCACACATTTCCGGCAGAGAAGCTTCGTTTTCCGATGGAAAAACCCCCAAGAGAGCTTGGAAATGAAATAGGGCACACAGCTGCTTTCATCTATGGAGAAAAAAGAAATGATCCCTTTCTTGATTGATTTACCATACTTGGAACCAATGGTTGACGTATTCCGGCTGGATGAATTCAGATTCAGATCATAGTAATGTAACTGCAACCAATGCAATGCATTATGTATAACGCTCACCATCACAAAACAACAAAAAGAAAGTCACCAGATTTTGCAATTCCAAAACTGGCAAATAGAATATGTGAACAGGGGGTAATTCTCAATTATAACTGCCCAGTTAGACTGATAACTTTCATATTAAAAAACCTTAATGAACTCTTTCTAGGAGATTTCACTACAGAACTTTGCCTCCCAAAAATGCATTTAATTTCTTCTTTGCTGTCAAAGAAAGAAATTGCTCTTGCCTTCATGATTGTATGACTCACAAGTTTTGTGTTATTTGAGATGAATTGGGACTCAGAATTACGGGAAAAGGTTATGCCTGAGCACACATTATTAAGGTTATCATGTCCCACATCAAGCATTGAACCAGACTTGTACTGACGCCAACATATACTGATACTTTGCACTAACAATATAGACTAAGAATATGTTCCATCCAGTATTGAAGATCCACATGAAAGGCTCACATTTAAAAAAAATCTCATTCAAAATTATCTTCTCCTTAAAAGCCCTAAAGTCTATCTATGAATTTTTCTAGTATTTTTGAAAGATCGATACATTGTGGTGGCTCTTTGCCCAGATGACCCAACAAAACCTCGCACCTCACAACCCATCAACTTGTCACCACCACTCTTTAACACTCCACCTTATAAACAGATCCTCCACTAATGTACACATGCAAAATCTGACAAATTACACTCTCAGAGACACCTGCATTGCCCATGCTAAAGACAGAGGTAATACCACCTATAAAGCCTTGCGCCTATAATCTCTAAGTTTACTCAGAAAGCCAATCTTGAGCATTATCTATTGAAGATGGTATGTGATGCTTTACGCGGAAGCTAGTTTTTTTACAGTACTTACAAGATTTCATAGAGAAAGATGGCATCTTTATACAATAGGAAACAACACTCATATGGTGTTGCTAAAGAACCAGCATGCCAAATAACCAAAAAACAACTTTGCATCCCCAAATTTAACTAGAGAAACCACTTGAAAAACATAGCATAAGTTCATGATTAATGGCATTGCATCATCTAATTAGAATGACACATCACTTACATGCTGGAGCAATATACCACTAGGACAATGCACTTAAGCATTAAAGAAACTGCCCCCAAGCCAATCATTCCCACACACCCAAAACACTTACCTCGTTGGCCTCAAGTGCGTGTGGTTGTGTCTGTGGATTGTGTGTATGCATATTTGTGCGCATTAAGTAACATCAATTTCATTCAGTCACATTAATTCTACAGTGCAGCATTCTCATTCTCAAAGTCATAATGAATTCAAAGATAAATTTCAGGACTCCAATTACTGAATCAAAAAATTAGCTAAACTGAAAGCATTAAGATTGCTGATATGAATCACTTCTCAGTTGTCTTTGACTTTTTGACTTGGCCTGCAGCATTTTCAAAATATATTTAGATTAAATTATTTGCTAATTTTAAATTGAGAGAGGGAGAGAGAGGTAATTAATTACCACGCTTGAAATCTTCTTCCATCTTCCTGGAAACACGAAAAAATAATAAAAATTATTAGATACAAAAAATTAAAGTTGCTTACCTCTTTCTGGATTCCTAAACGCCCCTCCAGAGTTAATAATGATTCATTAGAATATCGAATAGAAAATTATCAATAAAAACAAAATATATTTTAAGCATATATCAAATTATTCTTCGAATATAGATTCATACCAGTATGAGTTTATTCATAAACTCTGTTAAAACCTCAGCATGATCCTGTAAACGTTTTGCTCTGAGGACCGCTATTATGTCCTCCATTTCCAGTTTTGCAGTAGACCTCGTTTTGGCTATCTCTCTTGCCCTTCAAAAAGTAAGAGGGAAAAAAAAATTTGCATGAACAAGGCTGTGTCATAACATAATAAATAAACACTTAAAAAACCCGACTTACTCGTCTAGGATGACCTTAATAAACTTTTGTAATTTTTTATTAACTTCGTCAGGTACATCCTTTTCAATTTTTACGCACATAGGTAGCGCATAACTCATGAGCGAGTGAATTAGCCGAGGATTAATAGGAAGAATTTGTTGAACACTGGAACTTGCACTGGCACTAGGTAAGAGTGGATCTGGATTGGTTGAGCTTGGGGCAGCGATTTCTTCTTCATTAAACAAAGCACTTAGATCTAAGTTCAGGGGTTGGCTAAAGCAATCCTCCATTATGTTGGCCCAATTGTATTGAGAAAGTTGAGAAACAAATGAATCAAGTTCTACAGCATCAGCAATCTTATCATGCTCTATGGTCCAAATACGCACAACGCCATCAGAGCAAGCAGTCACAATATCGCCGTTTTCCAAGAATTTAGCATCCGAAACACAACCAGGATGATCTATGCTCTGCACACAAACTCCATCTGCAACAAACATAATACTTTTCATGCCAACCATATAGAAGCTAAAAAAAAGATGTTACATGTATCCCTCCAAACAAAAGCAATAAACAATAACTTATCGACCAAATCTGCAGAAAACAGCAACTTCAACAACTTGGAACTCCCTTGAAATGTAGCATGAACCAACAAAGTTCGCCTTGTTTACATTATTTTTTATTTATAATTGTTTCAAGAGAACGGCAGAAATAGAGAATTTTGGTTAACAGATCTCACAAACAGAAAATCATTTAACTATGTAAAGAAGGACAATCAAACAGACTTTATATAGTTAATTGTTCCGAATGTGGCATCAGTTAATATTTAACTGAGCAGAGACGCAAATTGATTGTGTATATAAAGTTTGCCTTTAGAAATAACCCATCCTCAGCAAATCTTGGCCAACTTAAGCAGGCATAAATGCAACAAAGAAACAAACTATCAATACGATGGAGAGAACACACATGCACACCGATTAAAAAGAAACAGAGAGAGAGAGAGAGAGAGAGAGACGACCAAACCAAAAGATATTCTTCAGAGGGAACGTGAGAGAGTAACCTTTCCATATCTTTGCTGAACGATCCTCACTAGCACTGACAATAAGCCCAGACACATGAGCATCGACAGAATAGACAATGGATGCATGATCAACCATCTCAAGTAGAAGTTCACCAGTAAGCGTCCATAGTCTGATAGAACTGCAATTCAGAACTAAACAAGAATTAGGTAAGCCATATGAGGAATCACAATCCTCTCACTCCCAAATTAGGTAAGCCCATGTAGCAGAATGACGATCCTGAATCCTCATGTTAATATGTTGGAAAACTGTACCCTTTTGTTATCCACATTCAGCAGATTTAAGAAATCTAGAACATAAAGAGCATAATTTTCTAGCTAAACATGTGAAATCCAATTGTTACACGGCAGTATCCAATTAAGACTCATATCCAGAAATGGTCAAGAACATGTATCCATAGCATAAGTAGATGATGCTTATATTAGATTCGCTTTCAAAAGAGCATAAGAAACAGAGGACAAAAATAATAACATTATTGAAAAGGTGTGAGAAAAAACCTGTATGTCCAAGCAAAGTATGGATGCAGTTGTTCCCTTTCCAAAGCTTCAAAGTCATGTCACTTGAACCTGGGCAACCATCAGAATCAATTGTAATTAACTGTTGGCATAGATAGCTATTGCAAGTTCGTCAATTTCAAGCTAGACATGAAGATTGTTAATTCCACAGAGAATACATGTCAGACAATCAATATTGTCATTTAGTATTTTTAAAACAAAAACAATCATGTCAAATTTAGAAAAAGCTGCACAATTTGAACTGTGTTTCAATTATGGTAGAAAGCAACCAAAATCTAAACAGCAGAGAACTAATAATATAATGATTGAAAGAATATAGATGTGCTTGTAACAAGCTCGCCAGAAGGCAACTTAACAACTGCTTGAATTGCCGCCTTGTGAGCTTCCAAAGCCTCAACCTGTTTGCCTTCCCTCCACCGTCTCAATGTACTAACACAAAGCAACCATTAAAACAGCATCAGAAATGTAACAAAACATTAAAGCACTAAACAGAAGTAGGGGGTTCTTGACAAGTGTATAAGCTCTTCAGATATGTTATAAACTGTTTGAAAATATTTGGTTATTAAAGAAATGAACTTATAAGCACCCAAAATTAAGTGTTAGGGACTAGACTTATAGGCTCGTCTTTAAAAAGAAAAGGAGATCCTAACTTATTTTAAAATCTTAACAAGCTCCTCAAAACAACTTCAAGATCGTCACTAGAAGCATTTAAAAGCTTATGATCTCGTATGTTATCATAACACTTAGGCAACCCATTCTTGAAATAAAATGCACTATCTTAAAAGCATCCTAACATGTCATAATACGATATTATAAGACCTTCGTAATAAACTTAGTCAAATATCTTTTAATAATTAAAACTTTTATACATCTGTCATAGAACTTTGCAGTACATATCAGCAAAAAGAATAGACAAACCACAAAGAAGTAAATGTAATTATCAAAAAATGATCACCAACTCTGCTTTCTAATTAAATTTTAAATTACAAAGAGATAGGTTACATCATAATCCTTCTATAATGCAATCACTTCACAAAAAAACAAGCCCAATTTGAATTTATCAGTGTTTGTATGCATACATGCCAGAAATGTTTGCCTAAGCCCTAGGTGGGGCCATCCTCAACCATCATTTTGTCCTTTCAAAGAAAAATAAGAAACATATGGATAAAAAATATTAAAAGCTAAGAAGAATTCATCATTTGCAGAATTGACATACCAATCTACAGACACTGACATAATATCTGAACCATCCAATGCAATACCGGTGACTTGCAAGTTATGACCCTTCAGCATCTGCACTTGCTCTCCAGTGGCCAGATTCCACACAAGAAGAAGATTATCCATTCCTCCAGATATAATTCCACCGTCTGGAAACTCCTCATTTGGCGGGATCCAAGCCAACGGCCCCACAAAACTAGTGTGGCCCAACAAAATTTTTGACATGGTGTAATCCCGATTTTGTGATTCATCTAAGGTCCAAAACCTAACAGTTCTGTCTCTAGAAGAGGTTGCTATACCAGCATTCCCGCATATGCATATACCACAAACCTAAAGATGATGAAATTCAGCAAAATAATTTGCAAGTAAACACATCAAGTCATAGTTACTGATTATGAAGTCAACCCAACAAGTTCGAATCAGAAACAAAATTAAACAACAATGATGACAACGTCTGCAATAACCCTTGAGACACTTCTCTTGACCATCAAGTCTTATATACCCATAATAAGTCAACCCAACAAGTTCAAATCAGATTTGAAATTAGACAACAAAGATGATATTGTCAGCAAAATTACCCCTTATAAAACACTTATCTAGACCAGTCTATTAACATCTTCATAACTAACTAAGACACCATACAATGAAGATATCAGTCTTGACATTTGGCTCAATTGATCACATGTCAGAAACACTAACAGCAAGAAAGTGGAAGAACGCAAAATTTTCACAATCAAAATATCTTGAACAAACTTAAAACATATAACAAGCATACACCAAGAGTACACTTTAATCATGTTTTCAAAGACAAAAACGTCACAAGATAGGGATTCTTGGTATCTGGTTCCATTGATCATATAAAAAAGGCTACTAACTTCAAGAAAGTCCACAAGATAATGAGAATTTCACAATCGAACCACTTTCTTGAACGGAATTAGAATCAACGACAAACATCCAATGAATTGCACCACATTGTGGGCTCAAGAAAATTAACCAAAACAAGAAAAATAGTATATCATTCAAGAGAAGGGACACACATTATTATTATACTCATAATAATAATAGAATTGGGAGATCATACATAATCTTCGTGGCCTCGAAGTTGGCACCTCAGTTGATACTCTTTAAAGTCGTTATCCATAGAAGCCATTCTCGAATTCTCAGAGAAAAATTTAGGGTTTAACAGAGAATTCTATCACAACTCTTCCCTATTGTCACGTTTGTAGCGATTGCATGAACTGAGCTAAGTGTGACTTGTAGAAAACGAAAGAGAGAGAGAGAGAGAGAGAGAGAGAGAGAGAGAGACTCTGATTTGTTATGCAACAAATGTGCGAAGATGAGGAATATAAACCTCAGCTCCTGCGTACAAAACGACATCGCATCAACTAACTCCTTACACTAGCTAAAACGACGGCGTTTGGAAAAAGCTAAAGCAACATTACAAGTGAAACACGCTTTCATAACGACTACAACTGTATTGTAAAACAAATGTACTGCATCTTCCTCCGCTGAACTTGCTTGATCTGAACTATGCTAACAGAATTAATAGACTTAACCACCTGCAATTCCTAACGAATTCTTCGCTGACCGAAGATTGAAAATTAGTGCAAATTATCAGCGAAGAAATCTATTTATTATAGCCCAATTTTTTTTTTCAAAAATAACTTTCACCTGAAGTCTTGAAATTTGCAGATTCCCCCCTATGCTGCTTTTCAGAAATTTATTAATGTCTCATCATGCAACTTTGCAGGAAGTTATTATTTTGAGTAAAAAATTGTTATCATATATCAAAAAAGAAAACATTTAATATATTTCTTTTATTTTGTATGTTTTGATATCATGAATTTCATTTGAAGTTTCATATTAAGATTGATGATCTAAATTTTGGCTACATTGTTTCTCCACAATCGAACTCGATTGATAGATTTTGAAGGTACGTCTAGTTTACTTATTAAATATTAAATTACAATTACTTATATTTAAAGAATTTATGGATCGATTCATGCTAATCTGTGTATATTTATGGATTCATTATGTTAGTATGTGTTAATTTAGTGACATTTATAAATAAAAGTAAGTATAATAGTTTGAACGATCTAAAATATATAAATAAAAATCACAATAAAATAAACAAACAAATTAAAATTTAAGAAAAAAAATTAAATACGAAGGAACCCATTTTAATTAATGAATGTCTTAGCATAATGATAACGGTATTAGTACTCGCGGATAGGGCTTTGCGACTTTAGGGTGGAAATTAAGAAAAAAAAAAAAAAGAAGATAAATTAAGTCGTAGATGGTGGTAGCGACTTTACTATTATATGTTGGTCTGCATCAATCAAAAGTCGAGGATGTTGGTCGCGACTTTACAAAAAATAATAAATAAATAAAAATTAATACAAATATATATTTTGGGGTCGCAGCCGTTATCCGTGATTTTTCGTATAGTCGCGTCATGTTCGCGACTTGTGTTACTTTTTTAACATGAGACCCCACCCAAAAATACCATATATCCTTTATTATGAGACAAAAATACCATCAAATAAAGGAAAGTGACAAAAATACCATCACATATAAAAAATGGACAAAAATACCACTATTTTATGTTGGGTGGGGCCACGCAAGTCCTCACATATAAAAATACCACTATTTTTGATGGTATTTTCATCCATTTCCTCTTTTTAACATATCCCCAAACACTGGCACAGCTCAACGTGACATATTATTGTTTATTGGACATCCAAATTATATATAACAAAAAATATACATCAAATATAAAGAATAAGTAGTAACTCAAAAAAAAAAAAAGATAATTATATTATTAATGTAACATTTTATTTTAAAAATTAGATCAATGTGTATCTCTTTGATATAACTAGTATTTCTTTCTTGCGTTGCGCGGGTGTCATACTTAACTAATTTTTATTATTGTACCAAAAATTTATTTATTAAAAATAATTTTATTTTATTTATTATATATAAATATATAAAAAAGATTATTTAAAATAAGAACTTAGTTATTTTTTTAACTAGTAATATAATTGAGTTAATTGTCAAGAAAATCACAACTTTTACTTAGATTGTCATTTTAACCAAACTTTTCAATATTGGTCAAAATAATGTAACTTTATATATTTAGTATGTTTTTCGACTAAAATCAATTTTTGAAAAGTTGTATTTTTTTAAAATTAAATAAGCTCGAGGGGAGTGGAGGGGAAGGGGGAGAGACAAAACAAGACTAAAAAATTTGGGTGAAAAATTGTATATCAATAGATAATGGTTTATTTTTTTCACTATCTTAATTAAAAAAACATACTATATATATAAAAAAATTATGTTATTTTGACCAATAATGAAAAATAATTCAAGCAAAGGTTGTGATTTTTCTAACAATTAACCCAATATAATTTAAGTAGTTGTTATATAATATTTGTTTACATCTGATTTGATATAACAATATAATAATATATTACAAAATGAGTTATATCGTTTCCACTCTTTTCATCTAATCTTTATTTTAATACTAAATATAATAATAATAATAAATATAATAAATTGAATATTAATACTTCATAAAATATAACAGATTTAACAAAAAAAAAAGTTTTTAAAACACTAATTGATTTATTTTTATATATGTAATCTATTAAGTACGAATTTTTTATAAAGTCATTTCTAATTGTATTTTCTAATTTTTGTATTTTAATTTAAAGTTAAAATAACTCAAAACACTTTGAATATCCGTTGGAAACAATTTTCAAAACATGTGCTAGAATTAACACATGCTAGAGTTCAAATGTATGAATTAATTAAAATTTTGAAATTTATTCAATATAAAAAATTTAGAAAAAAGAAAGAAAGAAAAACTAAAATAAAAGTATGTTGGTTGAAAATTATTGTTTAAACTTTTCAAACCTATTAACTAATGAATGGGTACGTCTATCCACACATCATTCAATATTAAACATGTCTCAGTGTTAAAAGTTCTGAAAATTAGAAGAGACACAAAAGCATTAAAAAATGAGTGTGTAAAGCATTGATAATTTCACCCTAAATGAAGTTGAATATTTTTTCAGGAATACGTGTTTAGAATTGTACACTTTAATGCATGCTATCAAATTAAACAATGATGGAGTGTAAAATAATATTATGTTAATTAATACTATATTGAAAAAATTTCATGTGTACAATGCCTATATAAAAAATACGCAACCATCAAATTTCTCAATACAACCATTATGATCTACCGCTTATTTTCTCTCTCTCTCTCTCTCTCTCTCTCTCTTTTTCTTTTTTCTTTATATAGCTATTGTGTATTCAATCAAGTTTCAATCTTATTGCTAAAAAAACAATCATTGTTTGAAGTGGATTTAAAAAAATTCATGATTATTCCGATTAACTTTGAATTTTTTTTATGTTGAATTTCAAGTATCATGAAATTATTATGAAATTTTTTCCGTGATATAATTGAAAAATGGATCTATCATGTATATTCGAAAATATTACATCAATATAAACCAAAGTCTTAATGAAAAAAGGGAAAGACGCTGAACAACGTTGTTTTGTATATACCTCTATTTTCTTCTTCAGAGATATAGAGTTCTTCAAAAATTTTATTTGAGGTTCTCCAAAAGAAATTTGAGGTTTTTCAACGGTTGCATATGATTAGAGATATGAGATTTTTCAAAAATCTTGTTTGGGATTTTCTAAACTAGAGATTTAGGGTTCTCCAAAAATCTTATGGCTCCCAATAATTTGGTTGGGCAATAAATTTTATATTTCAATTTGTGTAAAAATAATTGTGTGAATTGTGAATAAAAAGAAAAAAAAAACTAGACGAGCTGTGTGGAGTAGAAAAAAGAAAAAGAGAGAATGTAATTATGGAAACTAGAAAATATTTTCAAAAAAGAAAAGAAAGAATGTAATTATGGACAACTAGAAAATATTTTCAAAAAGGAAAAGAAAAAACTAGAAAAAATCAATAATAAGAATAAAATTGAGATTTTATTTTTACGCAAAGACTTACGTGAGACCGTCTCACGGATCCTCTTCCGTGAGACGGATCTTTAACCCAACCCAAAACTAAAAGCCCAACTAAAACTAAAGTACAACCCAAACAAAGCCCAACTAAAAGCTTAATATACCCAAAAGTTGAATGGTGAGAATTGATTCGGAACAGAGGTTGGCTATGAAGGAGAGATGAAGTGAAGATGGTGGTGGTTGTTGCCGGAACCAGCGATCGGAGACGAAGGTGGTTGGGGGAAAGCTGACGGTGAGAGCGAAGAAGAAGCAATCGGCAGCGGTGGTTTAGAGAGAAATGGAGGGAGTGGTGGCGGAGCTGCTTGTTGGAGAAGAAGAGATGGTGATGGAGTTGCTGCAGTTTGTGGTGCGACGGAGATGGAAGGGTGATGGCGATTTGAGAGTAGAACGTGGTGGTGAAGGTGGGGTGAGCAGCGGCGGCGTCGAGCAGCAGTTGGCCTGTGGAAAGAAGATGAAGATGAACAGTGAACAGGGTTGCAATTTTGATTTTCTGATTTTTTTTTTTGTAAAATTATTAAAATAAAGAAAATAAAAATAAAACAGAAAAATGAGAGAAAAGCTGCAGAAAAAATGCTGAAAACTTCTTAGAGTTAGGCGTGATCACGCCTAACTCAATGTAATCTCTGCAAAAAGAAGAACAAATGACTGCAAACTATTTCAAGTATGTAATTTCTTGCTATAAGTATGTAATTTCTTCTTTGCTATAAGTATGTAATTTCTTGCTATAAGCATGTGAATTTTTTTACTTATATTTAAGTATAAGTATACATATACCTCTTACATCTTTAAGTATGTAATTTCTTACTATAAGTATGTGATTTCTGTCTATAAGTATGTGATTCTTGAACATAAGTTTTGTGAATTTGTGACTGAATTTATTTTTAAGTGTGTGATTTCTTGACATAAGTATGTAATTTCTTGCTATAAGTATTTGAATTTTTGACTTATATTTAAGTATGTGTATTACTGTTACATCTTTGAGTATGTAATTTCTGTTATAAGTATGTAATTTCTTGCTATACTTATATTTAAGTATAAGTATACATATACCTCTTACATCTTTAAGTATGTAATTTCTTACTATAAGTATGTGATTTATGTCTATAAGTATGTGATTCTTGAACATAAGTTTTGTGAATTTGTGACTGAATTTATTTTTAAGTGTGTGATTTCTTGACATAAGTATGTAATTTCTTGCTATAAGTATTTGAATTTTTGACTTATATTTAAGTATGTGTATTACTGTTACATCTTTGAGTATGTAATTCCTTACTATAAGTATGTAATTTCTTGCTATAAGTATGTGAATTTTTTATTTATATTTAAGTATAAGTTAGTATACCTCTAACATCTTTAAGTATGTAATTTATTGCTATAAGTATGTGAATTTTTATCTTATATTACTGTGTTTCTGTTGTTTCTTGTTCCATGCAAAAGCCTCATCCTCTCATGGATTCCTCATAAATATCATAAAATACAATATAAATTACTGATTAAGAATAGAAAAATCTTTTATTGGACAAACAGATGATTCCTCATAAATCTCTCAAATATTGAACTATAAAGAAATTACCAATAGTAAGCATTTCATCAAACAGATGGCACGCGTCACCAAAAAAGGAGCATAAAACACAAATTCAACCACAAGTAAGAACAAATCAAGCAAAAAAGATAATCCATTTTCGAATGAATGAAACCTTGAAAATAGAAACACTAAAACCACAAGTCTACTCAGTGCAAGAATGCTTCCAATGTTCTACGTTAACACATAGCATACGTATACATTTAACATTTATATGTATATACAACTCATATTTTCTGCAATCGAATGCAACCTTCAGCACCAATACTAATCAACACCAGAAAAAGGAAGTCAAACTTCTTGAAGGTGAAATCTCACTTGAATCAACGGTGGTCTTCTACAGGATCGTCTCTCCAATCGCGATGGTGCGGCGACGATGCGACGGTGAAGATCATAAAATACAAGAGTAGAGAGAAGAACAAATTGATCATTAGTCTATTGGGCCATGAGCCAAGGATCTGTGTGCGACGAGCCAAGGAATCTGCTGCGTGCGACGAACCAAGAAATCTGCTGCATGCGACAAACAATACCTGGGATATGGAATGCTGTGTATTTTTTCAGTTAGGTGGGCTTTAGTTGGGTAGTAGTGGGCTTTAGTTTTAGTTGGGTTGGGCTTTGGTTTGGGCTGGGTCAAATAGATCCGTCTCACGGAAGGCGATCCGTGAGACGGTCTCGCAAGAGACCTACTCTTATTTTTATTGTGATTGTATTGAGAAATTTATTGTGATATCTTTCTCTCACGCTCGCAATGCATACCCCAATCCCAAACTTTAGAGCCCATTAAATCCAATCTTTCCCCAAACTCACTCATCGCATCTTGTATTTCATATAAGAATTGGGGGCAATATTATCCAACTTTCAGGCAAGCGCGGAGCCGCCGCCACCACCGGGATCTTCTCGAGTATGGCTTCACCTACTTTAATCCTTAAACCGTCATTTATTTGCATTTTTTATATGGTTGTTAGGGTTTTCAGAATACAATTGTCGTATTTTCTTTATTCATTTTATCCCCAAATTTACGGATCATGAATCCTTTCTTGGCATAATTCGTTTATGTTGAATGATTTTAGGCTTATTAGATGAGTTTTACTACAATTTGAATCCAAAATCTTGATGGTTAATTTGACTAATGTTTTGAAAGATTATGGTTTCTCAGGAGCATGTTAGATTAACTGTCGAATATGTCTGGGTTATAAGAACGTCTTAGTGCCTATTTTTTTACACGTTTTTCTTTTCTTTTCTTTTCTTTTTTTCTTAGATTGAAAGTTGCAATTAAATGTAGCATGTTCTGTGCCTTGGTTGTTCAAAAATTTACCAAGCCAATAATATATTTTTGTTTCACACTTTTACTTGATTTCAGAGAGAAACTTAGTGTGTGATCTGAATATGCTTCCAATCCCAACATGAAGCACAACTTATTCACCTATCTACCTGTCACGCCCCGTTTTCATACTTAATTTTTATTTTAAATATCAGAGTTGCTCATGGGCATGCAGGGAGAAGAAAGGGAAAGAGACATAAATTTTTAGAGAATAAAACCAACAAACATCCGTTAAAGCATTTAAAAACGACAACTGTTTCAAAACATCGAGACCTGTGACATCGATTCAGAGAAATACTGACAGAAACATACAAATCCTTTACATATTTTTCAAAACATCGGCACCTTGCCGGAAGATAGCATTTTTAAACTGTCAGCGGAAGAAAACAGGATCCTTCTAAATAAATACAACGGTTTTACAAAATATAAGAAGTCATGAAGCATAGACGGACATAGGTTTCCAAAATAATTGAAAGAGAAACACTGGATACGGCACCCCTCTCGCTGCAAGTTTTATCTTTCATTATTTCCTGTAGGGTGAGTACAGATAGGGGTGAGTGCGTTTGAATATACTCGTGGAAGTAATTTCTGATACCAGTTTAATTAACATACGAATTACAGGTACAGTTATTAGCACAGCAAGTAATCACAGCACATAATAAATGCATTGCACATACTTCTCCCTTAGGTGCGGGTATTGCCCGTCTTACCCCGCAACCGGTTTTAAGACCGGGGGTGCTTTTTACGGAACACCAATCCCTCCGTGAAGTTTTTTACGGACCATGAGTCCCTCCGTGATGTTTTTTACGGACCATGAGTCCCTCCGTGATAAACGTGGACTCTTGTCCTCGTATAACAATTATCATTCTACGCATGAGCATTTAATATCACAGCACGTAATCCCAAGGCATGTAAGTCCAGTTAATTCATAGCATGCGATCAAAGATATAACAGTAATAATTTAGCATATCGTCACATCATCAGCATGATAAAACACAGTAAATGTGGAAACATAAAAGTCGTTAAGTTCAGAAGTTACCCCCACCTTTCTAGGTGGCGTTCAACTACGAGTGATGCAAGCTTTAAAGATAAATGCGAAAGCTCCTAGCCACGATAGCCTACACATGCAAACGTAACCTATTAGTTTCGTTTTTAAGATATTTCCATTCTATAAGTTAAAGTACTCTCTCGAAAGGAAACAACGATGGAAGGAGAAACGTTTAGAAAGGCTTTGAACTTGGTCATATATCGAAGATGGTTCGATTACGGTTCTATAGGCGAAAGAATGAGTCAAATCGGATAAGAAACGAGCTTAAACGGAGCAATATAGGGTTCAGGGGTAAAATCGTAATTTCTGGTAAGTGTTGACTTTGACCCGGGGTGAAACTGTAATTACAGAGAAGTTCTGGGGTCAAAGTGGGATTTCTGGAAGTCTGGGGGTCGAATAGCAATTTACAGAAATTTGGGGGGTGAAAGTCAAAGACTTAGAAACCTCTGGGGGTGAAAATAGAATATCCAAAACTTTAGGGACTAAATTGAACAAGGGAAAAGCTTGGGGGCCAAAATGAAAGGAACCTAAGTTTCTAGGGTTTTGCAATTCAGTCCCTGGAGAAAACGAATTTGCGGAGAGGCCCCCGCCTCTCCCAAGATCAGATCCGCCACCACCGTCGCCACAACCCACCTCCAGACTCAGCGCCGGCGACACCGAGTCGCCGGCCGACTCAACCCAAGACCACCACCACACGCCGGCGCTCCTCGCGCCGGCCACTACAACGCACGAGCGCCGCCCCAAGACACACACGCACCTACACGCAGAAGCACACGCACACTGCCGACGACCACCGCGTCGCCGGCGACACCAACACCAGCACGGCGGCGCACCAAGCGCCGCCCCCAACCACAACACACACACCACAACCAACGGCGACAGCGGCGAGGGAAAGAGGGAGAGAAGAATGGCAGAGGGGGAGAGAGAGCGATCGAGAGGAGAGAGAGAGAAACGCAGAAACTTTAGGCGGCGATTGCCGGAGATCGAGCCATCCGATTGACGATCCGAGCTCGGAATCGGGACGGCCTCGGCGAGGGCTTTCATTTTATGTATAGATCGGCTCGATCGGAGAAGAAATGAAGAGGAATCGAAGAGAGAGAAAACGGTGGAGGGGAGAGAGAAAAAGCCGCGCCTTTGCCGGCCGATTTCCGGCAGATGCGGCGGCGGCTTTACGAACCGAGCCCAGATCCGTGACGGGCTCGGCGAGAGCTACGTTTGGTGTGAAAACGGGTGAAAATAGAAGGAGGTAGCGGCGGTGCCACCTCCGGCACGGCGGCAGCGCGGCGGCGCCTCGGCCACCGGTCGCCGGAAAACAGGGAGAGATGAGAGAGTAACTTTTATTTACCTTAGTTACTTTTGCCCAAAAGTGGTAAAGTGGAGCCAAACATGATGTTTTAACCTAAAAGACTTTCCATTGACTTGGGCCCAACTTGGGCCCCGTAAGTCCAATCGGCCCAAAACTCGTTTCATTCTCTTCGTTTTTCGATTACGATCATTCTCATGATGTGCATATACCGTTTTCAATTAAATTAAACCCCCGATTAATATAAACGTAGACTCATCCAACTAATTCCATTTTCGATAAAGTAAAACATATGTTCGATAGATTAAATCATGCATCTTTCGATTATTCTGGAACGCACATACATTAAATCACATAATTAAGGTTGAATTATTTAACCGTCAAGTTATGCATTGTTTCTCCTAGGCGCTACATCCCTTCCCCCTTAAAAGAAATTTCGTCCTCGAAATTTCAGAAGCGTACCTAAAAACGGCAAATGTGGATGCTTGGTCAGGATCTCGTCTTCTTGCTCCCATGTCGCTTCCCCCGGTTCATGGCGGCTCCATTGAACCTTCACCAGGGTCACCTCTCGATTTCGAAGCTGTTGAGTCTTTCTGTCCAGGATGGCCACTGGAACTTCTTCATAGGTCAGATCTTCCCCGATTTCGATGCCCTTCTGGTCGATGATGTGGCCCGGGTCAAAGATGTATCTCCGTAGCATGGATACATGGAAAACGTAGTGTACTCCGGCGAAGTCTGGCGGTAAAGCTAGACGATATGCGATAGCTCCGACTCGATCCAGGATCTCGAACGGCCCCACGTATCTTGGTTTCAGTTTTCCCCTTTTTCCGAAACGGTGAACTCCTTTAGTGGGCGACACTTTTAGAAAAACTTTGTCACCCACCTCGAACTCCAGCTCTCTACGCCTCTTGTCTGCATAAGACTTCTGTCTGTCCTGCGCCACCTTTATTCGTTCCCGAATCTTTCTGATCACTCCTACTGCTTGCTCGACCAGGTCTGGTCCCAAAACATTTTTCTCGCCTACTTCGTCCCAGTACAGGGGCGAACGACACTTTCTCCCGTACAAAGCTTCGTATGGCGCCATCCCGATCGTCGATTGATAGCTGTTGTTGTAAGCAAACTCCACCAGACATATATGATCTTCCCAGCTTCAATGAAGATCTAGAATGCATGCTCTCAACATGTCTTCCAAAATCTGGATCGTCCTCTCTGATTGCCCATCCGTCTGGGGGTGGAAAGCGGTGCTGAAAGCTAGCTTGGTCCCCAGCTCCCTCTGTAAGCTTTGCCAAAATCTGGAGGTGAAGCGCGGGTCTCTGTCCGATACGATGGAAACTGGCACGCCGTGTAATCTGACAATCTCCTCCAGGTAGATCCGTGCTAGCTTATCGAGACTATAGGTCATCTTGATTGGTAAGAAGTGAGCTGACTTGGTTAACCTGTCCACGATCACCCATACCGCATGATTTCCTCGTTTAGTTTTCGGCAATCCCACGACGAAGTCCATGGCAACATGCTCCCACTTCCACTCTGGTATCTCTAATGGCGTTAGCATCCCGGCAGGCCGTTGATGTTCGGCCTTCACCTGTTGGCAGGTCATACACTTTTTGATGAACAGTCCGATGCTTCCCTTCATGTTTCTCCACCAGAAGTTTTCCTTCAGGTCCTTATACATCTTCGTTCCGCCAGGGTGTGCAGATAAAGGTGAGCAATGAGCTTCTTCCAGAATTTCCCTCCTCAGTTCCTCGCTCTTGGGCACGCACAGTCTTCCTCTGAAAACTAGGGCGTCATCTGCTGACACGGTGAACCCTTCCGCTTTCCCTCTTTCCATCTAGGCTTTTATCCTCATCAAAAACTTATCTTTTCCTTGTGCCTCGATAATGCGATCTCGAAGAGTGGGTTTCACGAACAGGGTTGCGATCTTAGCCTTGGTGCTGCTTGGTGGCGCTACTATCTCCAAACTCAACCTCGACATCTCCTCTATCAATTGGTTCTGATCTGTGATCATGTACGTCGCGACTCCTCTCCTCTTCCTGCTCAAAGCATCGGCCACTACGTTCGCCTTCCCTGGGTGATAGAGGATCGTACACTCGTAGTCTTTCACCAGTTCTAACCACCTTCTCTGCCGCATGTTGAGTTCCTTTTGTTCAAAGAAGTACTTCAGGCTCTTGTGATCGGTGTAGATCTCGCACCTTCCGCCATATAGGTAGTGTCTCCATATCTTGAGAGCATGTACGACTGCGGCCAACTCCAAATCATGCGTTGGGTAATTCTGTTCGTGAGTCTTCAGCTGTCTTGATGCGTAAGCAATTACCCTTCCCTGCTGCATCAGGACACACCCCAAGCCTAGTTTGGATGCGTCGGTATAGATTACGAACTCTTG
Organism: Scutellaria galericulata; assembly: GCA_946896805.1. Lineage (NCBI taxonomy): Eukaryota > Viridiplantae > Streptophyta > Magnoliopsida > Lamiales > Lamiaceae > Scutellaria > Scutellaria galericulata. The sequence goes on along the minus strand of OX335793.1, from coordinate 7,222,916 downwards.
CGTCACATCTGGTACAGTGAGGACGGGAGCCTCAGTCAGCCTCTTCTTCAGCTCCAGGAAGCTTCGATTGCACTGTTCCGTCCACTGAAACTTCACATCCTTTCTGGTCAGACGGGTCATGGGAGTGGCTATCTTCGAGAACCCTTCTATGAATCTCCTGTAGTATCCGGCCAATCCGAGGAAGCTTCGTACTTCGTTGACGTTAGTCGGAGTTTTCCAGTTACTGACAGCTTCTACCTTGGTGGGGTCCACCTCGATCCCCTTTGCTGAAACAATGTGTCCGAGGAAAGCTACTCTGTCCAGCCAGAACTCACACTTCTTGAACTTCGCATAGAGCTTCTTCTTCCACAAGGTCTCCAAAGCGATCCGTAGATGTTGCTCGTGGTGTGCTTTATCACGTGAGTAGATTAGGATGTCGTCAATGAACACTATGACAAAACTGTCGAGGTACGGGTGGAAAACTCGGTTTATCAGATCCATGAAAACTGCTGGTGCGTTGCTGAGTCCAAAAGGCATTACAACAAACTCATAGTGGCCGTACCTTGTTCTGAAAGCCGTCTTTGGTATATCTGCATCCTTAACCTTCACCTGATGGTATCCGGATCTCAAGTCGATTTTCGAGAATACACTTGCTCCCCTTAATTGATCAAACAGATCTTCAATCCGAGGCAACGGGTACTTATTCTTGATGGTCCTCTTGTTCAGCTCCCTGTAGTCGATGCACATCCGAAAACTTCCGTCTTTTTTCTTCACGAAGAGTACCGGAGCTCCCCAGGGCGATACGCTTGGTCGAATAAATCCTTTATCCAGAAGCTCTTGCAGCTGGACCTTCAATTCTTGCAGTTCCTTCGGTGCCATCCAGTACGGTGCCTTCGATACAGGTGCTGCCCCTGGGGCGAGGTCAATCTCGAACACGATCTGTCGGTCTGGCGGAGGTCCAGGCAGGTCGTCCGGAAATACATCAACAAACTCCTTTACGATCGGTACCATCTCGATTGGGCTCGGCTCTTGGTTGAAGTCCACCATGTTCACCAACCAACCCTGGCAATACCCCTTGCTGAGCATCTTAGCCGCCTTCATAGCCGACACGACCCTCGGGTTGACTCCGATCTGCGTCCCATAAAACGTGAACTCTTCATCGCCAGGAATCTGAAAAGTGATCTCCCTTGCATAGCAGTTGATTATTGCGTGGTTTGCCTGGAGCCAGTCCATTCCCAGAATGACGTCGAAATCTCTTATCTCCAACACATGCAGATCAGCTAGTAGAGTTCTATCGCCAAAAATGACCCTTATTCTTTGACAGAGGTGTTTCGTTCTCACTGTTTTTCCCGATGGGATACTAACATCTAAGGTTTCAGCGACTATCCTACCGTCCTCAGGTTTCAGCATATCATATAATCCAGCAGAGATGAAAGAATGGGTTGCCCCAGTATCAAACAGGATGAGAGTAGGGATATCGGACACTGGTAACATACCTGTCATGGTTTCTGACCCTTCTGCAGCCTGTGAGCGGGTGAGGGCGAAAGCTCGTGCTTGACCCGCACCCGGCCCCGGTCTTGGGGCAGCGGCTCCTGGATTCCGCTGTCTTGGGCAGTTGTTAGCTATGTGCCCCGGCTCTCCACAGCGGTAGCAGTTGCGGGTTCCTTGTAGGCACGGCCCCACATGTGTCCTCCCACACTTAGTGCAGGAACCCCCGGGTCTTGGGGTGGGGAGGAGCGGAGCGTTGGGTCGCTGAGTTTTGTTCTGATTGAAGTTCCGGCTGGGCCCATTCCACTTTCTTTTGCCTGCTACCACCTCCACCCTCTTAGGTGGCACCATGTCCAAACGTAGCCGGGAGGCGATTTCTTGAGCCCGTTGGACCACTTCAGCATAGGTCATCATACCCTGTCCGGCCAGGATTGAACTGATCTCCGGCCTCAAGCCTCTCTCAAAACGTCGGGCCCTCTTGGCGTCTGTATCCACCAGGTGAGGGGCATAACGGCTCAACTGATTGAACTTCCTCTCGTAGTCGCTCACAGGAGAGGGTCTCTGACGGAGGTGTAGAAACCCCGTCTCCTTTCTGTCGCGGTACGATTGGGGCACGTAGCTATGCATGACCACTTCCTTGAAGGCCTCCCAGTTCAGTGCTCCAATCTGCTCCAGCGTCATCGTCCTCACGCGTGATTCCCACCAGTGGCTAGCCTCGTCAGTGAGCTGGAAAATGGCGCAGAAAATTTTCTGTTCCTCCGTGCAGGTCAAGTGGCCAAACAGACGATCCAAAGCTCTTAGTCATTCCTCTGCTTCCGAGGGCTCTCCCCTCCCATTGAAAGTTGGCGGATTGAACCGCCGAAACTGATCGATCACCGAATGAGTGTCATTCCTTGCCGAGGTCGGTGGTGCTGGCTGTGGCGTTGTAAAGTGTTGGGCCAGACCCCTCAGGACCGATACCAGATCCCCCATGGTGGTATCCACGTTGTGTTCCGGAGGGTTACCTTCTGGTGTCTGATTGTCCATCGGTGGCTGGTATCTCCTTGGGCGACCACGAGGCATGTTGTTCTGATTAAAAACATGGTCTACTCGTTATGACGATACTATAAAAGATCTCAAAACAAAGATTCGCAGAGAACAGAAACACATCGAGAAAAGAGGGAGAACAGAACTAAAACGCGCCGCAAAGCTGAACGCACAAAAGGGCGATATCATAAATCAAAAATGCCCAAGAACAAACAGACAAAACAACACACATCGTGTCCATGACCCTGCAGGCTCTAAAACGCAAAACAAATATAATAACGACACATGACGTGTTCGTTGGCCCTGAAGGCCCCAAAGATACAACAGACAAGCAACCAACATCAAACATCTAAACAGCTATGGCAGCGGCCCCCGCTGCGGGCGGAGGTGGTGGTGACGGTCCCCGATGACGGCGGCGAGGGGGCTCCGGATCCTCCTCGGGCTCCTCCTCTGGGTCCTCCTCAGGATCCTCCTCACTGCTCGAAATGTCGAACGGCCCCGGCTCTGGTATCATGGGCTGTCCCTCTCGAATTCATGCATCAAAAAGGATGCCCATGAAGCGTCTAAACGAAATGAACGGTCGACCGCTGTGGATACAGTACACAACCTCGTTACGATATGTCCTACGGGCTAAATCCGACCAGTGACCGGGTAACTCCTCAATGACATGCTGGCAGGCTTGATCGTCCGACACATGGCCCTCCGCCCTCCTCCAGTACTCAAACAGTCGAGCCATAAGCTGTCCCGCGGCCTCACCACCCAATCGGCGAGTGGCGAGGAAAGTCCGTCCCCAATCCTGTGGAAAGATCCTCCCAGCCGAACTCTTTCGTGCGGTAAGACGTGTTCTCGCCATCTGTACTAACAAGAAACGTAACTATCTATTCTACCCCACACATCCAGCAACACGCAAAAGCAAGCACAAGATACGAGAAATGATAGACAAAAAAAAATCAAGTATAAAGGATAGCCTGATAATAAACAGCATACACATAACACGTAGGCACTCTTATTAAGTTTCGTGATTGGGTGAGAAGCGCATCGGGAAAGGTGCTTATCCATTATTTTAAAAGAGTTTTCTCGTTAAAAACACGTTTGAAAAGTACGACCTAGAACAGGGCCCTACAAAGAGTAGGACCTTGCTCTGATACCATATCTGTCACGCCCCGTTTTCATACTTAATTTTTATTTTAAATATCAGAGTTGCTCATGGGCATGCAGGGAGAAGAAAGGGAAAGAGACATAAATTTTTAGAGAATAAAACCAACAAACATCCGTTAAAGCATTTAAAAACGACAACTGTTTCAAAACATCGAGACCTGTGACATCGATTCAGAGAAATACTGACAGAAACATACAAATCCTTTACATATTTTTCAAAACATCGGCACCTTGCCGGAAGATAGCATTTTTAAACTGTCAGCGGAAGAAAACAGGATCCTTCTAAATAAATACAACGGTTTTACAAAATATAAGAAGTCATGAAGCATAGACGGACATAGGTTTCCAAAATAATTGAAAGAGAAACACTGGATACGGCACCCCTCTCGCTGCAAGTTTTATCTTTCATTATTTCCTGTAGGGTGAGTACAGATAGGGGTGAGTGCGTTTGAATACACTCGTGGAAGTAATTTCTGATACCAGTTTAATTAACATACGAATTACAGGTACAGTTATTAGCACAACAAGTAATCACAGCACATAATAAATGCATTGCACATACTTCTCCCTTAGGTGCGGGTATTGCCCGTCTTACCCCGCAACCGGTTTTAAGACCGGGGGTGCTTTTTACGGAACACCAATCCCTCCGTGAAGTTTTTTACGGACCATGAGTCCCTCCGTGATGTTTTTTACGGACCATGAGTCCCTCCGTGATAAACGTGGACTCTTGTCCTCGTATAACAATTATCATTCTACGCATGAGCATTTAATATCACAGCACGTAATCCCAAGGCATGTAAGTCCAGTTAATTCATAGCATGCGATCAAAGATATAACAGTAATAATTTAGCATATCGTCACATCATCAGCATGATAAAACACAGTAAATGTGGAAACATAAAAGTCGTTAAGTTCAGAAGTTACCCCCACCTTTCTAGGTGGCGTTCAACTACGAGTGATGCAAGCTTTAAAGATAAACGCGAAAGCTCCTAGCCACGATAGCCTACACATGCAAACGTAACCTATTAGTTTCGTTTTTAAGATATTTCCATTCTATAAGTTAAAGTACTCTCTCGAAAGGAAACAACGATGGAAGGAGAAACGTTTAGAAAGGCTTTGAACTTGGTCATATATCGAAGATGGTTCGATTACGGTTCTATAGGCGAAAGAATGAGTCAAATCGGATAAGAAACGAGCTTAAACGGAGCAATATAGGGTTCAGGGGTAAAATCGTAATTTCTGGTAAGTGTTGACTTTGACCCGGGGTGAAACTGTAATTACAGAGAAGTTCTGGGGTCAAAGTGGGATTTCTGGAAGTCTGGGGGTCGAATAGCAATTTACAGAAATTTGGGGGGTGAAAGTCAAAGACTTAGAAACCTCTAGGGGTGAAAATAGAATATCCAAAACTTTAGGGACTAAATTGAACAAGGGAAAAGCTTGGGGGCCAAAATGAAAGGAACCTAAGTTTCTAGGGTTTTGCAATTCAGTCCCTGGAGAAAACGAATTTGCGAAGAGGCCCCCGCCTCTCCCAAGAGCAGATCCGCCACCACCGTCGCCACAACCCACCTCCAGACTCAGCGCCGGCGACACCGAGTCGCCGGCCGACTCAACCCAAGACCACCACCACACGCCGGCGCTCCTCGCGCCGGCCACTACAACGCACGGCGGCGCTGGAAGCGCCGCCCCAAGACACACGCACCCACACGCAGAAGCACACGCACACTGCCGGCGACCACCGCGTCGCCGGCGACACCAACACCAGCACGGCGGCGCACCAAGCGCCGCCCCCAACCACCACACACACACCACAACCAACGGCGACAGCGGCGAGGGAAAGAGGGAGAGAAGAATGGCAGAGGGGGAGAGAGAGCGATCGAGAGGAGAGAGAGAGAGAAACGCAGAAACTTTAGGCGGCGATTGCCGGAGATCGAGCCATCCGATTGACGATCCGAGCCCGGAATCGGGACGGGCTCGGCGAGGGCTTTCATTGCATGTATAGATCGGCTCGATCGGAGAAGAAATGAAGAGGAATCGAAGAGAGAGAAAACGGTGGAGGGGAGAGAGAAAAAGCCGCGCCTTTGCCGGCCGATTTCCGGCAGATGCGGCGGCGGCTTTACGAACCGAGCCCAGATCCGTGACGGGCTCGGCGAGAGCTACGTTTGGTGTGAAAACGGGTGAAAATAGAAGGAGGTAGCGGCGGTGCCACCTCCGGCACGGCGGCAGCGCGGCGGCGCCTCGGCCACCGGTCGCCGGAAAACAGGGAGAGATGAGAGAGTAACTTCTATTTACCTTAGTTACTTTTGCCCAAAAGTGGTAAAGTGGAGCCAAACATGATGTTTTAACCTAAAAGACTTTCCATTGACTTGGGCCCAACTTGGGCCCCGTAAGTCCAATCGGCCCAAAACTCGTTTCATTCTCTTCGTTTTTCGATTACGATCATTCTCATGATGTGCATATACCGTTTTCAATTAAATTAAACCCCCGATTAATATAAACGTAGACTCATCCAACTAATTCCATTTTCGATAAAGTAAAACATATGTTCGATAGATTAAATCATGCATCTTTCGATTATTCTGGAACGCACATACATTAAATCACATAATTAAGGTTGAATTATTTAACCGTCAAATTATGCATTGTTTCTCCTAGGCGCTACACTACCATCTGAAATCATCATCGATATCCTCTCAAGACTCCCTGTTCGAACCATTATTATTTGCAAGTGTGTTTGTAAGTCATGGCATGGTTTACTCAAGACTCACGAGTTTGTCGAGTCCCATTTTTCTAAAGCAGTCCCTTGTCTAGTCCCTTGTCAAGTTCTCTATTGGTGCATTTCAATTCTGCACATTTTCTTTGAATTTCAAGATGGGCACAATATTGAAGAGGTATTCTACGACAATCCAGCAACCAAGTTCACTCTTCCTTTTCATGCACTGATTGGTGGTTCAGCAAATGGTTTACTTTTCATGTACGGGGGTTGGCGTCAATCACTTTACATATGCAACCAGATCACTCGGGACTATATTGAGCTTAAATCTCCTCATGAATTTGATTACTCTGGTTCACAAGCAATCACTTATGGTTTTGGGGTGAGCAAAATAACTGGCCAACTTAAGTTGGTTCAAGTTTTCCAGAATTATAGGAGTAATCGAGATTCATTGGTGGGGATTTCTAAACACGAACCTGAGTGTCATGTATATACTATTGGAACAGGATCATGGAGAAGAGTGACACCAGTCGCCCCTCTTTTATATCCACATAATGTCGATGGAGCATTTGTGAATGGCAATCTTCATTGGTTAGTTGCTGATTTAGATTTTTCCCGAGCATGGATTTCTTGCTTTGATCTTGAAACAGAACTTTTTAGCACATTTTCTCAACCTCTTCCTTTTAAAGAAAATTTGCGATTTACGACAAGCCTGACTGCTTTGGGGGATTGTCTTTGTTTATGCAACAATAATTTTGATGTCGTAGAGATCTGGTTGATGAAGGGATATGGAGTTGAGAAATCTTGGACAAAAGAATTTGTTATCCCCAGGAAGTTTGATGGTTTTGATGATTGGTATACCTCTGAAGTACTTATTCGCACCGTCAAAGTTTTCAAAAACGGTGATATTTTGATGGACTTGTGTGACCTTTTCTACTATTCCAAGGAGAAAAATACTATTGAAATGGCAACCTGTATGAAGATGATGGTAGTGCAAGCAAAACCATGCTTCACGTCCCAAGCTTTCTTTCACTCAAGAAATTTGAAGAAATGGAGAATGTAAGGTCATTATGATTTATTTTGCATCTTCAGGATTCTTCTCTTATTTTGTTCTTGCTCAATTTGAACTAGTAATATTTATGTTGAGATAATCCTGGTTGTGTCGAGTTTTTTGGTTTCTAGATTTTCATAGATGAACCTCTCCAATTATAAATTTATCAATGATATTTTGTTCATATTTTACCCTTATGCCATCTTAATTTCTAGTTATCATATCAATTTTTTAATGTTGATCCTTTAGCACTCAAAGGTCCTACATTTTGAATCTGAAGTAATCTATACTATATATAAAATAAGAGGAGTTGACAAATTTTACTAATTTGTCATTTTTCCTCCTAAAAATATCACATCAAATTGATGATTGTATAAATTTTTTTTTTTGTAGGCTCTAAAAAATAATAATTTATATGTAATCATGCATTTGTTTTTTTGTTTTTTTGTCATTTACAAGAAAAATGATAATAATATTTAAAAATTCAATTGTGGGCCTTATTACTTGTAATATTTAAAAATTCAATGATGGGCCCTATTCCAAAAGAATTCAAGTCTTTGCATCATAATTTTGAATTTACTCAATACATTTTTTAGGAAATAAAAAGAGCAAGAAAAATACTAAATAAGATTTGATTGTATTGGTTCTTACTTTAGGTTCGTGTCCACATCTATAACTTGTGGAGAAGTTTAGCATCATACACCAACATAATTTCATACATATTCACTTTGGTAATCATATACTTTAAGGATATAATTATATTTTAACGATGTGATCAAAATTTGAAAATAATGAAATTTAAACATTATGTCAAAAGTAAAAAAATTGGAAAATTAGTTTAAAATGTTAATATATAAATGTGGAAAATAGTTTTAAAATCAAAAATTAATTTTACGAGGTGTTATAAAATGTTTAAAAGTTAGAAATCTATTATAAATAATAATAACAAGGTTTAACAATTTAAAATCAATAGGTTGAACTCCACTGAATATCAATAGGTTAAACTCCACTGAACATCCTTTGTCACAAAACTGACTGAGGAGGTTATGTGTGAGTTTCCTAGAGATTAGAAATGGAAGAGAGTGAAGAAGAATGGTTCAATTTTACGTGTCCTAAATCAACGACTAAGATCTGTCTAATACCGTAAAATGTATCAAATTTAAAGTTTATACGACAAAATGTGTTTCAAAATTTATACCAAAAAGTGTAAAAATCACATATAGTTTAGATGATAAAATGTTTTTCACCATATAGGCTGCATAAAAGATATGAGATCGGTTGAAATTAAGGTTGGAAAATCTATGGAAGCCTTGCATTAGACGGTAAATTCCACCCTACATGTGATGGTATTACCATCACACCTTAGGATGTTGCTATGTGTGCATTTTGTATTTAAAATGATAGAAAAATATACACTTATGACATCAAAAGTGCACACATGACAACATTCTAAGGTGTGATGGTAATACCATCACATATAGGCAGTGACGGACCCAGGATTTCAATCCAGGGGCCCGAGTCGACTAATAAAAAAAATACAATAATTTTAAATTAAGAATATAAATTTATCAAAATTTGATAGACTTAATATATTATTTTATAAAATTATAATAACATCCAAATTAGTAACTTAATTACAACCCAACATGACAACATCAACGTAAAAAAAAATTTAATTAAACCAACACATTACAATATTTTCTTATATTTTTCGTGTTTTGAAATTGGTGCATGATATTTTCATTGCTAACACAGTATATATTGGAATTAGATGAAGAATGAATTAGGGGGAGAGAGAGGTAAATAATGTAAAAGAGATCCTTAAAATTAGATTTGTGTAGACTTTGTGAAAGAGAAAAAAAAACATTGAAGAAGAAGAACACATATCTACATTTTTTAATTTATTCTTAATATTGAAATGCTCACACAATATCAATCGAAAAACCTTATCAAACTCAAAGAAATTATCTTAAATCACTGAATTTTTTGATAAAGTAAAATGGAAACCCTCAATACTCAATAATATATTGTTGGCAACAAACGGGATAAATAAATTGATGAAATCTAACGATAAAAAACAAAACAAATTTCAGTTAAATTAAACAAAATAATAAGATAAATTTTATGCTTAAATTAATTATAAAGGGGGATTGAGCAAGAAAATACTTAACTAATGACAAAAATATCCACACACAAATACAAATAAAAGTTAAGAAGAAATATGTGAATGGATGAGAATGTTAAATTAAATCATGAAAATTAATATTTATTTATTTATTTATTTTTAATTAAAACATGAAATTACTAAAATACCCCTATATTTTTTGGAAAATTTCAGGGGCCCAGTGCCCCTCTTGGCCCCTACCTACGTCCGTCTCTGCTATGTAGGGTGGAATCTGCCACAACTGAGAACATAAAAGTGAACACATTTTTCAATTAGTTCACGACGTTTGTTTTTAGACTTTTTTATATTATTTAATGATGTAATTTGACATGGTGACAATACTTAATTTAAGACTCATGATTTTGAATTCATCGAATATATCAATATTTAAGTGTTGAGAATTAATTGAGTAAAGTTATTCATATATCCTTTTTGAAAAATTCAAATATTTTTCTAAATATGGTGAAAACTGTCTCCACAATCATATTTGATACAGAAAAAAAAATATTACACTAAAATTTTGATGCAAGTATTATTACATACAGTAGAAAACAAAAATATAATACTTGCAATACAATTTGATGCATAATTTTTTCTTCAATTTTAAGCTAAAAACTAATTCAAGTTTGAGCTTGGTGCTTTAAATCAACTAACATCTAGACAAAAAAATCTATACTCTGATCATTTCTTGTGTTGATAGTCTTTTGAGTATAAATAATTTGAAGGGTTACTACAATTATTAGAAACAATGACATTATCCAACAACTAACAAATGAGTCATTCTAAAACAATATCAAACTTTCATCAACGAAAAGCACTCAACTACATTGAAATCAAAACAATAATGAATACACAAAGTTGGATATCACACTCAACTACACTTAAAATTTTTGAAAATACAATATTTAATGAACATGTATATGTGTGTGTATATATATAATCAATTACTTATTGGAGGAGCATATCTTGAATAATAAAATTGCATCAAAACAGATGTTCTTCCCACGTATATCTTGTACGAGAGATTGCCATATATTTGGTCATAGTTAGAATATCATATTTATCTTGTTTGATTTGCTTCTGATATGTTCCCATATTTAACTGGAACATTATTGTATATATTGAAGTTTTGTGAATGAATGAAGATAGGTTTTCCACAACATAATTCTTTCATGGTATCAAAGCCGAAACCTGATCATTAAAACTTTACCCCATCAAAATTTTGACCTAACCTATATTTTCGATCACCGTCTTCTCTGATGACGACCGGAAAAGATACCATCGACCATCTATCTCCATATTACACCCATGCATCAGATCACCCGGGACAGGTTTTCGTTAGTGAGTTGTTGCGCGACGGAAATTATGGGGATTGGATCAATGAAATGAGCAACGCCCTATATGCCAAGAATAAATTTGGTTTTGTGGATGGTTCAATTTCGAAACCAAAACCAGACGCTTCGGAATATTCACACTGGACGAGATGCAATGCCGTGGTGATAGGATGGTTCCAAAGCTCCATGGACAAAGAGGTTCGTGCTAGCATAAAATATGCTAAATCTGCCCATGAAATTTGGGTAGATTTGAAAGAAAGATTCGGGAAGGAGAGTGCACCACGTGCATATGAATTGCGACAAACCGTTGCTGCAACTCGTTAAAATAAGGCTTCTGTATCAGCTTACTACAAAAAAATGAAAAGTCTTTGGGAAGTAATCCAATTAATGACACCAGTTCCCAAGTGCACTTGTGGAAAATGTAATTGCAATGTTGAAAAAGAGAATTTGGCCATAAGAGAGAAGGAGCGGCTTTATGAATTTCTCATTGGATTAGATGAAGAATTCAGAACTATTAAAACTCAGATTCTGAGTTCCAATCCCATTCCTAGCGTGAGTGTCGCCTTTCATCTTATCTCAGAAGATGAACAGCGTAGGACGATTACAACTTCACGAAAACAACCAGTTGAAGTTGCAGCCTTTTCTACACAGATCCGTGGTGATAACCTCAACAATGCCAATCGAAGGGCTGAGCGTCGTGCAACGATTGCAAACCTAAAATGCAGTCATTGTGGCAAAATGAAGCACACCAATGAGATGTGTTTTGAGTTGATCGGATACCCAGAATGGTTTCCAAAGGCAGCACGGAAGAACAATCAACGTCGACAATCGATTGCACCCTCAAAGCAGCCACGAGCGGCAACCATCAACCTTGATGGATGTCCGATACCTGGTTTATCGAAAGAGCAATTTGACAAGATGATGAAGTTTTTCTCTCATAGCAGTAACGAGGGAACTTCAAATCCATCAATAAACATGGCGGGTAAGATTTCTTTTGATAGACCTTGGATCATAGATTCTGGAGCAACGAAACACATAACTTGTGATTCCAAAAGTCTGGCTTTACAAAAGGAGGTGATCGGACCTCCAGTTCAAATCCCCAATGGAGAGAAAATACCTGTAAAGGGTGTTGGAAAAACGATTCTTCCAAATGGGTTTGAAATTAATAATGTTTTGAACATTCCTGAATTCAAGTGCAACCTTCTTTCAGTAAGTAGGCTAACGAAAGATTTAAATTGTGCTATGATATTCTTTGCTGATTTTTGTGTGGTACATGACTTACACTCGAGGAAGCCGATTGGTGTGGGTAGACCGTGTAATGGGCTATATTGTCTGGAGCCGGTGCAAGATGGAGGGGCGGCAATGTCAGTGGCGACAACGGTGAGCTCTGAAGTCTGGCATCAGAGGCTTGGACATGCCTCGAGTGAGAAAATCTCCAGTATCAGTCATTTTTCGAATAAAGTTATTAGTGCATGGTTGAAACATTGTGAGCCCTGTATGAAAGCAAAAGAAACTCGCCTTCCGTTTCCTAGTAGTTCTATAAAAGCTCATTCTTGTTTTAAGCTTATTCATTGTGATATATGAGGAGGTTATAAAACTTCTTCTTTTTCTAGTGCTCATTATTTTCTCACGATCGTTGATGATTACAGTAGGGGAGTTTGGGTTTTTCTTATGAAATATAAATCTGAAGTTCAACGATATCTGACCATGTTTTGCAAATTAGTGGAAACACAATTTGACAAAAGGGTAAAGAGAATAAGGGCTGATAATGGAGGGGAGTTTAGGTTGAATTTTATGATGGATTATTATGCTAATAATGGCATCTTGTTAGAAACATCTTGCACTGATACTCCACAACAGAGTGGGATAGTTGAGCGTAAACATAGACATCTATTGGAGGTGGCGAGATCACTGAGATTTCATGCCAAATTACCAGTTCGCTTTTGGGGAGAATGTATATTGACAGCGACCTATATCATTAATCGACTTCCTTCAAAGGCCATTAAAAATCATACACCTTTTGAAATCTTGTTCAACAAACAACCTACATATGATCATATGAGAGTATTCGGTTGTTTGGTATATGCTCATGATAATAGTGGCAAATGTGACAAGTTTAGCGAAAGGGGGAGACCGGGAATTTTTGTTGGATATCCAAGTGGCCAAAAGGGATATCGTGTGTATGATGCTCAAACTAAACGAATTTTCACATCACGAGATGTCACATTCTTTGAACATATTATGCCATGGCAAGTTGATGATCCTGACATTAAGAATAATGATGTTCTGATCATGCGTAAAAATAATTGAGAACAAGAGTTTGATATTGACTGTGATGGAATTGGTCCATTATTACCTGATGCATCCATTGTTGATCCATCATTAACCAACAACCTTGAGTCTCATATCATTCAAACTGAAGTGGCAAGTGAAACACTTGAGCAACAGGCTTCGGGCACGATAGTGCATCACGGAGAAACAAGACATAGCACTAGAGCTCGACGGCAGCCTAAACATTTATCGAGCTTTGAAACTGACTTGCCGCCCTCACTCCAACATCCACAGTCTACTGCCAACTCGGTACTCTCGTAGGTATATCCTTTGTCCAAATATGTAGCATACAATAAGTTCACTGCTGCTCACAAAGTTTTCTTATCGGCCATCACCTCATGTGATGAGCCTAAACACTTTGCTCATGCGGTGAAAGACCCTAAATGGAGGGAGGCCATGCAAAAGGAGATTGACGCTCTTAACAAAAATGGAACGTGGACACTTGAGCCTTTACCTTCGAGAAAGAAGGTGGTGGATTGCAAATGGGTTTATAAAATCAAATTTAAACCCAATGGTGAAGTTGAGCGCTACAAAGCGTGTCTCGTGGCAAAAGGGTTTACACAAGTCGAGGAAATAGATTTTCACGAGACTTTTGCTCCTGTGGCCAAGTTAGTGACAATCAGGTGCCTCATTATCGTTGCAGTCAAGCAAGGATGGAGCATCCATCAATTGGATGTAAATGATGCATTTTTGCATGGTGACTTGAACGAGAATGTTTACATGCGTATTCCTCCAGGCTTTGCAAAAAAAAGGGAGACGAGAGTATGTAAATTGCAAAAATCAATATATGGTTTGCGACAAGCTTCTCGAAACTGGTATTATAAATTCACTAGGGAACTTCTTGATAGGGGTTTTCGTCAGTCTCAGGCTGATCATTCCTTGTTCATATATCAGATGGGAAATACTTACACTCTTGCTTTGATCTACGTAGACGATGTAATCATAGCAAGGACTGATATTGATCACATTCATGCTACTAAATCCTTTTTGCATAATATTTTTGGCATTAAAGATTTGGGGCCATTGAAGTACTTTCTAGGAATTGAGGTTTCGAGGACTTTTGATGGTCTTGTCCTCAGTCAACGAAAATACACACTTGATATATTAGAAGAAGCAGGTATACAAGGTTGTCATCCGAATGCGTCTCCCATTGAGCAAAATGTGCAATTTCGAAAACCAAGTAGTAGTTCTCGTACTGAGGCAGGAACTTATCGCAGGCTCGTTGGGTGACTGCTATATTTGACCGTGACGAGACCTGATATCACTTACGCCGTAAATATTCTGAGTCAGTTCCTTGATGATCCACGAAAATAGCATATGGAGGCAGCGGTTCGTGTTCTACGCTACTTGAAAGCCACAGCTGGGCAGGGTCTCTTTTTCCCACGCCAAGGTGGACTTCAACTTGAAGCCTTTTGCGATGTAGATTGGGCAGGTTGTAGTTTCACTCGTCGCTCATGCACGGGTTATTTCATATGTTTGGGAGGAGCTCCAATATCTTGGAGAACAAAGAAGCAAACAGTGGTCTCCCGTTCTTCGGCTGAGTATCGTGCAATGGCTATTACGGTGAGTGAAGTATTGTGGTTGCGATGGCTGCTTAAAGACTTGCAAGCTTTGCAAGAAGGTGGCATTGTCTTGTATTGTGATAATCAAGCTGCTTTGTATAGAGCAGCAAGCCTGGTGTTTCATGAGCGGACTAAACACATAGAAATGAATCGCTATTTTGTTCGAGAAAGAGTTCAATCTGGAGAGATTTGTCCACTCAAAGTATCTACTCATGAGCAGCTAGCAGACATTTTCACTAAGGCATTAGGGACGGATCGTTTTTGTGCTTTGTTGTCCAAGTTGGGCGTTCGAAATCTTCACGAGCCAACTTGAGGGGGAGTATTGGAGGAGCATATCTTGAATAATAAAATTGCATCAAAACAGAGATTCTTCCCACATATATCTTGTACGAGAGATTGCCATATATTTGGTCATAGTTAGAATATCATATTTATCTTGTTTGATTTGCTTCTAATATGTTCCCATATTTAACTGGAACATTATTGTATATATTGAAGTTTTGTGAATGAATGAAGATAGGTTTTCCACAACATAATTCTTTCATTACTCAATACAACTTCACTTGAAAATTTAAGAAATATAGTAGTATGTTATATTCCCGTGCAGCGTACAGGCCTCCACCAGTTCATTGTAATGTTTATGCTGAGGATTATGGCACGTGTTTTTGGTTATTACAATTAAATCCTTTACTAACTCTTAAAAGAATACATATATTCTTATGATAAAATCGAGTATTTGTACTTCAATAATATGTGAAACAGTAAGAGAAGGATAGAGACATTGTTAGATTTCAAAAGTATAACTCCATATGATTCATTATATTATTCATTTAAGGTTGATTCGTAATAATTGAAGAAATGTTAAATATGCATAACTATACAGTGAAAATGACTACATACCACGTTTTTAATAAAGTAGTGAATACATATTATCTATTTCTTTTGATAGTAATCTTGAGCTCAATGGCAATTGGAATGCTTTGTGGAATTTGAAAATACCGGCAAAAGTTAAAGATTGCTTGTGGAGAGCTTGTCGAGATTGTCTTCCAAACAAGGTGAACCTTTATTCTAGAGGTGTTGTTGATAACAAATGGTGTGTTTTATGTGAAAAAGATCAAGAGTGTCTTCATGACATTCTTTTATCAATTGTTATGCTTCTGATTGTTGGAAAGAAATCAAGCTGGATAGAAAAATTGAGAGTATCATTTCACGAGTGGAGTCTTTACGAGAGTTGATCCTTTCTTTTGTTGAGACCTTGGATCGTGAAGAGTCTGCTCATTTTAGTATGTAGCGCTCATGACCAAAACGACGCATAATTGATTAATTAAATAATTAAACCCTTAATCGATTTATTATGATTGGTATGATGGAATGAGGTGGGAATGAAATCATCATTCTTACCTTCATTCCTATTCCTTTGATTGGAATGTTTTATAGGTGGGAATGGCGATTCCCGCATGAATTGGTATTACCATGGATGAGGGATTACTATTCCTTCCTACCCCCATGGTATTACGTATTCCTATCGTGAAGAAAATGAATAATTTTTTATTAATTTTGACAATTATCATATTTATTTTATGTTTTCACAAATCAACTTCCTAAAGTCGAATTATTATATAAAATTTCGTAAATAATATTAAATTATTTATAAAAAATTATAAAATAATAACTAATAATTTAAAATAAATATAAAATAAAAATATAAAAAATAGTAAAAAAAATTAAATACATAAAAAGTATAAAAATAATTAATAAATATAAAATCTTAAAAACATAATAAAATAATATGAATATAATTTTAATAATACAAATAATTTCAGTTCTGATATTGATTTATCTATATATATTTGTAAGATAAATGAATATTAGTATAGATAATAAATTATTTAAAAAAATATAAATAAATTGTAGCAAAAATATTTTTGTAGAAATATAAAATTAGATTAAAAATATAATATATAAATATAATATATCTTAATATTAGTACAATGATTAATTTTCTGTAAAAAGAATTATTTTTAAATTTAAATATGCCAAATATTTTAAATTTGAGTGATATATTGAATATGAATATTAAATAAAATTATAGTGTAAGGTAATTTGGTCAAATAAAGATTCATTTAATATTATACATTTTATTTATAGTTATCAATCATAAAATATAATTATAATAATTATTTCATTCATTTCCTATTCATTTGTCATACCAATCACATGAATCAACATTTTTGTACCATTCATTTCCCATCACCATTCCATTCTTGAGTTCATTCCATTCCCACCTAATTCCATTTCATCATACCAATCATGCCGTTATTGTTTAAATTTAATTATATGTGTTTCAGAAAAAAATGATAAATGCATGTTTAATTAAATGGAAGTATATTTTAATCGAGAAACATAGATGATAATTTTACCATAAGATGCGTATTTGAAAAATGAGAAGATAGAAATGAATTTGAGGTCAATCGGAGACTCGTAGCTCAAATGACGAAGAAAACGGTGAATACGAAGAATACGACGTATACGAGGGATCGAAAAATGAAAGATATTTTTGGTGAATAGTAAACAAGATATTTCGGTGAATAGTGAATCCGAGATATTTCGGTGAATAGTGAATTTGAGATATTTCGATGAATAGTAATATTTTTTGGAAAGTCTATATAATGCGAGATCGAGTCATAAAATCGTTATTTTTCGAACGAGGTAAAAATCAAGAAAAACGTAAGTCTCTCTCTTCTATTTTCTAGTCACCGACGCTGCCACCACCGCCGCCGGTGTCAGAAAATCTTTTTTCTCGGTTTCGACCGATTTTCACACAGCTTGTAGGTCTCGTCGAGACGAGTCTAGAACAGGTCTCGGATTTCAATTCCGATATCTCCTTCGCCGGAAAAGGGTGGTGGTGCAAGGTGTTGTGTGTGTGTTGATGTTTGGGGGCTGTTGGAGGAAGTACTGTTCACGGCCGGAGCTGGTGGTGGCCGGAACTGGTGGCGCTGGCGGGTCGGATGGGGGTGGCGCTGGGTGGCGCCGCCGCAGCTGGAGGCTGCTGAAAGATGGTTGGAAAGCTGGTGCTGCTGGGTGAGGGTGCGCAGCCCCGCGCACGGCGTGCGCGCTGTGTGTGCGCGCGGGCGAGTTGGGGGCACGCAGTGTGCGCACCGGCGAGTGTTTTTGTACGTCGGTCCGCATTTTTGTGTGCGTTGTGTCGCCGGCGATGGGATGTCGTCGGCCGGGATTCGGAGGTCCCGGTCAAAGTCAACTCTTTTCCGAAAATTATGAAAACGCCCTTATACATTGAAACACTCCGTTTGAGCTCGTTTTAACTCTGTTTAAGCCCATTCTTTTTCCGTTGCAACCCTAATCTTTCCCTCTTCCTCATCAGATCATTGGTTTAACCTTCCACACTCATTTCTTCATCCTTGATATTTAGATCTTCTGTTCCGTCTCGTTTTTACCAACCATTTCTTATCCGAGAACGTCTGTATTTTTATATATACGTATTTTATTTTATTAAGGATTTAAGAAACCTCGTTACTTGTGTAGGCTATCAGTCGGATTGTATGTATTGATACTTGATACTTGTTACTCGACAACTCACGTGGTAACCACCGAACAATGTGGGGGTAATTTCTAAATTTTTATGTGTTTACTCTTTTCCCTATTTGATGCATGATTTGTGGAATACTAAATGATGGGGAAGGACCTTCTACATTCATGTCTCTTACCTTCTTTCTTCTATAATAAACTGTCTGTTACCTCATTTCTTCTATAAAGTGTCTCTACCTCATTTCTTCTATAACAACTGTTTCTTATCCCCTTTCTTCATGCATGTAGGGTAAGACGGGTTACACCCGCACCTATTGGTAATTATGTGTTGTTTCTAATTGCTGAACTCGTATGTGTTATTTATTTAAACTACTTAACATATGATAAGATTTGGAGTTTATTCCCACGAGTGTATTCAACGCACTCACCCCTATTCTGTAATTCACGTTACAGGAGATGACGATCATGTAGAGCTATAGAGAGAGATGGTGCCATATCTGGATATTTCTATTTTGTCTTTTATTACACAACACTAAAACAATGTTTTAATTAACTTCGTATTTTCTGTTGATGATGGATCCTGTAAAAAGTTTAAGTTCCGCTGTTATGTTTTAAATATTTTATTTCGGCTAGACATCGAGGATTTGTATATGTAAAAATCATATGTTATATTTTCCAAAGGTTTCTTTTTTATTTCATGCACGCTTTTTCCCCTTCTTTCTTCACGTCCAAAAAGAAGACTCTGATATTTTATTTTAAGAACGAAAATGGAGCGTGACAAAATGGTATCAGAGCTTAGTTCTACCCTTCGTAGGGCTCTGCTCAAACTCGTTTTTCTTTTCAAACGTGTTTTTAAACATGTAAATCTTTTCAAAAAAAATGGATAAGCACCATCCTATCTCTATACGTATCTCTCCCTACGCATCTACTATTCTTTTATCTGTTGTTATATATATTGTTGAGTTACATGGGGTAGATGATAAGGGTTAGTTTTCGTTTGTCACTTTTAGAATTATGTCTAGAGGCCGACCACGAAGAGAGCAGCCGCTAACGGTTGATCCGCTAGAACAAGATACAAATGCAACGATGAAAGATTTGGTGACTGTCCTTAGGGGGTTGACTCAACATTTCGAGGTCACACATACTGCACCACCGCCAGCAAGAACTGATACGAATTTGATCTATGAACAGTTTCGGTGTTTCAATCCGTCGACGTTCAATGGAAAGGGCGAACCGGCCGATGTAGAAGAGTGGCTAAGGTCACTCGATCGATTATTCAAACATCTAACTTGTACCAAGGAGCAGAAGATTTCATGCGTAATCTTTTAGCTCACGGAAGAGGTGAGTCACTGGTGGGACTCGTACGTGAGGACCTTATTGCCTGATCAGATGAAAGCAATGACGTGGGAAGCCTTCAAGGAAGTAATCGCACATCACTTCATTCCTCAATCATATCGCGATAAAAAGGAAACGGAGTTCTTACATCTCCGTCAAGGAATCGCGATAGTGGAAGAGTACGAGCGAAGGTTTAATCAACTGAGTAGATATGCTATTCACTTGGTTGATACCGACATAAAAAAGGCCCGACGATTTGAAAAGGGTCTTCGTTCAGAGATCAGTTCTATTCTAGCAGGGCAAGGAACGATGACCTACTCTAATGTTATCGAGAGAGCTCAAGAGATTGCCTCTCGTCTGCATTTGGACGTGTTACCACCCGAGAAGGTTAATGAGATACCCGAAAAGAGGAAATGGACCGGTCCTAGTCAAGACTTCGACCATCACAAGTTCCCACAGGCCAACAATGTTCCGCTTCTCCCCACTCCCAAGCCGGGAAACCCATGTATTAGATGAGGAAAAATTCACATGGGACCATGCCAACAAGGAACTCAGAACTGCTACAAGTGTGGAGAACCGGGACACATTGCAGTTAATTGTTGGAAGTTAAGAAACCCAACAACTATAACACCAGGGACGAGGCTAGGGGCAGGCAGGGCTCGGGCCTACACTCTCAATAACACAGAGGCTGCCGATAAATAGGTTACGAATGATGAACTTTTAGTATTATATATGTAAATAGATATGTAGTGGCTTTTACCTTGTAGTAGTGTACATGATCTTTTGTATAATGTATGAGCGGCCCATCTTTTACTTATACATATAAGATACCAGTTTGTCTTTTGCCATTCGATGGAATCTCCAGGAAAAGATGAGATCCTAGCTAAGTATCTAAATTTACTGTTTATAGTACACCTCTTAATTTCGAAGATGAAATTCTTTTAAGGGGTAAGGGATGTAGCGCCTAGGACAAAAATGATGCATAATTGATTAATTAAATAATTAAACCCTTAATCAATTTATTTTATTATGTGTGTTAACCCTTGATTGTTTAAATTTAATTATATGCGTTTCAGAAAAAAAATGATAAATGCATGTTTAATTAAATGGAAGTATATTTTAATTGAGAAACATAGATGATAATTTTACCATAAGATGCGTATTTGAAAAAAGAGAAGATAAAAACGAATTTGAGGTCAATTGGAGACTCGTAGCTCAAATGACGAAGAAAACTGTGAAAACGAAGAATACAACGTATACGAGGCATCGGAAAATGAAAGATATTTTTGGTGAATAGTAAATAAGATATTTCGGTGAATAGTGAATCCAAGATATTTCGGTGAATAGTGAATCCGAGATATTTCGATGAATAGTAAGATTTTTTTGAAAGTCCATATATAACGTGTGATCGAGTCGTAAAATCGTTATTTTTCGAACGAGGCAAAAATCGAGAAAAACGTAAGTCTCTCTCTCCTCTCTCCTCTCTCTCCTCTCTCTTCTCTCTCCTATTTTCTGGTTACCGGTGCCGCCGCCACGCCACCACCGCCGCCGCCGGTGCCGGAAAAGCATTTTTCTCGGTTTTAGCCGATTTTCACACAGGTTGTAGGTCTCGTCGAGACGAGTCTAGAACAGGTCTCGGATTTCAATTCTGATATCTCCTTCGCCGGAAAACGGCAAAACATAGCCGAAAAAATCCCAAACCCTTATCTTTCCACCCTTTCTCCTCTGTTCTCTCTCTCTCTCTCTCCTTCTTCGCCGGAGTGGTCGCTGACCTTCCCGGAATATTGAGCTGTCGGTTGGGGGTGGTGGCGCCAACATGGGCGGCGACGCCGGAGCTGAAATGGTGGTAGAAAAGGGTGGTGGTGCAAGGTGTTGTGTGTATGCATGTGTGTGTGTGTTGATGTTTGGGGGCTGTTTGGAGGAGGTACTGTTCACGGCCGAAGCTGGTGGTGCCGGTGGGTCGGGTGGGGGCGGCGTCGCCGCAGTTGGAGGCTGCTGGAAGATGGCTGGAAAGCTAGTGCTGCTGGGCGCGGGTGCACGCGCGGGGTGCGTGCGCGTGCGGGGGTGCGCGCGGGCGCATCGTGTGTGCGCCGACGAGCATTTTTATACGTCGGTCCGAGTCGTGTGTGTGCATTGTGTCGCCGGCGACGGGATGTCGTCGGCCAAGAGTCGGGGGTCCCAAAATTACGAAAATTCCGAAAATTACGAAAACACCCATATACCTTAAAATGCTCCGTTTGAGCTCGTTTTAACTCTGTTTAAGTCCATTCTTTTTCCGTTGCAACCCTAATCTTTCCCTCTTCCTCATCAGATCATTGGTTTAACCTTCCACACTCGTTTCTTCATCCTCGATCTTTAGATCTTCCGTTCCGTCTCGTTTTTACCAACCGTTTCTTATTCGAGAACGTCTATATCTTTATATATACGTATTTTAATTTATTAAGGATTTAAAAAATCTTGTTACTTGTGTAGGCTATCAGTCAGATTGTACGTATTGATACTTGTTACTCGACAACTCACGTGGTAACCACCGAACAATGTGGGGGTAATTTCTAAATCTTTATGTGTTTACTCTTTTCCCTATTTGATGCATGATTTGTGGAATACTAAATGTTGGGCAAGGACTAAGGTCTACATTCATGTCTCTTACCTTCTTTCTTCTATAAGAAACTGTCTCTTACCTCATTTTTTCTATAAACTGTCTGTTACCTCGTTTCTTCTATAAACTATCTCTTACCTCCTTTCTTTTATAACAACTGTCTCTTACCCCCTTTCTTCATGCGTGTAGGGTAAGACGGGTTACACCCGCACCTATTGGTAATTGTGTGTTGTGTCTAATTGCTGAACTCGTATGTGTTATTTATTTAAACTGCTTAACATATGATAAGATTTGGAGTTTATCCCCATGAGTGTATTCAACGCACTCACCCCTTTTTCTGTAATTCACGTTACAGGAGATGACGAGCATGTAGAGCTATAGAGAGAGATGGTGCCATATTTGGATATTTCTATTTTGTCTTTTATTACATAACAATGAAACAATGTTTTAATTAATTTCGTATTTTCTATTGATGATGGATCCTGTAAAAAGTTTAAATTCCACTGCTATGTTTTAAATGTTTTATTTCGGCTAGACGCCGAGGATTTGTATATGTAAAAATCATATGTTATCTTTTCCAAAGGTTTATGTTTTATTTCATGCACGTCTTTTCCCCTTCTTTCTTCATGCCCCAAAAGAAGACTCTGATATTTTATTTTAAGAACGAAATGGGGCGTGACATAGTATGATTTTATGAAAAATATGGAGGGAGCGAAATGCAAAGTTATGGGAAGGGGTTCATAAGCCTCCGAGTCGTGCTGTTTATGAGGCAATTATTTTTCTTCAGGAATGGGAACAATCATGAGTTGTAGTTGCTTCAACTACTTCTTCAGGTTCTTGTAATGCTTGGTACAAACCTGATTGAGGGTTTTTCAAACTTAATGTAGATGCAACGTTTTTTATGGATACCAAAGAACCGAAATCGGTATGGTGTTGATGGATGATGAAGGTGATTTTGTAGCAGGTAGATATATGGATCATATCAATTTTTTAATGTTGATCCCTTAGCACTCAAAGGTCCTACATTTTGAATATGAAGGAATAGTTCAATATCAGCATTTAGCAATGGTACAATAAGTTATATGCAGAACTCTTTTCATCTTAATGTAGATATAAAACCACCAAACATGGATGATCACTTTATCTTCTTATAACAGATTTCATCCTGATCTAAACCGTAATTTTGAATTATTTTTTCGAGCCTTTTCACACCCATGCAAGCAAAAAAAAAAAAAAAAAGGGGTATACACACCCCAAAAAAAATACCTTTGATTTGACACGTAATTTTATGCTATGATTATGTCAAAGTGTTTTGGCTATCAGAAATTCATCCTAATGTTTATGCTGTGGACTATGCCAAGTGTTTTTGGTTATTACAAATAAATCATTTACTAGCTCTTACAATGTTACAAATATTCAGGCTCATATGCGGTATTTATGATAAAATCGAGTAAATATTCTTGAATAATATGCAAAACAATAAGGGAAGGATAACACATTGTTAAATTTCAAATGTATATACTCCATGTGTTTCATTATATTATTTATTTAATGTTGATTCATAATAATTGAAGAAATGTTAAATATGCATAACTCTATACAGAGAAAATGACTACATAGTACCTTTTTAATTGCATCCGTTAATGCACTTCAAGTAGGGAATATACATACCTTAAAATCAAAATATTGTTAAAATTGAAATAAGAACTTTAAATTTAAATGTAGTGGATAGAGTGAATATATATTGAATAAAAAATAAGATATTGAATTAAATGGAGGTAGCATATTAGACTAATATATATGAAAAACGAAAGGAACTTTGCAAATGAAATCGTATTTCTCCTTGCAACTTATCTCTGAACAATTTCGTTTGGTATTTCACCAGAAAGTTGATTCCTATATAAATGAAGGGAGATAAGAGATTTAAGATTTGCCATGTCATTTGAAATCAACAATATCTAAGTCCTTACAGAAGTAGAGCTAATTTGAAATACAGAAATTAAAATCAGTTACTTACTGTATATTGATACAATATTAGATGAAAATATTCTTGTTTGAGTGTTGGACTTCTATGTGACTTTTTTGTAAATCAATTTCTCATACAAATTGAATATACGTCAATGGGGGTTGTTTGAGTATATATGTTTGTCTGTATTTAATTTCTATTTAATGATCGAACAATAACAAATGAGACCTTGTTTAATTGTTTATAAACAAATATAACTAGAAAACTTGATTATAAACACTCGATTCAAGATAATAAACAATTATTTGAATATATTTACAAATATAATTAGGAAAATTATTCAAAAACACTCGATCGATTCAAGATGAATACTATACAAGTCCAAGTATGGATGGATGCATGGTATTATATATTGTACCAAAAATAAGGGAAACAAGCTTGTTTTTATCATTTAACTTTTGATTCTTATAGTTTTAGTCCTTTATCTATTCACTTTCTAACTTTAATCACTTAATAATATTATTAGAACACTTATTCTTTTTAATAATATAATAATATTAGAACTCTTAATTTTCTTAATCATATAATAATATTAGACCTCTTAATTTTTAGTTCAATTATCTCCAACGAAAGTTCCAAGTGATCTATTTTTTCACACACATGCAGCCATGCAGGCCAACACGATTTTTATAGTTAGTAAATTTCATTACTTAAAAAAAAAATTTGTGAAAGGATAATTTCTGAGGGTCCATCTCAAGCCTATCTAATTAGGTGTTTGCCCAAAAAAAAAATAATAATAATAATACTCCGTATCTAATTAGTTGGGGCGAAAATTTATTTTTATCCTTATCTCTAATTGAGCATAATTATTCACATTACATACATAAATATATAGTATATTAGTAAAAAGAATGAAAAATATACCATCAAATGTGAATATATATATATATATATATATATATATATATATTTGGAACATATGAAAATTCTTTATATATATATAAAAGTAAGATCATTAGGACACTTGACAAGTTCACATTATTTTTACCTTAAATATGACCAATAATAATTACAAATTTTATGTTGCTAAAAAACATTACTAAATACTATAGAAATGTTAACTAAATTTATCTAAATAACATATTCTAGGCTTCAACAATAGAAATCATTTATATATTTGAGATTTGTCAAATTTAAAAATGTGAAAAATATAAATAAATATGATGGATGGATTGAATAATATAATGGGCATGACAACATATATTCTTTTTGAAAATGATAAATAATAAACTATTTATAATTCTCTACAAATGGAACAAGTATTTATAAAATTTAATAATTATTTAATTATATTATGCTATATCTAATGTATATGTATTACACAAACCATATATTTAACTTTACAGTAAAATTTTCTAATTTTACTAAGTTTAATTTATTTTCTTATAAAATCTCGTATATTACATGGGACCTATACTAGTGAAGTCAATATAAGGTGGTTTGAATTTTCCAGAACGAGGTGAGTGATCCTGAATCATGTGATCTATTTTGAGAATTTCTAAAGGCGAATCCGAGTGCATGTATTTATTGTTGGAATAGGATCATGGAGAAGAGTAGCACATGTTGTCCCTCTTTAGTATGACTATCATATAATGGGGGCATTAATTTGTCAATGACAATCTTCACTGCTTGGCGACGAATTTAAAAGACTAAAAAACACAAATTTTTTGCTTTAATCTTGAAACATAATTTTTGAAGGAAGTATAGGATTTTTTGCTTGTTTGTATGCTTTAGGGGATTGCCTGTGTTTATGCCATAATAACGATTCATCTATATATTGATGATATAGAGATTTGGTTGATGAAGGAATATGAAGTTGAGAAATCCTGGATAAAAGAATATTGTTGGTTAGAATTCTTCACATTTTTGTGAAGTTGTTGTTTACCATATATATCAAAGTTTTCAAAAACGGTGATATCTTAATGGAATTGTATCACAATCTTTACTACTATTCCAAGAAGAACAATTCGACTCAGAGAATCAAAATGTTTGAATCGCGTTATTATATCATACTCCAACCTTTCTTTCACTCAGAAGTTTTAAAATGGAAGAGGTAATTTCATTCTGATTTTCTGCATTTCAGAATTAATTAATGTGTCTGATTTTTGTTTTCGTCAATTTAAACTAGTGTTTTTTTGTACTGGTTAATGAAGAATCATTGCTGGGAGAGAAATGTTTATGCTACAATTTTGGGTATATCAGAAATTCTTAGTCACGTGTTTTTGGTTATTACAATTAAATCCTTTACCAACTCTTAAAAGAATACACATATATATTCAGGCTCATATGCGGTACTTATGAAAAAATCGAGTATTTATTCTTGAATTAATAATATGTGAAACAGTACTAAGAGAAGGATGACACATTGTTAGATTTCAAAAGTATATACTCCGTAAGTTTCATTATATTATTCATTTAAGGTTGATTCATAATAATTGAAGAAATGTTAAATATGCATAACTATACATAGAAATGACTACATACCACGTTTTTAACAAAGTAGGGAATATGTACATACTTTAAAATCAAAATATGGGTAAAATTGAAAGTAAGAACTTTGAATGTGATGGATAGAGCCCAATTAAATCCAATCTATCTGAGCCCAACACCATTTGCATGGTTGTTAGGGTTTTGAAAATACATGTTTGGATCTCAATTGTAGCATTTTCTTTATTTATCATTTCCCCAAATTTACGGATCATGAATTCTTGGCATAATTTGTTTTGATAATTTCCAGTTCAAACCATTATTATTTGCAAGTGTGTTTGTAAGTCATGGCTCGGTTTACTCAACACTCAGGAGTTTGTCGAATTCCGTCTTTCTAAAGCAGTCCCTTGTCTGTTTGCTTATCAATACACGTCAATTTTGCATTTTGATTTGATTGAATGTGTGGTAGTTGACCCTAATTAATGTCTAATCAAGTACATTGAGTGGGGGTACAATAGTATTTTTGTGTACACAATTATATTTGGTGGTAGAATTGAAAGTCATGCGAATCTTTCCACTTCTTAAATTCTTGTGATTTTTTTTTAAGCTACAAATTTTCTATGTTGGTAATATACTTTTCTACTCTTTTAGTATGAATATTCAATACGAACTTGGTGATATTTAATGATTTCACTATTTAAAAGAAAAATCAAATGATTTGAGTAAGGCCATTTTGAGAATTAGTGATTTTTGTAAAAATTGTTTGATGAATGAATATTGATGAATCGAATAATCCAAAACTTTTTATTTGTTCTGATCCTAATTATACAATGGATGACCTAATCATATATATATATATATATATATATTAATAAAATTAAATGTATAATTATTTTTGTGGTGATGTAGGTAGAAATCCTTTGACATCGCAGGTTCAAAAATATTATGGAGGTTCTCTCAATTTATATTTCATCCGACTGAGGAATCTTCGATGAAATGAATGAATTGTATTGATTCCTTATAAAAGAATAAATAGTTGAGGAGTTCTATTCATCCTTGGTGATAAACGGCGCACCTCATAATTCTTGTTGCACAGCCTAAAGAAATCCATTACATCACTTTATATAGCATCTATATTTCTAGGGTTTTGTACTACACAAACTCTATCCAATTGTATGCAAAATAATGTGAAGTGATCCAATGACTATAGTAATTACAAGTGGCAAAATCTGCTAAGACTTGGGAGATAAATTGATCAACTTCTTTGATATGTCCGGCTGCTTATCACTTTGCATTATCACCAAGTTCAACAATTATTATTTATTAGCAAAGTGTAAATGTGATTATCTGGTTGATAGTTTGGTCATCTGACGTGGATTAATTACTTAAAATTGTGGTAGTCGACTTCTTGATTAATCACGTGATTTAATTATTTGTTCAATTTATGATACAATCAAGATTCAACTTCTTAATTCATCACGTGATTTAATTATTTGTTCAATTTATGATACAATCAAGATTCAACAACATACAAGGACCATTATGCAAAATTCATCCCACATTCAAATGAAATTTGAATTATAATTTTATATGTTAAAAAAATGACTTCAATTATTTTTCTGTTCATCTCGTAATAAATATCATCTTAGTTAAACAAAAAAATAATAATTGTTCATCCCGTAATAAATATCATCTTAGTTAAACAAAAAAATAATAATAGCAACTCAGTTGAAATATAGCCTTCAGTGTAGAAGCTTCTTGTTAAATTATTTTTCGTGATTATTTGTTATGCCTTTATTTAACTTAGACTTAGACTTGATTAGTTTTTTTTTTTTTTTTTTTTTTTCTTGAAGACGATAACTATTCAGTCCAACTTGATAATCTAATCAAGTCACATACTGAGTTGAAATAATAATAAAGGCAAACTCAGTATGTAATTGAATATTAATACTTTCATAAAATATAATAGATTTAACAAACAAAAAAAAAAGTTTTTAAAACACTAATTGATTTATTTTTATATATGTAATCTATTAAGTACGATTTTTTAATAAAGTCATTGCTATTTGTATTTTCTAACTTTTTGTATTTTAATTTAAAGTTAAAATAACTCAAAACACTTTGAATATCCGTTGGAAACAATTTTCAAAACATGTGCTAGAATTAACATATGCTAGAGTTCAAATGTATGTATCAATTAAAATTTTGAAATTTATTCAATATAAAAAATTTAGAAAAAGAAAAAAGAAATAAAGAAAAACTAAAATAAAAGTATGTTGGTTGAAAATTATTGTTTAAACTTTTCCAAACTATCCACACATCATCCAATATTAAACATGTCTCAGTATTATTTTGTGAATGTGGGAGTATTATTTTATACTTTGATACATATGAAATATTTTATAACTAATTTATCATTTGAATGAATAATTAAGGTTTAAGATCAATATTTTTAGTTTTGATTTCGAATTATTCAATTTATTGATTTATTTTGTATTTAATATTCTTTTACATATATGATCTAATTGATTATCTTAATCTTTTCTTAAAAGGAAATATTTATAGTGCATTTAAATATATTTCTAAAAGGAAACATGTATAGTGTATTTAACTTGTCTAATTCATTATTTTTAATCTTCATTTATGCAAAAAAGTGCCTGTAATATTGTTCTACACTCATTAATTACATAGAAACTACAATAAATTAAATTTTGCACCATAAAAAACTTATTGTATCAAAATAATACATGATAGTTGAAATTTAAAGTCTCTTACCCGTAAATTATATTATGCATGTTGGAAAGTGGAAACGATATAGATTTAGATACCAAGATTAATAAATATTATGTGTTCTATTTAAAAAAAAAAATCCTAATTTTCCACATTTTAGTCTACTACTAATAAACCAAAACCACAACAAATATCTAGTTAACATAAATTTTTAAATAAAAAAAATCACTAAAATGGACCAGAAGTTTTACAGTTGAGGTATTTATCCCTATCCTTTCGTTTTTGCTAAACCCCTGTTTTATTTGAGCTTGATGACACTCACCTAAGCCATAACTCAAAATTAGACTTTTATATATTCCAGAATCAGTTTTGCCAAAGCATTTGCTTGCTTAGTCAGAGAGAATCTGTATTTTCTTCTCTGCTTCTTCCCTGATGTGAGTCAATATTGAAATTGCATAAATGATAGAGAAAAAAAAACATTATCCCCTACTGCAAAAATGTTCTCTCAACTACTAGCTTTGCAAGTAGTCTGATATCTGCTGATATTTTGTGTTTGCACTTGATATCTGCTGATATTTTGTGTTTGCACTTCTCATTTTTATTGACTACACTGTGATTGCTTTGTTTTGTGCAAGGATGAAAATTTCGGTTTCGATGGAAATATCGGTATTTAAATTTTACAGAAATATCGTGGAAAAATCTATATCGGAAAAATATCGATTATCGATTATCGATATTTTTCCGATATTTAATGATGTTTATCTATATTTCCCAACATTCCACCAATATTCACCGATATTTCCATAATATTTCACGGATTCACCAATATTTATCGATATTTCCATGATATTTTTTTCATATAATTTATATCATAAAACCTCTAAATCGATACCGATATTTCCCCGATATTTCACTATTTTCCTACAAGTTGTAGGATGAAGTCATCGATATTGAAATCAATATTTCATCGATATTTCCCCAATATTTCACCTATTTTCCTACAAATTATACCATGAAGTCATCGATATTGAAATCGATATTTTGTCGATATTTTACCGATATTTTGACAAAATTTCTTATTTCTTTATCGGTTGTGTGGAAAAATGAAAATATCGATCGATATTAAAATCGATATTTCGTCGATATTTTACCAATAATTTGACAAAATTTCTTATTTCTTTACCAGTTATGTGGAAAAAATGAAAATATTGGAGATATATCGATTGCACACAATTTTTATATCGATCACATGAAAAAATGGAAATATCGATCACATGAAAAAATGGAAATATTGGGGATATTTCCGGATATTTTCATCCATGGTTTTGTGTTTATCAATATGAACTTTTCCAACAACGGTTTTTCATCCTATTTGACCAATATGTTAATATTTTGTTTTGGCTCAAACCTCTTTTCTTTATAATATGTTTTGATTTTCAATATTGAAACTTTGATATTCATTCTTATTTATTAGTTAATCTGGCTTCTGTGTTATCGTCAGGGGCGGAGCTACATTGGAGCCAAGGGGCACTGGGCCCCCTGAGATTAAAAAAAAAATATATATATATATATATATATATATTTTAGGTAATTTTATATTTTTATTCAAAAAATATGTATATTAATTAATTTTACTTGCATATTATCAAATTCTTATTAAAAATATCAATTTTTAAGATTTTTAAGGTAAATTGTTCATATATCTAAACTCATTATTTATTTTTCTTCATTGAGTAATGATATTATTTTAATTTATTTGATTATCAATTGTTATAGAATATATAATATATTCATTATTTTGGCTTAATAAAATATGAAGTGATTGTAAAGAATTATTATCATTGATTATTATTTTATGAATTGTTAGCTTTGAGTTAGCATTGTTGATAAGTTAGATGTTGATTTATAGTTTGTATAATAGTAATGTTAATTTAATGATATTTAATAATTCTAATTTTATCCTATCTTTCATAAATAATGAAAAAGTATTATAGAAAAATGTCAGTACTAATATTAAAAAATGTTTCAAAATGAACAACATTCAAAATTCAAAATACATCAGAAAAAGATGTATTTGGAAATATTAGCAACGAAGGTATCTTGCAATGATTTCAAAATAGGAAAAAATACAACATAAATATTGTAATCGTTTTTTTTATTTGTCATGTTGAAATGTTATAAAGATATTGATTTTAGATGTTATTTTATAATATGATACACACTTTATCGTAATTTTATGATTTTATTCTTAGAACTATTGTTATTGATCTTTTATTAGTTGGTCCCCCCTCGATAAAAATCCTGGATCCGCCACTGGTTATCGTGTTATCATATTAAAATGCACTGTAATTTCTTTGACAGGGTTCTCATTCGATGACAATCCAGTCCCCCACAAGGTCAGCCAGAAAAACTTTGATTTTCAATATTGAAAATTGATATTCATTCTTATTTATTAGTTAATCTGGCTTCTGTGTTATCATATTAAAATGCACTGTAATTTCTTTGAATTTCTTTGATAGGGTTCTTATTAGATGAGAGTCCAGTCCCCACAAGGTCAGGCAGAAAAACTTTGACAGGTTATCATTAGATGAGAGTCCCCACAAGGTCAGCCAGAAAAATTTATGGCATCTTTCCCTTTTTATGGCTGATAATAATAGCAATCACTCTGCAGGACTAGAATGATAATAATAGCAAGCACTCAAATCTTTTCCTTTTTATGGCTACTGCAGGACTCCTTTTTATGGCTACTGCAGGACTCCTTTTTATGGCTGCTACAGGACTAGAATGATAATAATAGCACGCACTCAAATCTTTTCCTTTTTATGGCTACTGCAGGACTAGAATTGAATACATCTTTTAGTGTAGTTATTACTTATAATAACAAGAGATTGACCAATCTTGTGAACAACATATCTAAAACCTGGAAGTCTTAGTGAAGGTCGAACTATCATGATTGTGATTGCTGTTTTGACATTCGTCACTTCTTTCATTGTGAATTTGATATTTCAAATAGAGTCAAGATACATGCCCATATGTGCATGCTCATTTATGTTATTTGCTCGGCTCTTATTCAACTTGGGAATGATCCAATGCTAAATTTCTTTGGTTTTTACAGACGAGCTCACTAGTATTACTCTTATTCTTTCTTTGCTCTAAATTGTTGGCATTAATTTTTTTCATTATCTGCCATTTTTAACATGGTAATATGTGGTACATCGTACATGTGATGAGTAAACCATGTTGTTTCAACCTTTTCTCTCTGTTGTGTGCGCGCGTGTGTATATATATATGAGGCAATATAATAAGCTTTGATAGTTTTTAGATGTTTTAGCTTATAAGAACAAGAACCAGCTCAAGTTGTCTCTTCTTTTAAAATCACTCGTTTTTCTTATAAGATTAATTCAATCTTGGTTTATTAAATGATAATGTCTAATAATTAGAAATTTGAGCTTCAGCATATGCTAGTATATTTATCATACCTTGTTGTGATATGTGTCCTGGTAGCCATCTATTGGGCCGATCCGGTGGCTTTATTTTTTGTATAGAACATCTTTGTGTATTGAACATTATCTTTCATAAAAATTATCAGAGTTTCCTTTTGGGTGTGAAGAAAGAAAGGGAAAGAGACGTACATGCTATAAAACATAAACCTTTGGAAGAGATAGAAGACTATTAAAGGATTTACATAAACAAATCCTCGGCGTCTAGCCGAAATAAAACATTTAACATAACATCGGAAATACATCAGGATCCATAAGAAAAGAAGAAGAGTTGTTTAACTTTTACAAACGTGTAATTAAATAAAACATCGTTTGAACATTAACTTTAAGAAAACAAAAGGAGAACATTCGATAGGACACCACTCTCTCTATACGTCTTCATTCTTGTCACTTCTTGTAATGTGAATTACAGAACAGCGGTGAGTGCGTTGAATACACTCGTGGGGATACTTTCCATCTTTTAACAGTTATTAAGTAGTTATAACAAATCAACATTTATTAGCTCAACAATTAGACACAACACATATAATGCATAATACAGAATTCGGTTCATTAATGAACACCCAACCCCTGACTCACTAATGGACACAAAGCCCATGACTCACTAGTGGACACAAAGCCCAATGGACACAAAACTCATGACTCACTACTGGACACAAAACCCAATGGACACAAAGCCCATGACTCACTAATGGACACACAGCCTAATGGACACAAAGCCCATGACTCACTAGTGGACACAAAGCCCATGACTGTACGGACCCTAGTTACCCCGTAATGTGAAAGTAAACCCTTAGTCTCTTCCCATGAATGTGGACTTTCGTCCCCTCACAATATGATAGAATGAATACAGTATTCGTAACATATAATCATAGTATATAAGTTTCAACAGTCCACATATCACATACAGAAAACAATAGACACATAGAGGTTTAGAAATTACCCCCACCACACGTAGGATTCAACAATTCATCTAACATCAAGTTTACATGCATGCGATCATTTATCATCATAGTATGTTAAATACATAACGTATATTCATTAGGGATTAGAAGTTACCCCCACTTACAACATATAATCACAACATTTATCTCAAAGCACATAAGTTCACAATTCATAGCATTAATTATCATCATTGTGCGTTACATACATAAGCATAAAGTTATTAGGGATTAGAAGTTATCCCCACTTACAACATATAATCACAGCATTTAGTAAGACACAAGACATGCATCAGGTAGGGAAAACGGTAAACAGATAAAGAGTTAGAAATTACCCCCACCTTGTTCGGTGGTTACCACGTGAGTAGCGAGTATCAAATAACGAGTATCTCAAAGCTCAAACCAACTGATAGCCTACATAAGTTATGGTGTTTCTTAGATCCTTAATAAGTATAATTAAAGATATAAATAATTTTGGAGAAAGTACAATCGTTAAAGACGAGATGGATCAGTAGATCTAAAGATTGAGGTTGAAGAAACGAGGGTCAAAGTTCAGTTCAGTAGGCTGATAAGATAGAAGGCAAGATTAGGATCGCAATGGAAAAAGAATGAGCTCAATCGGAGTTGAAACGAGCTCAAACAGAGCGTTTTAAGATTGAGGGGCGTTTTGGTAATTTTCGGAAAAATGTTGACTTTGACCGGGGTAGGCTGATAAGATAGAAGGCGAGATTAGGATCGCAATGGAAAAAGAATGAGCTCAATCGGAGTTGAAACGAGCTCAAACAGAGCGTTTTAAGATTGAGGGGCGTTTTGGTAATTTTCGGAAAAACGTTGACTTTGACCGGGACCCCCAACTCCCGACCGACGACATCCCGTCGCCGGTGACCCAACGCACACACATGACTCGGATCGACTCACGAAAAAACTCGCCGGTGCGCACACAACACTTACTCGCGCGCGCCCAGCGGGCGCCCGCCTGCACGTAGCGCCAGCGCATAGCGCGCCCGCAGCCTGCTCACCCAGCCACCTTCTAGCAGCCTCCAGCTGCGGCGGCGCCGCCCGATGCCGCCACTACCTGACCCGCCGGCACCACCAGCTCCGGCGGCCGTGAACAGTACCCAAAAACAGTCTCCAAACATCAACAAAACACACAAAACACCTTGCAACCACCACCCGTTTCAGCCCCGACGCCGTCGCCCACGGTGCCGCCACCACCTCCAACAGATATCCCAACACCCCAGGAAGGTCAGCCCCCAGTTCCGGCGAAGGAGGAGAGAGAGAGAAAACAGATGAGAGAGAAAGGTGATAAAACTAGGGTTTAGGGTTTTCCAGCCGTATTTCGCCGTTTCCCGGCGAACGAGACATCGAAATGGAATTCCGGAAACTGTCCTAGACTCGTCTCGACGAGACCTATGATCTATGTAAAAATCAGTGAAAACCGATAATGTTGAAATTTTCTCACCACCGGCAAAGGTGGCGGCGCGCCGGAGACAAAAGACAGAGGAGAGAGAGGGAGAAGAAAGAGACTTACGTGTTTTCATTGTTTTCATCTCGTTCGGAAAAACGGTGATTTTTGAATCGAATGAGCCCCTATTTATAGGTTTTGGAAATTACTATTCACCCAAAATATCCTGTTTTACTATTCACCGAAAATATATTTCGTTTCTCCAAATCTTCGCATTTTGCCATTTTCTTCGCCATTTGAGCTACGAGTCTCTGATTGACCTCTAGTTCGTTTCTATCTTCTCGTATTTCAAATACGCTTCTCATGGTAAAATAATATCCTTATATTCCACGACTAAATTATTCTTCCCTCTAAAACATACATTAATCATATATCTGAAACGCACGTAATTAATTAAACAATCAAGAATTAATGTACATAAAATATTTCAATTAAGGGTTTAATTATTTAATTAACCAATTATGCTTCGTTTTTGGTCCGGAGCGCTACATTAGTGGTTGAGATCGTAAAAGTTCCAAGTCGTTAAATCCATGAGAATGGGTATCGTGGGATTCAGATAGACTTGCACCAAACTGCATGTCACTTTGGAAGTGGACACTACAAGAAAAATGTACATAGACAATGGTTTTTATCCGTTGTCATAGCTTTATTTCAACCGTTGTCGTAGCTGGTGTTGTCGTAGGGTCCTGAAAATTTCGCTCATAGACAACGGTTATTAACCATTGTCGTAGCTATCTACGACAACAATTTTAAACCGTTGTATTTTCTATCTAATAACCGTTGTCGTAGAGCGTAGTGTTGTTATTAACCGTTGTCGTAGATACGACAACGGTTAATAACCGTTTTCATAGAGCGCAGTGTTGTTATTAACCGTTGTCGTAGAGCCTACGACAACGGTTAATAACCGTTGTCGTATTCAGCAAAATAAATAAAACAATATTTTGCCACGTAAGCTTGCCACATCATCGCACACATAATCCTAGGGATGACACATCATCATCACGCACACATTATGATGACATCATCTTAATCAATATTATGCATCATGTGAGATTCGAACTCGAATGGCCTAGTGGTTCTCTAACCACTAGATCATTGATGCCTCATGTGACAATGTCTTGCATATATTTCTTTTATAATATATTTTTGATATTTTTCAATTTTCCATTATTACATATTTTTTGTTAACTTTTTATAAATATAAAAGTAATTGATTTCCAATTTTAATATATTAATATATATATATATATAATTGAATGATTAATGACTATATTAATAATAATTAATATAATTTTCAAATTATATATATAATGAATATATGTATAAAATTAATATATTTTTCAAATTATATATATAATGAATATATTTATAAAATTAATATATATTTAAAATTATATGTATAATTAATATATTTATAACATTAATGTATTTTTTAAATTAATATATTTATAAAATTAATAATCTATTGTACATATTTTTTAAAATTTCTTTATAATGAAATAAAATTTAATTCTCAAAATTAGTTTATTTCATCAATTTAATTCAACAATATATAGCATTCTTCTTTCATTTAAAAAATATATTGTAATATTTGACTTTTTTTTAAAAATATTAGTCTACGACAACGCTTCTACGAGGCTACGACAACGTTAGAAAACAACTCATGTGACAATGTCTTACATATATATTTTTTATAATATATTTTTGATATTTTTCAATTTAATTTCTATTATTACATATTTTTTGTTAAATTTTATAAAGTAACATTACTTATTAATATAAGTAATTGATTTCCAATTTTGATATATTAATATATATATATATATATATAAATAATTGAATGATTAATGACTATATTAATAATAATTAATATAATTTTCAAATTATATATATATAATGAATATATTTATAAAATTAATATATTTTTCAAATTATATTTATAATTAATATATTTATAAAATTAATAATATGTTGTACATATTTTCTAAAGTTTCTTTATAATGAAATAAAATTTAATTCTCAAAATTAGTTTATTTCATCAATTTAATTCAATAATACATAGCATTTCTTCTTTCATTTAAAAAAAATATTGTAATATTTGACTTTTTTTAAATATTAGTCTACGACAACGCTTCTACGAGGTTACGACAACGTTAGAAAACAACTCATGTGACAATGTCTTACATATATTTCTTTTATAATATATTTTGTATATTTTTCAATTTAATGTCTATTATTACATATTTTTTAACTTTTATAAAGTACCATTACTTATTAATATAAGTAATTGATTTCCAATTTTGATATATATATATATATAAATAATTGAATGATTAATGACTATATTAATAATAATTAATATAATTTTCAAATTATATATATATAATGAATATATTTATAAAATTAATATATTTTTCAAATTAATATATGAACTTTCGGGCTACGACAATGGTTTCAAACGTCTACGACAACGGTAGGTTAAAACCGTTGTCTATGAGAGAATTTTTCGGGCTACGACAATGGTTTCAAACGTCTACGACAACGGTAGGTTAAAAACCGTTGTCTATGAGAGAATTTTTTGGGCAAAGACAGTGGTTCCGGCTACGACAACGGCATTTTACACTACGACAACGGTTTTTGAAAAAATCGTTGTCGTAGGGGTGTTATCTATGAGCATTTTTCTTGTAGTGGGATGTTTCATTCCATAAACATCGGCTTATGCCGCATGGGTTGGTGGATGTGGTGTCCTACCCAGACGACTACATTGAACATGATCCGTATCAGAGCTCAAACCATTTAGTAGCCGTAGTTGCAATGGGAAACCGAGACTCTGATTTTCTATGGGTACTTTAATAATCCTTCGAACTGCAAGCTGTCATGTGGTCCTGCATGAGAAAGTTGTGCACTTGATTGAGTTCCTAAACCTCTCACTCTGTGGCAAGGCCAAACGGAGCTTAGTTAGCTAGTTGCAGTGGAATTATGTTTAAGGCTAGTAAGCAGGTGAGACAGGATTTGTTGATCCGTGGAGAAATCCATTGGATGGCTTCCCTATGATTCCTACAGCTCGTCGTCTCCAATAAATCCTGGCGTCGGGTGATGGCCATAACACGGGGGTTTGGGAACTCACCATGGGTGACAGAGCGATGGTAGCGTGTGAGGAGAACATAACTATCGTATCATATAAAGGGTCCGTTCAAATAACCAAGCCCTTGATCACGATCGGGGAACCGAACAAAGGGACCGTATAAGTACTGAACCATAGGTTCGCACGAGAACTTTGTCTTTCGTCTATGAGTCCACCTAGTAGCATTTGCTGGAGGTGACCAGAGGGATGTCTTAAGTTCATCCGAAGGCAGGGGTGTCTTGGAAGTGGTCACTTAAGTTGACCTGTCGAGTGGATCGATAACTTGAGGACTAGATGAAGTGACGAACCTAAAGGGTCACACGCACTAGTAGATCCTTGTGCATCAGTGACATGCCATGAGATTAATTATATTATGGATTAATTTATTATGAGCTAATAAATTAATTAGAGGATAATTTATTTGATTGGGCTTGGATTAATTAATTGATCATGAAAGAAATTAATTCATGAAGCCTAATTAGTGGATATAATAATTGGGCCACACATCCCATGAGAGGAGGTAAAATAAAAGGAGGAGTGGGCTTGGCCCATTCTCCTTATTTTACTACATGGGCCTAAAAAGCCCATGAGTTTGTTTGGGAGAGTAGTATAAATAGTTAGCAACCCTAACTATTTGTAGCAAGCATACAAGATACATAGCCTCCAAGAGAGAGAAAGAAGACACTCTTTTCTCTCTCCTCTCCCAAAAACACACCTGCGCTAAAAGAAGGAGATAAATCTTTTTCTTCCTTCCTTTTCCTCTCTACTCCTTGTGTGAGTTGTCTCGGATCATTGTGTGGTCGAATCAAGCTTACACCACATATGTGCACAAGCCTACACGTGGATACACTTTAGAGGAGGACGGCCATTTCGTCTCAAGCTCGTGGGAACCGTTTTTGAAGACGAATGAGGATCGGATCTAAAGGTAAACTTGACATCTTTTCAGATCTGTAATCATATGATCACGAGGCGTGCCCGGTGTCGGATCGGATCCTACACGCTTCCGCTCGCTTGTTTTGTTAAAAATGGACACCGGGGCGTGATCGCTTCCCTACAAGTGGTATCAGAGCCTACTCATGGATCATATGATTCGTATATCTTGTTTACGTATGTGAGTTTTGATTATATATGCAAGATCTTGTTGATGCATATTAATTTTAATCCACAAAATAGAAAATCGGTGAGTAATTAGATCGATGTCAAATTGTATAAAATGAGTGAAAAAAATTGAATGTTCCAGTTTCTGATTTATATATATGCATTCTGGAATTTTTCGTCGAAAAAATCGCCAGAAATCCGAACGGGGTAGTGATTATTTTATTGCCTAAAAGGTTAGCTCACGGCGTGATGCGTTATAGGGAAAGGCTGAAGAAACATTTACCAAATGAGACTTGTAGACTACTGGTTGCGTGAGGATGGAATGGATCTGCAGATCTGTGGTTCGAATCTCGCCTAGGTCAAATTTTTGATTTTTGGGATTCATGTCTGGAATGATATATATTTAATGTTTATAGGAAACATTACTGAATAATATGACTAATTAATGAATTTAAATTAATTTTTATAAGAAACATTACTGATAATATAAAAAAATTAGTTACATTTTTGAAATAGCATATGTTATACTTCAAATAAGGAAATTATTTATATATTTTAAAAAAATTTATTTTAAAAAAGTTAGACAAATATATAAAAAAAAAAAAATGAAGGTGGGTTGATTAAAAACATTGTTCAAATTTATTAATTAATGAAATTTAATAATTTTTACAATGTTATATTTTAAATAAATTATGAAATCTATTTGGAAATTTTAACTTTTATTTTTGTATAATTTAATTGAAAAAATATTCAAGAACTATTCTAAACTTTAACAATAAAAATCAACCTAAAAAATGGTGGAAATGTTGAATAATTTTATAATCATAACAATATATAGTTTTTCAAAATAATAAATAAAATATTATATATATATATATATATATTCCTTTACAAACGCAAATATATTCCAACAATTAAATAATGTACATTATGTTATATTTAAAGCTAAATTAAGTGATATGTATAGCAAAAGATCATAAATCTATATTTTCTATATAAATAATATATAAAAAAATTTAATTTCATTAAGTTCAATTTACTTTTTAAATATCCCATGTATTACACAGGCCTTATACTAAAAACAAGATATATGTTGGAATGTGTAGTTTAATGTTCATTAGTTATTTGCTCGTTTAAATTAATACAACTTTACTTTGCTAATCTATTCTTCATGTATTTCTCAGGTTCCATCCCATATTCTTTATTTAATATACAAGTTTGAAGATATTATCACTTTCATTTAATAGGTTTTTGGGTAGTCTTCCTTTAAACATTGGACTCTCACTTTTCAATCTTGAAAAGCTATATTTGAACGACAATACACTTGGTGGACTGATTCCAGTGTCCATCACCAATGCTTCTAAGCTTACTGTATTGAACTTGTACAACAGTTCATTCAGTGGCTCCATACCCAACCTGGCAATTTAAGGCTCTTAAGGAAACTTTGAATTTGGGAAAATAATTTGACCGCTGGTGTGGAATCACCAACTAGTTGTCGATATTTGGAAAACTTACAAATATCATCCAATCCAATTAATGGTGTTCTCCCAATCTCAATTGGCAATTTCTCCACTTCTCTTCAAGTATTCCTTGCATATAAATGCAACATTCAGGGTGTTATCCTTCAGAGATTGGAAACTTACGCAGTTTGATAAGAATAAATTTTGGAGACATCAAATTACAAGCCTTATTCCTATAAGGATAAGACAATTAAGAAAATTGCAAGGACTATATATCTATCGTAATAGACTGCAAGACTCAATCCCTAATGAAGTTTGTCAAATGAATAATTTGGCGGTTTTGAAATTGAGCGAAAACATACTAATAGGTCAAATTCATGAATGCATTAGTGAACTGAAATCCCTAAGAAACATCAACTTAGGCTCAAACAAAATGCAATCCACCATACCCTCCACCTTCTGGAATCTTACATACCTCCTCGTAGTAAACTTGTCCTCAAACTATTTGAGCTAACCACTTTCATCTCAAATTGCAAATTCAAAAGCAGTATTTGAAATAGACTTGTTCAGGTTGTCAATCACTAGAACGTCTATACCAATAATCAATTCAAAGATCAATCCCTCAATCAATTGAAGCTATCAAAGGCTTGATTGACTTGGATTTATCTAATAATATTCTTTCAGGACACATACCATAGTGTTTGGAAGATCTCTGTTATCTTGAATATTTTAATGTGTCCTACAACAAATTGAAATGAGAGATTCCAAATGGGGGTTGTTTTGTTAACTTCACTGAACAATTATTTGTGCACAACTCTGCTCTATGTGGTGCAAAGAAATTTGAAGTGCCACCTTGCTTTGAAAATCATAGAGGTTCAGTTGGATCAAAAACTTTTATCCACTTAATCAAAAGTATATTTTATCCTCCTTCATTTTGATTATTGTTCTAGTGATTGTTATACTTATCCTCATTAGAAAACATAAACAGGGAAGAATACCATCATCATTAAAAGATATTCACTAGTCATTGAATAGAGAAGAATTTCATATATAGAACTTAAACAAGGAATAATTTATCTTAGTGAATCCAACTTACTTGGAAGTGGAAGCTTTGGTTCAGTATTCAAAACAATACTTTTTGACGGGTTAAATGTTGCAGTTAAAGTGTTCAACTTACAGTTAGAAAGAGCTACCAAGAGCTTTGATACTGAAAGTGAAATACTAAGCTCCATTCACCATTGGAACTTAATCCCATTGGTTGTTGTACTAACACTGAGTTCAAAGCCTTGACTCTTAAATGCATGCCAAATAGAAGCTTGGAGAAATAGCTACACTCTTATAGTTATTGTTTGGATTTGATGCAAAGATTGAAAATAACAATGGATATGGCATTAACATTGGAATATCTATATCATGTTCATATATTTCCTATTGTTCACTTTGACATAAAGCCAAGCAATGTATTGTTGGACGAAGATATGACCGCTCTTGTTGCTGATTTTGGCATTTCAAAGACTTTTGACGAGAGAGAGACTGTAACTCAGACTTTGTCAACTATAGGTTAAAATCTTAAATTCATGTTTCACTCTATATACTTATATCATATATTGTCTATATAATTAGAGCACCGATCAGAAGGGAAAGTATCCCCAAGTGGCGATGTATACAATTTTTGAATATTATTGTTGGATATGTTTACAAGAAAGAAATCAACAGATGATATTTTCAATGAGGAGATGAGCTTAAAGGAGTGGGTGAGTGAGGCATTACAACAAAATGCAATAACTGAAGTTGTTGGTCCTGGTTCTGTAACACCCCAATTTTTAGTTAAATCATAATATGGAATTAGGGGTGCTCAAATTAAAATTTTCATTTGTAAACTTAGAATGAAATTATCTACCTATTCTTGTCAAAATTAAGGAATCAAAGCTCACGTAGTTCTCTTACCTAAACTTACCTTCATTCGTCAATGTTGGTTTCGGTGGAGGAGGATGTGTTTGAATCGTATCCATCCATGTCATCTTCATCTATTGTAACGCCCCAAAATCTTTTGGTAAAAATATCAGAGTTTTTCTTCTTTGGGCGTTAAGAGAGAAAGGGGAAAGAGGCGTACATGATATAAAATAGAAAGAAACAGGAGAGGATAAGAAGATATACACTTAAAACATCGGATACAACCGATAGAAGAATGTTTGAAACCATACGCAGCGGAAAAACATCAGGATCTTTTACAGAGATGAGAAATACAGTTAACATTTTACAAAACGTGGAACATCGTTTTACAAACGAATCAACATAGGTTTAAAGACAAAACCGGAATCATGGACAAAGCTGATAGGGCACCCCTCTCTCTACGCGTCTTCACTTTCTTCATTTCCTGTAGTGTGAGTACAGGTGGGGGGTGAGTGCGTTGAATACACTCGTGGTAAATACTTTCCAAGTTTTAATATTATTAAGCCGATCACGTATTAAATAGATATAACAAATCAACAATTAAACACGTCACATATTATACAAAACACATAACTCGATTCGTAAATGGACAAACAACTCATGACTCACCAAAAGGACTCGCAGCCCAATGGACACTAAGCCCAAAGGACACTCCGTCGACTCACTACTGGACGCGCAGCCCAATGGACACTAAGCCCAAAGGACACTCCGTCGACTCACTATTGGACGCGCAGCCCAATGGACACTAAGCCCAAAGGACACTCAGCCCAAACCTACCACACTATCGTAAAACAAACACAGAATATAAACACAGCACGCAGATTTCAACAATTCATATATCACATAGGGAAAACTGTAAACAGATAAAGGTTAAGAGGTTACCCCCACAGATCAAACATATATAAGTTCATATACCGTCATTCATGCATTCGTTAATGGAAACAAAAAAATTAGGGTTTAGAGTTTACCCCCATAG
Organism: Scutellaria galericulata; assembly: GCA_946896805.1. Lineage (NCBI taxonomy): Eukaryota > Viridiplantae > Streptophyta > Magnoliopsida > Lamiales > Lamiaceae > Scutellaria > Scutellaria galericulata. Next base: position 7,178,933 of record OX335793.1, on the reverse strand, counting down.
ATCAAACATATATAAGTTCATATACCGTCATTCATGCATTCGTTAATGGAAACACAAAAATTAGGGTTTAGAGTTTACCCCCACCTTGTTCGGTGGTTACCACGTGAATAGCGAGTACTAAAGGTCAAGTATCGCAAGCTCCTTCCAACTGATAGCCTACATAAGTTACGGTGTTCTTAGATCCTTAATAATTCATAATTAAAGATATAAAGAATCCGGAGAAAGAACGATCGTTAAAGACGCGACGGATCGAGAGATCTAAAGATCGAGATCGAAGAAACGAGAATGGAAGGATCAGTTCAACCTCTGATATGAAAGAGAAAGGAATTTGGATCACATAGGAAAAAGAATGAGCTCGATCGGAGTTAAAACGAGCTCGAACGGAGCATTATAAGTTTGAGGGGTAAAACGGTAATTTGGTCAAAGGTGGACTTTGACCGGGTCCACGGACCCCGATCAACGATGTCTCGTCATCGACGACTCGATACGGATGAACGACGGAAAGAAAACGAGGTTCCGATTGAAAACACGGCGTCGGGTGCACGTCGGCACCCGACGGGCGCGCACGGACGCGCGCGCGGCTCCCGGCACCCGACGGGCGCGCGCTGCATGCCCAGGTCACCCGGCGTCGCCCCTGCTCGCCAGCCCACTTCCCGACACCTCCGCAGGCGGCGGCGCCGCTCATCTCCGGCCACCACCTGGTCCACCGGAAACCTTGCACCTCCGGCTACCACCTCCGGCCATCCATCGCCGGATTCCGGCATGAATAGTGTCTGAAAATCTCACCGCAAAATCCTTCGAAGCCCTGTTTTTCGAACTCACACCCAAACTCCAAAACTCTGGCCGGCGACTTCCAGTCGCCGGCGACCACTCTCAACCCCTCCACCGGCGACTCCCCGTCACTGGCCACCTTTCCCGGCCAACCCAAACCCTAGCAACAACCAAACTCACCTACGCTCAACACACACACTCAAACGTATTAACACACACACACTCTCTGACTTGGCCAGCGGCCACCTGCCGCCGGCTGCCTCCTCCTCCACCTCGCCGGCGACCTCCCGTCGCCGGCCGTTCCTTCCCCCACGACGGCGCCACCTCCCCCTCATCACCACCACACCACCACCAGCTTATCCGGCCACTGTTCCGGCAAGAGGGCGAGGAGAGAGAGAAAACAGAGGAGAGAGAAAGGGTGAGGGGTTAGGGTTTGGGGCTGTTATTCGCCGTTTTCCGGCGAACCGTAAGTCGGAATTGAATTCCGGAAATTGTTCTAGACTCGTCTCGTCGAGACGAACGTCGTGTGCAAAAATCGTCCGATTCCGACAACATCGGAATTTTCCGGCGACCCTCCGGCGGCGGCGCCGCCGCGTTGGCGGCTGCTCCGGCGGCGGCGCGCCGGAGGCAGAAAAGAGAGGAGAGGGGGAGAGGAGGGGGGAGAGAGAACTTACGTGTTTTCGTCGCGCCCGGCTCGCTCGAGAAATCGATAAAAAAATGAACTGACTGAGCCCTCTATTTATAGAAATCCGGAAAACACTATTCACCGAAAATATCTCGGCACTATTCAGGGGTTGACTTTTCCAAGTTACTATTCATCAGAAATATCTTCGTTTCCATTCAACGTAAATATCTTCCGACTTTTCCGAAACTCCGTGATTTGCCCTTTTCGTCGCCGTTCGAGCTACGGGTCTCCGATTGACGCCTAGTTCGTTTCTATCTTCTCGTCTTTCCAAGACGCATCTAATGGTATAAAAATATTCTATATACCATGTCCAAGAAAAATATCGATCCGAATCACACATTAGATACGTATCTGAAACGCACGTAATTAATTAAACAGTCAAAGTAAACGCTCATACTTATTAAGTCATACGTTAAATATTTAATTAATCAATTATGCTCGTTTTGATTCGGGCCACTACATCTATATAGGAGAAATCAAGATGTTGTTGACGTTTTTTAGCTCTTACCCAATCCTCAAGAAGAGTTATGTTTTGGACATTCTCGACCGTCAAACTTGATCCTCTTGGATTCAACATATGACCTCTTTTGCTAAATGCATGTTCTACGGAGACGGTTGAAGCGGGACTTGCAAATATCTCTTTGGCAATAATAGTTAAAATAGGATAAATGGTAGTCCTTCTCGACCACCACTTCAATATATCCATAGGATTTTCAAATGCAATTTGTTCAAATGTAGCACTTAAATATGAATCTAAGTCTTGATAAGGATTAGAACCTCTAGCACGTTTTTGTGTTCTAATATCATAAAAGTTGTAAAATTGTCTAAGAGCCGAACCAAAACTATAGGAAGAATAGGAAGAACTACTAACTCCTACATTTTGATTACCTACATCACTAGAATCACCAAACAATACTTTATATTCTTTAAAGAAGTCTACTAAACATTTTTTTAGCTCTAGCAACAACTTCACCAGATTTAGGAACATATTCAACTTGATCATAATTGTTCAATAAAAAATTTGGGAACAGTGCATTATAATACATGTTTAATAATTCTTATAAGCCATCTTCTCTAATTAAAGGACCTAATAATTTAGCACATAAAATAAATCGGGTATCTCATGAAAATATTTTAACCATTTTGGTTTTATCACTATAATTATGTCTCCTAAAATAAGACATTTAGAATAAGAGTAAAAATAAGAGCAATTTTTACACAATGACCTAAAATTAATGGAGAAGTAGGTAATAACAACCAGATAATTCTCTAGTTGCCTCTTCAAAAAATTTAAAAGTTCAATCAAATTAAGACATGCATCTCATGAATTGTTAAATAACATAATATCACTAGTATCATTTTCCATATAAAATTGACAAAGCATGTCTTTATAATCATAAGAATCTTGGAGCATCTTATAAGTAGAATTCCAATGATGTTGCACATCCATTACAAATTTTTTAACTTCAATTCCATACAAAATCTAGCCCATTTTTTATGAGATGATGTAGATTTAGCAATTTCATTAATTGTGTGTTTAATAGGTTTAATACAAACTCTTAATAATTCTAAGTCATCTTGAACACATAAGTTTAAACAATGACACATGCAACGAACATGAAAATTTTTACCTTGAATTGAAGGTTTACAAAATTCAATAAGTGTAGGCATACTAGCCGTACTAGCGGTAGCATTATCAAATCCAATGGAAAATACTTTTTTGTAGTATACCATAATCAATTTAAACGTCAAATATTTTCTGTGCAATGTGTATAGCCAAATTTTTAATATCAAATTCAATATATGCAATTAAACGTTTTTACATGTTCCATGTATGATCTATCCAATGATTAGTAATACTCATATAATCATGATTTTTATAAGGATCCTTCCAAATATCACTACATATAGAAATTTATTGTTTTAAAATTTTAAATTCTTCAATTAATTTAAATTTATACTCTCCTACTAATTTTTCTATATCACGTGTAACGATATTTCTAGATATTTTTCTACAACTAGGTAGTAAATAAGTGCTAGTATAATGTTCAAAACTATCATCACAAAGAAATTGAAGTGGAAGATGTTTTTCAGCAACAAATTCGGCTACGTCTTTCCTATGGCTCAATTGACTAAATTTAAAAAGAAGAAATTCCATACCTTGTGAAGAATCGGTAAAACCCCAAATTTATGTTTGAGATCGGTCATTGCCCATCTTGTCGGGATACTTTTTCAATACGTGATTGTTGAACATCCTATGGCCCCCTCCATGCTTGAATTTGTAAGCTTTTCCACAATGGTTGCACGTCACAATATAATCGAGGTCGCTATTTGGTACTTTCTCATTCTTAAAGTGAATGGAGAAAATATCACTTCAAAGTGAAGAGGGTGCTCTAGTGGTGCGTCCACTTGTTGTATTATCACTCTCTTGTGTTGCTCTCCTTTGCACCTCTTCTTCTTCTTCTCCGGCAAAGGCGACGGCGGTATTAGGGGCCTAAAGTGGCCTCCAAATCATCACCACCACCCATTTCTTCACTCCATTGATCAATAAAACATCATCATCATCATGCAAATATTGTGGTGGTGGCATTGGACTCTTTCCTTTTCCATGAGATGAACCGGAAGAAGAAGTACCTCTTCTGGACTTTTTTTTTTTTTTGGGAAGAGAAATGAAACAGAATTGAAAAAGAATAAAAAAATATAAGTGGAAGAAGAAGTGTAGAAAAATAATGAATTATAGAAGTAGAAGTGTAGAAGTAGAATGTAGATTATAACAACTTCAAAATTGAAATGATGAATTGAATATGTGAGCTTGGGAGAGAGATTGATTCAAGAATGGATGAAATTGACAAAGAATTGGTGTGCAAATCACAAAGGGATGAGAGTATTTATAGATTTCAAAAAAATACAAAAAAAAAAAAATTGGACACGCCGGTTCGAACCGTCGGTTCTGGTTCGGTTGAACCGGCGGTTCAATCAATCTCGACCGTCAATCATCAACGGTCAAGAAATTTGAGCCATTGATCAAAATTTAAAAGCCGTTGATCTCCAACGGCTACTTTGCTTTTAATCTTAGCCGTCCACGTGGCATCCACTAAATCTAGAAAAAAAAATTGAACAAACCGGCAATTTCAAACCACCGGTTAAACCGCCGATTCACGGTTTGATGAACGATGGAATCGAAACCGAACCGGTGAACCGCAGTTGACGCTGCGTTCCGTTTTTTCCAAACCATTGGGCAACACTATATGGAATTATAGACTAAAATTTCTAGCTATCATGATTTTTATGAATTATAGTTAAATTATTTATGTGGTGATGCAAATATCATATTTTATATGATTGATCTAATTAATTAGTGGACTAATGTATCATATAGATTATATATAGGATATTAGAATATTTATTTATTAATTAATTGAAATAAAGAAAATAAGTTAGTTAGTTGAGAAATTTTAGGAGTCCACTTTGTTTAAAACGCCTACAAAAAGAGGGGATTAAAACATCGCTCGATATAGAATATCATAACATATTTGTTTTTAGGGTTTTTAAATACTTACAACCGTATAAAAAAATTAAAGAGAGAAGAAAGCCGCAAAATTTAGTAAAGAAAAGAAAACGAAGCAAGTGCTTATGGGTTAACTTTGTAGATGGTTTTGCATTAATCAGGTCGATTTCTAATTGGAGCTACCATATGTTGTAACTTGGAGTTTTAATGATAATGCAATTAAATAGATTGAGAGCACTGCTAGAGATACAATTTATTGATAGATAATTTTACTTTATAAAATTAATTGTTAATTTAATATTCTCGTCTTGAGGATGCAGCTGTATGTTAAAGATGATTGTTAAATTGAGGTTTAAGAATTTTATCTTATATCACTTAATAGGTAGGATTAGATTACTGTTAATCTATCGATACTATTATAGAATTTGAATTATAGTTTAATTAATTATTTAATTAGATCAATGTTAGTTTAAGAACTGAATTATATCTATTCATTATTATTATAAATTTTACTAAGCTAATACTTGAAATGGGTTTCATTAAGTAAATTGGCGTAATGTTATGGAGTTATATTCTATTTAATGGTTTAATTTTAGGTTGTAGAATTTAGTGTTCAGCGCAAACTAATAGTTAATTATTAAGGTAAATGTCATTATGTTGATTAATTTGTTTAGTTTAGGAATTTCATCTTTTCATGTTGAGTAAATTAAGTAATTATACTTATATGGGTTGATTGCCTAAATAGCTAATCTGGGTTCTTAATGTTGCTTTCCAAGTTTAGGCTTAAACAATTAAATTAATGATAAAGAAATATTTCTATATTAAAATGGGCAAAAACTTATATGTAACCGTCGCACCATGCGATGGTTGCACTTAAAGCACAAAAATACATTTCTCACCTGCAGTATGAGCAATTCTATTTTATTTGTTTAATGTTGATGCAAAATTTACGTGAATACTTATTTATGTGTGTTGTGAGTATGCTTTAATGATTTGCTAAGTTAAATGCTTCATGAGTTTTTATTTATGATTTATGTGAATGTGAAGAGATGATTTGCTAAGAGATGTGATTCCATGTGTTTTTGATCAACTACAAGATGCTAATTAATCTTGTTTTATAAAAAGTGAGAAATTTTTTTTTTTTTGAGAAAGTATATATATATATATATATATATATATATATATATATATATATTAAAGACTAGTACCGGACACTGAGACTGCTCACTAAAAGAAGTTAAGGGCTCCTAGACCGCTTAATGAGTACTGAGTTGCTCCGAGTGGTTAGCTACCCAGGGTTCTTCAGATCTGCGAGCGTTGGTATCGTGTCTGGGCCCATAGTATATTATTTTCAAGTATAAGATTATACATATATATATATATATATATATTATCTATTTCTATTACACTATATAAGTATGAATGTTTCGTCCATTTTTCATAATGCCAATTTTAAACTTCCTACATAATTAAATCAAATTAAATTAAATTAGAGTCCTAATTAATGAAAAATCTTTATTAAGGATAGTAATGTAATTCAATATTTATTATTATTATTATTATTATTATTATTATTATTATTATTATTGAATATAAAAGGCAAGAGTCTTTTATATTTCAAACTCTTCTTGAAAAAATTACATGTTTTGATTATTTTGCTTTTATAATCTAAAACACTTTGAATCTTAGACTAAAATTAGTCTTATATTAATATATATTTAAAGAGTTTTTCAATGATATATAATAAGCATATATAAAAAAATTATAAATTTTATATTTTAATTAAAGTATGTTATTATAAGAAATTATGTTCATATGCTTTTTTTTTTTCAAAATCTTATTTAAGACTAAAATTAGTCTTATATCAATATATATTTAAAGAACTTTTCAATGATATATTATAAGCATATATAAAAAAATTATATTATAAATTTAATATTTTTATCAAAGTACGTTATTATTAGAAATTATGATCTTATGAATTTTTTTTTCAAAATCTTATTCAATTTAATAGAGTCCATCCAACTCACAATTATAAAGGGTTAAATTCAATTTTAGTCCATTTAAAAAGCTACTGTCCATTTTTCGTCCACCATGGAAGCGGTTTTCAATTTTAGTCCAATTAAGCCCAAAATTGTCACTATTTGGTCCATTTTTTTTATCAGAATACCACTCTCGCCGGCGATTGTAATAAAATCGCCCCAAATTGTCACCGGAATGACATCAAAAATTCAATTTTAGTCCATTTAAAAATCCACTGTCCAATTTTCATCCACCATGGAAGCGGTTTCAATTTTAGTCCAATTAAGCCAAAAATCATCACTAGTTGGTCCATTTTTCGTCGGTCAAATAGCTAAAAAAATCCAAACCTTTTGAGGTTTTTGCTATTTTGGCCAATCCTTTTCTTTTTTGTCAATTCATCCATAATTTTAAGAATTTGTTGATATTTTGACCAAATCAAGTTTTGAGTAAAAATTAAATTACATGGCTTACATGTGGCTGACATTAATTGTTTAAGAAATATAATTAAAAAAAGACATTAATCATGGTTAATTAGAGAGAGTTAACATTTTGATGATGTGTACTAGAAGGAAACTTACGTGGCAGCCACATATAAGCCATGTAATTTAATTTTGACTCAAAACTTGATTTGGCCAAAATAACAATAAATTCTTAAAATTATTGATGAATTGACAAAAATAAAATGATTGGCCAAAATAGCAAAAACTTGAAAAGGTTTGGATTTTTTTTAGCTATTTGGCCTTTTTTGCCGGAATACCACTCTCGCCGGCGATTGTAATACAATCGCCCCAAATTGTCTCCGGATGACACGTGGTCTGCTATCGACAAATCAAAATTATCCGAGTCATATATATATATATATATTTATTATTATTTTTATTAGATAAGAAAAAAAATGTAAAATGTACACTTTAAATCTATTTCTTCAAACTGAAAGACCACAAAATTCATTTTTTTCCTTGTTTTTTAAATATGTTTTCTATTTAAAATATTAATTAATGATTTATTTGATTTTTGTTTAAATTTTTTTCATTAATTATTTAATATTTAATAGTTTCGCCGGCGAGAGTAGTATTCCGGCAAAAATTGGACCAAATAGTGATGATTTTTGGCTTAATTGGACTAAAATTGAAAACCGCTTCCATGGTGGACGAAAATTGCACAATGGCTTTTTAAATGGGCTAAAATTGAATTTTTCCCAAGCGCGAGTGGGGCGAAAATTGAAATTGAGGGTGATTGTATTACAATCGTCGGCGAGAGTGGTATTCCGGCGAAAAATGAACCAAATAGTGACGATTTTTGGCTTAATTGGACTAAAATTGAAAACCGCTTCCATGGTGGACGAAAAATGGACAGTAGCTTTTTAAATGGACTAAAATTGAATTTAACCCCAATTGTAAATAACATGATTTCTAATTTAATATGTAAAAAAAAAGCAGGAAATAAATTATGTCAAGTATAGATGTTACGTCCATTTTTCATAATGCCAATTTTAACCCTCATACATAATTAAATCAAATCAAATTAAATTAGAGTCCCAATTAAAGAAAACTTTTTATTAAGGATAGTTACATAATTTAATATATATTTTATTTTATTTTTTTGATTATAAAACACAAGAGTCTTTTACATTTCAAACTCTTCTTGAAAAACTTACATGTTTTGATTATTTTGCTTTTATAATCTAGAACATTTTGAATCTTAGACTAAAATTAGTCTTATATTAATATATATTTAAAGAGATTTTCAATGATATATTATAAGCATATGTAAAAAAAATTTATAAATTTTATATTTTAATTAAACTATGTTATTATAATAAATTATGTTCATATATATGCTTTTTTTTCAAAATCTTATTTGATTTGATAGAGTCAATCCAAATCACAATTGTAAATAACATAATTAGACTAAAATTAGTCTTATATTAATATATATTTAAAGAGCTTTTCAATGAGATATTATAAGCATATATAAAAAAAATTATATTATAAATTTAATATTTTTATCAAAGTACGTTATTATTAGAAATTATGTTCTTATGATTTTTTTTTCAAAATCTTATTCAATTTAATAGAGTCCATCCAACTCACAATTGTAAATAACATAATTCCTAATTTAATATGTAAAAAAAAAGAAGGAAATAAATTATGGCAAATATGGATGTTTCGTCCATTTTTCATAATGCCAGTCTTAACCCTCCTACATAATTAAATCAAATAAAATTAAATTAGAGTCCTAATTAAAGAATTTTTTTTATTAAGGATAGTAACATAATTCAATATATATTTTACTTTATTTTTTTGATTATAAAAGGCAAGAGTCATTTACATTTCAAACTCTTCTTGAAAAAATTACATGTTTTGATTATTTTTGTTTTATAATCTAGAACATTTTGAATCTTAGACTAAACTTAGTCTTATATTAATATATATTTAAAGAGCTTTTCAATGATATATTATAAGCATATATAAAAAAAATTAATTTAATATTTATTTTATTTTTCTATTTGATTATAAAAAATAAGAGTCATTTACATTTCAAACTCTTCTTGAAAAAATTATATGTTTTGATTAATTTTCTTTTATAATATTGAACATTTTGAATCTTAAACTAAAAATTAGTCTTATATTAATATATATTTAAAGAGCTTTTCAATGATATGTTATAAGCATATTTTAAAAAAATTATACTATAAATTTAATTTTTTTATTAAAGTATGTTATTATTAGAAATTATGTTCTTACGTTCTTTTTTTTTTCAAAATCTTAATTTTAACCCTCCTAAATAATTAAATTAAATAAAATTAAATTAAATTAGAGTCCTAATTTAATAACTCTTTATCATGAATACTAACGTAATTCAATATTTAATTTTTTTTATTATAAAAGGCAAGAGTCATTTACATTTCAAACTCTTCTTGAAAAAATTAAATATTTTGATTATTTTGCTTTTATAATTTAGAACGTTTTGAATCTTAGACTAAAATTAGTCTTATATTAATATATATTTAAAGAGCTTTTCAATGATATATAAGCATATATAAAAAAATAATATTATAAATTTTATATTTTTATTAAAGTATGTTATTATTAAAAATTATGTTTATATGTTTTCTTTCTTTTCAAAATCTTATTTAATTTAATAGAGTCCATCCAACTCACAATTGTAAATAACATAATTCCTAATTTAATAAGTAAAAAAAAATGAAATAAATTATGACAAGTATGGATGTTTCGTACATTTTTCATAATGTCAATTTTAACCCTCCTACATAATTAAATCAAGTCAAATTAAATTAGAGTCCTAATTAAGAAAACTCTTTGTTAAGGATAGTAACGTAATTCAATATTTATTTTATTTTTTATTTGATTATAAAAGGTAAGAGTCCTTTACATTTCAAACTCTTCTTGAAAAAATTACATGTTTTGATTATTTTGCTTTTATAATCTAGAACATTTTGAATCTTAGACTAAAATTAGTCTTATATTAATATATATTTAAAAGCTTTTCAATGATATATTATAAACATATATCGTGGAATATATTTCTGATAAGCATATAATATCAGCATATAATAATATATATTTAAAGAGTTTTTCAATGATTTGGAGTTTTAAATCACGGGCTCTGGTGACGGAATTTTACCAGCAAAAGAACTAGCAGATTACAAAGAGCATATTATGATTATTTCATCATCATCGACGATAGTGGTTTATCTTCAAAGTTGTTTGATGCTTATAATTACTATTAGCAAATAATGAAACACACACAGAGCAATCAATACTCACTTCACCATTGAATTATTTCTTGGCCTTCATCTTTTATCACTATCGTCTTCTGTTTATTCATAGCAGTTGAGTGAACATGTTGCGATTTTGATCGAATTTTATTTCTCTTTTACAGTCTTTTTTTTTCTTTTACAGTCTTTATTTTTATTTTAGTTTAGTTGCAACAAGCTGACATAATACTTCTTTTAGGTCTTTATAATGTAGTTCGTATTTTGGTGTCTATAGTTTCATGCGTACATGAAATATTTTACATTTTTTATTTTAGGTTTTGCATCTTCTCTACCATGTTGGATTCTTACAATTGCCAATTGTTCATCTGTCTTTTTTATGCTGACTTTAATCATAACTTCTTTTAGATGTAGATGTATGTACATAATACTGCTTCACACATAATAGAAATTTACTGATGTTGAACTTTTGTTATTGTTACATGAAGATGCAGGTTCAGTTGATTTTTTTAATTAGTATGATTCACCAAAATATATTAATATTACTACAGGAATGTATGTTTACACATGTTTTATATTAGTTGCAAATTATTTTCATATTTTTTTTATTAACTTTTATTTTAACATATAGTCAAAGAAAAGTGGCAATGTCAATTGTTGAGACGAGTGAAATTGATACTATCCTGAAATTGGTGACTAGCTTAAGCCCTATTTTCATTCTTTGTTTATATTGAATTTGTTAATTTTTTTATTTTATCTTCATTTATTATTGTTCAACTTTCTTCGATTATAATTGTAGATCAAGCATGTTTTGGTTACTTTTAGTTGGTTGTATTTCATTTTATATTTAATTCTTTTTTGAACTGTTGTATTTTTGAACAACCGACACCAAATATATATGACGTCAAAGGAAACTTGTAGGACAAAAAAGAAAATATACAAATCTGAAATTGATACCTATCCTGGAATTGGTAACTAGCTTAAGCCCTGTTTTCATTCTTTGTTTATATTAAATTTGTTTAATTTTTTTTATCTTCATTTATTATTGTTTAACTTTCTTCGATTTTAATTGTAGATCAAACATGTTTTGGTTACTTTTAGTTGGTTGCGTTTCATTTTATATTTAATTCTTTTTTGAATTGTTGTGTTTTGAATAGCCAGCACCAAATATAAATGACGTCAAAGGAAACTTGTTGGACAAAAAAGAAAATATGCAAATTTTAATGTTGCGAAGAAAAAAACTAGAACATGTTTTACAAAATCATGTAAAGAGACAAGCAACATGTGATTTAGAAGTTCAAGCGAATCTAATTAACTCTATAGGTAATATATTATTTTTAATAGTCTTTTAACTTTCTATTAAAGTTATTCTTTCATTTAAAATTGAAAATTATATTGTAATATATTTATCTAATTATGAATTTTAATGTTAGAAGAACATAAATTAAAAAAGAATGTTGTGTTGCATTCATTGAGGTGCAACAAGATTTGAGTATGAGCCTCCCACATTTTGTTGTGATAATGGGAAAGTTAAACTTGCGCCTTCAGAAGTTCCAGACAAAATGTATGAACTATACACTTCTAAATCGGAAGAGTCTGTTGATTTTTGAAAAAATATGCGTTCATACAATTCCATATTCTCATTCACTTCATTTGGAGTTAAAATGGATAAAGAGCTCGCTTCGTCATGATGAGGAGTTTTTCACTTTTCGAGTACAAGAATGATTTCACAATCTCCCAAGTTTGAGTTTTAATGAAAACAAACCAGCTTATTTTCAGTTATATTTTTTTGATACTAAAAATGAAATTGAGAATAAAATATGTCTTAATTCACATGTATCAGAAGGAATTGTACTGAAGCTCACTGAAATATTAGAAGAGAATCTGTATACCAAAATCTTTAGAAGACTAACAAAGCATTCTTCTCTAGATGATGTGTAATTTTGTATCACAAAAGATGTGAGATTGGATTAGCGAGTTTATAATGCTTCAACAACAGATCAAGTTGCAGTTGTTTGAATTGAGGGTAATAATGATAATGTCGGGTTTGAACGAGATATTGTTAGTGCTCATTCAGCTATTATGACGGTTTGTAATATCCTCTTCTATTCCCAAAAGGTGAAACATGATGTGCCAAAACAGTCATAAAGTTCATATATAAGGACATGTGCATGAAAAAGAGCAAGGTACATATTTATGTTATAATATTTCGAGAACATATATATTTTAAGATATAATTAATTTTTTCAAATTTAATTTTATTGGATTTTTAAATACATACAATTGCAACAAATATTCGAGATGTGCTGAATGCTTCTAGACCTACATCAAGATTTAATGTAGAGGAAATTATCTCGCAAGAACAAGAAGGTATGTACTTCCTAAAAACATGTAAGCATATATGTTTATCTTTGCGTATGTATGTGTAACTAATTCATCATTTAGGTTGTGGGTAAAAGACCATCTTGCAATTTGAAAACTTCAAAATGAATTTTAAAACTTATTCGTATTTAAAATTGACAAGACAAAATATTAGAATATCTTCATTCATATTAAGAGTAGCAATGGTCATACTCTGTATTCAAAGATATCTTATTCATTAAATAGAGAAACATGAGTTTTACTTAATAAGAATGTTCTCAAGTGATAAGTAGGAAAGTTGCGTCTTCTTATGTGTTTAAGCGTTTGGTTTTAGTTGCATATTCATGTTATTTTGTTATATTTTCCTACTTATTAATTCTTCTTGGTAGATCTCTTCGATTCGTTGTTTTTGTGTATTTTAGGGGCTTAATTGAGCTATTCCGAGGATGAATCCTAAGTGCAAGTGTTGGAGTGAAGTATAAGAGAACAAAGAATAAAGTTGCTGGATTTTGGAGCTGAAGATGCCAAAAAATACATTGACACAAGTTGCGCCTGTGTTGACTGACACGCCCGTGTTGGGCCATTTCGGAGAAGTTGTTTAGAATTTCTTGGAGGCCAAGTTTTGGCCCAATCTTAATTATTTTGGCCCAAGGCTGTAGGTCACGACTAGGACATATTGAGACCTATCTTAGACGTATTTAAGGAAGATTTGTCATGAGGGGAGAGAGAGAGAACCTGGACATCAGAACAGGGTTTTCCATCCTTTCTTTTGGGAGTTTTTGAAGTCGATATGCAAGGCTAGACTACTTTCGCTTGGTTCGAAGGGATGTTGAAACCCAAAACCTCTTTTATGCTTTGATTGATTCCAGTAACATATTCTCTAATTTATTCTCGTGAATTGATCGTGTTATTCTGTGATGAAAGTTTATGATTTGTGTATATTTGATTAGCCTGATCAACTTTATTGAATTTGTGCATGTCTATTGCTAGAATTGAGATTGCAATCCGTAATTGTTGTTATTCTTGATTCGTAGTAGCAAACTAGCGGTCGAGTATTGCTAGGGATAACACGACCTAAGTTAAACGAATCATCATACGTATTTGTTGCTTAGACTAACCTATTTTCCTTGATCCCAAAGCTGTCGTTGCATTAAATTAATTTATTAGGTTGTCCAATGATTAGGTCTAATTAACGATCGTATCTTAATTAGATATACTTAAGGGAAAATTCGAATAACTCGTCGTACTTGTTATTTAGAGTTAGTAATTCATGAGAATAGAAGAGAGTATTGTTACAATCAATTTTTATATAGTTGAGTGAGGGTGGAAACGGAACTGAGAACCGAGTGCTTTCTTAATTGATTAAATTTCATTCTAATTGCTCGCTTTATTTTTGAAGTTTTCTCTAGATTTTTAAATCAAAAAACCCCCATGTTTTCTTGATTGAACTCTAAATACAAAATAATTAGTTTTGTCCGCTCTCCGTGGGATCGACCTTTGCTTATCACTTCTATGTCTTTGTAGTGGTTTGAGTAGAGAAATAAATTTAATTTTATCATGCCGGCGACAGCACGATCATCAAGCATTAACTAACACTACTAGATATTAAAAAAACTATTTTTTTTTATTTTAACTAATACTTTTGAATTTTCAAATAATTACTAATTAGTATCTTTTTACTATTTTTTATTAATACTTGCTCATTACTAATATTAGTTTAAGATTGTTTCACATAGCTTAATAAAATATTTAATAGGTATAATTATGTGTATGAAATAACATTTCTTGGAATTTAAAGACAACAAATAAATTGATACAAATTCAATTTTATAATGTCAATTATCTTAAAGTAGTGGAACTACTACTACCTAAATCGCACAAAGATTGTCTTTTTTATTATTATTTTAAATTAGCTTTAGAAATTAATAAATCACAAAATAAAACGAGCAATGACATGCAACTTAACATATATAAATTCATTGATTGTAGATACATAGTTAAAATAAGAGTGATACAAGGCATCTTCAAGCAACAATGACAATGTTCGGTGACACAACTTCAATATATGTCGGATGCTCAATAGAAAACTTCTTAAAGTCCATTGAGAAGGTATCAAAAATTATTTACTTCAAATGATTTCAAAAATAAAAAACAACAAATGTAACAAAAAAATATATGTAGGGCCAAAACACATTTGAATACCACACACGGTTGATCTTACAAGGAACAAGTGAGATACATTTTCTAATCGTGCTAAACTATAATACGAAAGTGGAAGGTGGAAGATTGAGCGCAGTAGCTGAAGCTAAAGAAAATATGGAAATTGTGGAGATAAGAGACGAGAAAATAAATTAACAATACAACCACAACAATAACAATGGCCAACACACCAGATGATGAATCGAAGAAAAAAAGAAGAATTACAAAGAAAAAAATAATTAGAAATACATCCACATCTCCAGCGATGAGGAGGACAATGCAATCAAATAATTATTACGCAAACCACGAAGATAGAAGACTAAGACAGAAAAGAAGACTAAATCAAAGAAGAAGATCAAGTCAGAAAAGATATAGTTATGAGCCCAATTAGAAATTATAATCTTTTGTTTTAGAATTTCGATACATATTATTATTTTGATTTTTTTTAGTTCTAGAATTAATTTTTTTAGGATTAGAGAAACTAGAATTTTTGTACACCTATAATATGTTTTCCATTTTCTTAATGACTCACAATCCATATTTTTGTTATATTTGGATTTCACAATGTAACACACTTATACCAAACTATTTATAATTTTCATAATTTATTGATATTTTTCTTAATATATTATTGTGTTAAGATTTCTCTAATAATTTTAAAAAAATTAAAAAACATTTCAATAAAATATGAAAGATCAATAAATGAAGGAAAAAAAACTACATAATCAACAAAAAAAATCTAAGAAATTGGTATCTCCACGTGCAACACACATGTTTTTTACTAGTATTATATATATATATATATATATATATATGTTCACTAAATTCTTTTAGCTACTCCCGCAAGTGTAGGAGAAGTGGTGAGCAAGGTCGATCCCACAGAGACTGTATATCTAGGAACTAACTAACTACCCAAATTTAGTTCTCAACTTTATCTAGGAAAATCAAATCTCATCAATTGCAAATTAACTCAATAGAAAAGTAAATAAGCAGATAAATTCACTAAAGAATAACAAATATCTAAGACAGGTTCTAGGGCATGCTTTCATCTAATTCTCATCAAAACATCACTTTAACCAATTCAAGTTCATTAATCAATCATCCTATATGAGCAATCACATACGTCGAATTAACAACTCTCCCGAGTCAGTTAACCGGTTGATTATTTTGCCACCAGAGGTATCCCTATTCAATCTGATTGAAACATAACAACTCCCAAAAGTACCTAAGATTGATTTCCCATCACATAAATTTCTTAATCTCCCGATCTAAGTCTTTTTATGTTATGTGTTTTTTCTTCCATAATTAAATCTAATCTTCCGAATTTTGATCTAATTACTAAAACATGCTCAATTACTGTCCACATAATCAAACAAAAAATTAAATCATAAACACACAAATAGGATAAACGATCATGAACATTGAATTGAAATTAAAGATCCATCAAGATTCGAATTAAATTACTAACAAGCCCTAGAAACCCTAGAAAATTAGCTAGACATGATTATAAACAAACTCATAGACAAGATTGGAATTATCATATCTACTAATATTCAACAAAGGAAGAAAAGATTAAAAACTCTATTGATGACGATCTCGCGATCCCTCGATCTCTTGAATTCTTCTTCAAATCCTCTCGATGTCTCTCAGACTCTCGTGTTTTTCTCTCATCAATCTCTCTCTCTCTCTATCTATCTCTTTCTTCATGTTGAGTATTTATATGGCTTTGGGAGTCTTCCAAATGAAGTAAAAGATGAAAATACGTCAAGAAAACCAACTCTCCACGAATTCCTGTTCACTCGGGCATGGTCGTGCTACACGGCACGGTCGACTGTGCCCTGCCACTGTATACTAGTGCACGGTCGTGCTACACGACACGGTCGTGCCCCACGACACTGTCGTGGTCATGCCCCACGGCACTGTCGTGGCCTGCCATCCAACACTCTCTGCAATCTCGTATTTCAACTTCTATTCTTCCTCGTTTTTCTATGATTTCTTCCTTGATCATCAATTACACTTGAAACTTGCACTTTTCTCATCAAAATCATGAAACTAAGCACAAACCCGTCAAATGCAACTTATACAATATAATATAAAAAATCACCATCAAAACATATCTAAACATATTCAAATGAATACATAAACATACGCAAAAATATATGAAAAATGACACTTATCAAATCCCCCAAACTTGAACTGTCGCTCGTCCTCGAGCAATATCAACTACTCAACTGACACTTCTAAAGATAACTAAGCAAGCAACTAGAGAAACACGAACCATAAATTTAAGCAAATCAAACTATAGATCATATGCACCTAATTGATATCAACAATTCATCCAAACTTCTAATGAATACTTCAAACAATTCATAACCATGTACTTTCAAGGAGTAATGAACCTCACAAGGTAAAAGTGTATCACTCACGCTCAAAAGTGTTTAAAAAATAGGACGTGTCTACGCTCAAAACAATAAATCAAGTAAAACCTACCATAAGCTTGCAAATCGTCTCACTTCTCCACCACTTTTGTACATGTGAATATTAAGAATAAAAAAGGACTTTATTTGGACGCAATAAGGCTCTTTGGACAGGGTAGGAAAAATTTGGACAAAAGTAACTACTCAAATAGATATTTGAAGCTCCTCCACAAATTTCAACTCAAATCATGAATTTTCTATCTTCATGAGGTCTCCTCAAATGACCACTTCTCCCAAAATATGAGTTCCAGCGATATGTCAAAAATAATAATTATTCAATTGAGTTCCAGAAAAAGCACAACTCAACTAAAAATTAATTATTCAATTGAGTTCCAGAAAAGGCACAACTCAACAAAAATCTAAAACATATCAAAATTAGGCACAACTCATGCAAAAAATTTCCTTCCAACAATCACCTCTTCAACTCAAGTAAATATCTTCTTTCTTTCATTTCACACTTGGTCTCTCTTTTTCTTCTTTTTTTTTTCTTTCATCATAAATCATCTTTTCTTGATATCCTCTGCCAAATTCTTTCTCCAACTCCACATATACTTCCCAATTGAGCTTCAAAATAATAGGTAGGTAAGCTCAAAATAAAAGCACTGGTAATTTACCCAATTATTTGGCTCATCAAAGAATAAGGCTTAAAGGCTCAACAGGGCTAACTAAGGAAATATATCGAATTTGGTGAGAAATTATTTGGCTAAGTGACTAATTAGAGCAAAGATGGCCTTATATCATTTTCAAAAATTCACACGTACTTGTAGTCTCGAATGAGATACCATAGCAAGTTCTGGAGGTATATACAAGACAATCGCTAACCACACAATCAAGAAAATAAGACTTGGTGTAATATCAAGTCAAGGCTCAAATCTCACAAGCTTATTTTCATACTCCTCAAAACTGCACAATCACTGCATGCTCAAATATATTCACCAAAAAATTCAGAATAAACTTTCAACTTCAATCAATAAATGTATCCCTATGTTCATTTTACTCAATTCATGTTTCTTATCACTCAAGAATTCACTTCATATCTCCTAATCACAAGATCATCTGTCATCCTAAAAGACTCAAAATTAGGAAAGAAATGGCTAATTGGGTTGTCTCCCAAACAATGCTAAGTTTAACGTCTTCAGCCAGACGGGATGAAAACATACCTTTTACGGAGGAAATTTTTCCTTGATCTCTACATCCATTCCCATCAGACAGCTGGGCACGGTCGACCATGCTGTACATCACAGTCGTGCTCCATTATCCAGAACCTTTTTATTGCCGGGCACGATCAGACTGTGCACCACAGCACGGTCGTGCCCGGTCGTTTCCTCTTCGATTCGTCGTTTGTCTTGCCGTTTCCTCGCATTTCTGTGGTGCATCTTCATTGGTATTTCTCACTCCTCTCCACAGGTACCTACTACGTTAACAAAGCTGTAGTTCTCCTTTTCATCATGGAATCTCATGTCCTTGTAAATGTTGAACACGATGTGTTCGTCATTTACTAGCAATATGAGCTCCCATTTTTGCACATCAATCAACACTCGTCACGTGGCTAAGAATGGGTGCCCTAAAATCAGGGGCACATCATGATCTTCTTCCATGTCGAGAACCACGAAATCCACCGGGAAGATGAATCGACCAACTTTTACTAGCACGTACTCGATGATTCCCTTAGGATAAGTTATTGTCCTATCCGCTAATTGCAATGAGATGGTGGAAGGTTTCACGTCACCAATACCAAGCTTCTCGAAGATGGACAACGACATCAAATTTATACTTGCCCCAAGGTCACACAAAGCCTTATCAAAAATTGATCCTCCAATTTCGTAAGGAATTGTGAAACTCCTCGGGTCCTTAAGCTTTTGTAGCAGCTTTTGTTGCAAAATTGCACTGCACTCTTCCGTAAGATTCACTCTTTCATAATCCGCTATTTTCCTTTTCTTCGACATTACATCCTTAAAAAACTTAGCATAGTTCAGCATCTGTTCCAAAGCATCTGCAAAAGGAATGTTAATGTGAATTTTCTTAAAAATTTCCAGAAATTTAGCGAATTGAGCATCTAGCCTTTTCTTCTGAAAATGTTGAGGAAAATGAAGAGAAGAAATTGAAAATGGAAGTGAAGGTTTAGTGTTGGGATATTTCAGTAGTTATCTTGATAAGACAAAACACAAATAACACAATAAGAGAAGAACCGTTTGCTTAAGGTATTGATACCTAGTTTCCACATTATATGATCACAAGCTTATCGATACTGAAGGAAAGATCATGTAATGGTTTTCCAAGATACAAGGAAAACCAACCTTAGAAGAAGTAAGAACACTTCTGAGGATCAGCATGCTGTAGGGAACAAGCTAGAAGAAGTATCCTTAGTGAAAAGGAGATAAGATACTGAAAGAAGTTGTCAGCAGGTTGTGAGAAAATTGTTCTGAAAGAAGAACTCAGAAAGCAAGTTACTGCTGCAAGAAACCAACAAGAGCTATAAGAACCCATTCTTGCAGAGACTGTTGAGGATACAGGACCGACCGAGGAGACGGGGTCCTTGCTGAAGACCTTAGGCAAGGTTGTTGTTCAGACAACACTCTCTGAGGAAGAGAAGACCTCTGAATGGGCGGCTGTTGAGACAATACCCTTAGAGGATGTTCGAGGAGAAGCTGAGGTAACCGCCAAGTAGCTAGAGTCACCTCATGAGGAGGTTGATGCTGCTGCTACTGCAAGCTCAATAGAACCTATCTAGGTTACAACAGCAGAAGTTACTGAGGAAGCTGCGTATGCTGAATTTCTCCGAAAGGGGACAAATAACTGCTGCAAGAAAGCAGTTACTGCATTACAGCAAAGTAAGAAAGAACGGCATGCAGCATCGCTGCAAGAAAAAGTTACAGCATACTGCAAGAAAAGATACAGCAGTACTGTACGAAGACGCTGCAAGAAGGTCTAAGTTACAACAGCACAGTAAAGGACAAACAGCTACAAGCAGACCTAGGATACAACACGAAGTTTTCTACTCAAACAAGTCAACTGAAGAAGTATCCTGCAATCCAAGCAAGAATAATTAGAGTCGTTCCAGAGAAGATCAAAGTTGCAGACACAGAGCCAATGCCAAGACGCCACGTGGACTGATGCACTGTGGAAAGCTGCAAGCCACAACCATCGCATTAAATACTCCAGAGAGAAAAAGTCAAGAAGCATTTAATGCGGCCACAGAGGAAATCTTGAGAGATCGTAGTTCACATTCAAAATGGGGAAGTGTCTTCATTCAACGGGTACTTTCCTCCAACGGATATACTCTCAAGATCTATAAATAGAAGGTGTGGCTGATTAAAGAAATTGCTGGACAAAGTTGAGAGGAAACTCACATATCATCCAAAGCTTTTCAAGCTTTCACATGTTCAGCCACTCAACCTTCTAGGAGCAGTCTACAACAATAAATGAGTTACCCAAGATCAAGACTGCTTCTCACCAGTTGAAGATTTATTTTTCTTTTAACCTTTTTGTTGTGTGCGTAGGTTGTTTTAGGTGTCGAACAGTTGATATGAGAGATCCTTGCTGTTTGTATAGTTGTCTAAGTGCTAGGCAACTTCCCTGTGTGGGAGTGTGGAACCCTGTGTGGGTTGGCCTTTAGAGTTTGCAGTTGTTGTGTGGACACTGGACTCTAGTAGGTGTTTAACTTTGTAAGTTGATAGATTGTTAGGAGTGTCCTGTAAATCAATCTTGTTTAACGAAGTTCCTGCTCGAGGTAGCAGTAGAGTGGACGTAGAAGGGTTACACCACCTTCGAACCACTATAAGCCATAAGTGTTTTCTTGTTTTCTTATCTGCGTTTTACCTTTTATATCTATCTCTGTCATAAGCATAAAACGTTTTGAAAAGGAGCATATTTGAGAAAACCAGCCTTGTGTCATAAAACCTTTATATTTCCGCTGCGTATAAAACTCTAGGTTACAGTGTGCAACACTGCATCCTAGTGCTGTAAGCAGTAATTGACTGGTGCTGCAAGTTCAAGTAACTTGCAGAACAGTAAAGTTTTAATAAATTTTCAAAATCGACCAAGGTTCATTCACCCCCCCTCTGAACCTCGGACACCACTTGGGACCAACATTTAGAATTTGATTTTGGCTTCTCAGCCCCTTTTTGTTTGACTTCATCTTCATTTTTCTCCATGACTTTTTCTTTTTCTTTTGTCTCCTTTTCATCTTCCTCCACCACCAGCATGCTTGGCCCCTCATATTCTGTTCCACTTCTCAATTGAATTGCCAAACACTGCTCCCTTGAATTCACTTCAGTGGTACTTGGATATTGACCCTTTTTACATTGATTCCCTATGTACTCGGAAATTTGCCCAACTTGTAACTCCAAGGCCTTCATCCGTGCATCAAATCTTTCTTCTATCCTTGCGAATCTATCTCGTGATTCGTTCACAAATGCACCCACCAAATCTTCTAGTGTCGTCTTCTTTGGTTCATCGATAACTCCATTCGTAAGAGAAAAACCTGGAGGGGGTTGCAGAACATTCCTATTATTCGCATAAGAGAAATTTTCATGATTCACCCCTCCGTGTTTATACTGATACATACCCCTATTTCGGAAGTTTGGTTGTTGTAATTTTGCCCATTCACATAGTTGACGTCTTCTACCTCCTCTTGTTGGGTGAAATCACATCCTCGGCTCCTTACACTTCCTATGTTTTGAGTTTGAATCTTTGCCAGCGCAGATACTTGATTTGTGAGAGCTGCTATTTGTGAGGATAAAACAGATAATTGATCTTGACTTTGAATCTCCACCACTTTCCTATATGTGTTTCTTTCAGACGGCCATTAGTAGCTGTTTGTTGACATTTCCTCCAAAATATAAATCGCATCCTCCGGGCTCTTGGCTAACAACGCTCTTCTTGCCGCTGCATCTATCATTGCTCTCGTTGATCCAAACAGTCCATTGTAGAAGAAACAGACTTGTTGATCATCCGGGAATCCATGCTGAGGACATCTCCTTAACATATCTCTGAATCTTTCCCAAGCTTCGCCCAAGGACTCCCCATCAAATTGTTTGAACTGTGTAATCTCACTTTTCAGCTTTAGCGTCTTACTTGGTGGGAAGTACTTAAATAAAAACTTACTACTTAATCCATCCCATGTAATAATTGAGCCTGAAGGGAGTGAGTTGAACCACAGCATCGCTTTATCTCTTAAAGAGAAGAAAAACAATCTAAGTCTTATGGCATCATCAGAGACACCATTCAACTTGATCGTATCACACACTTCAAGAAATTGCGCCAGATGCGCATTGGGGTCATCTAATTGGTTGCCCCCCAAACTGATTCTGCTGAACCATACTAATCAGACCCGATTTCAACTCAAAATTATTCGCTTGAATAGGTGGTCGCACAACCCCCTTCCATTCTGTTGTGGTTGAAAGTAGTCTCTAATGGGTCTCTGAGCACCAACTGGTGGTACTTGGTTCACTCCTTCTTGATTATTTAGTACTTGCTCTTCTGGATTATCTTCAGCCATCTGAATATGAGCAAATAGTTGCCTTCGTGTTTTACTACGTCTACAAGTTGCTTCAATCTCCAAATCTAATGCAATCAAATTCACCTTTTTAGAACGAGTGTTCATGCACAATCTGAAAACACCTAAAAGACAAGTATCAGTGACTCTTAAAATCAGAAAAAAAAATCCTAGACTAAAAACAAAAACAGAATTCAAATATTAATTATTCCTAAACTCCAGTCCCCGACAACGACGCTAAAAACTTGTTCACTAAATTCTTTTAGCTACTCCCGCAAGTGTACGGTGCAGGGTGTAGAAGTGGTGAACAAGGACGATCCCACAGAGACTGTATATCTAGGAACTAACTAACTACCCAAATTTAGTTCTCAACTTTATCTAGGAAAATCAAATCTCATCAATTGTAAATTAACTCAATAGAAAAGTAAATAAGCAGATAAATTCACTAAAGAATAACAGATATCTAAGACAGGTTCTAGGACATGCTTTCATCTAATTCTCGTCAAAACATCATTTTAACCAATTCAAGTTCATTAATCAATCATCCTATATGAGCAATCACATATGTCAAATTAACAACTCTCCCGAGTCAGTTAACCGGTTGATTATTTTGCCACCAGAGGTATCCCTACTCAATCTAATTGAAACATAACAACTCCCAAAAGTACCTAAGATTGATTTCCCATCACATAAATTCCTTAATCTCCCGATCTAAGTTTTTTTATGTGTCATGTGTTTATTCTTCCATAATTAAATCTCATCTCCCGAATTTTGATCTAATTACTAAAACATGCTCAATTACTGGCCACATAATCAAACAAGAAATTAAATCATAAACACACAAATAGGATAAACGATCATGAACATTGAATTGAAATTAAAGATCCATCAAGATTCGAATTAAATTACTAACAAGCCCTAGAAACCCTAGAAAATTAGTTAGACATGATTATAAACAAACTCATAAACAAGATTAGAATTATCATATCTACTAATATTCAACAAAGGAATAAAAGATTAAAAACTCTATTGATGACGATCTCGCAATCCCTCGATCTCTTGAATTCTTCTTCAAATCCTCTCGATGTCTCTCAGACTCTCGTGTTTTTATCTCATCAATCTCTCTCTCTATATGTCTCTTTCTTCATGTTGAGTATTTATATGGCTTTGGGAGTCTTCCAAATGAAGTAAAAGACGAAAATACGTCAAGAAAACCAACTTTCCACGAATTCCTGTTCACCCGGGCACGGTCGTGCTACACGGCACGGTCGACCATGCCCTGCCACTGTATACTGGTGCAAGATCATGCCCCACGGCACTGTCGTGGTTATGCCCCACGACACTGTCACGGTCGTGCCCCACGGCACTGTCGTGGCCTGCCATCCAGCACTCTCTGCAATCTCGTATTTCAACTTCTATTCTTTCTCGTTTTTCTATGATTCCTTCCTTGATCATCAATTACACTTGAAACTTGAACTTTTCTCATCAAATCATGAAACTAAGCACAAACTCGTCAAATGCAACTTATACAATATAATATAAGAAATCACCATAAAAACGTATCTAAACATATTCAAATGAATACATAAACATACACAAAAATATATGAAAAACGACACTTATCAACATATATAATATATATATATTATATATATACTTGCTAAGCATTTCACTTATAGTATTTACCTCATACTATAGATAAATACAAAGGTAATGTGTGATGCAAGAAGATAGTGGCGCTGAAGCGTGATTGATGGTGACGGCGGAACCTCGGAATTAGTTTTAGAATTTTCTAAGTTTATTTGCATGCTAGACGTTTATATGCTAAGTTATTTATTTCAATGCTATATTTAGATGCTAGTTAAAATCTCTTACATGTTTTTGAGAAGAAAATGTTATTTATGTCACTTCCATTTCTTATAAAAAAAATTTCGTATGTATCATAACAATATTTCCATTTGATGGAAAATTAAATATGATTTACTAGAAGTAACTACCTTACTAGAGGGGGGTGTTACAGGTTTACTATCAACAGAAGATCGATATTTCTCTACCAAGGAGCATTGTGTCGCATCGATCTTCGATTTGACAATGAAATGTTTAGTCATTTCACCCAATGAAAGAATCAGCATGACTCAAGTTGCTGCCATCCTGCACAAATTCAGACTCACGGTTGCAACTGCAGGAACGATAACCAAAAGATGTTAATTGTAACGCCCCGTTCTTGTAAATTACTATTGAATATCAGAGTTTAAATAAACTTTTCGTTTGGGCATCCAGATACTCGATAAAACATGCATTTCCAAGATAATTTAAAGCTTGCAAATAAAAGTAAGTCCATTCAAGCATCCCTATTTTATAATACATAAATCTTATATAACGGAATAGAATTAATTTTTTTTTATATTTATATTTATATAGCTAAACTGTACAGCTTTGCAAACTAAGTTTTCCCAAAAAGGTTTCAAGAGCACTTTCTATACAATTAAATAATAAAACACCTCTTTCAATTCCACTAAAATTCTTTAGAACATCGGCTACCAGCATCCACCACTTGTACACCACGCTCAATGATTCCTCAAGCTGAAAACATTTTAACATAAAAATGGGTGAGTGTATGAAGACACTCAGTGGGGTGGGGCTTGTGAGCATTTAAAACATAACAGGTAACATAGACATATAATTCATCAAGCACATAGTTGCGGGTCTGAGCTGCCTTGGAAAACTTTGCGGTTCCGAGCCGCCGTGAAAACATTTTTGTGTCTTGCGGAACTTGCCACAATTTTTACATATCTAACAAACGTAAACATATCACTCAATATCACATAAATGTGGTTTTAAGGCCACCTTTTGAAAATACGGTTCTTAGCCGCCGTGGAAAACATTTTGTGGTTCTTAGCCACCGTAGAGTTAATGTGGTTCTTAGCCACCGTGGAGTTAATGTGGAACTGAGCCACCTTGCAAACACATCACACACATAACAATTTCACTCATCTTGTAAACATTTCATTCTCACTTTTGTCACATATCAGGCACATAATGCCACGTTTACAATTTAATCATACCCAAGTCATATCGGCGAACATCTTCACATTATAGCACTTGATCACATAAATGAGAAAGCGTGAATTCTCCCTGTAACCCTCACCACATTTCATCATTCAAACAGTACAATTTGTATAAAATGGAAGAGAATTAAATTTTTTTAATCATACCCAGCTCACATCAGCCAACATCTTCGCATTATAGCACTTGGTCACATAAATGAGAAAACATGAATTCTCCCTGTAACCCTCACCACATTTCATCATTCAAACAGTACAAAACATTTCACTTTGCACTTCACGTTCAGATTTCCACATCATAAATAGAGACACACATCAATTGCACGTAAGAGCGCACATTGTTCACAACATGTAATTTATAAGAATTTACCCCACCTCAAACTCACTTAGAAACTTAAACGTGGAAATACAGAAATTACCCCCACCTCAAACTCACTTAGAAACTTAAACGTGGAAATAAATAAATTACCCCCACCTCAGATAAGTGGTGTCTCTAGCAACTGCTACGATTCAAGAAAATTACGGAATTCCTTGCTTGCATTTCTTACAAAAATATATGGATATAAACTTATTCTAGCAGCTTAAAGAGACTATTCATAGCTTAAATTAAAACATGAATTAAGATATTCCTAACCAAGGTTGATAATCGGGTCTATAAATAAGAACTTCGGATATAAAAGAAGGTGACATACTTACTTAGAAAAACGGGTTTTTTGTGCAAGATAAGACTTGCAACAAAGGAGAAATCAAATTTGCAAGAACAAAATTAAATCTTGTTAAATGAATCAACTTTGCAAAATAAATTAGTCTTGCAAAATAACTCATTCTTGCGTAGTTAAATCAATTTTGTAAAATAATTCAATCTTGTAAAGTTGCATTTAATTTGCAAAGTAGAAATTTAATTTGCAAAGTAGAAATTCAATTTGCAAGGTTGAAACTTAGTTTGCAAAGTAAAAGCTCAATTTTCAAAGAAGAAGTTTTATTCTGCCATGTAAATTGATTTTGCAAGAGTTAACTAACCTTGCAAAATAACATAAATAACTTGCAAAATAGAAATAAAATTTAATCTTGCAAGGCCGACATTAAATTTGCAGAGTAAAATAAATCTTTGCTAAGCTATAAATTAAATTTGAAATGCACTTTGCAAAGATATGCTAACTTAAATAAATAAATTCTTGCAAACATAACAAGAAAAACCCCCTTTCCATCGCCCCAAAACTGCTGTGACCAGCCCTTTTCCATGGTTGCAACCACCGACTCCGGCGACCCGCGTCGCCGGCGACTCACCCCCGACAGACCACCACACTACCATCTACCAAGACAACCCACCCAAACACCCACAATAAGCACCCTAAACACACCTAAAACAGCAGGCCAAACACCCGGAAACAGCAGCTCAATCGCCCAGAAAAACAGACCAAACGCACAGAAAAACAGGCTGATTTGTAAAATTTGTAGTAAATCGTATCATACTCGTAAACTTGCATGGTAAATTTCTACATGTCCTTAAAAGCTTGTACTATAAGCTGGTAAAATATAGTACACACAGGTGAAGTTTACAACTTAGGAGAAGGTTCCAATCAGACCCGAAAACAGGTCACGTTTGGTCAGAAAATCGCATCTTCTTAGAAAATTCATAGTAAATCGAATTTAACTCCAAATCTTCTGAAATTTTACCCACATAATATTGACTCGATGAACTTGATATTAGTAAAAGGGTTTAGTCTAATTCAACTTCTACAAGTGCAAAAAAGTTAAAAAACAGGCCTGCAAATACGATATTTTCCAGCATATGTACCACTTTACATATTCAAGCAAATTATAAACATAAAATTCTCAACCTAATGCCCTAGAACATCTTCGGACTTTCTAAAATATGTTAATATAACCAAGAAAGGATAGCAAAATCTCAAAGGAAGAGAAAGGTAAAGAACGCAAAGTAGAGAAAGAATAAAAGGGATGGAAGGTCATATCTTTTGGCCGCCTATTTGCGGCGAAGACTACGGTCGGAGAAGAGATCAGGCCAGGTCTGTGACAGGCTCTTTATCGGCTTCAACTAAGTGTAAAAACCGATCAAAAAGGAGGAGTGGTGGCTGCGACAGCCTCGGCGGCAGCAGCACAGCGGGAAGACAGCAGTGGCAGCATCGTAGCAGCAGCAGCAACGGCAGCGACGTAGCAGCAACAGCAAGGCAGCAACAGCAACGACGTGGCTGCAGCATTGAGGTAGCAGCGGCAGAAACTAAGCAGCAGGGAGAGGGAGAGAGAGAGAGAGAGATAGAGAGCTGGAGACGTGAGAGAGAGAAAAATGGAGAAGGAGAATGTATGTGCGTGTATGCCTCTTGCTTTTTCTCCACTTGTAAACATGAGTCACAGAAGATGTGTTGCTTAATTTTGGTGAGGAGAGAGAGAGAGAGAGAGAGCTATCGAGAGAAAGAGATGGAGAGGGATAGGAAAAAAATATACCGTGAAAGGGAGAGACTCGAGCGAGAGGAAAAAAAAACGGGAAGAAAGGAAGCTGTGAAGAATTAAAGTGCTGCACCCCTTTCTCTTATTACCTTCCCCCCTTTTTCACACACAAACCAGATTAGTTGCTATGTGTCACAACCAAGGAAAAGAAGCAGGTGGTGGCGAAAGTTGGAAAGAATGAGCAAGCACGGAATTAAAATGTTTTTCCTTTTTCTTAATTAATTAGTTACTTGAACTATTTAACCATTTACTGCATATATTAACTTAGTCTTTTATCTTAATTAATTAAGTAGATACACACACATATATATATATATATATATATATATATATTATACTTTAACTATTTAATTTGGGTGTGATATCGCTCCGATCTGACGCTCTTGTTCTTCAATCCAAAAACTCGAAATCTTGAATCCGATGACCTGCAAAACAAACACCGGGAGGGGTTCCCGGCGATGGGACTCCGACGCTCAAGTCAATAGGGTTGCTAATCAAATTTCTCGAATAGTGTATGCGTGTGTGTTTTTTTGTATCTGTGCATGAGAAAAAATAAAGAACGAATATAAGAGGTATATATATACTTCCTGGAATACATGTTAGTTGAGATTCATCCCACAAAATATGTAATATGAGCTACCGGTTCTGCAAAAATAGTGGTTAGTTAGATTCAAAACCTATTCGCCACTTTTCACCGTTAATCAGTTCGTCGATATAACTCCAAGCTGAATCAGTTCACATTTCATCAGTTCGATCATAAGGTTGTAGAACATTTTGTTTTGCTTCATCGCATATCAGTTTGTCATCGTGTTCCATAACTAATTCGGTTCGTCATCGTACCTCACAACTGCATTAGCTCCCGTTTCCTCAGTTCGATCCGTAGGCTACCGAACAACTTGTTTCTTTAGACTCTTCAAATACATTGACTTTGCTTTCATCTCGGTTTCCAAGAGAAGAACTCGGATTGACTCAGTTCGACCATATCAAGTACTCCCCCCCTTCGAAGTGCGTGTTTACACGCACTAAAGTAGTTCTCTAACGTATTAATCGAACACTTGACGCGCCTTTCCAAGGCGAGACGTCTTTTCAATTGCGTCAATCCCTTCTACGTGACACGTGGCAGGATAGAGTTCCCGCCTAGTGTCTTTTTGTCTTCCACCGTTGGATTTCATCGCATCTAACGGCTGGGAGTTCGCGACCTTTCACTTTTTTCCCCCAAAAAACCGAGAAATCCTCCCTATATATATGTCCTTCATTTGGTCAAAAAGCCTTCCTACCACAAATCACTGTAGCTTCTCTTCTCCAATTTTTCTCTCATCAATCAAGGGTTTTCTTCTTCGATTCCTAGGTTTCTTCAATCATCCCAGGTACCCATCTTCTTCTCCCTTATCATCATATTTCAAATGGCATCTTCCAGTCCAGCGATTCATGTTCTTAAAAAGTCTAGGTGAAAAACCGTAGATACGATGTTTTCTTCCACAAAAACCACTCAAACTCATTTAACCCTCCTTAGTTCGCTCTTGGTGGGCGGTTATTCTGTAGCAATTCCTAGCCCAGAAGACCGACCCTATCGAGCTCCCCCCGGTCATCAGACATGGTTTCTGAAACATGTCACTCTGGGATTAATTCCCCCTATCCACCCTTTTTTCTTAGAAATTGGTTCGACCTTTGGGATATGTCCGAACCAACTCCACCCAAATTCTATTAGCTATATAGTTTCTTTCTATATGGTGTGTAAATGGATGGGAGTCGAACCAACGGCCGAACGGTTTCGGTTCTACTTTGTTTTAAAAAATTCAAACATCTTTTGTTTTTATTTAAGCCCTCGTAGTGGAGAGAGGCGAGCTTCGTTTTTATCTTCTGGGGACGAGAAAATCAGTTCCTGGGAAAAATATTACTTTTATATTTGTGGGCCAGCGAAGCAACCCTTTGGTTCGCTCCCTTGGGCTCAAATTTCGACTCAAACAGATCCTCCCCCTCGAGCTGATTATCAGATCGGTCTTCTAAACGAAATATTTTCAAAGGGGTGGTTTGATACCGTGCAATTAAGCTCTTGTGAATCATTGCTGACGTTCTGGGGGTTCTACCCAAACAGCCACGTTTCTTCTCGATTCGATCTAGGTCGATTTTTGTATTCTTGTCGTTTTTCGCGCTAGTTCGCATTGTTTGGGTGCGTGATAATTTACTCAAATTATTTCTTTTTGCAGATAGGAAGAAGAACCGATTTTTCAGCTTCGCGGATGAGATCCTTGATGAAGAGAGAACTTCATACTCACCCTCGTAGCATGGGGTGAACATCGACTTGGCTGCGGCCTTCAAGCAGATGGAAGAAACTCGTCTCGTTGAACTGGCCAACAAAACTCCTAGTTCAACTGAGCATATGATCCAGGAAGAAGAGGGCATTCTCCCCGAGAGATCGGAATCCACCTTGTTAATCATGCTGTCAACTGTTAAAGCCCCCGTCAGTTCGACTCCACCCAGTTCTCGTCTGTCTGAGCCTGTCGATCTGACCGAAGAGATTGCAGGAGGGGTGTCGAAGACTACGTCTTCCCTCCAAAGGAAGAAAATGTGGTCTACTAGCTCGCGCCAGTCCGCAAACAAGAAACAGAAAACAATTGAGGGGCCGCCAGTTAGTTCGGAGGTTTCGAGAGATGTAGCCGTTCAGAGTGGGAACACAGCAGAGGGTGAGGAGAATGTTGAGAAAAAAGAGATAAGGCTAAATCTTACTCGCTTGATGAATGCGAGGAAGTTTTTTGAAGGTTTAAGTAAAAGGGCTCTTCGCCGGCTGGACAAAGCACATGAGTATCGCCATATGGTGCAGGAAAAAGAAGATGAAAAGAAGACTTTAGAGAGCGACCTGATACTTCATAATGGAAAGGTCAACGAGTTGTCCGCTCGGCTGGAGCAATGTGAGGTTGAGTTGGCAATGGCCCGATTAGAAATATCCAAAGGGCAAGAACTGCTATTGGCCAAGGAAAAGTTCGCCATGGAAAAACAGAAAAACCTCATTCTCGTAGAGGCAGAGAATCGAAAGCCGAGGGAGGAAATTGAGCAGGAAAAACAAAGGCTGAGGGAGGAACTGGAGCAGGAAAAACGACTAAAGGCTTAGTTCGGGGAAAAGATGAGGATAGCTGGGGTGAAGGACGGTTATCAACAATTCGCTTAGAGTCCTGAAATGGAGTTAATAGTCGAGGAGTATCGGGATAGAGGTTTCCGCCGCTTATGGAGTTCAGTTCTTTTCCTATCCAAAGCTGCCCCTATGGCCGAAGCCTATTTCCGGGAGGGTGTTCGTTTATGCCAGGAGGAGGTGACGGAAACTATGCCCGAGTCCCAGCTCCAATTCCGTCTTTCTTTGCTGGGTAAAAAGTTGCAGCAATCCTTCCCGATTCCCTCCGGTTGGCAAGGGGATCCGAACGAAGATGTCGATGCCAAATGGTGGGCAGGACTTCTACAACAGGCCATTTCAGAGGTTCTTCCAAGTACCAGTTCGACTACTCAACTGGAGGAAGCAACTTCAAATCTAATCGCGGATCTTCCTGAAGAGATGTTCGATCTTCCTGTACCACCGACCTCCACTACTGATCCATCAGTCCTCCCAGCTCCTTCTGAGGAACCATCTGCTGATACTTTGTGAAATTTCCTTATATTTTTTGTCTGGAAATACTTTGTATCTTTTGCAAACAATCTATCGAACTTCCTCCTATTACGACTTTTTCCAATCATATATCAATCTTCAATCTGTTTGATTGTAAGTATAAGGTACTCAGATCATTAAAACTTTATCAACAAACTAATGAACCATAGGATATATAAGTATACCTATCAGTTCGCCTAGTCAGCACATTCCGATGAATGTTTTAGTTCGCTTAGTCAGTACGTTTCGAGGGAATGTTTTCAGTTCGTTCAATCAGACATTCCGAGGGAATGTGATACTTCGCTTAATCAGTACATTCCAAGGGAATGTGTTACTTCGCTTAATCAGTACATTCCGAGGGAACGTTCTAGTTCGTTTAATCAGACATTCCGAGGGAATGTGATACTTCGCTTAATCAAGACATTCCGAGGGAATGTGTTGGTTCGCTTAATCAGGACATTCTGAGGGAATGTGTTAGTTAGCTTAATCAGGAAGTACGAAAGTAATATAGAATAAAACAGAAAAAAGAAAGGCACAACGATTTAACGTGGTTCGGTCAAATCCACCAAGGCGTCTGATTGTCTTAACACCATATCTCCTACTTGGAATTCTCTTTTTCGAACTTTCTTATGAAACGTTGCTTGAATGTGCCTTTTATAGAGTTCATGTCGAATTCGGGCTTCCTCCCTCAGTTCGTCTAAAAACATCAAATTGGTTCTGATCAACTCCTCATTTTCTTGTGGTTCGAAATTGGTGATCCGCAAAGCTTCTCCTTGGATTTCCGTTGGAACTACTGCTTCCATTCCGAATGTCAAACTAAAAGGACTCTCTCCCGTTGTTGACCTAGCTGTTGTTCGGTAAGCCCACAACACCGATGGTAGTTCATCTACCCAGTTCGACTTCTCAGACTCGAGCCACTTTTTTAGTCCATCCACTATGATCCGGTTCACTACTTCGACCTGCTCGTTTGCTTACGGATGTGCAACTGCAGTAAACACTTGTACAATTTTCATCTTTTCGCACCATCCAGTGATTTTTTTTCCTCGGAACTGAGCTCCATTGTCCGACACCAAAATTCTTGGCAAACCAAACCTGCAACAAATATTCTTCCAGACAAAGCGAATCATGTCAACTTCAGTAATTTTGACTAAAGGTTCGTCTTTGACCCATTTGGTGAAGTAATCCACTGCTACTACAAAAAATTGTTTACTTCCTCTGGTTTTCACAAAAGGACCGACTATGTCGATTCCCCATCTGGCGAAGGGACAGGGCGAACAAGTAGTTAACATATCTGTGGCTAGTGTGTGGATCCGCCATCCATGTTTCTGACAAGATTCACACTTTCTAACTAGCTCCTTAGCATCATTCTTCATCGTGGGCCAATAAAAGCCAGCTCGTACCACCTTCCGAGCTAAAGCTCTTGCTCCTGAATGTTCGGCACATCCTCCTTCATGAGCTTCTTTTAAGACCTTAATCCCTTCCTTTTGAGATAAGCATCTTGCATCCGTTGGTAAAAAGGTTTTTCTGTATAACAGTCCGTCAATGACATAATAGAATCGAACTTGCCTCTCTAACCTTTCTAATTCCTATGTTGTTCCTTCCTTTTTGCCTTCCAAAAAATGCAAAAAAGGAGTTCTCCAATCGGGCTCTGCCTTGTCAACATTCATAACTTCATTCTCTCTCCCAACGCCCATCATAGTTATACTTCTTTACGAACAGTCTCGTAATGAACTGCCTATTTTTGATAAAAAAAATCCATCTTCTCATTTTCACCTCTAGGAATCTGTTCAATCTGAAGCTTCTCAAACCTATTCTCCATATCTTTGATTTTGTCCACATAGGAAATCATCCTGTCTTCTTTGACTTCACATTCATTTTGGAGTTGTTGTATTACCAACTGTGAATCTGATTTCACTATTAAGTGGCATGTTCCAGCCTGTTCGGCTATCTTCAAGCCCTGTAAAAAAGTTTCATACTATGCTTCATTGTTAGACGCTTTGAACAAGAATTTTATGGCAAATTGTAACTCATCTTTTTCCGGACTGATTAACAATATTCCAGTTCCGGCTCCTTGACGAGATGAGGATCCGTCTATGAACAATTCCCATTCCTTCTTTTCTTGTGCTCTGGTTGTTTCTTGAATAAAGTCCGACAAGGCCTGACCTTTAATAGCTGTTCGAGGCTCATACTTGATGTCAAATTGACCCAGTTCGACTGCCCATTTGACTAATCTTCCAGATGCCTCAGGCTTCCCCAAAACAACACTCAACGGATGATCAGTTTGCACTGTTATCGAATAACCCAAAAGGTATGGCCGCAATCTCCTGGCTGCAGTAACTAATGCATAGGCCACCTTTTCAATCTCAGTATACCGCACTTCGGCCCCTTGAAGAACTTTACTGACGAAGTAGACAGAGAACTGGTCATTTCCTTCTTCTCGCACAAGAACCGAACTGACAGATTCTTCAACAATTGCCAAGTATACCAGCAGTGGTCCTCCTTGAATCGGCTGCTTCAATAGCGGAAGTGAAGAAAGGAAAACTTTTAAATCGTCAAACGCCTTCTGACATTGTTCGTTCCAGCCGAACTGATCACTTCTTCTGAGGACTTTGAAGAAAGGCAATCCTTTATCCGCTAACCTTGATATAAACCTGCTTAGCTCAACAACCCGACCAGTTAAAACCTGCATCTCTTTTATGGTTCGAGGAGGAGACATATCTTAGATAGCTCAAATCTTGCTTGGATTAACTTCGATTCCCCTCTCAGTAACCATATATCCCAGAAATTTTCCTGTTTTTACTCCAAACGAGCACTTTGATGGATTCAAGCGCATTTCATGCCTTCGAATAGTCGTCATAGTTTCTCTTAAGTCTGCTGCATGAGTGTTCGCCTGAACACTTTTCACCAACATGTCATCCACATAAGCTTCCATATTACGCACTAATTGATGCTTGAACATCTTATCCACCATCCTTTGATAAGTAGCTCTTGCATTCTTTAAACCAAACGACATCACTGTGTAACAGTATGTTCCTGATGAAGTGATGAAAGCAACTTTGGGCTTATCTTTCGGATGTAACAGGATCTGATGATATCCTTGTGCAGTATCCATCATGCTGAGTAGTTCACAACCAGCAGTTGAGTCCACCAATTTATCAATTCGAGTGAGCGGGTAATGATCCTTTGGACAAGCTTTGTTTAGATCTCGGAAATCGATACACATCCGCCATTTGTTTCCAGGTTTAGGCACTAACACCACGTTAGTCAACCATTGAGGGTATTGGATCTTCTCAATGTGCCCTATCTCCAGCAACTTCTGAACTTCTCTTTCTATTATCTCGTTTTGCTCGTCACCAAAGTGCCTCAACTTTTGTTTGATTGGTCGAGCTTCGGGCTTAATATCTAGCTGATGAACCGCTATATCTGGGTTTTACCCTTCATATCTTCCGACTTCCATGCAAATAGATCCACATTCTCTTTTAATACCTGTACTATCTCGCTTCGGTTTGGTTCAGCCAAATGACTGCCAATACGAACTACATGTCCAGGTTGTTCTGAGATTAATTCGATGCTCATCAATTCCCCTTCTTCAAACTCCGCTGTGTTCGCCTCTCGCCCTTTCTTCTGACTATACTCCCTTTCTTTATCAGCTTCAGTTTTCTGTTCAGCCTTTCGTTTTTGGGATTCTGACTGGTGAACAACTGTAACATAACAACGCCGAGCTGTCTGCTAATTGCCGTGGACTACTCCCACTCCTACCGTCCGTCCTTTCTCATTTTCTACTCGGAAGTTCAACATCAAATGAGCTGGTGAGATAACAGCTACATAAGTACTTAATGAAGGACGTCCTAAAATCACGTTATACTGTGAAGGTGCATCTACCAATAAAAAAGTTATTGTCTTATTCTGCCTCAATTCCTTTTCTCCTAAAACCATGGGCAACTGTATCTTGCCAAATATTGTCACAACTTCTCCCGAAAACCCATAAAGGGAAGTTTCCACCGATTTCACTTCGACTAACGATCTCATCTTCCTAAAACAGTCCATGAACATGATGTCCACCGAACTGCCTGTATCCACGAATATCCTCTCGACGTTAAAACCCCCAATCTCAGTCGCAATCACCATAGCATCGAACTGTGGACTCTGGATGGCTACTTTCTCCTGAGCTCCAAACTTTACTACTACTTTGTTGAAAATCGTCTGAACCTCGTCCCCCTTCTGTCGAACTGAATTCAGTCAGCTCCTCTTTATCTGATATAGACAGCGGTTGAGAGGTTACCTCTTTTTCATCATTGTCCTCTTAGATGTTTGCCATCAGACATATCAGTGCTTCTTCATCAGAAGATGAGGTTTCAGTGTCGCTGTCAGAGGATTCTACGGCTTTCAGTATCTCCTTTGAGACTGCTGTATCCTTGGCTTTTTTCCATTTCTCCAATGAGAGCTCGAAACTTGTACATATCCTTTCTTTTCTTTTATTTCCTCTGTTCTCTCTCTCTCCTTCTGGATATTTGTGCACTGTTGGGTGTGGACTGTTTTTGGCATAATGTCCAAGCTTCCTACAGTTATAGCATAAATCAAGGTCAGTTATATTTGAGCGTGGAGAGGGGGATACTTGAGGAGGTGGATGACTTCTTCTGAAGTCATTTCTTTTGTTGAGGTTGATGTTGTTGTTGTTGTTCTTCATGAATCTTCTAAATTTCTTTAGAAGAAGAGCCATATCTTCTTTAGTGTCTTCAGCTGCAACTTCTGATTGCTTGCTGCAACTGGTAGTTGTTTTATCTTTAGGTCCTCTAGCAATTAGCGCTGTAACTTTGGAGCTTGATTCTTCTGACTCTTTTCTCTGTCTGTTGATATCGTATTCAAATGCTTTGAGGTCGGACAATAGATCAAATGTACTCATGGATTTCAAATCCATGGACACTCTCATGGCAGTGGTCTTACTATCCCACTCCACTGGCAGGGCTCTAAGCACTTTCATGTTTTTCTCCTTTTGAGTGTAGTGCTTGCCCAGAGCTTCTAGTTCATTCACAATGGATGTGAATCTTAAATCTAGTTGCTCAAGAGTCTCTTCATTCTTCATCTCAAAGAGCTCAAATAGTTGGGTGGCGTTGGAGATCTTATTATCTTTAGTGAGTTCTGTCCCCTCATATATTTGTTCCAACTTTTCCCAAATTTCCTTGGACGTTCTGCAAGTTTTGACTTTGCTGAATGTGCCTTTATCCAAGGTGATGAATAGAGCATTCTTGGCCACGTTGTCTAGGTTGGCTCTCTTTCTGTCTTCATTGTTCCATTCTTGTCTTGGTTTGACCAGGAAGTTGGGTGGTGGTTGTGCTCCTTCTTCCATCTCTCTAACGAACATGGGATTCACCTTCATGGGGATAATTGGTCCTTCGGTGATGACTGTCCACATCTCATCATTCATCACTGAAAGATGTGCCTGCATTCTTACCTTCCAATCGTCATATTCCTCTATGGAAAACATGAGTAACTTGTGACTAGAAGAATCCATGATATGTTGTAAGAATGAGATTTTAGGATGCAGAGAAAAACAATGAGACAAAGGTGGATCTGGGTAAGTGACCAGACAAGTTGGCTTTTAACCCAACTGGCTCTGATACCACTTGTTGATCCCAAGTGGTGTCCGAGGTTCAGAGGGGGGGTGAATGGACCTTGGTCGATTTTTAAAATCTGTTAAAACTTTACTGTTCTGCAAGTTACTTGAACTTACAGCGCCAGTCAATTACTGCTTACAGCACTAGGATGCAGTGCTGCACACTGTAACTTAGAGTTTTATGCGCAGCGGAAAAATAAAGGTTTTAAGACACAAGGCTGGTTTTCTCAAATATGATCTTTTTCAAAACGTTTTATGCTTATGACAGAGATATATATAAAAGGTAAAGCGCAGATAAGAAAGCAATAAAACACTTATGGCTTATAGTGGTTCGAAGGTGGTGTAACCCTTTTACGTCCACTCTACTGCTACCTCGAGCAGGAACTTCGTTAAGCAAGATTGGTTTACAGGACACTCCTAACAATCTATCAACTTACAAAGTTAACCACCTACTAGAGTCCAGAGATCACACAACAACTGCAAACTCTAAAGGCTAACCCACACAGGGTTCCACACTCCCACACAGGGAAGCTGTCTAACACTTAGACAACTATACAAACAGCAAGGATTTCTCCTATCAACTGTTCGACACCTAAAACAACCTATGCATATAGCAACAAGGTTAAAAAGTATATCGATTTGTTCTTCAATTGGTGCGGTGAAGTGGGCTTCTGAATCCTGTAAAGGATCTTTCAACTTTGAACTAACTTCACTTCACAGAGGTTGAGTGACTGAAACTGAGAGTAGACTAGAAATATAACTTCAATGCTTGAGAGTATTCGCTTAATTCTTCAGTAATCCAGTTGTTCAGTAGTCAGTTTCAGGGTTACTTAACCTCTATTTATATTTGTAGAAAAGATATCCGTTGAAGGAGATATCTCTCATTTTGAATCTTTGAGTATTTGATCAAAGACATGGCTTGCATTTAATGCGACTTGACTCTTCTTTCTGAAGCATTTAATGCGACTTGACTTTTCTTTCTGGAGCATTCAATGAGGTGGTTGCGGCTCGCAGCTTTCTATGGCACGTCAGTCCACGTGGCGTCATGGCATTGGCTCCGTGTCTGCAACTTTGATCTTCTCTGGAACGGTTCTATTTATCCTTGATTGCATCTTCGTTCCTCGTACTGCATTTATCTTTTCTCAGATTGCAGGATACTTATTCTGTTTGTCAATGGCGTTTGCTGTAATGCTGTAACTGCTTTCTTGCAGTGTTGTTGTATCTGTTTTTTTGCAGTGGCTTCATTCTGAAATCTTTAATACAACATTGTATGCATGTGTACTTCCATCTTTCTGTAACAAGACTCAATCATATTCTATGTTTTCACTTAAACATTGTGAAAAGATGGAGTACTTATACTTCCTATTACATTCTTGGTTTGTCTCATCAAAATCTAAACATTGAAATCTCAACAAAAGATTAAAAATAAACTCGAAAATCAATTCTACACGTGTATTTACTTGTTATGTCAAAGCCATTTACCTATTACTACCGATAAATGAGTATTTTCAACAACAAACATAAATATGAGATATTATTAAAAACTCAAAAAATTAAAGGATAAGATCATAATTAAAGGTTATATATAGGATATTTTCACCAATTTTCTATTACATAATCATATAAATAGGCCCACCTAGTGGTGCTCAACTGGTTCGAACTGATTGTTCAGGGAACTGGCTAAGGTGGAATTGGAACCGAACCGTGGCGCTGTCGGTTCCAGTTCTAGTTCGGAAACCGCCGGTTTAACCGAAATCAGTGATTCAAACGGTTTTTTTTACACGACCCGGGAGCTGGTGGCACGGCCCGGCCCAACTTTCTATGTTTGGTGACCTGGGCCGAATTTTTTCTTTATTTTTTGCATTATTAAATTTTTGTGCAATAATTTTAGATTTCTAATAAAGTCTCAAGTCTAAACTGAGTAATATAATTTTTAAATTAATAAAATACAATTTATATATAGAATAAAATACAATCATAACAACTAATAAGTACAAGTACAACATTGCAACTTAAGATTTTCAAAAAATTACAATAAAACATAATACAACTTAAGTTTACAAGATTAAAATGATTGAAAATTACAATTATGAATTAAAAAAATATTACAACTCAATATATTACAATCATGAATCATACTATAATATTGAAGACTTGAAGTTAAAAAAACACAACTTTTTCATCTTTGTATAAAATAAATTAAAACTTGAAAAAAAAAATTGAAAGAGCTTGAGTTTCATTCTAAGTTTGGAAGTTACACTTCCAAACTTAGAATGAAATTGTCTACGTATCCTTGTCAAAATTAAGGAAGCAAAGCTCATGTAGTTTTCTTATCTAAACATACTTTCATTCGTCAACATTGGTTCCAATGGAGGAGGGTGTGTTTGAATTGTTGACGGTTATTTGCTCTCACTCAATCTTCAAGAAGAGTTATGTTTTGTACATTCTCTTTCGTCAATTTTAATCTTCTTGAATTCAACATATAACCTCCTTTGCTAAATGCATGTTCTACGACAACGGTTGAGACGGGACTTACAAATATATCTTTTGCAATAATTGTTAAAATAGGATAAATGGTAGTCCTTCTTGACCACCACTTCAATAGATCTAAATGATTTTCAAATAAAATTTGTTCAAAAGTAGCACCTAAATATGAATTTAATTCTTGACAAGGTGTAGAACCTCTAGCTCATTTTTGTGTTCTAATATCATAAAAATTGTAAAATTGACTAAGAGTCGGAGCCGGAACAAAACTAGATGAAGAAGAGGAATGACTACTACCTCCTACATTTTGATTACCTACTACATCATCACTAGAATCATCAAACAATACTTTATATTCTTTAAACAATTCGATTAGTCATTGTTTAACTTTACCAACAACTTCAATAGGATTAGGAACATAATAAACTTCATCAT
The DNA here is from genome assembly GCA_946896805.1 of Scutellaria galericulata. Classification (NCBI taxonomy): domain Eukaryota; kingdom Viridiplantae; phylum Streptophyta; class Magnoliopsida; order Lamiales; family Lamiaceae; genus Scutellaria; species Scutellaria galericulata. The sequence continues at coordinate 7,137,976 of OX335793.1, read as the reverse complement.
ATTCTCCCATTAGCAAATTTGGTAACAATGCATTATAATACATTTTTAATAATTTTTCTAAGCCATCTTCTCTAATTCTAGGATCTAATAATTTAGCACATAAAAATAAATGGGGTATCTCATGAAAATATTTTAACCATTTCAATTTCATCAATATAATTGTATCTCCTAAAATAGGACATGTTGAATACTCATTAAAAATAAAAGCAATTTTTACACAATGATCTAAAATTAATGGAGAAGTAGGATAATAACAACCGGATAATTCCCTAGTTGCCTTCTCAAAATTTTTTAAAAGTTGAATTAAATTAAGACATGCATCCTATGAATTTTCAAATAAAATAATGGCATCATGTGGATTTTCCATATAAAATTGACAAAGCCTGTGTCTATAATCATAAGAATCTTGAAGCATGTAATATGTAGAATTCTAACGATGTTGCACATCGATTACAAAATTTTTAACTTCCATTCTGTTTTTCTTACAAAACTTAACCAATTTTTTATGATATGTCGTAGATCTAGCAATTTCATGAATTGCCTCTTTAATAAATTTAATATTATTGTCTAATGATTCTAAGCCATCTTGAACACATAAGTTTAAACAATGACACATACAACGAATATGAAAAAAATTACCTTGAATTGGAGGTTTACAAATTTCAATAAGTGAATGTAAACTAGCCGTATTACCACTAGCATTATCAAATCCAATGGAAAATATTTTCCCTACTATACCATAATCATTTAAAATATGAATATTTTTTTGTGTAATGTATATAGCCGAATGTCTTTCATCAAAATCAATATATGCAATTAAACGTTATTCTATGTTCCATGCATCATCTATCCAATGATAAGTAATACACATATAATCATGTAACTTATAAGGATCCTTCCAAATATCACTACATATAGAAAGTTTTTGTTTTAAAATTTTAAATTTTCAATTAATTTATATTTATACTCTCCTACTATTTTTTCTATATCCCATGTTATGATGTTTCTAAATATTTTTCTACTACTAGGTTGTAAGTAAGTGTTAGTATATTTTTCAAAGCTATCATCACAAGAAAATTGAAATGGAAGATGTTTTTCGGTAATTTATTCGACTACGCCTCTCCTATGGTTCAATTGACTAAATTTAAAAATAAGAGAATGCATACCTAAACCTTGAAAAGAATCGGTATATCCCTGAATTTGTATTTGAGATCGATCATTCCCAATCTTGTCGGATGCTTCTTCAATATATGATTGTTGAACGTTTCGTAGCCCCCTCCATGCTTGAATTTGTAGTTTTTTCCACAATGGTTACACATGACATTATAATCAACAGTGCTATTCGATACTTTCTCCTTCTTAAAATGAACGGAGAAAATATCACTTCGAAGAGTAGAAGGTGCTCTAGTGGTGCGTGTCTTATTCTCGCTCTCTTGTGTTGCTCTCCTAGGCACCTCCTCTTCTTCTTCTTCGGCAAAGGCGACGGCGGTATTAGGGCCTAAAGTGGCCTCCAAATCATCTTGACTCCATTGAATAAGAATCAATGATTCATCATCATCTTACAAAGATCATGGTGGTGGCATAAGACAATTTTTTTTTCCATGAGATGAAACGGTGGAAGAAGAAGTACCTCTTCTAGATTTTTTTTTTTTGAAGAGAATGAAAATAGAATTGATTCAATTGAAGAAGAAAAAAATTTAGAACTAGAAGAAGAAGAAGTGTAGAAGAAAATGATATAGAATAGCACTAGAAGACTAAATATAACAAGTGATGATGAATTGAAAAATTGATGAAACAATCAAAGTGTGAGCTTGAGAGTTGAGAGAGAGATTGATTCAAGAATGGATGAAATTGACAAAGAATTAATGTGCAATTCACAAAGGAGATAAGGGGTATTTTATATTCATAAAAAAAAAATATTCAGGCCGATTCGAACCGTTGGTTTCGGTTCGATTAAACGGGCGGTTCGTGCAATCTCGGTCGGCCATCATCAACAGTCATTTAATCTTGACCGTTGATTGAATTCGAAATCCAAACCGCCGATTCAACCGGCTGTTCAACCACCGGTTCACAAACGGCTACTTTTTCCCGGCCGTTGATCACATTAATGGCTAGTTGATCACGACAATACACATGGCATCATCAATAAAAAAAAATTATGTGAACCGCTGGTTGGAACCGGCTGTTAAATAGGCGGTTTAATTCAAAAATGGGACAAATCGAAACCGAACCGGCAAACTGCGGTTCGTGATTTTGGTTTTGAACCGAAATCGGGTCAACGGTTTTCCGAACCATTGACCCTGATTTGGTTCCGATTTTCCGAATCGATTGAACCACTCTCCAGAGCAATTAATGACCCAACCAAACAATTAATGGTCCAAATGCAACAAAATATTACTCCATAATTCAATATAAACTACTATTGTAAACAGAAATATATCAAAAATAAAATCATTAAATTCAAATTCAAATATATAGAGGTTAATGGGATGACATCTTTATAAAAGTATTTTAAGGCATGTACGGGTAGAGAAAAAAAAAATATATATATATACACACAAATATAAAGCACTACAATAAAAATGCACAACAACACCATAGGAATTACAACACATTTATGCATTTTCTGTTGTTGTTATCATATTTACAACACTTTTGAGAAAAAGTGTTGTCATTGTGCGAAAAAATAGCTCAACGACAACACTTTTTATGTACCATTGTCTTTGAGCAGATTTTTTCGCACAACGACAACGGTTTGGACAACGGAATACTCTTACCACTGTGGTTGAGCTATTTTTTCTCACAACGACAACGACAAAAATAGCCGTTGTAAAGTAGCGTTGTGGTTGTGTGAAAAGTGCACTCAACGATAACTATTGAGACAACAAATTTATTATACCGTTGTGCATTTTTTTCACGTAATGACAACAATTGGGACACGTGTTTATTATACCGTTGTCAATGTGCGTTTTTTCTCACTTAATGACAACAATTGAAAACACCTGTTGTAAAGTATAGTTATAAATATTTATAATTTAAGAATGGTTTAATTTAAATAAAACATAATAATATAAAAAACTTATAATAACATATTAAACCTTAAATTATTTTTTAAAAATAAAAAAGCATACATATAATTATATATCAACACAGAAAATTGATTATATAATAATACAAAAATTATAAATTCTTTTAAAATATAATTAATTCATAAATTATGAATTATTTTGTAAAATAGAAGGAAAAATAAAATGAATTTGGTTATAAAATAATACAAAAATTTAAAATTATGTTATAAAATAAAAAAATATATAAACAATATTTAAGAAAATATAAAAAAATTCACTCAGGGTGAATTGAACCGAGACCTTCCACTAGCATCAACCATTAGGGTACTTCTCCCAAATCTCCCAGATCCGCCGCCGTCAACTTCTTCTTCTCCTCCGTCCGCCGCCGTCGCCCTCATCTATCTCGCCGACCTCCTCTCCGCCTCCGTCACCCACATTATTCACCGTCGAAGGTCATTATCACGAAGGAAAGAGAAGAGAGAGAAGAAATCTGATTACTTTGACCGGAGCCGCTGCTCTTCTCGCCGTTGCCGTCAACTTCACCGTCACTTCCCTCAAAACACGCTTCAAGATCGCAAGAGAAAAGGTAAATACTTCACACACACACACACGGTGTTTTCTGTGTGTATGCACCTCTCAATGGTTTTAACACATTCTCTAGTTTTTATGCTGACAAGCTCATGCTGTCGAAGAATTGATCTTAAAAGAGCAATTCAACATCAATGAAACAACCAATCGATGCTCATAGCAACTCCCTACAAAATCTTGAAAACTCAAACGACAACTGCGACCCAGCTGTTCAACGTTGTACTTCATCTTTTATCATACATGAAGATTTTAAGGTTGAACAGAAACAGCAAAAAGAAGAACATGATGATGACGAAGATGTATTGAGAAGGCTTTTGTTACCTAATGTGGATGAATTGCCCGAAACTCCTCATTCTGCAGTTGAAACCAATTTTACAACTTATTTTGCGCCGGGTACTGTGGAAATTCTAATGTATTGTAGCTTGGTTTACTGATTTTTAGGTTTTTTTTAATTAATTTTAAAAATTAAAATTTCAGATTTAATGAAGCCTGGACATGATCAGTATATTCATCGTCACGCCAATGGGTATGTGTATGATTCTTAATGTGTTGATGTGTTTTAGCATGCACAATTAATTATTCAAGAGGAATAAACGGCTCTGACTGATAGGCTGTGTGTGATTGGTTTGGCCCCTCATCATCTGGCATTTAAGGACAAAGGGGGAATAGTTTCAGTCGATTTTAATGTGGGGAAATCCGACCGTAGTGGAATTAAAGTGACTGGAAAGCGTAAAAGGGTGAGATTTTTTGTTTCTTTAACCAGTTCTTAGACTTTTGATTTCATGTGGTCAAGTGTTTTATCATTTTTTTTATGTAGTGGTTTTTGGTTTTGATGGTTTTGTTTTGCAGAATGCACAGCATTTTGAATCTAATACAGCATTATGTAAAGTGTGCACTGGGGATGCTTCTTACATAGTGAGGTCGAAATTGTCTTGCTGTTTCGGTGTTTCCTTTATATATGTGGTGGTCCTTGTTTTGTTATCTTATGATGTTCATTACTCTTTCAGGTGCTGTGTAAAAGGATCTCTATTGGAAGTGAATGACAGGTTAATCAAGCAACCGGAATTGCTTAATGAAATGGTAGGTGATCAAATGTCGTATTTGATGTTTTCTTACCACATTCATACTTTGAAGTCATGCTCATGTTTAATCACTGTTTGTTTAAAATGAATTGCCATGTTGTACTGAGTGGTTATGCTGTTGATTAATGATGGTTACATTCTAACACAATATCATCAGAACTTCTTATCAATAATCCTTGCGTGGCATAAAACAAATTTCAGCTAAGCAACATGCATATGATCATAGCTAATGAACAATATTTTACATAGTGTTCAACTCATCCATGTTTACCCGTGTCTTTCCCCCCTTGGATGGAGTGGAGGTGGGGGTAGCTTGGTGATACATTTGATCTCCGTTATTAAGTTGAACAAGAGTTCATAGAAACTTTGGCACCTAGTAAACGGGTTAAGAACATTTGTACTGAGAAACTTTTAAGTGGTAAAGAACTGTTGTAAAATATTATTTATAAATGAAGACTGACAAATAGTTTTATTTGAATATGCTAGTGTTTATGGTCAGCATTCTTGAGTTTTGATTTGATAAGTTACGATTTCCAATTATCCATCCACTGCTTTATTTCATGCCCACGTCGTTAATCCTTGTATTATCTATTGTTGTAGGCAGATAGAGAGGGGTACATTGCAATAATGATGCCAAGACCTGCAGATTGGCTCAAGGCAAAAACTTCTTTGCTGGACTTTGAAAACTATAGAAAGTTGAGAACAGAGCTGTGACTCGTATCGATGGGTGCACCAAAAATGCTTGCTTCCTTCACATGTATTATTTTGATAATAAAGTGAAATTTCTAATCTAATTTAAATACTCAGTAGTTTGTTTCTTTTCCATTTTCTTCATTTATTTATTTGAGGGAAAAGGGTCAAATATATTATAATGCCATCACCTAGAGATTGAAAGTATTTCTTCCTCTGTTATTGAAAGGATTTAAATGTTGGTATTTTTTAACATTAGGTTTGTACTTGTACCTTATAAACTGTAAGGGTCAACTTCAATGCTGTATTTGATGATTTTCCCTTTATTTTATCTGCCCTTTTAAGTTGAGAATATCAAAACATTACCGTGCTGCATATAATACATCGAATCACATTCTATGGTGAAGGATTTTTGAATAATAGTATATCCTTCTCATATGTTGAAATGGATTATTTGATTTTGCTTCACCTAGACTTTTGAATCAGGTGCTTTAAATGATTAGCTTTCTTTATAATAACAAATTACCTGGTGAAATGCAAATACATAGTTTATAAATAACTACTGAAGTACTATCTTACTTTTAAAGAATTAGATACTATGATTTAGCATGTATTCATTTAATACCCTTTCCATCTCATTGAATAATACTATATCTATATGAATGATTTGTATACTCAAATCATGCTTCAAGTGTAGAGATAGATGCCAAAGTGATTGTGCAATATAATAAAATCTAGCCTTGGGATTATTGGGGTGCACACACTATCACATGCCAACTATATTCGGTTTGGCATTCGGATTTTGTTTTTCCAAAATTTTGTTATTCAGTTCGGTATGATATTATGATTGTTTAATTTCATACTTATTTACCTAATATCAAAACATAATTATTTATATACACCAGGTAAACTGGAATCTAGATTCGTACAACTGAGTCGATCTGACCTGGGGTAAATTTCACGTACCCACACGCGCTCCCACGCGTCTCGATGTCTATTCCAACATTCTAATCCTGCACACTTAACCTTTATGTTATACTAGCGTAATTTGTATGTTATATTCGCGTAACCTTTATGTTATATTAGTTTAACATTTACATTATATTACAAACATATAATACCTTTTAAAAATTTATGTTATAGTATTATAATCTTTATGTTATAATAATATAACTTTTATATTTTTTTAAATTAAAGTACTACATAAAGGTTATAATATTTATACATAAAGGTATATAACTATACTACATGAAATTTTATGCTGAAAGAAAAATATAAGTAATATCACTTAAAAGTTATGATATTTGTACATAAAAGTTATACTACTATAACATAAAGGTGAAATTATTATAACATAAAAAAATGATAAAATTGTCATCGATGATGTGTAATGGTTTCATCCCCTCATTATATGGAAAGTGAAATTAATAGGTATACTAAATTTTTGACACATCAGTCGTGAACACAAATTAATATGCCTACGGTGGATAGGGTAACAAGGATGTATAAAATAAATGTATAGCTATACTACATGAATTTTTATGCTAAGAAAAATATAAGTAATACTACCTCCGTCCCGTGATAAGTGTCACATTTACTGTTCGGCCCTATTTTTAAGAATTATTGTATTTAAATGTGAGTGGGGGGAGAGAGGTAGTGGGATATATATTATTATAATGTAAGTGGGAGGAGAGAGGTAGTTAGATATATTATTATAATGTAAGTGGGAGGAGAGAAGTATTGGGATATATTATTATAATGTAAATAAAGGGAACTTTTTTATGTCCATTTTTAGTAAGTGTATAGTGTGACATTTATTTTGGGACATCCAAAAATGGAAAGTGTGACACTTATCACGGGACGGAGGGAGTATAACATAAAGTTATGAAATTTGTACATAAAGGTTATAGTAATATAACATAAATATTATGCTAATATATAACATAAAGATTACCGCATAAATTTTAAAAAATAATAATAATTTGAGTACAGATCCAAATTGGATCCAACCTAATCCGACCCGCGAGCGTCAAGTTACATGGTCCAACCTAATCCGACCCGCGAGCATCAAGTTATATATATATGGGTTCCCTACCATTCCTACCACAATCCCTATAATTTAATACAAATCTACCACTACATATAAAAATTTGACAAAAATACCACTTTTCTTATAATACTCCATTTTCTACCACTATTCAATCATTAGCATTTATGACATTTAAACCAAATTCCAAGGATTTCTCATTAAGCATTTAATGCTTTCCCACTTAATTCCTATTTTCACTCCAAATAGTAATTATATCCTGATAAAACGTAAACAGATCAAAATCAGGCCCAACATACTTCCATAAAATAAGTCTATCCCTTAAAATTCATACCTTTCTTTGACCGCAACAACACCGGGTGAGATGGTTTGCAAAACCACCAGTTGGAAAATCACTGCCCCCACACCGTTTTACGAACAGCTCCTCACTGTTCAACTTCAACCTTTAGGAAAGATGATTTGCAAGTTATCCAGCTCCTTCAGTAACTGTATAGCACAACTTTGGTTCGTTTCCTACACCAGGTATATAAGATACTCCTAAGGGATAAACTAACGATACTAAGAACACATGTTGAAGCAAAAACCTTTCTTTTATTAAGAACTTTATAAGAAATATTTATTACATAAGTAATCTCCTGTTGGGAGGAGAATACTTGTCTAGCCTCTCATAAGAGATGATGCCTGCACTTGTACAAACATAAACTAAGAACACTCAAAATATTACAATGATTTTATTATAAGAAAACTAAGGGGAATGGTCGATGTCCTCACCTTCCTTCAACTCCTGCTATATATAGGCATGAATTCGGACTTGAAAGGCGGATTCCAAATCTTGTTTTATACTAGCTAGCCTACTCCTTTAGTGCTCCCATGTGAAGGTTTGTTGGGAAGTCTCTTTCAGCTTAGTTGGTGCTCTTCCTCTTAATGCCCCGTGATTCAGCCCATATTAGGTCTGTCGGGGAATCATTTTCTTTTGACTCAGCCCACCATGTGATATTGGTTGGAGAGTCACTTTCTCGTGGTCTATCCTATTTTATTTTATCGGGGGAATCTCTTAAAAGTTTGGCTGTCGTGGCCCCCGGGGATAACATTTCTTTTGTGCTGGGCCCTTATCTTTGTTAGACCCAGATGCCTGTCGGTTGGGTTTGGGTCGAAATCCTTTCCCAAAATCGGGCTCCTTCTGATCCGGGCATGCTTGACAGATTCGATCAATCTATCTTCCCACATGCGCCATGTTACAGAACTTTTGGTAAGTTTCTTTACTTGCCGAAATCTTATTTTCCCAGGGGGTTCTTCTTTTAGTTTCGAAGAGCTCCTCTGCAAAACCCGTTGTTGATCCAGTTATTGAATTAAGTAGGAATGATCCATTTGCTGAATTCTAGAAAAACTTGAAAGGGTATTTGACTTTGTCCATTTCCGGTAGACAAACCCAAAGTCCCCATGCTCGTCTTGTAGAAGCATCATCTTCTAAAAATGCTCCTACCAGTAGCGGAATTTCTTCCGGAGAGGCTGCCTTTATGTTTTTCAAGGTATTTCCGTCCAGTCTTCTTAACTTATAAAATGAAAGGCTTCGTAAGAACATTTCTTTGCTGGTTCTGGGGCTGCACTGATGAAATAGAGCTCCAAAATATCACCCCTAGACAAATGAGGATTATTTGTCCAGGTTTCGTGAAATGCTTCTCCTATCCATCTCGGTAATTTCAAGATTTCCTAGAATCCAGGTGACGTGGTATGAATTAAAGCTAGCGTTCCAAAGTTATACCATTCTTGGACCTCGTTTGGATGACTTCTAGATCGCATCCAAACTCGAGGATATTTTCCTGCCATATCAACCACTGTTCTTTCCGGGTTGATACCTTGTTTTGTGATCAACTTCTCCCACTGGCGTTGGTAACCCTGCATAGGAGAAATTTTTATCTCGTTAGTTTGAACCTTTGTTTTACCTGTCTATGGCCTTAGGTTCAACTCTCCATCTTTTACCCCAGAGGTGCTGGGTTGACTTGAAGACTCGGGTTGTGACACCGGAGCTTCAACATTCGTTTCAGGTTGTTCATTCTCAAGAAATGCATCACCTGTAACACTCGTAGGCATGGTATTTGAATCCATATCCTTCGGATTAGAGTTCCGATCTCTAATCGCTCCTTTTTACACTATGGGAGATGCAACCTGGAGGAGAGGCTTATGCAACACTTGGAACAATTGTCCCTGAGCGTTTTGGCATGCTCGTATTAGACCAGAAACGGATTCCTAATCAACTCGTTGAAGTCGTCCAGCGACTTCGGCATTGAGACATAACATCACAAATTCTCGTTCAAGACTCTCCAGGTTTTTCTTGAGATGTCTTACTCGTTTAAGGACTTCGTCAGCAATGCGTCCTTCCATCTCGTGTTAAGAAATCTGCAAGAATTTTCTCATAAAATTTCACAATGACAATATCATAATCATAATATTGGCATTCAGCTTGCCATCTAAGTATTCTAGCCTTTTCTGGTTTTGATTCTATTTTATTTTTCAGAAAAGCCTTGACACTCGAATTATCAATTTTCAAAGTAAACTTCTTAGCCAGAAGAAATAAAGACCATTTCTTAAAATCATTTCTGACTGAGAAGAATTCTTTCTCGTTGATATGCCATCGAATTGCTTCTCCATTTGTAAATAGACCACTGCAATATCTGCATGGCACTTCTCCGTTTGATATAGCCTTCATAAGGACTGCGGCCCACCAACAATCACTGGCATCTGTATACAGAACTAGTTTGTCCTCATCTTGGGGTATAGCAAGTTTTGGAAGTTTGCTACAGACTTCCTTAAGTTGCTTAATCCCTTCTCGATGTTCATCTTCCCATTTAAATATAACATCTTTCTTGAGTAATGGGCTGAACACCTTCCTATGATGTGTCAGATTGTTAATGAACATTCCAGCAAAATTAACAACTCCAAGAAAACTTTGAAGTTGTTTATTGTCTTTGAGATATCTGAAAATCCCTGTATTTTTTCTACAATATGATTTGTAGAATGATTCCAGACTCATCGATTTCAATTCCGAGGAATTCAATCTGTCTTGTAGCAATTACTGCTTTCTTTTCTGAAAGCACTAACCCTTCTTTATGGCAAACATTTGAAAATATTTCCAAATATTTAAGATGTTCCTTCATGTTCTTCGATGCGATGAGAATGTCATCTATATAGACGAACATAAAGTTGAAATAATCCTTGAATAAATTATCCATCTTTATTTGATATATTTGGGGTGCATTTGTCAATCCCATCGGCATCACGTTCCAGACATAGTGTCCTTGTAGTGTAGAGAAAGCTGTGAACTTCTTACTTTCTTCCTCCATCTTAATCTGATAAAATCTTGACTTGCAGTCGAACTTTGAGAATATCTTGGCACCTTTGATGCAGTTAACCAAGTGTTCTCTACTTGGGATATAATATCCATTGAAATCTAGAATGTTATTAATCCTTTTATAATTAATAACAAGTCTAGGTTTACCTCTTTTGATTTCTCCATGATTCCTTACAAGGAATCCCGGTCTGCTGTATAGAGAAACTCCTGGTGAGATTAACTTAAGGTTAAGATGTTCCTTAAGTATCTTCTGCATATCCTCATGATCATTCTGATTCATAAGGATTGGTTTGAGTCTTACAAACTCATGTTCATTTCCAGGTTTAACCTTTAAGGATGCTTTGAGCTCGTTCCTATCCCACTATGCCAAAAGATCTTCATTATAATTTCTTTGGATCCTTTTCTTGAAATTCTCAAGTGATATTTGCTCCTCGCAGGTAACATCACTTTGGGTTATCTCCTTTAGCCCCATCAATAATTATGCGATGGCTTCTGGAGGTACTCGTTCTTCTTCTTATATTCTGAGTGAATACAAAGTATTATCCTATCTCTTTGTATCTTTTTGTTTCGATCCAAATTATCGAAAGGATAATAATGCATCACCAAATCTTCTTTTATCCGCCATTTTTGGATGTCGAAGTTTGGCTTCATCACCACGCTTGCTGCGAAAATTAATAGTCATTCATCGATAGAATGCTTCCCATAGTCTCTGGACAATAATCTTATGATCACATAATGTTGTGAAAATAAGTCTTCTTGTCTCATTTTCTTGTGTAAATCGCTTGAATGTTTGTAGGAAATTGTTTCCTAGCAAAACATCTGCTCATTATCATGGAAATAGATTGGTGGTGTTTCCACTTTGTACCATGGGGTACCACCTGCACCTCTGATCATAATTTCTGCCTGTTTGATTCCTCGATTAAGGATAAGAATCCTTTTTGAGAAATCTCATCCTGCAATGGCTGGTAGATCTTCTCCAAACTCTTTAGGAAAGACCTCTTGCTTTGCAGTACAAATCCCTGCTCCTGAGTCAACATAGGCTGTGAAATACTCAGCCTTGTACTCACCATATATCATTCCGATAGAAATGTATATGGAGAATGGACTAGTGGTCATCTAATTCTATATCGTTTATTAGTCACTGCAAATTCTATTCCATCTTGTAATCTTTCCCAAGGCTTATGATCCTCAAGAAAGTCTATACCCAGTACTAATTGTTTTGGGACTCTTCCTGCAACTCCCGTGATATTCAGTTCAATTTCACCCATTTTCAGGCTTCCTTGAAATTTTCCAACTATCGGTTGTTGGAGATAATATAGAACATCACAAGGAAAAATATTATCTTTTTGGGTGATGTCAAATATTACTTCAACTTCTCTCCAGCCTTCTGGACATTTCAGCTCTCCTTGTGTTTGGAAAACACCTGGGATTCGGTGGACTGTACTAGGCCTTATTTCTTCCCATCGACTACTGCTTATCAGTCTGTCTTGTTGGAAAGACATTCTCCTTGTCTCCATTCTGAGGCTTTGACTCTTATTGAAGACAGGTTGATCTTGGATCTTCATATCGATCTCCTTTATAATTGGAGACTCGATTAGTTCTGGAAGAACCACCCTGGCGAAATCCTCAAAGATTCTTGGAACTTCGATAAATTCCTTTCTCAAGAATACATCTGAATGATGGGTATTCGAGAGAGCATAGGAAATCTTGTATATAATCGAGTAAGGTCTATTTCATTCTTTCATCAAATCTTCTTTTTTGAAATCTTGATGAAGGGTTAAGACTGTTAAAATCTCGATCTCCCAAATTGTATGCAATTCTAGGATAGACATTAAATGCCAGCTTCCCTGCACACAAATTGTAGCACCCCGGATCAAAATGAGCATAATTGAAAAATTAAATATTTGAACCCCGACTTAATTATGTGCGTATGTTTTGACTGTTTAATTCAGTACATGCGTTTCAGATACTTGGCTAACGCCGGTTTTAGATTTAGATGTGTATATTTTTCGTGACATGGAACCTAGAATATGATTTTACCAAGAGATTCGTATCGGAAATACGAGAAAACAGAAACAAACTAACGGTTAATCGGAGACCCGTAGTTCAACTAACGAAGGAAAAGGTAAAATTTTGATAAAAGGTAAAAATAAAAATAATATTTTAATGAAAGGTAAATTGAGATATTTTTGGTAAATAGTAACTTTTCAACGGTAAAAAGGTAAATTCCAAAATCTATAAATAGGAGCTCATAATTTTCAAAACTTATACGTTTTCAAAGCCGACGACCCGAGTGACGCTCGCGACGTGAACACGTAAGTTCTCTTTCTTTTCTTTTCCTTTACGTTTTTAATTTCCGCCGCCGCCGGAGTGCCGCCGGAGCGCCGCCGCCGTCGCCGTCGGCCAGCAGTGGTGCTGGTGGTGGTGTGCCGGGCGTCGGGTGCGCGCCGGGTTGTGCGTCGGGTTGGGCGTCGGGTGCGTGCCGGGTGCCGGGTGTGCGCCGGGTGCCGGGTGCGCGCCGGGATGTGCGTCGGGTCGGGCGTCGCAATGTGCGTCGGGTCGGGCGTCGGGTGCGCGTCGGGTGCGTGCCGGGTGCCGGGTGCGCGCTGGGTGCCGGGTGCCGGGTGTGCGTCGGGTGCGTGCCGGGTGTGCGCCGGGTGCCGGGTGTGCGCCGGGTGCCGAGTGCCGGGTGCCAGGTGTGCGTCGGGTGCCGGGTGCGCGCGGGTGCGAGCGCCGGGGGTCCAGCGTGCGCGGGCGACGGGGATCGGGTGGCTGAGGAAAACTCGGCAGCTGCCGGGTGATGCGCGAGCCGTCGGGTTCGCTTTCGCCCGACGCCGGGTTCTCATGGGCCCCGGAGCACGTAATGCCGTATTTTTCGATCCGCCGTGTCTTTAACAAACGTTTTTCCGCCGGGACCCTTTACAACTTTAACTATACTGTATTTAAGACCTAAGAAACACCGTAAATTTGTAGGCTACTGTGGACTAAGCTTGAGGTGTTGAGTTGTCAGACGTACTGTCCTAGCTACTCACGCGGTAACCACTATACGAGGTGGGGGTAATTTCTAACTCTGGATCTGTTTACAGCTTTCCCTATTTGTGTAGTATGATTGGGAATCTAAGTGCTGTGTTTATACTTGCTGTGCCATATTATATCTGTGAAAGGACCGAGGTCCTCCGATCATGCATTCTGTTCGTCCCCTGCTATTTTCTACTACTCAGTGGAGGTGTCGTGAGCCTCTTTAAATGCACTAACGGTGAGATACCGTTATATAGGGTAAGACGGGGGAATCCCGCACCTATACGTCCCTTGCCATTTCTAATATCTGCTTTGCATATATCTGTGCTGTGACAACGTGACTGTAAGTTAGCTTTTCGGTATTTAAGTTCTGTCAGGAGTCTTATGAGGTGGATGTTATCCCCACTGAGTGTATTCAACGCACTCACCCCTTAATCTGTACTCACACTATAGGAGATGAGGAAGCTGGTGAACCCTAGACGGAGGGAGATAGTGCAAGCTGTTGGTTTTTCTGATAAATGGTCTAGTTAAAACATTTCCGAACACGTTTTCAAACAGTTTATGATCTGTATATATCTTTGGGTTCTTGTGAGGATGGGAGATCCTGATGTTTAGCTTCCGCTGTATATGATGTATATTATCGGTGAGAGACCGAATGTTATCGGCCGAGGCCGAAGGTTGTTGTGAGATGGTTTATTATCGTCCCTTATCTCTTTCTTCTGTTGTCCCTTGCTTAACTCTTTCTGTATGTGTTATGCGTCCCTTGCTTTTCTATCTTCACGCCCGGGTAAAACTCTGATATTTTTAACGAAAGATTTTGGGGGCGTGACACAAATTCCCTGTGACCCTCCAAGGCATGAATCCTTGAGGTGCGAGATTTGCTTGTCAAAAATAGCAAGATTGAGTGGCGAATCAATTCCTTCTTTAAATGTTGTCTTAATAATAACTCTTATGGCTCCGATGTGAATCCATGAGAGAGTATTTGTAACTTCTCTTTTGACCTTGCTTCTGATCTTCTGAACTTCTCGGTAAGGGATCAACTGCATCTCGATCAAGTTACTAGTGAATTCCATTGGGATGACAAATTCTCCAGTAGTAACTCCATGGATAATTTGGTGTTTTCTGTTACGAAATCCAAACTTATCCAATGCTTTCTCCATAGCTCTGATGGTAAAACCATCATATATCTGAAGCTTTGGATCCTCTTTCATAATTCTCATTATAGTTTTATAAGAGACTGTTGTGTGAGAGAGGAATCCTGACATATCCTCTCTTGTTGTTTGAAGAATTTTTCTTCACTCCGATTCTGATGTGGATTCACTTCCATCATCCGAATAGATCTCTTCTTTATAGATGCTTTCATCTGAGGGTAGATCCTCAAATTGATACACCTGTATAAGATCTTGGTAATAGACAGCTTCTTCGAATTCTGGTGTTGCTTCGAACTATCTAAGATCTTTTTTTTGTTATCTAGGCAATCCGTTAAGATATGCCCTCTTGCACCGCAAGTCCAGCAATTACAGTCTTTAAAACTTTCACTGGCTCGGGTGTGAGCTCGTCTGAAAGTTCTTCTTCCTGGAGTTCTGCTAGAACTTCCTTGGTTTGAGCCTGATGAATAGGCTCTACTCCTGCTTGGTGTTGGTCTTTGCCCTGATTTGTAACTTCGGGTCTTTTATTTTAACCACATCTTTCTAGGTCTCCATGAAGACCTATGACTCCTTCTGTTGTTGTTGCTTCCACGACTAAAGATGGCTTCTCAGCTTTCTCTTTTTATGCCTTCGTGGTTGACCTCCAACGACAGTTGGGATGTCATTTTCTTCGCAACATAGAGGAACCATTTTATTGATTCCTCATAGTCTCTTGTAATTTTTATAGAGTGCTGCCTGGTGGCACCATTCAGATAACTTGGCCTTTAAGAATGACATTTTTTTGGCCACTGTATCTAAATCGTCTGCACTCTTGTATTCCCTGATAAGCATTTCTCTCCAGGGACTCGGTATCTTCGTAAAGAAAAGTTGTGAAGCTTCTTTATCATCCACCTTGGACTTCCATCTGTACTCAGTGAATAACTTGATGTATTCGTCAATATGACAAATATCATGTAACTCGAGGCAGTAGAGGGCTTGTTTGTATCTTTTTCTTTTTGCCTCTTCTAATCCCTCAAAATAGCCTATGCCGATAAAATGGATTTTGAATAATTTAGCCATATTATCGATAATTCCTTTCAATGACTCTCCAACAGTAACATTGTTTCTCATTTCTACTGCCGTCATATCCCACGTGATCTTTACAGATCCCTCAAGACTCATCTCAAGTAATAAGATGAATCCTTCTTTTGTAAGGTCAAGGGTACCTGCAACAATCCTCATCGCCGATGCCCAATCATCGATAAAGACCTCTCGATTCTTGAAATCTGGAATATCCAGATTTAGCATTAATACATACAGATGTATCGGATCAAGCTGAGATTTTCCATAAGGCGTATTCATGAGATTTGGCCTTCTGGAACGTTGTCGAGTTCCTGAAACAATAGGATCTCCTTTTGTTGTGAAATCCCCCGCGTGCGGTATTGGTTCATCCATATGATGTGAACCTGAGCTTTCTGCAACGTTGGGATCCACGGATGGTTGTGGAGGTGGTCTTTGGTGTTGGTCACGAGTAACCAAAGCTGAACCATCTCCTGCGTTCATCTTTAGATCCACAAGACCTAATCCCATGAAGGACTCGGCAAGTTCATGTAGATATTCAAGATTAATCTTCTCCATATCCATCACTTTTTAATTTGTGACGGATTTTCCTTTGATGATAACAAGAAGCTTTTCATCTCTGATTATTGGTCGTATGACTTCAGTTGGTTTCCCATTTTGGTGTAAATAGGGTACCGTCCCGAAACCCTTTTGGTCGTATGAACTATTTCCTGAAGGTTTATAAGTTCGGTATATAGCATCAGGTTTACCGAATGGAAACCCCTGTGATATTCCGCTTGTCTACTACACTGCCTTAAGGTTTCTCTGTCGGCTCCTGCATTCTCTTGTTCAACATATTGATTCTGCCAATAATTGACATTATCTCTATGTTCTTGTTCATGCATCGCCAAATTTGACGATATCTCATGTATGTTCTCTATGTTCTTGGGCATTCCTCCATATCCATATTTTCTCGAGGAATTCTCCTCACCAAAGGTTAATTATATAAACATAATAAATATAACGTAAAAGTTCTTAATAAACCTAGGCTCTGATACCATTTTTAAACAACGTTTTTATCCCCGATTTATGCCCCATTTTAGATTTTCAATTTCTGAATGAATTTGTACGTGGCATTATTACTCATTCCAGACCACTGTTTTTTAGACAGTATTGGCATGAGGAAAGTATTCCAGTGTATATACTCATTCCTGAAGAAAATCAATCTTTAAAGTTTCATTTTCAAGTCCGGATCTATTCAATATTTGGAGTAGAATTATTAATTAAATTGGAAAGCATATGGATTGGAATTAGAAAAATGTGCTTGGAAGTAGTAAAATATTATGATTAAAAAATGGGGTCAAAGGGTTCAAAATTCCTTTTGACCAAATTTATGGTATTTTTTTGTCACTTTGTTATATAAGGTGGTATTTTTGTATATGATTATAGATAAAGTGGTATATTTGGAGATTTACCCATATATATATATGTGTTATATTTAGTAAATGTTATTGTTGGAACCGGCGGATCGCCGGCTCTATGCAATCAACAAATCAGGTTCTAGGCTAGGTATAACAAACGCAGCGGAATAAAAAAATAATACCTTTTGATCAATCTAAAAGAAAACGAGCCAAAGATTGATCTTTTGTAACCCTAGACCTCTTTGATCTTCTGATGTATTCCTACAGCCTTTCTCGAACGTTGTGTGGCCAACGATCCTTCGAGAATTCTCAGTTCTGCTCTATCTCTCACTATCACGTGTTTTTCTGTAATCTGTGTCATTGAGGCGCTGATGAAAAGAGCTATATATAGGCTACACCAGGGACCTAGAGGAGGAATTGGGTTGGGCCTCCTGATGGGCTTAAGTATCCTGTCTTTGGCCCGAACACATAAACTAAGCCCATCAATAATAATTCAGTCCACTAAAGAATTATTATTGAACTACCGTCCCAATCCCATATTTAATATGGGCTCCTTCTTATTATGTGCACGTTTATCTCCCTGTGTTTAAGATATCGAATGTCCATTAATTAAATAAGTTACTGACAACTTAATTAATTAACATCTAATTCCAAGAGTAGTACCACTCAACCTTATTATCATGTCGGATTAAATCCACCTGCAGGGTTTACATGATAATCCTTATGAGCTCCTCAAGGGGACATCATCATCCTAAATAATTAGGACACAGATTCCTTCTATAATCAACAGTACACCATATAGACAATATTGTTTCCCAATTCACCGAGTTTATTGATTTAATAAATAAATCTCACTCATTGGCAAATTAAAGAAACAAATATTGTGTATACGTGGCTGTTATTATATAGGGATTAAGAGAACGCACATCCATAATAACAGAGGTCTTGTTCTATTATATAGTCAGTATAAAACGAACAACCTCAAATGGTCCTGCTCAATACACACAAAGTGTACTAGTGTAGTTTTATAGTCAAGACAGACTAATACCAAACTACACTACAACCATTCCGATGATTTGTCCAAATCCATCTTGGTTGTGAGCTACTATTTATAATTTATAAGAAACTGATAACATGATCTTCTATGTGGCACCACACACCAAGTTATCTATAATATAAATTAATTGGACATTGCATAAACATATATAACAAATATAAAATGCAAACATATGAAAAAGTGATTCTCATTCCATAAAAGATGTTCATACAAAAGCTAGGCTTATAGTATACATCCTAACAGTTATAATTATATGTATTTATGTTTTATAAGTTATTACTTATTATAATTTATTTATATTTTTAGGAAAGTTTTATGTCACTAATTGACCGAATTTTGTTGATAATTCGTCGGTATATTGTTTTTCCAAAACAACTGATTAACAACATAATTCCTTCGATAAGTCATTGGTAATTTCTATCAAAAGAACACAATTTTTTATAGTGTTTGAAGGTAATTAGCTTCAGATCTTAGATCTCGACGGTACTAGCATCGAGATCTATTTTGATCTTTTTTTGGAAAAAATATAGATTTTTTTTTATTTTAAGGGCATTTATGTCATTTGATCTTTAATTTGAGTAGAAAACATATTTTTTTAGAGTTTATTATTTTCTTTTTGCTTAGAAAATTAGGGGGTCTGACAATTTCGGACTTTAAGTTTTCGGACTGTCAATTTAGGTCAATAACTTTTCAGACTTCTTGAATTTTGCCCAATTTTAGCCCGAATCATTCAATTGGGCCGAAATTGCATGTGAAACGCACGTGAGGTCCTAATTTCGGGCTTTTCGACCCAAATTGCTGATTTGGAAATCATTTTTTACTTGTGTGGGACATACTTGGACATGTCTTTTTAATGAAATTGTGGCTTATGTGGATTAAATATAATTATTAAAAGAATTACAAAAATATTAAAAAGAAAAAAAATCAATTAAAAGGAAAAAAAATTAACAGCAACAATTAGAGAAGATGACCGGAAATTTTAACATAAATGGAATCGACCTTCAATTCATATCAAAACCATCCCCTCGTTGAACTCATTTCAAACCCCAAATCAATTTTAGAATTCATATTTGAATCAACCTTCAATTTCTAAAAAAAATTAAATTTAGAATGAAAATCACTTGATTCAAGAAGCTGCAACCACGTGAAAGCTTCAATTTCTCCAGGGTGTGCATTGAGGACATAGGTCGGATTCGTGCCGGTGAATGGAGATAGGCGGCGGCGCTCGTGCTTAGAGATGGAGGCAACACGACTATTGCTCGGTGTAAGTAGATTGACGGTGTCGTAGCAGATTTGGATTATATGACCGGTGGGTATACGCCGGAGGAGATGGAGAACAATGAGAGAGAGGTTGTGAGATCCGGTGTAATTTGGTGAAGCTGCTGATTAGAGAAATGATGAAGACGAGACTGGAGAAACGATGAAGATGATGAATAGAGATCTGCAATTTTTTTTGATTTTTTTTATTCAAAAAATAAATAAAATTAAAATTTAAAAGCCACGTCAGTGAAATTGGTCCGAAAAGCCTGAACTGGCGACCTCACGTACATTGCACGTGCGATTTCAGCCCAGTTGAACGATTTGGGCTGAAATTGAAAAACAAATCACGATGCCCGAAAAGTTATTGTCCTAAATTACTGGTCTGAAAACTTAAAGTCTGAAATTGCCAGACCCCCTAATTTACTAGGCAAAAAAATTAATAAACTCTTTTTTTATTAAGTGGATAATTTTCATTTTCCCTGTATAATGGATAGAAATAAGAGCACATGAGATCTCTATTACACTTAGTGTTACATCTCTTATTCCAAAATAATTATCATACACAAGGTGTATCAACTGACATCATTAATTAACATGTGGTGTGTATTAAATGTCATGAAACATGAGATGTAACACCAAATGTAATAGATGATCTAGTCCAAAACAAGAGATGCCCCCAAATGATATTATGTAGGTATTGAACGAGTCAACAAGATGTCTAGAGGGGGTGAAAGACTTCCTATGTTTTTAAAAAACAAAGCATTTTCAGCGTTTTTACAAAGAAGCAGTTATAATAACAAGCTCAACAAAGTAAAAACAAAGGGAATGCTCACAATGTTACTTGTTAAGTTGTTGATAAAATATCAACTTAAGCACTTGCAGAAGTTAAGGTATAAAGCATGTAAAGAGATAAAGTGTAAGTGTGTGTACTTGTACGGTCAGCTAGCAGACTATAAAACAAATAAGCAAGTAAACAAATAAATCACACAATCAACTTATAGAGGTTCAAATGTGGTGTAATCTTCTACGTTCTATCTTCTAAAACACTTGAAGAATCCACTAGACAATTGTATTTTTCAACACTTTACAGCATCCCTTTAACAGGGGAAAATCCTCCTAAACATGGGGAAATAACCTCGTCCCAATAATATAGGGAAACACATACACGTTCCAAAAATATTTGGGAACTACTCCTTATCAACAAAGAAAGACTGATCCTATTTTTCAAGGATAACAAAGCTCTCAAGAACATTGTTCGACTCCTTATTGAGTGGACCCGTAAGTATGTGTAAAAAAGGTTTTTTTAAGGAACATTGTCACATCCCGTTTTTCACACTTTTAAAATATCCGAGTTTCTTTTTTTAGGCATGAAGAAAGAAAAGAGAAAGAGACGTACAAGATATAAAATAGAAGGAAAAATGAGAGGATAAGAAGTGGTACACTAGAAACATCGGATACAACCGATGAAAAGGGTTTGAAACCTTACGCAGCGAAAATATACTTTACATGATAAAAATCCTTTGGCACAAAGCCGGGAGAGAACATAGTGGCAGAAAAAACATTAGGATCCATCATCCATAGGAAAAACGAAGTTATACTTACAAAACGTGAATTATAAAAACATTGTTTAAGTGTTGTGTGGTAAAAGACAAAGTATAAAAATATCCAGATAGGACACCATCTTTGTCACGCCCCATTTTTTTTTGTAAAATATCAGAGTTTTCCTTGTGGGCGTGAAGAAAGAAGGGGAAAAATGCGTGCATGAAATAAAACAGAAAACCTTTGAAAGAGATTGGAGAAGATTTTACAAATACAAATCCTCGGCATCTCGCCGAAACAAAACATTTAAAACATAGCAGCGGAACATCATCAGGATCCATAAAGAGAAATAGAAGAGTTTATCTTTTACAAACGTGAAGTTTTGAAAAGCAAAAAGGAAAATCTGGATATGGCACCGCACTCTCTACGCATCTCGACTTCTTTTGTTTCCTGTAGTGTGAGTACAGGTGGGGGGTGAGTGCGTTGAATACACTCGTGGTGACAGCACATAAGGTTAAACAATTATCCCCCACAACACATAAGCACAAAGCACATAAAGTTCAACAATAACATAGAATTAGGGAAAACTGTAATCATATAAGGGTTTAGAGGTTACCCCTACCTTATTTGGTGGTTACCACGTGAGTAGCGAGTACTAAATAGCAAGCTTCTTCCAATTGACAGCGATCGTTAAAGACGAGGCGGATTGGTAGATGTAAAGATTGGGGATGAAGAAACAAGGGTGGAAGTTCAGTTCAATACTCTGACAAGAAAGAGGGGAATATTTGGATCGCCACGGAAAAAGAATGAGCTCGATCGGAGTTGAAACGAGCTCGAACGGAGCATTTTAAGGTTGAGGGGTATTTTGGTAATTTTGGTCAAGGGTAGACTTTGACTGGGACCCCCGACTCCCGACTGACGACATTTCGTTTCCGGCAACACAACGCGCACACACGACTCGGACCGATTCACGGAAAAACTCGCCGACGCGCACATGGCGCGCATCTGACTCGCTAGCGCGCGCACCCAACGCGCACGCAGCGCGCTCCCCGCGCGTGCATCCTCGGCAGCTGCTGAGTTTTCTTGGTAGCCTTGGCAGTATCGCACACCTGTCTGCGCGCCTGCCCGCGCCCGCCTGCGCGCGGCGTCCTCGGCAGGGCCCGGCTTGGCAGCGTGCACCCAGCACGCGCACCCGCGCACGCCAGCGCGCGCCCAACACCTTCCAGCCACCACCTGGTATGGTGGCGGCTTGCTGGAAAAATAAAAAGAAAGAGAAACTTACTTGTTTTCGTTGCTTTCGTTTCGTTTGGGAAAACGTTAAGTTTTGAAATAAATGAGCCCATATTTACAGATTTTGAAAACTTACTTTTTACCGTTGGAAAATTACTATTTACCAAAAATATCTTAATTTACCTTCCATTAAAATATTCTTTTTATTTTTACCGTTCATTAAGATTTTACCCCTTTTCTTCGCCATTTGAGCTACGGGTCTCCGATTGACCTCTAGTTCGTTTCTATTTTCTCGTATTTCCAATACGGATCTCTTCGTGAAATAATATTCTATTCGTGAATAAATTATCCTTCCTTCTAAAATATGCATTAAACCCATATCTGAAACGCACATAATTAATTAAACAATTAATGCACATAAAATATTTCAATTTAAGAGTTTAATATTTAATTATTCATTTATGCTTCGTTTTTGATTCGGGGCGCTATAATCTCTCTCTCCAAGGCTCATCATACTCGTCATCTCCGATAACGTGAATTACAGAATAGGGGTGAGTGCGTTGAATACACTCGTGGGAGTAATTTCGTATATTAAAGTTCATTAAGCAATTATGTCGTTTTAACATTTACGAATACAACAATTAAACACAGCACATATAATGTATTGCACATAAAATAAGGACACACAACTCTTAGAGTACACAACTAACATATGGTGCTTTTTACAGGCCATCAGTCCATCCCTAATGTATGGTGCTTTTTACGGGCCACCAGTCCATCCCTAATGTATTTTGGACTTCCGTCCTCATTTATCATATTCATAACGTATGCATGTACATAGTGATCACAACAGATAATCATAGCACGTAGAGTTCAACAGTTCATATATCAAATATGGAAAACAATAAACATATAGAGATTAGAAGTTACCTCTACCTTATTCGGTGGTTACCAAGTGAGTTGTCGAGTAACAAATATTAAGTATCACAACGTAAGATCCGGTTGATAGCCTACACAAGTAACAATGTTTTCTTAGATTTTTAATACGTTAAATACGTATATATAAAGATATAGACATTCTCGGAGAAAAAACGATCGCTAAAAACGAGACGGAATGGAAGATCTAAAGATTGAGGATGAAGAAACGAGTGTGGAAGGTAAAACTAATAAAATGATATGAAAGAGGGAAAGATTAGGGTCGCATCGGAAAAAGAATGAGCTTAATTGGAGTTGAAACGAGCTCAAACGGAGCGTTTTAAAATTGAGGGGTATTTGGTAATTTTGGTAAAAGTTGACTTTGACCGGACCCCTGACTCCCGACCGACAACATCTCGTGGCCGATGACTCGATGAAAATATACGACACTGATCGACGCACGAAAATGCTCGCCGGCACGTACACCCGCGTGTAGCACTCCCCCACAAGCGCACACCCGTGCGTGCACACAACGCCTGCAACAAACACAACAGCTTCTAGCTGCGGCACCGCCGCCCCCAACCGACTCACCGACGAACCCAGCTCCGGCGTGAACAGTACCCCCTCCAAAACAGGCCCCAAACATCAACACACACACACACACACAACACCTTGCACCATCACACTTTCCAGCCCACTTCCAGCTCCGGCGCCGCCACCCACGGCGATGCCACTACCCCCAATCGACAGCCCAACATCTTGGGAAGGTCGGCCACCACTTCGGCGATGGAGGAGAGAGAACAAATGAGAGAGAAAATGTGGAAAGATAAGGGTTTAGGTTTTTTTCTGGCGATGTTTTACCGTTTCCCGGCGAAGGAGACATTGGAATTGAAATCTGAGACCTATCCTCGACTCGTCTCGATGAGACCTACGTTCTTTACAAAAATCGGCTGAAACCGAGAAAAATGATTTTCTGACACCAGCGGCGGCGCATCGGCGGCGGCGACCAGAAGATAGAAGAGATAGACTTACGATTTTTCCCAATTTTTGCCTCGTTCGGAGAATGGTGATTTTTTGGCTTGAAAACACCCATATATATAGACTTCCGAAAATTACTATTCATCATAAAAATCTTGGGTTACTATTGA
This sequence comes from Scutellaria galericulata, assembly GCA_946896805.1. Taxonomy (NCBI): domain Eukaryota; kingdom Viridiplantae; phylum Streptophyta; class Magnoliopsida; order Lamiales; family Lamiaceae; genus Scutellaria; species Scutellaria galericulata. Next base: position 7,113,378 of record OX335793.1, on the reverse strand, counting down.
CCGAAAATATCTTGATTACTATTCATCGAAAATATCTCGTATTATACGATTCTTCGTATACATCGTCTTCTTCGTTTTCATAATTTTCTTCGTTATTTAAGTTACGAATGTCCGATTGACCTCTAATTCATTTCTATCTTCTAGTTTTTCAAATACGCATCTCATAGTAAAATTATCATCTATGTTTCTCGATTAAATTATACTTCAATTCAATTAAACATGCATTTATCATTTATCTGAAACACATGTAATTAAATTAAACAGTCAAGGACTAACGCACAGAATAAAATAATTCAATTAAGGGTTTAATTATTTAATTAACCAATTATGCTTCATTTTTGTCCTGGGCGCTACATCCCTTACACTTTAAAAGAATTTCGTCCTTGAAATTAGATGTGTACCTAAATACGGCAAATCAGGATACATTTCTAAAAGTTCGTCCTCTTGTTCCCATGTTGCTTCTTCCTTTTCATGGGGACTCCATTAGACTTTGACTAAAGCCTTATCTTGATTTCTCAATCTTTGAGTCTCTCGGTCTAAGATAGCCTCTGTATCCTCTTCTCGAAGACGATTCTTAGATTCTCTGGTTGTGTCTAAGATGAACAAATGAGCTAGTTACATGTAATAACAGATTAGCTTGAGACTATTGGTTTCTCGTTTACTTCATCATATCTTGTTGAGTAATGAGCAAAGTCAATACCCGAACCTACAACCTTTGTCCGATAGTGTAAACTCTCTTCTTCCTTCTTCCAAGATTAACACCACAAGCCAAGGATCATCCAAGGTGCGTTCTTAACTTCTCATTTTTCGATGAAGATCGGTGGATTGAAACGTCGGAACTACTCAATGATTGAGTTCCTATCGTTCCTCGATGACGATGGCGGTGCAGCTTGTGCGGTTTCGAAATGTCGGGTCAAGCCTCTTAGTGCGGTCACCAAGTCTCCTCTCTCGGCATCCATATCGTGTTTAGGTGTATTCTCCTTTGTCGGTTGGTCTTTACGCGGTCGATCTTGTGGTATATCGTTCTAAAGACGACATATAAAAACTAACCCTTATAATCTACCCCGCGTAGTCCAACAATAAAAATACAAACAGATAAACAAACAAAAGGTAACATGGCACCGACAAACCTTATTCCATAAATCATTTATAACCTCAATAGATTCTTTGTCATTCATTTATCATGTATGATAGCGTATACTCAACTTGCATAAACCAACCAGCAAGGTTCATCATAAGCAATACATCTTGAAACATATCACAAACATCCTCACATGGTCTTCATAGACCTCGAGTATTTACAGCGACCTTTTGTATCATAACCACGAACTGGGTAAACCCACTCATTAGCACACCCTGTTATAAACAAGGGCCCATGGTAGTTTCAACTATCAGTCACACAACATCAACTCCTGTGAACGGTCATACTCACGCACGAGCTCACGCTGCTGCAGTCAGCGGCTTTATGGCGGTGACTCAAAGCAATGTGTCTATTGTAATGACATCAAGAGGTTTTTAAAAGATCTTATTACCGTGAATCAATATCCTTAACACCCCGTCAAACTTAAACAGTTTATATCATGCAAACAAGATAACACATAATAGATAAACACTCTTTTTATCAAGTTCCATTATCAGGGAGAGACACTTATAGAGAGAGGATGGTGCTTATCCATTTCTTTTCGAAAAGATTTTCACGTTTAAAACATGTTTTTTCTCGTTTATCTCTTTATAAAAAACCAATTTGAGCAAGTTTGAAAATGATAGAACATTGCTCTGATACCATACTGTCATACCCCATTTTTCACACTTTTAAAATATCAGAGTTTCTTTTTTTGGGCATGAAGAAAAAAAGGGAAATAGACGTACAAGATATAAAATAGAAGGAAAAATGAGAGGATAAGAAGTGGTACACTAGAAACATCGGATACAACCGATAAAAAGGGTTTGAAACCTTACACAGTGGAAATATACTTTACATGATAAAAATCCTTCGGCACAAAGCCGGGAGAGAACATAGCGGTGGAAAAAACATCAGGATCCATCATCCATAGGAAAAACAAAGTTATACTTACAAAACGTGAATTATAAAAACATTGTTTAAGTGTTGTGTGATAAAGGACAAAGTATAAAAATATCCAGATAGGACACCATCTCTCTCTCTCCAAGGTTCATCATACTCGTCATCTCCTGTAACGTGAATTACAGAATAGGGATGAGTGCGTGGAATACACTCGTGGGAGTAATTTCGTATATTAAAGTTCATTAAGCAATTACTTCGTTTTAACATTTACGAATACACCAATTAGACACAGCACATATAATGCATTGCACATAAAATAAAGACACACAACTCTTAGAGTACACAACTAACGTATGGTACTTTTTACGGGCCATTAGTCCATCCCTAATGTATGGTGCTTTTTACGGGCCACCAGTCTATCCCTAACATATTGGTGTTTTTTACGGGCCACCAGTCCATCCTTATTATATTTTGGACTTCTGTCCTCATTTATCATATTCATAACGTATGCATGTACATAGTGATCACAACAGATAATCACAGCACGTAGAGTTCAACGGTTCATATATCAAATATGGAAAACAATAAACATATAGAGATTAAAAGTTACCCCCACCTTGTTCGGTGGTTACCACATGAGTTGACGAGTAACAAATATTAAGTATCACAACGTACGATCCGATTGATAGCCTACACATGTAACGATATTTTCTTAGATTCTTAATACGTTAAATACGTATATAAAGATATAGACGTTCTCAGAGAAGAAACAATCGGTAAAAACGAGACGAAACGAAAGATCTAAAGATCGAGGATGCAGAAACGAGTATGGAAGGTAAAACCAATAAACTGATATGAAAGAGGTAAAGATTAGGGTTGCATCGGAAAAAGAATGAGCTTAATCGGAGTTAAAACGAGCTCAAACGATGCGTTTTAAGATTGAGGGGTATTTTGGTAATTTTGGTAAAAGTTGACTTAGACCGGGACACCCGACTCCTGACCGACGACATCTCGTCGCTGACGACTCGATAAAAACATACGACAGGAACCGACGCACGAAAATGCTCGCCTGCGCGCACACTCGCTCTCGGCACGCGCCCCACACGCACACACCCGCGCGCCCCAGCACCTCGTCGCGCCCATTGCCTGCAACAAACACAGCAGCTTCCAGCTGCGGTGCCGCCGCCCCCAACCGACTCACCGGCAACCCCAGCTCCGGCCACCACCAGCTCCTACGTGAACAGTATCCCCTCAAAAAAAGGCCCCAAACATCAACACACACAACACCTTGCACCACCACCTTTTCCAACCCACTTCCAGCTCCAACGCCACCACCCACGGCGGCGCCACCACCCCCAACTAACAGCCCAACATCCCGGGAAGGTCGGTTACCATTCCGACAATGGAGGAGAGAGAGAGAGAGAGAGAACAGAGGAGAGAGAAATGGTGGAAAGATAAGGGTTTAGGTTTTTTTCCAGCGATGTTTTGTCGTTTCCCAACAAAGGAGACATTGGAATTGAAATCCGAGACCTATCCTAAACTTGTCTCCAAGAGACCTACGTTAAGTGTGAAAATCGGTCGAAACCGAGAAATATGATTTTCCGGCACCGACAGAGGCGGCGCAGCGACCAGAAGACAGAGGAGATAGAGAGAGACTTACGATTTTTCCCGATTTTTGCCTCGTTCCGAGAATGGTGATTTTTCGGCTTGAAAACACCTATATATATAGACTTCCGAAAATCACTATTCATCATAAAAATCTTGGGTTAGTATTCACCGAAAATATCTTGTATTATACGATCCTTTGTATACATCGTATTCTTCATTTTCACAGTTTTATTCGTTATTTGAGCACGAATGTCCGATTGACCTCTAATTCATTTCTATTTTCTCATTTTTCAAATACGCATCTCATAGTAAAATTATCATCTATGTTTCTCGATTAAATTATACTTCCATTCAATTAAACACACATTTATCATTTATTTGAAACGCATGTAATTAAATTAAACAGTTAAGGATTAACGCACATAATAAAATAATTCAATTAAGGGTTTAATTATTTAATTAACCAATTATGCTTCGTTTTTGTTCTGGGCGCTACAAACAATCTCAAGGCTGGGGTAAAGGTGTTCAAAAGGTTCGAACCGTCGGTTCGAAAAACCGTGGAGGGCCAAATCAGAACCAAACCGTGGGGATTCTGGTTTCGGTTCCGATTTGCAAACCGTCGGTTCCAGTTCGAACCACCGGTTTGGACGGTTTTTTTTGTTTTTTTATATTTTTTAAAAATTAAATTTGCATATAAATATTAAAATTATTCATATGTTACAAAATAACAATGTTTTTGAGTAAATAATTTGATATAAAATATAAAATAGAATTTACATTTACAAGTTACAACAATACTACATTACAACTTATAAGTTACAATTTAAAAAATTAGAAATTATAATTTAAATACAACCAAATACAAACCATAAACCTAAAAAAATTACAACTTATAATACAAATTAATAGTAATAATCAATACAACTTAAAATTAAAGAGTAAAATAACATAAATACATAATATTATTTATACAAAATATAAATTAAAAAAATAGATAACCCGGCAGTTTAACCGCCAGTTCAAACCATCGGTTTGGAACCGCCGGTTTACGGTTCGAAATATGCCCTAATCGAAACCGGATCAACAGTTTTCCGAATTATTGACCCCGGTTCGGTTCCAATTTTCCGAACCGGATGAGCACCTCAAGGTTGGGGGGAAGTCTAAGTTGAATAGTGTATCTCGATGATCTAATTTAGTTCTCAGCTCAAGAAAGTATATCTCTCAAATTTTGATTTACAAGTTTGAACTTCTGATTTGAAGAGTAAGTTCAGGGTCAAGTGATAATCTTTGGTGATCAATGTCCGTTCTTCAAAGTGATAGTTGGTTTTGGCTTTAACTGATTAGTAATCTCCAAGTGAGAGATGGCTTCTATTTATAAGAGATATTTTTTGATTCCAGCCATTGGAGGGAGTTATGAATTTAAATTTGGTTCCGTCCTTGATTTTAGGCTTTTGGTTGTCCTTTATTGGTCAAGATTGCATCAATGTCGGCTACTTTTCTGAAAATGTACCTACACATTCATGTCAAATTGTACTTAGTTGTTAGCTCTCATGAAGATTTAAGACTTGACTTTATTCTCTTTTGTCAAACGTAAACTTTACTAACTTAACATCCTTAAAACTTCTACTATTATCAGCTTTTGTAGGTGAGACAATATTTATGTTTCTGTTGATCTTCAATCATAACTCGTTAATCCATGTAACATCTTTTCCATTTGTATCCAGTTGACTTCAACAGTTGTCTTTACTGTTCTTGTAGATTCATCATAGATATGTCTTGATGACATTCATTAAACTCTCTATTTATGGGACTTCAGCTTATTTATATCTCAAGATCTCATTATTTAAGTGTCTTTGTTTGGATCAGCATATAAGAGTCCTTAGCTCAAATGGTCAGCTGATAAGGTCTCATCGTATCTCACCATTAGGTCCTTATAGTGATCCTCAATTCTTAGTTGTCCTCCATATTCTAAAACTAATTTGTCTTGTTGAGATCTCTTCTTCCTTTTGTAAGTTTGATACTTAGTTTCCAAATTCCTCAACTTGTGGAGCCTTTCAATCTTCAGTTCTTCAACTCATCGAGTCTTCAATCTTCAAATCTTCAATTCGTCCAATAGAATTCCCCCGAGTAGATGCTCTCAGCAGAAATTTAAACTCTACTATTAATAAAAGACTCGGCTAACCTATGACTCGACTAATCTAAGATCAACTATTCTAAGACTTGACTAACTTATATAGAGTTTTGTTATCATAAAATTACAAGTATTTCCCTATATATTCTCCAAATTCGAATCTCATACAGTAATATTTATATCAGAGAAGTATAATAAGATGTGAATAATATGGTCATCTAAGTTGAATTAGGGATTCAAATTAATCTCGTTTCATGTTTTTATTTAATCAAAGTTCATATTTGTACCAACTATTAGAAATTTTCCTACATAAGATTTCAATAATAAACGGACCTAACTCAAACGCATATTTGCTACGTACATAATCTTTCTATTAATGATTGGTGTTTTGTTGTGCGTAGTGTAAAAGAGGACTAGACTAGATTGCGTACAATGCACTACAGATAATTAATTGAGATATAACCTATAACCTATATACAAAGTGATTTTTAGATAAAGACCTAGAATAGCCTAAACCTTGGACTATAAACACCGTACCAACATGCATGTTTCTATAGTTGTCTACATTCAAATTAAACATCATGGTACTTGTCGATCTCTTGTAAAAGTAGCTTCCTCGATCTATTTATGTCAATAAAAGATAAATATATCTGTTGCTCGAGCTCTTCCAACTGTTTTTGAAAGCAAGAGTAGGCTCCCATTTGAAATTCCCAAACCACCCTCTGTAATGTAATCTCAGTTTTCCCCGTCTTTCCACTAATCTCAGCCACACATAGTTGTGCCACAGATTTGTTATGCTCCATCTCCTCTTGCAACACCTTCACCATTTGCTTCATTATGTCAAACTCTCTCATCACTGTATATACCCCTCTTGCAGCAATATCAAACTGCTCATCTTTCACTTGTTTTTCCTTCCATTCTTGTTTGCCTCCACACAAATATTCCTTCATCAAGAAAATGAGTAAGTTAAGAACTTATATATAATTTTATGAGGAAAATTGCAAATTTAGAACACCATCTTTAGGTCATTCACTAATGAAGGACACTAACTTTTTGGGCCTTGATATTGGGACACTTATTTTTCAATTTGGGCGATTTTAGGACAAAATATCCGAAATCACGAATTTCGGGTCCAATCCCATGAGATTTGGGCTTTTATTGAAGTGATTCAGCCTGAAATTCGTGTGATTTGACCCAAAACTCATGAGATTTGGACTTTTTTGTCCTAAAATCGCCCAAATTGAAAAGTTAGTGTTCTAGTGTTGGGGCCCGAAAAGTTAGTGTCATTCATTGATGAATGACCTAAAAATATTTTTAGTGTCCTAAATTTGCAATTTGCCCTAATTTTATGCTCTATATATGTATTGCAAGGATTGACAAAGCAAAGAGTTATGCACCACAAGTACTTACCATTGTCAATATTGCTCTTTTGATGCATCTGACAAGTCTTGTTCTCCTCTTTGTATTTCTATATTGTGAGGTTAATTGATGAAGCAATTGTATGTGGCTATCATGTAACTCGTGGAATGTTTTTGGAGTCAATGTTGAAAAGGGGTTATTATACAAGGAAAATGAAGCAAGATCTCTTAACAACCAATTGTATTGTTCGGGGCTCCACCTTGTATAGTCAGGCGAACGATCAATCAACTTTATTACATTCTTTATCGAGTGGTAATTGGCGCGCACTTGATAGATGTTTTGGAGAATGAATTCACATATCTTGCCCGCTTCTAGGCTAGTATCAAAGTAATTCTCAGGAAACTGATCATGAAGTTTGGAGCTTTGATCAGATGTGGAAATTAGGGTTTGTTGGCGGGGCTCCACCAAATACTCCAATAGATGGACCCGCTCTGTATGATGATAGTATGGTGGTGATGCCATTGTTGATGACAAAGATTGTCCTTCACTGGAACTTATTCTCCTTTCCAATTGGCCTTGAATTTTGTTGTGAATGTCTGTATAGGACTTTGACCTAAAGGCTTCTTTAAACTCTTCGTTAACATGTGTCCTAACCATTAAGTTATTCACATCTTCCCTCCCATGTTTACCTGAAAAAATATAAGAAATTTTAACATCATAGGAATGGAAAAAATGTCACAATTGAGCCTTGAATGAGAAATGATTCAATGATTAAGCAACAATACATCACATAATTAACAAAACCCTAACTCCAATGAAAACCTAGAAAAAATGGTAGGACTAAAATCAATCACATACATTATAGAAATCATCATCTTCAAGCTTAGAATAAAGATTGCAAACCAAAAAAACATTTTCCTTTTTGGAAATTAAAGGAAATGAAAAGGTGACGATCATGACAAACCCCACATTTCAATTTTAGACAAATTAAAAAAAAAAGGAGAAAGAACAAAAATGGATTTGAAGTACTACACCATCCATTATTCTGAAGGAGGACTGGAACTTGGATCGTAAGATTGTTCCCATATGTAACATTGATTTAATCATCGTAAGTGAATGAAGAAGAAAACTTAGTTTGCAAGAGATATATACACCCTTATAAATATTAATATTTCAGTTCTCGTGAGAAATGATCGAAGGAAAAATTAAAGTAAAACAAATAGCAAATAAGAAAATAGCTGGCTGATATTAATTAGCACCGCCTCATGCAATCCAACTGTGAGATCATAAAATCAAACAGTTACGTAGCTTGCACGTTGAAATGTATTGACTGTATATATAGGAGCAAATATATAGATGTGAAAAGATATAAATGAGAGTTAACTAGTAAATGGGGATAAGGGTTCTTTTGCTATTTTCAACACTTTTCTTCTATTTGTTATTATTTCAACCTTTGTTCTAATTAGGTTTTTTTTTTTTTTTTTTTCGATTTAGACAAGACAACCATGCTGTGAGTATTTATTTTCAAGATTTATGGATATAAAGTAGCTGTCTATAATGCTACATGCTCTAAATGAAATATATAAATTAATCATCACAAATTTTAAGGTTCGTAGTTGTTGATTTTCCTAGTACTGTAATAGTTGTTTAGCCAACTTCTTCTTCTTCTTCTTTTTTTTTTTTTAATCTTCTTTATCTTTGCGCGCATCATTTCTTGCTGTTAATCCATGTTGCTATATTAATTTTTTTCTTAGTTTAATTTTTGGTATATATTTTAGCCATTATTACATATTATTACAATTTTGAACCATTGTAACCAAATTTCTTTAATATTTTAGAGAGAGATAGGGATAAAATTATGTCCGTGCATGCCTTCTAGTGGGTTTCCTTCTAATTAATATACAAAATTTCAAAAAGAAGTTGGTACGCGCCTTTACTTTATTCTTTCAAACTTAACTATAAAATGAAAGTATATTTTTACCCGATTATGATAATATATATTGACAGTGATGTATACATTGTAATTTATTGTGGAGATATTGGGAGTTTATTAATAATTTCAAACATGTGTTATACTTAAAAATATATACAATTAGTATAGCGTTTGTGTAATATATATATATATATATATATACACAAAAATTATATTAAACTTAGCAAAATTAGAAAAAAAAAAGTTATTATCCATATAGTAAAATATATTTATGATTTTATGCAATAACATCTTCTAATTTAACATTAATATATGACACAGTCTAATTAATATAGTTAAAATCATTTTTGGCCCTGTAGGAATGGGTTCGGGCCGATTTTGGTTCAATTGTAGGCCTTTTTGGCCCAAAGTGAAGTGCCGTCTAATTTCTAACAGAGATAACACGTGCGAGGCACGTGGTCGTTAACCTTATATTTCTGATTCTCATTCCTGCGTTCCAAATAAACGGGCTCTCACACAAACCCTAATTCCCAAATTGAAAATTCACCATCCAAAATCCAAAAAGATCGTCACTCTTCTGCCCTAATTTCTCTCTGCACACAGCGCAGTCCATCTCCACCATCGCCTCCGCCCACGCCATCTCTTCCTCGCACTGTCCAACCCTCCACCTCTCAACATCTTCACCGTCGCACGCAGCGCCGTGCAGGGCAGCCACTACGCGACCTCCATCGCCTCCGCCCACGCCATCTCTTCCTCGCACTGTCCAACCCTCCACCTCTCAACATCTTCACTGCCGCACGCAGCGCCGTGCAGGGCAGCCACCACGCGACCTCCACCAGCCGTACTCCCTTCATTCCCGACCGCCGGCGAGATTCGTCGCCCCTCTCCGCTCTCTCATCTTTGCATCTCCGACCATTGCGGTACCAAAGATGAAAATCAATAGGTGGATGCGGAGAGGGGAACTTGAGGGAAGCGGCGACGCCAATTCTGCAGCCAAAAGCAATGCCCTTTGAAATCTTTTTTTTTTAAATTCTTTTTCAAATTTTTGGTTGAAAATATTGAATTAGGAACTAATTGTTATTTGTTGCATATTGCAATCAAACTTCTGAGAATTTTGTTGTTGAATACAGTTGTTGAAGGTTGTATTAAATAAAAAATCTACCGAGGAAGACGATTAGGGCGGCTGAGAGTGATGAGGGGCTGAGGGCAATTTTTTTTTTCTTTAATATATTCATTTATTTTTTAAAAAAATCTTTTTTAGTATTTTTTTAACATTATTTTATCCAAAACTGGGATTTAACGGTTTCTGTTAACCAGACTAACGGCGAGGGTCAAACTTGATGATTTTTGGGCCACTTTTGAACCTAGGGGCCAAAATCGGCCCGCGACCATTTCTACAGGGCCAAAAATGAAATTAACTCCTAATTAATATATTATCTTATTATTGAAATATATGTTGTATTAGTAAAAGAACACAATTGTTTTTTATTTATTATTTAGAAAATTTATTTATTGTTCTATATTGTATTATTCAATCCTCAAATTTTCTTTTCAATAAAATGATAAAAAAAATTAAAGTTAAAATTTCAAAAATTAATTTCATAGTTATTTTACCACATATATTCACAGAAACTATTCAAATTTATTAATTAATAAGTTTGAAAAGTTTGAAATTTATTTAATTTAAAAAATTTAGAGAAAAATATAAATTAATAAAAAAAGAAAAAGAAAAATAAAGGTGAGCTTAATCAAACTTTTCAAACTTATTAATTAATAAAATTAATTTTTTTTTACGAATATGTGTTTTAAAATAAACTATGAATTTATTTTAGGAATTTTCATTTTCATTTCTTTATCATTAATTAAAAAGAAATTTAGAGTAATTCTAAACTGTAAAATAAAATCAAACTAAAAAATTGTCGGAAGGGTTGAATTGAATAATTAATACAAATAACATTGCATACTTTTTTTCTAAATAATAAGTAAAAATTAATTATATTTCTTTATAAGTGCAATACATATTTCAACACTCAAATAATATATTAATCAAATTATGTTATATTTAATGTTAAATTAGATGAGATGTATCTACAAAATTTTAAATATATTTTCTTATATAAGTAATATTTACATTTTTCTAATTGTACTAAATTTAATTAGTTGTTTTAATCTCGTGTATTACACGGATTATATATTAGTGTGTGTATGTGTGTGCATATATATAATCCATCCTCTCTCCGGCTCTCCCTCCTTAGTGCAACAAACTTTATCTTCTTCTTTTCTACGTCTAACATTTCGATGATTTTGAAACCTCATAATCGAGAATCTATGTCTCTCTCGGTTCTTTAATCTTTTCGTCTTCTTCTTCCTCTTCTTTGTACATCCATATCATTAATCTCAAATTGCGACCCAATTATTGAAAATTTTATTTTTGTTACAGTGATACTAAACATCGAAAATCAATTATCACAATAAGATTAAATTGCTCACATAAAATTGAAATGTTCTTCATAATGAAATTTTGTATTCTATTTCTTAAGATTTCAAACTTATAGTTTGCAATACATGATGATACATTTTACTATACAAATAATATATTACATTTGAATAAAACAAGTAGTACCTTTTAATTGTACAAGTAATACATTTTTGTAAAACAAAGTAAGACATTTTACCCAAAGTACTAGTAATACAATTGAAAAAAACCAAAGTAATATCTTTCAATTATACAAGTAATATGTATATAAGTAATAATATATTGTGGAAATGGACATTTCTAGCCTAATAGGGATAGTAAAAATTGAAACTAGCCAAAAGAAAAGAAAATAGTTTTTTTAGCCAAAAAAAATTGTTTTGACACTACTGCCCCTCTCCTCTATTAAACTTCTCTCTACCTTTTATTTCTTTCTTTCACTTCCGTCATTGTCGTTCTTCTATCATTCTCTCATTCCCTCCACTCATTTTCTGAAAATTTTAAAACAAATCACTTTCATTCCTTAAGATTCTATATGTGTGAAGATATCACTCGTGGCACTACAAGAATTTTACCATTTAACAACGGTTATTACCCGTTGTTAAATCCAGATTTTGAGCGTTGTCGTATCCAGCGTTGCCAAAAAAATTCGCTATTTAACAACGCACTAAAAATGTTGTCTTCTTCAGATACGACAACGCTTTTAAACCGTTACACGAAAGGGTTACCTTTTTTTTAATTAACTATTAAATATGACGCTGACATCATCAAAACACTGACACGTCATCATGACATGTCATCAGGACACATCATAGTGCTAACATCAGCATAACACATCATCATACACGAGTGACATCAGCGATGACATCATTATAACCAATATTGCACGTTGCCTAGGAATCGAACCCGGGTGACAAAGTGGTCCTCAGACCACTAGACCACTGGTGCTTTATGTAATAATATTCTACATGCATTTCTTTTATTTCAATTTTTTATATTTTTCAATTTTCTATTATCATATATTTTTTGTTAATTTTTATTATTTGTATGTTTAATATATTTTAAAAGGTTAACAATAAATATATATATATATATATATATATAATTGGGAGATTAATGAATAATTAACATAAGATAATATAAGATAACATCATAAAATAATTAAACTTTTCAAATTTAATTTAATTAAAAAACAATTAATATTATTACATATTTTTTGTTAATTTTTATTATTTGTATTTTTAATATATTTTAAAAGGTTAACAATATATATATATATATATAATTGAAATATTAATGACTAATTAATATATTTAGTAATGTTTAATCTAATTTTATTTGAAGACAATTATAAAATATATTAGTGCATATTTTTAATATATTTTATAAAAATACTATTTTTATAAAATTATGAGTTTGTCATATACGATAATATTAATGCAAATAATATAAGATAACATAATAAAATAATTAAACTTTTCAAATTTAATTTAATTAAAAAACAATTAATATTAACACAACACATAAAAAAAGCGTTGCACAATGGGTTGTCTTTTTTTTTTAAAATCCACTAAAAGACAACGCATAAAGAGCGTTGCATAAAAGGATTGTCTTTTTTTTTTTAAATCGCAGAAAGGCAACACATAAAAGCGTTGCATAAAAGGGTTGTCTTTTTTAAAAAATTCACTATTTAACAACCCTTTGAAAAAAGCATTACACAAAAGCGTTGTCTATTTTTAAGAAATCCACTATTTAACAACCCTATGAAAAAAGCGTTGTCTTTCCTATTATTTGCGTTGTCTTAAAGCGAATTTTTTGAACAAAGACAACGCTTTTCAGAAAAAGGGTTGTAGATTTCAAAAAGACCACAAATTCATAAAAATGGTTGTCTTTGGGGGTTGTTGTTTCCTATTTTTCTTGTAGTGTGGAGAAGAAAGGTAATATCTTTTCTAATTCTCATCATACTTTTGTTCATTTTGAAATTATCAGAATGTTGAGGAGTGAGAATTGTTTCTATGAATTTTTTAAAAAAATGTATGGGTCGTGTAAGCCATGTAGGTTGTGCGGATCGTGTGGGTCATGCAGATTGTGCAGTACATGTGGATCATGTGCATCGTGCAATTTTTTTTACAGTTTTGTTGTTCTTACACATCAATATTTACTATGACTTGGAATAATTTGGTTATTTAATATATGTTTTTTTATTTACAGATGCCTTGGAACAATTTGGTTGTTTTTTTTGTTGGTTGTTGGGATGGTCTTGAATACAAAAATGGTTCTAAAGAGCTCTTGTCTATTCCAGAACAAGGAATATCTTATTCTGATTTTTTTGAATGGGATTGTTCGTGTTGTTGAAGTAGATAGAAGAATATGGGATTATGTAATTCATTGTTTGATTGATGTTAAAGGAAATTTTTTGAAAATGAAGATAAAAAATGATGGTAATGTAGAACGTGTACTATATGAGTTTGAGATGCATGCGGTTTTTATCACTCTTAAGAGAAAAACCACTCAAGTGAATGCACCTGATGAGTTAGGGATAGTGACACATTATGATCCAATTGGAAATAGTTTGATATATGTCGGGTTTGTACAATTGATTCATCTCAAAATGCATATGCTAGCTAAAAATAAAGGAAAATATGAATTTTCAGTTGATGCAATGTTCAAACTCGGATCCATGGATGAATTTGAACACTAGTACACTTAACGTCGAGCAATTTGGGCCAAGTTCATCTATATATAGGAAAGGAACAAGAAGTTACACCTGCATTAGCCGTCAAAAGAGGTGGACCATCGATATCTCTTGATTTGTTGCCAAATGTTGTAAACAATGACAATTATGGATTAGTTGGTGGATTTGATGGTAGTAGTGGTGATGAAGGGCTTATTGTGGATGACAGAGATGATGGAGGTTATGGGTGTACTAGGGAAAGTGAGGGTGATCAACGTGATCAGGGTGAGGATAATAGTGATGATAGTGATAGCGATAGTGATTTTAATGATGATGCTGATATTGAAAAATAGAAAAGAAATAAAATGTTTGAGCAATTCTGTGAGTAGATAGAAAAATGTGGTGGATGTTTTCAAAGTTCTCTGAGAAGCCATCCAAGTTAGTTAATAGGTGTTCAGAATCATCCTGATATTAGCTAGAGTGATCCAGATGAAGGTAATACATGGAATACACGGGATGACGTTAGAGAAAGGATGATTAATCATGTAGGACAACGTTGGATCATTCTAGTAGGACCAATTCATGTATCTCCACCTCATCCCGAGCAAGCATACAGAGTTGTTGAAAATTGTACATTGTTTAATGGTGCAACTTTTTTAAGCAAAAAAGAGTTGGTAAGGACAGTCGGCTTCTATCATTAAGAGAATAAGGTTGAATATCGAGTAGCTCATTCATCTATGACTCGATATGAGGTGTTATGCAAGTACAGTGATTGCACTTTCATACTGATGGCATATAGAAAAAATGATATGTGGAGAGTCACAAAATTTATGGCACCTCACTCTTGTCAACTGGACGTGACTCATAATGCAAAAAGACAGATACAGTCAAAGATCATTGCTGCATTATATGCACCACTACTTCTATAAGAGAATTTGATTCTAGTACCCCGTCACATTATGTCAGATTTGCGAAGGAGGTTTGGCATAAATGTGAGTTATGCCATTGCTTTGAGAGCAAAACATCAAGTGTTTGGACTGATATTTGGAGACAATAAAGAATCTTTCAACATGATACCTGGATACCTAGTACATATGTTGGAGCTCACTAATCCTGGATCAGCTACATCACTTTGTGTGGAAGGTGGTCGGTTTAAGTATGTGTTTTTTGCTCTTGAAACTTCGATATATGAATTTGTTAATTATGGCAGACTTGTTATTGTCATTGATGGTGCCCACCTAAAAGGAAAGTATCGAGGTATAGTTTTTGTGGTTGTTACTAAAGATGTAACAAGCATTTTTCCTACTTGCTACAGGGGTTGGAGATGAGAATAATGAGTTGTGGATATGGTTTCTCACTCAACCACTAGACATCAAACATATTATTAACATGTTCATTTCTGGTGGTCAAACACATTTTTTTATGTTCAGTCAATTACGGTCAAATATATAGAGCTCTCAAGTATGGTTGATTTTCTATATTTTTCATATAATTTTTCTACGATTTTCACACATTTAACTAACCTATGAAATCTTTGTTATTATAAAACACGAGAGCAAGAGAGATAAACAAGAAAGAGGGGAGGGAATGAGAGAGATGGATGAGAGATGGGGAAGGGAGAAGGGTATCAAATTAGTTTTATGTTTTTTCTAAAAGGGTATAATTGGAATATTTGCATTTTTAACTTTGTTTTTTAGGGTGGGATTAAAGTCATCCCATGAACTTCTAAGCACATCCCATCTACTAATGACACCTAAATTATTTCATTCACAATTCAAATTATTTCTAAACACACCCAAAGTTTCCAAGTATATCCTTTGTGATAAGAAAAAAAAAAAGGAATTAAAACAAGAGTCAATTTCCCTCTTCTCCATCGTAAAAAAGAATGGCCCTTAAAAAATAATTAAAAGAATTGAGCAAGACCTAATTCTCAAATTCCAAAAAGAATTGAACAAGAACAAGACTCAATTCCCAAAACCCAAAAAGAATTCAACAAGACTTAATTCCAAAAACAAAACAAAAATAAATGAACATGCAGAGGTGTTCGACTAGGAGGGCCGAACTTATGCAATATTGTTCGGTTGACATGATCGAACTCATGTGATATTGTTCGGCTGACACAGCCGAATGCTTCTTCTTTTGTTTGGCCAGTACGTGCCAAAAATGTGATTTCTTTCACTTACGAAAATTTAACATATACTATTTAAAACCATTAAAGAGGTGTGGGAAATTTTACATTATTTGTTCTAAATATATATTCATGCTTTCATTGTAGTTTTTCTTCACAAAATGAGGGGGAAATAATGAAATTTTAAAAGTTAGGGTTTATGTGGAAAAGAAGAAGTGTAAAATGAAGAATTCAACAATTATATCATTTTGAGAGTGGAGGGCATTTTAGTCTTTTACTACCTATTTATTTTTGTATTTTTTTAAATATGGGGTGTGTTTAGAAGTTGATGGGATGCCTATAGTCCCTCCCTATTTTTTATTTATTTTTAAATTATGTGGTGTGTAGAAATGGAAGGGGTATCCCACCTTATTTCTATTACACGGCATAACTCATATGTATAATTGATGGTGTTTATTTAAATTAATAATGTTATTTGATATATATAATGAAACACAAACTTATCGATATTATGTGTTGACTCATCTCACCCATTTTAGAACTATACCCTAATAGAAAAACTTGAACAAAACATTGAAAAAAAATCCGAAGAATCTGCAAAAGCCATAAAGCCCATAACTCCATATAAATTGTTTAAATTTTTCAAAACAAGCACAATTTATCATATCATAATTACAAGCTGCGTACGCAAACAAAGTGGAAACAAACATTCTGAAGCTGCTGTTCTTATTATGCTTTTTATGGTATCTTTAAATGTATAATAATTGAAAATCCAAAAAGAAAAAGAAAAATCAATTCTTGAATTAATTGGGCTTCAATTCTGGGCTCGAAATGGGCTCTTCCCCATCTCAACCTCCTCAAATAATTTCTGGCGGGCTGCTTCAGTCAAATAGTAAGCACGCCGCGGCCCGTTAATGGTTAAGGCCCAAAACAAGCCCGAATCAAAAGGCCCATTTCCATCTTAGAATTGGACGGTGTTTGCATATGTCTTCCCAAAAGCCCAATTAGATGGGGTTATATTTGTGAACTCTTTTGTAATGCCATCACTTGTGGTCACCTTGAATGATAGAGATTGGCCTTTGAGATAAGCATTGGATTGCCAATTAGCACCCCAATTCCTAGACATGGCCATCCACCCTGTTTTGGCCCCCTTTATTTGAACTGATGTAATGGATCCACCATTTCCCACATTGGTGATCAACACTAGCTCAAAGTAGTCCCTTCCATTGATGGTGAATCTAACTCCTCCACTCTTCTTGCAAGGAACCCTACACGTCGAGTAATCACGGTTAGGTTTTCATTTTCAAATTTGTACATTGTTATTTATATATATTATAACAATGTTCTAAAAGGCATTAGGTTATGGGTGACCGCATATTAGGGCTCACTGCTTATGATAAGTTGAATAAAATATAATTTAGGAAAATAAGATTTTGAAGAGTTGCGATAGAAAAAAGACCTTTGGTAGATGACGGGGACTATGCCACCACTGTAGATGCCGATCTTTTCCCAAGCGGGTTGAGACATGTCAAAATGTTGGCGGGGCGGATTGCACCACCCTCCGTTGTTGCTAGGAAGGGCGTAGTTCGGAGGGCAAAAATCCGTGGCAGTGATAGTGACGGAAACACCCTTTTTGCACCATCTAGGTTCAGCTTTGGAATCACATATAATCTTGTAGCATTGTCCACAAGATGCACCATTATTGAACAATGCTGTGCTCAAAGCAGCTATTCTAGTCCCATATTTAGTTGTATACAAGTTTCCATACCCACAAGCACCCCCTAATGCCAAGAAAACATCATAAATTTAACTTCAACACTAGGAAGAAAAAAACAAAAGACGAAATAATACGTATTAAACTTTAAAGAAAGACGTACCCATTGTCCCCGAAGCATCACTGCCTCCATAGAAGGTCGCAAAAGCCTTGGTCCATCCAGAAGCTGTGAGGCCATTGACATTGTTGATCAAACCATAGAATAAGAAGGAAAATAGTAGCATTGAAACACCATTTTTCTCCATCTTTTTTCCCCCTTTTTATTGATTGCCAATTGCAAGATTAGTATAGATGAAAACGTATGCACACTTGTTGCCAAGAAACACAATACTAAGTGGGAGTTATATAGTTGCAATAATTTGTAGCTAAAGAACAAGGCCACATGTGATAGACCTGCAAGCAGCTAAACAAATAATATTCAATATTAATGAAATAAAATTTGATTATCTCTGAGAATTCTGAATCTGCATTCAATTATTCCCACGTTCTCTTGCGATTCCTCACAACCCCACATGGATCACCCAACATAGGAGCCGTGAATTGATCAAATTTCTTCACAAGAAAATATTCATTTTCTCACATACTTTCAAGGCAATGGTTGTTGCCATATGAAGAAAATAGATATTATATTGAATGACTTTGATTTAATATTTGGTAAAAATATATTCACCTAATGTGGCTAATGTGACCTCTCATGTGCCTTCATTTGACCATATATGCTTCTCTCATGTGTCATGCACATGCCTTTGACATTACATTGCAATGTTGTAAGCTTTTGTTATTTTCTCTGCCTAATCTAATTTATTATGATGCTAACCCTTCTCTCCTTTTTGTTTCTTGCAATTAATGATCTAGCTCTAATGTTAGTTAAGTTCAAAGCATTTCTTGATTTCCCAAATCAAGAATAACCTTAGACATAAATTTAATCTATCATGTTTTGTGGGAATTTTTCAATGTTAGGATAATAAGTACTAGTTATATAGGAGTTTGGCAGATTAAGGATATTATATATTCGAACTCCTAATTTAGGACAATAATTTATAATCTCTCACATATTAAGGTTATTCAAGCTCAAAAGTTTTCATTAAGTTAAAATTGGTCAAATCACATTCGGGCTAGAAAATTTGAACATTAATTTATAACTTTTTTTGAGCCTTTCGGACATTTAATCTTAGGTTGCTCTCAATGTGTGAAATACTCTACTATATATTGTACTCCAGAATTATCAATTATCTAAATATAGTTTTGTCTTTAATTTATTATATATTTGCCCTATTTTAAGAAACTATCAAGTGCATTTTAAATTGAGAAGGTCTCTTGTGAGACCGTCGAACATATGACGAACATCAAATATGCCTTTTACAGGCATGAGTATGTGTTTTTTTAACTATAAGTATGTGTTTTAAAAGTATGTTTTTTACAGTATATTTCAAGTATGTTTTTTTCTACTATAAGTGCAACCGCGACGGTTGCACATGAGTTTTTGTGTTTTAAATTTACGGTTTGAACTTCCAACCATTATTAGCAAGATCCCGACTTGTCACCACTAATACCTTGCGATTTTTTACATTTAATTTTGATGTTTAAATTCGATTAGAAACAACTAGATGCACAAAATACACACACATGCTTATATATATGACTTGACTTGCCCTTATATTGATATATACAAGAGACGCATGATAAAATAACTTTGTTAACATATAACATCATTGATATATAACACGAAACATGCTGCATAATAAGCGATCGCATAAATAGATACATAATTGGTTGATTGACCAAAAGGACGTTGAAATTTGGCTGAAAATTCTTTTTAATTTCCCAAGTTGCACATTATTTCTTGGTACGCGTAGAGAAGAAGGAAATTGTACCTAATGACAAGTACAAATTGTACACCATATTTTTATGACATTTGCCATGTGCTAATACCAGTATTTAAGCAAAGACCATGAGAGGAGTTGTATTATTATATAACAAAGAATTCATTACAAGGAAAAATTAAGAACAACTGGGCTATAAATCAACCACTTTAATACCTAAAAGTCACTAAATAAGTTGGGATATTAAAATGGGATGCCAATCATTGGAATATCACCAAACAGTTGGGTAAAAAGATTATGAAAAGGGGATTATAAGAGTTAATCATGATTCAGATTTGGATGATTAAAATGTTGCATAGCTGTTCAAAGAATAATTTGGCAGAGAATTTTGACAGCAAATTATATATACTAGTTTACAGCTTAAAATGATCATTATTTGGGATTTGGAATGATTGAGCTGAAGTCATAGAGAGATATTAGATCTTAAAATAAGTTTTAAAATTTTTAAATTATGATTTTAGATTTTAGAAATTTGTTTAAGTAAATCTAATAACTTAATTAATAGGATTAATTTCATTTTCCGACTGATTCTACCATAGAGGCCAACGATAGACAATAACTCCCCCCCGAACACAGCTTACAACTTTCATCATACTGTGCTCTCCAATATATTATGCATGTTTTTTAATTGTACATTCTAAATTAGTTTTTTTCTCCGATCACAATCCATACTACACGTTTTGTTTACTGTTGCAACCTCCGATAATAATTTCCGACGAAAAAATGCCCACATGATTTTTATGTGCTAATTGAGGGATATTTTCGTCATTTTCTAGGTCACTAACTAACTCCCCCTCCAAAAGCGAATTTTGTCATAATTTTTTCCACATATTTTTTGCAAATTGTTTGAGAAAATGAAGATTAACGGTGAGGTTCAAATAAAAAATTAGATACTTTTTACCATTGAAAATAGTTGATGAATCAAATTTAGTGATGTATTAGAAGTGCAAATGATGAAAATAACCCACAATTAACACATGAAAATCACGTGGGCGCTTTCTCACCGGAAAATATTGACCAGAGGATGCAAAAGTAAACAAAATGTATAGTATAGGATATGTTTGGAGAAAAAAAATAATTTAGGATGCAAAATTAAAAAACATGCATAATACAGGTTGAAAATTGTAATTAATCTTAATTAATATGTAATATTGATTTATGTTTAACCAAAACTACGAAATAAAATCTGAAATTATTTTAAATTTTAAATTAGAAAATAAATATGAAATTATAAAAATTGTATGTTAGATCATAATTCGGAAAATACAATTAGAATCTGAAAATTTCATAATCTGAAGATTCTGAAATTTAACTAAGTTTTAAGAAATATCTACAATAAATATTAAAAAACAAATAAACCTAAAAATTAAAATATAGATTTTCAAATTAACATTCTAATGATTTATAAATAAAAGTATAAAACTATATATTTGATGACATGTCAACAAAATTGATTTTTATTTTGTGGGTGAGGTCGGTGCAATGTTTGGGTGTTCGCACTAAAAATCTGATGGTCGAAGTTTGTGTATATTTTGGGCCTGATTGTAAAAATAATCACCCTTTTTTAAAAATATTCATTAATTTTATCCTTTTTATTTAACATGAAAAAACATGGCTTGTGTTAATTATTGCAATTTGAACCACAATAATTATTATTATTATTATTATTTTTTTTTTTAGTCTGAAGTCTATGTGCCCAACAAAGTACCACGTCAGATGCCATTTAATTTCGAAAAACATAATAACTTTGGAGGTCGAATTGCAAAAGAAACAAGACATAACTTTTTCAAAATTTTCAATACAATCTAGCTTCTTTAGAAATTATATATATATAATGCAATTCGAATCAAAATTCTATTTTTCAGCAATCTAATTAAGTACATGCATTTGCCTAAATAGTCACATCATATGATTCCTGTTAGTGGCACATTAATATACATCCACCGTTAATGTGTCAAATATTCATATCTATTAATATTAAGGAGTAGGATCATTAAATATCATCGATGTACAACATATTAAGAGCTGCCCAAGATTAACATTTTAACATTTTCTCATACCATCGACCCTCATATGAGCCACATAGTTTCTAATAAGTTATCTTTTTATTTACATGAAACAATAGATAAATCTAAAATCTAAACTCTTTTTTTCTTTTTTTTTTTAGAAAGAAAATTCATTCATTACTAGAATTGTGATAATTAGAAGAAAGTACATCAATTAGAAAGTGAGGTGGGCTCGTCCACTCACATGAGTAAGAAAACGAAAGAAAGTTACGTGCTAACAGATGAACACACTCATTCGCCGATCTACCAGTAAATGAAATTGAAAAAAAAAAAAAAAAAAAGGATTTTGAGTGAGACAATCGTTATACTCTTTCACCGCCAAACCAAACCCCGACCAGTTTTCCTCGTTGCCATTTACCACCTTACCACCGTGAGAGAATCAAGTTCGAAAATCACATTATGAAAACCTCTTGCAGACCCATTCAAGTGCCTCAATAAGCCCATTAATCTCACCCTCTTTAACATCCAACAAGCCATACACTCATCCAGACTTGTAAGCCAGCCTCCGCTGTCATTTCACAAAATCAACCCCCAACCTGTTCTACCATCTTTGAAAAAAGATGCATCAATATTGCATTTCAAAAAGCCCGGAGAAGGTCGTTCCCATCTACGGCCACTTTGAACCCTTGTAGATCGTGTAGCTCTACCCAAACTACGAAGAGTTGTGTTCCAACTATATAGAGTCTCTTTTGCAAGAAAGACATTCCCTTCTCATCCAAGCACTTACCTTCTCAATATCTTATGTTCCATTGCTTCCAAATTGCTCAAAGAACCACACAAAATAGACCAATCCTAACCTCATCAAATTTGTTCAACACAAGTAAACCCATGATTTAAAACTCTCCACCTGTGTAGTCGTTTGATTAACAAGAGTTTTCAAAAAACCCATGACCCAACATCTCGATGCAAACGGACACTCAATGAATGTATGCTAACAATTCTCTACACTGATAATGCAAATAACACAAGTGGAAGGACAAGAAATACCATTTTGAATAAGTCTATCCCAAATAGGGATACTTCCCAAACAAGCCCTTTGAATAAATAACTCATAACCCTCAATCAAAACCTTAGTTAAAAAAATCTCCTGCCTTACTAAATTTGATAAGATATAATATGAAGTCAAAATTACAATTACTTTAGTATCCAATAATTGTTATACATCTATAGGTATGACATGTGTGAAGTCAAAATTTTAATAAGAAGGTACGGATGATTTTTTTTCATATACCTGAGTCACATTTATAATTTTTTACTACATTCTTTTGAGGTATGTTTGAACACGATTTGATATTTTTATACTTGTTTATCTCTTATTTTATTTTATTAATATATATTATCTTTGAAGAGACGATAAATATATAAAACGTCAATATATATTATAAAACATAAATATATATCGTATATCATCAATAGATTACCTTTTTTTTTTTTTTGGCAAGAATATAATTATATTACGTATGCTAATATGAATACGTGGATAGAATGTTGAATTTTCGAAAAGAAAACAGAAATACTTTTGCTAATATAATAGATGTGAAGGACAAGTGATTTGATAATTTAATTTAAATTAAATGTTCTGAGTACTTAACATTAATGCTGTCAATTAATTAAATAGCACTTAGTGGTCAAATAGAACTATGCACTTCATTTTTATAGAATGCCATAAACATTTTAGTAAATTATTTATGCAAATGCTATAAAAGTGACGTCCAAAAAGAGGAATAGAATTGTAGGAGTTCAATTAAAATTAACAAAAAAGTACGGTGCATGTTACCTAGTTTTCACTTGTAAACACAGATTCAGTTGGGATGATTATCGATTTACTAATATTTATGGGATTTATTTCACTCATTCTCATCATCCGGAGAAAAATCATAAGACAACTTTACAAGACGTTATGCATGGTCTCGTACATATCAATATAGCACAGAATGTTACCTTAATAAACCAGCTGTGATCAGGAAATTGAGGTACATACATTTAAAGATTTGAGTGTCTGGAAATGCAATTTACCAATGTTCTCACATCTTCAAGGTGAATCGATCTATAAAGTTCCCTCATCCTTAATAAAACCATCCTTCAAAGATGGTCTTTCTAATGTTTCTATTAAGTATTTCAAAGATTAAAGAATATCTAGACACTGCAATCATCAGCCTCAAAGAATCTCTTACTATTGTCTTTCATAAGCAATTCATCTTATGATGCAAGTTCTGTATGAATATAATACATTTAACAGAATCTAAAAGTTCCGAGGCAAGACTAAAAGAAGACCAGAATACAATAACTTTAATATCAAAGAGTAATAATCTTCCCAAATAATCCTCGCATAATTAGCTTGTAAATGGAAGATTTCACACTCCAGAAAACATACAATAATTCACATCTGCTTCAAAAGTAGGGAGGGAGGGAGAGAGGGAGAGAGAGAGAGAGAGAGAACCTGTGAACTCCTAATGATGATGTCAGATTAGCAAGGGCAGCACCAACTATGAAAATGTCTTCATGGAAGTGGTAAACACAAACAGCTGCTAAATACCTAGAATTGATGTGGAAAATACTCTGATTATAGATATGAAAAAAGGAGTAAGCTAGTAGAAGCAGCCACAGTCAACAGTAATTTACTTTAGCTAAATCTGTCCATTTTGGAACATAATAATCCATAAACAGAAAACCGCACAACATTCACTATTGATAACAAGCTTAACCGTCAAATATCTACTTGCATCACAAATACCAAAATTCAGCAAATTAAAACAGAAAGAAATAAAAAAAACAAAACAAATTTTCAGTAAATTCTACTTGTTTCCCCAAGAGATAAGTTTGCTAGCAGGCGAGTGAAAACCAGATCTTCTATAAAAGGATAAAAGGGTAAAGGGAGTTCAAAGAACATGCACCAATAATAAAGTGTCTAATATTAACCAACAAATTTATCCTGGATATAAAAAAATAAAGAATGTGGTTCTCACCAATAAGATTACACTTGAATAAAGCAACTAAACAGCTATGGAAAACCAAAATGGGGAACTGACAAAGAAAACAAAAAGGCTCACCACGCATATGCGGCCCAAGTTAGTCTACAACGTTACAGGTGACACCCTAAAGTTAAAACTAGCAACAATTAAAAGAACATAGAAATGGGGATATCCATGAACTCATAGAACAACATAATGTCCTCATAAAATAAACCCCAAATTTGAACGCCTAAGCAACTCAAGCAGCAGCTTGGACCGGCCCATTAGGTCTGAATCCACGACCCCTACCACGAATGCCGCCCCCACGGCCACGGCCTGCAGCAGCAGAAATCCACAAGGCATATTAATCTATGCAGTGACCATATTGCCAAAAGGAGCAGCTATAATTTCAATGCAAGAATAAAAACAAATAAATTATTTCTCCAACCTATCTATTCTCTTCCCCAATTGAAGGGAAAAAAACTCCCATAAACAGAAAGGAAGACAAGGACCAGAGTCACCAGACATTCTCACTCTTAAAAACATATTTTGATAAATTTACAGTATAGAATTTAGAGTGGCAGCAATGCCTAAATGCTAATCATTCTATCAAGAGAAAAGCATAAGAGCAACATACTTGGACATAAAACAATTATAATAAAGTTCTGTTTAGTCTTTCTGGGCAAACAGGCAAAGAAATATGTCGGTCTATATCTGAAAGCCCATAGAAAAGGCTGCAATACTAAACTTAGGAGTTCAAAGAAGAAGATCAACCAAATAAGACAAGCTGTACCTCGTGGAGCATCTTGATTGTAGCCTCCAACATCATTCTGAGCATCCACCTGAGGATTATTGTACCCTCCCCTCCCACGGCCTCGGAAACTGCGACCTCTACCTCGTCCCCTACCCCTGGCATACCCACGGTTTCTCTCATAACCCCCATCCTCATAATCACCATATGCAAAACCATTCCCTATTTAATAATAAATTTAAAAAAATATGTCAGATGAGCTAAAAATACAATAACTGAATATCATACACCTACAACCTCCAGAAACAAGAAAGTGAACTCAAATACTTCCAGAACCCTAGTTCTCAAAAAAAATAATAATCATAATAATAAATAGATAAATAAAAATTAACAAAGCAATCATCCAATTTCATACCTGCTGGGCCCCTAGGCCTCCCCCTCCCTCTACCACCTCGACCTCTTCCTCGGGCAGGAGGTGAACCCTCTACACAATAAAATATGTTAAGATATAGGAATTTGAAGAATATAGAAAGTAAAGAAATGAGAGGATGTGACACCACCTCCATCATAGTCGAGATCTGTAGAAACCTTAACCTGGTCAGCTGGAATCGGAGGTTGGTACCTGCAGCACATTATGGTCAATCAACAACATAAAACTTGGATGAAAATGATGTCCATAGGTATACAAATAACAGTTTACAGCTCAAGAACATAGTAATCCCACAAAAGCCAGCAATTTTTTAAAGTTGAAAAATGAGTTCTTTTTTCATTAAAAAGAAATACCCTAGTCCCCCTATTAAGTTGAATTCATCCAATTATGTTCAAAATTGAAGTGAGCAATTAAACCACTGCAAAGACAGCAGAACCTGCAAAATTCAAAATACCAAAAACCTTCAATGAACTCACCCAATGTTTGTCAAATCCAACTCCTTTTTAGAGAGAGTAATTGTGACCATTGAAACTTTTCTTGTGGTTTCCAGACTGTGGCAATGAACATTCAAAATGTTACAAAAGCTACCATCACAAAAACCTTATTTAGATGGAAACATGTCTAAACTCAGAAGTTTAAACAGTAATTTTTCACAATAAGCTTGTCCTTACGTTTGGAGCCCTTCCTCCAGGGGTTCCCATGTGTCAGTTATGTCAGTGGATTGAATTGCTGTAATTTGGTGAAGACCAACAATTCTCCTCTGAATTGATAAAAGTGTAACATAGTGAGATAATCATCATATTAAAACTCAACAGCTATATGAAAAGAAAAAAGAATCACCAGAACAAACCTTGATTAACTCAACAATTGTCACAGTTTTGTTGATTGCTCTACCCATTGCCTTAAAAACTATATCATCTGAATCCTTTTCCTACAATAAAATTGAATGTTAGTTTGAAAATGTCCGATTCTAATGACAAAATATTTTCCCAAATTAATCAAGCATGACAGTTATTACATATTAATATACAAACAAAAATTTCAAAGCAATCGAAAGACATGAAAGAGAGAATGCAGGAAGAATCATCGAATAGAAACTCAAATGGGCTGAATAATAAGATTCCACATGGGGAGATATTTCTCCCCTTAGTTCAAAATTTATCCTCGTAAGAATAGACATAGGTCCAGATTAACCAAAGATAAACGATAGACGAGTATTATAACAAATTTCAACAAACCAAACACCTCAATTAAAATGAAAGCAAGATATTCCCCCATATATCACCAAATCTGCTCCTTTCCAACAGACATCACTAAGAAGTTCATACTTTTGGCATATCTCAAATAGTTGGTATCTCACAAGAAAGAAATGATCAAATGTCTGGCGAAGTTACTATCATTGGCCCCATCTTAGGAAGGAAATAATAATAATTATTATAATAATAGAACCATTCCCATCAACCCACCACTGCCCCTTTTCAACAGATACCACCAAGAAATTGCTAATGTTTAGAGGCAAATCTCAAAGGTAAGTATCATAGTTGTCAGAGGCACAAAGATGATTCTAGCTCCTGAGGTGAAAGGTTTGCCTCTCTTGAACATGAGGCACAAAAGCCCAAGAAAACTACATATTTTAATGTGTGCATACTTAGCAAAAAATGTTATATTAGATTGTTTGAGCCATATTAAATGTCTAGAAAAGAACTAAAAAATTAAAAATGAGAAAAGTAAAATTATGTGGGTATGCAGGGGCAACAGAGGTTAAAATGGCATGGGTTATCAAGGTCCAGCAGCATATCTAATTTTTCTTCTTTCGCGAGAAGTTCCCTTGGGTAAATCTTAAGTTCCGAAGTGTTTATCCCTCTTGAAATGAAGTTCTGATTGTTCTTATGCTATCCTCAAGAAACAACATCCTTAAAACAATTAATAGGGGTCTTGAAAATGTGTTTGGGGTTGGGAAAGAGCCTGTGAACAAGAGGTGCGCCTCAAACATGAAAAATGCACAGAAGGCATGCACCTCATGCCCAGTTACTGCATCTTGCTTGTACAACTTGCACCTCGAGCACGCCTCTAACAACTATGGTTAGTATCTTACAAGAGAAAAGCACTTAACCATCTAGTGGAGTTTTTTTTATTGGTCACCCAAGTAGGGAAGGAATTATGATTTTCAAAATAGAACTCAAGTAAAACCCACTCAGAGAGCCAATTATTTTTTTTCCCTAATTACTATAATAACTAATAAATGAGCTTATTCACCACATATATCCGTGAAAACAAATGAATTCATAAAACTGCAGAAGGTATTTATAAGCGTCTGGCATCTGCAACACCATCTCATCACTCAATCCACATTTGGAACAATGAATTAAACGCTGGATACCAATATTGTAAAGAAATAGATCAATAAAGCGACTAACATAAAATGTTAAATGGAATTCATTCAATCTACCAAAGCATTCGAATAAGATTAAACCAATAAATTTAACATGCAATCACAAAAATACCTGAAGCAGGCTCATAGCATAAGTGATGTAGCTTCGCATCCTTCCTTGGCTTGTAATCCGAATCTCATTCTCAGCAATTGGTGTTTCTACTTTCGGCTTCTCCACCTTCTGGTACCGATCCATGCTCTACGAAATCAAAGCAGCAAAATTTAAATATACTCGCAGAATATAGCTGCATATAAAACAAGCAAAAAAAAAAAAGATAAACCTTTTTAAAATCAACACACACACACGGGGCAGAAAAGGGGAACAAGTAACTAGGGTTTTCAGGTGAAAATAACAGCAAATGGATCCGAAATTGGTGAATGTAATAGGAAAATCAGGATAATTAAATGGAAATCTGATTACCAAAATCGAAATCTGATAAGTAAAATGGAAATCAGAATACCTTGATGCAGTGTAAATATAGATAGGATTATATTGTCCAGCCCTCTTCTACGGCTTCGTTTTTTCGTTAGGCCCTGACCTTTTCACTGCGCCCCCACTTACCAATTTATTGTCCCGGTCCACTACTCCTGACCTAGTTCTTTTTCACCGGTCCAACCGGCACACTTTTTTTTCTTTTTTTCTTTTTTCAAAATAAATTATTGGGTCCATGGACCATGGATAAGAACATCCTGATATTTCTCAACACGTTTGGACAAACGGGATTTGATTGAATCTAGATCTATATTTCGGATGTAGATCTTCTAATGAAACAACATCGTACTATGAGCAACTTAATACATGAATGGAAGAATATACAATAATAATATAATATATATATATATGTTCATAAGCAACATTTTAATTAAATCCCTAAATTATATGTTCATAAGCAAGATTTTAATTAAATCCCTAAATTACTATCTTGTAAATTTATTGAGGAAAAGTGACGCACAAAGGAAGCAAGTGAAAATTTAAAAAAAAATTTGAAAAATGATTTCATCTAATTATATGTGATTTGACATTTTTTATAAACTTTGAAATGTTCTGTTTTACTGTGTGAATTATATTTGATGCATTCTATCGTATAAGACAAATCCTAACAGTACATGTGTTCGATATGAACGGCAATGAATTGTTTGATACAGTAAAATGCATTAAATTTAAAATTTATAATGGTAAAGTGAAACATTTCAAAGTTTATACCAAAAAAAAAAATATCAAATCATATATATTTTAGATTGAATAGTGAAATAGAGAGAGGGAAAAACGGTGATGCTTGACGTTCTCACCTACCATTTTCCAACTGATCATTCAATTGTTTTATGGTTGGTTGTAATATAACTCAGTTTTATGTTCTCACCTCACCCTGACTATAATACATTTATTTCATATCCGTGAAAAAATAAGTATAAAGTAAAATTAAGTGAGGATATTTTATAGAAAATGAGAATATTATACTATTTATGTGATGAATTAGAAAATTCAAATAGAATATTGCAATATTATTTATTTCATATCCATGAATATTGTTGGTCTCTGCATTTTGGGGAGGGTTTGAGAGTCGGTATGTTGGTCTCAACACCCTGAAATAGTAGGTCACCCTGGAATGGGTCTGTTTATTGGTCTCAACATCCAGTGAAGGGTCAAGTAGACAACATGCGTAAGTGATATGAGGAAAATACGTGTATTTTTATGGTGATTAATAAAGATTTTATGATCGTTTAATTAATTGGATGCACTATTTTTCTATATATGTGTGATTTGTGTCTCCAAGTACTTCAAATATTATTTTCTTGATTATTTTAGGGATTTTTGGAGTATTTTCGAGACAAGAAAAATGTTCGTAGGCCAAGATGTGAAGTTTGATGGGCCAATTTTAGATACAAAAGCCCAAATTCAATTAATTGGTGAAGATTTGGCATATTTGGACTTACGAGTAGAATGGCCCATTCTAAGGGCTGGAGAATTCACGCCAAGAAAGGAAAAGAAGGGCAACCCTATTTATTTTTTGACTTCCTGGCCAAGCAAAAGGGATTTTCACGCAGCCAGAGATTGAAAAGCAAGAAAGAAAGACTTCATCACCCCCAACCTATAAACATTGTTCACGTGAGTTTAGGAGATTAGGCAGGAGAGATTAGATTTTAGAGAGAGAAACATATTTTAATTTCCTAGATTAATTTGACGGAGTTCACAATTGTTTGGATGGATTCAATTTCGAGGATGCTCAACTAATTTCCCAATTCCGATTAGCAAGGATGTGTGAACCCGTATATCTATTTATTTTCTAATTAATCTCGTATTTCCCTCTTGATGTTTGATTGGAATTGATTGTGTTATCTGTGCATAATGTCTTCAATTATTATGGCTTGATTTGGATTGGCCACCTAGATTAAGTGTTTGATAATTGATTGCTAGAATCTTAAATCATGAATCCTAATTGTTGTGGTTTAATTTTCATAAGTGGTAAGCTAGAGGTCGTGCATCTCTAGGGTAACATAATCCTAGATTATTGAATCAAGCGTGTTGATTTGGGGTCTAGTTCATCCTATCGTCTTAGTGATTAATATATTTGATGAATTAAATCTAGCGAGTGTATCCTAGGTTGTTCAATTAAATAGGGTTAATTAGCGAGCGTATTCTAATTTAACTAATCTTAAGAGACGATTCGATTTAACAGCGTGTAGTTGTTATACTAGGGATGATAATTCCATGATAATCTGAGAGAGGGGTAATACTTGGTTAAGGAATAATTAATATCGGGGGATAATTAAATTGTTAACTGGAATATTTGCATACATTGAATCCTTGTTTAATTTGCTTTCTAGGTTTATTTTAGTTAATTTAGTTATAGTTGATCAATCTCAAACCCCTCATAATCTGTTATTTATTTGAATTGAACATAGGTGACATAGTTAATCATCACTTCTCGTGGGATTGACTCTTGCTTGCCCTAGCTACTAGTTGGTTAGGTTAGGAAAGAAATTAAATTAGGATACGCTCGCTAATTAACCCTATTTAATTGAACAACCTAGGATACTCTCGCTTGATTTAATTCATCAAATGCATTAATCACCAAGACGATAGGATGAACTAGACCCCAAATCAACACACGTGATTCGATAATCTAGGATTATGTTACCCTAAAGATGCACGACCTCTAGTTTACCACTTATGAAAATTAAACCACAACAATTAGGATTCATGATTTAAGATTCTAGCAATCAATTATCAAACACTTAATCTAGGTGGCCAATCCAAATCGAATAACAACATTGATTATAATATCACATTTAACCATTTTGAAAAAAGGTACAAATTCAAGCATGAAGGGTGTCACGCCCCGTTTTCTTTTCATAAAATATCAGAGTTTTCTCTTTGGACGTGAAGAAAGAAGGGGAAAAAGACTTGCATGATATAAAAAAGAAATCTTTGGAAACATATATAAGACAACTTTACAAATACAAATCCTCGACGGCTAGCCGAAATAAAATATTTAAAACAATAGTTGCGGAAATAATCAGGATCCTTAACAAAGAAGAAGAGCTGTTTAATTTTACAAACGTGTAATTTAATAAAACATCGATTGAACATTAAGTTTTGAAGATAAAAATGGGAAAGCTTGATATGGCACCGCCCTCTCTACGCATCTTGACTTTCTTCATCTCCTGTTGTGTGAGTACAGGTGGGGGGTGAGTGCGTTGAATACACACATGACGAATACTTTCTTAATTTAAGCAGATACACAAATCAAATATATATAACGCACAACACATAATTCGGTTCTTTAATGGACACCCAACTCATGACTCACTAAAGGCCACACCACACAGCCTAATGAGCACAAAGTTCATGACTCGCTAATGGACACACCACACAGCCTAATGAGCACAAAGCCCATGACTCACTAAGGTACACGCCACACAGCCTAATGAGCACAAAGTCCATCACACGACACACTAGTGGACACTTTAAACAAAAACATATAAACACAACACATAAGGTTTAACAATTCATTTAATATCTCAACACATATGATACACATCGAATAGGGAAAACTGTTGACAGATAGAGAGATAGCAATTACCCCCACACATCAAACATATATAAGTTCATAAATATGCGTTCATTCATCATCATAGTATGTTAAATATAGAAACATATAGTTACTAGGGATTAGAAGTTACCCCCACCTTGTTCGGTGGTTACCACGTGAGTAACAAGGACCAAAGATCAAGTATCACAAGCTCCTTCCAACTGATAGCCTACATAAATCACGATGTTTCTTAGATCCTTAATAAACACAATTAAAACTATAAAAACTCCTGGTGAAAGAAATGATCGTAAAAGCCGCACCGGATCGAGAGACATAAAGATTGAGGTCAAAGAAACAATAGAGGATGATCAGTTTCAAAGGCTGAGATGATAGAGGATTGAATTTGGGTCACGACGGAAAAAGAATGAGCTCGATCGGAGTTGAAACGAGCTCAAACGGAGCATTATAAGGTTGGGGGGTATTTTCATAATTTTGATCAAAGAGTTGACTTTGATCGGGCCCACGACCCTCGGTCAACGACATCTCATCGACAACGACTCGATGTTGATGTACAGCGGAAAAAATAGGATTCGGATCGAAAAAAGGCGTTGCATGCGCGTCGTCACTCGACGTGGCGCGCGTGTGCGCGTCATCACCCGACATGGCGCGCATATGCGTGCGTGGCACCCGGCGTCTCGGCAGCTACCGAGTTTTCTCGGTAGCATGGGCGTGGGTCTCGACGGCTGCCGAGTTTTCTCGGCAATGTGGGTAGCGTGTCTTAGCGGCTGCCGAGTTTTCTTAGCAGCGGGTCAGCTTTTCTTGGTACCTCGCGCGCCCAGCGCGCGTGTCTCGGCAGGTCTCGGTGGCGGGTCAGCTTCTCTCTGCAGGTATCGACCCGGCGCGCGCGAGGGTCGAGTTTTCTCGGCAGCGTCGTGCCCAGGCTCCCGGCACCGGCCTGCTCAACCAGGCCTCTTCCCGGTGCCACCAGCCACGGCGGCGACGCCCTGTGCCGCCGCCACCTTGTCCTCCTGTGAGCCTGTACCGCCGGCTACCACCTCCGGCCATCCTTCGTCGGATTCCGTCTATGAATAGTACCTGAAACTTCGCCGCAAAACCCTTCAACACACACGTCCCCAAAACTCACACCCTACCTTTCCAGCTCCGGCCGGCGACTCTTCCCAGGCCCCCGACCGGTGACCTCCCGTTGCCGGCAAACTTTTTCGACCACCCCCTCATCGGAAACCGGCGGTGAATAGTAGCAGCAGCCTCCACACACACTCCAACACCTCTAAAAACTACTCTGGCCGGCGACTTTCCGGCGCCGGTCACCACCCCAAAACTGACTCAAACTTTTCCCCAACACCCCGACTTGCCCCAACAAAAGAAAATAACCAAAACCACCAAGAAACGAGAGAGAAACGGGAGAGAGAAAAGGTGACAAAAATAAGGGTTTTGGGTTTGGAGACCGTATTTCGCCATTTTCTGGCGAACGGAAACTCGGAATTGAATTCCGGAAGCTGTCTTAAACTCGTTTCGATGAGACCTACGATTTATGCTAAAATCGGTCGAAACCGACAACGTTGGAATTTTCCGGCCACCGGCGGCGGCGTGCCGAAGGCAAAAAAGAGAGGAGAGAGGAAGAGGAGGGAGGAGAGAGAACTTACGTGTTTTTGTCGCATTCGGCTCGCTCGGGAAAACGGTAAATTTTCGAATCGAATGAACCCCTATTTATAGAAAATGAAAAACACTGTTCACATAGGGTAGGGTCACTGTTAATAGGGTAGGGTTACTGTTTATGATAAGCTCCTGGTTACTGTTCATCGGTTGAAAATTCTCCATTACTATTCACGTAAATATCTTTCGATTTTTCCGAAACTTTGGGTTTTGCCCTTTTCATCGTCGTTTGAGCTACGGGTCTCCAATTGACCTCTAATTAGTGTCTATCTTCTCATTTTTCCGTTACGCATCTAATGGTGTAAAAAATATTCTATGTTCCACGTCTATGAAATTTATCGATCTAAATCGTGCATTAAACACGTATCTGAAACACTGGTAATTAATTAAACAGTCAAAACATAAGCACATAATTATTAAATTATAGGTTTAAATATTTAATTAATCAATTATGCTCGTTTTGATTCGGGGCGCTACAAAGGGGGCTATGGGACGTTCAACAATCATATATTGAAGAAGCATCCCGACAAGATTGACAATGATCGATCTCAAACACAAATTCAGGGATGTACCGATTCTTCTCAATGTGGAGGTATGGATTCTCTTATTTTTAAATTTATTCAATTGAACCATAGAAGAGGCGTAGTCGAATTAATTACCGAAAAACATCTTCCATTTCAATTTCCTTGTGATGATAGTTTTGAAAAATATACTAACACTTACTTACAACCTAGTAGTAGAAAAATATCTAAAAACACTGTAACACGGGATATAGAAAAAATAGTAGGAGAGTATAAATATAAATTAATTGAAGAATTTAAAATTTTAAAACAAAAACTTTCTATATGTAGTAATATTTGGAAGAATCCTTATAAGTTGCATGATTATATGGGTATTACTTGTTATTGGATAGATGATGCATGAAACATACAAAAACGTTTAATTGCATATATGGATTTTGATGAAAGACATTCAACTATACACATTGCACAAAAAAATATTCATGTTTTAAATATTATGGTACAGTACTAAAAATATTTTCCATTGAATTTGATAATGCTAGTGGTAATACGACTAGTTTACATTCACTTATTGAAATTTGTAAACCTCCAATTCAAGGTAAATTTTTTCATATTCGTTGTGTGTGTCATTATTTAAACTTATGTATTCAAAATGGCTTAGAATCATTACATGATAGTATTAAACCTATTAAATAGGTAATTTATGAAATTGCTAGATCTACAACATATCATAAAAAAATGGGCTAAGTTTTGTAAGAAAAACCGAATGGAAGTTAAAAAATTTGTAATCAATGTGCAACATCGTTGGACTTCTACATATTACATGCTTCAAGATTCTTATGATTCTAGACACATGTTTTGTCAATTTTATATGAAAAATCCACATGATGACATTATTTTATTTGAAAATTCATGGGATGCATGTCTTAATTTGATTCAATTTTTAAAATTTTGTGAAGAGGCAACTAGGGAATTACCCGGTTGTTATTATTCTACTTCTCCATTAGTTTTAGATCATTGTGTAAAAATTGCTCTTATTTTCAATGAGTATTAAACATGTCCTATTTTAGAAGACACAATTATAGTGATGAAATCGAAATGGTTAAAATATTTTCATGAGATACCCGATTTATTTTTATATGCTAAATTATTAGACGCTAGAATTAGAAAAGATGGCTTAGAAGAATTATTAAAAATGTATTATAATGCATTGTTCCCAAATTTACTATTGGGAGAATATGATGAAGTTGATTATGTTCCTAATCCTATTGAAGTTGTTGGTAAAACTAAACAATGGCTAATCGAATTGTTTAAAGAATATAAAGTATTGTTTGATGATTCTATTGATGATGTAGTAGGTAATCAAAATGTAGGCAGTAGTAGACATTCCTCTTCTTCATCTAGTTTTATTCCAGCTCCGACTCTTAGTCAATTTTACAATTTTTATGATATTAGAACACAAAAACGAGCTAGATGTTCTAACCTTTGTCAAGAATTAGATTCATATTTAGGTGTTACTTTTGAACAAATTTTATTTGAAAATCCTTTGGATCTATTGAAGTGGTGGTCAATAAGGATTACCATTTATCATATTTTAACAATTATTGCAAAAGAGATATTTGCAAGTCCCGCCTCAACCGTTGTCGCAGAACATGCATTTAGCAAATGAGGTCATATGTTGAATACAAGAAGATCAAAATTGAAGAAAGAGAATGTACAAAATATAACTCTTCTTGAAGATTGGGTGAGAGCAAATAACCGTCAACAACATTTCTCCTATTTAGACAACGATGGAGATGACACGTACGGATACGATTCAAACACATCTTCCTCCACCGGAACCAACGTTGATGAATGAAGGTAAGTTTAGGTAAGAGAACTACGTGAGCTTTGATTTCTTCATTTTGATAAGGATACGTAGACAATTTCATTCTAAGTTTGAAAGTGTAACTTCCAAACTTAAAATGAAACTCAAGCTCTTTGATTTTTTTTTTTCAAGTTTCAATTTATTTTATATAAAGATGAAAAAGTTGTAATTTTTTAACTTCAAGTCTTCAATATTGTTGTACATGTAGACTTGTAGTATGATTCATGATTGTAATATATTGAGTTGTAATATTTTTTTTAGTTCATAATTGTAATTTTCACTCATTTTAATCTTGTAGACTCAAGTTGTATTATATTTTATTGTAATTTTTTGAAAAACTTAAGTTGTAATGTTGTACTTGTACTTGTTATGGTTGTATTTTATTCAATATATTAATTATATTTTATTAATTTAAAAATATTTTACTTAGTTTAGACTTAAATCTTTATTAGAAATCTAAAATTATTGCACAAAAATTTAATTATGCAAAAAAAAAATCGGTCCGAGTTGGGTCATCAAACATAGAAACTTGGGCCCGAGCCGTGCCACCAGTGCTTGGGCCGTGCACAAAAAAAAAATAAAAACTGTTCAAACCGCCGGTTCCGGTTAAACTAGCAGTTTCCGAACCAGAACCGACAGCCCCATGGTTCGATTCCGGTTCCACCCCAACTGGTTCCCCGAACCGCCGGTTCAGAACAGAAACCAGCAGTTCGAACCTGTTGAGCAAGTCTAAGTATGATAGATGTAAATGCAGCAAGGAGATAGACATAAATATAAAACAGAAACAACACACAAGGTCTCTTATAGTGGTTCGAAGGTGGTGTAATCCTTCTACGTCCACTCTACCCTTCACAAGGAGGAAATTCGTTAAGTACGTTCGATTTATAAGACTCGATCTTACAAACATAAAACCTAATAAAGTAACATCTACTAGAACTTCAACTTGCACACAAGTTGTTGCAAGCTCAACAGGCAGACCCACACAGGATCTCTACAACTCATACAAGGTTATTGTCAAACTCACTTGATAATATACTCACTCAGCAAGAAACTATTCTTATCAACTGAGGACACCTAAAACAACCTAAACACACAACATTTAGGTAAAAGTATACAGTGTTTTATTTTCTTCAACTGGTTCTGAAGCAGCCTTTGGATTTATGAATCTTGAACCAAATACTTGACTGTTTCTTGAGGTTGAGTGACTGAAACTTTTTTGTTTTGAGAACACTTAGAACTTGAGAACTTCTTACTTATAGTTTTGAGTGTGTGTAGTTTCAGTAGTTGTAATAGTCAACTCTTCCTAGGAATAGAGTTATGCCCGTTGAAGGAGACATAATTCCTTGATTATGAAACTTCTTCCTTGGTGTAGAGCTTGCATTAAATCCTCTTCCTTGGTGTCCCTACAACCTTGATCTTCTTACTATAACTTAGCTTACAACTCTTTTGATGTAACTATATTGTCTACAACTCTTCTGTACTGTATCTTTTTTTTTTTTGTTATAGTAGTTGTTTCCTTACTGCTAGTAGTAGTTCTTCACTTGAGCTTTCAGCTACTGTATCTTGATTTCCTCATTTCTTCAACCTATTCTAAAGACTCAAATGCTAGTCTAGTTTTTACTTATCACTGTGAAAAATTGGGTACTCTACTTTTCTATTACATTTGTATTTTGTCTCATCAAAATCTAAACAATAATATCCTAACAACTCTATCTATTTCAAAATACGTGTCGTTTTGGAGTTTTTGTCATAGTTTAAGGAATATAAATATTGAACAAACATACCCTTAACTAATCAATGAATATAGAATTCAAATTTGGAAAAATAAATCAAATTAATTTATAAAAAAAAGTATTATATTGAATCCCTAAATTTTAGCTAAAAAATATTAATAGAGATAATTTGGAAATTTACATAAAAGTCTAAAACAACACTTAATTTATAAAATTTAAACTCAAAACCACGTTTATCTTGAAATAGAGAGAGTATGTTGTATTATACGACCTGGGCTAAATCAGGGGATAAAGACACAACATTAATTATGAACGTGATAGCCCAGTGGAGCTCCTTTTGCTCATTCACTCAAATAACCAAGGATCGATTCCCAATTGATATATTGTAAGTGGGCCCTTGAGTTTTTAAAATTTTTCTTTTATTATACTATAATTTTAAACAATGTTGTAAGTTGAGACTTGATTTTTTAACTTTTCTTTTGTTATATATAGTATTTAAATAATGTTTATGCTGATTATTAGTTAAATTTTTATCTTTTATAATATATAGGAATGACGGTTTCGTAGGTAAATACGGGTATCCTATTAGCACAAATTCTAATAGGACATGTACATGTAGTTTTAAAAAGAATTGTGATGGATTTGGGAAACGGAAAAATCTCATTAGGGTTCGGGCAGGGTTTGAGTTATACTTTCGGATACACACTACTCATCATCTTTATATTATATAGTATATGTGGAAATTTGGATTTGACTGTTGTTTTCTGAGTTTTATGTGTAGAAGTTCAAATACTATTTTTCATGGTTACTATTTGTATTGACGAATACTTTGGCATTTGTTTTGTAATTTTAAGGAATTCTTGATTGCATACTTTTTGTTGTTTGGTTTAATATAATTTCAAAATGGATAGAGATTCGCTTAAAATGCTCATTTAAAATACTCGCTTAAATTCACATAAAAAATATGTGCAATAATAAGGTATTGGGCGGGTACGAGTAGTATGTTGTAGTGGTAATCAGGTTTAGGGAGGATATATATAGTATAAGTATATTTTAAATGGAAATGTGGCGGGTACATACAGTATAATATTTATAGGTTTAGAGTGTGGGTGCCCTTGAATGGGAGGATACACTCCCGTTGCCATCCCTAATTATATAGAGTTATGAAACAATATTGTTGTTGATTAAAACTTATTAGAGGAATAATAATTTAAAATCCTTATCTCGACCCAACTTAATATATTATGATTCATCTATGTATGTTTTCTATTTTTAAACTTTTTATTGATAAAATAATTCATGGATTGTTAATTTAAGTTTTTAACTTTAATACGTATTCCTAGTAACATTGTATAATATCACTCAATTATGAGTTTGTATGTCAGAAAAGAAAAAGGAAATCGAAGATAGATAAATTAATTCAAAGTCAAGTTACATTTAAATAATTATTAAGTTTGCTAATTTTTTATTTTTTTATGATATTATAATTATCTTAAATATTGTAATTTTTTTTAACTTCCTCCATTTTATTTTCTTTTATTATGATAATATAAAATATTTTACATTGAGTACAAAATTAAGGATTTTATTTTGAAAATTCAGCTTAGGCCAAAACATTGATAGATTCGGTCTGCCAAAGTGTAATGGGCCTGGCTTTATACCCATCTTAAGACAGATGAATCCCCTCTCATTTTTTATTTTATTTTTTTCAAAAACCTCTACACCTAATTTTATAATTCAGCATGAAATGAACATTTGAATTGTATATACTTTATCAATGGATTGGTAGATGTTGACGTATAAAAACCGTAAACAATGATTATAGCCACACAATCACTATTTTTAAGTAATAAATGAGTTTATGGAGGTTAATCAAGTAAAAATTGACATAAACTCGAAAAAGATGCAAGTGAGTGGCCTCAGGGGCCTTTGCTTATATTTTAGGTTAAGATTTACTGGCCAGATCGGCCAAAATAGCATGAATAGTATGTAACTCGAGTAATTTTCTGATAGCTTCTTAGGAGCCTTTTGTATGTAAAACTACTAACCCTTTCTATTACATTTGATAGTCTTTCTATAGTGGTAAATGATTTGAAGAATTTATGAATATAATCCCTTGAATTAGGGGAGCCACCATGCCTAGCTACTATGCTTTGGGGGATATTTGATGTTGATATGACATATTCCATGTTTTTTTTGTGGGAGATGGTAGCAGTTTGTTAGGGAATTTTCTGTTGTCTTAGCATCATGTGTCAGAGATGGAAGTCGGTCTTTTGACGATCGGCCGACTTTATTGAATATTTAGTGTTAGATATAAAAGAACATTCTTTAAAGTTTTCTCTGACCGAGTTGGGGGTGAGTTTAGTATCATCTTCGTTATTTCATCTCTTTTCTTCGACGACTTGGTGATATGGGCATTCTGAGTAATTTACTAACCTGCATATGAGCTCGGACCAGAATATTGCCTAGGTGGCACTTCCGACCAAGTGGGACCTAATCAGTATATTTTGATACAACATTAGATATCACTTTTTTGACAATCTAACAATAATCTATATCTATCTAAACCGTAGTAAGAATCTGCAAGTTTCTTACAAATTTTAATTTGTTTATTACATATTTAGCGATTTTTGACATTTATAAAAGGTATGCTCAAGAGTATTTATGAGGTACCTCATCAATTAGATTATGACTCAAATCCCCTTAATCATCAATTACATTTTGAATCCAATTCCATTAATTTTAGCTTAGAAATAATGGTTTGCGTAAGTAGGCCGGTCACTCATGTTTGATTTCTCACTAATGGTATTCTATATTTGTTTATATTTAAATCATTCGAGTCCTAATTTAGTTCAAGAATTAATTAATTGATTGATATTGAATTAACAATACCTTACTAAACATATTTTTAGTCTCACAATTTTTCATATATGAAACTGGTGCATGGATCCATGTACTCGGGTTGACCCGACTCGAAACACACTCTAATACGTCCCCATACACCTTATTTTTTGCGTCCATCCGCCCCTGTGGATTATATATTTTAATTATATTAGTCATATATTTTAATTATGTTAATTATATATTTTAGTTATTTTAGTTGTATCTTAATATTAATTTTACACAGATATGTATGACCTCTATTTTAGTTATACTAGTGGAGTGCCCGTGCGTTGCATGGGATCCATATATAGATGTAGTGTATTCGTCTTTCATTTTTAAAGTCATTGTTATATAATATGATATTTAATGTGTTCTGCAATGTTGTATGATGCATTTTATTTTTGTAATTTTCTGTGTATTGTCCCATAGGAACCTGAGTAGGGTTGACATGAACCAGTTTCACGGATCTTAAGATCCGTGCAACACATATCCGACCCAACTCAGAACTGGTCCAGATAGAAAAAAAAAAAAATATATATATATATATATATATATATATATATATATATTTTCCCCTTCACTTTCACGCTAGGTCTGCTGCGCCTCTCTTCTTCTTCTTCTCTTCTTTCATTCTTCTTCGTTTTTTTTACCTTTCTTTCTCGATCTCTTCTTCTAGTCATCTCTTCTCCCCTTCTTCGTTTTTTGTCTTTCTTTCTCGAAGCACGACATTCTCTATTTCTCTCAGACCTCATCTTCTCCATATCGTGATGTGAGGCTATTATTTTTTAAGTTAAAAATCTATCTCTATCAGTTCGAAAAATATAAAATTGTATCTGATTTCGTGTTCTTAATATTTTATGATAGATGATCATTCAAATATACATGAAATAGTTGAGTTATCTACTGATGAAGATGAATTTATTGATGTGAATGTTTTGTATATATAACTGACTCATTTTAGTTCTGTTTATAAAATGTATTCTTAATAATACATAAAGGTCACCTTATCATGTATTCTTAATAATACATAAATTAAAATCACCTTATTATTTATAAAAAGGTATTCTTAATAATACATAAATGTCACCTTATTGAGACAGAAAACTTATAAATGTATACTTAACTAAATCTAAAAAAATGCTAAGGTACAACTAGCATTACAAAAGGTATGTCTAACATAACTAAAAAGTATGTCTAACATTACTAAAAATATACTTAACATAACACTAAATGTATAACTAACATAACTAAAAGTTCTGTCTAACACAACTAAAAAATATAGTTAACATAACATAAAATGTATGTCTAACATAATTAAAAGGTATGCCTAACACTACTAAAATGTATGCTTAACATAACACTAAAGGTATGACTAACATAACTAGAATGTATGTCTAACACAACTAAAAAGTATAGTTAACATAACATAAAAAGTATGTCTAACATAACTAAAAAGTATGTCTAACATTACTAAAATGTATGCTTAACATAAAAAGTATGTCTAACATAACTAAAAAGTATGTCTAACACTACTAAAATGTATGTTTAACATAAAAAGTATGTCTAACATAACTAAAAAGTATGTCTAACACTACTAAAATGTATGCTTAACATAACATAAATGTCAGACACCTGAGAGCATATTTGGACGGATTTTATCCGCGACCCAGAGGCGTGTGCGGGCACGTCTGACCGCGTGACGGGTCGGGTCGGAACTGGTGCATGGATCATAGATCCATGCACAATGTGTATATAAGTTTTTGTCTAGAACCTAACCAAGTGAGGAAAGATATAAACAATGTTGTAATTGAGATTTTGCAATTGCATATGTCATGAAACTGTGTCAGATAAGCATTATATGTACTCGATTGTCGTTCTAGGTTTTTTTTACAAATCTTACTTCAAAGTTTGAAGCCCATAGAAATTTCAGATATGAAAATTTAATGAAGTTTCCTATGGCGTATATTTATGTGAAAATCATTATAGGTTTATAACAAATTGAGATGGGCAAATGATAAAGTAAAATAGAAAAGATTCGAATCACTCAAAATAGGCTTGAGGATCTTATAATAGTGAATTTAAAGAGCACTCATTTTATTTGGAGATACAACGCGAATGTAATAAAAGATTTTATTTTCTTTTTAAAAGAATTTTCTATTTTGTATTTGTTTGTATGAATTTTTCGTTGCGGACATTCGTGTAGACAATTGCTGACCAACAAACTTCTA
This sequence comes from Scutellaria galericulata, assembly GCA_946896805.1. Taxonomy (NCBI): domain Eukaryota; kingdom Viridiplantae; phylum Streptophyta; class Magnoliopsida; order Lamiales; family Lamiaceae; genus Scutellaria; species Scutellaria galericulata. The sequence continues at coordinate 7,069,823 of OX335793.1, read as the reverse complement.
TATTTCATTTGAAAGTTATAATTTATATATGTTTTTTAATCCTAATTAATTCAATTCCAATTTGAGCTCAAATTTATTAAATTGAGAATCAATCTACTTGGAATGAAAGTGTAGTTAATTTGTATAAAAAAACCCACCAAGGAAATAAAAGTTTATTGGCTTATAATGGCAAAGTTTCGGTGAAAAGGCTACAACTAACAATCCAATTAAACAATGAATGCATTTTAAAATAAAATTGAATATGGAAACTATTTAAGATCAACAGTAGCCATTAGCCAAACCTGTAAATGGATTTAACTACCCCCCATTATAAATTTTCCGCTTGGTCCAAAATGATGCAGAATCCATTCCGCCAAGTGTAGTAAGAAACGGTCTTCAGATCTGAAGGACAATCTGCTTAAGGTATGCTTTAATTGACAATGTAAACAGATCTGTATGATTGGTCAATTGTTCATCAATTTAGGTCCGTAAACCTGAAAGATATTTTTAGGGTATGAAAAAGAGTTTGAATCACGCGTTTAAAGCAATTTCAGATGGCGATTGTGCTGTTTTGGAGTATTTGAAGGAGTTTTTAGAGGGATCCGATGAAAATATCTTTGCTGAATGTGGTGAGTTAGGTCGGATTTGAATTTGGAATTTTGAATAGCAGTTGTTTGATGTATTTTGTGATTAAGGCTCGAATATTTATTGTATCCTATTTTTTTTTTTTTTTTTATATTTTAATTTTTAGCTTTTGTTTTTCATCTCCTGTTTGATGTATGAGAAATTCATAAATTCGTAGTTAATCTTTGGCGATTGATTATCTGGTTGCTTTCAATGTATGGAAGTGTGGTGTAGAATTAGTATCATTCATCATATATTTGTTGATTGTGAGAAATCCTACTATACTTGATTGTAGCTAGAAGTCTCAGTAACCAATCTTCTAGTCGGAAACTAACATCACTTACGGCTCTCAAGTTTAGAATTAGTGCAACATTGTATGAGGAAATTTTATGTCCTTACAAATGTTGTTTTGGTTGTTATCTTCTTGTTTAGGTGGATTCTTGTAAGGGTTGAATTCGAGTCGAGCCATTTTAACAAAGGTACGTGGACTTGAAATCGCTTGTTCTACTTGAAACTCTACATACACGTGTTAATGAGATGTAAATCTCGTTCTTTTATGTCATTCGTGTTCATTTAGAGTGTATCCCAAATCTCCTAATAATCCATATCTATAGGTTTTAGCTGAGTTTGAAGAGTAATTTGTTGTTATTCATTGAAATTCTGCACAACGGTTCATAATATTGCTGAATTATTGTTCTTCTATTTACCATTATTAATTATTTTATATTTGTTTTTTGTTCTTTAAGTTGTGTAGATTAGTTGGATTTTTCTTTATCCTAACTGTTAGTGCATTGTTCCGGTTACATTTCAGGCTTATCGGTTCCGTAGATTGTGAATAGCTCTATCCAATTTTGAATAAGTTGACATGAATCAATCAAGGTATTTGAGCAACATGTTTTGTATGTATATTGCTGCACTGATTATTTATTACCAATATTTATGTTTGTATTAGCTAAAGATTTAGTATGTGTGGTAATCTTTGGTGGGAAAATAAGTAGTATTTGATGGTTTCGTTTGAATACTTTTCTAATCTGCCTTATCTTATCCAATTTGCTTGCTTGTTATTGACTAACTGGAAATGTTGATCATTTAGAAGGTTGAACTTTGTGTGTATCTGTTGATTTTGTTTTTTAAATCTTAAGACAAATCTTTGTTCATACATTTGCTAATGAGACGTAAGTCATGTTCTTTTATGCCCTTTGAGTGCATTACTATTTCTGCGGGCAAGCCTACTGCATAAAAATGTAATTAATATTAACATTTACCTAAAGTTCATCTATTCATCATATTAATCTCAGCTTCTTTGTCTAAATATCATAATGAAATCTACATACTCGCAAACTCTATTTTCTTTTATTCCATTTATTTGATAAGTAGTTTCAAAATAATTGTGTTGTAGTAGAAATTTAAATTTTGGAATTACCTCTTAATGGTCAATATCTTTCTTCTTTCATCTTTGTATCTCGCATCTTGTTTGACACATTTATCTCACATCACAATAGCAAGAAAATGCTTCCGTCAGAGCTGATCATCAGTTCTATAGGAGAGGCCTATCAAAAAATTAAATGCTAGAATTTAGATATTAGGTGCATAAAATTGCACACCCTGAAAAGCCTTGCAGGAACAACAATGTATCGAACATTAGCTTTTTCTGCAATTTGTCTAAGATGTATGTCAATTTTGTTTTAATTTTATTTGTTTTTATGTGTTACAATGTTATTTTATTGTATTTTTTTACGATCAAATGAATTTTATTTCGTAAAGTTTAGTGGAAATAAAATCTGTCATCTGTCATGTACGCGATGTTTTCAGGAGGTTGTTGAACACTTCTCGGTAAACAATGTTTTCTATGCCATTTGGTTCATCAGCTTCCTTCTCAATTTGAAGTATCTTTAGTCCTTCCGTTGTTGTCACCCTAGTTAGTGCAACATACAATTGGCCTTGTCCAAACACTGGCTTTGGAAGGTACAGTCCACTTTCTTTAAGCTTTGTCCTTCCCTTTTATTGATTGTCATTGCATAACAAACCTTTATGGGGAACTGCTGCCTTCGAAGTATGAATGGCCACTTGGTGTTTGTTGGGGGAGAGAATTATCCTCGGTATGAGTACCTTGTTACCGATATTTTTTCCAGTCAATATCTCTGCATCAATTACCTTGTCTCCTAATCGTGTGGTCAACAACCTCAACTAGGCGAGCATGGGGAATTTGGGTCTATCTCATAGAGATGAGCAAGGTAAAATACTCGTTCAACAAGATATTTCAAAATTCTGTGAACGGGTCATTCCTATTAAATTTCATGACAGAAAATACTACTGGATTTGCTGAGAATTTATTCGAAAATAGAAGAAAGTTGACCTCGGAAAACAAGGTTCTGGCGATGGAAAACACACGAAAGAATATATGTAATATGATACATATCGGATGATGAGAAGAACGACTGTATTCTTGTTGTTAGTTACAGGAGAAGCCATTGTTCGGACAAGACTTCAAAATCAAAGGAAACTGGCCCAAACCACAACAGAAGAAGAAGGGTCCAAAGAGGGGTTTTTAGAAAATAAAACCCAAAGATGTAATAGGAAGCAAGTCTAATTAGACTCGATAATAAATATCGTGTGAGAGAAAATTCTCGTATAGAGAAATTCTCGTGTAGGATTAAATTCCCGTGTAGGGTTTTAATCTTCGTGTAGAGTTAAATTAAGATTAAATTCTCATGTAGGGTTTTAATTTTCGTATAGAGTTAGATTAATTCTCATGTAACATTAGGAATTAATCCTCATATAAAGGTAGGATAAATCCCCGTGTAAAGGTATGATAAATCCTCGTGTAAAGATTAAATCTCTGTGGAGGGAATAACCCTTGTGGCAGACCCTACCAAACACTACACCAGTGAAATTTTAATTCCCGTGTAGGGCTCTACTACGATGAAGGACATGTCGTCACTACAAGACAACTTCAGAAAGCTCCAATCGACAAAGGATGGTGGAGGGACCAAAACTCCACAAATCAATGAAGGATGGTGGGTGAATTCACGTGATTATTTACCCGACAGAAGAAGGTGGAGAAAGCTGGTAAAAGATATATCCACCATCTGATAATTAATAGTGGGTGAACCACTCTCCACTAAGTGATGGTGAATGGGAGTTGGCGGTGGGACAAAGAAAAATGACAGAAAGCAAATTGAAGATGGAATCCGCAATTGAAATCCGTGGAAAACGTCTATAAAAGGAGAGCTTTAGTCATTTGAGATGGACATCAGAAATCGAACATTTCTTGAGCACTTCCCACTCTCAAGAATAAGTGTTTAAATTTTTAAGTTTTTTAGTTCATGGGATTTCTCTAAAAATTTAAGCCATGATCGGCTAAAACAAGTTTTCTCCTCCATTGACAGAAAAATAGTATTGTAATATAAGTTGTATTTTATTTCCTCAATAAAAAAGAGGCTTTTGTTTACTTCATGCTATTCGAAAGTTTATAAGTATTATGTGGAATAATACTGACAGTGAGTCTCCCCGTGATCTCCTTGAAAACTCTACCAGGTGGGTAGGAGAGTAGGAGTAAGGATTGTGATTTAGGTTCTCGTTGTGAAGATGGAGTGGAACCACCGACTGTGGGTGTGTGGTTGGATCACTGATCTGTAAAAACCAGCCGGAATCGAGAACATCAGAGATAAAAACAAAGGTATGAATTAAACAGAATATGAATTTGAATACGAAAGCATGTTGGGCCTGATATTGATCAGTGTACTCTTTATCCAGATCTAATTAAATATTGGGCCTGGTATTTATCAGTATACTCTTTATTCGGATTTAATTAAATAAATGGAGTGGATACTTTTTAAATAAAAAAAAGGAAAAATTAATGATTTTGGAAGTTAGTTAAAGTCAATATAGGACAATCATTGTTTAATGATAGTTTTGTGTATGTTGTTATATTTGATGGTAGTTTTGGATATTTTATTATATTAAGTGGTATTTTAGATACAAGTTATAGGAATTGTGGTAGTTTTGGACATTCACCCAGAAAAAAGATGTTAAATACCATAAAATCTATAAACTTAGATAAAAAATACGATCAAATATAATAACATGTCCAAAAATACCACTTTTTTTATAAAATGACCAAAATAACCCTAAGACACACATGTGCAATCATTGAATAATAACTACTTCATTGTCTTATTTGATAAATTTCCAAAATTAATCAATTATATCCAATCCAAATGTTTGTTAGATTTGGACCTCAAAATGTCAAAATGGTATTAGAGATTAGGTTTATTGAAGAAATAATTTACGATTTATAACTACAATATTGATCTTATGCCTAATGGAGGAGAAAATCAAGAAAATATATATTTGAAATATTTTTCGAGATAATACAAGTTTCAGGAATATCAATCTGATTATGTTCAACATGGATTGGAACAATCCTGATAGTTCTAAGATCTCACAAGATCAAGATCTTAGAGATATCCTAAAGACCATCTAGTTCTACGGAGGTCAGACGGAGACAATGATCCGATCTCTATCCAAGATCCAACGAGAGGTTTCAGATCTGAAAAAAGAAATTATAGATCTAAAAATGAAGTTACCAAAAGGATCCAACAGATCTATGAATGAACGTTTCGAAGATGGGTTCAGGGATAAACCATTTATTCCCAAAGGAAAGGTTACGGAAATCCCGGGGTCCAAGTGTCATGATGAACTATGTGAAATCATTAGAAAAATCTGACATGAAGACATCACGAGTTGATATCTCAGAGTTAACAGAATCACTCTCCAATCTTGGGATAGTGGATCTGGTTAATAATAAGATGAACTCTCAAGTTCCTAATCCAGAAAGAAGTACGAGTTCAAATACACTAGTCCCTGAGAGATCAAGGGCAGAAGTTGAATCCAAGATTGACCCGGATATTTTGGTGGGGATCAAGAACACCACTTAGGAGGAACAAAGCATCTCCTAACAGTCCGTGGGCAAAAATGATGTTGGAACCAACACACCCATATGGGTTGGTTCTCACAACCGATATCATCAATTTTCGAAACATGAAAAAATTAATCGATGAGTGGATGACCTCATTAAAGGTGGTTTTAACAACGCTGGACATAGAAAAAGAAAACTTTATCAGACTAATCGAAAGTAGTCTGGAAGGTTCAGCAAAGATGGCTTGGAAATCAACATCTACCCAAGTTAAAGAAAAAGTTTTTTCCGGAGAGAGTTTATATGCTATCATCGAAAAAGTCGGAAGAATTCTTAAGGTCTATTTCATCGGAGATGGATACTTTGACCAAAACCAGAAGGGGAGAAGTTAAGAATATATACAAGCCCTGTATGCTCTCAAGTTAAAAAGTATGTGTGTGGCCGACGAATAAATTTATTGAATGCACAAATATTACTTCCAAACAAAGGTCCCGCTAAATGTGGCAATAGAGATGTTCTTTGCAAAGATCTGTAGCCCATGACGAGAAATGTTGATCTAGTCCTACCAGTTACTACCAGGACAGGCCAACATAGTCGCCAAAAAGATGTCTTTCCTAAAAGACAGCTTGCGAGAATGGTGTCAATAAACAACCATTCAAAAGAACAAGAAAAAACTCAGAAGACAAATCAAAAGAACTCCTTTTTGTTGTGATATCAACGATTTTCCATTAGTAATTGGAGAATCAAAATAGGTGAGATATGAGAAGAGAAAGAAACACTTCAGAAGTGTATCTTATGCCAAGTCTGGAGAATCACAGAGAAGGCCTTTCAACCAAGGAAGATCATGGTGGTCCAAATCCAAGGCTAGAACCTACAAGTCTGGTTAGAAATCCGATCCTTCTAGGTTTTCTTCACAAGGATCTAGATCCACAAGAAAGTTAACAGGAAGAACACCAACAAGGAGAATTTTCAAATGACCTCATACTCGTACAAATGAAAGTTTCAAAGACTGTAATTGCTGGACATGCGGTACGAAAAGATATATTTTGCCAGACTGCCCACAAGAGTAGAGTGAAATTCGCCAATTCAAGCCGACTGCAGACATCCTTAATGAGGTTTTCTATGACGATTTGGTACAAGTTTACCAGCTCGAGGACATCTCTTCAGATGAAAGCATCTATGAAGAAGAATTCGAGACTGATTCAGATAAATCTTATGGATCATCAATAGAATTAGACGAATAGCCTCGAGACGGAAGATAGACTCCGAACTTTAGAAAGTCTATCAGGATTTTTTTACAAATGACCATCTCAAACAAACGATGGAAATAATCATGAGGCAAGACTCAACTTTGAGCCCCTATGACGGTTTCAGAATTGGAGGTGTTAGTCGGATCATTCACCAAATCGGACTAAGACAATGCAAACACCATATCATCTATTGGGTGAACTCGGGTGAGTTTTCAATTCTAATGAAATTAATCGATAATAGAATTGATATGCAGCTTATTCTAAAGGAAGAGATTCTTAAGGAACTGTGCCGAATTAGGGAATAAGTAGCAGTAACTATGAAATGGATCCATATTGGAACCATTGAAGTAGTAATCAAAGCTACCTTCAAGGAAGGTATTGATTCTGAACTTTATCTATCAGTAATGGATAGAAGAATCAATAACCTCAGAGATGGTTGTCTTGGTACAATGCTGGTAATTTGTAATTTGCATACAACCTATTGACTTTGGGTCTAAGTTTTATCGAGGAACACAAAACTTGGGGACGAAAAAGAAGATGTATGGAATTCAATCTCGATGGACACTTCATTAGGGTGGAATGACGAGCCCATTTTCCATATACATATCCGTTGGGATGATGTATGAACAATATAAGACATAATACTTTACTGTTTATATTGATTGAGGATAAGGTATTTGCACGACAAAACCAGGAGTTTTCCCCAGTGAAGCTGTGGACACATTACCTATTATTGTAGGAAGAGATTTCTCTCAGAAAATCCTGATACTCAATAAGAGTAATCGTGAAATAAGGATCATGAAAGGAGGAGCATTTGATACACTTTGGTACAAGGTAAAAATGTCACCGATCTATATTCACGATACATGTACTGATATTTTGTTGGGTAATAATTTTATCCAAACTTTTGCAAAATATGAGCAAGATAATCACAAGAACTTGTTAACCTTTACTACTAACTGCGGTAGATTGATACAGGTTTGGTGACGAGAAAGGGTATTCAATAGGATAATATCCATTAATTTTCATAGCAATCGTGGTGATGGTGCCAAATTAATACATCCTAAAATGCAGGATAAAATGAAATTTGGTTAAACTCTTTTGTCTTTCAAGCAACAAGGTTTCGAAAAGGCATCCGAAGAAGATATCTAACTTCTGAAGAATGCACTTAAAGAGAGCACACCTATTGAGGACATTGATGAGGAAAAATTACTTTCCCTTGAGAATGTCAAAAGGCTAATCCAGAGAAACTTCAATGAGGATCCTCTGGCTTGGTGGAACAGGAACAAGATCGAAGTGACTCTGAAAGTAAAGAAACAAATTCGATACGAGTTGGTTCGATACAAGCCAATCCAGATGAACATGACAGTTAAGAAAATATACAAACAATTATCAAAAAGCATATCGATCTTAAATTAATTGAAACTAGAGTCTCCTCTTATAGTAGCCCAGGTTTTCTGGTAAGAAACCATGGTGAAATAAAAAGAGGTAAAACGAGGTTAATAATTAACTATCAAGATATTAATAAGATACTTGATTTTGATGGTTATTACATCCTCAGTAGGAAACATTTAATTGACTGCATTAAAGGGTCAAGAGTGTTTTCTAAATTCGAATGTAAGTCTGGTTTCTACCAGATTAAAATGGAAAGGGAGTCAAAAAAATATAAAAAAATTTCTACTCCACAAGGACAGTATATCTGGAATGTACTTCCAATGAGACTTGTAAATGAACCTTAGATATACCAACGAAAATGGATAATCTGCTTAAAGATTATTTCGAGTTTATGTTTGTCCATATAGAAGACATTAATTGCATCAAAAAATATGAAAGAACATATTAAGCATCTTGAAATATTTTCTAAAGTATGTCATAAAAAAAGATTAGCGATCTCTGATACCATTTTGAGATTCGGATCTAACAAACATTTGGATTAGATATAATTGATTAATTATGGAAAAATATGGATTTAATTTATCAAATAAGACAAGGAAGTAGTTATTATCCAATGATTGCACGTGTGTCCTAGGGTTATTTTGGTCATTTTATAAAAAAAATGGTATTTTTGGGCATGTTATTATATTTGATGGTATTTTTTATCTAAGTTTATAGATTTTATGGTACTTCACATCCTTTCCCGAGTGAATGTCCAAAACCACCACAATTCCTATAACTTGTATCTAAATTACCACTTAATATAATATAATATCTAAAACTACCATAAAATATAACAAAATACCTAAAACTACCATCAAACAATGATTGTCATATGTTGACTTTAACTAACTTTCAAAATCATTAATTTTTCCTTTTTGTTATTTAAAAAATATCCACTTCATTTATTTAATTAGATCCGGATAAAGAGTATATTGATCAATATCAGACCTAACATGCTACCGTATTTAAATTCATATTTTGTTTAATTCATACATTTGCCTTTGTCTCTGATCCTCTCGATTCCGATTGGTTTTTATGGATCAACGATCCAACCACACGCCCACAGTTGGTGGTTCCACCCCGTCTTCACAACAAGAATCCATATCACAATTCCACCCTGTCTTCATAATGAGAACCCATATCACAATCCTTACTTCTACCCACCTAATAGAGTTTTCAAGGAGATTACCGGGAAAAACAATATTATTTTACAGAATACTTATAAACTTACTCCTACGCACCTAGTAGAGTTTTCAAGGAGATCACGGGGAGAAGCATTGCCGGTATTATTTCATAGAATACTTATAAACTTCCGAATAACATGAAGTAAACAAAAACCTATTTTTTATTGAAAAAATAAAATACAACCTATATTACAATACTATTTCTCCGTCAATGGATGAGAATACTTATTTTAGTCGATAATGGCTTAAACTTTTGGGAAAACCCCCATGAACTAGAAAACTTAAAAATCTAAACACTTATTCTTGATAGTGAGAAGTGTTTAAGAAATATTCGATTTCTGATGTCCTTCTCAAATGACTGAAGCTCTCTATTATAGATATTTTTTGTGGATTTCAATTGTAGATTCCATCTTGAATTTGCTTTCTGTCATTTTTCCTTGTCCCACTGTTAGCTCCTATTCACCATCATTTAGTGGACAGTGGTTCATCCACTATTAATTGTCGGATGGTGTATATGTCATTTGCTAGCTTTCTCCATCTTTTTCTGTTGGGTAAGTGATCATGTGAATTCACCCACCATCCTTCGTTGGTTTGTGGAGTTTTAGTCCCTCCACCATTCTTTGTCGGGTGGAGCTTTTTGAAGTTGTCTTATAGTGACAACTTGTCCTTCATCGTGGTAGGGCCCTACACGGGAATTAAAATTCTATTGATGTAGTGTTTGGTAGGGTCTCCCACGAGGATTATTCCCTCCACGAGGATTTAATCCTTACACTAGGATTATTCCCAACATGGGGATTTAATCTTTACATGACGATTTATCTAACCTTTACACGGGGATTAATTCCTAACATTAATGTACTATCTAGTGTGATATAGTTTGTTGCAAAATGAGTTGATCCTGTTTGTACTATGTCTCCTTGGCAAACCTATCGCATTGTAGCTAGCAACCACCCATGATTATAAATGTAGTTTGTCAATTGTTTAGCCTTCGCAATTACTGTCTTGACAGTATGATTTTTTCCAATATCTTCAAAGATCAGGTCAATGTAGTGTGTAGCATAGGGTGTCCAATATAAGTTGTATTTCTGCATGAGCTTTTTTGCCCTCCTTCACAAAAGCGGAACCATTATCTGTAACAACTTGAACCACATTATTCACTAAGAATCAATTATTCACATTATTAGTATCTAAGATTTTGAGTTTATAATTTGATTAAGTGTTTTTTACTTGTTGTCTCTCATCTTAGAGGTTTGGATTTACGCTCTTACCTTGTAAGCCATGATTGATTTGGTGTTTCACACATAAGTGTTCGTACGATCCCGCTAAGCCTAAGATGACAACCTGTTAATTAAAACTTAATAAAATGATAAATTCTAAGTTAAAGAAACCATTCTATCTAGGAGATAGTTCTAATTCCACTAACATTGTGTGTTAAAAAAGAATAAAAGGGTATATTTGTACCTAATCTATTCATTTTGTTTATCCATTCTTCTTTTAATCTTTTCCTTATGTCTTTACTTAACTTTTTATACCATAAGATTTTTGTTGAATGATAAGCATCCTTTCTTTCATTATTTAAATATTCATATTCTATATTTTCATTTGTTATGTTGTATTTTTTAGATATAACATTAATCATACTTTCTGTTGTTGGAGAAGTAGGTAAGGAAGCATTTTGAAAATCATTTTGTGGTTCAGGAATATGAGTAGTAAATCTGTATCTTTGTCCTATATCAGAAAAATTAGAAAAAGATTGTCTAGCATTAGAAAAGCTTTGTTTAGAACTAGATGATTTTGGTCTTTTTCTTAATGAATTAAATCTTAAGTATATTTTTCCATCTTCTCTCTCAGTTATTTTTGAACCTTCATTTCTTTCCAAAGATCTTATCGGATCTGGTTCTTCTATAACAAATTCATCTGGTTTTGTTATTTGATTCAATTTTAAAAGTTTTGGAGTAAAAACATTTGGTCTATCAACATCAATTTGTAAGAGTATAGTTTCATCTTTAGACATAGGTAATCTATTAAATTTTGAATTAACTTGTGTTGTCATAACTCTAAAATAAACTCTATATATTAACACAAAATTTGTATGATCTTTATTAAACTTATCACCTTGTAAATGAACATCAAGTTGTAATGAACTTACAGTATTTTTGTTTAATAAGTCATATGAAATATTAGGTGCACTATTGAAATATATTGGTCCATTACATATATTAGTTTGTACTAAAGATAAAATAGAATCTTCGTAACTTTTAGGTCTTTTATCTCTTAAGGCTAGATAGATAGGTGAATCAATACCTAATCTAACTCAAGGTTTAACAGCAATCTGTACAAGTCCAACATGTAAATATCTAAATCCTTTCTGTATATATTTGTTAATAGCATTTTGTGTTATAAGTTTTATACTTTGTGGATCATTATGTAAAGATAATGTTTCTTCATGTGTTTTGATAGATAAAGCAGTTTTATAATCAAATAATCCTATTTTGTATATGTTTTCAAGTCTTTCTTCTGGAATAGTCCAGTTTGAATAATCAATAGGAATCATAGTTTCTTGACTCTGCACAATGTTAGTGGAATTAGAACTATCTCTGAGATAGAATAGTTTCTTTAACTTAGAATTTATCATTTTATTAAGTTTTAATTAAGAGGTTGTCATCTTAGGCTTAGTGGGGTCGTACGAACACTTATGCGTGGAACACCAAATCAATCACGGCTTACCAACCGACTTACTAGGTGAGAGCGTAAATCCAAACCTCTAAGATGAGAGACAACAAGTAAAAAACACTTAATCAAATTATAAACTCAAAATCTTAGATACTATAATGTTTAGTAAATGGCTTTGATACCATTTTTCAGCGGAAGGATCTTAAAACTATGTGAATCCATGATTATGATATGTATGAATGAAAACAATGCAGGTTTTTGTAAAGATAAGAAACACTTACAATTTTGTAAAACTGAAGCAAAGGTCTGCTCGTAGAAAACACTTTGTTCAAACTGGTACAAACTTGGTAGGAAAGATTACAAGATAGGAAAGGTTACACAATAGGAAAGGTTACAATGAAAGGATATAGAAGAAGCTCTGCTAAATGAGTTCTGCCTCTAACCTCTCGAAACACACCTATATATAGATAGAAAAAGTAAATTGCATTTACATTTCATATGCATTTGCATTACATTTTTGAAAATGGCAAACAGTCTTTAAAAAAGAACGGTCTTCTTTTGTTGATGGAGAGTCTTCTTTTTGTTGATGGAGAATCTCTTTTGTCCTTTTCTTTTGTATGGTCGACAAGATAAGATTTTGAAAGATAATCTTAATCTTGAAGATAAGTGCTCTCTTGTCTTCTTTTGGTAGTCTTGAATTCTTCATCAGAAACGTCTTCTTGTGTGGTACATAAGTATGATGATGGGTATTTGTTCATACAAATGTTAAATTTGTCATTTTGAATTTTTATGATTTTCTTGTATCTTTTTTGTATTGAAGCTACTTTGTAAACAAGTTTCATGTTGACAGGAAACTCTTCATGAAGTAAAAGCTCATTAAGTCTTGTTCGTCCTTCTTCAATGATTTTTCTTTTGTTATTCCTATATCTGATGTAAGAAAAACATCTTGGACAGGAATCAATATGTCTTGTAAATTGTACTTTAGAAAATCTTCTTGTAGCAATACGTCCAAGTCTACCTCCAAGTTCATCTTGTCTATTTTGTTGTTGAATTTCTTCCATCACAGATCAAAAGGATCCTGTCCATGGCTAAAAAATGTTTGATTGCTTTGTCAGAGCAAACAAAATGGTCAAATTTAACCCACTACTTTACTTTGTAGGTCCTTATCAAAGAATAAGGAGTTAGTTCAGTAAAACATTTCCTAAAGTTGAATTCCCACATGAAAATCCATGGAACTTTGAATTCCATATGGAATAAAAGTGATTTCTGGTAATTCTTGGAAGGAGATGCAACAGAAAAGAAAAGGAATTTAATCCTTGTTGTACTTCCAAAGGTAACTGAGAAACTTCTGGTCCAATCTTTTTCCACCATTCATAGAACCAAATTGGTATAGCTTGTGAAACGTTCTCCCCAAAGTAGAAGAACCAGAAATGAGTATCGGGTCTAATAAATAAACATCGATACCAGACATTTTTGTAATCCCCATAATTAAAATTTTGAGGATTTAACTTTCCACAATTTTTTTTTTCTTTTGTCAAATCACTTTGTAATCCCCATAATTAAAATTTTGAGGATTGAACTTTCCACAAATTTTTTTTTCTTTTGTCAAATCACCCCAAGTGTATGGTGAAAGGATTTTGTTGATAAAACATTTTGAATGAGAAATGTAGCCGTCATCATTTTCATAATGAACAAAAGAAGCAGATTTTGTGTCACTCAAAATGTATTCATAAAAGTATCTTGTTTTAAAAAGATTGTCTGAATCCCAGAGGATATCAGGACAAAATTTTTTAGATAAAAAATTTGTAGGATTGTCAGGGATCTCATTGAAATCAGTTAAGCAAATATGGTCAACCATGACTTAACAATGTACTTGAAATCTTCTTGTTTTTGAACGGACTTTTTTGTGTTTGTATTTGATGGGGTTAAAGATCTTGGTTGAGAGCTTGAAGCAAGGGCAGTTTTATATTGTAATTCAGGAAAACCCTGAAGAGGAGTGAATCTGTTTGGTCTTGGTGTATTGTAGGAATTTATCTGAGTTGGTGTAGGAGGAGAAGGAACAATTTGTTTGGATTTTGTTGAGTAATCAAATATTTGCCAGATGGCAAGCCATTTTAAGTGTCTTTGATTTTGACATTGAATTTATAAAAGGAGAAAACAATAGTTTACCAGATTTTCTTACAAGAGAGTTTTTACAAGGAAAATGATTTATTTTCAGATGGATAACAAATTCAAGCCCAGATCGGCATTTGATTATTCCACAAAGTCAAAACAAATTGTTCCTTCACCTCCAACACCAAATCAAGCCCTTGCATACAATACTCCCAGACCAAATCGTTTCTCTCCTATTCAGAATTTCCCTGAATTACTATACAAAACTGTTCTTGCTTCTAATCCTCAACCAAGATCCCTTACTCCACCAAATACCAACACAAAGAAACCTGCTTTGAGACAAGAAGATTTCAAATATGTGGTTAAACCATGGTTTGATCATATTTGCTTGACAGAGATCAATGACCTACCTTTTGATCTCACAAACTTTTTACAAAGAAAATTCTGTGCTGACATTCCTTGGGACACTGACAATCTTTTGAAAACAAGATATTTTTACGAGTATATTCTGAGTGATACAAAATCTATTTCTCTTACTCATTATGAAGATGGGTATATATCTCACTCAAAATGTTTTATCAACAAAATCCTTTCACCTGCTGATTGGGGTGATTTGAACAAAGACAAAACTTTTTCTGGAAAATTCAATCCTCGAAATTTTAATTATGGAGATTACAAAAATGCTTGGTTTAGATGTTTTTTCATCAGACCAGATACACATTCATGGTTCTTCTATTTTGAAGAAGAAGTTTCACAAAAGGTGCCCATATGGTTCTATGAATGGTGGAAGAAATTCGGCCCTGAAGTTACAAGTTTACCCTTAGAAGTACAAGAAGGATTAAATTCCTACTCCATTGCATCTCCCTCAAAATGCTACCAAAAATCTCTCCTTTTCCACATGGAGTTCCGTGTACCATGGATTTTTATGTGGGAATTTAACCTTAAGAAATGCTTTGTTGAACCAACACCTTACTCTTTGATTAGAACCTTTAAGGTGAAATGGTGGGCAAAGTTTGACTTTTCTGTTTGTGATACCAAAGCTGTTAAACAATTTCTTTCTACTGGTGAAAAGATCCGTTACAAAAGACCAGAAGCCCAAAAGAAAAAGCCCAATACAAATAGTAAGACCAATACCAGTTATACTGAAGACAAGTCCAAAGCTTTCTTTGAAGCCTTTTCTAACAATCCAGACCTACAAAATCAATTCTTTGAGTTTATTTCACAAAAGACAACATCTGTTAAATCCGAAGAATCTACTTCCTATCCTAATGAGCCTTTTGGACAGGATCCATTTGATTTATAATGGAAGGACTTCAACAAATTGATACCACAAGACAAGATTTTACATCAGTTGCTACCAGAAACATAAGAAGGAATACCGCAAGTATTCTTGAAGAACCAAGGACCAGACACATTCACACATGTTCAAGATGTTTCTCCTATATTCAATACAGAAACAACAAAAGAAAAATTATTGAAGAAGGGAGGAGATATCTTAATAATGTTCTACTACAAGACAATTTTTCTAAAGACATGAAGCTTATCTACAAAGCATCTTCCATCCAGAAGAAATACAAGAAAACAATAAAAATTTTAAATGACAAATTTCAGATATGTATGGATAAGTATCCATCAAGTTACAGGTGTACCCCACAAGAAGAAATACCAGATGAAGAATTCAAGTATAACAAAAGAAGACATGATTGACAAAAGAAGGAATCTTATCTTCAAGATAATGTTCTTTTATCTTGTCGGCCATCTTACAAGAAGACAAAGACAAATTGCTTTCAACAAAGGAGGACCCTTCTTTTCAAAAAGGATTGTCTGCCATTCCACAAATGTAATGCAAATGCAATTTACTTTTTATGTCTATATATTGTCTCTGAATGAGTTCTGCCCCATTACTTCTCAAAACACACAATATATAGACATAAAAAGTAAATTGCATTTGCATTACATTTGTGGAATGACAGACAATCCTTTTTGAAAAGAAGGGTCCTCCTTTGTTGAAAGCAATTTGTCTTTGTCTTCTTGTAAGATGGCCGACAAGATAAAAGAACATTATCTTGAAGATAAGATTCCTTCTTTTGTCAATCATGTCTTCTTTTGTTATACTTGAATTCTTCATCTGGTATTTCTTCTTGTGGGGTACACCTGTAACTTGATGGATACTTATCCATACATATCTGAAATTTGTCATTTAAAATTTTTATTGTTTTCTTGTATTTCTTCTGGATGGAAGATGCTTTGTAGATAAGCTTCATGTCTTTAGAAAAATTGTCTTGTAGTAGAACATTATTAAGATATCTCCTCCCTTCTTCAATAATTTTTCTTTTGTTGTTTCTGTATTGAATATAGGAGAAACATCTTGAACATGTGTGAATGTGTCTGGTCCTTGGTTCTTCAAGAATACTTGCGGTATTCCTTCTTATGTTTCTGGTAGCAACTGATGTAAAATCTTGTCTTGTGGTATCAATTTGTTGAAGTCCTTCCATTATAAATCAAATGGATCCTGTCCAAAAGGCTCATTAGGATAGGAAGTAGATTCTTCGGATTTAACAGATGTTGTCTTTTGTGAAATAAACTCAAAGAATTGATTTTGTAGGTCTGGATTGTTAGAAAAGGCTTCAAAGAAAGCTTTGGACTTGTCTTCAGTATAACTGGTATTGGTCTTACTATTTGTATTGGGCTTTTTCTTTTGGGCTTCTGGTCTTTTGTAACGGATCTTTTCACCAGTAGAAAGAAATTGTTTAACAGCTTTGGTATCACAAACAGAAAAGTCAAACTTTGCCCACCATTTCACCTTAAAGGTTCTAATCAAAGAGTAAGGTGTTGGTTCAACAAAGCATTTCTTAAGGTTAAATTCCCACATAAAAATCCATGGTACACGGAACTCCATGTGGAAAAGGAGAGATTTTTGGTAGCATTTTGAGGGAGATGCAATGGAGTAGGAATTTAATCCTTCTTGTACTTCTAAGGGTAAACTTGTAACTTCAGGGCCGAATTTCTTCCACCATTCATAGAACCATATGGGCACCTTTTGTGAAACTTCTTCTTCAAAATAGAAGAACCATGAATGTGTATCTGGTCTGATGAAAAAACATCTAAACCAAGCATTTTTGTAATCTCCATAATTAAAATTTCGAGGATTGAATTTTCCAGAAAAAGTTTTGTCTTTGTTCAAATCACCCCAATCAGCAGGTGAAAGGATTTTGTTGATAAAACATTTTGAGTGAGATATATACCCATCTTCATAATGAGTAAGAGAAATAGATTTTGTATCACTCAGAATATACTCGTAAAAATATCTTGTTTTCAAAAGATTGTCAGTGTCCCAAGGAATGTCAGCACAGAATTTTCTTTGTAAAAAGTTTGTGAGATCAAAAGGTAGGTCATTGATCTCTGTCAAGCAAATATGATCAAACCATGGTTTAACCACATATTTGAAATCTTCTTGTCTCAAAGCAGGTTTCTTTGTGTTGGTATTTGGTGGAGTAAGGGATCTTGGTTGAGGATTAGAAGCAAGAACAGTTTTGTATGGTAATTCAGGGAAATTCTGAATAGGAGAGAAACGATTTGGTCTGGGAGTATTGTATGCAAGGGCTTGACTTGGTGTTGGAGGTGAAGGAACAATTTGTTTTGACTTTGTGGAATAATCAAATGCCGATCTGGGCTTGAATTTGTTATCCATCTGAAAATAAATCATTTTCCTTGTAAAAACTCTCTTGTAAGAAAATCTGGTAAACTATTGTTTTCTCCTTTTATAAATTCAATGTCAAAATCAAAGACACTTAAAATGGCTTGCCATCTGGCAAATATTTGATTACTCAACAAAATCCAAACAAATTGTTCCTTCTCCTCCTACACCAACTCAGATAAATTCCTACAATACACCAGGACCAAACAGATTCACTCCTCTTCAGGGTTTTCCTGAATTACAATATAAAACTGCCCTTGCTTCAAGCTCTCAACCAAGATCTTTAACCCCACCAAATACAAACACAAAAAAGTCCGTTCAAAAACAAGAAGATTTCAAGTACATTGTTAAGCCATGGTTTGACCATATTTGCTTAACTGATTTCAATGAGATCCCTGACAATCCTACAAATTTTTTATCTAAAAAATTTTGTCCTGATATCCTCTGGGATTCAGACAATCTTTTTAAAACAAGATACTTTTATGAATACATTTTGAGTGACACAAAATCTGCTTCTTTTGTTCATTATGAAAATGATGACGGCTACATTTCTCATTCAAAATGTTTTATCAACAAAATCCTTTCACCATACACTTGGGGTGATTTGACAAAAGAAAAAAAAATTTGTGGAAAGTTCAATCCTCAAAATTTTAATTATGGGGATTACAAAGTGATTTGACAAAAGAAAAAAAAAATTGTGGAAAGTTAAATCCTCAAAATTTTAATTATGGGGATTACAAAGATGTCTGGTATCGATGTTTATTTATTAGACCCGATACTCATTTCTGGTTCTTCTACTTTGGGGAGAACGTTTCACAAGCTATACCAATTTGGTTCTATGAATGGTGGAAAAAGATTGGACCAGAAGTTTCTCAGTTACCTTTGGAAGTACAACAAGGATTAAATTCCTTTTCTTTTCTATTGCATCTCCTTCCAAGAATTACCAGAAATCACTTTTATTCCGTATGGAATTCAAAGTTCCATGGATTTTCATGTGGGAATTCAACTTTAGGAAATGTTTTATTGAACCAACTCCTTATTCTCTGATAAGGACCTACAAAGTAAAGTGGTGGGCTAAATTTGACCATTTTGTTTGCTCTGACAAAGCAATCAAACATTTTTTAGCCATGAACAGGATCCTTTTGATCTGTGATGGAAGAAATTCAACAACAAAATAGACAAGATGAACTTGGAGGTATTGCTACTTGAAGATTTTCTGAAGTACAATTTACAAGACATATTGATTCCTGTCCAAGATGTTTTTCTTACATCAGATATAGGAATAACAAAAGAAAAATCATTGAAGAAGGACGAACAAGACTTAATGAGGTTTTACTTCATGAAGAGTTTCCTGTCAACATGAAACTTGTTTACAAAGTAGCTTCAATACAAAAGAGATACAAGAAAATCATAAAAATTCAAAATGACAAATTTAACATTTGTATGAACAAATACCCATCATCATACTTATGTACCACACAAGAAGACGTTTCTGATGAATAATTCAAGACTACCAAAAGAAGACAAGAGAGGACTTATCTTCAAGATTAAGATTATCTTTCAAAATCTTATCTTGTCGGCCATACAAAAGAAAAGGACAAAAGAGATTCTCCATCAACAAAAAGAAGACTCTCCATCAACAAAACAAGACCGTTCTTTTTTAAAGACTGTCTGCCATTTTCACAAATGTAATGCAAATGCATATGAAATGCAAATGCAATTTACTTTTTCTATCTATATATAGGTGTGTTTCGAGAGGTTAGAGGCAGAACTCATTTAGCAGAGCTTCTTCTATATCATTTCATTGTAACCTTTCCTATTCTGTAACCTTTCCTACCTTATAATCATTCCTACCAAGCTTGTACCAGTTTGAACAAAGTGTTTTCTACGAAGCAGACCTTTGCTCCAGTTTTACAAAATTGTGAGTGTTTCTTATTTTTACAAAAACCTGCATTGTTTTCATTCATACATATCATAATCATGGATTCACATAGTTTTAAGATCCTTCCGCTGAAAAATGGTATCAGAGCCATTTACTAAACATTATAGTATCTAAGATTTTGAGTTTATAATTTGATTAAGTGTTTTTTACTTGTTGTCTCTCATCTTAGAGGTTTGGATTTACGCTCTCACCTAGTAAGTCGGTTGGTAAGCCGTGATTGATTTGGTGTTCCACGCATAAGTGTTCGTACGACCCCGCTAAGTCTAAGATGACAACCTCTTAATTAAAACTTAATAAAATGATAAATTCTAAGTTAAAGAAACTATTCTATCTCGGAGATAGTTCTAATTCCACTAACATTGTGCAGAGTCAAGAAACTATGATTCCTATAGATTATTCAAACTGGACTATTCCAGAAGAAAGACTTGAAAACATATACAAAATAGGATTATTTGATTATAAAACTGCTTTATCTATCAAAACACATGAAGAAACATTATCTTTACATAATGATCCACAAAGTATAAAACTTATAACACAAAATGCTATTAACAAATATATACAGAAAGGATTTAGATATTTACATGTTGGACTTGTACAAATTGCTGTTAAACCTTGAGTTAGATTAGGTATTGATTCACCTATCTATCTAGCCTTAAGAGATAAAAGGCCTAAAAGTTACGAAGATTCTATTTTATCTTTAGTACAAAGTAATATATGTAATGGACCAATATATTTCAATAGTGCACCTAATATTTTATATGACTTATTAAACAAAAATACTGTAAATTCTTTACAACTTGATGTTCATTTACAAGGTGATAAGTTTCATAAAGACTATAAAAATTTTGTGTTAATATATAGAGTTTATTTTAGAGTTATGACAACACAAGTTAATTCAAAATTTAATAGATTACCTATGTCTAAAGATGAAACTATACTCTTACAAATTGATGCTGATAGACCAAATGTTTTTACTCCAAAACTTTTAAAATGGAATCAAATAACAAAACAAGATGAATTTGTTATAGAAGAACCAGATCCGATAAGATCTTTGGAAAGAAATGAAGTTTCAAAAATCATTGAGAGAGAAGATGGAAAAATATACTTAAGATTTAATTCATTAAGAGAAAGACCAGAATCATCTAGTTCTAAACAAAGCTTTTCTAATGCTAGACAATCTTTTTCTAATTTTTCTGATATAGGACAAAGATACAGATTTACTACTCCTATTCCTGAACCACAAAATGATTTTCAAAATGCTTCCTTACCTACTTCTCCAACAACAGAAAGTATGATTAATGTTATATCTAAAAAATACAACATAACAAATGAAAATATAGAATATGAACATTTAAATAATGAAAGAAAGGATGCTTATCATTCAACAAAAATCTTATGGTATAAAAAATTAAGTAAAGACATAAGGAAAAGATTAAAAGAAGAATGGATAAACAAAATGAATAGATTAGGTACAAATATACCCTTTTATTCTTTTTTAACATGTTATTTGTCAGAATTTGAATTTAGTAATTATCTAAAAGAATCTGCCATACAAGTCAATACTACTTTACATAAGAAATGGAATTTACATAATAAAGGAGAAACCATTGTTTCTATACATCCACCTTTACAAGCTCTTAGTTTACAAACTAATAAAGGAGAAATTATTGCTGATCCTTTTAAAAATACAAAAACAAAAGATGAAGATATAAGTAGAATAATTCAACAAAATAATTTTTCTAATCAGATTTTACATACTATAGTAAACCAAGTTGATCATATATCTAATAAATTAGATGATAAACCAAAAGTTTTGAATGATGTGTCTAAACCATATTTTCAAATAAACAAAAACATTGAAGAAAAGAATATAAGTTTTAATCCTAAGACTGAAAAGATACTTAACAAAATATCTAATAAGCTATCTGAAATAGGATCATCTTCAAAACAAAATATAAATTGTTTAGAAACCATAAAAGAGAATGATGAAGAAGATAATAAAATAGATTCTGATAGTTCTTGTGAATCCAAATAAACAGATGTTGAAGATATAGAAAAGAATTTTAATAGTGACAATGAAATTAACAAAATATATAGAAGACCTAGAAACTTCAATAATAGGGGAACTACAAGAAATTATTATAATAGACCCACTCCTGTTGATATACAATATGAAGAAAGAAATCAATTTACAAAATCTAAATATGATGGACAAAGTATAGTTCAATGGAATATTGATGGCATGTCTGAATATGAAACAATAAATATATTACAAGAAATTTGTATGGCACGAATTGCCTTTATTTTACAAAATCAGACTGAAGAAATTGCATGTATGTTAATTACACAAGGTTTTATTGGATGGTTAAAAAATTGGTGGGACAATGTATTGACAAATCAAACAAAAGCAGAAATTTTAAACCATAAAACCCTAGTATATGTTGAAGGAACTGATAATGAATACAAAGAAGTACCTGATGCATGTGAATATTTAATAGTTACTATATCTATGTATTTTATTGGAAACCCTAAAGAAGAACTTAATTCAAACAAATTAATTTTAACAAATTTAGATTGCCCTTCCGTAAGTGATTACAGATGGTACAAAGATGTTTTTCTAACACAAGTCTTAAGACAAACTGACTGTAATGCTTTTTTTTGGAAAGAAAGATTTATTATGGGTTTACCTAGGTTATTTGTTGAAAGAATAATACAAAAACTTAAAAGTGAAATAGGAGTCGATGATATACCTTTTGATGAATTTACATTTGGACAATTATTTGCTTTTATTAAAAAAGAAGGTTTAAGTTTATGTTCTGAAATGAAATTACAAAGTAAATTTAGAAAAGACAAGAAAAGTGCCAAATCTGAGTTAGGATGTTTTTGCGAAACATTTGGAATGATGAGGACTCAGCCTCCTTCACAAATTAAGAAGAAAAAAAATTAAATTATGAATATTCACAACCAAGAAATTTTAAGAAAAAATATAAGTCTAAAGAAAGAAAAGATTCCACAAAAACAAAAAATAAAAATAATAAAGACATAATTTGTTGGAATTGTCATAAACCAGAACATACAGCTGATAAATGTTTTAAAAGAAAAAACAAAGTTAGAGAATTAAAATATAAATTAAACAAAATCTTTAGTAAACTTGATTCTAGTAGTGAATCAGATTCTGACATAATTGAACAAGAGAGTAATACTTCACCAGAACATAGTGATCATAACAATGGTATGTGTCATGTTAATGTTATAACAAAAGATAAGGAAATAATATATGATTTAATAAATGAAATACTTGATTAAGAAATAAAAAAGGATTATATGAATAAACTAAAAGAATTTTTATTACAAAATAATCAGAATGATTATAAAGAACCAAAAAAGATACAAGTTAATGAAACTTTTAGTTTAAACAAAGTATTTGATAAATATCCTACAAAAGATATTAGGAGAAGTATAACTACAAAAGATTTACATACAGAAATAAATTCCCTTAAAAAACAAATTAATAAATTAGAACAAGAAATGTTTGAAACAAAAGAAGAATTGATGGATATCAAAGGACAAAATATTAATATAAAAATGATGTTCATGGAACAAAATAAACAAGTTGATATAACACAAATAGCAAGTTCCAGAAATGATATACCATTAAAAGAAATTGATAATAATAAATTTATTAATTATATACAAAAGGTTGAATTTCAAAAATGGTACATAGATGTTAATATTGTCATAGGAAAATACCAATTGAATGCCACTGTCATGCCCCGTTTTCTTTTCATAAAATATCAGAGTTTTCTTTGTGGACGTGAAAAAAGAAAGGGGAAAAGACATGCATGAAATAAAATAGAAAACCTTGGAAGAGATAGGAGAAGATTTTACAAATACAATTCCTTGGCATCTAGCCGAATTAAATAAAACTTTAACATTTACAGCGGAAAATACATCAGGATCCATAAAGAAAAGAAGAAGAGTTTATCTTTTACAAACGTACATTACTTTTTACAAAACGTGAAATTATATAAAACACCGCTTGAACATGAGTTTTGAAAGCAAAAAGGGAAAGCTTGATATGGCACCGCCCTCTCTACGCATCTCGATTTTCTTCATCTCCTGTAGTGTGAGTACAGATGGGGGGTGAGTGCGTTGAATACACTCATGGTAATAATTTCCATGTTTTTTAACAATTATTTAAAAGTTATAACAAATCACCTACAAACAAGTTCGGCAATTAAACACAGCATATAGATTGCACAGCACATAATTCGAATCTATATCGGACACCCTTGGTCCCATAGAGCTCATATTTGCAGCGAGGGCGGGTACTCCTCGTTGACCCCATGTGCGGGTACTCCCCGACTTATTATACGGGTATCATTGTTCTCCCGTAATAAAAGTACGGACCCCTGTTACCCCGTACACAAACATAGACTTACGTCTCTTCAGCATGAATATGGACTATCGTCCCTTCAGCTGAAATGAAGACTTTCGTCCTTTCACAACATCATCACAACTCACGCATGAACATATTAATCATAACATGTAATCACAACACAATAAGGTTCAACAATTTATTTATTATCAAGTTCATAAGCATGCGTTCATTTATCCTCATTGTACGTTAAATATAGAAACATAAAGTTATTAGAGTTTAGAAGTTACCCCCACCTTGTTCGGTGGTTACCACGTGAGTAGCTAGAATAGTACGTTTGATAACCCAACACCTCAAAGCTTAGTCCAACAAGTAGCCTACACAGTTACAGTGTTTCTTAGATCTTAAATACAATATAAATAAAGCTGTAAAGGATTCCGGCGGAAAAATGTTCGTTAACGACGCGACGGCTCGAACGATCTAAAGATTGGAATCCAAGAAATGAGAGGGTCAGATCTGTCCAAGTAGCTGAGAAGATAGGAAATGAAATGAGGATCGCAACACAAAAAGAATGAGCTCAGTCGGAGTTAAAACGAGCTCAAACAAAGCATTTTAGGTTTAGGGGTAAAACGGTAATTTTGGTCAAAGGGTTGACTTTGACCGGGCCCACGGAACCCGATCAACGACGTCTCGTCATCAACGACTCGATACGGATGAACGATGGAAAGAAAACGAGGTTCGGATCGAAAACACGGCATCGGGTGCACGTCGGCACCCGACGGGCGCGCACGGGCGCGTGCGGCACCCGGCGGTCTCAGCAGCTGCCGAGTTTTCTCGGCAGCTCGGGTTCCCGGCTCGGCGGCGCCGCTTCCTGACGCCACCACCTATCTCGCCGGATACCTTACACTGCCGGCTACCACCTCTGGCCGTCCATAGCCAGATTCCGGCATGAATAGTGCCTGAAAATTACGCCGCAAACAAATTAACTTAATAGAATATAAAATTCCTCCATATCCTGTGTTTGATGCATCTGTTTCAACAATCATGAATGCATGAGGATGAGGTATTCCTAGACATGGGAGACTCTTGATTTTTTGTTTTAATTCTATGACTATCTTAGTATGAACATCTGTCCAATTGGGTGGATTTTTCTTAAGTCTTTGGTACAAAGGTTGACAATATTTTCTTAAGTCTGGGAAAAAATCTGCAATATAGTTTAAACATCCTAAAAATCTTTGTAATTGGGTTTTGTCTTTTATTTGGTCAGGAAATTTATTAGTAAATTCTATAGATCTATTAATTGGTTTAATAAGCCCTTTGTATATATCATGTCCTAAAAACCTAATAGAAGTTTGAAATAACTTCATCTTTGTTTCTGAAAGAACTAAACCATTCTTTTTAATTATATAAAATAAGGTATCTAAATGTTTAAAATGTTGATCTATGTTTTCAGAATATACTAATATGTCATCAATGTAAACAATACAAAAATCACTATATTTGTTGAATATGTCATTCATAATTCTTTGGAATTCAGAAGGAGCGTTTTTTAAACCGAAAGGCATTACGTTCCATTCATAATGTCCAAATGGGACAGTAAAGGCAGTTTTGTATCTATTTATTAAGTCTCTTTTGTTAGGAATAGGATACCTAATCCATTGTAAAACATTGTTTAAAGGTTTATAATTTATAACAAGTCTTGGGACTCCTCTTTCTAATTCAGCTTGTTTAACAACATAGAAAGCTAAACAACTCCAAGGTGATTTAGATTGTCTTATAAGATTTTTTTGTAAAAGATCTTGTATTTCTTTGTTACAATGTTCTAAAAATTCTTGATTCATTTGTATAGGTTTAGTTTTTGTTGGTATGTTTTTATCATTAAAATTCTTCTCATAAGGTAAATTTGACCATTCTGTTTAGCTCTGATATTCCGCTGTAACAAATCATATAAGATAGGCATGATAGGAACAACCTTGATATCTATGACTCGAAATATTTGATATAATGACTCATAAATGTCTACCACATGTCTTACTTGATCCCAGAACTGATTGTCAAGAATGTGACTTTATACTGATTTATCCACCTCTGAGCGGCTCAAACGATTCTTAGCACATTCATCACTTGTAAATAATTGATTCAAGCTAGATTTTTTCTTCGTGAATAATGTGAATAATTGATTCTTAGTGAATAATGTGGTTCAAGTTGTTACAGATAATGGTTCCGCTTTTGTGAAGGAGGGAAAAAAACTCATGCAGAAATACAACTTATATTGGACACCCTATGCTGCACACTACATTGACATGATCTTTGAAGATATTGGAAAAAATCATACTGTCAAGACAGTAATTGCGAAGGCTAGACAATTGACAAACTACATTTATAATCATGGGTGGTTGCTAGCTACAATGCAATAGGTTTGCCAAGGAGACATAGTACAGACATGATCAACTCATTTTGCAACAAACTATATCACACTAGATAGTTTGTTGAAGAAAAAATCTAGCTTGAAGCAATTATTTACGAGTGATGAATGTGCTGAGAATCATTTGAGTCGTTCAGAGGTGGATAAATCAGTGGAAAGTCACATTCTTGACAATCAGTTCTGGGATCAAGTAAGACATGTGGTGGACATTTATGAGCCATTATATCAAATACTTCGAGTCGTGGATATCGAGGTTGTTCCTATCATGTCGATCTTATATGATTTGTTTCGTATCATGAAACATAAAGTCTAAAATTTAAGAAACTCAAAGTCGGTACTAAAGATAATAAATTATAGATGAGAGAACACACTTTTACATCCACTACATGTTGCAGGTAATATCATGTGCTTCATCCTATATTATGCACTTGTATACATTATAACATACACTAACTGTATTTTAAATTTTGTAGTTTTCTACTTGAATCCAAGATTTCAATATACCCTAGGAGTTGGTGAAGATATGACTCTGATTCAAGCGGTGCACGAAGTGTTCAACAAACTTGACCCCAATTCAGAAAACATAACCCAAATTGGAAATGAGGTTTAAAAACTATAATTATAATTTGCTTTATATAACTATTATAGTACTAGTTACATTCAAATTTATGGAGTATACTTGCATAATTGTGTGAATTTGCAGATCACCTATTTTCATGATGCGAGAAAATGATTCAGTGATCGTGCTGCGGTTGCATCATGAAATACAATGACCCCAGGTACCTCTTCTTACCGATTATATTAATTATTTCTAATTATTTGGAAAGTATATATGTTAGACATTTATTAATGTTTGGCAGCTGAGTGGTGGGTTATGTATGGCCAATCATCGCCTACACTTAGAAATTTGTCCATAAGAATACTGTCACAAACAACGTCGTCTTCTGCTTGTGAAAGAAATTGGAATACATTTACACTGATACACACTAAGCAGTGAAATTGACTTGTATATCCAAGATTTGAGAAAATTTTCTTTTGCTACTACAACATGCAATTAAGGTTACGAGATATGGAAGTTGAATATGACAACACTGTTGGGCTAGACTATCTTAATTTAGCAGCTGACATTGGTGATGAGGAAGAAGATCCATTGTTCCAATGGATTCGGCTTGTCCACATGGACGACGCTGAAGGAAATTTGGATCCAAAAGTTGCATCAGCTACTCGTGAATATGGCATAGATGTGTCTTAGATAATAGAAGAGGATGTTGGTGCCAATACTGGTGGTTCAGGTAAATCTGTGGATACTTCGACAAATAGTGAAAGCAATGTTGGTGGAAGCATCGATGGTGGTAGTGGAAATGAAGAAAATTATGATGTTGAAGATCAATTGCAGTTAAGTCTATTTACCGGTGAGCGTGATTTCACACATGCAACACCAGATTCTGACCATGGAAGTAGAGCATGGGGTGCATGAATTGGTGCTATTGGAAAGAATTACAGAAGAAGACATGCTTGGAACTGGAACCAAGATGAGAGCTCAAACACTGATATTGAATCACTTTCTATGAGTCTTGACTCAATGAATATGAGCAATGATCCGTACGATGCATATCAACTGTCGTATTCTCACGGCAGACATAACACTTCACAGTTTGATTGGTCTAGTCAAAATCCATTTTATAACCCACTATCTGAAATGTTATATGGAGGTTCAAGCATGCATCAACATAGTCAACCATATTGGGTCAATCCACATTATCAGATTTATGGAACTACAGTTGGAAGAAATAAAGAAACCTATGAAAGTTATCTTCTTGATTACGCTGAAAATTGGTCTAGTATTTTAAGTTGACATCAATATTGTTTGACTTAAGATGACATGTCATCTTATACATTTGAACCTCATGGGAGTTCAAGCTATTACTAGGTCATGTATTAATTTTGTAGGATAATTTGTCATGTTATCATATGAGACAACGTTTATATATTAGTTTATCTCTAAATTTGTTGTAAACATATCTTTTTATTTGAAATTTAAGTTCAATATATGTATTAATGTTAGTTATAATATTATGTAAAGTACTAGATATATTTTTCAAATTTTTTACAAAGTTTTTATATATATTTTTAAAAATGTTCGATATTTCCGTAAAATTAAGGTACCGATATTTCTATCGATACCGATATTATTTTCCTTGTACTGGAGATGGCTGTGCAATATTTCTATGTAGTGTCTGTTCCACCAACACCACTAGCTACACTTTCACTTGCCATTCCTTCTTCAGTTATAAGAAAATAAAACATATATTTTTAAAAATTCATATATACATTGAGGTACGTGAAGTTATGTAATTATCAAATGACTTAATTTGAATAAATTCTAATAAGTTCTATATATTAAATTTATATAGCCATCCAAATTTCCAAATTTTAAATTATGCTAAAGGTCTTCTTCAACACTACATAATATATATTTCGATCTCAATGACTTATAAAAAGACTAAATTTTGTTTTTTTTCCTACTCAAATATATATTTCCCAAATATATATAGTGATTAACTCGTTGGCATTAATCGGGCTTCAACACCCTATATCATTAACATTTATTTATCATATTTGTTAAGGTAATAATCATGCAATCATAGTCCCTCTTAAAAATTTACATGCAGGCTAATTGCTCTAGAAACAATTGGTATTTGATCAATTGAATGCATTGGGCATGAAGATTTCTTAAACTAGTCACTGTTTCTCAAACCACTATGCTAGCAAATCAAACCATGCTCTACCATGTGATTACACTAATTTATCTTTCACAACTTTCATAGACAAAAATTTGTTTACTACTTCTTAACTAATATGTAAATCTTTTTTATTATTCCTACAATATACTATATCATACGATATACAATGAGAGGAACCTAAATTCAAATACTTCACTAAATATACTAATAAAAATATACATTACAAGATCACTTGAAGAAATTAAATATGTAGTTAAGCATAAAGTATTTAAATTAACTAACCTTTAAATGATGAATTTTCTTGATGTTGAACAATGAGTGGAGATGTTTGTATTGAAGGAGAATGTGTAGATTGTGATTTAGGAGGGATTCAAGAATGAAGTAATTTAGAAAATTTTCTCCGCAAATGTTATGTTGCAAACTTGCAATTGAATCACAAAAGAAGCAAACAAACCACTACATTTATAATGTTTTTGAACATAGAAATTAGAAATTTAGAATATAAAATATGATTTATATGGGGACACCAAATCTATGAATGATTGTAAGATAAGATTACATAAACCACTTGCACATGCCTTAGTGCCTTACATTATTTAATTGTTGTTCAGCGATATTTTGTCGAAAAAATATGACCGGCTTTTTCTCTATCGGAGTCCTCAAAATCTCGAAATTTCACCAAAATATCAACGATATTTCACGATTTTTTGGTCACTGGGATTAAGGAAGATTTTTGATGCAGATGTTGTGTTTAGATAGAGGTTTCCTTAAAAAAAAGAGGTTAAAATTATAGTCCAGGATGTTTCTTCAAATAACTTTCAATTATGATGATATAATAAACAATAAGGCTGATTAGTTATTTTACCGCAAATATCCGTGGGTTCATACTTGCTGTGACAATGACTATTGTTTCTTCTTGTATTTCTTGCAATTTTATCATTAAGTATTCAGCCAAATCATCCTAAATGGTAATATATTCTTTGAATTTTTTGCATTTGGAGTAAGATCATTTGTTAAAAATGAGCTTTAAAAATTAATGGAAGATGATTTAGTGAGTGTTAACTGACCCTTCCATTAAGATGCAAATCATTAGTCTTTTTGATCCATTTGCAGTGACAACCATGGTTTTGTGTATGTTGCAAAAGAATCCAATCACATCTAAATATTCCAATTGATTAAAAAAAGAGATGTTACTAACATATATTTTCATTAACCATAAAATAAATAGTGAAACTGTAAAGAAAACCTGGTAGATGTTCGTTCTAATCTGCCAAATTCAGCAAGTTGTCATAAGAGCAAATAAGAAACTTGAAAGTCTGAATTGAACCATCTACATCTTCAACCTTTTCCACAATAGTAGTATTGTTGAACTAAATCATGAATTTATGATCGGTTAATTTGTACTGCGTTACGGACTTGAGAACTTTCAAATCTCTGATATGAAATCTCGTCTTTTCTTTAGGTGTGAAAATTGATGTAGAAGGTTCAGATTGATCGAGGCTTGTATGAGGCAATCCTGTATAGGTCCAAAATAATTGATTAGTTTATATTTTAAATGGGAAAAAAACTCTAAAATTTGTCATTACTGGAAAAAATGATCCATACCTTGTTATCCAACAAAAGCAAATCAACACTCATTAGTTTGTGATTGCGCTTGAAGTTTCATGCCTCTCATCTATGCAAGAGCCTAACCTTAATACTCTCCAATCCACTTTTGAAGTTAACTTCATCTAAGGACAAATAAGGGGAATCAATTTTCATATCTCCTACAATATTATTAATCATGTATATGTTGAACCAAAAAAACTATAAATTCTATATGATTAAGTTTGATCTGATAATGTTTGTGTTCTACACAAATTTATACTCACAAATGAAAGCTCTTTGGATTCCTAAGGAGTCATTTTACCATTAATGGAATTTAATTTGATAGATGAAAATTTATAAGTAATTAAGTTAAAAATGACTCTCCATCTGATCAACCTTTCACTTTGCCTTAATGAATCATAAGTAAATCCATCATATGGATTTATGCAAAGAGAAACAAACGGCCAACCTTGAAGGAAATTTTGAGTGTAATCAAACTTGTGGTTTTCCTAGACTATGAACATAAGCTATTATTAAAGTGAGTCCAAAATAATTGATTTTGGAAGTAACCAGAAAACTCCCTGTATCAATAGATTGGAAACTGTGTATCTTTCTTCAACATCCAATCACAATATATTATGCTACTATGAACAACAAATAAAATAGTGTAACATACATTAGACATCATTTGTGCAAAAAAATATTATATCTAGTTATGTCATATAGTAGACAAATTAAAGCCAAAAAATATCCAAACAAAGATCAGTTTCTTATGAAACTATCAACTCTTTATACATCACATCAAGAACATTCTTACCAATAACATTTAATGCTCGATCACATGCATATTAGGTAATTATAATTTTTAAGCAATATCTTATAAGTCTTAGTTATTAGCTGATTTGTTTGTTGAATTAAACTTCAAGGTTTATCTGGTTTTATTTTCAGTGTTATTCAATGAATCCAGCTAGGTGCATGTGTTAGTCCAAAAATTTATTTAAAGTTAATCTATTTTGTATATGCAAGTGGAATATGTCATCTTTAGCCAATGATACAACAGAACAATAGCAGGAAACAATAGAAGTGAAAATCCAAATCCCACAGAAGGAAAACAGAATTGATTCTCAAGCTAACCGATTCATTGTCCCAGGTTCAAACAACAAATGTAGAACTAGGCCTATCTTTGTGGGACGGAGGGAGTATATAGATATATATAGATTAGCCATACATTTACTTATGTTAGTCATAGTAATAACAAGAGATAATTGTAAATGATGTGTTGTATGACCTATTTATCATATCACTTGTAATGTGTATATATACTCTTTAATAACCATATCCACACTTAGAGTGGATATTATTTTTCTCTACATGGTATCAGTCAATTAGACACCAAACCCCTATTTTCTTTCTCTCACCTAATTTTATGCTCTTCTCTTCTAGAACTCTCAAATCATTTTTTCTCCAATGGCATCTCCCTTACCAAACTTTCATTCATATGATCACAATCAAACTCTTTTCAACCAATTATCTCTTATGGAGAAGTCAATTCATGGCTCTCCTAACCGGTCAAGGCCTTCTTCCTCTCATTGAAATTACCATCGTTGATGGAACGAAATCACCGAACCCATGGTATCAAACGTGGTGCAATGACAATCAAAACTCATCAGTCTTTTCTTCTCATCAATATCCATCGTCATTGGTTGTACTACATGACAATCTATATGGCTTGCCCTTGAAGCCACCTACAACCATGGTTCGAAAGCTCGAGAACTCCATCTAAAGGGTGAACTCTAGAACTTGAAGAAAGTGAATGATTCAGTTACTGGGTTTACTCGCAAGTTCAAGCTTATATGTGATCATCTAGCCGTTATCAGTCATCCTGTTGATGACACCAAAAAAATGCACCACTTTTTTCGTGATATGGGACCTACATTTTCAAGTTTTTAGGCACTCAGATGTCATTATTCCCTTTACCTTCATTCCAGACATTGATTTCCATAGCATAAAATGTCCACATGTTCCAAGAATCCTTGGACTCTACTGTTCTACCATCAGCAACCTTCATTGCTAATACCGCACCACTTGGTCGGATCCAGAATTCATCCTCTTATCATGGTTCTGAAAATACTGGTCATAGATGAGACAATGGTCAGCAGACTTTGAATTATGAGGGTCATGATGCCGGTCATAGACGCGGAAAATGAGGGCCTCATCGTCCTCCACATTGTCAAATTTGTCACACAAATGGACACTTTGTGGATACTTACAACTAACGATATGTTACAGTATCCAACATCGTTCCACATGAAAGTGTGGAAGGGTATATAAGAGGGAGTCAGCCCTTAACCTTTGACCATGGTTTTGGGTTAAGTTAAAGCTCCCTAACTTATATTCCTAACAATTTGGTCCGACCTGCCAAATTCGGGTGGGCTGCGGAAAGGGGCTACCCGATAGTGGGCCTAGGGGTTGCCACCCCGGATGTGGGCCCAAGGGGAGTTGCCACTTGGGAAGTGGGCCTTGTTATGTGGGTTACCACCCGGAGTGTGTCGTCTGTGAACGTCCGGTTTGAAGGGGGATGGATTGTTGTAGTATCCCACATCGGTTCCGCATGAAAGTGTGGAAGGGTATATAAGAGGGAGTCAACCATTTACCTTTGACCATAGTTTTGGGTTAAGTTAGGACTCCCTAGCTTATATTCCTAACACGACATAAACATGCTTCTAACTCTGTTGTTAACTTAGCAAAAACTTTTAATGCAGGTTGTCATATCTCACCACAATGTCAAACTGATTTCTTGGTATTGGAGCATCTGCTCATGACTCCGGTTGCCTCTTTTTTGGACAACTCTATTCCTTACTCGGGTTCAGATCATGTGATTGTCGGTAATTGTGCTCATCTGCTTATTTCTGATATTGGAACTTGCTAATTATCACATGATTTTAAAATATTAATTAGATGTTTTGGTTGTGCCTCATATAAAAAAGAACTTGCTTTTATTAGTAAATTAATTGTGGATTTTCTAGTTGATGCTGTTCACTAATGATTCCTTTGAAATTCCGAATCGGGCAACCAAGGCAACTCTGGCTCGAGGCAGAAGGGTTAATAGACTTTATATTTTGGATAGGTAACATACAATCCTAATTTCGGCTTTGCAATATAGGCAACCCAAAGCTTCATTCTAGCTTTGACACTCTAGATTAGGCCATATTTCTTTTGATAGTTTGCTTGATAAAATTGGTTACAGTCATTGACTTTAGTTTTACCTAAACCTATGATTTTTGCTTCATGTGAACTTGCTAAAATCAAGTGTTTGCCTTTTTCATTGAATGTTAAATGATATGATGTTGTTTTGGATTTGATTTATTATGACTTGTGGGACCTGGTTCAATTTCTTCTCGTGATGATTTATATTACTATGTCATTTTTATGGATGATTTTTCTCGGTTTATGTGGATTGTTTAGAATTTGATTTTTATGATGTGCTGCAACAGTTTCATACATTTGTTGGAACACAATTTGGTCGAAAAGTTAAACAGTTTTAGAGTGATGGTGGTATTGAATTTATCAATAACTGTGTGCAGACTTTCTTCACTGAGCAGGGTTTTCACCACACAATTTCTTGTCCGTACACACCATCACGAAATGGTCGTGCTAAAAGAAAACATTGACATATCACAAAAACAGGGTTAGCAATGTTATTTCACATTTGTCATCACACTATTGGGTTAATACTTTCAGTAGTGTTGTTTATATCATAAATCGTCTTCCTTCATCGGCTTTAGACAAAAAATCGATCTTCGAAATGTTGTTATCAACACTACCTAAGTATGTTATATTTCATCTCTTTGGGTGTCCAGTTTATCCTTGTCTACGTGACCACACTGTTCAAAAGTTAGAGCCTCGTAGTTCTCCCTACATTTTTCTTGAATATAATAGTTAATATAAGAGGTTTTAGTGTCTCAATCTTGTTACCTTCCGCATTTATGTTACTCGAAATGCAAAATTTGATGAATTTTGATTTCCTTTTTCAATCATTGACAAGTCTTCTTTCAAGTCTACATTAGAGGTCTTAGAGTTTTCATGAATTTGCTCCTCCTTTAAATCCCACTTTGAAGGAGCCATTGTCTTCTATTTATGACAACCACAAAAGCTCTCCTTGCACCTTATGTGATACTTCTATGGATGAGACTCATTGTTGCATCCCCATACATGCATCCCATTGGCCAACCACCTTCATGCATGCAAAATTCAATCGATGACCAAATTAGTCAGACACCTCCAGCTGTACCCATAGCTGTCATTCCTTGAGTTACATTGACCTCATCTCATCCCATGGTCACACGTGCGAAGGCAGAAATCTCCAAACCTCAACTTTTGCAGACTTTGCTCATACTACTCTTAGTTCCGATCTTGCTTCAGTTTCAAAGCCTAAGATTTCAAATCAGCATCAAGGCATCCGCATTAGCTTCAGGAAATAGATGAAGAAATGTGTTCACTTCGAACAAATTAGACATGGGATCTCATGCCTCAACCTCCTAATACAAATATTGTTGGATCAAAATTGGTCTTAGGTACCAAGTTTCTATCAGATAGCAGTATTGATAGGCATAAAGCTTGACTGATGGCTCAGGATTACATTCAATTACTGAGTTCTGATTATCACACACCTTTAGCCCGATGGTCAAGGCCTCTATAGTTTGTATGGTACTTGCTGTCAAGAATGTCTTTTTAAAGGGTGTTATCCCTAAGCCAATCTTTATGGAACTGTAACATCCTCGACCTAAACATACACGCCATTTGACATTTATTCCATGCATTCATTTCATGATGCATTAAAAACATATCATATTGGCATTCGTAAAGAATTTAGAATAATACTTGGTTTGAAAATAAATAGTAGAAATCAATTAGAAATATAGAAAAGAATAAAAGAAATATAAATTTGATATATATAAAAAAGGGGTGGTTTGAATTGATATTAATATATATATATATATATATATATATATATATATATATATAAGTGCAAGTGTGCGTGTGTTTATGTAATAGGAATTCTAATTAATTCATAAACGCATAAACGCCTTCCTGGTAAAATTATCCTTTGGTCTTTAATATTCATGCATCCTGGGTTGGAAATGGTATCAGAGCCATGTTTAAAAAAAGAATAGTAGTAATGATCTAACACATCTTCATAAAATTATGAATCTGAATCCTTTTAAGGGAAAAAATACTGTTAAAAACAGTATAACAGAGGAATATGATATTCCACAAAATTTAGAATTATTAAATAATTGGACTATTCCTAAGGTTAAACCAAACAAAAAATACCAAATAGGTACTTTTGAAATGATGGGATTAAAACAATTGGTTAAAACTACGGAATCATCTATTCCACTTGATAATCAAGAGATAATTTTAAATTTACTTGATAAAAAGGATATTTTACCTTTTATAAAAACACATAATTATATACATATAGGTTTAGTGCAAATTGCATTCAGGCCTTTAACATTGAAAGGATTACCAGAAAGCTTTATAGCAGCTTTAAGAGATGGTAGAAATAAAGCATGGAATAAATCTTTAATGGGAATAATACAATCAAGTCTGGCACATGGACCAGTTTATTTTGATGTTTATCCTGACCTATGCTTATCTCTTACTGATAGTAACATATTAAGTGCTTTAACTTTAAATGTTAAAACTCATGGTTATGATTATATTTCAGGATCTGAAATAATTTGTATATGTTATAGAATATACTATAAACCTCTATATACTATGAATCCTAGATGTAAAATAATGGATAAAGATATAAACGAAACAATTCTTATTGAAACAAATTTCAATAAATCTAATATCACTACTAGAAGAGCTATTAAATGGGAAGAAATAAACTTTCCAGAAAAATGGACTATAGAACAAGCTGTCTATAAAGAACCATTAATAAATAATGATTTGAAAAACATAATTCAAACAGAAGAAGGAACTGTTCAAATTCAATTTTCAAAAGAATAGAAAAAATTATTACCTTCATCTTCTATTTCTAGAAGTAATTCTATGTTTAAAACTAGAACAACAGATTCTTATATTTCACCTTTAGATTATTGGGTAGATTTACCTCAAACATCTAGAGCTTCCACTTCTCAAATAAGAGAAGAAATAGAATCTGAAAGAAATAAAAGAAATCCTCATGAAGAAGTCTTCATTGATAGAAATAATATTGTTAGAGATTTTAATTATGGAAATATCCATAAAGAAAGTGACACTATGTCTGATGCTCCCTTTAGTCTTTAATGATTAATACAAAAATCGATTTTTCTAAAGGATCACCTGCCAGACAGGAGATAACTAAAGAATTTAAAAATTCTGAATGGATATTATTCAGAAAATGGTTTTTTGAAAACTTCTCTAAAAATTTGGAACAAATTAGAGATGAATTTTATAATTATTGTGAAGAAAAGAATACAATAATATTTTTTGTTCCGTGGTTTATAAAAACCTATATTATAAATCATATTTCTGTTCTTGAAAGAACATATAAATTAACTACAGGACAAGAGCAAAAATCTTTGTATCCTCCTAGTACTTCTTTCCAAATGGAAAAGAATAATAAAATAATGAATTTCACAGCTTTTTCAAAATTAGTTGAAAATGATACTTTACAAGTTACCATAAGACACATAAATGTTTTAATGGAAAAACAAAATTATACCAATTTATATCTTAATATTATGGGAGAAGAATTAATTTCTTTACATAATAAGGTAGAAAAAATAATTTCTGCTATTAAACAAATAAAACCAGATGTCCATATAGAAATTGAAAAAGAAACTGATATAGTTTCTATAGCATCCACTTCTATACAACCACCTCCAGAGATAAAAGATTTTAAATTAAAATCAACAAAAAATGATTTAGAAGATCTAATTACTGAATTATCTAATAAATTTAAAAATCATGATATTTCTAATTTAAATGAACCACAACCTATTATTAGGAAAGATATATCTCGTCAAGATGTTTTAAATAAAATTAAATGGGCTGATAGACCCACTCAACAAAATTTTTATTATGACAGACCAACTCCTATAGATGTTCTTCATGAAGAACAAGATTATTCTATTGAAAGAAGCTTTAATGGTAAAAGTATTTATGAATGGAGTGTTGATGGTAGTTCTGATAGGCGTATATATAATATGGCTCATCAGATGCTTATGTATAGTACTGTTTGTAGAACAGTGGGAAATACTGATAGCAATATTGCTAAAATGATAATATCAGGATTTACTGGCCAATTAAAAGGTTGGTGGGATAATTATTTAAAAGATTATACTAAAGAAATAATTTTAACCTCTGTTAAAATTGAAAATAATATTAGTACAGAAAATGTGGTCTATACTTTAATTATGACTTTAATTGAGCATTTTACTGGAAAATTCACAGATAATAGTGAAAATATAAGAACTCTTCTTAGTAATACAGTTTGTAAAACTTTAACAAGTTTTCATTGGTATAAGGATACCTTCCTTTCAAGAGTTTATGAACTTCATGACTATAATAGTAGTCATTGGAAAGCCAGATTTATTGATGGTCTTCCCAGTCTTTTTGCTGAAAGAATTAAAAAAATCCTAAGAAAAGACAATTTATATATTGATTATGAAAATTATACTTATGGAAACTTAATTAGTTGTTGCGTTCAAGAAGGTATAGCCCTTTGTAATGAATACAAGCTTAATAAGCAAATTAAAAGACAAAGTCTTATGGAAAGAAAACAATTAGGACATTTCTGTGACCAATTTGGTATAGAAACATCTAAAAGAGATAGAGATGAAAATTATAAAAAACATTCTAGACATTCTAGAAATAACAATGAAAAATATTATAAAAAAAGACGTCATTTCTCTGAAAAATTTAAAGAGAAAAAGAAAAGAAGAAAAGAAACCTTTAATAAAGACAAGTTTGATAAAAAATATATTGTTTGTCATAAATGTCATAAACCTGGTCATTATGCAAATGAATGCTGGACCAAAACAAAAATAAATGAATTAAAAATTGATGATAATATCAAACAAGCTTTACTTCATATTATGATAGAATCTGATTCAGAAAATTCTAATAATCAATCAGATGAAGAATCATCATATTTTTCTGAAAATTTAAAAGATATAGACAATGAATCTATATATTCTAGTGATGAAGAATGTGATAATTGCATACAAGGAAAACCTTGTATAAATCATATTTATAATAAAAATGAAAAAGGAGATGAATTTTATCAATTATTATCTCAATTTCAGGATTTAAATATTAATGTTATTGATAATAATTCCTTTATAGAATTACTTAAAAACATTAAAGATCCTGATTTAAGATAAAAAATTATTGATCAAATTGAAAATACACCTTCTACTAGTAATACTAGCATAAAAGAAGAAATTAATACTTCAAATCAAACATATTCCATGAAAGAAGTTAATAAACTTCTTACACATAAATATGGAAATAAAAGTCCTACAACTACTGAAGACTTATTAAAAGAGATTAATAATCTTAAAAATGAAATTAAAAATTTACATAAATTCGATTTTGATCTTCATAAAAGACTTTCCTTAATTGAAAATGAAAATTCTAAGGAAAAGAAAGAAGTCGAAGAAAAAGAACAAGGAAATTTCCTGTCTCTTATTGATAAAAAACAATCTTCATAAGAAATTATTCAAATAATAAATATGTTTACCTCTCAAAAATGGTACACAAAAATAACACTTCTAATTGGAAATAATTACCAAAAAGAATTTTTTGCTATGATTGATAGTGGTGCTGACTTAAATGTTATTCAAGAAGGATTAATTCCTTCAAGATTTTTTCATAAAACCACACATTCTCTTTCACATGCAGGAGGAGGTTCTCTGGATATTAGTTATAAACTACCAGAAACATTAATTTGTAAAAATGGAAGTTGTATTCCTACTTCCTTTCTTCTTGCAAAAGATATTTCTAGCCAACTTATTCTTGGCTTACCTTTTATACATAGTATATATCCTTTAACTCGTGTTGATGAAAAGGGTATAATTGGTACTTATAAAAATAAACCAATTATTTTTCAATTTATAAATAAACCTATTCAAAAGGTTCTTAATGAAATAAAAGATCAAATGGATAGAAAAATATTTCATATTAATTCTTTAAAAGAAGAAATAAATTCTCTTAATATTGAAGAGAAATTAAAAAATCCAAAACTACAAAATAAAATAAAATTTATTTATAACAAATTCTCTCTTGAAATTTGTGATAATCATCCTAATGCTTTTTGGGATAGAAAGAAACATGTTATTTCTCTTCCTTATGAGGAAGACTTTAATGAAAAAGATATTCCAACTAAATCTAGACCATGTCAGATGAATGCTGAATATTTAGAATTATGTAAAAAAGAGATAAAATCTCTTCTTGATAAAAGATTAATTACTCCTTCTAAATCTTCATGGTCTTGTACTGCCTTTTATGTTAATAAACATTCTGAACAAGAAAGAGGTGTACCTAGACTTGTCATTAATTATAAACCCCTTAATAAGGTTTTAAAATGGATTAGACATCCAATTCCTAATAAAAAGGATCTTATAGATAGGCTTTTTGGAGCCTTAATATTTTCAAATTTTGATTTAAAATCAGGATATTGGCAAATGCAAATTGAAGAAGCTGATAGATATAAAACAGCTTTTAATGTTCCAATAGGACACTATGAATGGACAGTTTTACCTTTTGGTTTAAAAAATGCTCCATCAGAATTTCAACAAATTATGAGTGATATTTTCATTCCTTACAGCAATTTTATAATTGTATATATTGATGATATTCTTGTTTTCTCTAAAGACATTGAAACACATTTCAAGCATTTAGAGATATTTAGAAAATTAATTATTCAAAATGGTCTTGTTATATCAAAACCTAAAATGAATTTATTTCAAACAGATGTCCGTTTTTTAGGACATAATATAAACAATGGAAAAATAATTCCTATACAAAGAAGTATGGAATTTGGAAACAAATTTCCAGATATTATTACTGATAAAACACAATTGCAAAGATTTTTAGGAAGTCTAAATTATGTCTCATCCTTTGTTGAAAATATTTCAAAAATTTCTGCTATCTTATATGATAGACTTAAAAAGAATCCTTCTCCTTGGACTGATGAACATACCAAGACTGTTAGGATTATAAAAGAAAAGGTTAAAAATATTCCTTGTCTCATGCTTGCAAATCCTCAATGGGAAAAAATAATTGAAACAGATGCTTCAGATATAGGATTTGGAGGTATTTTAAAACAAATAAATCCTAAAGATAAACAAGAAATACTTGTTAGATTTTATTCAGGAAAATGGAATCTTGCACAAAAAAATTATGCAACTGTAGCTAAAGAAATTCTTGCTATAGTAAAATGTGTTATAAAATTTCAAGATGATTTATATAATCAAAAATTTATTATAAAAACAGATTGCCAAGCAGCAAAAGGTTTATTTAAAAAGGATTTTAAACATGATATTTCTAAACAAATGTTTGCAAGATGGCAGGCTTATTTAGCCCCTTTTGATTTTGAAATTGTTTACAAACAAGGAAAAGACAACAATTTGCCTGATTATTTAACAAGAGAATTTCTTTCATGACTACAGATATGAGTCAACAAGGAAGAGGATCCTATTTCCCTAATAGGGGAAGAGGAAGAGGAAGAACTCCTCATGTCATTGCCCAGCATGGCAAACAGAAATTGATTTCCCAGAATATTTCTGGATCAGGAAATACGCCTGGCAAAAATCATCCATTATATGGAGATTTTCAAGAATTTCTAAAAACAAAAAATCAGGAATATAATCTTGAAAATAAGGAAGAATCTTCCTATGCAAATATTGCTACTGAAGAAAAGAGTAATATACTCTTCAAAAGAACTGAATTCAGAGATTTAATTCTTCTTATAGAAGATAAAGATGTTCAGTGGAAAGATAGTCCATGGACAATTATGGAAAGATATATTCCAAATGGAACTTTCACATGTGGCTCATATAAGCCAAGAGGATTTTATGAACAAATGCTCAAAGCATTAGAAAGTGTAGAGATTGAACACTTCAATTCTGGAAATAACCAGCAAAATGAATATGCTTACTCAAAATTTACCATCAAGAAGATTATATCTCTTGAAGAATGGGGAATATCCCCACTTATTGAAAAGGAAGCTATGCATCCTACTCAAAGACATACTTATAAATTCATTTTTTGGGATTATGTCGAAGGTTTTTATAAAACCCTTTTCTTTGAAAATAAGAAAAGAAAACATACTTGGCTTATCAAGATATGTAGCAATTGCTCACACCATCCAGTTAATAACTGGTTTTATGATTGGTGGAAGATATTTGGTACTATGGTAGATATTCTACCAGAAACATATAAGAATTTGATGGAGGAATGGACTTTAGTATCACCCTCTGTTGAAAACAATACCATAAGGGGTCAAACCCCTTGTAAGTTCTTTATGGAATCCGGCATTCCATGGATTTGGAAATGGTCACCAGAATTCGGTTATACCGAGAATCGTACTCCTTGCTTATGGAGAATTGGTTATACCAAGATGTGGGATAAAATGACAAGAATTGATCCCAATACAGGGGAATTATATTCCCAATCTACCATTGACAGTCTCAATGAAAAAATAGAGTTTTATAAACTCCAAAAAGAAAATAAAAAAGAAGAAGAAAAAGATTCTAATAGTCCTTTTAAAAGAATCTCTCAAAAATATTCGGGAACATTTTCCAAACAAAAGATGATTGAATTATATATTAAAGAGATGAAGAACGATCTTTTTCGTAATCTTCAAAATACAAGTTCAGGTTCAAAATCTGATACTTCCATGCTATCTGATTACAGCAACAGGGAAGAAACAGAAAATATTTGTTCTGATCAGGAAGGTCAAGACCAAGAGGAAGATAATCCAGACCTCAGTGTGTCATTTGACATACTCAAAGAATCTTTGATTGAAAAATTTAAAGATTAAAGAATGATTTTGTATTTTATTACAAGAAACTTTCCACACTCTGTGGAATCCTTACTTTAATCCAGTTTTATATGAAGGTTATGGATCTATGAACAGGGCCTTCACCATCAAACACAAAATCAAAATCATCAAACATATGATTAGAGAAACAAAGAGTCTTCTCATCGATGATCCCTATTTTCAGAATGAAGAAAATACAGCAAGATTAGTGGATCTTTTCAAACTAAGAGAATCGCTTAAAGCATTCAAAATGCAAAGCTCTATCCTGGCAGCATAAAGACAAAAGGAAATGGCCGACAAAGAGATTAAATTCTCTTCTCCACTTATCTCAGTGGACCCTTGTAATAGACTAGTGGATAATTTAAGTCCATATTATTGAGCATCTCTACTGTTTGCTTTTATAAAGCATCTTTGTAATAGTTAGTTTTCTCCTCTATTTATAGGCTTAGTCTTTCATTTCTTTAGTTCATGCTCGAGTAAAGTACTCGCCCCTTCTCT
This sequence comes from Scutellaria galericulata, assembly GCA_946896805.1. Lineage (NCBI taxonomy): Eukaryota > Viridiplantae > Streptophyta > Magnoliopsida > Lamiales > Lamiaceae > Scutellaria > Scutellaria galericulata. The sequence continues at coordinate 7,026,329 of OX335793.1, read as the reverse complement.
TCTCTCTCCACCCTCTCATATCACCCTTGTAAACCTTCTTTGTGTTAAATAAAATCTTGAAACTCTTGGTGTTCTTCAATATCTGTAAGTATTTATATTTCTGCACTTTTTATTTATTTTTATGATATATAAAAGCCTACCAATGGTGGGCTAGATCTATATGTGTTAGATCATAGCTACTGGTTCTTATTAAACATGACTGTTTAAAATGTAAAATGGAAACATGAATATTAATGAAAGGTTAGGACACTCAGGGTTGACGTCTTTTTTTATAATATTTTTCATTGTTATTTCTAGAATGTCTAGAATGTTTTTTATAATTTTCATCTCTATCCCTTTTAGATGTTTCTATACCAAATTGGTCACAGAAATGTCCTAATTGTTTTCTTTCCATAAGACTTGCTACAATTAGGACATTTCTGTGACCAATTTGGTATAGAAACATCTGAAAGAGATAGAGATGAAAATTATAAAAAACATTCTAGACATTCTAGAAATAACAATGAAAAATATTATAAAAAAAGACGTCATTTCTCTGAAAAATTTAAAGAGAAAAAGAAAAGAAGAAAAGAAACCTTTAATAAAGACAAGTTTGATAAAAAAACATATTGTTTGTCATAAATGTCATAAACCTGGTCATTATGCAAATGAATGTTGGACCATAACAAAAATAAATGAATTAAAAATTGATGATAATATCAAACAAGCTTTACTTCATATTATGATAGAATCTGATTCAGAAAATTCTAATAATCAATCAGATGAAGAATCATCATATTTTTCTGAAAATTTAAAAGATATAGACAATGAATCTATATATTCTAGTGATGAAGAATGTGATAATTGCATACAAGGAAAACCTTGTATAAATCATATTTATAATAAAAATGAAAAAGGAGATGAATTTTATCAATTATTATCTCAATTTCAGGATTTAAATATTAATGTTATTGATAATAATTCATTTATAGAATTACTTAAAAACATTAAAGATCCTGATTTAAGATAAAAAATTATTGATCAAATTGAAAATACACCTTCTACTAGTAATACTAGCATAAAAGAAGAAATTAATACTTCAAATCAAACATATTCCATGAAAGAAGTTAATAAACTTCTTACACATAAATATGGAAATAAAAGTCCTACAACTACTGAAGACTTATTAAAAGAGATTAATAATCTTAAAAATGAAATTAAAAATTTACATAAATTCGATTTTGATCTTCATAAAAGACTTTCCTTAATTGAAAATGAAAATTCTAAGGAAAAGAAAGAAGTCGAAGAAAAAGAACAAGGAAATTTCCTGTCTCTTATTGATAAAAAACAATCTTCAAAAGAAATTATTCAAATAATAAATATGTTTACCTCTCAAAAATGGTACACAAAAATAACACTTCTAATTGGAAATAATTACCAAAAAGAATTTTTTGCTATGATTGATAGTGGTGCTGACTTAAATGTTATTCAAGAAGGATTAATTCCTTCAAGATTTTTTCATAAAACCACACATTCTCTTTCACATGCAGGAGGAGGTTCTCTGGATATTAGTTATAAACTACCAGAAACATTAATTTGTAAAAATGGAAGTTGTATTCCTACTTCCTTTCTTCTTGCAAAAGATATTTCTAGCCAACTTATTCTTGGCTTACCTTTCATACATAGTATATATCCTTTAACTCGTGTTGATGAAAAGGGTATAATTGGTACTTATAAAAATAAACCAATTATTTTTCAATTTATAAATAAACCTATTCAAAAGGTTCTTAATGAAATAAAAGATCGTTCTTCATCTCTTCAATATATAATTTCCAACCCAGGATGCATGAATATTAAAGACCAAAGGATAATTTTACCAGACATTTAAACTCTAGGACTTACTGAGCATTTAAGAATTTGATGTTTATAACTTCCCCTTCAACCCATAAACGCCTAAACGCCTTCCTGGCTAAAACGGCAAAAGGGTGAACATTAGGATTTTTATAAACATCTTAGACTTAAGCCTCAACCCTGAGTGTCCTAACCTTTCATTAATATTCATGTTTCCATTTTACATTTTAAACAGTCATGTTTAATAAGAACCAGTAGCTATGATCTAACACATATAGATCTAGCCCACCATTGGTAGGCTTTTATATATCATAAAAATAAATAAAAAGTGCAGAAATATAAATACTTACAGATATTGAAGAACACCAAGAGTTTCAAGATTTTATTTAACACAAAGAAGGTTTACAAGGGTGATATGAGAGGGTGGAGAGAGAAGAGAAGGGGCGAGTACTTTACTCGAGCATGAACTAAAGAAATGAAAGACTAAGCCTATAAATAGAGGAGAAAACTAACTATTACAAAGATGCTTTATAAAAGCAAACAGTAGAGATGCTCAATAATATGGACTTAAATTATCCACTAGTCTATTACAAGGGTCCACTGAGATAAGTGGAGAAGAGAATTTAATCTCTTTGTCGGCCATTTCCTTTTGTCTTTATGCTGCCAGGATAGAGCTTTGCATTTTGAATGCTTTAAGCGATTCTCTTAGTTTGAAAAGATCCACTAATCTTGCTGTATTTTCTTCATTCTGAAAATAGGGATCATCGATGAGAAGACTCTTTGTTTCTCTAATCATATGTTTGATGATTTTGATTTTGTGTTTGATGGTGAAGGCCCTGTTCATAGATCCATAACCTTCATATAAAACTGGATTAAAGTAAGGATTCCACAGAGTGTGTGGAAAGTTTCTTGTAATAAAATACAAAATCATTCTTTAATCTTTAAATTTTTCAATCAAAGATTCTTTGAGTATGTCAAATGACACACTGAGGTCTGGATTATCTTCCTCTTGGTCTTGACCTTCCTGATCAGAACAAATATTTTCTGTTTCTTCCCTGTTGCTGTAATCAGATAGCATGGAAGTATCAGATTTTGAACCTGAACTTGTATTTTGAAGATTACGAAAAAGATCGTTCTTCATCTCTTTAATATATAATTCAATCATCTTTTGTTTGGAAAATGTTCCCGAATATTTTTGAGAGATTCTTTTAAAAGGACTATTAGAATCTTTTTCTTCTTCTTTTTTATTTTCTTTTTGGAGTTTATAAAACTCTATTTTTTCATTGAGACTGTCAATGGTAGATTGGGAATATAATTCCCCTGTATTGGGATCAATTCTTGTCATCTTATCCCACATCTTGGTATAACCAATTCTCCATAAGCAAGGAGTACCATTCTCGGTATAACCGAATTCTGGTGACCATTTCCAAATCCATGGAATGCCTGATTCCATAAAGAACTTACAAGGGGTTTGACCCCTTATGGTATTGTTTTCAACAGAGGGTGATACTAAAGTCCATTCCTCCATCAAATTCTTATATGTTTCTGGTAGAATATCTACCATAGTACCAAATATCTTCCACCAATCATAAAACCAGTTATTAACTGGATGGTGTGAGCAATTGCTACATATCTTGATAAGCCAAGTATGTTTTCTTTTCCTATTTTCAAAGAAAAGGGTTTTATAAAAACCTTCGACATAATCCCAAAAATTGAATTTATAAGTATGTCTTTGAGTAGGATGCATAGCTTCCTTTTCAATAAGTGGGGATATTCCCCATTCTTCAAGAAATATAATCTTCTTGATGGTAAATTTTGAGTAAGCATACTCATTTTGCTGGTTATTTCCAGAATTGAAGTGTTCAATTTCTACACTTTCTAATGCTTTGAGCATTTGTTCATAAAATCCTCTTGGCTTATATGAGCCACATGTGAAAGTTTCATTTGGAATATATCTTTCCATAATTGTCCATGGACTATCTTTCCACTGAACATCTTTATCTTCTATAAGAAGAATTAAATTTCTGAACTCAGTTCTTTTGAAGAGTATATTACTCTTTTCTTCAGTAGTAATACTTGCATAGGAAGATTCTTCCTTATTTTCAGGATTATATTCCTGATTTTTTATTTTTAGAAATTCTTGAAAATCTCCATATAATGGATGATTTTTGTCAGGCTTATTTCCTGATCCAGAAATATTCTGGGAAATCAATTTCTGTTTGCCATGTTGGGCAATGACATGAGGAGTTCTTCCTCTTCCTCTTCCCCTATTAGGGAAATAGGATCCTCTTCCTTGTTGACTCATATCTGTAGTCATGAAAGAAATTCTCTTGTTAAATAATCAGGCAAATTGTTGTCTTTTCCTTGTTTATAAACAATTTCAAAATCAAAAGGGGCTAAATAAGCCTGCCATCTAGCAAACATTTGTTTAGAAATATCATGTTTAAAATCCTTTTTAAATAAACCTTTTGCTGCTTGGCAATCTGTTTTTATAATAAATTTTTGATTATATAAATCATCTTGAAATTTTATAACACACTTTACTATAGCAAGAATTTCTTTAGCTACAGTTGCATAATTTTTTTGTGCAGGATTCCATTTTCCTGAATAAAATCTAACAAGTATTTCTTGTTTATCTTTAGGATTTATTTGTTTTAAAATACCTCCAAATCCTATATCTGAAGCATCTGTTTCAATTATTTTTTCCCATTGAGGATTTGCAAGCATGAGACAAGGAATATTTTTAACCTTTTCTTTTATAATCCTAACAGTCTTGGTATGTTCATCAGTCCAAGGAGAAGGATTCTTTTTAAGTCTATCATATAAGATAGCAGAAATTTTTGAAATATTTTCAACAAAGGATGAGACATAATTTAGACTTCCTAAAAATCTTTGCAATTGTGTTTTATCAGTAATAATATCTGGAAATTTGTTTCCAAATTCCATACTTCTTTGTATAGGAATTATTTTTCCATTGTTTATATTATGTCCTAAAAAACGAACATCTGTTTGAAATAAATTCATTTTTGGTTTTGATATAACAAGACCATTTTGAATAATTAATTTTCTAAATATCTCGAAGTGCTTGAAATGAGTTTCAATGTCTTTAGAGAAAACAAGAATATCATCAATATAAACAATTATAAAATTGCTGTAAGGAATGAAAATATCACTCATAATTTGTTGAAATTCTGATGGAGCATTTTTTAAACCAAAAGGTAAAACTGTCCATTCATAGTGTCCTATTGGAACATTAAAAGCTGTTTTATATCTATCAGCTTCTTCAATTTGCATTTGCCAATATCCTGATTTTAAATCAAATTTTGAAAATATTAAGGCTCCAAAAAGCCTATCTATAAGATCTTTTTTATTAGGAATAGGATGTCTAATCCATTTTAAAACCTTATTAAGGGGTTTATAATTAATGACAAGTCTAGGTACACCTCTTTCTTGTTCAGAATGTTTATTAACATAAAAGGCAGTACAAGACCATGAAGATTTAGAAGGAGTAATTAATCTTTTATCAAGAAGAGATTTGATCTCTTTTTTACATAATTCTAAATATTCAGCATTCATCTGACATGGTCTAGATTTAGTAGGAATATCTTTTTCATTAAAGTCTTCCTCATAAGGAAGAGAAATAACATGTTTCTTTCTATCCCAAAAAGCATTAGGATGATCATCACAAATTTCAAGAGAGAATTTGTTATAAATAAATTTTATTTTATCTTGTAGTTTTGGATTTTTTAATTTCTCCTCAATAGTAAGAGAATTTATTTCTTCTTTTAAAGAATTAATATGAAATATTTTTCTATCCATTTGATCTTTTATTTCATTAAGAACCTTTTGAATAGGTTTATTTGTAAATTGAAAAATAATTGGTTTATTTTTATAAGTACCAATTATACCCTTTTCATCAACACGAGTTAAAGGATATATACTATGTATGAAAGGTAGGCCAAGAATGAGTTGGCTTGAAATATCTTTTGCAAGAAGAAATGAAGTAGGAATACAACTTCCATTTTTACAAATTAATGTTTCTGGTAGTTTATAACTAATATCCAGAGAACCTCCTCCTGCATGTGAAAGAGAATGTGTAGTTTTATGAAAAAATCTTGAAGGAATTAATCCTTCTTGTATAACATTTAAGTCAGCACCACTATCAATCATAGCAAAAAATTCTTTTTGGTAATTATTACCAATTAAAAGTGTTATTTTTGTGTACCATTTTTGAGAGGTAAACATATTTATTATTTGAATAATTTCTTTTGAAGATTGATTTTTATCAATAAGAGACAGGAAATTTCCTTGTTCTTTTTCTTCGACTTCTTTCTTTTCCTTAGAATTTTCATTTTCAATTAAGGAAAGTCTTTTATGAAGATCAAAATCGAATTTATGTAAATTTTTAATTTCATTTTTAAGATTATTAATCTCTTTTAATAAGTCTTCAGTAGTTGTAGGACTTTTATTTCCATATTTATGTGTTAGAAGTTTATTAACTTCTTTCATGGAATATGTTTGATTTGGAGTATTAATTTCTTCTTTTATGCTAGTATTACTAGTAGAAGGTGTATTTTCAATTTGATCAATAATTTTTGATCTTAAATCAGGATCTTTAATGTTTTTAAGTAATTCTATAAAGGAATTATTATCAATAACATTAATATTTAAATCCTGAAATTGAGATAATAATTGATAAAATTCATCTCCTTTTTCATTTTTATTATAAATATGATTTGTACAAGGTTTTCCTTGTATGCAATTATCACATTCTTCATCACTAGAATATATAGATTCATTGTCTATATCTTTTAAATTTTCAGAAAAATATGATGATTCTTCATCTGATTGATTATTAGAATTTTCTGAATCAGATTCTATCATAATATGAAGTAAAGCTTGTTTGATATTATCATCAATTTTTAATTCATTTATTTTTGTTTTGGTCCAGCATTCATTTGCATAATGACCATGTTTATGACATTTATGACAAACAATATGTTTTTTATCAAACTTGTCTTTATTAAAGGTTTCTTTTCTTCTTTTCTTTTTCTCTTTAAATTTTTCAGAGAAATGACGTCTCTTTTTATAATATTTTTCATTGTTATTTCTAGAATGTCTAGAATGGTTTTTATAATTTTCATCTCTATCTCTTTTAGATGTTTCTATACCAAATTGGTCACAGAAATGTCCTAATTGTTTTCTTTCCATAAGACTTTGTCTTTTAATTTGCTTATTAAGCTTGTATTCATTACAAAGGGCTATACCTTCTTGAACGCAACAACTAATTAAGTTTCCATAAGTATAATTTTCATAATCAATATATAAATTGTCTTTTCTTAGGATTTTTTTAATTCTTTCAGCAAAAAGACTGGGAAGACCATCAATAAATCTGGCTTTCCAATGACTACTATTACAGTCATGAAGTTCATAAACTCTTGAAAGGAAGGTATCCTTATACCAACGAAAACTTGTTAAAGTTTTACAAACTGTATTACTAAGAAGAGTTCTTATATTTTCACTATTATCTGTGAATTTTCCAGTAAAATGCTCAATTAAAGTCATAATTAAAGTATAGACCACATTTTCTGTACTAATATTATTTTCAATTTTAACAGAGGTTAAAATTATTTCTTTAGTATAATCTTTTAAATAATTATCCCACCAACCTTTTAATTGGCCAGTAAATCCTGATATTATCATTTTAGCAATATTGCTATCAGTATTTCCCACTGTTCTACAAACAGTACTATACATAAGCATCTGATGAGCCATATTATATATACGCCTATCAGAACTACCATCAACACTCCATTCATAAATACTTTTACCATTAAAGCTTCTTTCAATAGAATAATCTTGTTCTTCATGAAGAACATCTATAGGAGTTGGTCTGTCATAATAAAATTTTTGTTGAGTGGGTCTATCAGCCCTTTTAATTTTATTTAAAACATCTTGACGAGATATATCTTTCCTAATAATAGGTTGTGGTTCATTTAAATTAGAAATATCATGATTTTTAAATTTATTAGATAATTCAGTAATTGGATCTTCTAAATCATTTTTTGTTGATTTTAATTTAAAATCTTTTATCTCTGGAGGTGGTTGTATAGAAGTGGATGCTATAGAAACTATATCAGTTTCTTTTTCAATTTCTATATGAACATCTGGTTTTATTTGTTTAATAGCAGAAATTATTTTTTCTACCTTATTATGTAAAGAAATTAATTCTTCTCCCATAATATTAAGATATAAATTGGTATAATTTTGTTTTTCCATTAAAACATTTATGTGTCTTATGGTTACTTGTAAAGTATCATTTTCAACTAATTTTGAAAAAGCTGTGAAATTCATTATTTTATTAATCTTTTCCATTTGGAAAGAAGTACTAGGAGGATACAAAGATTTTTGCTCTTGTCCTGTAGTTAATTTATATGTTCTTTCAAGAACAGAAATATGATTTATAATATAGGTTTTTATAAACCACGGAACAAAAAATATTATTGTATTCTTTTCTTCACAATAATTATAAAATTCATCTCTAATTTGTTCCAAATTTTTAGAGAAGTTTTCAAAAAACCATTTTCTGAATAATATCCATTCAGAATTTTTAAATTCTTTAGTTATCTCCTGTCTGGCAGGTGATCCTTTAGAAAAATCGATTTTTGTATTAATCATTAAAGACTAAAGGGAGCATCAGACATAGTGTCACTTTCTTTATGGATATTTCCATAATTAAAATCTCTAACAATATTATTTCTATCAATGAAGACTTCTTCATGAGGATTTCTTTTATTTCTTTCAGATTCTATTTCTTCTCTTATTTGAGAAGTGGAAACTCTAGATGTTTGAGGTAAATCTACCCAATAATCTAAAGGTGAAATATAAGAATCTGTTGTTCTAGTTTTAAACATAGAATTACTTCTAAAAATAGAAGATGAAGGTAATAATTTTTTCTGTTCTTTTGAAAATTGAATTTGAACAGTTCCTTCTTCTGTTTGAATTATGTTTTTCAAATCATTATTTATTAATGGTTCATTATAGATAGCTTGTTCTATAGTCCATTTTTCTGGAAAGTTTATTTCTTCCCATTTAATAGCTCTTCTAGTAGTGATATTAGATTTATTGAAATTTGTTTCAATAAGAATTGTTTCGTTTATATCTTTATCCATTATTTTACATCTAAGATTCATAGTATATAGAGGTTTATAGTATATTCTATAACATATACAAATTATTTCAGATCCTGAAATATAATCATAACCGTGAGTTTTAACATTTAAAGTTAAATCACTTAATATATTACTATCAGTAAGAGATAAGCATAAATCAGGATAAACATCAAAATAAACTGGTCCATGTGCCAGACTTGATTGTATTATTCCCATTAAAGATTTATTTCATGCTTTATTTCTACCATCTCTTAAAGCTGCTATAAAGCTTTCTGGTAATCCTTTCAATGTTAAAGGACTGAATGCAATTTGCACTAAACCTATATGTATATAATTATGTGTTTTTATAAAAGGTAAAATATCCTTTTTATCAAGTAAATTTAAAATTATCTCTTGATTATCAAGTGGAATAGATGATTCCGTAGTTTTAACCAATTGTTTTAATCCCATCATTTCAAAAGTACCTATTTGGTATATTTTGTTTGGTTTAACCTTAGGAATAGTCCAATTATTTAATAATTCTAAATTTTGTGGAATATCATATTCCTCTGTTATACTGTTTTTAACAGTATTTTTTCCCTTAACAATATTTTTTCCCTTAAAAGGATTCAGATTCATAATTTTATGAAGATGTGTTAGATCATTACTACTATTCTTTTTTTAAACATGGCTCTGATACCATTTCCAACCCAGGATGCATGAATATTAAAGACCAAAGGATAATTTTACCAGACATTTAAACTCTAGGACTTACTGAGCATTTAACTGGAAAATTCACAGATAATAGTGAAAATATAAGAACTCTTCTTAGTAATACAGTTTGTAAAACTTTAACAAGTTTTCAACCCAGGATGGTATCAGATGGTATCAGATTTACTGTAAAATAATTCCAAAATTAATTTTATATATATATATATATATATATATATATATATATATATATATGTGGTGTGACTTGTGAAATGCATGTGTCCACTAATTGATATACGTGTACTTACAAACTTAAGCCTGCTGTGCTCAATCATCATTATTTATTAAAAAAAAAGAAACTTACTTTATAGGCTTGCAGAAAGGCGGTGAGTATACGCATATATATATATATATATATATAACTTCTTCAAAAAAAAAAAAAGCAGCGAGGACAAAAACTGAGAGAGAAAGATAGAAAAATAGAGGAAAAAAAGAACAGAAAAGAAAAAAAAAGGGTTTGTGAGTTTGGGTTCGTTTTTTCACCGTTTTGCTTCAGATTTTGAGGGGAGCTCGTGGTGACATATTCTTCGATTTGATCGAAGTGAATTCTCAAAAATTATCCCAAAAAGGTACAAAGAAATTAGTGAATTAAATATATCTCAAGTTTTGGTAACTTTAGAGGTCGAATTGGGGAAAACTTAAAATATGAAACTTATAGCTCTATCTCTTAGTTAAGCTCAGAAGAAAGCCATGGATGACTCAGTTAAATATTGAGTGAGATAATATCAAAACAATAAAGGTTGCTAGACTTTAGTATTATATATGAAATAAATGAAATAAAACATACATGCATTGCATTTCATTGCATAATAGAAATATATATTAAGGGGACAATTAGGCTAAATTGCATTGAATCATATAGGAGCACGAGTTGTAGAACAGGAGGAGGAACCAGAGCAACGAACGAATTACTTATCATAGCCAGGTGAGTATAAATCGTATATGTGATTTATACGCAATGTGATGTGATTCATATGAGACGTTTGTTATATGTGTTACATAAGAAATGTGTATTTATATGAATTTATCATTGGATCAAATGATATATTGGTAAATGTATACGTGATCATATGTTTAGATGATTGTGGTGTTGCATTACAATTTGCAAGAAATTAAAAAGACATGTGACTGTCTTGCTATGAATCTGTATACAAAGTGGAGATCTTCGGGTCAAATTCATATTGGAGACCTATGGGTCTATATACACAGTGGAGACCTTCGGGTCAAATACATATTGGAGACCTACGGGTCTATATACACAAGTGACATATTGGAAATCCCGGGACAGATCCAAGCTTGAGCAGTTCACAGAATAATAAACCGGACATAGTGACATTTGCATATGTTTGATTATATTTTTGATTAATGTTAATGATCGTTATTTGCTTATTGTTTAATTAAATTAACGGTCTATATTCACTGAGTTGCGACTCATAAAAATCGCATATTTGTTTTTGTTTAGGTTCAATAACTCTTTTTGACGTGGGTTGTATATATAGACGCCACGATATACAGGTCGGCCGCCTGATGCCTCGTGCAACCTTCTCCTCCTCCTCATTTTGCATTTTGGAACGCATGTATCATAATTTGTATTTAATATAACGTATGTTGAGATAATAGTTGCGTGTTTTAATCTCATACGATATTAGTCCTTAAATAATATTTTTATACTTATATGGATCAATGATATGTCAGTATGATCTATCTACAAGACATATATTTTGTAGCACCCCGGGTCAAAATGAGCATAATTGAATAATTAAACATTTGAACCCCGACTTAATAATTATGTGCGTATGTTTTGACTGTTTAATTTAGTACGTGCGTTTCAGATACTTGGTTAACGCCGGTTTTAGTTTTAGATGGGTATTTTTTTCGTGACATGGAACCTAGAATACGATTTTACCAAGAGATTCGTAGAAAGAAAATAGGGGTCAATCGGAGACCCGTAGCTCAACTGACGAAGGAAAGGGTAAAATTACAATAAAAGGTAAAAATAAAAATAATATTTTAATGAAAGGTAAATGAAGATATTTTTGGTAAATGGTAACTTTTCAACGGTAAAAAGGTAATTTCCAAAATCTATAAATAGGGGCTCATAATTTTCAAAACTTATACGTTTTCAAAGCCGACGACCCGAGCGACGCTCGCGACGCGAACACGTAAGTTCTCTTTCTTTTCTTTTTCTTTACGTCTTTATTTTCCGCCGCCGCCGGAGCGCCGCCGGAAACCGCCGCCGCCGGAGCCGCCGCCGCCGCCACCGCTGCCGTCGCCGGAAAAGTCACCGGAGCCGCCGCTGCCCTCGCCGGAAAAGTCGCCGGAGCCGCCACCGCCGGTGGTGGTGGCTGGTGCTGCTGGGCGCGCCGGGTGCGCATGCCGGACGCCGGGTGTGCACGCCGGGAGGCGCCGGGCAACGGGCGCGCGGGCGCGGGCGCTGGGGATCCAGCGCGCACGGGCGACGGGAGCAGCAAGCGCGCGACGGGCGCGCGGGCGCGGGCGACGGGGAATCAGTGCACGCGCGGGCGCGGGCGACGGGGATCCTGTGCGCGCGTCGGGTGCCGTCGTGCACGCCGAGCGCGCACCGTCGAGTTTTTGTACCCGCCCGACCGAGTCTTTTTGTACGTCGGGTCGACCGGGAGTCGGGGCCCAGTCAAAGTCAACCTTTTGACCAAAATTACCAAAATACCCTTCGATATTAAAACTCTCCGTTCGAGCTCGTTTCAACTCCGATCGAGCTCATTCTTTTTCCGTAGCGACCCTAATCCTTTCCTCTATCATATCAGTTGCTGAACTGATCTTTTCTCCCTTGTCTCATCGACCTCAATCTCTTGATCTATCGATCCGTCTCGTCTCTATCGAACGATTCTTCTCTACGGCTATCTTTATACATTTTAAATATAAGTTTTAAGCGTATTAATGATGTAAGAAATTTTGTAAAATTGTGTAGGCTATCCATTGGGTTGGTATCAGTTGGAGTGGGAATCAAGATACCAAGTCTTTGATACTAGCGACTCACGTGGTAACCACCGAACAAGGTGGGGGTAACTTCTGAACCCTAATAACTCTATTTGTTTAATGTTTTCCATATTTGATATATGAACTGTTGAACTCTACGTGCTGTGATTATTTGCTATGATTACTATGTACGTGCATACATTATGAATATGATATATGTGGACGGAAGTCCAAAGTCATGTTAAGATGGACTGGTGGCCCATAAAAGCACCATATGTTAAGATGGACTGGTGGCCCATAAAAGCACCATACGTTAGGGATGGACTGGTGGCCCGTAAAAAGCACTAGCAGAATGGAGGTCCATGATCTCGTTCTGGGATGGACTGGTGGCCCGTAAAAAGCACCAACGGAATGGAGGTCTATGATCTCGTTCTGGATGGACTGGTGGCCCGTAAAAAGCACCAATGGACTGGTGGCCCATAAAAGCACCATATGTTAGATGAGTACTCTTAGAGTTATGTGTCCGTATTATATGTGCAATGCATTATATGTGCTGTGTCTCATTGCTGAACTATTATATATGTTGGATCTGTGTATCTGCTTAATAATGTTAAAAACTTGGTGATTAATTCCACGAGTGTATTCAACGCACTCACCCCCCACCTGTACTCACACTACAGGAGAAGAAGAGAATCTTGACGCGTAGAGAGAGGGGTGCCCTATCAGCCGAGTCCATCTTCCGGTTTTACCTTTTTAAGGATATGTTGTTCGTTTGTAAAAGAAAACTATATTTCTTCTTCTTTGTAAAGGATCCTGATGTTTTTCCGCTGTTATGTAAAATGGTTTTATTTCGGCTAGACGCCGAGGATTTGTATACATAAAATCGTATGTTCTTTTTCCCAAAGATTTCTATTTATTTCATGCACGTCTTTTTCCCCTTCTTTCTTCACGCCCGCAAGTAAAACTCTGATAAAATACGAAAAGATTTTGGGGCGTGACAGATGTTATCAGAGCCTAGTTCTACCCTTTGTAGGACTTTGCTCGAACTTGTTTGATAAAGTGAAAACGAGAAAAAATGTGTTTTGAAAATGAGAAAATCTTTTCTAAAAGAAATGGATAAGCACCATCCTCTCTCTATGAGTATCTCTCTCTGAAAATGGACTGGATATAAAGAGTGTTCATCTGTTATATGTTATCTTGTTTGCATGATATATACGGTTAGGGTTTGATGAAGTGTTAAGGATATACGGTTTAGGTTTGATGGGGTGTTAAGGATATTGTGCCACGATAAAAAGATCTTTTAAAAACCTCTAGATGTCACTACAATCGACACACTGCTCTGAGTCACCGCCACAAAGCCGCTGACTGCAGCAGCGTGAGCTAGTGTGCGAGTATGGCCGTTCGCGGGAGTTGATGTTGTGTGACTGATAGTTGAAACTACCATGGGCCCTTGTTCACAACAAGTGTGCTAATGAGTGGGTTTTCACAGTTCGTGGTTACGATATGTAAAATCGCTTTAGATGCATGAGGTCTAGGGGGACCATGTGAGGATGTCAGTGATATGTTTCGAGATGTATTGCTATGATGTACTGTTCTAGTTGGTATATGCAAGTTGGATATACGCTATCCTACATGACAAGATTATGAAGTGTTTATAAATGAATGACAGAGAATCTATTGAGAATATTATATGATTTATGGAGTAACGTTTATCGGTACCATGATATCTGCTATTTGTTAATCTGTTGTGATATGTATTGATGAGTTATGTGGGGTAGATGATAAAAAGTTAGTTTTCGTTTGTTGCTTTAAGAGTTATGCCTAAAGGACGGCCCCGAAGAAAGCAAACACCAACGGTCAATCAACCAGAACGGGAAGTAGATGCAAGCATGGGAGATTTAGTATCTGTTCTACGGGGACTGACACAACACTTTGAGGTAACTCGAGCCATACCCCCACCGGCAAGAACCGATCCGAATCTCATCTATGAACAGTTCCGGCGATTTAACCCGCCGACTTTTGACGGGAAAGGGGAACCGACAGACGCGGAAGAGTGGCTAAGGTCACTCGACCGGTTGTTTGGACATCTGACGTGTACCCAGGAACAGAAGGTCTCCTGTTCAATTTTCCAGCTCACAGACGAAGCGAGTCACTGGTGGGATTCATATGAAAGAACTCTGCTGCCAGCTCAAAGACAGGGAATGACTTGGGAGAAGTTTAAGGAAGTGGTTTCTCATCACTTCATCCCTCAATCTTACCAAGATAGAAAGGAAACAGAGTTTCTACATCTCCGTCAAGGAACCGCGACGGTAGGAGAGTACGAGCGAAGGTTTAACCATCTGAGCAGATATGCCACTCACCTGGTTGACACTGATGACAAAAAGGCCCGACGATTTAGAAAGGGGCTTTGTCCAGAGATTGGATCCATCTTGGCTGGGCAGGGGACAATGACCTATGCTAACGTCATGGAGAGAGCCCAAGAGATCTCCTCTTGTCTGCACTCGGACGTTTTACCACCCAAGGAGGTTGATGAGATAATCGGGAAGAGAAAGTGGACCGAACCAAGCCAGAGCTTTAATAAAAACAAATTCCCAAGGAATAACGATACACCGCTTCTACCTACTGCTAGGCCAACAATCACATGTCCTAAGTGTGGGAAGTCGCATGCGGGGCCCTGCCTCCATGGAATTCGAAATTGCTATAAGTGTGGGGAACCGGGACATATAGCGCGCGACTGCCAGAAGTTCGAGAATCAAGTAGCTGCAGCACAGAGGCTAAGGCCAGGGGCAGGCTAGGCTTGGGCTTTTGCTCTCACCCATATAGAGGATATTAAGAGATAGGTTACGAACAGTGAACCTTTAGTACTATATATGTACAAGGATATGTAGAGGCTTTACCACCTTGTAGTAGTGTACATAATCCTTTTGTATAATGTACGAGCGACCCATCTTTTGCTCATGCGTATAAGATACCAGTTCGACTTTTGCTAATCAATGGAATCTACGTTTTCTTATGTCCTCGCATTTCGTGCTTAATTTCTTTACCTATAGTGCTGATATGACGGTGGATCTGTTGAAATATGAAGACGGTAGGATAGTCGCTAAAACCCTAGAGGTTAGCATTCCGTCAGGGAAGACGGTGAAAACAAAACACTTATACCGTCACCTGAAGATTGCTTTTGAGGAAAAGATCCTTCTAGCTGATCTCCACGCATTGGAGATAAAAGATTTTGACATAATCTCAAGGATGGACTAGCTAGAGCCCAATCACGCAATAATCAAGTGTCGTGCGAGAGAGATCGTCTTGCAAGCATCGGGAGAACCGGAGTTCAAGGTCCATGGAACATGAGTTAAAGGCAACTCAAGGATTATACCGGCCACGAAGACAACCAAAATGCTTATCAAAAGGAATTGCGAAGCTTGGTTGGTCAACATGGAGAACTCCGAGAGAGAACCGACTACTATCGAGGAAGTGTCGGTGATCAAGAAATACCTGAACATGTTTCTAAAGGAGTTCACCGTTTTGGAAAGAAGGGTAAACTGAAACCAAGGTACGTGGGACCGTTCGAAATCTTGGATCAAGTTGGGGAGGTCGCGTACCGACTAGCTCTACCACCGGACTTTGTTGGGGTGCACAATGTCTTCCATGTGTCTATGCTACGGAAATATATTTTTGATCCAAATCATATAATCGATCGAGAATGCATCGAACTGGAAAAGAATCTGACATATGAGGAAGTCCCGATAGCCATCTTGGACAGAAACAAACGACAACTTAGGAATCGAGAGATAGCTATAGTGAAGGTCCAGTGGAGCCGTCACGGAAAGGAAGAGGCAACCTGGGAATTAGAGGATGAGATTTTGAGAAAATACCCCGACATACCGATCCTAGGTATACGTTTGTTTATCTTTCTAAGTACGCGCTCAATTTCGAGGACGAAATTATTTTAAGGGGTAAGGGATGTAGCACCCCGGGTCAAAATGAGCATAATTGAATAATTAAACATTTGAACCCCGACTTAATAATTATGTGCGTATGTTTTGACTGTTTAATTTAGTACGTGCGTTTCAGATACTTGGTTAACGCCGGTTTTAGTTTTAGATGGGTATTTTTTTCGTGACATGGAACCTAGAATACGATTTTACCAAGAGATTCGTATCAGAAATAAGAGAAAATAGAAACAAACTAGGGGTCAATCGGAGACCCGTAGCTCAACTGACGAAGGAAAGGGTAAAATTACAATAAAAGGTAAAAATAAAAATAATATTTTAATGAAAGGTAAATGAAGATATTTTTGGTAAATGGTAACTTTTCAACGGTAAAAAGGTAATTTCCAAAATCTATAAATAGGGGCTCATAATTTTCAAAACTTATACGTTTTCAAAGCCGACGACCCGAGCGACGCTCGCGACGCGAACACGTAAGTTCTCTTTCTTTTCTTTTTCTTTACGTCTTTATTTTCCGCCGCCGTCGGAGCGCCGCCGGAAACCGCCGTCATCGGAGCCGCCGCCGCCGCCACCGCTGCCGTCGCCGGAAAAGTCGCCGGAGCCGCTACCGCCGGTGGTGGTGGCTGGTGCTGCTGGGCGCGCCGGGTGCGCATGCCGGACGCCGGGTGTGCACGCCGGGAGGCGCCGGGCAACGGGCGCGCGAGTGCGGGCGCCGGGGATCCAGCGCGCACGGGCGACGGGAGGGGGTAACTTCTGAACCCTAATAACTCTATTTGTTTAATGTTTTCCATATTTGATATATGAACTGTTGAACTCTACGTGCTGTGATTATTTGCTATGATTACTATGTACGTGCATACATTATGAATATGATATATGTGGACGGAAGTCCAAAGTCATGTTAAGATGGACTGGTGGCCCATAAAAGCACCATATGTTAAGATGGACTGGTGGCCCATAAAAGCACCATACGTTAGGGATGGACTGGTGGCCCGTAAAAAGCACTAGTAGAACGGAGGTCCATGATCTCGTTCTGGGATGGACTGGTGGCCCGTAAAAAGCACCAACGGAATGGAGGTCTATGATCTCGTTCTGGATGGACTGGTGGCCCGTAAAAAGCACCAATGGACTGGTGGCCCATAAAAGCACTATATGTTAGATGAGTACTCTTAGAGTTGTGTCCGTATTATATGTGCAATGCATTATATGTGCTGTGTCTCATTGTTGAACTATTATATATGTTGGATCTGTGTATCTGCTTAATAATGTTAAAAACTTGGTGATTAATTCCACGAGTGTATTCAACGCACTCACCCCCCACCTGTACTCACACTACAGGAGAAGAAGAGAATCTTGACGCGTAGAGAGAGGGGTGCCCTATCAGCCGAGTCCATCTTCCGGTTTTACCTTTTTAAGGATATGTTGTTCGTTTGTAAAAGAAAACTATATTTCTTCTTCTTTGTAAAGGATCCTGATGTTTTTCCGCTGTTATGTAAAATGGTTTTATTTCGGCTAGACGCCGAGGATTTGTATACATAAAATCGTATGTTCTTTTTCCCAAAGATTTCTATTTTATTTCATGCACGTCTTTTTCCCCTTCTTTCTTCACGCCCGCAAGTAAAACTCTGATAAAATACGAAAATATTTTGGGGCGTGACATATTTTATTGTTATATATACGTCATAGGGGTATAGGGTGTGACAGGAACAATCCCAGGGATTTATTGATCTTCAATTCTCTCATCATGTTTGTCACCTTGAGAAGGCGTTATACGGGCTTAGGTAGGCTCATCTGGCCTGGTATCAATGGCTAAGTGACTTTCTCTTAAGTATTGGGTTTTATTGCACACGTTCGGTCTCATCACTATTTGTATTTACTCGTGGCACATCATTAATCTATCTCCTTGTCTATGTTGATGATTTTATATTGATAAGAAATGATGAAGTATTTTTGAAGTCATTCATGTCTCATCTTCAAAATGAGTTTGTTGTTGTGGATCTTGGAAAATTAAGTTACTTTCTTGGTCTTGAAGTCATTTATACTCCAGATGGATTGTTCTTAAATCAAGCCAAATGTGCCTCTAATATTCTTCATCAGGCAGCTTTGGAGGATTCAAAACCAGTCTGAACTCCACTGGCTATCGATTTTCAAGTTCCAAGTACAAGTCCTCTATTTGAAGATCCATCTCTCTATAGGTCTTTGGTGGGTGCTCTTTAGCACCTCACTATCACTCGCCCAAACTTATCCTACGTCATTAGTCTTGTTAGCCAATTTATGCACTAACCAACAATTGAGCACTTCCAAGTTGTAATGTGTATCTTCCGCTATGTGAAAGGAATTTATCACTTTGGTCTATCATTCTCTAGATCATCATCTCTTTCTCTAACTGGTTACTCTGATGTTGATTGGGCACATTGTGTTGAGGCACATCGTTCTACCTATGAATATTCTTCTTTCTTGGATAGAATCTAATTTCGTGGAGTGCTAAGAAGCAACCTACATTTGTTTGATCTAGTTGCGAGTCAGAGTACAGGGTTTTAGCAAACACCATAGCAAAAATGATTTGGGTCATACAACTTCTCAAAGAGCTTCATGTATCCTTGCCATGTGACAACAACATTGATGTCTTTCTCATCCAGAATCCAGTTGCTCACAAACGTGCAACATATTGATATTGATTTTCACTTCGTACGAGAATTGGTCTCTTCTAGATGTCTAGATACTAAATTCATCTCCTTTGATTATCAAATAGTTGATGTCTTCACAAAGAGCCTAGCACACCATCATTTGAGTTGTTTCAATCCAAGCTTCATGTTTGTCCTCAACATATGTTGCACTTGAGGGGATGATAGCAAGAGATAATTGAGCCTTAAGCTTAGAGATTTAATTTGTTTTTTTCCTTTGTAAATGATTTTTTGTATCTTTACTTATTTATCGTATCCCTTCTAATGTGTGTATATACTCTTCAATAAACACATTCACAATTATGGTGAAAATTATTTTCCTCTACACATAGATTTTAGTTATGGTAGTTGTACTTTTATATATTACATAAGGGTATGAGTCTTGCACGGTGCACTAGTTTTACCAAATAATATTCTATTAGGGATGTGGGCGGTTTGGCTCGATTCGAAGATAATTTTGTGGAATCAAACAAAATTTCAAAAAAATTCAAAATGATTCGAATATTTTAATTAAGATATTCTAAAAGTTTCTAAAACCAAATACTTCATTTCAAATGTTACAAAGTTTCAATTTAAAATGATATATGTTTTTTTGATTTTCACATCATAAGTTCATGATACGACATTCGAAATTTAGTAACTATCACATCGTCATATTTCATAAGAGCAATCTTATTTCACATATTCATAAAGATCACATAATTGAGAGTACAAAAGTCATAAATGCAAAGTAAAGAAGTTACCCCCACCTTAGAAGTTGTTTGAACGTAAGTTGTAATTAGTTATCAAGCAAACCTAGATAATTCGTTTTTCCTTATTTCCTACATCAAACATTAAATAGGTCTTAGTACCTTATCTAGTATAAGTTAATAATCTAAACCTGCTAGTAATTAAAATACAACTTTAGGATTTTCTTTGATCACGAGAGAGATTGAAACGATTTTTGATATCTAATATTAAAGAACACACACCCACGAGCAGCTGCTTCTCGACGTGTGGAAGGGGAAGAGGGTAGTTTTGTACAAAAGGGAGAGAGTCGGGGATGAAAGAAAGAAGAGAGTGAAGTAGAAAATTGCAAAGAGAAGATAAGTGAAACATAATATAAATTATGTTTATACACATGTGCATATAATGTAAATTACACATTTCATATATATATATATATATATATATTGATTTATATAAAAGAAGTTCTATTTATATTATTACTATATATATAAATATTATTATTATCGTATTACTAGAACCTCTTATATCTATTTATATTACACTATAAGTATGGATGTTTCGTGTATTTCTCATAATACCAATTTTAACCCTCCTACATAATTAAATCAAATCAAATTAAATTAGAGTCCTAATTAATCAAAAACTCTTTATTAAAGATAGTAACGTAATTCAATATTTATTTTATTTTTTTATTTCCTTATAAAAGACAAGAGTCTTTAACAATTCAAACTCTTCTTCAAAAAATTACATGTTTTGATTATTTTGCTTTCATAATCTAGAACACTTTGAATCTTAGACTGAAATTAGTCTTATATTAATATATATTTAAAGAGTTTTTCAATAATATATTATAGGCATATATAGAAAAAAATTATAAATTTTATATTTTAATTAAAGTATGTTATTATAAGAAATTATGTTCTTATACTTTTTTTTTTTCAAAATCTTATTTAATTTAATAGAGTCCATCCAAATCACAATTATAAATAACATAATTAGACTAAAATTAGTCTTATATTAATATATATTTAAAAAGCTTTCAATAATATATTATAATCATATTCAAACTCTTTTTGAATTTACATAAAGACTTAGAAGATGTACGAAATTATGTTAAGTATAGGTAGAAATATTAAACTAATGAGTCATACAATGACATGATGAACAAAAAACAAAATGTTTAGATAAGTAACTAAATATATTTGATAAACAATTTGGTTTGATGTCATGAAGGTATCCAATTATATATAGCATTAATAGTCTTTGAAAATATATAATGCAACTGATGGAGAATAATGTGAACAGAATAGGAATATAATAAAAATAGCTAATAATTTTTTTTTCAAAGAGATATATAAAAATATGACATGTATAAGGATATAAAAAGTATGTTATATAGAAACTTGTGCATTGGAAAATCATGAATTTTGTTTTACTAAGTGAGTATATATTTAAATTATTAATTATTCTCTATAATATAAATCAATTATTTATTTTCAATATTTTTTTAGAATAAAGTATGATAGTTGATTTGAAACATTATCACTCTCCTAAAGTAGTCAACTTCTTTTCACTTTGTGTGTGTTTCTATGCTGAAACTGAAAGATTTGAATTCAAATTGGTCTCCCATATTCTGTATTTATTTTAAGTTATCAGTTAATGATCAAGAAAATGGAAAGGCCAAACTCCAAAGTTATGTTCAACTCACTGGTAGAAAACTCAACTCCATTTATTGTCTTTGTAGATATTCCAGTGTTCTGACCATGCTTTCAAAATTCACTAAATATTGTGGCGTCAAGTTATATGTTTTTGATTATTTTTCTTTTATAATATCGAACATTTTGAATATTAGACTAAAATTAATCTTATATTAATATGTATTTAATTGTATATTATAAGCATTTAAAAAATATATACCATAAATTTAATATTTTTATTAAAAAATAGTTCTTATGTTTTTTTTTTCCAAAATCTTATTTTTTTCTTTTAATATAATATAGTGAAAAGAAGACAAAATAAATTTATCATAGCTAAAAACTAATGCTAAAATAGATTAAAACAAAAACAAATCAAAATGTTTAGATAAGTAACTAAATATTTGATAAATAATTTGGTTTGATGTCATGAAGGTATCCAATTATATATAGTATTTATAGTCTTTGAAAAATATATAACGGAGTTGATGGAGAATAATGTGAAGAGAATAGGAATATAATAAAAATAGCTAATGATTTTTTTTTTCAAAGAGATATATAAAATTACGACATGTATAAAGATATAAAAAGTATGTTATATAAAAAGGTGTGCATTGGAGAATCATGAATTTTGTTTTACTACGTGAGTATATATTTAAATTATTAATTATTCTCTATAATATAAATCAATTATTTATTTTCAATATTTCTTTAGAATAAAGTATGATGGTTGATTTGGAACATTATCACTCTCCTACAGTAGTCAACTTCTTTTCACTTTGTGTGTGTTTCTATGAATACTATTTATGCATAATGAAATTGAAAGATTTGAATTCAAATTGGTCTCCCATATTCTGTATTTATTTTAAATTAAGAGTTAATGATCAAGAAAATGGAAAGGCCAAACTCCAAAATTATGTTCAACTTATCGGTAGAAAACTTAACTCCATTTATTGTCTTTGTAGATATTTTAGTGTTCTGACTATACTCTCAAAATTCACTAAATATTGTGGCGTCAAGTTATATGTTTTTGATTATTTTTCTTTTATAATATCGAAAATTTTGAATATTAGACTAAAATTAGTCTTATATTAATATGTATTTAATGATATATTATAAGCATTTAAAAAAATTATACCATAAATTTAATATTTTTATTATAGAATGTTATTATTAAAAAATATGTTACTTGGTTATTATATGTTAGAAAATATTGTAATTTTTACTCTATTCTACAGAAAAATCAAAATAAAAATTGTTTGTTTCTGTTTTGCTTTTTTGGTGAGTTTTTGTGACACGCTATTTTAAATTTATAGTAAAAAGTACCAAATATACCTAAATTTTTATATGTAATATTGGATAAACATTATTTTTCACTATATAATATAGATGTTTTGTTTCGATTTTCTCATTCCTCCCGGATTTGTCTATGTTCAGAGTCTCTTTATTAGGGATAGTAACGTAATTTAATATAGAGTCCTTTATATTTCAAACTCTTCTTGAAAAAATTACATGTTTTGATTATTTTTCTTTTGTAATCTTGAACATTTTGAATCTTAGACTAAAATTAGTCTTATATTAATATATATTTAAAGAGCTTTTCAATAATATATTATAAGCATATTTTTGAATAATATCAATTTATATGAAAATTAATATACATCCAATTCTTTAAAATTCAATGACTAATTTAATTTAATTTGATTTAATATAAAGGTGACATCAATAATTGGTATGCATTTCAATAACTAATTTAATTTAATTTGATTTAATACGAAGGGGACATCAGTAATTGGTATGCATTTGTCGACCCATCACTCCGCTAAAAAATGCATGGAAATTAATACCTCGTTTGGTATGGCAAGATTTTTAACATCTTGTTTGGAAGGACTCGACATCGAGAGACTCTAGTTTTGGTGGAAGGAAAAAGTAAGTTGTATGATATATATATATATATATATATATATATATATATAAGGATGGGGACTAAAGGCACACCCCAATTTATAGGGGTTCGAGTGCTCTGATAAAGTAAAATTGAGGGGATTGAAGTGGAGTTAAATTAATTCTAGGGAGTAATATGCAAAATCAATAAGTTTGGAGGTAAAAAGTGTCCTTTCATGTTTAAATTAAAGCTGCAAAAGCTGCAAAACCTTCTGTAACTTTTATTTCCACAACCTTATGCGTTTTTGGGATCTGCGTACTCCTTGGTTAGCACACAAATAATATTTTTTTCTCTTATGTTTTTTTTTTTCCAAAATATTATTTGTTTCTTTTAATATGATTTTAGTGAAAAGAAAACAAAATAAATTTATCAAAGCTAAAAAATAATGCAAAAATAGTTTAAAACGAAAATCTTAATTATTA
Source organism: Scutellaria galericulata (assembly GCA_946896805.1). NCBI lineage: Eukaryota > Viridiplantae > Streptophyta > Magnoliopsida > Lamiales > Lamiaceae > Scutellaria > Scutellaria galericulata. The sequence continues at coordinate 7,002,201 of OX335793.1, read as the reverse complement.
TGGATTTTAAATATGACTCGAAAGTACAGTTTCATCCCCTTATTGTCAAAACACATCATTTGATAGGACTCACAATTCAACTCACAATAACCAATTAACTATCAAATTCATTTCATAACAATCATTGAACTCGCAAGTTCATTTATTTTACGATAGCCACTGAACGACAAATCAAAACTCGTAAAACACGTAGTATACATATATCATCAATTAACACAAATAATTCACAAAATACTATTTTATGTTTTGTAGTTATAATAAATTTCTACTTACCTGAATCCCCAACGATTTTGACCTCTCAAGCTTTCTTAATATCAAATCTCGGACGGTTTTATTTTGATTAAACACCACGAACGTAACACAAATATTTTTATTTTGTAATTAAATGAGCACACTGTTTAGATTGAATGAGTTACCTTTATTAGTAAAAGAAATGTGTGTATTCTTCTCTTTCAATCAAAGAATGAAAGTATATATCTCTATCAATGCAACCGCCTTTCAATATCTTTCTTTATAAGCTTATTGTTATTATTATTATTATTTTATTTTATCAAATTTATATTATTAATACTATGGGTTTGGGTTCTTTGGATACATTCTTGTGCCTTCTTAGCTGATTTGCTATATACACTAATTGTGTCTTGTAAATCAGCCTTCTCAGTTTCTAGCTTATTGACTAGCAGTTTAAACTTAGAGACCTCAACTCTGAGATTGTTGCATTGTTTACTAAAATACTTCAGGTCAGCAACCTGTTCTTTCAGTACTGTCTGCTCACTCTTAAGTTGATGATTTTTCTCTTTCAGTTCTTTATGAGCTGAATTTATCTGCTCAAAGTGACTCATGATCTGTTTAAAAGACTGGACCATGTTAAGCTTTTCAGAACTTGAAGTATATAGTTATTGAGAAGTTACCTCTTCTTCTTCATTGTCATTGGCCATGAGGCAAATTAGTGCTTCTTCATCAGATGAGGAGCTGTAAGTGCTTTCTGATGAGAGATCATCCTTGTCTATAACGTTGGAGATGCTTGCTGCTTTAAGGGCTTCATTTTCAGTGAGATGTGCCCTAAGTTTTTGTTTTTCATTTCTCCTCTTATTGTTTTTCCGCTTCCTCTCTTCCTCGGTGTATTTATATACTTGTGGGTGAGGACAGTTTCTGATGAAGTGACCAGGTCTTCTGCAATTGTAACACAGGTCTGTGGATCCTGTGTCAGCTTGCTGATGGGATTTGATCCGAGGACTTCTTTCAGATGATTGTGGCTTTCTTCTAAAGTTGTTTCCTTTATATTTGCTTTTTAAAAAAATTTTGAACTTCTTTAGTAGAAGTGACATATCTTCTTCTACATCCTTAGTAAGAACTTCTTCATTTTTATCTTTCAGCTTGCTGCTGCTTGTGCTAACAACAACCTGATTATTTGCAACAAGTGCTGGAATCTTTGCATTCGTTCCTTCCATCTCCTTTTTCCTTCTTTTAATGTCATACTTGAAGGATTTTAGATCGGAGAAGAGATCGAAGGTACTCATCGCGTTGAGGTTCAATGACACTCTCATCGCGGTCTCTTTGTTGTGCCACTCATAAGATAAGGCTTGTAATACCTTCATGTTCTTCTCCTTTTGGGTGTTTGTTCTCTCCAAAGATTCAAGCTCACTCACAATGGTTGTGAATCTTTGATCGAGCTGTTCAAGAGTTTCCTCTGACTTCATATTGAATTGCTCAAACAGTTGGATGGCTTTGGAGATCATTTTGTCTTTAGCAAGTTCATTGCCTTCACATATCATCCCTAGCATTACCCATATTTCTTTGGCCGTGGAGCAACTCTTAACCTTACTGAACGTTCCTTTGTCCAACATGAGAAATAAGGCATTTTTGGCTACGTTGTCGAAATTTGCTCTCCTCATGTCTTCAGGAGTATATTCATGTCTTTCTTTGACAACGTACGCCTGTGGTGGTGATGTACTTCTTAGTCTTGCTGCAGCTTCCTATGGTCTTACACCTGGTGGTATATTTACGTCGCTGCAGCTTCTTGTGGTCTTACACCTGTTGGTATATTTATGTTATTATCAACACTAGTTGCACCTTCTACTTCACTGCCTGCTGCCTCAGCTGTTGCTTCAGCACGTCTATATTCGCGAATTTGTTCGACATATGCAGCGTTGGCTTTGTATGATCACTGGTGGTCCTTCCGTGATGACGAACCACATTTCATCGTGCATGACTGATAGATGAGCTTACATGCGTATCCTCCAGTCGTCATAGTCATCTATGGAAAACATAGGTAGCTTGTGATGTGCAAAATTCATGCTTGTGCTAAGAGATGAGTTTAGATGTTGTGAAAGCGAAAACGGTTATCCTTAAAGCAAAAACGGGTGGATTTGGGTAGGTAACCAGACAGGTTGGCTTTTAACCCAACTTGCTCTGATACCACTTGTTGGTCCCAAGTGGTCAGAGGTGTAGAGGGGGGTGAATGAACCTCTATCGATTTTACAAACTCTAAAACTTTTTGTAAGACAGGTTCCTGATCTAGTAAAGAATACAACAACCTAACATAGATCAGTAACTTGGCAGTATGCTAGATCAGGTTCCTAACCTGTTTACACAGTACTCAGCGGAAAAAACTTTATAGAGTTCTTTTTGAAAACCAGTTTTCTTTTATAAGTATGCTTCTTTTTAAAGTCTTTTATGCATGATGCTTATGATGTATATTGCAAGATAAATATGGCAAAGTATGTGCAATGCAGTAAGCAAATGAAAGCAGATAAGCACACAAGGTTTATAGTGGTTTGAAGGTGGTGTAAGCCTTCTACGTCTACTCTACTCCTTCACAAGGAGGAACTTTGTTAGGTCAGTTCGAATTACAAGCCTCGCTTTACAAACCTCTTCCTAACAAACTATGCCTACTAGAATCCTAAACTCTAGTTCAAGGCCTCAACCCACAAAGGGTACAATTCCACAAAGGGCAAGTAGCCTACTTCTTAGACTACACACTTAGCAAGGATATAATCCTCTCAACTAAGTTACACCATAAACAACCTAGCACACATAGCACAATGGTTAAAAAAAGAAAGGTTTTCTTCAACTGGTGCGAAGCAGTCTTGATCTCTGAAAGCTTCAATGCTATGGTAGACTGCTCCTGGAAGGTTGAGTGACTGAGCTTAATAGGAGCTTTAGGGTATGAACGACTTGTAAGATTTTGCAGTGTATGTTTCAAAGATTCAGTAGTCTTTATGGTCACTCCATCCTTCTATTTATAGATCTTTGGAATATGCCCGTTGAAGAGAAGCATTATTTCTATTTCAGTTTAAATTTGATCTTCCATATCTTTGTAATTAATGCGATTGACAACTTGAGAATATAGGGCATGTCCCATTCTTATCCGCATTAATGACGCCACTCCCTGGTTGTAGACCTTTTGCAGAGCCGCAATTCTAGGTGGCATTTTCTCATTGGCTTGGCTCAAACTTCTGTCTAACGAGTCTTTATCAGTAACCTTCTTCGTCTGCATTCAAGACACATTCCTTGTACAGTGATAAATGAACTGAGCGGAAGTTGTCAGCGTGCTGCTTTGTTCTTCAGCGTTTGTGTGCTTTTGATAACAGCTTCCAGATGTGAGTCACCTTTCTGTTTGAGAGCAACTTTATTGTCTTGACATCCGATTGTTAGCATCCTGACTCAAGTAGTTTCCTTTGTTAGACATTTGTTCAGCTTTCTTCGTGACTTCCTGATCTTCTATTGCTTGATTCTCTTTTGAACACGAGTGTTCTTTGGAATTCTGTTCCAAACATTTATCTTTATTATTTTTTTTATTAACAAAGACCTACTATTATTTTCGTGAAGATATGCTTTATAGGTCTATGTTCCCACTTATAAAACGTGGAGAATGGGTACTCTAACTTTCTACTCAAGATTACATTGTCTTATCAAAACCTACATAGAAATCTCCGAACATGTATATATACGTATAACCATATATATATATATATATTAAGCTGTCCATTCTTAACTTTGGCATCTGAAATTAATTGAACTTAAATTAATACTCCATAATATATCTCTGCTTACGCACAAATAGTATTTTTCTTGAAATTGACATCATATAACACTATATTAAATTAATGCTCCTTAATATGAGTAACTGATAGTAAAGTAATTAATTCACATTGTCACTAAACACGACACTTTCACATACAAATATATGTTATATATTTTCTCTTTTTAAGAGCATATAATAATTCAAGTATTTAAAAGAAAAATAAAATCATGCAAGATTATAAGTGACACATAAATAATAAGAGGTGCATATGATGCATGAGGTGCATTGATTAGTAAGTGGTGAGAAGGTCAGGTATCACAATATATCATCAATATTTCTAACAATTACCAATTCCAATAAATGTGTACGCTTAGAATTATTATGTTTTAAAGACAACCCAATTATTATGTTATAAATTCAACTCATATTCTTAACTACTCTGTGTAGATTCGACAAAATTTATCTCCCAAACACATGATCGATATATATATTTTTTTGACAATCTTTAGATAAGAGTATAAATGCCTTAAATTGTTATGAAGTAATAAAATACGGATGGACTTAATTATGGAAGAAATATGCTTCAAATATTTTAGGAAAAATATTATATTTGGTCACCAAAATAGTACCATCAAGGAATAAAAGTAACTTGGAGAAATTGAGATTAAATGGACTACCAAAATGATAAAATGCCCACCATGGACAAATCTTAATATGTCAACTCATGACGTGTAATGATCTCATCCCCTGATTATATGGAAAGTGAAATTAATAGATATACTAGATATCTGACATATCAACGATGGACACATCTTAATATGCACACAATGTGTAGGGTAACATGATTGTAAATGACTATCTTACCTAATTTAATAAAAACTGACAAATGTGCCCAACTGTTAAAAAATTCATTGATATATTTATATAAAGACTTAGAAGATGTACATAATTATGTTAAGTATAAGTAGAAATATTAAACTCATGAGTCATACAATGATATGGTGAAAAAAAATCAAAATGTTTAGATAAGTAACTAAATATATTTGATAAACAATTTGGTTTGATGCATTTAAGCTATATATGATATATCACTATTGTCTTCTATTTATTCATAGCAGTTGTGTGAACATGTTGCGATTTTGATCGAATTTTATTTCTCCTTAACAGTCTTTTTTTTTATATTTTAGGTCAGTTGCAACAAGCTGACATAATACTTCTTTTAGGTCTTTATAATGTAATATGTGTTCTAGTTTCTATAGTTTCATGCTTACATGAAATATTTTTTATTTTTTATTTTAGGTTGTGAATCTTCTCTATGATGTTGAATTCTTACAGTTGCCAACTATCCATCTGTCTCTTTTATACTGACTTTAATGATAACTTTTTAGATGTAGATGTATGTACATAATACTACTTCACACATAATAGAAATTTACTAATGCTAAACTTTCGTCATTGTTACTAACGCTAAACTTTTGTCATTGTTACATGAAGATGCAGGTTCAATTGATTTTTTTAATTAGTAAATTTTTTATTTTATCTTCATTTATTATTGTTTAACTTTCTTTGATTTTAATTGTAGATCAAACATGTTTTGGTTACTTTTAGTTAGTTGCGTTTCATATTATATTTAATTTTTTTTTGAATTGTTGAGTTTTTTAACAGCGAACACCAAATATAAATTGCAACAAAGGAAACTTGTTGGACAAAAAAGAAAATTTACAAATCTGAAATTGATACCGATCCTGAAATTTGTAACTAGCTTAAGCCCTATTTTCATTCTTTGTTTATATTGAATTTGTTTAATTTTTTATTTTATCTTCATTTACTATTGTTTAACTTTCTTTGATTTTCATTATAGATCAAACATGTTTTGGTTACTTTTAGTTAGTTAGAATTATAATCTTTCGTTTCAGAAATTCGATACTTATTATTTTTTTTAATATTTTAATTTATAGAAATAGAAGAATTATAATTTATAACCGAATACAATAATATTTTTTAAGTCTTAATTTAATTAAAGAAAAATCTCGTTATATTTTACATAATTGAATTTTAATCCGGAGTGTTATATCCTTCCATCTTTTAAAAAAATTTCATCCTTGAAATTTGGCAAACCTACCAACCTATGGCATGCACTGTTTGGCCTAAAAACATTTCTTATTCTATGTTATCTCATCTCTTAATGAACTCTTGCCAGAAATACTCATTAATTGTTTATATCATAAATTATCTTTTATTCAATAACTACATGGGTCTCTCGTATGATCAGTCTATTTTCGCTTTAAGTTTCCTCTCATCGATCACCTAACTTGAACTAAAAATCTCATAGTAGTACTAAACTGAACATTTAACCACTCATTTTCAAATATTGTGACTCTTATCACTCATTTACTGGTACGAAGTTGTTATTGCCATTAGTATAAAAGTTCATTCCTACTATTGTTTCTTATTTTTCAAGGATATCTTAGTCTTATCTTCAAATTCTAACATTTTCTAATATCTCTCATCTATATACGAGTTCCCACTATCCCTAGTTGTCATGACTATTTCAACCGTTTTTCGATTACTCTTGCTATAAACCTAATAATCTATTTTCCTTTTTTGTTTTTACATCTCATATTTCACCTTTTGAAACATCATCTCATAGAACAAACTTAGATATCATTCTCTTGATTTTCCTCGTCATCTTTTGGCTCTAACGTGTTTTAATCTAAAACCAATGTCTCTTAATTATCATGTATCATCCATCCTTAATGCATCAGTTATTACGCTCGTCTCTACCTATACCCATAACACCAAGTGATTCTGATCCTTCCCCATGGTTAATCAATTGTAAGACCAAGCATGTCATTATTTTGTATGTAAGTCCAGAGATTCTGTCCATCATGAAATTTCCAGTGTCATTCTATTCCTAAAGTTCAAAGCATGTGAAGTCCATTCTGAGCAGTTATGTTATTCTATCTATCATCATATTTGATAAAAGTTATATCTTGTATTAATGTCTATGGGATAGTAGAACACTCAGGAAACATTTCATTCAACAAATAACATGGTTCTATGAATCAAATAGTTAATTTTATAGATGTTTCCATCATTTATTTGTCATCATAGCATAAAATTACATTGTAGGATATCATATAGCTAACTCGTAAACACTATCGTAAAGACACATCATGAACAAAATATCATAAAACATATCACAAAGCACCCACACATGGTCTCATAGATCTCAAGCATTAATCACGGTTTTACGTATCACACCCATGTACTAGGGAAAACAGACCACGGGCTCATCCTGTCATAGACAAGGGCCCATGGTAGTCTCAAGCTTTTGTAACCCAACGACTTGGCAAAACATACACACTAACTCACCCGACATATAGTGGTTAGTGACAGTATTTACCTATATAAACAAACTCCTAGACAACACAACGTAGAATAACACAATCTACCACATATCAAAGCACCAACCCCTGTGAACGGTCATTTACACATATGAGCTCATGCTGCTGCTGCTGCCAGTGGCTTAGTGGCGGCGTCCTGCAAGCAGTGTGTTGATAACAGTGACATCGAACAACAACAAGATCATAATCCATTAATGCAACTTAACAAGAAAACATTCGTATGACTTTCTTTTTCACATAGTGTTAGGATATTTCTGTGTAGATTTTGATGAGATAAAACAGTGATGTAATAGGAATTTGGAGTACCCCATTTTTTCATGATGTTTATGTGGAAACTCAATTTTTCTTTAAGTTTCTGGTTGAGTTATAATTAGAAGTATCGTGGAAGATCAGCATAATAGAGGTTACTGATAGTAGTTAGATTCTACAAAGAAGCGCTATCGGATACTGCATTCAGCAAGTAGTAATTCAGCAAGCAGCAATACAGTAAGGAGTAAGGAGAACTGGGAAGCTTTTTGCATGATCAGAACAGAAAGCACTTGTAGAACAAGAAGCAGTCTAGAACAAAAAGCTAGCGTAGAAGAAAAAGTTAACTCAATAATCAGATTAGGAAGTAAAAAGACAACACACATTATTATGCAGTACGAGAAAATGCATACAAGGTTTTGTCATGTCAATATAACCGGTAGATGGAAGTGATTGAAGAACGAATGTCTCGCCAACATGTGGACCAATAACCCACAAAAGGCCTGATGTCGAGGAGTGCCGCAATTAATGTTCTACAGAATAAGAAAAGAACTCTTCCCCAATTTTTCCAGAATCATTTAATGTAATAGCAGAGAAGATCAAAAGAGATCAAGGATTTCAAATTCAAATGGAGTGTGTCTCTCTTTAACAGACACATTTTTCTAAAAGTATTTAAGAATGAAGAGTTAACTAGAGAAACCACTAAAACACTATCTCTCATATTCTCTCAAGTAAACACTCAAGTTTCTCACAAGTTTCAGTCACTCAACCTTACTATGAAGCAGCCAAGCCGATGACATTTTCGAAAGTTCAAAGATTTCAAGGCTGTCTTCGAAGCACCAGTTGAAAACCTATATACTTTTTAACCTTTGTGCTGTGTGCTAGGTTGTTTTATTTGGTGTCCTCAATGGGAAGGATTTAGATCCTCACTAAGTGTTAGTCTTAAGTGTGTTAAGGTTTTTCGACTTTGTGTGAGTTTGTAGAACCCTATGTGAGTCGGCCTAAGGATCATTCTGATTCTTGTAGGTGATAGCTTGTTAGGGATATATTATTTAGATAAGTCTTGTCATTCAATCTTACCTAATGAAGCTCCTCATCGAAGAAGGAAAAGAGATGACGTAGAAGGATTACACCACATTCGAACCTCTATAAACCCTTTGTGTGCTTTTATTATTTTATTATGTTTGTGCTGCATTTATATATTTGCACATTTTGCATATCAAAGTCTGAGAAAACCATATTTCGAAAAGAAAAGGTTTTTCAAAAGAAACTCTATCTTTATGTTTTCTGCTGCATATTGAATCTCGAAACAGTAAGCTGAAACAACATTATGTCAACTTACTGATTTTGTGTGTCTACTGTATTCTGTTGTAGAATTCAGCAGTGATAATTCAGAATAATTTGAAAAAGTAAAAATTTGATAGAGGTTCATTCACCTTCTCAGCCCTCTGAACCTCTTAACCACTTGGGACCAACAAGTGGTATCAGAACAAGTTGGGTTAAAAGCCAACTGGTCTGGTCACCTACCCATATCCACCAATTTCTATTGGATAAACCGTTTTTCTTTTCTACAGACCAAAACTGATCTGTTTTAGTATAAGCGTGGATGTTTCCCATCATAAATTACCAATATTTTCTATAGACGAGTATAATGACTGAAGGATATAAATAAAGGCTCATCTTTCGGCTATGCATGAAGAAATGTTGTATGTGATTACTGAAGGACCGCCAGTAATTACTAAACCAAATCCTACATTGGAAAGAGATCTACGAGAACAAGAAAAAGCTGAGGCTGAAGCCGTTGCAACAGAGGCAACAACAGTTGTAGTGGGTGAGGTAGAAGCTATACTTGAAGGAGCTATAAGTGATGATGATATTGACAGGGTAGAATATAGACCTCGACCAACTCGACATGCAGCACTCGACTACAAGAGGGCTCCTCCACATGCTGAGTACTTGATTAAACCTAGGCATGAGTATACTGCAGAAGATAGGAAAAGAGACAACTTGGACAATGTAGCCAAGAATGCACTATTTCTCACATTAGATAAAGGAACCTTCAGCAAGGTTAAGACATGCAAGACCACGAAAGAAATTTAGGATAAATTGGAACATATATATGAAGGTAATGAGCTTGCTAAAGATAATAGAGTATCCATAACAACACAACTATTTGAACTGTTTAAACAAAGACCTGGAGAATCCTTGGAAGAACTAGACCTGAGATTCACAACCATTGTGAATGAGCTTGAATCCTTAGGAAAGTTTTATAGCTAGAAAGAAAAGAATATGAAAATGTTGAGAGCATTACCTATTGAGTGGGACAACAAGACTACTGCAATGAGAGTTTCACTCGATCTGAATGCAATGAGCACGTTTGACATGTTCTCATATCTTAAGGCATTTGAGTTCGATATCAATAGGAGAAAGCTGGAGACTGAGGTGTCGAGTGCCAAAGTAACATCACTTGTAGCAAGGATCAATGATACAGCTACTGCTAGCAGTAGTAAGAAGAAAGAGTTGCATACAGAAATTGCTGAAGAAATGACACCCCTCCTAAAGAAGTTCCAGAAATTCCTAAAGACCAACAAGAACAGAAAAAACTTTAGAAAGAAGTCTCCCAGCCTTCAGGTAAACCAAGCATCAGAATCCAATGTAGTTTCTTCCGAACTTTGCTATAATTGCAGAAAACCTGGACATTATGCAAGAAACTATCCATATCCTCAAGTGCATAAGTATCCTAAGGAATAAAGAAAGTAAAGGAAAAAAAATTAGGAAGGAGAAGAAGCAAAAACTAAGGGCTCTTCTAAGTGAAACTGAGACTTAGAAGGCAGTAAGTGCAACTAAGGAATAAACTAAAGATCAGTGCTCCTAAAAGAGTGAAAGTGTCAGCTCTACCTCCGATGAAGAAGATTTGCTGTGTCTAATGGCAAATAAGTGTGAAGATGAAGACGATGAGGTAACCTCTCAATCTGTTGATGATTCTAGTAAGAAAAAGCTGAACATGATCCAGTCTTTTAGACAGATCATGAGTAACTTTGAATAGATAAACTCAGCTCATGAGGAACTGAAAGAGAAAAATCTAATGCTCAAGAGTGAGCAGATTGCACTGAAAGAAAAGGTCTCAGGTCTTGAGTATTATAGTGTAGAATGCAATAATCTCAGAGCAGAAGTCTTTAAGTTCAAGCTACTGGTCATTAAGTTAGAAACTGAGAAAGCTAGCCTGTAGAATACAATTGATATATACAACAGATCGGCTAGGATGACACAAGAGTGTATTAATGAGACCTAAAAAGCCTTTCATAAAAATGGTCTAGGATATTTGTGCATAAAGTTCTCAGAAAGCAGCAAACACATCCAAAACTGAAAGGTTTGTTCAAGTAAGAGTATCCTTCACTCAGAAACTCCTTCCACCCAAGGAAAACTTGAACACATTAAATTCAGTGGATAAGGGAAAAAAACCCATGGTGCAGACCACAAACGGTAAAACTGCACAAATTCTCAGGATGCAGCAGAATCAGAATGCTGCAACCAAGAGAAGAATGCAGCAATCTCCCAGGTCACAGCAAAAGAATTTCAACCCTTCTTATACCAAAACATACATTGTTGGGATATTTCTGTTAGGTTTTGATGAGATAATGTAACTTTTGTTAGAAAGTTGGAGTACCCATTTTCCACGGTTTATAAGTGGAATACTGGTTGTTTAGATAGACTTGTTAAGTCTCGTTTTGTAAAGTTTTATATACCAGAAAGTAGCATATACCAAGTTTAGCAGGATCCTGGACTTGAAGAGGTTTCTAAGTCAGTTAACTGAAGAAGGAAGCAGGATCAAGAAGTTGGACTAGTAAGCAGCATAACAGGAAGCAGTAGAAGACAGAAAACTGACTACAGGATTCTGGAATAGGTAGTTGTTCAGAATTAGGAAGCTAACACGGATAGGAAGCTGATTGCAGGTTTCAGGAACAGATAGCTATTCTGAAACAGGAAGCTGATGCAGATCAGAAAGCTGGCACAGAACATGACAACTTAAGCAAAAAACTGTAAGTTCTTTCTATCTTTTCAGTGTTATATGAGGTATTTTCTGAAATAGGAAGCAACCATGGCAACTTAAGCAAAAAACTGTAAGTTCTTTCTATCTTTTCAGTGTTATATGAGGTATTTTCTGGTAATGTATGAGGATTAGTTCCTTCTCAAATTACCAGTAGATAGAAGTTAGTGTCAAGCCAATCAAGTGGTGACACCTGGACCCGCAGCTCTGCAAAAGCACTGTAGCCGAGGAGTGGCGCATTAATACAGATTAGAGAAAGACGAGGTCCGGTACCCGATTTTTACAGGTGCATTAATTGCAAAAGATTTGAAGATCAAGTTTGAATCTCTACAAGGACAATGGTTATCTTCAACAGGCATTTTCTACTGATATAAATATGAGGAAAAAGTGATTGTGAAAATTACTGAACTACTGATTATTTATTTCTCTAAGCTCTCATATTCTCAAGCCTTCCAAGTTCAGTCACTCAACCTTCAGAAGCAATCATTCAAGCATTCGAGCTTACAAGTTCTAGGTTGTCTTCTTGTCACACCAGTTGAAGAAAACATATACCTTTTAACCATTTTCTATGTGCTAGGTTGTTTTAGTTGGTGTCCTTAGTTTGAAGGATTAGATCCTCACTAAGTGTTAGTCTTGTATAGGCTTATAACTCTGTGTAAGTTTTGTACCCTGTGTGGGATAGTGCCTAGGAATCTTTGATTCTAGTAGGTTAACTTGTGTTGAAAAGAGGATTGTAAAGTGTATCTTGTAAATCAATCTGACTTAACAAAGTTCCTCCTCAGTGAAGGAGTATAGTGGACGTAGAAAGATTATACCACATTCGAACCACTATAAGCCATAAGTGTTTATGCTTTTGATAACCTGTTGTATTGCATTGATATATCTTGTTACATACATCATAAGCATCCTGCTAAAAGACTGATAAAATCATATTTCTGAAAAGAAAATGTTTTTCAAATAGAAACTCTATCGTTGTATTTTCCGCTGCATACTGTGATACCGAGAACACAAACTTGATACACCATACTACTAGGTTTCTCTATCGAGAGGTTTCTGCATTCTCTGTAGAATTAGTAACCGGATAACACAAAAGTTTTAGAGTTAAAAAATCGATAGAGGTTTATTCACCCCCTCTTCTAAACCTCTAACCAATTAGGACCAACATACATGGTTAAATCCAAATGAGCTCATACTCCAAAAATGTATAAGAGAAGACCTTATTAAAAAAGAAAAGGTAACACATCGAAAGTTCCAACACACACACTGTTCACAAACAATATTCTACAAAGGATACTTACAGAGAAAGAGTCACCAAGGCTAATGATAAGTTGATTGTCATTAAGTAAGTATAGATCCCAAAGAAAACTAGCCCCCTGGACCCATACTTGTATGGGTACTTAAATCTGCCTAATATGCATGCAAGAACAGTTGCCAGGAAGCAGTAATGATGTATGGTACATCGATAGCGACTACTCGAGACATATGACTGGTAACAAATAAGCCTTAAGAGACTTCCAATATGTAAAAGCCCTAAGGTAGTCTTTGGAGATGATTCGAAAGGAAGCACCAATAGCATATGAAGCTCAATCAAAGAAAATGCATGTATTAATAATGTATCATATGTGAAATGGCTGAAATATAACCTCCTAAGCATCAGCTAGTTTTACAACAAAAGATGCTCCATCAAATTCAACCTCAACAAGTGTCTAATTATAATTCAACCCTAAGAGCACTCTAAAATTAAACTGGTTATGATACAAGAGAATGAGTCATTTGAACTTCAAGACCATCAACAAATTAACAAGGAAGAACCTGGTTAGAGGTTTGTCGGATGTTACATTTAAGAAGGAGGTTGTATGTGAAGCCTGTCAGAAAGGTAAACAAGTAAGAAGCTCATTCAATAAGAAAGTACAAAGATCCTCTCAAAAAATTCTGGATCTTCTACGCATAGATCTCTTTGGTCCAGTTGAGCTTGTTAGTGTTAGTGGGAAGAAGTACTCCCTAGTGAATGTGGATGATTATTCAAGATTTAATAGGACCATCTTCCTGGCCAAGAAATCAGAAACTTGGAACATGCTGCCAGAATTGATGAAAAAAAGTCAAAATGAGAAAAGTTTGAGCATTGAAAAGATAAGGTCTGATAGAGAAACATAATTCACAAACAGATTTGTTGAGAAGTATTGTTTAGGAGATGGGATTAGTCATGAGTACCCTCAACAAAATGAAGTTGTAGAAAGAATAAATAGAACTCTGAAGGAAGCAGCAAGAACAATGATTGCTGAAGTTGTTTTATCTAAGAGATTTTGGTATGATCATGACAAGACACCTTATGAAGTATGGCTTTACACCAAACATTTCATATCTACACATCTTTGGATGTAGGTGTTACATTCTGAACAATGATAAAGAACATCTGAAGACCTTCGATGCAAAATCTGATGGAGGAGTATTCCTTGATTACTCATCAATAAGCAAAGCTTTCAGAATCTTTAACAAAATGACTCTTGTTGTAGAAGAGTTAATCCATGTGGTATTTTATGAACCACATTGTGATACAGCTGAGCTTGCCAAGCTAAAGGAAGAAGTATCTCAGATAAGAATCAAAGATCATCAAGTGAGGTATATTGATGGAGTCCCAGTACTTACTGTACCCGGAAATACAGTAATGCAGGTTACTGCATAGCAAGCTGATGGAATACATCAATCCAACAGTATTCATAGTAATGCAGTTGATCAACAGATTATTGTTCATCAACCCTCATACAGTTTTGAACCAGATAGAACATGGCTCAGAAATCATCCAAGAGAGCTTATCATTGGAGATATCAATGAAGGTGTAAGAACAAGAAGATCAAGACCACATGAAGTAATGTTTACATGTTTTTTTATCTCAAGTAGAACCTAAAAGTGTTGAAAAAACTCTTGAAGACAATAATTGGATACAAGCCATGCAGGAAGAGCTGAATGGTTTTGAAAGAAATCATATATGGAAGTTAGTACCAAGACTTGATCATCGGGGAGTGAATGGAACAACATGGGTGTTCAAGAATTAGTTAGATGAATCTAGTGTGGTTGTCAGAAATAAAGCAAGGTTAGTGGCAAAAGGATATTGCCAAGAAGAAATAATCGATTTTGATGAGACCTTTACACCTGTACCAAGGCTTGAGGCAATCAGAATATTCTTAGCCTATGCTGCATACAAGAATTTCAATGTTTATCAAATGGATATTAAGAGTGCATTTCTGAATGGTCTCATATCTGAAGAAGTATATGTGGAACAACCTTCAGGATTCGAAGATCAATCTGAAGAGAAATTTTACAGATTGGAGAAATTTTTATATAGATTAAAGCAAGCACTAAGAGCTTGGTATGCCACCTTGTCCAAATTCGAGATGAGCATGATGGGAGAATTAAGTTTCTTTCTGGCTTTGCAAGTTAAATAGCTAGACAATGGAATTTTCATAGATCAAGCCAAGTACACCAAAGAATTAATCAAGAAGTTTGGAATGAATAATGGATCATCAGTAAATATTCTCATGGCTACGTCGATTAGTCGCGACAAAGATGAAAGTGGAAAAGATATGGACATCACAAGATACAAGAGACTTATTGGCTCTCTATTGTATCTTACAACAAGCATACTAGATATTGTGTTTGCAGTAGGAGTATGTGTAAGATTCCAAAAAACACGAAAGAATCTCATCTTGCAGCTGTGAAAAGGATTATCAAGTACCTGAAGGATACTCAAGATGTTGGCCTATGATATCCCAAGAAATGAGGATTCAGCTTAAAAGGATATTCAAATTCTGATTTTGCAAGATGTAAGATTGACAGAAAAAGTACAAGTGGTACTTGTCAATATCTTGGAGAAAGACTAGTTTCTTGGTTCTGCAAGAAATAAACATCCATAGCAACCTCAACTGTAAAAATAGAGTATGTAGTAGCAAGAAGTTGTGCTCAAATTTTATGGATACAACAACTTAAGGATTATGGGATTACAGAAAGATAAACTCTCATTTTGTGTGATAATACAAGTGTTATTGCTATAACACACAATCATGTCTTTCACTCTAGAACAAAGCATATTGATGTGAGACATAATTTCATACGAGATCATTTAGAGAAGAAAGATATTGTGCTAAAAAAGATTCATACAGATCTGCAATTGACAAATATTTTCACAAAGCCCCTATGTGAATCAAGGTTTTCAACGCTTAAAATCAAGCTTGGAATGAGTTATGTTTCACAGTAGTGGATGCATACTATAAGGGGAAATCCTACAATAGTTCAGGATACAACAACTAAAAATTTAGTTGTTCAATTTTCAGTATTGAAATATTCAGTTTCTCAATAATCAGTATTTCAGGATACAACAACCATCAGGAAACAGCAAGTAGTTTACAACATTTATTGATACAGTATTTAAGAGATCTGCAACCTCGTATCAGGAATAGTATCCATTAAACGCTAATCATTTGAGCGGTAAAAGGGTGTCTCGCATTTAATGTAAAATCCACTTTTTCAAAAGATCAACAGGCGTACATTTTCAGTCTGACCCCAGAAGTTTGTCTTACTACAAAAAGACCCCTCCGTCTTTCTATCTCAATCGTCAGATTTCACGTCTCTCTTATAAGCCATTTAATCATGACCGCTGATCAAAACCATCTCATATTTGAATCAAAACTGCTCATCATCTCCCTCATTCTACCATTTATCTCTCACAAGTGAAAACTGATTCTCTCTTTAAGTATTCTCTAACATTTCTTTTCAGGTCTCTTAAACAATCATCAATGGCACAAGGAAGAGAAACTGTTGTTTTGGAAGGTCGTCTGGTTAACCCAGCGGTGCTGCTCGAAAAACAAAACATTTACGACAGAGATGTTATTTTCAAGATTTAGGGTTTCATTGAGAAGAATGGCGTTTCTGGCCTTCTCACCACTCGATACAGTAGGATATTGGTCCCGAATGTCTAATGGTTCTATGTCTTTGCAGAGTTGTCCGATGACTCGAAGACGATCATTTTCAGGATGAGCCCTGATGGAAAGGAGTATACATTGATATCGAAGGACATCGCTTCCACCTTCAACATCTCTGTTAAAGTCCTACAACCTTCAGCGCTTGAAAAGTATGGCTCTGAGTTTTTGGAGGACATGTGGAATCTGTTCAAACAGGATTCTGTCCTAAAGCCGTTGAAGAAGAGTTTTGAGAAGAAGAAACAAAAACCTGAGTACGATTTTCTTTATAATATATGCGCATACTCCATTGAAGATAGATATAGAAGCTTCGATAGATACATCGACCTCTGGCTAAGATGGATGACTGCCATTGTGAAGGGTGAGATGACTAACTGGAGCAGGTTCATCTTGTAAAGGATATGGAAATATGCCGTGAAGAAAACCCTAAGGAGGAGCTTTGGCATCATCATCACCTCAATCCTCTACAGGTTGGGAATTGAAGTGGAAGAAATCGTACTTATCCCTCCTGGATGCCAATAACCAAAGAGAAAGAAAGTCACTATAAGAAGCAAGATTGCGGAGAGTGACTCAGAAAAGGAAGCTGCTGCAGAACACAACAGTGATGCTGAGAAAAAAGCTGCTAAATGCTCATCCTCAAGTGACAATGATGATGCTGATGACATGCCTCTTGTAAATAAGAAGATGGGGTATGTCTTTCCAAGAAGTAAGATGGTGAATGCAGATCTTGCTAGGATCATCAAATCTGATGAGGTGCAGTCTGTTACAGTAGTTACAACTACTGATCGGAAAGCTGATGATATCAGGAAGCTGAATACGATGCTGATTAAGATATTGATCAGGAAGTACATAACAAATTAGCCCTTGTACTAGTACCTCAAGTCAAACACCTCATCCTGACAGTAGGAATGAGATGAAGAAGAAGAAGTTGTTACTTACTAAGAAGAGAATAGAGCTGAGAAGCAGAAAGCAGAAAAAACAAGCAAAGAAACAACAAGCACTGGTGGTCAGAGAGGAAGCCATTGAGCAAATCAGTGACATCGACTCAAACATAACGTACAACCTCCTATCTGAATCAGCTGAGTCAATCACTGACAACTTCTTCAGAATCTATGAACTCTGAAGAAAGATGCACCTCTCCAGAGGTAAACTTGTTGGTGTGGAAAGACTTCCTACGAGTAGAGGACTTAGTCCTTCATTGTGCTGAGCTTTCAGAATCTGACGATATATTACCTCTACTACAACCAGAGTTTGCTGATTCCTGCAGAAAAGCTAAGCTTCAGGAGATCATCAAAAAGTAGGAAATGATGAGGAAGCACAAAGCTGCCAAAGATAAGAGTACATTTGATAAAGCTAAGGGTGAACAGTAAATGAAAGCTGGGAAGGACAACACATTGATGAACCCCACCGCCGAGACTGTAATGAACCTAACATAACTTGAGCTAGCTGAAGCTTAATTAGCTCACATCGATGTTGATGAGGCTAATCAGCAGATGTTGCAATTGGGGTTACAAGCGAGCGTTGCAGAACCTATCAGACAAACCCCTTACAAGCTGCAATCTTGAGAATGAAACAGTGCTGCTGAAGGTCATGATTCTCCCACATTCCACAAGGTGGTTGCAGCACTGTTAACTGTGACTCGATGCAATGGAGACCAACGAGCAAGAGTTGGTCGACTATAAAGATTCCCCGGAGTACATGGAGTTAGCATTTGAGGGGAAAGCTTCAGAGAAGATTCGAGGAGTCCTAGACAACTTGAAGAAAGAATAAATCACCGATGAAGCAACCACAGAGGAAGTTATTGAGACAGGACTCCATGTATTAGTTTCGATGGCAATACAAAATGCTGAAGGTGAACAGGATGCAACAAATGATGATACTGCAATCCTTACAGTACTTGCTGAAGAGATCATCCGTAGAGTGCATGTTGAATCAGAAAGAACAAAGGATGATCACTTCCTGATAGAGATACAATACATCATTGAGCATATATATCTTGATGCTCAGAACCTTGATCTTCTTGATGTTGCCACTAGAGCTGTTAAAGATGATGCTGATGTTGAGAATGTTGTTGAGACAGCTTCTTTGAAGAAGATCTCGGGTGCAACTACTGCTAAGGCAGTGCTGACGGAGGATTTAGAAGGGAATGAAAATGAGGAGAGAATGTCTCGCGGAGGAAAATATACTCTAGTTGCTGCTCTAGAACAAGACCCTGACGATGATAGAGGAGATTCATCAGATGATGACGATGAAGGTCTTGGAGGAGATAGTCCACCCGACTTACTATTCAGGATAGTGGAGCCTGTTGATGCTTTAAGAAGACGAATGCAGCACTATGGTGAAGAAGCAACACAACAACAAGATGACAGTACGAGTCAAGCCTTGGTTTCTTACATTCAAGAAACTAATATATTGACTCTTACTGCTGCGCAAGAGCAATCCCTCCAGGGGATTATGGATGTTGTTCAAGGGCTCATTCGAGCACTACAGATGCATGAAGTGAATATGGCCAACAACATCCACATGAGCGATGGGTCTCATTCTTCCTCAATGGAAAACCTGTGAAGGGAGTTGTCTGAGCTTCCTTCCAGAATTCAGAATAGGCTTAATGCTGAATTGAATGCACAATATCATGAGCAGAAAAGAATTGAAAGAGCACAGTAAGCTGCCAGTGAAATAAGGGATAAATCCATTGATAACATCAAAAGCACCCTTGTTGTACAGAATCTTGTACTCAACTCTCTTTAAGAAAGTGCCACAACACAAGCTCGTACCTCTCAAACCACAAATGACAGGATCTTTAATCTTGAGCTGTTTGTTGGCAAAATAAGGACGAATCTTTATTGTGCCTTTCCTCAACATGTATTTGTTAAGTCAACTTCTCCTCGATCTACCCCTATTGATGATGACAAAAAGGAGGAAAACAAGAAGAAATCAGATAAAGAGCTAAATGTTGCAGTGGATGAAGTCGTGAGAGACTTAGAAGAAGAAAAAGATGAAAAACCTTTGGCCAAAAGGAAACAAAAAAGATCTAACTCAGGATATGGCCAAAGTCCTCAATCCAAAAAGAATAAGGATGAAGGAGATGCAGGTGTTGGGGCTACTGCATCCAAAGTAGTAAGCAGTACTACATCTTAGAGAACAGATAGAGTGATTAGAACAGTTGCTGCAACAACTCAAAAAAGGACTAGCAACAATATTGGACATATGAGCTATGATGTTTCGATGCTAGCTCACTTGGATCATTCTATATAAAATCCATGTATCTATAATGTATATATGTATATGCTACATTTCGTAAAAGTTTTGTCATCATAAAAAATGGGGAAATTGTTAGGATATTTCTATGTAGATTTTTATGAGACAAAACAATGATGTAATTGGAATTTGGAGTACCCCATTTTTCCATGATGTTTATACGGAAACTCAGTTTTTCTTTAAGTTTCTGGTTGAGTTGTAATTAGAAGTATTGTGGAAGATCAACATGATGGAAGTTACTGATAGCAGTTGAATGCTACAAAGAAGCACTATTCGATACTGCATTCAGATTGCAGTAATTCAACAAGCAGCAATAGAGTAAGCAGTAAGGAGAATTGGGAAGCTTTTTGCAGGATCAAAACAGAAAGCACTTGTAGAATAAGAAGCAGTCTGGAACAAAAAGTTGGCGCAAAACAGAAAGTTAACTCAACAATCAGATCAGGAAGTAGAAAGATAACATGCATTATTATGCAGTACGAGAAAGATCAATGTATACAATGTTTTAACTTGTCGATATAGTCGGTAGATGGAAATGATCGAATAACCAGTGTCTCGCCGACATGTGGACCAATAACCCACAAAAGGCCTAATGTCGAGAAGCTCCGCAATTAAAGTTCTGCAGAGTAAGACAAGAACTCTTCCCCAATTTTTTCCAAAATCATTTAATGCAAGAGCAGAGAAGATCAAAGGAGATCAAAGATTTCAAATTCAAATGGAGTGTGTCGGACACAATTTCCTACAAGTATTTAAGAAGGAAGAGTTGATTGGAGAAACCATTGAAACATTATCTCTTGTATTCTCTCAAGCAAACACTCAAGTTTCTCTCAAGTTTCAGTCACTCAACCTTACTGTGAAGTAGCCAAGCCGACGAGTTTTTCAGAACTTCAAAGATTTCAAGGCTATCTTCGAAGCACCAGTTGAAAACCTATATACTTTTTAATCTTTGTGTTGTGTGCTAGGTTGTTTTATTTGGTGTCCTCAGTGGGAAGTATTTAGATCCTCACTAAGTGTTAGTCTTAAGTGTGTTAAGGTTTTTTGACTCTGTGTGAGTATGTAGAACCCTGTGTGAGTCGGCCTAATGATCATTCTAATTCTTGTAGGTGATAGATTGTTAGGGATATATTGTTTAGATAAGTCTTGTCATTCAATCTTACCTAAGGAAGCTCCTCCTCGAAGAAGGAGAAGAGAGGGCGTAGAAGGATTATACCACATTTGAACCTCTATAAACCCTTTGTTTGCTTTTATTGCTTTATTTTGTTTGTGTTGCATTTATATATTTGCACATTCTGCTTATCAAAGTTTGAGAAAATCATATTTCGAAAAGAAAAGATTTTCCAAAAGAAACTCTATCTTTGTGTTTTCCGCTGTATACTGAATCTCTGAAACAATAAGCTGAAACAGCATTCTACCAGCTTACTGATTTTATGCGTCTGCTATATTCTGTTGGAGAATTCAGCAGCGATAATTCAAAATAGTTTGAAAAAGTAAAAATTTGATAGTGGTTCATTCACCCCAAACCTCTGAACCACTTGGGACCAACGCATAGATTCACGGTCATAAGCTATTAAACATATTAAGATAGTATACCTTAGCAAAGTCAAGACGGTAGGGTTTGAATTGAATGCCGGTAGCTAATAAAATTTTCCATTCAAAAGAAATCTATTTTTTTACTTCTCTTCAGATTTATGTTGAATAAAAGATTTTTTTAAATATAAATCATTTTAGTGAGTCTACAGAATTACAGACCCACTATGATACCACTTGTAATGTTGTTCAATAATTTTTTTTAGCTACTCCCGCAAGTGTACGGTTTAGGGTGTAGAAGTGGTGAGCAAGGTCGATCCCACAGAGATTGGCTATCTAGGCACTAACTAATTACTCAAATTCAGTTATCAACTTTATCTAGGAAAATCAAATCACACAGATTGCAGATTAATTCAATAGAAAAGTAACTACGCAGATAAATTCACTCAAGAATAATAGATATCTAAGATAGGTTCTAGGGCATGCTTTCATCTAATTCTCATCAAAACATCACTTTAACCAATTCAAGTTCATTAATCAAGCATCCTATATGCGCAATCACATATGTCGAATTAACAGCTCTCCTAAGTCAGTTAACTGGTTGATTATTATGCCACCAGAGGTATCCTTATTCAATCTGATTGAAACATAACAACTCCCAAAAGTACTTAGAATTGATTTCTCATCACATAAATTCCTTAATCTCCCGATCTAAGTCTTTTTATGTGTCATGTGTTTATTCTTCCATAATTAAATCTCATCTCCTGAATTTTGATCTAATTACTAAAACATGCTCAATTACTGGCCACATAACCAAACAAGCAATCAACTCATAAACATACAAATAGGATAAACGATCATGAACTTTGAATTGAAATTAAAGATCCATCTAGATTCGAATCAATTTACTAACAAGCCCTAGAAACCATAGAAAATTAGCTAGACATGACGATAAACAAATGCATAGACAAGATTGGAAATATCATTTCTACTAAGATTCAACAAAGGAAGAAAAGATTAAAAACTCTATTAGACGATGATCTCGCGATTCCTCGATCTCTTGAATTCTTCTTCAAGTCCTCTCAATGCTTCTCAAACTATCGTGTTTTTCTCGATGAATCTCCCTTCTTAATTTCTTTTCATCTCCTTTACTTCTCTTCATGTTGAGTATTTATATTATATTGGGAATCTTCCAAGTGAAGTAAGAGGTGAAAACACTCTAAGAAAACTAAAACTCTTTGAATTCCTATTCACCCGGGCACGATCGACCGAGCCCTGCCAAGAGGTCACTGGTATTTTCACGGAGCTGACCATGTCATGGGGCACGGTCGTGCCCCATCATCCAGAACTCATTGCATACTGGCGCACGATCGTGCTGCATGGCATGACCAGACCGTGTGCCACCAAATCTTCCACGCGATCTCGTATTTCTATTCTTCCTTCCTTGGTCATCAATTACACTTGAAACTTGCACTTTTTTCATCAAAATCATGAAACTAAGTACAAACCCGTCAAATGCAACTTATACAATATAATATCATAAATCACCATAAAAACGTATCTAAACATATTCAAATGAATACATAAACATACGCAAAAATACATGAAAAATGACACTTATCAAATGCCTCGCTACATACGTGTTAAATACTCTTTTATGAATAATAAAGATAAATAAAATCATGAATAATTATTAAATATATGTTTCTAAAATTCATGAAAATAAATTCCTTTAAATAAATTCTTCTACAATCTTTGAATATCGGCTACCAGCATCAACCACTTGCGTATCACGCCCAAATATTCTTTAAGTTGAAAATATTTTAACATAAAGGGGTGGATGGGTGAAATACACACAGTGGAAGCAACTTTACACGTAAGGGTAAAAAATGCAGAACCAACATATGAGATTAAAATCATAAAGATATCACTTAGGGAATTTACTCAACTTATCATTAATCATTACAATCATATCGGGGCTTTAACTCAATTGTAACACAAGACTTTAACCAGATCGTGACATAGGGCTTTAACCCACGTGACACGGGGCTTTAACCCGATCATAACACAGGGCTTCAACCCGATCGTAACACGGGGCTTCAACTCAATCGTATTGTAGTTCTGAACCACCATAGCTTGCATGCGCATACACACATATTCATTTCACACATAAATAAACATTCTTTATTTTCTCATTAACAAGCTCATGATACGACATTCGCAATTTAGTAATAATCACATCGTCATATTTCATAAGAGCAATATTTTTTAACATATTCATAAAGATCATATAATTGAGAATACAAAAGTCATAAATGCAAAGTAAAGAAGTTACCCCTACCTTAGAAGTTGTTTGAATGTAAGTTATAATTAGTTGTCAAGCAAACTTAGATAATTCATATTTTCTTATTTCCTACATCGAACATTAAATAGGTTTTAGTACCTTATCTAGTATAAGTTAATAATCTAAAGCTGCTATTAATTAAAATACGACTTTTAGGGTTTTCTTTGATCACGAGAAAGATTGAAACAACTTTCGATGTCTAACATCAAAGAATAGACACCACGAGTAACTAATTTTCAACGTGTGAAAAGGAAAAATGTAGTTTTGTACAAGAGGGAGAGATTCGGGTATGAAAGAAAGAAGCGATTGAAGTAGAAAGTTGCAGAGAAGATAAGTGAGATTGGCGAGAGAGTTTAAAGGGTTGAGAAAAGATTGAGAGAAATAACAGAGTTGAAAGATGAGAGAGATTTTATACTTTTTGCATGAAAGAGAAAGAAAATAAATGCGTATATTATCATCCCATCGCCACCGCATTATCATTATACTATTAATATAGTATTAAGATTGTGCTAACTATTAGCCATTATGTTTATACACGTGTCCATATAATGTAAAGAGAAATGATGTAAAAATACCATAAAAATTATAATTTTGAATAAGAAATACCATTAAACATAAAAGTATAACAAATATACCACCAAATATAAAAGCATGACACAAAATACCACATTTTTTATAAAGCACACACATGTGCATTTAATGCCAATAACCACTTCCTCGACTTTTATTAAAATAATATAATAATTTTTCCAAAATTGTTTAATTAAGTCCAATCCAAGTATTTGATTAGATCCGGACCCGAGAATGGTTTTGATCATCTTTTGGAATAAATATATAGGCTGGAATACTTTCTACATGTCAATATTGTCTAAAAACAGTGGTCTGGAATGAGTAACAATGTCACATACAAATTCTTTCGAAAAATCAAGATTTAAAAAGATTAAACTGATCACCCCCAAAATGGTATTCTTTGCGAAGATACCAAGTCCCTGGAGAGAAATGCTTCTCAGGAAGTACAAAAGTGCAGATGATTTAGATAGCGTGGCAGGAGAATGTTTTTCCTGAAGGCCAAGCTATCTGAATGGTATCACCAGGCAGCACTTTACAAGAACTACAAGAGACTACGAGGAATCAATAAAATGGTTCTCCTATGTTGCGAAGAAAATGACATCACAACAGTTGTGGGAGGTCAACCACGGAGGCATAAAAAGAGGAAACAAAGAAGCCATACATACTGTCGTGGAAGCAGCAACAAAAGAAGTTGAGGGTCTTCATGGAGACCTAGAAGAGTATGGTCAAAACAAAAGGCTCGATGTTAGTCCCAAGTGGTCAGAGGTTCAGAGAGAATGTGAACCTCTATCGATTTTGAACATTTTTAAAAACTTTTCTGTAAAATAGGCTTCTGATTCAAGAGTGAATGCAGCAACCTGTCTCAAATCAATAACCTGGCAGAATGTAGTATCAGGTTCCTGATCCGGTAAACAGTATGCACAGCGGAATAAATAGGATAGAGTTTCTGTTTGGAAAACCAGTTTTCTTTTGCAAGTATGTTGTTTGATAAAAGTCTTATGCAGTATGCTTATGATGAATGCGACAGAATATAACAATGCAAAGCACAAAGATAAAATAAAGTAAACACTTATGGCTTATACTGGTTCGAAAGTGGTGTAAGCCTTCTACGTCCACTCTACTCCTTCTTAGATGAGGAACTTCGTTAAGTCAGTTTGATTTACAAGCCTCAGCTTTACAAACCTCTTCCTAATAAGTTATACCTACAGAATCCCAAATTCTTAAGCCATAAAACCACACAGGGTATACAATCCCACACAGGGCAAATAGCATATACAAAGATTATATACTTAGTAAGGATCTAATCCTATCAACTAAGTTACACCAACACAACCTAGCGCACACAGCACAAATGGTTACAAGAGTAATGGGTTCTTCAGCTGTTGCGGTGAAGACAGTCTTGAACTTGAAAGCTCGAATGCTTGAGTTGACTGGCTTCAAAGTTGAGTGACTGAGCAAAGAAAAGCTTAAGGGAAAGCTTTGGAGTATTTCTGATTTTCCACTCGGCTATGCTCAGCGGTTTCTTCAGTCACTCCCACCTTCTATATATAGAGGTAGGAAAAGTATCCGTTGAAGAGAGATACTTCTCCATTTTGAATTTGAGCTCTGATCTCCAAAGATCTTCTCCGTGGTCGCATTAAATGTATCTGAGTTGCTCCTGACAAGAGCATTTAATGCGCTTGACATCTTTGACTTTCATGCAATGGGTAGCTACTCTAGTTGTTAGATAGTTTTACTCTTCTTTGAGTTGCATGATCTTGAAGGTAGCACTTGTCTTCCTGCTATAGATCCATTGGCTACTTCCTATCATCTGCTCAGGTTGTTGTAGCTACTTCGTGTTAGTTGTTTCCTGTTTGTTGCTTCCTGCACGCTTGTTGTTTTATCAAGCTTGTTGTTCGCTGCTTGCTGCTACAGTCTTGTTCTCAGCATCTTGTTTGCTATTTTTTTCAGCTTACTTCTCCTTTCAGCTTACTGCATGCTTCTTTCTTCAGCTTTCTATAATAGCATGTTGCTCTTAGAAGATATCTTCCTAAATCTTCTAAGGTTGGTTTTCCTTATTACTTGGAAAATCATTACATGATCTCTTATAGATTCATGTATACAAGATGGAAACTTAGGTACTCATACTCTAAGCAAATTGTTCTTTTCTCATTACGCATACAGTTTTGTCTTATCAAGATAACTAATGAAATATCCCAACACCTGAAGTTATAAATCAGGGCAAAGACCAACACCAAGCAGGAGTAGAGGCTCTTCATCAGGCTCAAACCAAGAAGGTACCACCAGAACCATAGGAAGAAGAACTTTCAGGCGAGCTCACACCCGAGCTAATGAAATTTTAAAGACTGTAATTGCTGGACATGCGGAGCAAGATGGCATATATCAATAGACTGCCCGGAGAACCAGAAGAGAGGTCTAAGGCAGTTTGAAGCAACACCAGAATTCGAAGAAGCTGTCTATTATCAAGACCTTATGCAGGTGTATCAATTTGAGGATTTACCCTCAGATGAAAGAATCTATGAAGAAGAGATCTATTCTGATGATGGAAGTGAATCCACTTCAGAATCAGAGTGAATAAGAAATTCTTCAAATGACAAGTGAGGATATGACAGGATTCTTCTCTCACACTACGGTTTCTCATAAAACTCTTAGGAGGATTATGAAGGAGGATCCAAAACTCTAGATATACGATGGTTTTACCATCGGAGCTATGGAAAAGACTTTAGATAAGTTTGGGTTTCGTAACAGAAAGCATCAAATTATCCATAAAGTTACTATTGGAAATTTGTCATCCCAATGGAATTCACTAGTAACTTGATCGAGATGCAGTTGATCCCGTACTGAGAAGTTCAGGAGATCAAAAGCAAAGTCAAAAGAAAAGTTGTAAATACACTCTCATAGATTCACATCGGAGCCATAAGGGTTATTATTAAAGCAACATTCAAAGAAGGAATTGATTTGCCACTCAATCTTGCAATATTTGACAAGCGAATCTCAAATCTCAAGGATTCATGCCTTGGAGCGGTCACAGGAAATTTGTATGCAGGAAAATTGACATTTAATGTCTATCCTAGAATTGCATACAATTTGGGAGATCGAGACTTCAATAGAGTCTTAACCCTTCATCAAGATTTCAAAAGAAATGATTTGATGAAAGAAGGAAATAGACCTTACTCGATAACTTACAAGATTTTTTATGCTCTCTCGAATAGACATCATTCAGACGTATTCTTGAGAAATGAAATTATTGAAGTTCTAAGAATCTTTGAGGACTTCGTCAGGGTGGTTCTACCGGAACTTATCGAGTCTCCAACTATAAAGGAGATCGATATGATAATCCAACATCGACCCATCTTCTACAAGAGTTAAAGTCTCAGAATTGAGCCAAGGAGAATGTCTTTCTAATAAGAAAAATGACAAGTAGAAGTCGTTGGGAAGAAAAAAGGCCTAGTACAGTTCAACGAATCCCAAATGTGTTCAAAACATAAGGGGAGCTGAAATGTCCAGAAGGATGGAGAGAAGTTGCGGTAACATTCGACATCACCCAAAAGGATAATATTTTTCCTTATGATGTTTTATATTATCTCCAACAACCGATAGTTGGAAGATATCAAGGAAGCCTTAAAATGGGTGAAATTGAACTGACTATCACGGGAATAGCAGGAAAGATCCCAGAATAATTAATACTAGGTATCGATTTTCTTGAGGATCATAAGCCTTAGGAAAGATTACAAGATGGAATGGAGTTTACAGTGGTTGATAAAAGATACAAAATTAGATGACCACTAGTTCATTCTCCATATACATTTCTATCGGAATGTTATATGATGAATACAAGGCTGAGTATTTCACAGTCTATGTTGATTCAGGAGTCGGGATATGTACTGCAAAGTAAGGGGTTTTTCCCAAAGAATTTGGTGAAGATCTACCAGCTATTGCAGGACGAGATTTCTCTAAAAGGATTCTTATCCTTAATTGAGGAATCAAACAAGTAGAAATCATGATCGGAGGCATAGACGGTAC
The DNA here is from genome assembly GCA_946896805.1 of Scutellaria galericulata. NCBI lineage: Eukaryota > Viridiplantae > Streptophyta > Magnoliopsida > Lamiales > Lamiaceae > Scutellaria > Scutellaria galericulata. The sequence continues at coordinate 6,973,781 of OX335793.1, read as the reverse complement.
CCCATGGTACAAAGTAAAGATGCCACCAATCTATTTTCATGATATAAGAGCAGATGTTTTGCTAGGAAACAATTTCCTACAAACATTCAAGCGATTTACACAAGAAAATGAAATAAGAAAGCTTATTTTCACAACATTATGTGATCATAAGATTATTGTCCAAAGACTGCGGGAAGCATTCTACAGAAAAATGCCTATTAATTTTCACAGCAAGCGTGGTGATGAAGCCAAACTTCGGCATCCAAAAATGATGGATAAAAGAAGATTTGGTGATGCATTGTTATCCTTTCGACAATATGGATCGAAACAGAAAGATTCAAAGAGATGGGATAATAATTTGTATTCATTCAGAATACAAGAAGAAGAACGAGTACCTCCACAGGCTATGCAGAATTGCTGATGGGTCTATTGGAGAATACACAGAGTGATATTACCATTGAGGAACAAATATCAATTGAGGATATCAAGAGAAAGATCCAAAAGCATTACAATGAAAATCCTTTGGCATGGTTGGAGAGAAATGAGCTCAAGACATCCTTAAAGGTTAAACGTGGAAAGAAACATGAATTCGTGAGACTCAAACCAATCCTTATGAATCAGAAGGATCGTGAGGATATGCATAAAATACTTAAGGAACATTTGGACCTTAAGTTGATTTCACTAGGAGTTTCTCCATACACCAGCCCAGGTTTTCTTATAAGGAACCATGAAGAAATCTAAAGAGGAAAGCCATGACTTGTTATTAATTACAAAAGGATTAATAATATTTTGTAGTTCAATGGATACTACATCCCGAGCAGAGAGCACTTGGTTAACTGTATCAGAGGTGCCAAGATATTCTCAAAATTTGATTACATGTCTAGATTTTACTAGATCAAGATGGAGGAAGAAAGTAAGAAGTTCACAGCTTTCTCCACACCACAAAGACACTATGTCTGGAATTATATGCATATAGGATTAGCAAACGCACCCCAGATATATCAGAGGAAGATGGATAATATTTTCAAAGATTATTTCAACTTCATGTTTGTTTATATCGATGATATTCTCATCGCATCAAAGAATATAAGAATATTAAGGAGCATCTCAAGCATTTGGAAATATTTTCAGATGTTTGTCATAAAGATGGATTAGTGCTTTCAGAAAAGAAAGTAGCAATTACTACAAGACAGATTGAATTCCTCGAAATTGAAATCGATGAATCTGGAATCATCCTGCAAAGTCATATTGTGGAAAAAATACAGGGATTTCCAGATGATCTCAAAGACAAGAAACAACTTCAAAGTTTTCTCAGAGTTGTTAATTTTGCTAGAATGTTCATTAACAATCTAGCATATCACAGAAAGGTGTTCGGCTCATTACTAAAAATGATGTAATATTCAAATGGGAAGATGAACATCGAGAAGGGATAAAGCAACTCAAGGAGGTTTGCAAAAAGCTTCCGAAACTTGCTATACCTCAAGACGAGGATGAACTGGTTCTATATATAGATGTCAGTGATCATTGGTGGGTAGCAGTCCTTATGAAAGCCATACCAAATGTAGATATTACAGTGGTCTGTTTACAGATGGAGAAGCAAATCGATGACATATCAACGAGAAAGAATTATTCGCAGTCAGAAAAGCTTTTAAAAAATGGCCTCTATTCTTACTGGCTAAGAAGTTTACTTTAAAAGTTGATAATTCAAGTGTCAAGGCTTTTCTGAAAAACAAAATTGAATCAAAACCAGAAAAGGCTAGATTACTTAGATGACAGGTTGAATGTCAATATTATGATTATGATATTGTCATTATAAAATCTCATGAAAATATTCTTGCAGATTTCTTGACATGAGATGGAAGGACGCGTTGCGGACGAGGTCCTTAAATGAGTAAGACATCTCAGGGAAAACCTGGAGAGTCTAGAACGAGAATTTGGGACGTTATGTCTCAATGTAGAAGTTGCTGGATGACTTCAACGAGTTGATCAGAAATCCATTTTTGATCTAATACGAGCAAGTCGGTACGCTCAAGGACAATTGTTCTTAGCGTTACAAGGGCCTCTCCTCCAGGCTGCATCTCCTACGGTGCAAAAAGGAGCGATTAGAGAACGAGACTCTAACCCAGAGGTTATGGATTCCATAATCACAAGTGTTGCAGGTGATGCACCCTCTGAGGATGTACAAACTGTAACGAATGTTGAAATTCCGGTGTCACAAGCCGAGTCTTCAAGTCAACCCAGCACCTCTAGGGTTAAAGAGGAAGAGTTGAATCTTAGTCCACAGATAGGCAATACTAAGGTTCAAACTAACGAGATTAAGATTTCTCCAATGCAAGTTTACCAACATCAATGAGAGAAATTGATAACAAGAAAAGATATCAACCCAGAAAAAACCATAGTTGATATCTAAGGAAAATATCCGAGAGTTTGGATGAAACTAGGAAGTCATCCAAATGAAGTACAAGAATGGTATACTTTTGGAGCTTTAGCTTCAATTCATACCATGTCACCCGGATTCCCAGAAATTTCGAAGCTACTGAAATGGATTGGGGAAGCGGTTCACGAGACTTGGGTAAATAATCCACATTTGTCCAGAGGCGATATCTTAGAGTTATATTTTATCAGTACAGCTCCAGAACCAACGAAGAAAGGTTTTAATGAAGCCTTTCATTTTATCAAGCTTAGGAGACTGGATGGAAATACCTTAAAAAATATTAAGGCAGCTTCACCAGAAGAGGTACCGTTGCTGGTAGAAGTAATTTCAGAAGCTGAAGCTTCTACACAACGAGCATGGGGACTTTGGGTTTGTTTAACTGAAATGGACAAAGTCAAATACCCATTCAAGTTCTTTTAGAATTCAGCAAGTGGATCATTCCTTTTGAATTCAATGATAAGATCAACCACAGGATTTCAGATGAACTCTTCGAAAAAAAAAACCTTTAGGAAAACAAGATTCCGATGAGCAAGGAAACTTATCGGAAATTCTGCAACATGGCACATAGTGGCTGATAGATCGATCAAATCTGTCAAGCATGCCCTGAATAGAAAGAGCCCGAGTTTGGAAAATGATTCCGACCTTAACCCGACCGATAGGATTATGGGTTTGAAAAAGGCAAAGGCCCAGCTCACAAGAAACGTTATCCTCGAGGACCACGCAGACCAAACTTTTGAAGATTCCCCGACAACAATCACATGGGCTAAGTCATGTGAGAGGGTAAATGATTCCCCGACATCTCCAACAACCATTACATGGGCTGAGTCACGTGGAAGAAAAAGAAAGAGCACTAACTGGCAAAACGATAAAAGAGAGCCAGCTAGTTTATCAACAAGTTTTAGAATCCGTCTTTCAAGTCCGGATTCAAGTCTATAAATTATGAGAGTTGAAGGAAGCTGAGGACATCGAACATTTCCCTTAGTTTTCTTAAGAATAAAATCTTTGTAATATTTTGAGTGTTTTCAGTTTATGTGTTTCCGAGTGCAGGCCTCATCTCATATGAGAGGCTAAACAAATATTCTCCTCCCAAAAGGAGATTCCTAATGTAATAAATATTTCTTTTAAGTTCTTAATAAAAAGAGGTTTTTGCTTCAATATGTGTTCTTAGTATTGTTGATTCGTCTTTTAGAACAAATACTTTATACACCTGGAGTAGGAAACGAACCAAGGTTGTGCTGAGCAGTTGCTGAATGAGCTGGATAACTTGTAGATCATCTTCCCTAAGGGTTGAAGTTGAATAGTGAGGAGTTGTTCGTAAAACGGTCTAGGGGCAGTCATTTTCCAACTGATGGCATTGCGAACCATCTCACCCAGTGTTGTTTCGGTCAAAGAAAGGTATGAATTTTAAGGGATTGATTAATTTTACGGAAGTATGTTGGGCCTGATATTGATCAGTTTATGGATTATACGGATCTAAATTAAATAAATAGGTTAGATTTTATTTAAATAACAAAATGGAGAAATTAATGATTTTGGAAGTTAGTTAAAGTCAAAAAAGAGCATTTAATGTTTTTATGGTAGTTTGATGCATACATTTATCTTTATGGTATATTGTACATACTATTATATTTAGTGGTATTTTAGATACGAGATTATAAGAATTGTGGTATTTTGTGTTTACTACCCTAATGTAAATTATGCATTTCATATATATATAATAATATATATATATATAATTTCTTTTATATAAATCTATACACACAAACATGGCTAGCTACACATATATATAAATATTATTATAGTATTACTAAAACCTCTTTTTCGAACCTACAGTCTTCAGGTCATGAGCCTGATGAGTTGACCTGTTGGTTCCAAGTGGTTAGAGATTCAGAGGGGGGTGAATGAACCTCTATCGATTTTGCAAACTCTAAAACTTTTCTGAAATGCAGGTTCCTGACTCAAAAAAGAGTGCAACAACCTGACTCAGATCAGTAACCTGGCAGTATGCTTGATCAGGTTCCTGACCTGGTTTCACAGTACGCAGCGGAATAAACTTGATAGAGTTTCTTTTGGAAAACAGTTTTCTTTTACAAGCATGCTCTTTTTAAAGTCTTTTATGCAGAATGGTAATGATGAGTACTGCAAGATAAATATGGCAAAGTAAGTGCAATGCAGTAAGTAAATGAAAGCACATAAACACACAGGTTTATAGTGGTTCCAAGGCGGTGTAAGGCTTCTACGTCCACTCTACTCCTTCTCAAAGAAGAACTTTGTTAGGTCAGTTCGATTTACAAGCCTCGCTTTAGAAACCTCTTCCTAACAAACTACACCTACTAGAATCCCAGACTCTAGTTAAAGACCACAACCCACAAAGGGTACAATCCCACAAATGGCAAGTAGCCTACTTCTAGATTACACACTTAGCAAGGATATAATATTTTCAACTAAGTTACACCATAAATAACCTAGCGCACACAACATGGTGGTTGAAGAAATACAGGGGTCTTCAACTGTTACAGTAAAGTCAGTCTTCAAAGTGAAAGATCGATTGCTTGAAATGTGGACTACTTCTTGAAGGTTGAGTGGCTGAACATGGATAAGCTTGAGAAGCTTTGGAATATGTATGAGTTTTCTCTCGACTCTGTTCCGCAATGTCTTCAGCCACACCTTCTATTTATAGATCTTGAGAATATATCTATTGGAAGAAAGTATCCGTTGAAGGAAGATACTTCTTCATTTTGAATAGAAGTTTGATCTCCAAGATCTTCTTTGTGGCCACATTAAATGCTTTTGAGTTGTTCCTGACATGTGCATTTAATGCGACTACCATTTGCTTCTGGACCTCTCTGACATTCCTGCTGACCTGTCAAGTCGGTATAGGTCCATGGCTGAAGTTCATGCAACGGCTATTTAATGTCAGCTAGTTTTTCTGTTCTTCTTGCTGCATGATCTTCCTGATACTGCTTCTTACTGTCTTTGGCTTGCCGCCTCCTTCAGCTTGCTGCTCCTTGTAGTCTGCTGGCAGCTTTCTGCTTATCGCTTTTTCATACAGCTTTCAGCATGTTGTTTCCTACAACTTGTTGTCTTCTTCTTGCAGCATCCTATCTGCTTCATATGCAGATACTTCCTTCAGCTTGTTGTTCCCTACAGCTTGCTGACCCTTAGAAGATGTATTCTCATTTCTTCTGAGGTTGGTTTTCCTTAACACTTGGAAAACCATTACATGATCTTTTAACTTAAGATCATGTAGTCAATATAGAAACTAGGTACTGACATTCCTAAGCAAACTATTTTTGTCTCATCAATATAACTACTGAAATATCCCAACATGACCATTCCTCTATCCCGTGTCTTCTCATTCTCTTTCTTTCATTATTCCCACCTAGGTTGCTTGGCCGGCGGGATAGAACCAGCCCTTAGTAAGCTGCAGTCTAAGGACCCCACTAGGGCTATTATGCTTACCTTATTATTCGAAATCATTTCTTATGTGTATCTCGAGTTAGCAAACTACAAATGGGAATGGATGATCGAAGTCGGTATCGAAGTCTTTCTCATAGTGCTTGTACTTTTCTTGCGTAGTTCTTGTGTTCTTTTCTTTCACCTAAATCTTTCTTCTGCTAATGCAAGTATGGTTTTTGCCCGCGTAAGGCAGACTTCATGTTAGAACATGGAGTAGCTAATAACATGTGCAACTAATGATGGATAGTCTGATGCATATTTAGACCAAAGGAAGACTTCATGTCAGAAGACTCTTTCTTTCCTTTGATTGAGGGCCTTTCAAGTGTCTATTCCTAAGTGAGGTCGGGCTGTCAGGCTCCACTGACTTGGAAGTTGCCTTTGCTGGTGTTCCTGAAGGCTGGCCAAAATCAAAATTTCTTCTCATAAGGAAAGAAAGTTGTACTATAAAGTGCAATCGAGACTCCGCATCTAGATCCATTTTCAAACATCGAATTTTGAGACTTCTATCAAAGAATTATTCTCAACATCAATGCACCACCCTTGGTAAGATCCGATCAGAAATAAAGAACCCAAGAGGAATTTGAAGAGTGGCTATATATATAATGGTGCTCAACCAGTTCCAAACATCAGGAACCAGCCGGTTCAGAACCACCGATCAACGGTTCTAGGAACCGTTGACCGGGTTCCGGTTCGAACCGGAACCGGGAACCGGCGGCCACTGGTTTGGTTTTGGTTTCGATATTTCCAAACCGTCGGTTTATCCTAATATTTTTTTAATGCAAAATGCCACGTGTAAGGCCGAGATTCAAGAGCTGTTTGAAAATCAACAGCTCATTTAAGAGCCGTTAGAGCCAAAGTAGCTGTTGGAAACCAGTTCGAAAACCAGCCGGTTCGAGTAACTATAAATACCCCCATTCCACTCTTTGATTTCTACACCAATCTATCTCTCAATTCTATAATTTTTATTCTCTAAAGCTCACAATTTCAAGTTTCTAGTCTCTCGATTTTAGTTTTTATAGTTCTTCAATTTTCAATTCGATTTCAATTATGTTGGTCCCAAGTGGTCAGAGGTTCAGAGGGTAGAGGTGAATGAACCTCTATCGATTTTGTAAACTCTTTAAGACTTTTCTGAAAGGCAGGTTCCTAACTCAAGAAAGAGTGTAACAACCTGACTCAGATCAGTAACCTGGCAGTATGCTTGATCAGGTCCTGGCCTGGTTTCACAATACGCAGTGGAATAAACTTGATAGAGTTCGTTTTGGAAAACAGTTTTCTTTTACAAGCATGCTCTTTTTAAAGTCTTTTATGCACGATGCTTATGATGTGTACTGCAAGATAAATATGACAAAGTAAGTGCAATGCAGTAAGTAAATGAAAGCAATAAACATAAAAGGTTTATAGTGGTTCGAAGGTGGTATAAGTCTTCTACGTCTACTTTACTCCTTCTCAAGGAGGAACTTTGTTAGGTCAGTTCGATTTACAAGCCTCGTTTTACAAACCTCTTCCTAACAAACTACGCCTACTATAATCCCAGACTCTAGTTCAAGGCCACAACCCACAAAGGGTATAATCCCACAAAGGGCAAGTAGCCTACTTCTAGACTACACACTTAGCAAGGATATAATCTTTTCAACTAAGTTACACCATAAACAACCTAGCGCACACAACACAGTGGTTAAAGAAATACAGGGGTCTTCAACTGTTACAGTAAAGTCAGTCTTCAAAGTGAAAGATCGATTGCTTGAAATGTAGACTACTTCTTGAAGGTTGAGTGACTGAACATGGATAAGCTTGAGAAGCTTTGGAATATGTATGAGTTTTCTCTCGACTCTGTTCCGCAATGTCTTCAGCCACACCTTCTATTTATAGATCTTGAGAATATATCTATTGGAAGAAAGTATCCGTTGAAGAAAGATACTTCTTCATTTTGAATAGAAGTTTGATCTCCAAGATCTTCTTTGTGGCCACATTAAATGCTTTTGAGTTGTTCCTGACATGTGCATTTAATGTGACTACCATTTGCTTCTGGACCTCTCTGACATTCCTGCTGACTTGTCAAGTTGGTATGGGTCCATGGCTGAAGTTCATGCAATGGTTGCTTAATGTCAGCTAGTTTTTCTCTTCTTCTTGCTGCATGATCTTCCTGATGCTACTTCTTACTGTCTTTGGCTTATCGCCTCCTTCAGCTTACTGCTCCTTGTAGTCTGCTGGCAGCTTTCTGCTTGTCGCTTCTTCGTGCAGCTTTTAGCATGTTGTTTCCTACAATTTGTTGTCTTCTTCTTGCAACATCCTATCTACTTCATATGCAAATACTTCCTTCAGCTTGTTGTTCCCTACAGATTGCTAACCCTTAGAAGATGTATTCTCATTTCTTCTAAGGTTGGTTTTCCTTAACACTTGGAAAACCATTACATGATCTCTTAACTTAAGATCATGTAGACAGTATGGAAAGTAAGTACTGACATTCCTAAGCAAACTGTTTTTGTCTCATCAATATAACTACTGAAATATCCCAACAAATTCTTTTTCATTTTCATTCCAAAAAAATGTCTTGAAGAGGTTGTTGTTTCACCGATACTTCACATGGAAAAGGAAAGAGTCTGATGCCGCCACCACAATCGATGCACGATGATCTCGACGATTTGATTGATTCAATTGATTATAATCAAGAGGATTTGGAGGAGATCTTGGGCCCTACTACCGTCACCGTATTTACCGAATCATGTGATCAAAAAGCATCCCGACAAGGTAGGTCTCGATCGAGGGCAAATGAAAATCCGGGGGGCCTTCACCAAATCTTCTCAAGATGGAGGTAGGGATGAAGTTACTTTTAAATTTAGTAAATTAAATACTAGGAGAGGCATAGTTGAATTCATAGCCGAAAAACATCTTCCATTTAATTTTCCAACCGATGATGCTTATGAAAAATTCACTAGTAAATATTTTAATCTGGCAAGTAGAAAAATCTCTAGAAACACTGTTACTAGGGATATAGAGAAAACCGTATTAGAATATAAATATAAATTAATTGAAGACTTCAAAAATTTAAAACAAAAAGTTTCTATATGTAGTGATTGTTGGAAGGATCCTTATAAGACGCATGATTATATGGGAATTACTTGTCATTGGATTGATGATGCGTAGAATGTGCAAAAACATTTAATTGCTTATATTGATTTTGATGATACATATTTGGCACAACACATTGCACATAAAATTCGACATGTTTTAAATGATTACCGTATTGTAAGAAAAGTATTTTCAATGGGATTTGATAATGCTAGTAACAATACGGCGACTTTACCTTACTTGCTTGAATTTTGTCAACCTCCGATTGAGGGTAGTTTTTTTCATATTCGTTGTATGTGTCATTACTTGAATTTATGTGTTCAAGATGGATTAGAATCATTAGAAAATTATATTAAACCTATTAAAATGACAATTTATGAAATTGCTAACTCTACGGTATTGCATAAAAAATGGGCAAGATTTTGTAAAAGAAATGGTGTTGAAGTTAAAAAATTTATAATTGATGTTAAACAGCGTTGGAATTCTACTTTTTATATGCTTCAAGATTCGTATGAATATAGATCAATGTTATGTGAATTTTATTTAGAAAATCCAAATGATAGAGTTATTTTATTTGAAACTTCATGGGATGCACGTTTTAATTTAATTCAACTCTTAAAAATATTTGTGTTAAAATTACTCTAATTTTAAATTCATATGCAACATGTCCAAATTTACGATCAACCGTCTTAGTAATAAAAACAAAATAGTTAAAATATTTTCATGAAATACCCGATGTTTTTTATGTGCAAAGTTATTAGATTCTAGGATTAGAGAAGATGGATTAGAAGAATTGTTAAATTTATATTATAATGCATTGTTTCCAAATATGGTATTAATGATTATGATTTATATGATTATATTCCTATCCCTAGTGAAGTTGTAAGTAGAACTAAGAAAAATTTATATAATTTGTTTAAAGAATATAAACAATTGTTAGGTGATGATTGTAGTTATGATATAAGTGATCAAAATGTAGGAGGTAGTAGTCAATCATCTAGATTTCAACCGGCTCAAGCACTTAGTAAATTTTATAATTTTTATGATGTTAGAACACAAAAAAACCTACAGGTAGTAACCCTTGTCAAGAATTAGATATTATTTAGGTGCCACATTTGAACAAACCGTATTTGAACATCATATGAATTTATTAAAGTGGTGGTTAAGAAGGACAACCATTTATCATATAATAACTACTATTGTTAAAGAAGTTTTTGCATGTCCTGTTGGAACTGTAGCACCCCAACCCATCTCTGTAGGATTGAGGCACTACCTTAACCTTATATGCTCAAATGATTTCGTAAAAGAGATAATAATTTTTCCTTTTGAATAATTTTCGTAAATAAACTCAGCGGAAGACTTTACTAAACACGAGTATTTTTTTTTCTTTCTTTCTATTTTAAATTCAAAAGCTTAGCATGCAAGAAACTAACTCGTGTTCTACCCACATTTGTAAATCAAAAACCTTGTCATATTTAAAACGACTAAACAGCTTACTTAAGTCGATATTAGAGGTCTCAAAAGGCATCCAACATTTCAAATTCCTACACATTAAAATATATTAAAACACACGCATATATTTATATATATATGCTTCTAGAGGGGAGTCCATACGACCGGCTACTCATCCGCTTTGTCATATGTTGATCCTGAAAACATTTAAACATAGCAACATAAGATTTGAGAAATCTTAGTGGATAACACTTATTAACGGTTACGTTAAAGAGATTAACCAATACGCTTAATACGTCATCTCCAAGGTCCGAAGACTTGGTATAAACTCCAAGGTTCGAAGACCTGGTATAAAATCCAAGGTCCGAAGACCTGGTATAAACTCCAAGGTCCGAAGACCTGGCTCCAAGGTTCGTCAACCTGGTACTTCACCCGAAGGTGTCATTTCATGGCATCATACATACATACTCAACATATAGGTTATTCAAATCAATATAACCGTAAATAAATGTTACCCACTTTTGACGTTGTTTCGACAGTTGGGATAGCTCCTGAAGTATCTGGTCGCTCGTACTGCACTCGACACGTTCATAAATTCTTAGTCTTTATGTTGCATTTCAATCGTATCATACTTATCTAACCTATCATGCTTATCGTACATATAATATATGTATATCATAAAAATATAATTATTGATTTAGGAGAACTTTAAAGTATACTTTCAAACAAGCATCAATTGTACCTTGAAGGAAATAAAATAAAATAAAAACGTATTTTACATCTTAACTCATAAAACTATAATTGCTATGCTAAAGACTTAAATTATTTAACACTTCACACATAAGTACACATTTAGTCACATAATATCAGTTTCAAAATATGGTCAAAATGCATTCTTAAATCATAGATAAAATTTTGATCTTGAAGTTAGTAATATATAAGGAGAAAAGACACTCTTTGCCACAATAATTTTCATAATTTATATGATCATCCAAAATTCATGAAAATAAGCATGCATTTACATAACAACCCTTATTTATCCATGATAAAATATTAGGGATAAATTCAAATCAAAAAAAGCTTTAATAAATTGTTTAATATAATCAAAAATTGTTCGAAAATGCTCTAAAACCAGTCTGTGTTATAAAATTCACCATAAATTTTATATTTAGCAAAACCTTCTGTAATTAATAATTTAGACTTCTAACATCATGTACTTAAACATAATAAAACATTTTTGAAAAATTATAATTGACCGATTTTATGTAATTAATTTTCTAAGGTCCGAAACTGCATAATTCCAACTCGAACTGGACTATCTTTGATAATTCATCATAATTCATAGACTACTCCAAAAATTATAAAATTTTAACCATAGACTCAAACATTCATTTAGTATAACATACCGAAACAGTTTTGAAAAAAATCCAAGTATACGATTTTATAATAATAATTTTCTAGGGTCTGAAACTGCATAATTTTAACTCGAAATCGGACCATCTTTGAAAAATCATTATAATTCATACATTACTCCAAATATTACCAAAATTTAACCATGTGCTCAAAATGTCATGTAGAATAACATACTAAAACAGTTTTGAGAGACTCAAGGTGTACGATTTTATAAAAATTGACAAAGTGGACTGCAATACTCAAGTTTTTCACAAGTTGATTAACTTCACTTACTCCATCAATTAAAAGATAACTCAAATTTTAATAACTATGTTAACCTCAAGATTATCATCGTAACTCAATTTATCACACATGCAAGGAGTTTTAACAAAATAATCAAACATGCAAAGTCTATTTCAACAAGCAATTGCATAATCAACACTCAAGGATCACATATTTTGGAGATCAATCACATAGAACAAAATATCCAATAATTTCACCACAATTGTAGGGAATCACCCTTGGATCACACATGCAGTGAGATTAGACAAGATAATCAAACATGCAAGGCTTAATCCAACGTGCATTTGCTCAATCAACACTTAAAATGACATATTTTTAAAGATCAACCACATATCATCTCTTAGATCACACATGCAATGAGTTTAGGTGAGGGAAAACAAACATGCAATACTTTCTTCAACATGCATTTCAATATTAAGAACCTAACCATGACTCTAAAGAGAAGATTGTTGAGATTTAGCTAAAATACCTCTAGGGTTGCACACAATTTATGAGTTCTTGAGTGTTCCTTGGATGGAGATTATCTCTTGAGCTTAATTCTTCTCCTTGCTTTGAAAACTCCTTCTTCTTTGTTAATTCTTGAATTTGCAGCTTGTTTTGAGGTGGGAATGAAGGCTTTTGGGAGGGGAGAAATGGTAGAGTGAAGGGAGAGAAATGAGTTTCACTAAGGAAGTTTGGAATGAAAGAGAGAGAAGGAGATCTTCATAGGGGGGTATGGAGATTTAATGTAGCCCCTAGCTATATATATGAGGTTCAATTATACTTTAATACATGTATTATACAAGTAGATCATCTCTTGTAGTATTTTTCCACTAGAGGTGTGATGATTAGTAGCATTGAAACTTGAGGTGGATTTGATGGGGGTATGGAAGGTTGAGTGTAGTTCTTACTTATTGTGACATGTAAAATAAATGAATCATGGTAATTATGCATAACCTTATTTTCAATTTAATACACCATATAAGTCACATGAGTATGTTTGAAATATATTTAATTTAACACATCATAATAGTCACATACTTTATTGCACATAAACTATATAATAAAAATCTACATAACTATAATTAAACACATAAGTCACATTTCTTATATTAATTATTTAATCATTTTTATGTGTAATTTATCTATTTTTTGTCATTCTTTTTCTCGTGTATGTTGAGTGCATCACGATCGAACTCGGTCTCTTCGGATAGCTATCCTGCAAGACTTTTAGACTTAAGGAAACATTAGCTCACACATAATTTTGATAAAAATTAAAATTCATCTTAAACTTGAAAATATCATACACTATAAATTATTTTATAAAGAATGAAATTTTTATATAAAATATGCTATGCAAGTTTTATGAAAAATGGGGTGTTACAGGAACCGCCGGATCGCCGACCCTATGCAATCGAAATCGGGTTCCATAAAGATATGTGCAGCCGAAAGAAACCATACATTTTGAATATAAACCGATCAAAGATTAGACCTCTCGATCTTCTACTGTATTCCTAGCATTTTCCCTTGGATGTCGTGTGGGCGACGATCTTCCAAAGGTTCAGCGATCTCGGCTCATATCACTCTCTCGTGATTTTGTCTTTAGATTTACGCATGAGTTTTCTAGTGATTTTGGAGGCACTGACTTAAGGGTTATTTATAAGCTACAATAGGGACCCAGAGGAGGAATCAGTGTTGGGCCTCCTGATGGGCTTAGGAGGTGTCCTGTGTTTAGCCCGAACACCCAACTTAAGCCCATCAATTATAAATCAGTCCACTAAAGAGTTATAATTGAACTACCGTCCTAATCCCATATTACAATATGGGCTCCTTTATTATGTTCACGTTTATTTTCCCGTGTTTAAGATATCGAATGTCCGTAAATTAAATAACTTACTGACAACTTAATTAATTTACATCTAATTCCAAGAGTAGTACCACTCATCTTTATTATCATGTCGGATTAAATCTACCTGCAGGGTTTACATGATAATCCTTATGAGCTTCTCAAGGGGACATCATCATCCTAAAATAATTAGGACACGGATTCCTTCTATAATCAACAGCACACCATATAAACAGTGTTATCTCCCAATTCACCGAGCCTATTGATTTATTAATAAATCTCATCCATTGGAAATTAAAGAAACAAACACTGAGTACACGTGCCCGTTATTATATAGGGATTAAGAAGACGCACATCCATAATAACAGAGGTCTTGTTCTTTTATATAGTCAGTACAAATTGAACAACCTCAAATGGTCCTGCTCAATACATACAAAATGTACTAGTGTAACTTTATAGTCAAGACAGATTAATACTACAACCGTCCATCTTGGTTGTGAGCTACTATTTATAATTTATAAGGAACGGATAGCATGATCCTCTATGTGGCACCACACACCATGTTAACTACAATATAGATTTATCTGGATAATTGCATTAACAATATATAATAAATATAAAATGCAAACATATGACCATAATGAATCTCATATCATAAAGATGTTCATACAAAAGTTAGGCTTATAGTATACATCCTAACATGTCCCGCCTCAACCGTTGCGGTCGAACATGCTTTCTCCAAAGGAGGACACATGTTGACTCCAAGAAGATAAAAGTTGATGAAAGAGAATGTACAAAACATTACTCTACTTGAAGATTGGGTGAGAGCAAACAACCGTCAACAAGATCTCTCGAAGTTAGACTCCGATAGAGATGACCTCTACCGATACGATTCATACACGTCCTCCTCCGCCGGAACCAATGAATGAAGTTAAGTTTCGGTGAATTAGAGAACTACGTGAGCTTTGATTTCTTCGTTTTGACAAGGATACGTAGGCAATTTCATTCTAAGTTTGGAAATTGCATTTTCAATCTTAGAATGAAACTCAACCTCTTTCAATTTTTTTTCCTCTTCTTCAATCTTATAATTGTAATTTGTAATTATGTTTTATTGTAATTTTTTAAAAATTTGAAGTTGTAAATTATACATTTGTAATGTTTTACATTTACTTGTAAATAGTTATAATAATTGTATTTTCTTAATGTAAAGATGAGTTTATTTAATATATTTATAAAGTTGTAATATATCTAATAACTTCTTTTTCGAATTTAATATTTATTCATACATTATGCATTGGTTATAAATTATAATTAAGTGATTATAACCATATTTTTGCCACATAATAGATGCTCTAATTAATAATCAAATTCTAAATAAAGAAAATTATTATAAAGTATTGCTATGATTTTCGCTCAATTTATGTTTCTTTTTCTCATTTTTATCGTGAATTTAATTTTCTTTCGAATTTATGGACTATTAAACAATTTTATCAAAAAAAAATATATTTGAAAAACCGGAAATCGAACCGCCGGTTCGGGGTAGGGCGGTTCACCGAACCGCCGGTTCTTGAACCTTGAGCACGTCTCTCTCTCTCTCTCTCTCTCTCTCTCTCTCTCTATATATATATATATATATATATATATATATACACGTACAGATATCACTTATCCAAATATATATTATATTGCATACATCTGTATCTATTAAATAAATTCTATATTTATTTTTTCTTCTTTAATTATTCTTAATTTATACCATCATTAATCGAATAGTTTTTATTATTATTATTGTTGTTGTTGTTCTTATTTAAGTCTTATTTTAATTATACAAAACTCTCGTTTACATAATTGAATTTTAATTTGGGGTGTTATAATTGACATATCATATATTAATATTTAAGATACTTTAATTATATGGAATTAAAATGTAAAATAATGTCTTATATCATAAAATTTTAAATACTACACAAATTATAAATATTATTGAAATTGATATTATTAAATTTAAAATACTACACAAATCATAAATATTGTTAAAATTATATTTAAATAGGTAAAAACTTGTATGGCCTTTTTTTCTTTTCTTTTTTCCTCGTTTCTTCCAATTCTACCCTGATGTCTTCTTCTTTTTTCTCTTTTTTTTTCTCTTCCTTCCCTTGTGCATGTTGTTTCTTCTTCTTCCTCTCCTTTTCTTTTCTTTTTAATCCTTCTTCTTCTTAATATCTTTTCTCTCGATTTGTTATTTTCATAGATTTAGATAATTGATTTTAAATCACAATTTATTACAATAATTTTAAACAATGAAAAATCTATTATTTCAAATAATATGAAATCATGATTTGTAGAAAATTTGACGAAAAAAATGATGAAATCACGATTTGCAGAAATTTTGAGGAAGAAGATGATGAAACATTTGAAATTTTAAAATTTTCGGTGAAGGTATCAGTTGTATACTCGTAAGATATCAGGTGTATACTCTTAAGGTATTAGGTGTATACTCTTAAGGTATCAGTTACTCACTCAGTGAAGGTATCAATTATATGTTCTTAAG
Source organism: Scutellaria galericulata (assembly GCA_946896805.1). NCBI lineage: Eukaryota > Viridiplantae > Streptophyta > Magnoliopsida > Lamiales > Lamiaceae > Scutellaria > Scutellaria galericulata. The sequence goes on along the minus strand of OX335793.1, from coordinate 6,957,317 downwards.
GTATCAGTTGTATACTCTTAATATATTATATATTTATCTTTAAGGTATCAATGTTTATAGTATAAGGTATTACATATCCACCTTTAAGGTATTAATGTTTATAGTATAAGGTATTATATATGCACACATTTAAGGTATTAATGTTTATAGTATAAGGTATTATATATGCATCTTTAAGGTATTAATGTTTTATAGTAAAATGTATTACATATATACTCTTAAGGTATTAGTTGTTCATTCAATGAAATATATCACTTGTATACTCTTTAGGTATCACTTGTATACTCTTAAGTTACATATTTTTCTTTAATATATTAATGCTTATAGTATAAGATATTACATATTCACCTTTAAGGTATTACATATTTACCTTTAAGGTATTAATGCTTATAGTTTAAGGTATTATATATTTATCTTTAAAGTATTACATATATGCGTTTAAAGTATGTTATACATACATTTAAGGTATTACATTTTTTCCTTCAAGGTATTACATAAATACCTTTAAGGTATCATATATTTACCTTTTTAAATAGTTCAAGCAAATCATCTTTTTCCTCAAATTTTCTATACTTTAGTTTAAGATATTACATTTTTACTTTCAAGGTATTACATAAACAACTTTAAGGTATCACATATTTATCTTTGAAATAGTTCAAATTTTCTGCAAATCATCATATTCATCAAATTTGATCCAAAACCCTTTCTTCCCCAATTCACTCTCCCAAACTTCACTTCAATTTCACCAAACTTAATAGATCTTCACACCCAAAAAAATCAATGCCACAATGCAACCGTAAAATTCAACAACTGAACAAACTCTGATCAAAACACCAGTTGAGGGAGTTTCGACCTCGCAGCAATCCAACAATAGATTACTGCAGCACCACTTGAGAAAAAGAAATAGAAATGAGCAGAGAAAAACATAATTGCTATTAAAAAAGGGCAGAACCACTATCAGTACACAATGAGTCAATCACCAACGAAAACCAACGGTTGATTATCAATTGAGATTAGGAGGAAATATACAGTGCCTAATTCACGATATTATGAATCCATTTGTGATTATATGGAAGCGGAAAATGAAATATAGAGAATGGAGAAAGAAAAAAAAAAGAGAAAAGAAGAAGTGGACAAGGAAGAGCGCAGCGATGGAGGAAGAAAAAAAAGAGAAGAAGAAACGGAGAAGAGTGGAGAATGAGCAGTCATGGAGAAAGAAAAAAGAAGAAGATGATGATGATGAGAGGAAGAGAAGAGGCCTACCTGCGCTGATTTTGCCCTAATTTTAGAAAGAAAAAAAGGAAATATGTATATATATATATATATATTTAAATCCGGCCGAATCGGGTTGGGTTTGGGGCACAGATCTAATTTATATACATATTTAAAGAAATATGTATATTATTTAAAGTGCACACAAGTCCTTCTCATTTAAATATCTCAATTCAACTGATAGATATTGATAGAGATCAATAAGTTGTATATATATTGATAGATATCGATATTCATATTCATGAGAGTTGTGTATATCAATAAGTTGTGGATACTGATAGATATATAAAATGATCAATAAGTTGTGTATATCAATATCTATACATTGTATATTATGTCATACATTCGAATATTTTATAGAAAAAATGATTTGTTTGTATCAATATTGCGTATCCTAATATATATATATATATATGGAGATATATTCATCATTGTTAATATATGACAAATAAAAAACAAAATAATAATAATAAAAAGAATTATTATGTTTAATGAAAAAAAGTTGTGGAGACTGTTGGAGATGCGTGACGGTTTTTATATTAAAATAATGTAAAAATTATAGTATTTTTGTGCGTACTATTGGAGATGCCCTAATATTACTAAAATATATTATATGTTTGTTAGAATACGAACAAGTATGAGTGAGTATGAGCGACAACTGGTGCGTGAGACACGTGTGAGTGTGTGTATAAAAATGGATTGGGTTGAGTTGCACAAATCTATTTTTTACCAGATGCATAAAAGTTTTTCTGTTAAATTATTTGTAGCATTATTAATTATATTAACTTAATTGAATATGTAATATGTAGTTATATCAAGATATATAATAAAATGGCACACCAATAAATAAATAGATATATATATATATATATATATATATATATCTTTAAATTAGGTCCCAATTCAGTTTGGTTTTTAGTTCAAAATTTTGAAAATCTCCAGAAAAAAACCAACAAATATTTCAATTTGGTTAAATTCGAAAAAAGTCAAAAAACCGATAACTATTTTTGGTTTGAAATTTTTTCGATTTGAATTTCAATCTGAATTCAGTAATCTCCCAGACCTGTGCACAAACCTAAGTTCAACCATTATTTTCTCAGATTGAATCTTATGTGAGACCGTCTCACAGATCTTCTTACATGGAATGGGTCAACCCACAACTCATATTTCACAATTCACATGTAAATTTGTTAAAATGAGTTTGGGTTGTGGTAATAAGGATCCGTCTCACACAACTCATATTTCATAATTCACATGTATATTTGTTAAATGAGTTTGGGTTGTGGGTAATAAGGATCCGTCTCACGGAAATTATCCGTGAGACGGTCTCACATGGGTTTTTCTATATCGTATTTCATTAGATACAACATTAATAACAGAATTGACTCAAACCAGACCTATTACGACATACATGTTCTAAATTTAGAAAAGTTTCAACATCCAATTCGGTTATGTATGGTGGGTGCACATAACACAAAGATCCTGTTTATAGGTTTCCACCTTCTATGTGGCCAATCTGCACAATAGGACACATCCCCATAACCCTAAGACTTCCCAAACTTATTTCCACAACTTCATACATATGTACATACTTTTTAAGAAAGAGTTGGTTATAACCTGAGCGAGTCTCTTGTAAGATCATCTCACGAATTTTTATTGCATTGTGTGAGACGGGTCAATTCACAACTCAATCATTCACAACCCAAATTCTACAATTCACATGTAACTATCTATGAGACCGTTTTACATGAGTTTTTATATTTTCTCAATCTAACCGATCATTTATATTTTCCGATACATTTTCTTTATTAAATAATACACCTAAAACTATATTCTCTTTCTCCTGAAATATTAAAGCCATTCAAATACTCCTCCCATAGGAAATCGTTTTCAGCAACCATAAATGGACTATTTCATGAATTTTCGTAAAAAAAATAAAATCATAAATGTAAAGTGTATATATTGAAACTGATTAACATTTGAACATATAGGCAATACAATCATAATTTTATTTAAACCCAACTATATAAATCATCATAAGTTGTTTTCCAATGCTCATGCATTAAACTACCAAACACACTTAAACTAATTGATAGAATAAACATGTGAGCCCTCATCTTTTTAATTTGTATCCCCAAGTTCCTTGTTCATGTTGCACAAAGTCTCCTAGTTCCAAAACACACCTGCAATACAACACACAAATAAGTATTATTATTATTATTATAAGCACTAAATTGTACTAAAACTAATCCATATTTTAAGGATATAAATAGGCATACATGGCCCCATGAGTTCAAGTGCGATAATTAACTGTAAGCTACATTACACCAATATACATACATACCTGATGACCAATGTGAACACTACTTCAGATAATGTCTTCATGTTGAGCAATGCTTGTACTACTCATCTTTATTTTCAATTCTTCTTCTACACCCAAAAGCATTTCCAGAAGAATACCAATCAAATTAGATCACAGAGGAAAAATGTTTCATCTAAATACAATTACAATATGAAACAATTAATGCATAGAAGAAGAAATAACCAAATGAAAAATGACATCAATAACTCAAGATGGACATTATAAATTTGTGAGAAATTGATTAAAACTAAAAACATTGAAGAATAATATTCATGAACATTCAACACGTAGAAGAAACGCATTCAAGAACACAAAATTCAACTTCTTTCAACAAAATTAATTATATCAGACCCTCTACACTTGGCAAAAAAAAAAAAAAAAGACTGGTAAAAAGATATCACCTGTATGAAACATCTAATACACTATTCATATGTCTTCTGAATTTATATAAACAACTCAGCAGCAAGAACCCACGAATACAATTGTTGGGTTTCTATGTAAAAAGGGTAAGAAAACAAAAAAGGATTTGGAGAAAAAAATGAGTTGAATTATCCTAAATGGTAAGGTTGGACCACCTTCACAATTGGCTTGTGTTGCTACACGAAGTAGAATCCAAATGAAGCCATAGAAAAATTATCCCATTCAAGTGTTTTGAAAATCAACAATTGCAATGTCCACATTTCCAATAAACACAGTTGTTTTGCAGCATATAGGACAGACAACACCCTCAGTGTAAGTGTTAACATTAGACATGATCTTAAGTCTTATTATGAAGAAGAACCAATCAAGGGAATACCATACCTATGTTCATCTTGTCTATGGAGATGGATACCTTGCTACCGCAAAAATCATTTTATAGGCAGACACATCCATCTTAACTGGAATCTCAAAAACCAGCAAATGCAACCTCTCATCTCTGCTGGAAATAATTAAATTCCACAAATCAAAACTCATAATAAGAAAAAAATATACAGAGAATTCATGATAAAAAAATAAATTAGTGCTAGAGAGAGAGGGAGAGAGTGAAAAAAGGTGAGTATAGAGAGAAAGGTGAACTAGAAGAGCCTAATTCAATAATTTCATTGAATTTTTTTTACCAGAATCAATTGTTAAATCCTCTCACCTAACAAATATTCTACATGCTAAAAGTAACCAAAGACATAACTCCTTCTATTTCAAAATAACCAACGCTTTAGTAAATAGAATTTGCTTCGTCGCTTTATTACCAAGAAGAGTTAAACGACAGTTATTTTTCGAGATGTGGGAGTATTTGTAGAAACTTTCATCGTTACACTTGCCGAAGTTTTTTTTATTCTTATCATGCATTGATTAATTGTCCATGCATGATGATAAATGCAATGATTATTTATGTTTAAAATCCTTGGCATGGTGCAATTTTCCTTTTAATTTATTAAATATTTTTTATCATTCACAAATTTGATAGACGGGCATGCTGAAGAGAGCAGTTACTTGTTTCCAACCTCTGTTCTAGACATCTTTTTATGAGAACACTTACTTTTGAAGAGAACAGGTATGGGACCAGACTCAATCCCACCAAAATCAGAAGAGGTATATTTCAACTTTAGGACCTGATTCAAATACCAGAAAGAATGAAAAGTTAAGTATCTCTGCACCTCTCAAACAACAATGTCCAATTTCTAGGTCATTTCTTATTCCTCTCTGCAACACAAAAAACACAATATTGAATTCCATTTCCACCAATAGTTTTATCCTTAGCATTTCCAGTTGAAGAAAACATTACAAGAAACTTTGATTCTTTAATTACAACCCCATTGGCAAAATCTAAACTTTAGAAAAAGATAGCTTTTTTTTTTCTCAAAAAAAAAAATAAAAAAATTCAGTAGAACATCCATGCAAAAGGCATAAATACATACATTCCACCTTAAGGAAGTATGATGAAATTAATTTCATAATTAGAACCCAAACTCCATCATAAAACAGAAACTTATCAGAAAGGGGAAAGTTTAGCAAACCAAGACATGACATTAATCACCCCCATAAATGCAAACACATAGAGCAAAATATGTAATTCAACCCAAAAAAACATCAATATGAATATGGTAACTGAATTTTCCAATTTGTAAGAACACTGCACAGGCATGGAAATTTACATATGTACCAGATAATATAAAATTTCATAAATCAGAAATCAAGATATCCTTGTCATTGCTCAGGAACTCCCTATCAAAAGAGCCTTGATTTTTTTTTCTAAACAAAATGAAGAAACTCTTCACAGATCACATGCATGCAATTGGAGAAAAAGAAAAAGAAAACTACCAGAGGAAGCAGAACTGCAAACTCTATGGAAGCTCCAAGGCTGATGATTTCTTTGGTCTTCTTTGTTGCCCAAAATTTCTTAAATAACTCTTGATTTCCCCTCCAAAAAGATCTGCTAACTACTCTGTACAGATTTTTCTGCAGCAAGACGAACCTTATTAAGTGACTCCTTGAATGCTTGCCAAGCAACCATTTGATGATCTTGTGATGCCATCCCTTCTGCAACAACTTGCATAGCATGTCTGTACAAGTGATCATACCATTGAACGGGATTGCTAACATCGATATTGTTTGAACCAAGATCAGGAGTGCACATGCGTTTGATATCTTTCCTCCACCGCTCCAAAATGTACTGGCTTGGGATTTCCTCAATCCCATTGTAGTTGAGCACACTTAATGCATGTCTGCATAAATACCCTCTGAAATTGAAGCAACTACAAATACAATCAACCTCTATCCCTACTTTATCATATACAACTTCAAAGTTCTTTGCTTCTCTTGCATCTCCCTCATCAACTCGTTCTTTAACTATATAGGTGCTTATTGGTCCATTAGCATGAATTTGAGCTACGCTAAAACAACTAGACATCAGCACAACCTCTTCTTGGAACTTCAGGAATATTTCTTTACTATATAATTCAGAAATCTGCAGTTCATAATTGCAAGTAGTTCTCAACGCTGGTGTAAACTCTCTTGACTCAAAATCATCGAGAGCTTCTCTCTGTGTTGTCCTTTTTTGAAGTAATTCATAGATATTAAAAAATTCATTCCAAGTCATTTGATCATGTAGATAGCCATGGAAGAATGGATTCATGTATTCACCAGGATGACAAGTAAATACTCCAGCGAGAATAGTGTTTTTCACGTAAACAGGTGCCCATCTTTCTCGGTCTTCATACAAGCTCTGAAGCCATTCATGATCCCTAATACCGAAGTGTTGAATCATCTCCTCCCAACCCATTTCGAATTCTTCTACTTTCATTGAGTTGTAGACTATTCTGTTTAATATTACTCGAAATGTTTCTGATTGCCCCACTTCTCCTAAAGTTTCTTGAATGCTCTGCATAACTAGGGGTAGATAAAGACGATGATGAGCCCTAGGGAAAACCTCAGAGCTTGCACCCTGCAATGCCTTGTTGTTGTTAGTAATTATAGTTCGTGGAGGACGCCCCGACATACATGTAAGCCACGCTCTCATCACCCAAAGAAATGTCTCAATGGTCTCATCAACAAGCAATCCACAACCAAGCAACACAGATTGACCGTGGTGATTCAATCCACTGAATGACAAAAGTGGGATATCATGCTTATTTGACAGGCATGTTGTGTCAACTATTACCACATCACCAAAATAACCATAGGCAGCCCTTGACCGAGAATCAATCCAAAAAACATTCCTGATATAGCCTTCATCATTCAGATCCATAATATAGAAAAAATTTGGGTCAACAAGCTGCGCCTGACGAAAATAATTGTGAAGAGCTTCTATATCACCATTTCTAAATTTTAAACGCTTCAACAACTCTTCATGATGGTTGAGTTCTCTTTCGGATGAGCTTCCATAACTCACTGCATCAACTGCTGGAGTACGGTATAGCTTAATTGTTTGAACTTCTACATCAACAGTTGGTTCCAACTTCCTTTTGGTCCCTGCTTCCATTTTCTTATGTGACCTGGAGTTTTGAGCCTTTTGATGATCAAATAAATGGTTATGTTCTAGTTTAACTTCATCCAACCTCCACCTGTTAGACTCCACTAATCTCAACCTTATCATTGCTAAACAGCCCGTCCGTGTTTCCTTTCTTCGAGTACTAGCTTCTTTCATTGTTTTAAAGCCCTCACAGTTGCAACAGAGTACTGCCCCACGCTTCTCTTTGCTGTTGCGCTTTGTCCATGAAGACTTGACCCTAATACCAAATCCAAGCTCCTTGGAATAGCAGTTGTAATAGTTATAGGCATCATCATATGATTCGAACTCCATTCCCTTAACAGGTGGAAGGTAAGACTTCACCTGGGCATGTTCAGTTTGAGCACTTGTGTCTAAAATAGCAACATCTGCATTATCATTATCGTCACCAGGAACACCAAACAATTGGCCACTGTTGCTATCACTGTCATTGCTTGAGACCTCAAGCATTTGCTTCTCATGGCCATTGCTCTCAAATTCAACGACATGCTGACTATCATTTTCAAGGTTCACATTGTTTATGCTGAGCATTTGCTCACCACTCTCCTCAAGGTCAACTCGTTCAATTCCTAGCACTTTCTGAATGACATTCTCAAGATCACTGCTCTTGACTTTAAGCATTTGGTTGTCAACATCCCCCAGGCCATTGGCCTCAATCTCGAAGTCTTCCTCCCCTTCATCATCCAGCAATTCTTCACTGTTTTCAGAATTTTCTTCCATCTACAATGAAATTCATGGCAGAAGAACAAGAATGTAAACATATGGAAAGTAAACCAAAACAGAACACTACATAACTAGGGACAATTGATCATGCATCACAAATGAGGATGTGAGCACCCCTTAGAAGCAAAAGTGAAATCGCTTTTTGCTAGTAGGTTAGCATTTGACAAACACTTCACGAAATTCACCAACTCTATTTGCATTCCACATTATATACTAGGCAAACCTGATTCCACCAAACGCATTAATTCTTTTTCAATCATAAACTCTACTAAAATCTGCACCAATCAAAGGTCACTAACCAAACATCGATCATTGAAATGATAGTCAGCACTTTAACGACTCAGAGGTTACACTTAAAAGCTCGACCCACCATTCCAAACACATTATTCAGTATATTCCGTAACAACTTAACACAACATAAATTGTCGAGATTTCGCAAATTACTGTCTTTGGAACCTCCTCCTATATATAACAATCAATATTTTGGTATAAATAATCAAGCAACCTTCCTTTAGCTGAACTAAAAACAAAAAAACAAAAAAAGTCTTTTAGGCACAATAGAAAAATCTTACCTTCATCAGGTTCGTTCAAGCACAATTTGACGTCGATTATTGCACTAATTTTTGTGTAATAACTGGATGAGGCCGATGGGCATTAGTACGCCGGAAATCTAGCTTCTGGAAGCCGGAAATTGGAAAAATTAAACAAGACAAAGAGACAGAAATAAAATTTTGCCCCAATTTTTGTTTATTAAAATTGGATTGGATGGAGCAGATGGGCTTCATATATTTATGAGCATGGGCTTTGAAGGATAATTTTTTACAGGAAAAAAAAAAAAAGTTTTAAATTCTCCAAATTTCTCTCATTTAATTATTTATTTATCATATATCTTTCATTTTATATTTTTGGTCCATTTCACAATAACTGGAAAATCTCTTTTTATTTTTTGTTGAATTAATCTATGAGTTTTGAAATTTGATCAAATTATCAAATAGACCCAATTTTGTGAAAATTACAATCAATTGGTTTATTTGATGATTTTTTTCCATAGTTTGTTTAACTATGAAAAAATAATATCAAACAATAATTCAGTCAATTTCTATGAATAATTTGATTTGAATTCCCTCATTCAATCGATATCATACTATATTAAAGGAAAATGTATCAATCTACCACCAAAAATATAATATTAGTCCATTTTAAAAATAGTACAAATATCACATACGGTTACAGGAAGTAACTGATGATTGCAAAAGTGGAAATCACATGGGAACAGTTGCACACTACTCTCTATTTGATTGTGGGCTTCAACCAAATGAAATTATGCTCACAAAATGAAATTGCTCTCACCATGCATTTAAATATTGTGGAGAATTGAAGAGCTTCCACGATTTTAATTGAAGATGTATGTATTTTAGCTAATATTTGTTTAATAAAGTTTATTTAATTATATTATTTTTGTATAAGGTTTGATATCATAGTTGACTGTTATAATTATTATAGTTTATTGTTTACTTTTGACTATTTTTGAGTAAGACTTGATATTTATGTCTATTGTTTTAATTATCATAATTTAATGTTTTCAAAATCATTGTTTTAAGTATATTTATTTTGTGTAAGGCATGATAAGTATTGCATAAATTGAATATTTTAAGGCTTGATGTATTTACTCTTAATAGTCTTACACGAAAATTACATTATTATATAGATTTACACGAAAATTACATATTAGTATAGACTTACACAAATTTACATTTTAATATAGGCTTAAACGAAAAGTACCTCATTCTATAAACATACACGAAAATTACCTAATTATATAGCCATACACAAAAATTACTTAACTATATAGCCTTATACGAAAATTACCTGATTGTATTGTCTTACACAAAAATTAACTGATTATATAGTTTTACATGAAAATTAGGTAATTATATAGGCTTACACGTAATTTACCTCATTTTATAACCTTACACGAAAATTATATTTTATATAAGCTTATACGAAAATGACATTTTTATTTAGGATTACAGGAAAATAACATAATTATATATGCTTACACGAATTTTAAAAATATATATATATATATTCCACGAATTTAACTGTAAAAAATATAGTTACATGATTTTTTGAAGATTATGACTTCAAGAAATTAAACGCTTTATGATATAGACTTACACTCTTTAATTAAGAGTCCGTTTTTAATTAATTACTAAAACCATTTGAGTTTGTTTCAATTTTTAATCAATTAATATAAATATTATCTTTAGTTCTAAATAATATCGTGACACTTTTATTTTATAGTGATATTTTACTAATATTTTTTTAATTTATATATTTGTCAATATATATTAGTTAGAAATTAATATAAAATCTTCTGGTGATATTTTATTAGTATTTTTTTTTAAAAATATTATAATATTATATGTTTTTATTTTAAATATTATTAGTTCAAAATAATATCAACGATGAATTGATTTTATCATTTTATTAACATGTTTTGTTAATCTTTTTGTAATATTTTATGTTTTTTTACTATTTTATTAGTTCAAAATAATATTGTATTAATTAATATATGCGTAAAAGAATAATTTATCTTATTAGGTTTTTAATTGTTATCCAACAATTCATTATAATTATTTTTTATGATCAAGTGACTTTTTTTTCCCTTTTTCGTGACAGTACACAAAAAGAAGAGTTTTATATTCATATTGGTTTGGTTTGAAGGCTAACGAGAATGTTTAGAATATAAAATACGGTTTTCAAGAAGCACCTTCAAAGAATCACATATGATCATTTATTATTTTTAGTTCATGGATTTGTGTGTACTGACACGAATTGTTGGGATATACGATCCACTCATTAGAGACAAATGGAAGAATGAAAAGAGTAAAAATGAAGAATAATGATGATTTGGAACAATTAGTGTCTATGATCGATGAGGTTTTTGATATTTTTTTTTTCCCTAAATTCAAACACAAGAGCCCTAAATTCGTATAAGGATGAAGCAACATTACACACTTCACATCAAATGAACATATTCATGCTTTAAATGAAAATTTAAATCGTATAAAAACTGCTTTCAACAAAAAAAAAAAAATCATGCTTTAACAAAAAAAAGAGAATCCTTATACGAAAACGTACTTGAGGTACATGGCCCCCCAAATCCATAGTATCTCGTTTGATGTTCTACAAAATTTGAATTCGTGTAAGCTCGCCCAACTGCTTCCACGACCTCTCCCTAAATTTTGAAAAGTTATTTTTATTTTATTTGTTTACACGAAAATATGAGTGAAATGGCTTTGACCGACCGCCCCCGATTCATGTGATTGGATGTATGATAATTGTGCTCCATTAATGTCTCATCAAAATAATAAAGATAAGGGAGGGGGTTATAATTGTATTTTTCTATGATTTGTGGTATTTTTGGCACTATTTTATCTTGAATGCCAGAAAGATACTAAATTGTATGGTTTGTGGTATTTTGGGCGACGGACCCTACCATATTACCATATTTTAGATTTTAAGGGGTTTATGTTTAAAAGTTGATTGTTAAAGGGGTATCTTATAATAAAACATGCAACTATCTATTGTAGAAAATAAGTAGACTAAAAAATACATATTTTGAAACACATGTGACTAAAAAGTAAAAGATGAAAAATTAATAAGACAAGCTTAAAGAATTAAAGAAAACATTGTGTCCCTAACTTTAGTTATAAGAATATCACAAAAACTCATGTGCAACCGTCTCATGTGTGACGGGATCATGTACGGTCGTGTTTCATGACACGGTCGACCGTGCACCTCAATAATATATAAGTATGTCTTTTTCAACTCTAAGTATGTGATTTTTTTTCTCGCGCATGGTCATTGACACACTAAAATTGAACCCTAGTACGACCGCAAGTGTACAATGTAACTATAGACAGTGGTGAGTAAGGTCAATCCCACAAAAACTGAATCACTATGTCAATTTAATACCCTAATTCTAATAGTTCAACTCTATCTAGACTCTCAAATTAGATTGGTTGTTTTATAAACTAGAATTGTAAAACAACTACTTAGACACTCAAAATAGCTAGTAAAAACTGTGGAGAATAAATCAGATTAAAAGATGTATCCTAAGGTTCGATTTCAGTTACGACTTCCTTATGCTAGATTATACTGACTATCTAGACCTTTAAATCAAATTCCAGTTTTTAATAGACATCTCTTATGTGGTTAACCCTCTTCTCGAACGATGCTAACATGTAAATTATGTATAAATAATTATCGTCTCCAACTAACTATCATATACACAACTCCTAAGAGATCAAAAGATCAATGCCTACATAGATATCTCACACCTCTCAGTTGATATGGAATATATATGCTATGTGTTATAAGCCTACTAAGTATTAACAATCCTCCCCTCTCGAGCGACGGACTATTAAGTTAGATGAATCAAACAATTGGCTAGATTGATAAATTCATAAATAAGCACGAACACATAGATAAAAAATAAAACGGAATCTAGATAAATCAAATAATAAAAATATGGAGTTATCATAACCTACTTTTTAGCCTAGAATACAATGAAGAAATTAGCTACTCATGTTCACAATAATCAAAACCAAATATTCAAGAGTAAACATTTAGAATCAATCACTAAAACAAAAGACTAATAAAACCCAAAATTGTATGAACCAAACTCTTCCTCTGATTTTCTCGTCTTGAAGTTTTTTGCTCTCTACTCCAAGGGTTTATGCCCCTCTCTCTCTCTCTCTCTCTCTCTCTCTCTCTCTCTCTTCTTTATTTCGCACTTAAAACCCCTATTTATAGGTTGAGATGTTTTTTTTGTGGAAACGGGCCGAATTTGGCTTAAAAATAAATAAACGCGCAGGTCCAGGATCGCCGTCCGGCCGGGCCGGATGAACTCGCCAGGTCGGGCCAAAACACGACTCAATTTGGCTCGGCATCTCACCTGGTCGGGCAAAGCATCTTGCTCGGCTAGGCAGGACTTTTAGTGGCATCTGTTTCTTCTTCGACACATGGTCCGGCCAGACCACTTTGGCTTGTCCGGCTGGGCTACTTCAACAGCCTTAGGCTTCCATAATTTTGCCATTTTCACCCCGTTTTCGCTTGTTCCTTATCCGAACTTTGTCCCAATGGACTTTTATCCTAAAATATGACATTTTAACTACAAAACAAGCAAACACGTCATTCGACTCAAGATAATAAATTTAACCACAAAATAACCGAAAACTTATGCAAATACTATCGAAATGATCATCTAAATGAGCCTAAAAGTATGCATACACGACGTGTATCAGTCGTGCCGTGTGACACGATCCGATCGTGCGTGACAATACAGTGACATGTGTGGCGCACGATCGTTCCCCCGAGTGCGATCGACCATGCACGACACGAGTATGTGATTTTCAGTTCTAAGTATACCTTTTAGGGTTATAAGTATGTGTTTTTTTTCTTTTGTGGCGCATGGTCGACCGTGCTCCGGATCCGGTAGCACATGAGACGGTTGTACAAGAGTCCAACCTCAATATCAAATATAAGCCATCAAGTGAGACATAATATTCATTAATTTGGAGTAAAACATAATACCCTGATATATTTTTCAAAATCACTTACCAAAAATATCTCAATTTAAAATACAATCCAAAAATTTATATCATGAAAAACAGAAAGGAATCTCAGTTTAAAATATAATGTAAAAATTATTGTTTTAATTAAAAAAATCAAATCCCTCATCCATTAATTTTTAAAGCAGTTGTATTTGTACTCAACAATAGACTTTAAGAATTCTTAATGTGCGGTTTGAATAGATATTTCCATTGTTTAGTCTCTTGTCATTCCTTACTGTAGTTTTTTAAATTAGAGGCGATTTTAGTGTATGAATTTACTAAATTTATTCCACTTTAAGGCAAAAACTACTGGATTAATGCATATTATAAATGGGAGATTTTCAGGAACTATATTTAAAGTTGACTTATATATTAAAAGTAATGATTCCTTATTCATCATGATATGTCTTAATATGTCACCGTTAATGTGTAAAGATATATACATTTAAATATTATGACTTGAAACTAATGATTCTGTTGGATTTATGACACATCAGTGGTGAACAGATTAATATGTGTCCACAGTGAATATAGTAATGGACCTGTGTATATTAATTTTTATATTTTAAAATAAAGTAATATGAATATCCCTCAATTGTAAAATGCATGTTAGAAATTAATTAATCAAATAGCATACTTTAATCACAAATAAACATCAGTCAACATGAATACCCAAGATCCTAAATTCTAGGATGATTATGTGGAAAAAAGGTGAAGAAACGATATCTTAAAAGTGGAAGCACACCCAAATTCATGAATTGATTTGTCTTTTAATTTTATTAAACTATCAGTTTCACCCTTCTTTTCACTGTAGAGAAAGTACAGAATGTGAGATGAGAATACTACCACAACTCTTACTTATATTAATAAGTTTCCTTTTATTTTCAATTTGGTCCCCCAACAAATTGAAAATCACCTAATAATATCTACACATAAAAAACCCAATAGATATTTTGATTACTATATAAGCTCATAGTAATAGTGGCTCACACTCAAAGTTAAAGTGGCTCACACTCAAAGTTAAAGTGGCTCACTTTAAATGGGTCTTCTTAACACAGGTATACACATTTAGTTTAACACACATTTAGTTGAACACGTGGAAGTCCAATAAGTTACATATTTCCAACAATGCATTCACAAATATGACACAAAAAGGTGGGACAAAATATATCTATGGATACCATATTGTTTGCAAAAAGAATACGTACATGTAGTGCTTCATTTCCACATGAAAAAAATTAGTAACTTCCATCAAAATTTCTAGATTTCTCAACTCCCACAAGTGTAGTTATTCCTTCTCAAAAGTACCTTGAAACAATTCTGAAAGACAAGGTATAAAGAATACTAAATAAGATATACAGGTCTCATAATGTCACATTTTCTTTGCATTGCTCTCTCGATATTTACTTATAAACATTCAGCCATTGCTTTTTATTTGGGTCAAAAAATTTGGTCCTTATACATCATACGAATTGCTCATCCGTCCCTATAACAAATCTTCATGCAAACAAAAAATAAAACGAACGCAAATTTAATGCAAATAAAAAAAGTGATGCAATATTGTTCATAAATATAAGTATAGGTGTCTTAAATGTACTTGACAGATAATCCATTAATGTTTCTTCATACTGCCAAAAATGTCATTAGAGTCCTTTTTAGATGATCTAATAGTGCCTCTGCAATATCCTAAGAATTGATATATATAAAGAGAGAGAGATTTGATCACACCTGAAGAATGCGCACCGTGCGCACTTCTTTAAAATTTCTTTTTTCTTTTAATATTTTTTAAAATTTCTTTTTTTTTTTAATATCTCATATTATTTCTTTTCTCACGCTACCACTTCACATACGAAATTTTCATCTCACACATAGATCTAATCCATCAACATATATAATTTGCATCTCACATATCAACATAGATCTTCTTCCCAATTTTCATTTCACAGATGCTACACCATGAAAATTTGGTTATTATCAAAAATCATTTGTTAAAAATTACAAAATATGAATTGGTTAACAAATATGATCAATCCTCAATAAATCCTTAAAATCAATCCTATTGTAGCCCACAATTAAATGTAAGAACGAAAATTATTTAATTAGTCAATTCTCAAGAAAAATCCTAATCAACGTTCCAAAAATCCTCAAAATGAATAATAAAAATTGAATGAAATCCTCAAAATGAATAATAAAAATTGAAATATGAATTAAGTAACAAAAAGAATAAATTCTCAACAAATCCTACAAATCATATCCTCCAACTCAATCATCAATTTTCAAGAACTCTTCAATCAATTCTCAAAATCCCCAAGTCTCTTTAATTACTTGTATTTTGGGTCTTCAAATATAATGAATACACATGTGAAATTTTTTTAAAACAAATCAGTACCATAATTTTTTTAATGTAAAAACTTTCAGAAAAGATAAGAAAATATTGGTACAATTTGTAGCACCCCGGATCAAAATGAGCATATGTTTCAGATACTTGGCTAACGCCGGTTTTAGTTTTAGATGGGTATATTTTTCGTGACATGAAACCTAAAATATGATTTTACCAAGAGATTCATATCGGAAATACGAGAAAAACATAAACAAACTAGAGGTTAATCGGAGACCCGTAGTTCAACTAACGAATGAAAGGGTAAAATTTTGATAAAAGGTAAAAATAAAAATAATATTTTAATGAAGGGTAAATTGAGATATTTTTGGTAAATAGTAACTTTTCAACGGTAAAAAGGTAAATTCCAAAATCTATAAATAGGGGCTCATAATTTTCAAAACTTATACGTTTTCAAAGCCGACGACCCGAGCGACGCTCGCGACGCGAACACGTAAGTTTTCTTTCTTTTCTTTTCCTTTACGTTTTTAATTTCCGCCGTCGCCGGAGCGCCGCCGCCAGCAGTGGTGCTGGTGGTGGTGTGCCGGGCGTCGGGTGCGCGCCGGGTTGTGCGTCGGGTCGGGCGTCGGGTGCGTGCCGGGTGCGCGCCGGGTGCCGGGTGCGCGCCGAGTGCCGGGTGTGCGTCGGGTGCGTGCCGGGTGCCGGGTGTGCGTCGGGTGCGTGTCGGGTACCGGGTGTGCGCCGGGTGCCGGGTGCCAGGTGTGTGCCGGGGGTCCAGCGTGCGTGGGCGACGGGGACCGGGTGGTTGAGGAAACTCGGCAGCTGCCGGGTGATGCGCGAGCCGTCGGGTTCGCTTTCACGCGACGTCGGGTGCTCGCGAGCCCCAGAGCACGTAATGCCGTATTTTCGACCCGTCGTATCGTTAACGAACGTTTTTCCGCCGGAACCCTTTACAGCTTTAATTATACGTTATTAAGGATCTAAGAAACGATATAACTTATGTAGGCTACTTGTTGGACTAAGCTGTGAGGTGTTGGGTTATCAGACTTTCGGTTCTAGCTACTCACGTGGTAACCACCGAATAAGGTGGGGGTAATTTCTATCTCTTTATCTGTTTACAGTTTTCCCTACTTACTGCATGATTGGCGGAATACTAAATGATGTGATTATATGTTATGATCACATGTACATGTCATACTGTGAAAGGACGTGGGTCCACATTCATTCCTATGTAAGGTCAGGTGATGCCTGTACCTGAGATTCTGTAGGGTCGGGCGATGTTCGTACCTAAGATATGTAGGGTCGGGTGATTCCCGTACCTGAGCTGAGTAGGGTCGGGTGACTCCCGTACCTGAGATATGTAGGGTCGGGTGATTCCCGTACCTGAGCTGAGTAGGGTCGGGTGACTCCCGTACCTGAGATATGTAGGATCGGGTGATTCTCGTACCTGAGCTGAATAGGGTCGGGTGATTCCCGTACCTGAGATATGTAGGGTCGGGTGATTCCCGTACCTGAGCTGAGTAGGGTCGGGTGATTCCCGTACCTGAGATTCGTAGGGGTAAGTCGGGGAATACCCGCACCTGAGGTTGGGTTATGAATTACGTGCTGTGCATTTTACGTGTTGTGACTAGGTGCCAATTTGGTATATTCTGTTTCATTTATCCATCAAATGATATAAGAGGTGGATTTCATCCCCACGAGTGTATTCCACGCACTCACCCCCTATTCTGTAACTCACGTTACAGGTGATGGCGAGCAGTGTGATCCTTAGAGAGAGGGATGATGGTGCTCTATCTAGGCTGTTGTATTTTAAGTTTGTTGGTTCATAACAATTAAATAATGATTCTGTAAAACTCGTTTTGTAAAGTACAATCTTGTGTTGATTTTGGGATGATGGATCCTGATGTTTCTTCCGCTGGTATGTTAAATGTTTTATTTCGGCTTAACGTCGGGGATTTATATTTTGTAAAATCGTCTCCTTTCTATTTTCAAATGTTTCTATTTTATTTCATGCACGTCTTTTTCCCCTTCTTTCTTCACGCCCAAAGAGAAAACTCTGATAATTTGTATGAAAGATTTTGTGGCGTGACAGATGGTATCAGAGCCTAGTTCTACCCTTTGTAGGACTTTACTCAAACTGGTTTTATAAAAAGAAAATGTTTAAAAACGTGAAAATGTTTTCGAAAAGATATAAGTAGGCACCATTCTCTCTATAGGAGCCTCTCCCTGACTGTAAAACATGCGGAAAAAGTGTTTATTTGTTATGTGATACCTTGTAAACATGGTATAAACGGTTAAGGTTTGAAGAGGTGTTGATCTGTTTTGTGCTTCTTGTTTGCATGAGATAAACTGTATAAGTTTGATAGGGTGTTACAGATATTGTTCCACGATAAAAAGATCTTTTAAAAACCTCTTGATGTCACTACACTCGACATACTGCACTGAGTCACCGCCACAAAGCCGCTGACTGCAGCAGCGTGAGCTAGTGTGCGAGTATGACCGTTCGCAGCGGTTGATGTCTTGTGACAGATAGTTGAATCTACCATGGGCCCTCGATGATAACAAGGTGTACCAATGAGTGGGTTTTCCCAGTTCGTGGTTACAATATGTAGCACCGCTGTCAATACTCGAGGTCTATGAGGACCATGTGGGGAAGTTGATGATATGTTCCGTGATGTATTCTTGCGAATAGTGTATACAGGCTGGATATACGCTATCCTACATAATGAGATCATGGAGTGTTTATAAACGAATGACAGAGAATCTATTGAGATTATAAATGATCTATGGAATAAAGTTGTCGGTGCCATGTTACCTGTTGTTTGGTTATCTGTTGTTATTGTCTGTTGATATATACATTGTTGAGTAGCGTGGGGTAGATTATACTGGATAGTTTTCGTATGTCGTCTTTAGAACGATATGACACGAGGTCGATCGCGTAAAGACCAACGGTCAATGGAGAATCCAGTTGAACACGACGTGGACGGCGCGAGAAGAGACTCGGTGCCAAAGTCCATTAAGAGGGACTTGACTCGACATTTAGAGGTCACCCACGCTGTGCTGCCGTCATCATCGATGGAATCCGCGTTTTCTTCTCCCCTCGCGTTTCGTGTTTAATTTCTTCACCTATAGTATTGTTGTGACACCGGAATTACCGAGGCATGTTGACGGTAGGATAGTCGCTCGAACACTAGAAGTTAGTATCCCCTCGGGGAAGACGGTATGGACAAAACACCTTTATCGTCATCTTAAGATTGCCTTCGAGGATAGGATGCTTCAAGCAGATCTCCACGCTCTGGAGATGAAAGATTTCGATGTGATTCTGGGAATGGATTGGTTAGAATCCAACCACGCGGTAATCAAGTACTGTGAAAAGGAGATAGTCTTCCAAGCACCGGGATAGCCGGAGTTTACCTTCCACGGGACACGAGTTAAAGTCGACTCAAGGATTGTCTCGGCCATGAAAGCAACCCAGTTGTTGATTAAAGGAGAATGCGAAGCATGGTTGGTTAATATGGTAAACTCCGAGAAGAAGCCAATTGCTATCGAAGAGGTACCGGTGACAAAAGAATTCACAGATATATTTCCAGAGGACTTACCAAGTCCTCCACCGGATCGACAAGTAACCTTCGAGATAGATCTCATCCCTGGATCAGCGCCAGTGTCAAAGGCTCCTTATCGGATGGCGCCGAAAGAATTGCAGGAATTGAAGGTTCAGCTTCAGGAGCTGTTGGATAAGGGCTTCATCAGACCGAGTGTGTCACCTTGGGGAGCACCGGTACTGTTCGTAAAGAAGAAGGATGGTAGCTTCCGGATGTGTATTGACTACCGAGAGTTGAACAAGAAAACAATAAAGAACAAGTATCCACTGCCTCGGATTGAAGATCTCTTCGATCAATTAAGAGGTGCTGGTGTGTTCTCAAAGATTGACTTAAGATCGGGATACCACCAGACGAAAGTCAAAGACGCTGATATATCCAAGACAACATTCAGAACGAGATATGGTCACTACGAGTTTGTAGTAATGCCATTCGGGTTGAGTAATGCTCCGGCTGTCTTCATGGAACTAATGAATCGCATCTTCCATCCTTATCTTGACCTTTTTGTTATAGTGTTCATTGATGATATTCTCATCTACTCGTGCGACAGAGTGCACTATGAACACCATCTCAGAATCACACTAGAAGTACTGAGAAAGGAAAGACTTTATGCTAAATTTAAGAAGTGCGAATTCTGGATGGACAAAGTTGGCTTTCTGGGCCACATCGTTTCTGCGCAAGGGGTCGAGGTAGATCTTGAAAAAGTGGCAACTGTCAGCAATTGGGAGACTCCAACGAATGTGAAGGAAGTTCGGAGTTTCATCGGCCTAGCTGGATATTATCGGAGATTCATAGAAGGGTTCTCGAGAATCGCCACTCCAATGACACGCTTGACGAGAAAAGATGTGAAGTTTCAGTGGAATGAGCGGTGCGAGCGTAGTTTCCAGGAACTAAAGAAAAGGCTGACAGAAGCACCAGTCTTAGTAGTTCCCGATGTGTCCAAGGAGTTCGTAATCTATAGTGACGCATCCAAAGGAGGTTTGGGGTGTGTACTGATGCAGGAAGGAAAAGTGGTGGCATATGCATCACACCAGCTGAAGACTTTTCTTTGGCTACGGATGGAGCTCTAATCTTCAGAGGAAGGCTGTGTGTGCCTAAGAACGAGGAATTAAAAGAGGAAACACTCAAAGAAGCGCATTGCACACCTATGGCTGCACACCCAGGAGGTACAAAGATGTACCGAGACTTGAGGGTGAATTTCTGGTGGAGGAACATGAAGCGAGGCATAGGATTGTTCGTCAAGAAGTGTCTCATCTACCAACAAGTGAAAGCAGAACATCAACGATCGGCTGGGATGCTAACTCCATTAGAGATACCGGAATGGAAATGGGAACATATAACCATGGACTTTGTGGTTGGTCTGCCGATAACCCGACGGGGAAACCACGCCGTGTGGGTGATCGTGGACAGATTAACGAAATCCACCCATTTTTTTGCCGATCAAGATGACTTTTGGACTGGACAGAATGGCACGGATATACCTGGAAGAGATAGTTCGACTACACGGTGTACCAGTTTCTATCACATCTGATAGGGATCCACGGTTCACTTCCCGATTCTGGCAGAGTCTACAGAAGGAATTAGGGACCAAACTGTCTTTCAGTACAGCTTTTCACCCACAAACCGACGGACAATCAGAAAGAACCATACAGATCTTAGAGGATATGTTGCGGGCCTGTGTTCTAGATTTTCCCGGAAACTGGGAAGATCATCTGTGCTTAGTAGAGTTCACCTACAACAATAGCTATCAATCAACCCTTGGTATGGCACCTTATGAGGCCCTCTACGGAAGGAAATGTCGATCACCAATATGCTGGGACGAAGTTGGTGAAAAGAAAATTCTAGGACCCGAATTGGTGGAGCAAATGGTAGAAGTAATAAAGAAGATTCGGGACCGGATACGAGTGGCCCAAGATCGACAAAAATCGTATGCAGATAAGAGACGAAGAGAGCTGAGGTTTGAAGTTGGGGACAAAGTTTTCCTCAAAGTGTCTCCCACTAAAGGAGTTCACCGTTTTGGAAAGAAGGGAAAACTGAAACCAAGGTACGTGGGACCATTCGAAATCTTGGATCAAGTTGGGGAGGTCGCGTACCGACTAGCCTACCACCGGACTTTGCTGGGGTGCACAATGTCTTCCATGTGTCTATGCTACGGAAATATATTTTTGATCCAAATCATATAATCGATCGAGAAGGCATCGAACTGGAGAAGGATCTGACATATGAGGAAGTCCCGATAGCCATCTTGGACAGAAAGAAACGACAACTTAGGAACCGAGAGATGGCTATAGTGAAGGTCCAGTGGAGCCGTCATGGAAGGGAAGAGGCAACCTGGGAGTTGGAGGACGAGATTTTGAGAAAGTACCCCGACATACCGATCCTAGGTATACGTTTGTTTATCTTTCTAAATATGTGCTCAATTTCGAGGACGAAATTATTTTAAGGGGTAAGGGATGTAGCACCCCGGATCAAAATGAGCATATGTTTCAGATACTTAGCTAACGCCGGTTTTAGTTTTAGATGGGTATATTTTTCGTGACATGGAACCTAAAATATGATTTTACTAAGAGATTCGTATCGGAAATATGAGAAAAACAGAAACAAACTAGAGGTTAATCGGAGACCCGTAGTTCAACTAACGAATGAAAGGGTAAAATTTTGATAAAAGGTAAAAATAAAAATAATATTTTAATGAAGGGTAAATTGAGATATTTTTGGTAAATAGTAACTTTTCAACGGTAAAAGGGTAAATTCCAAAATCTATAAATAGGGGCTCATAATTTTCAAAACTTACACGTTTTCAAAGCCGACGACCCGAGCGACGCTCGCGACGCGAACACGTAAGTTTTCTTTCTTTTCTTTTCCTTTACGTTTTTAATTTCCGCCATCGCCGGAGCGCCGCCGGCCAGCAGTGGTGCTGGTGGTGGTGTGCCGGGCGTCGGGTGCGCGCTGGGTTGTACGTCTGGTCGTGCGTCGGGTGTGCGCCGGGTTGTGCGTCGGGTCGGGCGTCGGGTGGGTGCTGGGTGTGCGTCGGGTTTGTGCCGGGTGCCGGGTGCGCGCGGGTGCGAGCGCCGGGGGTCCAGCGTGCGCGGGCGACGGGGACTGGGTGGTTGAGGAAACTCGGCAGCTGCCGGGTGATGCGTGAGCCGTCGGGTTCGCTTTCGCCCGACGTCGGGTGCTCGCGAGCCCCGTAGCACGTAATGCCGTATTTTCGACCCGTCGTATCATTAATGAACGTTTTTCCGCCGGAACCCTTTACAGCTTTAATTATATGTTATTAAGGATCTAAGAAACGATATAACTTATGTAGGCTACTTGTTGGACTAAGCTGTGAGGTGTTGGGTTATCAGACTTTCGGTTCTAGCTACTCACGTGGTAACCACCGAACAAGGTGGGGGTAATTTCTATCTCTTTATCTGTTTACAGTTTTCCCTACTTACTGCATGATTGGCGGAATACTAAATGCTGTGATTATATGCTATGATTACATGTACATGTCATACTGTGAAAGGACGTGGGTCCACATTCATTCCTATGTAAGGTCAGGTGATGCCTGTACCTGAGATTCCGTAGGGTCGGACGATGTTCGTACCTGAGATATGTAGGGTCGGGTGATTCCCATACCTGAGCTGAGTAGGGTCGGGTGATTCCCGTACCTGAGATATGTAGGGTCGGGTGATTCCCGTACCTGAGATTCGTAGGGGTAAGTCGGGGAATACCCGCACCTGAGGTTGGGTTATGAATTACGTGCTGTGCATTTTACATGTTGTGACTAGGTGCCAATTTAGTATATTCTGTTTCATTTATCCATCAAATGATATAAGAGGTGGATTTCATCCCCACGAGTGTATTCCACGCACTCACCCCCTATTCTGTAACTCACGTTACAGGTGATGGCGAGCAGGGTGATCCTTAGAGAGAGGGATGATGGTGCTCTATCTAGGCTGTTGTATTTTAAGTTTGTTGGTTCATAACAATTAAATAATGATTCTGTAAAACTCGTTTTGTAAAGTACAATCTTGTGTTGATTTTGGGATGATGGATCCTGATGTTTCTTCCGTTGGTATGTTAAATGTTTTATTTCGGCTTAACGTCGGGGATTTATATTTTGTAAAATCGTCTCCTTTCTATTTTCAAATGTTTCTATTTTATTTCATGCACGTCTTTTTCCCCTTCTTTCTTCACGCCCAAAGAGAAAACTCTGATAATTTGTATGAAAGATTTTGGGGCGTGACACAATTTCTCCTATCATGTCCATTAATGTCACAACCACGACAAACTCTTACTTTTGAAATTCTTTTTTCCTTTGATGATTTGTACAAGAAAGTATGTGAAGATATTGATGAGGGGTTATGTCTATGTGTGAGATGAGAATTCCATATGTGAAGTGGTAGGGTGAAAAAAAAATTATGTGTATAATAATATAAAATATTAAAAATTACATTGATTATAATTTAGAAAATTATATGTATAATTATATAAAATATTAAAAATTTCATTGATTATGATTTTGAATTTCTTGAGGATTGATTACTTGAATATTATTCATTGTTTCCTTTAATTGATTAATTGGATATTTTTATTGTTTTCTTTGGGATGGGAATTGAGGAGTGGTAAGGTGAGAAAAAATTATGTGTATAATAATATAAAATATTAAAAATTACAATGATTATGATTTAGAAATTTTTTTGTATAATAATATAAAGGGCCCGGCTATCCGCACCCCACAAATTTCTAAACACACCCCTTTTTTTTATTTAAAAAATTCAAAAAATAACAAAATTACAATTTTACCCTTATGCAAAGAAATGTGTTCGAACACCAGTCGAACACAAAGAGGTATGTTCGAACACTAGTCGAACACACCTCTTTGTGTTCGACAAACCAGGATCGAACGGGTCCCAGATTTGTTGTTTTTTTCGTTCTTTTTACACGATTTCACACAATTATTATATAGTTTGTTAACTCATAGATTGGTTTTTCATACGTTATCCCCTTGTAATTTTAAGGTTTGAGTAAAGAAAAAAAGAAAAAAAAAGGGAGAAGCAAGCAGACGGGTTTGGGGAACATAAGGGAGAAAATTTTTCAGTTTTTTTTATTCATAAGGGGTAAAATTGGAATTTTGTTATTTTTTTAATTTTTTAAATCATTTTTTTAAAATTGGGGTGTGTTTAGTAGATTTGGGGGTGCGGATAGCCGCACCCTAATATAAAATATTAAAAAGTACATTGATTATGAGAATTGGGAAGAAGATCTATGTTGATATGTGGGGTGCAAATTGTATATGTTTATGATAGGTTAGGTCTATGTGTGAGGTGCAAATTTTGTATGTGAAGTGGTAGCGTCAGAAAACAAATAATATGAGATGTTAAAAATTAAAAAAAAAATCTTAAAGAATATCAATTCTCTCTCTCTCTCTATATATATATAGTTTGGAACCATGTTAAACTCTTAGATGTTAATTTTCAAAGTATTAGGTAGAAGAAAGTTGAATCGAGGAGGTCCTATTCACAAGCCCACTATTCCAAGTGTAGATTATTTAACAAGTTTATATAACAAAGATATATTTATACTGTTTTAAATGTGTTGAACTTTCAATGTGGGATAAAATTAACTCTCACATTCACACATATATTAATTATTTATTTATCTAACTTCAACAATTATTTTCTTACTCGAAAAATTCAACATACCTCAATTATTTCACAAAAATTCGATTTTGAAAAATTCAACATACCTTGATTATTTACTCCAAACGCGGATTAATATTTTGGTATTTAAATCTCAAAGAATTAATTTTATAACCACCAACACTTTTCCCAAAACTAGAAATAACTCTTTCGAGTACTACACTCATTCTCCAATTTCTAACAATAACTCTTTGGAGTACTACACTCATTCTTCTAAATCTAAATATTCATAAGGCTCGATAACAAATTTTCAGAGGACATAGTATTTTTGTAAAATTATAGGAGTAACACAAGTTAAAAGGAAAATCAATTTTAACAACATTATACTTAAATATGTAATACGTGTTGCATCTTAGCAAACACACGTGAACGTGTAAAGTAGCACCAAATTAATATTATTCGGAATTGATTTAAAAATATATTGTACAGAATGCCATACCAAAATGCATCAGATTATTCAATAGAAAAATTCAAAACCTAATTAGGATCTTGGAGGTCACTGTGATTCGTGTCAATATTCATAAGATTGCATCCTTTTATCGGATAACTTTGAAACAAAAAAAGAAAAAAAAACAAAAAAACAAAATGTTAAGGATCCACTTAAAATACATATATCAATAACATACAGAAATCACATTCATATAATCACCAAAAAGAATTTGATGTTTTCATGTGGTCGATTCAAATTCACTAATTCTTATATCTTACAATATTATCATATTTTAAGTTTTAATAGAATCATATGTTAAAAATTTGATCGTTAAAAAAGTCGTCTTATAATAAAAGTTTAAAAATGACGTTTAATTGTTGTAGTGGTAAGTAGACAAAAAAAATCTTTTGAAACATAGATGAATACAAAGCAAACGATGGAAGATAAGAGTTGAGAAATCCAATAAAACAAACATTAGAATAAAGAGTAGTGTTCTTGTGACCAGGTGTATAAATCTAAATCTGTGTAATTTGGCGTGCATGGGTTGGGTTGGGTCCGGTTCGGATCCGTGTCCAATTTATTTATTTTTTTAAATTTATGCGGTAACCTTTATGTATACGAGTATAACCTTTATATTATATTAGTATAACTTTTTAAGTGAATAACTTAAACTTTTTTCAGTGTAAAAATTCATGTAGTATAGCTGAACTTTTATGTTATAATAATTTAACATTTATGTTATATTATCATAACATTTATGTACAAATATCGTAACATTTATGTACTTAAGGAATAATATAAAAGTTATATTATTATAACATAAATGTTGAATTGTTATAACATAAGAAATATTTTATTATAACATAAATGTTTAAAAGGTGTTATACGTCTGTAATACACTGTAAAATGTTAAACTAACAGAAACATAAAGGTTAGGTGAATATAACTAAAGGTTAGGCGCGTGAGACTCTGGTTTGAGCACAGACATAGTGTGGGCGCGTGAAAAGTACCGTCGGGTTGGGGCGATCCAATAGCACGATTTCCGATCTGTGTACATAGTTCAAAGCATCCACATTTATATTTTTAGAGGTGTTAATAACAAAAATATATTTTAGTTAATTAATGTATGAGTGTTTTTATGTATGTTATTAAAGTGTTTTTGTGCGTTCTTTATGAATAACACCAAAAACACCTCAAGTGTGTGTGAGAGAGTAGGAGAGAGGAGAGAGGAGAGAGAAGAGAGAAATTCTTTTTTTTATGTTAATTGATGTAAGTGTGTTTTTTAAAAGGAGTTGGTCCCTTGTGAGACCGTCTTACGTGCAATGAGATTCAAGTATGTCTTTTACACATATAAATATGTATTTTATAAGTATGTTTTTTTACAATATACATATAGTTTATTCAAGTATGTCTTTTACAATGAGATTCAAATATGTCTTTTACAGATATAAATATGGGTATGTTTTTTACAGTATAAGTATGAGTTTATTCAAGTATGTCTTTTACAATGAGATTCAAGTATGTCTTTTTACAGATATAAGTATGAGTATGTTTTTTACAGTATAAGTATGAGTTTATTCAAGTATGTCGTTTACAGTTATAAGTACGTTTTTTTCTGGTTTTATTCAAGTATGTCTTTTACAATTATAAATGTTTTTTTTTTCAATTATATGATTTTATTCAAATGTGTCTTTTACAATTATAAGTGTGTTTTTTTCTATTATAAGTGCAACCGTCTCACATAAGGCCTTATACGAGACGGTCTCACGTAAATTTTTTCGTCTAAAAAGTAGATATTTTTAGATTGATGTGACATTTGGATGCTCAACAATTGTGTTATTTTTAAAAGCAATTGTACCCACCAACCCGACTTCAATATTCATCCTTTAATTAGTTAATAATAATATTTGACATTCGTTAATTTCAAATATAAACTTATCATTTGATAAATTATTGAACTTAAATAATAAATAATATAGCCATGAAAAAGTTAACGTAGCAATTTTCACTTATTTCATTTGCAATTATCATTATTTGTTACACCACAAAAACTTATATACACCATTTGCATGGATCTAGGGTCCATACACCACTTCTGACTCGGCCCGTCACGCGCTCAGACGCGCCCGCACGCGCCTGCACGCGCCTCTAGGTCGCGGATGAAATCCGCCCAAATATGAGTCTAACCTTTATGTTATGTTAAACATACATTTTAGTAGTGTTAGACATACCTTTTACTTATGTTAGACATACCTTTTATGTTATGTTAACTATATTTTTTAGTTGTGTTAGACATACCTTTTAGTTATGTTAGTCATACCTTTAGTGTTATGTTAAGCATATTTTTAGTAGTGTTAGATATACCTTTTACTTATGTTAGACATACCTTTTATGTTATGTTAACTATACTTTTTAGTTGTGTTAGACATACCTTTTAGTTATGTTAGTCATACCTTTAGTGTTATGTTAAGCATACCTTTTAGTAGTTTTAGACATACCTTTTACTTATGTTAGACATACCTTTTGTAATTTAATTGAATGGTGTCATCTGGAAAAAAAATAGGGAGACCTTTAGGTTTAGTTAAGTATACATTCACGTGTTCATAAGATGACCATCATGTATTCTTAAGCATACCAGAATAAACAGAACTAAAATAAGTCAACTATATACATACAAGGCATTCAATTTCTTTAAATACGGAGACCTTCACATATAGTTAACTATACATTTACGTTTTCATAAGATGACCATCATATTTCATTAATGTTTTCAAATTGAAAAGTTTGAAATTTAGCAGATGAATTACTAATTTACCAGATGCAATTTCATCTGCAATTTCCATGAAGATTGATTGATATGAAGTATTGTTAATTGCGACCTGAGGGAAGAAATTTGATAGAAGAAACTCGATGGAATACGCGACCTGAGGGAAGAAATCGCGCAGCTGAGGGAAAAAGGAAGAAATTGGGCCGGATTGTTAATACCTGAGGGAAGAAATTGGGTCAGACCTGTATTGGGTTGGGTCATAACTGTATTGGGCCAGGTCGGATAGTGGTGCACGGATCTTAAGATCCGTGCAAATGGTGTACACCAGCCCCACTCTTGTTACACAAGCAATAGCCTGTTATTGCCTCGATAACACTTGGGCCATGTTTGGTTTACAATCATTTATTGACTTTTTTTTATCGATGTCATCATCCATTGTTTGGTATACGGGATTAGGATGACAGTAGAATCAAGCTTACCAATCGCGTCCATCCAAACGAGCCTTTAGGGATATACTATTACAGAAGCAAAAAAGCGAGACTCCACAAAGCGATACATTACTAGATCACAAGGAATGTTTATTCTCCAGCCAGTACGTGCTCTGTTGGGCAACTAAAGGATCTATCACTTTTCTCCATCCACTATAGTTCAAAGCTGATCCTGCATCTGGCAACGGAAACCCATTGACGAAGAAGAAAGGCGTCCCATAAACTCCACGCAAGCAACCATACTGCAAATTAACAGAAGAAATTTGCATGATCAACCCAATCTGAATCCATTGGGTCTCTGTGATATCATCTCTTGTTTGATCCCAATGTAGAAGAGTATTAGTGTATTTACACACTATATCAAACTATGAGAAGCAATTAATATGAAGTAGTGATGCTTAATTCATCTTACCTTGAAAGAAATTCTAGTTGAATGATCCGTTTTGGTGTCATTGAAACCAGATTTGACTGCAGAGTGATACGAGGTCCCAAGTGCCTTTGCCGTGAAGTCCACTATTTCGTCTACAACACTTGCTTTCGACTTGTTTATTGTTGCTTTCCCATAAAATAGTTCCTGTTCAACACTACCAATTTCAGCATTTTTCAATCTACAAGAAATTAATGTTGAAGTAACAAAGTAGAACAAACCTACAAATTCAGTGTCCTTTTTCCATGCTACTAACTTAAGGTCGTTGTTTAAAAACTTTGTGACTCATAGGATCAATAAGACAGTAGCTATTAGCCGAGGAAAGGGTTTGCTCTCTAAAAGCCACATCAAACAATATTCTTGAGTTGACAACTTTTTAGGTAACATCTGGGCTGGGCAATTAAATACCAAGTACAACTACTTATGGCCTAATATGTTGAAGTAAGATGACACAAAAATTTCATAAATCAAAAGCATCAATACATTGAATTACATTAATAATGAGCTTGACACGAAAGCCATTTTGCTTGCAAACTTGAGAGACTAATTGGAAAACACATGGAAAAAAAAAATCCATACTGTTGGGCTTCATATTCAGAGAAAAACAATATACCTGATGGTGAAAAAACGCCTCCAAAACATGGTAAGTGGCAGAAGGGTTCAACTTATTAGTTATATGCAGCGCCCGAGAAGTGGCAAATGCATTGTCGTGGTATCTGCAATCGAAGAAACTAAGTTAAAAACCAGTCGGACACTTAATGCAAATGCCGGAACAGCATCATCTTTGAAGCTACTGCAAATGAATTAATTATTCAACAACCATTATCACCAAATAATCCATTCAAAAGCAAATGAGAACCAAGTTAGGGGAAAAACTACAAATTTCTCCTCACTAAACCTGAATCAAGGCAAGTTTTGCAGATTTACCCGCAACAATAATCACTGCTTTACTCAGATAGAAATATTTACATAGTGTGATAATACTAATAAATATCTATTTCTCTGAAAATTCAACAAGTGATGTTAATACTTCTCCTTCCTTATCCATACAAAAGACAACAAAAACACTACCAAAAAAATCCTAGATTTTAACAGAATCGATCAATGCAATTTCCCCCAAAACAAAATAATATTCCGTGGTCAAAATACAACTAAATTAAGAGAAATTAGATACGAAATAGAGTGATAAAGAGAGCGTTACGGCAAAGGGAAGGTGTGTAGAAGTAGCTTAACACGAGAAGCATAGTAGTGAAGGGCGTCCTTGAGTGGCGGCCATGAATCGCGGCTATCGGGGCAAACAGGGTCAAAAAACGCCTCAATCAAAACGCTCTCCTCCGCCGCCTTGCCGCCGTACCAGAACCCATCCTGCACCGCCGGTATTACAGACTGCGCAGATATGCGTGCAAACAAACACAACAAAATAAAAGAAGCAATTATTCTCGATTCATCCATTTCGGTGATCCTTCAGAATTTCATTTCCCTTTATGATTTCGATTATCCAAATAGATAGATATTAAAACTTGTAGTGAAGAGTAGTGGAGTATGACGTATAAGAAAAGACGAAAATCATGTATTTTACCAACTCTGCGGCATGGTGCACGGTACACCCAAGCTCGGATATTTGTTTATTTTAATAACAACTATGATAAGTCTCGTGTGTGTGATGTACAAACATATAAATTTTACAATTTATATATTTAGAGAAGAAAATGTAGAATATGAAAAATAATAAATTTTTTGTAAGAACTCTGGTCTAATTTATTACTGGTGTGATGTACGACCATTAAATTGAAATATTTCAATTTGATATGAATACTTTAATTTATGAAAAAAAAAGTCAAGTTTTTGATCATATTTCAATCTCATTTTGTATCTGTATGGACAAATATATCTCAAGTGAAAATAAATTTTTGATGTAAAAATGTTAATTATGAAAAACAATATACCACTTCAAAATTATTTCAATTTAATCTACTACTCATATAAATTATGAATTTTAAATATTTCTTATTTTTATCATACATTATCTGACTACTTTATTACTAATTGTTTTAGTCACAATTAGTTTGGAAAAAACTTATGCAAATATATGCTAATAGCTTATTCATTATAATGACTGTAAAATGATGATATTATTAAATATTATAATCAATTCTCAATAATATTTCAATCTCATTTGGTACTTGTGTGATGTAGTAAATAAGTTTCAAGTGTTAGTAATTTTTTAATATAAAAATGGTGATAATAAAAAACAATATAGTTCTTTTAAGATATTTCTATTTAATCCACTACTCATATAATTTACCAATTTTGAATATTTCTTATTTTCATCATAAGTTGTTTGCTACTTTACTATTTTTTTTTTTTTGTCACAATTGACTTGGAAAAAAAAAACTTATGCAAATATATGTTCAATAACTTATTCATAATGAGTGTAAAAATAAAGATATTATTGTATATAATTATTTTTTTTCCAAATGCTCTAAAATTAAAATTTATCTCTTAGAAAAATCATATTTGAGGATAAACATTTCAAAATCTAATAAATCTAAAGCCATGAAACTATATAACAACAAAAAGTAAAATATTTTATCATTGTTCATATAATTAGAAACTTCATGCTACCATTATAATGAAATTTCAGATTTACAATTGTCTTTTAATTATGAATGAAACATTATTTATTCTTACATTAAAAGGGATATATTTTTTGCTAATTTTTTCGTGGATATGTATAATGATTTAAATTTAGGTACAAATTGGTATTCACAATTTTTATGAACGTTTAGCATGATATTAGTACATTATTTACACAAATCATGATAAATTTATAACATATCAAATATGGTCATGTTTTTTTTCTCTCTCAGTTTTCATGTATATACAAAATAATTTTCATACCACAAAATGATTTATAGATATATATATATATATATATATATATATATAAATTGTGCAAAATTGAATATTTATAATTTATAAATTATAAAATAATAAATATTTGTATTTCTAGTTTAGAAAGTGGCAATAAGATTAGTTGATTTTATATAGATGACAATGAAATTTTATAATTAAAAATTCAAAGTATTTTAAAGATATATGAAAAAAAATATCATAAACATATTATCACTCTTATAAATAGCAATGACTTTCTATTCTTCAAGATTAATATTAAAGATTTATGTATATAATCCAACAAATGGACATAAAAAGTGAGTTTTATTATTTTTTTATAACTATAAATGATATAGTTTTATATGATTTTTTTATAAATGATATTTTCATATACTTAATTTGTAGATTTTAATAGAAAATATATAAGTTCATAAGTTTTATACTTCCTATTTATAATATATATATATATATATATTAAAAATCTTTATACAATAAATAATCTTTATTATTTTTAAAAAAGAATTAGTATAGCATAGATAAGGTAAATGCTTCAAAATTATCATCATTTTTATTATTATATTATTTTTATAAGATTATACAATAATTTTCTACTTAATATAATTAAATTATGTAAACATATTGTGTCATATTATTAGTATTGTTACATGGAAGATATATTAAACTGGATGTATTAAACTGGAATATTATAAATGACATATTTGTCAAATAAAAATTATGTGATTTTTATTATAGTCTTTTAACATATTTGGAATACAATTATAGAAGTAGATAATTTATATTATGTTATTTATGCTAAGTAACTTGATTATTATATATTTATTGAGGTGATATAAATATATATATATATATATATATATATATAGGGTTAATTGCGTGAAATCCTCTTGTGGTTTGGAAAATCCGCGTGAAACCCCCCTGTGCTTTCAAAAATGCGCGAAACTCCCTTATGGTTTTTTAAATGTAGCACGAAATCCCCAACTTCGTTAAGGTTAACGAAAGTGCTATGCACGCGCTCTTCATGCGTTTTTTTGTGTTATTTTTGACTTTTTTGCTATAAAATGATATATTTACCTTTTTTTGACTATATTAAAAGATTAATTCTCGTGTGGGGTTTTTTGCAATTGCAAACACTTTCTTCAATCTGATTTTTTACATTAACAACTATTTATTATTTGTTTTTTTTTCAATTAGGTTTTTTATAATGTTAATTTTATATATAGTTATTTATTTTATTGTTTTTAATACTAAAAGTTGGTATGTATGTTTCTTTTTACTTTTTTTTTTATTTTAATTATTGTTTTTTTCAATATTGATTTTTATTTAGTTATTTATATTATTGGTATTAATGATTTTTCTTTATTTTCTCTTATTTTTTTCAATTAATTTTATTGTTTTGCAATAATTGATACATATATTTCTTTCTTTACTTTTTTTTGCAGTTCATTTTTTCAAAATGCTAAATTTTTTATTGTTATTAACTCAACTATTTATGAAAATTATATTAAATAAATAAGACTCGATATTAAGGAAAATATAAATTAAATAAATAAAAGACTCATTATTTAATAATTGTTAGGTATAACAAACAAAATTAACCATACCAAAAAACAATTAACATACCAAAAAATTAACCATACCAAAAAATAATTAACATACCAATTTATCATAAACAAAATAATAATAATAATAATAATAATTATTATTATTATTATATTATTATTATTATTATTATTATTATTATTATTATGCAAGAAAACATGGACCATACCAATTTTGTAACTACAAACATAAGATAAAAAAGATTATATCGAAAAACTTGGAACATACCTTGTACTAGTTTCAAGTTCTCATTCTAAAACAAAATGTACTTCAACAGCAAAATTTCTCATTGTTCACGCCATTACTCATCTATATTTCTCCAACAAAATCAATGGAATTTTAATTTTTTTTGTATGAACATCGAATATTTTTGTGAAGCAAGATAGTAAACTAATTATATTTTGAGTCTCATTAATTATACTTTAGGGTTAATTTGATGTGAAAATAATATATTATCAAATATTTCCACATCCTCCTCATCAATAGTCGACATTAATACCAATAAAATAAAAAATGAATATTATAACAAATGAACTGAAAAAACCAAAAGCAAATAAAGAAACATACGTAGCAACTGTCTTTAATAACAATAAAATAAATAACTAAAAAAATTAACGTTGAAAAAAAATGAATGGAAGAAAACAAAAGTAAAAAAAAATACATACCAACTATTAGCATTAATAAAAATAAAATAAATAACTAAATAAAAAATTAACATTGTAAAAAAAAAACAAATAATACATAGGTGTTAATGTAGAAAATAAGTTTGAAGAAAGTGTTTGCAATTGCAAGAAACCCCTCACAAAAGAATTAGTGTTTTATTATAGTAAAAAATGAGTAAATATATCATTTTATAGCAAAAAAAATCAAAAAAAACACCAAAAAACGCATGAAGAGCGCGTGCATAGCACTTCCGTTAACTTTAACGGAGTTAGGGATTTCGGGCTATATTTAGAAAACCATAAGGGGGTTTCACGCATTTTTGAAAGTACAGGGGGTTTCAAACCGATTTTTCAAACCACAAGGGGATTTCGCGCAATTAACCCTATATATATATATATATATATATATATTGAACAAAACAATATCGCATAACTCTTGGTCTTTGAAGACGTTCTCATAACTATAAACATCTTTTTTTTATTTATGTATGGAATAATGTCATGTGATCTAACGAAATAAAATTTTAGTGCCCACAAAATTACGGAAGGTATTGATACCATTAACAACATTAAAAATATGAGTCATATTCGTCAAAATAATTGTTATTGTAACGAAAAACAAAATTATCATTTATCTTGAAAAAGCGAAGTGAAGTCATCAATGATGTACAAACTTGTAGGTTACATGTATTTATAGATGAATAATAATTAAGACCACATATAAAAAAAATCACACACACACACACACATATATATATATATATATATATATATCAAAATTATGAATTTTATAAATCTATTTATAAAAAAATATAAAAATCTATTTATAATTACATATATAATAAAAATCATAAAATTATTTGAATCACATTTTTACATATTGGTGAAATTATAGTAAGTCAACTTAAATTTGAATTTTTTTTCTTTTTTCTTTTATTATAATTCTCACTCTATATATAGACAAAATTATAGGGAGTTACAACATTAGCGATCATTTTTTATTTTTTTATTTTTACTTTGATGGTTTAAAATTCTCTTGAAATTCATTCATTTGTATTATTTTAATTTATTCAACATATATATATATATATATATATATATATAATCTTTATATAGAAATAATTAAGCATTTATTAGATGAGATCATATTAACATTCATATACCATATATAGATTATAATTTCTAAGATTTTGTCAATATCATAGATGATATTATTACCATATATATAATCATGTTTAATACAATAGTTTTTTTAATTATGAATTATGAAATAATAAATATTGCATTTCTACTTTTGGGAGGTTGAAATGAGCGGGAAAATATTATCATTTCTATTTTGAGGGGGTAATTGTTATTATATATATATATATATATATATATAGATGATATGATGTATTTTTTTCTTTAGTATCAAAATATTTGTTTATTTTAAAAATGATGTGATGCAAAAATTAATTTAAAGTATGATTTTTTTTTAATTTACGATTTTATTTTTTTCGATAGCAATCTGAAGTTTAAAGAGTTTTTTTCATTAGGAATTTAAATTTTTATCGATAATTTTTTCGGCAAAATGCATATCATATGATTTTCATGTGACTTTCACAAGGAAAAAAAATTGAAGTTTGATTTGTTTTTTTTTTTTTGATTTGAATTTTTAGACTGAAAAATGTTTAAGTCATTAACTTAGAGGTTATGATATATGTAGATAAAAGTTATACTAATATAATATAGAAGTTATACTCGTATAACAGAAATGTTACCGAATAAATTTTTAAAAAAAATTAGGTGCGAATTCGGGTCGAACCGAACCCAACCCGACCCGCACACTCAGTTGCACGAATGTAAATCCATACACTTGATTTACAGAAACACTACCCCTTTTGTATCCCATCAAATGAAGCAAATGACCCTCAAAAGGTACTCGACTGTATTCAATAGTGTGCACCATTATGGTGCACATTAAAATAAAACCATGAAATATTTTTATACGTTATTTTTTACACCAAAAAGGGTATAAGACTATCTATAGCAGATTGCACTACTTTTTACATTAAAAAGGAATATTTTATAAATACTTTTAGAGTTAATTATATAAAAAAAACATGAATATAGGATTAATTTTCATTTATAACATGAACTTGAAACGTTAATACCATGAACATTCAATTTATACTTCATATCAATTTGACACATAATTAAATTTTTTAAACTCCAATTACTAACGTGGAGCTCAAAATATATATAAATCAATCTCAATCATCTCCACGGGGAATTTAAAAAATCAAAGAAAAAAAAACCAATCATCACCCACACTCTTGGCTGCTGTTTCTCCTCCCCCTACTGTATCCATCATACTCTTCAAATTCATTGTTTGGATCAGGAACGAATCCAAGATTTTGTTTCAAGAGGGTGGAAATGTTCATTTTATAGTGTTATTCAAAAAACGTTCCCAATTTAAAGTTCATGAATATATAATACTAAAATATAGTGTTATTGAAAAGAAGTAACTTAATAGACATCCATAATTTGATAAAATATATTTCTTCTACAATATATCATAAAGTCTATACAAAAAGAAAGATATACAAAAGATAAACCATCATTCTATTTTTCTAAATTCGACTTCTTGAATTGTACTTTGTGATGTTTCAAGAGATCAAAATCATTAATGATAGAATATATTGAAAATTCTCGAGCTATCTCTTTCTCGATATATGTGACCAAGTAAATCGAAAGAAAATCATCTTCCATTTTGTTCCTAAGTCGTGTCTTCACAATTTTCATAGCAGAAAATGCTCGTTCTGTTGTTGCTGTTGAGACAGGAAGAGTTAGCACAAGACAAATAATTCTATCAACAAGAGGATAAACTAAAGACTTTTCTGTCTCTGCTAGCACTTGGCATAAGTCTGCAATTGTTGACACGTTTTTCAACTTTGAGGTTTGGTGTGCATCAATTTCAAAATGCTCCAATTGAATTTTCAAATGCTCATTTTCTTGTGCTGTAAAATCATCAGGATAAAACTTATTCACAAACTTACATGTCTTCAACTCGAAATGATTTATAATCATCTCGTGGATCCAAAGTGGAGCTAAGGACTAGTAATTCCACCATATCATCCTTAAAACGAAAATCCATTTCTTGAAACAACAAATCCACAACAGAGATGAATATATCAACATGGTAGTGATGCTTAACTATTGGGTTATCTCTTTGATGGCGAGACCGGCCTCGACCTAATTTATACTGAACTTTGAAATCCGGAATCTCCACATCATGTTTTTCACAAAACAATGTCACTTTCTCAAGTAAGGAATTCCACCCACATTCTCTATATTTTTGGAGAAGTGTTTTTGTTGATGACACCAATTGCATTGCATTCAGTATATCTTGAAATTTACGCTACAAAGCTTGACATAAATCATCAGTAATTTCACGCACATCAATCATAAAATGCATTACAAATATAAACTCAAAGGATGTCATCATATCATACACTCCATCTTCACCTTTTGACTTGAAATTCTGAAAACATGTTAAATTTTACTTGAATGATAGATCATGTGCACCCAAAATGATTATTGA
This sequence comes from Scutellaria galericulata, assembly GCA_946896805.1. Taxonomy (NCBI): domain Eukaryota; kingdom Viridiplantae; phylum Streptophyta; class Magnoliopsida; order Lamiales; family Lamiaceae; genus Scutellaria; species Scutellaria galericulata. Next base: position 6,918,855 of record OX335793.1, on the reverse strand, counting down.
ATTGAGAATTGAGATAGAGAATTTGAATTTGACAAGTTGTCCTAATCTATTCTTTTATCCCTTTATCCTCTTTTAATAGAAGGGTTTCAAATTATAACTTATGAGGTATTATATATAAATTGGACTTATAGTTTGAGCCTTTGGGCTAAAATTGTGTCTCAAAAGTTGTAAATCTATTTAACATATTAATTTACCACAATCAAATAAAATATGATTTAACAAATTGTGGACTAGTTATTCACAAAGTTCTCCAATTTTATCACAGTTTTATTTTACTATCACTGCTAAATTATATTTTTAATTATAACTTAAGAGGGGCGAAATTTAGAAATCAAGGGGGGCGAACTCTTAAAAATTAAATATCTAAATAACAAAGTCTATATATAAATTGAAATTTTATAAAAATCCAAATTTTTGTCTTGACCTTTATGTTATAAATGTGTGACATTTATATAAATGTGTGACATTTATGTACACACATCCGTACCTTTATGTCTGTAAGTTAGAAAAAAAATGAAGATTTTCAACACAATTTGTATTGTATACTTTTATGTGATATCAATGTGACATTTATGTTATATTATGTCACCTTTATATATAAATATTCTGACCTTTATGTAATATATAAAAGTGCATAAATGTCAGAATATTTGTACATAAACGTGACATGATATAATATAAAGGTCACATTGATATCACATAAAAGTATACAATTCAAATTATGTTGAAAATCTTTATTTTTTTCTAAGTTATAGTACATAAATGTCATGATAGTTGTATATAAAGGTAAACCTGAAGCAAAAAAAAAAAAGATAAAATTAAAAACACGCGGATCCAGATTAAAACTGGGTCGACCCGGATTGCATGTACACCATGTGCACATAAGACCAACTCATTTTTTACTATGTGGGGAAATACCGGAATTCAAATTCATTGTCTGGATTCTTCTTCTCATTTTTTTCTTCTCATTATCTAATTGATGAATTCGAGCAATATGCCAATATATTAGATTGTTTATTAGAGGGGGATGGGAAGACAGTAGGTTGCTAGACTGTTGTTTCAGGTGAAGGGGAGGGGAAAGACGGCGAGAGGCGGTGATGAGAGAGGGGAGGGGGATACGTGCGCCAAATTTTTTATTTTTTATTTATCTTTTCTTTTTCCAATTTCTTTTTTCATTTTTTCATTTAATTTATTTAGTTCCCAACAAAATACAAATGTTTTAATTTTTCTGTTTTATTTAAACTAGCAGCACGATGCACGATTTATTAGTATTGTGGTAATATATATATATATAATTTGTAGTAATATAAGTTTTAAAAGTTTTAAATTATTTAAAATATAATTTACTGTTAATTTCTTTTAGATTTTTAAATATTTCAAAATAATTTATAATCTTTTAAATAAACACTTATTGATTTTTTTATATTTTTATATTCTTTAAATGAATTTTCAATTATATTAATTGATCCTTTGAATTTTAATGCCACATCTATACTATATATTAAAACAAGAAAATTGACAAAATTATAAGATTTTCACTTTCCCGCCTAAAAGTGTTATGTCAATAAAAATAAAAAAATAAAAAAATTGTATATATTACTTGATAAGCTATTCTTTAATAAGAATAAAAAAGATCAATCTTACTCTAGAAGATAAAGATAGAGAAAAATATAATGATTTCTCAACAAAAAAGAGATGTATAGAGAATGGAAAACAAAAAACAAGATATATAAAGGATGAAGAAAAAGAAAAAAGAAAAAACCGTAAATATAATTATTTCTAAAATCTATATAAAATTAAAAAAAAAAAAGAATACAAGATTTGCTAAATATTCAAAGGTAGAAAAATTCTTCCAGATCTTATTGTTTAAAGAAAAAAAGAACAATAAAAAATTGTAAATATAATGATTTCTCAAATCTATATAAAACTAAAAAAAATGAAAGAATATAAGATTTGCTAAACATTCAAAGGTAAAAAGAGTTCTTTCAGATCTTATTGTCTCATACTTCATCTTAGGAGATCACACCAAATTGTCTTTGTACACTAAACACAAATTGAACAAATAATTTTGTGAGAGAGAAATGAACAAATAACGTAAAAAAACTATATATGATGATTCAGTATGAGAGTGAAATATATAAATTATAAAAAATATAAAAAGAAAGATGAAACACTTCTGTATAATTCCAAAATGCGATCATAATTAAACATCACACTTGTACATACAAACAAAACAATGTCAACCACATAATAAAGAAGAATATAATAAATTCTACAGACATTTGTGTTTTGAAAATAAATTTATAATTATCCTTAATTAAACACTATTACTAATCACGCTCCTGGAACTATTTTTGTTTATTGTCGATTTTGTTCTTATTGACACATGCACTTCTTGATCAATTCTTCACCCAAGATATCAAAACCCTATCAACCAACATGTTTCAAAATGGTAAGAATGAATGTTAAACTAGTGTCTGAATATCAATTGACGCAGCATGTGTGGTGGAACAAAATTTGTCATTTGTTCGAATTTACACAGGAAATCGACAAAATGAACAAATAACGTAAAAAACTATATATGATGATTTAAGATGAGAGTGAAATATATAAATTATAAAAAATATAAAAGGAAAGATGAAACACCCCTTTCTAGTAGGGTAATTACTTCTACTAAATTATGCTCAACTTTCAAACTAATAAAAATATGTCATAAGGATTCATAAAATTTTCTTTCTTTCTTTTTAAAAAGAGCGGAAATAATTTTGGTAAGAAACATATCAGAGTTTTAAAACAGTCTAAAGCATCCAAAAAGAATTAATTTATTTGTGTAAAACTTTAAGTCAAAGAACTCGAAACTAAATTTTACTTTTCATGCGACATAGAAAACTCTTAAAAATCTTAAATCAATTCCGAGGCCGTCACCATCGATCACGCTTCAACGTTGCTACCTCCTTGCATCACATCTTACCTTTGCCTTTATCTGCAGTATGAGATAATACTATAAGCAGAAATGTTTAGCAAGTACATCACCTATCTCACAAAACATTTTTCTTTGCAACTTAATAGAAAACAAGCACATCACTAATAAAAAAACCATAATATACTCTTGTAATTGAAAATAATATATTATGGACCAGACATCGTACTAATGCGCGCAACTCCGAAAAATCCGGGGTAGCTAGCCACCGAATCCAAACGGAGCAACTCAATACTCATAGGGCGGTCTCGGTGTCCTCAACTTATCTAGTGGGCGATCTCGATGCCCAGTACCAGTCTCTTAAAAATATAGAAATAAAACTATATATATATATATATATATATATATATATATATTCTAACTCGAAATATTTTTCTCACTTTTCGTAAAACAAAATATTGCATCTTGCACCAGGTCAAACATATGACATCACCACACTTAACAAAACATTTCTACACATTCACATAAATCATAAATAAAAACCCACGAAACATATAACTTAACAACTCATTAAAGCATAATCACATAAAACATAAATAGACACTCACATAATTTTGCATAATCATTAAACAATCAAAACACTCATACTGCAGGTGAGAGATGTACTTACTTGAATTTTCCAAAGTTTATAATATCTCAAGACTCTTAAACACGTTCTAAGCTTTCTCAACCAAATCTAAAACATAATCAATTGATGACTTGATATCAGAATTAATTAGTCTAATACATATTAAATCTATATAATTATAATTTTTTGTAATTATAATGTGACAGTCCTAAACGAGCTAGTTAGCAACATAATTAAAAATCAGGCATTGAGAAGCAGATTTACAATTCAATCAATTAATAGCTAAATCACCATAGTCAACTTATTTTGATTACTTAACCAACAAACCCTTAATACCATAGTAAATATTTAAGTTAATTTCTAACCTTTATTAATAAAACCTACTACAACAGACCCAGAAATTAATAAAGCTAAATAAGGGATTAACTAAATATTCCTTTTAGGGCAAATATATGTTGGGTTCAATTTGCTACTGTCACTTTTCTAAAATAATCAAATTATCAAACTCAAACATTATTTACTTACATTTTCCTGTTATACAATCTGTTGGCCACTTTATAAGAATTATGAAAGGTGTAAATATGTTCTTAAACTAACCGTGAACTAATTAATTAATTTAATCAATCGTACCATAAATCAATGTTTTTATGCTACTATGTAAATATTATCGGCACATTCATCCTCATTCTTGCAATTTAATTAATTATCGTGTAATCATTATCTTTATAACTAATATCATGAATTATGAAGAGACAATTAGAATAGTACTAAATCCTAAACATCATCAACTTATCAATTATCTACCTAATATAATAATACATGGCCTCAGTGAAATTACTAATAAAATAATTAAACTCTTAAGTTATGGAAAGTGGAAAGTACACTGTTAGTGCAATAGAAAATCTTTAAATAATTTGCTAGCCTTAATTAATATTAGTCTCTGCAACAGAAAACAAGTCCTAAAACTAATTAATTAATCAAATGAGTTTAATTATGTTTATTCAAATAATCAGGAGATCTCATTTCTTTATGCAACGCGTGATATCGACTTTCCTAAACTAAGCAGATTACACAAAAGGTTTTTGTCTAATAATTAATTACTTAAAAGAGCAGAGCACATCACCCAATTCTCAGGTCTACAGAGTGAATAAATTAACTAGTCAATCTATTTGCAATATTGAAGATAAGTGATTTTCCGATAAATTCGATTACATTAACAATCATAATGGATTCATCTTCAAATACAGTTTTAACATCAATACAATACATTTTATCTTTTATTTTAAAACTTTATATGTATACTTGTGTATCTTTATTAATATTCTCCACCAACAACAAAAATCAAAAGGCATAGTCATACACAAGACTCAATTTCTCAGTCAAAGACCATAAATATAAACTGTCAAAGGAAGAAATTATGGAACGAAAACTTACAGAATAAATGCGCCACTTCTAACTTCAAATATCCTTTGTTCTTGCTTTTCAAAAATTTACTAGATAAAATCAACGATGATTGCATATATATATATATATATATATATATATGTTTAGATCACCCCTGTTTTTAGGAGATACTAAGTGGACTCCTAAGTTATCTCAACCACCTAAGTTTTTTTTCTTTGGTAAACGTGGTCTCTATTATATCTCCACAATAAATTTAAATTCTAAAATACTATATCTAATTTAATATGATTATAAGTTCACTAATTATTTAAGAATCCTAATCACATAATGTATAAGGTGTAATATTTAATTTATCACATAACTAACTTCACTTTAATTTAGTATGTGGCTATGGTAAATAAATAAATAAAATATATTATTCATAAAACATATTTAATTTAAAAATCAGGGGTATTACAAAAGATTAATTATTATGATTGAATGAAATATTATTGTATATTATAATTTTAATTTGACGAAAATATAAATCAACAAATAAAATAAAAATGTTTAAAAATAAAATTAACAATTAAAACTATTAAAGTTATATGATAATTCGTACAATGTACATGAGTAATATAAAAAATCATTTATATATGGTACATGTTTTAAAGTTAAATAATAAAAGATGTTATAAATAACCTGTTAGTTTATGCAACTTCATTACATTATTATAAATTGAAAATATTAATACAATAAATAAAAATCGCGCATCGTGCTGGTGGATTGCTAGTATAGATAAAGACATCAAATCAACTATTCCTTCTTTCATTTCTGATTTTATGATTCTAGTAGTGCATCCATACGCTGTACAGTTTGTTATATAATATTTAATAATTTGGATTTGTAAAATATAATGTAATGGTTCATTTTTTTTATATAAAATATATATTCCTTTTAATATTTTTTTGAAATTTCTAACTCAACAAACACAAATAACTCAATTATTGAGAATTCATATTGTAGCGCCCCGCATAAAAAATGAAGAATAATTGAATAATTAAATATTAAACCCTTAATTGAATTATTATGTGCGTTAATCTTGATTGTTTAATTTAATTTCGTGCTTTTCAGATACGTGTTTAATGCATGATTTAGATGGAAATATTTTCTAGACATGGAACATAGAACATTTTTATACCATCAGATGCGTAACGGAAAAACGAAAAGATAGAAACAAACTAGAGGTCAATCGGAGACCCGTAGCTCAAATGACGAAGAAAAGGGCAAAATGCAAAGATTTGGAAAATTGAAAGATATTTATGGTGAATAGTAAACCGAGATATTTTGGATGAATAGTAACTTTTCAAAATCTATAAATAGGGGCTCATTCGATTCATTTTTCATCGTTTCTCCGAACAAGCGTAAAGCGATGAAAACACGTAAGACTCTCTCCCATTCCTCCTCTCTCTCTCCTCTCTTTTCTTCCGGTGCGCCGCAGCCGCTAGTGGCTGGAAAATTTCAAAGTTATTGGTTTTGGCCGATTTTTGCACACAACGTAGGTCTCGTCGAGACGAGTCTAGGACAGTTTTCGGAATTCCAATCCGATGTCTCGTTTGCTAGGAAACGGCGAAAAACCGCCTCCAAACCCTAAACCCTAGTTTATTACCCTTTCTCTCTCCTCTGATTTCTCTCTCTCCTTCTCGTCGGAGCAGGCGCCGGAGCGGCTGCCAGAGGTGTGGGGAAGCCACTAGAGGGGTGGCGCCGTTGTGGGTGGCGATGCCGGAGCTGAAACGGGTGGTGGAAAGGTGGTGGTTGCAAGGTATTTTGTGTGTTTTGTTGAAGTTTGGGGACTGTTTTGGGGTACTGTTCATGCCGGAATCCGGCGAGGGTGGTCGGAGATGGTGGCGGCCGGATCTGGGGTCGTCGGCGGACGAGGTGGCAGTGGCGCTGGGCGGCGGCGCCGCAGCTGACAGCAGCTGGGAGCTGCTGGTGTGCGTTGGGCGTAGGTGGCGCGCGTCCCGCCGAGGACGCCTGTCGAGTCTGCCGAGAAGCGCTAGGTGCTGGCGCACGCGCTGCCGAGAGCTGCCAGGAGCTGGCGCGAGCGCTGCCGGGAGCTGCCGAGTGCGGGCACGCACGCTACCGAGATCGCCAAGTAATGCGGGGCGCCGAGTGCGCTGGGCGCGCGCCGAGGACGGGAAGCACGCGCGCGACGTCGAGAGATGGGTGTGCGCTCGACGACGTGTTTTCGATCCGAATCCTCTTTTTTCCACCGTACGTTATCATCGAGTCGTCGCCAACGAGATGTTGTTGACCGGGGGTCATGGGTCCCAGTCAAAGTCAACCCTTTGACCAAAATTATCAAAACGCCCCTTAATCTTAAAACGCTCCGTTTGAGCTCGTTTCAACTCCGATTGAACTCATTCTTTTTTTATTGCGATCCTAATCTTACCTTCTTTCTTATCAGCCTATTGGACTGAACATACACTCTCTTTTCTTTAACATTAATCTTTAGATCTCTCGATTCGTCGCATCTTTAATGATCATTCTTTCTCCGGAATCATTTATAGCTTTAATTTTACTTATTAAGGATCTAAGAAACACCGTAACTTGTGTTGGCTATCAGTTGGATTGAGCTTTGAGATACTTGATCTTTGATACTCGCTACTCACGTGGTAACCACCGAACAAGGTGGGGGTAACTTCTAAATCTTTATCTGTTTAATGTTTTCCCTATTAAATGCATGAATTGCGGAATACTAAATGCTGTGAATATAATTGTTGTGTCATACTTTATACTGTGAAAGGACTGAGGTCCACATCTTACATGCATTCGTCTCTTACCCCCTTCTACTACTCAAAGAGGTTTGGTGGTCCTTGAAATGCACCAGCGGTACATGAGATCGTTTTATAGGATAAGACGGGGAATACCCACACCTATTCGTCCCTTACCATTTCTAATATCTGCTATGCATTTTACGTGTGGTGACAACATGCCGAGTAGTACCTTTATTTTCTTTCTGTTTTTTATATCTGTCGTATGTTATAAGATATGGATTTTATCCCCACGAGTGTATTCCACGCACTCACCCCTTATTCTGTACTCACACTACAGGAGATGACGAGTATGATGAACCATAGAGAGGGAGAGATGATGGTGCCCTATCTGAACATTTTATTTTAAGTCTTTGTTCAAACAACAGTTAAACAATGTTTTGATAAATCACGTTTTGTAAAGTTTAATCTCGTTTATATTTTGAATGATGGATCTTGAAGGGTTTACCTAATGTTATAGTTATAGTTATATTTTATATTTATATTTTGATAAATCACGTTTTGATAAATCACGCTGCTAATGTTATAGTTAATCAGTTGTATCCGATGGTTAATATGCAATGATTTTGTTCGTCTCTTACCTCATTCTTCTTATGATCGTCTCTTACCTCCTTCCATTTTATATCATGCACGTCTCTTTCCTCTTCTTCTTCACGCCCGCAAAGAAAACTCTGGTAAATTTTAAGAAAGAAAATGGGGTGTGACACACACACATATATATATATATACATATATGTGTGTGTGTTTTAACCCATCAAATACCCCAAAATCACTTGATATCTATTGGAATTAATAAAAAAATATTGAAAATTGGACTTAACTAATACTTATTCCACTTGGAGATATCTATATATAACTTGATTTATATTTTAACATTACGTTGTTTAGATATCTATTCCAAATATGTATACATTTTAAATATATATGACTAATCTTGATTTAAGTATATTATTTTTATAATTAACATAAAATACAATAAATTTAAAATCTTATCAATCTTTATGAATATAATGCATCAAGTGATATAATCCTTTAAAATGATAAATGTTTGCATAGTTAATCTATATTTTTCAATATTTGTAAAAATTAATATATGACTATTGAAATTGGATGTTTTTATGTAACACATTATATACTACAAAGAATTTTCGAAATCAAAATCTTCAAAATATGAAAAAAAGATTTCTAATTTTAAAATTCATTAAGAAATTTAAAGTATTTTATAGAATCATACATAATTATATTTTTTATATATTTAAAATGTATTAACACTACGTTGATAATCGATAAAGGTAAACAAATATGTTTGGTAATCAAATGATATACGACTTTGGTATAATTAATTATGTAGTAATTATGGTAAATGGTATAATTAATTATGTAGTAATTATGGTAAATGGTATAATTAATTATGTAGTAATTATGTACCATATGATAACAATTATCTTCTTAAAAGTGGAAAGGGAAAAATTCAGATTTCATACCCGAAACTAGGCTATATTGCAGATCGGGTACCCCAATATCATCCCTCATCATAAGTAGTCCCCCACTTATTGAAAACACATCAAATTTCGTCCCTGCCATTAAAATTCCATCCATTTGGATAGAAGTTACCTAACCTGAAGTGTTTGGAGCGAAAATTAACACAAGAACCCTAATTTTTCCCCCAAACATCAAGACCAACGAGCGCAACTTCAATTTCTAGCCAAATATCGATCGATTCAGGTTATTTTTTCTTCAATTCTACTATTGAAGTTCAATTACGTGTTTAGAATGTCCTAAAACAGTGTTTCATCCTCAAATTCAAGCTGGTGTTCTTTAAAGGGGTTGCATACACAACAACATTGTAAATGTGGATTTGAGTTACCCCTCAAGACCTCTTGGTCGAAAGATAATTTAGGGAGGAGATATTGATGTTGCCTAAATTATGGGGTAAGGTTTCATTTCTGTGTTTTCAGCTTCAATGAAACTGAAATTTCAATTTTTTGTATAATGAAATGTGATGTTTTATATATTGTAACAGAAAGTAGGGTATTGTGGAGTATTCAAGTGGTTTGATGATGAAATGTGTGTTAGGTCCAAAAACATCATCCTTGGATTGCTAAGAAAATATGACAGACTTGAGGATGAAATAAATGAAAGGAAGATTTTGGAAAAACAATTAGCTGCAAAGTTGAGAATGGCCAAGAGTAAGGAAATGAAGATGGTGGATGAAATCAGTGCTTTGGAAAAAAAAAAACTTCTGGCAATGGAGAAGAAGTACAAATTTGTTATGAAATTAGTTGTAATTTTGATCATTGTAGTATTTCTGGTTTATAATGTGTACAAGAGTAGGATGATTGTTATTTTTTGGATCCCTATTTGCAATTGAAGTTTTTTTGACAAACTCTTTCGACAAGTTATCATGTATCCTTTGTTTTTGTATTGACAATTTTAATGTATATATCACTATGTTTAAGCTTATATGTATATGCCCTATTTTCTATCCTTCAAGAGTAATAATGAGCAAATTAATGCATTGATAAAAAATAACAACCTAAGCTGCACATTTTGATGGGGGCATAATCTGCAAATGAAGATGAAAATGTTCCAAGTTTCACAAATTTGACAACACTAGTACATTGATACAAATTACACAACAGTAGTACATTGTTCCAAATCAATTACATGGGGGCATAACACTAGTACATTGTTCCAACATTTTACAACAAACCACATACAACTAAGTCATCAGAATTGACAAAGTACACAATAAGTCTTGCAAATTACACAGATTTAGTTCAAAGTGCAAACACATAACATTATTTGAATTAAAGGTAAATACTTAGACAACATTAGAAACCACTCCATCTTCATGGTTGTTTCCCACTACCACCACCCCCTTTATTCCCACTTCCACCCCTCTTTTCTTCCCACTGGTGCCATCCTTTGAGGATTCTCCCATTTTCCTCTTGTGCCATTTCCTTGAAATTAGAAAGTGTGATGTCGTTTACCCCTCACTTCATAAGCACTGAACTGCTCATACCCACTGGTTGGAGAACCTATCAACCAACCAATATCAGTCCATTAATCAGAAACATCACATCATATAAATTACACAGAAGTATCACTCACAGTTACAGTTTGAGTTCCACTTGGACTGCCTTGTATGTTTGTTGTCATATTGGACTTAGACTTGTCTGATTTCTTTTTAGAAGCCTATAACATAGGAGGAAATAAATTATTATCAATAGTTGGCTAGCAAATAGCATAAATGGCTGAGAATTGAAGTACATACAGGAATCTGAGGTGTTTCTTCATTCATGGTCTCTTCAATTGTAGGTTGGTTAGAACTCTGAACCTGGTGAGATGATTGCTGCATTGAGATTTCATTTTCTTTTGGAGTTGAATAGTTTATAACTTCATCAATCTACTCTATTGACAGCCCTTGTTGTCTCCTACTAACTTGTTAAGAAAAACAAGTAAGAAGACATAAAACAATTATAAGAGGTAAATGAATAAGTTATGATACATACTCTTAACTTTGGTAATCTTGTTGTAGATTGGCTATTCTCTTGAGTTGCAGAACTATCAAATGGCTGAGATGAAGTCAATGACACCTCCACAGGTTGCTGTTCCACAGTCTGCTGCTCCTCCATACCCTGCAGGTGCTGCCCTACAGAAGCCCCATCACCATGTTGCTCATATACAGGTTGCTCATTCACAGGTGGCTCATCACCTGGATTATCTTTCTTACTCTTGCAGGTCCTCTTATTGTGTCCTTTACCACCACAGATTTTACAAGATATTATCCTTTGAAGTCCCATCACCATGTTGCTCATATACAGGTTGCTCATTCACAGGTGGCTCATCCACTGGATTATCTTTCTTGCTCTTGCAGGTCCTCTTATTGTGTCCTTTACCACCACAGATTTTACAAAATGTTATCCTTTGAAGTCTCTTCAATCTTATTTGATTAGTTTCAGATGTTGGTGGCTCATTTGGATGTCTTCTCCTTACCTTTTTGGGTCTACCTGGCTTGCACTCAATCTTTGGTGGTAAAGGTGGAACCAAGCTGCTCTTGGGCCATAATTCAGGACCACAGATCCCCATGATGGGGTTTTCATGGGCTCTAATGTATGCCTCAACTCTGTAGTGATGGTGGACAAATGTTTCAGGATCCCCACCCTTGCACCAAATGGCTGAAATTGCATGTGTGCAGGGAATTTCTGTCAAATCCCATCTTTTGCAACTACAACATCTTTGTGCCAAATCCACTACATGCTGGTCATGTGGCCCCATAACCTGAAAATGCCAGTCATCTGATTTTATTGGGATGCATTCACCTGCTGCCTTCATGTTTTTTTGTAGAACTTTCTTGATTCTTGGACAGATTCCATTGACATCCCACTTTTTGACCTCATCTCTGTTCACTTGCAGTCTTGTCATGAGGATGTTCCTCACTATTTCCAACATTGTGATGATTGGCTTGTCTCTTGCAGAAATGATGAGGGAATTGAAACTCTCACACATGTTGGTTAAAATGTCACACCTTGGAAATGTGTTGAAATGGGACCTTGACCACTGGTGGGCTAGTTTCTTCACTAGCCACTCATATACCTTTTTATCCAACTTCTTCAATTCTTCCATTTTCATGTTAAACTAGGTTTGGACCCATGCGTTGCACGAGCTTCCTAATCACGTGTATTTTACATTGTTTGTTGAGTTGTTTCAGATGTTTGTTATTCTTTTCATATGTCTAACTTCATCTTTTTTTGGGGAAATAGTATATGTTGTTATGAGCTTTTTTGTATTTTTTTTTCGAATTGTGGGTATTGTGAAATATCATTAATTCAAACTCTCTTAATACATATATATATATATATATCTAAATTAAATTAGGCAGTTCACTTGGATTTAGTAATATATCTAGATATTGAGTATAACAGGTAAATGTAATTTTAATAGTTGTCTGTTAATTCCTTTGAACAAATTTTTCTCCTTGCGCTTTCAATTTTTCTGGTTTTGCTTCGATATTTCTATTTGATTGTATTTTTCTTTACTTTTAAAAGAGACAATGCCAACCAAAATAAAAGTATATTTGATTAAGATGCATTGTGCACTACATATTCCACATTTGAATGTGTTGCGGTCCTAAAAGAAACTTAATGTATTATTTAATTACTGAAGTAATTATAAAATTTTATTTGTGATTTGTTATTGATTTTTATACTATAATTAATTATGTGATACTGTATTGTAGGAATTGATTTTAAAAATTATAAATTGTCCTTCTTAGTCTGTAAGTTGTTGTTGTTGTTGTTATTATTATTATTATTATTATTATTCCGATAGACCTAGTAGCTTTGTAATATGTAAAATAGGATAGTAAGTGTATTTTAATTCCCATAATAAACTTCTGTGAATTTCCTTTTTATTAGATAACTTTGTAATGCTACTACTTGTTAATTTTACCATAATTACATGAATCTTATATTTTTATTTGGATGCATTTATGTTTATTATTTTTTTGTTATTTAATTATACAAAACTGTCCCTTATTAATGATCTAATTGTCCCTTTATTTCATAATACATAGATCATATTTGTTATTAAACCTAATCCACTCTCCCACATTTTTCTATTTCCCGTGTATTTAATCCTTTTGCTACCCAGCGCATTAAATCTTTTGGCTATTATTGATGTGAAAGATAAGTGTATCTCTATTAAGTGACCTGATTTTCTTAAATTTTCCATTAATTTTTTATGTTGTGGTCTTTGATGTTTTTTTCCATATAGATTCATCTTGCGGCAATTAAGATGAAACAATACTTTGCTGCCCTCTATATGTTTGATAAAATGGTTGTAAAGAATGATCATGTAGATCACATCACCTCGAGTATTGTTATTGATTATTTTTGCCATCTTAATCGAATTGATGCCGACATTTGTGCTTAGAATTGAAAGAAAATAGAAGATTTTAAGAAATGTTTGAAATCCATCAAACAATAAAGTTGGATGCTTGATTTATTTTGTAAGTTCAAAAATGTCTTGATTAATTTGTGGAGCTCCTCCATCAAATTATACATGCTTCAAGATGCTTTACATATTTGCCTAAAGTTGGATATAATTTGTAATTGATTAGTCATATTTTTTTAGCAATTACAATAAGAGATATAAACTACAAAGGTAAATTAAATAAGAAGTCTATTGCATCCTCTCTTTTGAATATGGAGAATTGGTGTTTGATATTTGTTGTTTCCTTTTGCCCTTTATTTGGGGAGATTCCTGCAGGCATTCGTAGTAGCACCACAAACAACTACGTTGGAGCAGATGGTCAAAACATTTGCCATTTCATCACGGTATGTTTCTTGTAAATGACATCTCTGTATGTTAGTACTAATTAGGTCCTATTTCCATATTATCTTCCAAGCTAAAACATCGTTAGAAAACGACAAAGGAAAAATTCTTAGTTAATTAAAACTTAGCAGAAGGTAGGCCTAAAGTGCCATAACACAAATTTATTCATTAGCAGAAGGAAAATCAAATTAATTTGCTTCCATTATACAGCTAGATAGCCACCCCTACATTTTGAATTATGTAACCTAATTTAGCTTCAAGATGAGATAAACTTATATAATGATCAAGAAACACATACTTTCCAGTGCATAATAATGTTGATTTTATTGTAGAGAGTCTCCGGAAAACAATAGTTGGCATTGTCTATCCTTCATGTCTTGAATGTATTGATGAGTCAATACTTTAAGGCTGAGCATGAAGACTGATGCTTCAAGGGTATTTTCTCAATAGTAGTTCAAAGAAAGGTGTAAGCTTTGGACATCTTCAATGTGTCCTTGGTTGAATGATTTAGTTTAGTTAAGTGACAGATCAAAAGTTTTAATTTCCAACTATTGCTTTAAATTTAGGATTGCAGGCCACCGTTTGCTTGAAATTTCCAATTATCTTCTACGCCTTCTAAGTTTGATCTTTTTAAATTAGAAACACAATATAAATTCAATCAAATTGGAACCATAATTTTTTTTATATCTAAATTGGTTTTGAATACTAATTAAAAAAATAAAAGACATAGAAGAAAATAGTCTTTTTTATATATAATATTTTTTTTTTCTAAAATAGAAGATCAATGGCTGACATGTTAGACAGTTATGGAGACGCATAAAAAATTATTTATTAAATCTTCATTGTTCAATATATAATATGGAAATCCCTAAAAATCGATGAATGAATTCTCTTAGTAGGTCACATTAAGTATCCATTACAATTTACTGAACTTTTTGTAATTGCCTCTTTCGAGCTTTGCTTTCACATTGGCTGTCCTTTTATTTTTGACTCGCTGCAATTCTACTCCTGCATTATTCGATATTATGTTATATAAAAATCTCATACAACTTTATTGAAATTTTGCATTATTCTTTAATCAAATTTCACTTAAATGGACTTATCTTTTGTGTACATCTTTATGTTTCATGTTGTTCTCGGACTATTGAAAGCCTTGTTTTCCATTGCTGCCATTTTTCTGCATTTTTTGTGAAAAATAATGTACATGCTTTGTCACTGACCTTTCATGTTTATGTGTTAGCTGGTAGGTTGTTAAACACCTCTTTGTAGATAATATTTACTATATCATCTTTTTCACGTGTAGTGCTTTTCATGTTCAGTATTTTTAGTCCTTCCATTGATGTTACTCTCGAAAGGGCGATGTATAGTTGGCCGTGGCTGAAAACTGAATTTGGAAGATATAGTCCAACATTTTTTAAGCTCTGTCCCTAACTCTTGTTAATTGTCATCGCATAACAAATTCTTATTGGGAACTGACGTCTTTTTAGCTTAAAGGGCCATTTTGTATCTGTAGGTGATAGGATGAT
Organism: Scutellaria galericulata; assembly: GCA_946896805.1. Lineage (NCBI taxonomy): Eukaryota > Viridiplantae > Streptophyta > Magnoliopsida > Lamiales > Lamiaceae > Scutellaria > Scutellaria galericulata. The sequence continues at coordinate 6,903,225 of OX335793.1, read as the reverse complement.
TCTCAGAATCAATACTTTGTTTCCTACATGTGTTCTTGTTAATATCTCTGCTTCGATCACTCTCTGTCCCAAACGTGTGATTAGCAATCTTGTACAATTGAAAAGTCCTTCTTTTTGGTTGAGGTTTCTGAGAAGCATTATTGGAATATTTATCTTGAGCTGCAAGTGGTGGTTTGGTAATCTCAGGAATTTGAGGGTTTTTAAAAAATCTATTAGATATAATATTTGATGTCTCTCTTTATCTCCTGCTTCATCTTCAACACTGTCTGAACTGTAGTATTCCTCCATTTTTCCTTGTACAATGGAGAGTATGTAATCATTTATTTCATCTACAATTTCATTTCTCGGTGTTAGGATTGCTCTCTCCGTGAGATATTTCCGAATATCTTGTGTTAGTTGGAATTTTGAGTATGTGTGGTTTGCTATTTGCTCCACTGGTTTTCCGTTGCTATTTATTATCAAACTCTCATCGATGTCAATAATTTCTTCTTCATCACATACATCTCTTTCTCTATTGTTTTTATATGATTTTCCATTTCCAACCTATAAGTCCCACTTAGCGAATTCTTGTTCTGATTGTTGAAGCCGCATATTTTTAGTGAGGTTGAGCACGCAACATGAATCCCATAGGTATGAGCGGTTGATTGTTGCTAATACTGTGTCTTGTCTGCTCCCTTCTGGTATCACCGGCAGTATCTGTCTAAAATCCCCACCAAGTAGCATTGTCTTTCCGCCAAATGTTTTTGTCTCTGCTTTCTTGTCTTTTACAGATAATAAATCTCTCATTGTTCGATCTAATGCTTCGAATGTATGACGTTTTGCCATTGGGGCTTCATCCCATATTATTAAGTATGTCTGCATTAGAAGTTCACCTAGGTGTGATCCTGGTTTGATGTCACACATAGAATTATCATGTATATTTATTGGAATCTTAAACCGTGAGTGAGTTGTTCTTCTTCCTGGAAGTAGTAAGGCTGCGATTCATGAGAATGCCATTGGAATAACTATTCTCTTTTTAGCCCTTATTTTTGATATAATTGTTCTGTATAAGTATGTTTTTCTGGTTCATCTGGGACCATATAGGAAGAATAGTTTGCCTTCTCCATGTTTGATTGAGTTGATCACTTGATTGAACACATTTTCCTGTTCTTCATTTAAATTGTCGAGCAATCTGTCATGTTCTTGTTGCTCTTCATCCATGTTGTAATTTGTTTCCTCTCTTATGAATGAATTTGTTAGTTGTTTGAGAAGTTTTGGGTTAGGTGTTGGCATGTCACTGAAGTTTTGTAGCGATTTATCATTTTGGATCAATATCTTCCCTACTTCCATTAAAGTGTAGTTTCGAAGCTCCTCGTCAGTGAAATCCATCTCTTGAAAACTAAATGTCTTTCGTTGTTTGTATGGAATGTCTTTTGCAAGAGTCCTCCAACAATGATTCCATAGAGCTATAGGGCTTCCAACATCACAGTACATTAATAGTGTTGCAAAGAAGTGACGTAGTTGGTTGGGAGAAGCCCATTGTGAAGCTTCATCTATTGCATCATGTCATTGTTTATCTCTATCTAGCAATCCTTTTGCATAACAGGCTCCCTTGAATGTTTGATGGACGACCTCTACAACTGTCAGAATATCTTGAAAGCATGTTGCTCCTTTTGTTATGTTGATCAACATTTTTAGATAGTAGAGTTATCCTATTGTCGGATGTATGTTAAATATTCTTGCAATTGTGTGTCTCTATTTATGTTTGGTCCATATTTTTGTTCTTTAATTCCAAACATATTTCTAGGGAAATTGCATATACATTAGTGTTATTGTTTCACTGTCTCGTTTGTTTATTTCCATCCATTCGGTTAACACGGTCCTCTGAGCATTTTCTCTTGACAGTACATTTTCTAGATTATCCAGCTCATCGTAAATGAGATTATTTTGGTTTGGTAGGTATAGTGTCAGCCGTTGTACAACAGGCTTTCGATAATGAATGTCGAATGCAAAAATTCTCCACATCGCTTCATATGCGGAAAGATAACAAAATTCGAGACAATTGTTTATTTCATCTACTTCTTTTTGTGTATTCTCTGCTCCATTATGCTCTCTTCCCATTGCAGATTTGTCCACTATTATTGTTGTTTTGTCCTTTCCATTTGTAATATACTTGAAAAGATATTTTATTGTTGTCATCTTGTTGCACCATTCGACATTTATATGTGCTCTATATTTTCTTAGCAAAGAGATATTGTGTGGGACGATGAAACTGTTGTCAAGTTTAGTACTGCCCTTCATGATAAACTTTATTTCGTCATTTCTTCGACGATATCTTATGAATCCATTTTCATCAATTGTTGTTCTTTCATTGAAAGTCCTTGGAAATTTTTTTATGCATGTTCCATTATGTATGCACGGTAATCGAGATCCGTCTATTCTGCATGGGCGGCCATGCATCATAAATTATTCAACTAATTTGAATCCTTCTTCGTCGATTCTCTTGTCAGGTATCTATGCTGAAATCATAATGTCTATTAGTGTTGGTAACCGCGCGTCATAACACGATAAAATTAATTAATATCTTCCATATCCTAACCAACTAGTAGCTAGGGCAAGTAAGAGTCGATCCCACGAGGAGTGATGATTAACTATGCCACCTATATTCAATTCATATAAAACAACAGATTATGGGGGGTTTGAGATTGATTATCTACCACTAAAATACTAATAATCTAGAAAGCAAATTAAACAAGAATTCAAGATATGCAGATATTCTAGTTAACAGTTCAATTATCCCCCGATATCAATTATTCCCTAATCAATGTATTACCCCCTCTATCAGATTATCATGGAATTATCATCTTTAGTCTAACAACTACGCGCCGTTAAACCGAATCATCTCTTAAGATTAGTTAAATTAGGATACGCTTGCTAATTAACCTTATTTAATTGAACAACCCAGGATACGCTCGCTAGATTTAATTCATTCAAATACATTAATCACCAAAACGATAGGATGAACTAGACTCCAAATCAACACGCGTGATTTGATAATTCTAGGATTATGTTACCCTAGAGATGCATGACCTCTAGTTTACCACTTATGAAAATTAAACCACAACAATTAGGATTCATGATTTAAGATTCTAGCAATCAATTATCAAACACTTAACCTAGGTGATCAGGCTAAATCAAACATCAATAATTGAAAACATTATGCACAGATAACATAATCAATTCCAATCAAACATCGAGAGAGAAATATGAGATTAATTAGAAAATAAATAGATATACGGGTTCAAACATCCCTGCTAACCGGAATTGAAAGATTAGTCGAGCATCTTCGAGAGTAAATCCACAATAGTTGTTGAGAAATCCATCATCAAATTAATCTAGGAAAATAACTTTCTCTCTCTAAAATCTAATCTCTCCTGCCTACATGAACCGTCCAAATATGCCCAAGAGAAATTAAAAGGTTATTGTAGCTTGGGGAGCACTCTAAAATTCTGTTATCCTAGGCATGTGGACGAGTTTTAAACCCTAAGGAGATGGGCTTTCTTCATTTTTAGGCCCAAAAAACTCGCTCAGGATTTCGCTGGGCTGCGATAGACTTCACACTAGCAGACTGGGCTGACACTGGGTTTCCCAGTGTATTGGGCGTTTGAGCCCAAATTGACCCAACTTTGTTTCGGCTTCATTTCTCAGCCCACGAACATATCTCTTAGCTCGAAAATACTCCAAAACTCCTTAAATAATATAGAAAATAATATATGAAGTAATTGAGGCTAAAAACACATATAGGTACAAAAACGGTGCATTCAATTATCTAAAAGATTATAAAATCACAAATATATCCACTATAAAAGGGTGCGGCTATCTGCACCCCACACATTACTAAACACACCCCAATTGTGTTGTTACTGTTCACATGACACATGTGAACAGTAACAACACAATTGGGGTGTGTTTAGTATTTCTAGGGGTGCGGATAGCCGCACCCACAATAAAATGCACCTATTTTCTACCTATCAGTTGGAGTAGGGTCTATTAAGCCTTCTTACAGCCATAATAGTATATGTGCATGAGGGAGCCCTCTTTTTTGGAATTCGATAGTGTATACAACTGCATCTATAAAGAGATTGAGATGGATAATTGAAAGTTAAAGAAATTGCATGGGAAATTGAGATGATTAATTGAAAGTTAAAGAAATTACATGGGAAATTGAGATGATTAATTGAAAGTTAAAGAAATTGCATGGGAAATTGAGATGATTAATTGAAAGTTAAAGAAATTGCATGGGGTTAGCTATGTTATTATTTATTTTGGTATGTCGCTATTTTTTCCTTATAATATTTCTACTGACGTGTAGAATCTAAAAGAAATTGTTGTTTAACCTGCTCGGGGTGCTCCTCCAAAGAATTCTTCTTGAATATCTAAAAGTAATTCTTCAAGTTTCATTTTGAACATGCGACATTGAATGTCTGGTCTGTCGTTGGATGTGTTGTTTCCTGATATTTGTAGATGAGCTGATATTTCTTGCCAGTTCGGATTTGCTGTAATCGTAATGAAAAGTTGTGGGTTTCCGTACCATTTGCGTATTGCCATTGCATCATGATAATTTTCTACCATATATCTTGGGCTCCCAGTGAATGTAGATGGTAGGAGCACTCTTTGTCCCATCGTCTTTGCGTCGCTGTCACCTCTTGCAACTGCATCACGCACATTGTTGTAAAGATCTGCTCTTAATGTTTTTTGGTTGTTTCTAATCCAACGTAAATGTTGTTGTTCAATCATAGTGTATGCATCCACTATATATTAATGTAGCAAACATCTAGACCGAATAAGTGTGGTTCCCTCTGTTAGTCTTGTCTGAATTTGATATGCATAGAATTCTCGCATAGTTACACATGATCTCTTTATAGATGAATCTCTATATGGAATATGTTCGTGGAATCCGCTTTCCCCGTATGGGAAAAATATCGGATACTGCAATGCCATATATAATGGGTGCAAGTCACTTATTCTTTGGAGTCTTGTTGATTGATATTGGACAATGACGTCTGATATTGGACAATGACGTCTCTTTCTCCAGTTGTTAAAGATATGTCTCCAACAATCAAGCCTGCAAGCTCATTCATGCTCGGTAAGTCATATTGTCCTCCATTTTCTTTTTGCGCCATCAATTTTATCAAAACCTGTCACGTCCCAAAATCTTTTCATATTTTATCAGAGTTTTACCGTTGGGCGTGAAGAGAGAAATAGCAAGAGACGCATACACAACATAAAGAATTAAGCAAGGGACAATAGAAGAAAGAAATAAGGGACGATGAGAATCCATCTCATAACAACATTCGGCCTCTGCCGATAGTAATCAGTCTCACTACTGATAATATACATCATACGCAGCGGAAAAAATTCATCAGGATCTCACATCCGAAACATATATCAAATATTATTACAAAACATGATTTAAATAAACATTGTTTTGAAACTGTTTGTGCGACGTCTTAAAAACACAAGTACAGAAACAACACCGCCTCTCTCCATCTAGGGTTCAACATGCTCATCAGCTCCTGTAGTGTGAGTACAGGTGGGGGGTGAGTGCGTTGAATACACTCGTAGGAAAAACTCGGCCTCTCGTGACTCTCAACAGATATATAAAAACTGGTAAAATAATCTTAAGCCACGTTGTCACAACACATAAAATGCAGAACATATATTAGAAATAGCAAGGGACGCATAGGTGCGGGATTTTCCTGTCTTACCCTGTAAACGGTCTCATATACCGCTAGCGCATTTCAAGGACCGCTAGACCTTTTCAGAGTATTAGAAGGGGAGGGAGACAATTCTTTTACGGTCCATAGGAACCTTTGAACATGCAATGTGAACCGAACTCCTTTCACAGTAATAATATGGCACAACAAATGTATTCACAGCATATAGTGTTCCTCAATCATGCTTATAATAGGGAAAACAGTAAACAAATAAAGGGATATAAATTACCCCCACCTTGTTCGGTGGTTACCACGTGAGTAGCTAGAACCGAAAGTCTGATAACCCAACACCTCAAAGCTCAGTCCAAAAATTAGCCTACATAAGTTATATCGTTTCTTAGATCCTTAATAACGTATAATTAAAGCTGTAAACGTTCCCGACGAAAGTACGATCGTTAACAACGCGATGGATCGAGAGATCTAAAGATTGGGACCAAAGAAACGAGAGGGACAGATCAGTTTCAACGTCTGAGATGATGGAGGATTGAATTTGGGTCACGACGGAAAAAGAATGAGCTCGATCGGAGTTGAAACGAGCTCGAACGGAGCATCTTAAGTTTAGGGGTAAAATGGTAATTTTAGTCAAAGGGTTGACTTTGACAGGGCCCACAACCCTCAGTCAACGACATCTCGTCGGCAATGACTCAATGATAACGAACGACGGAAAGAAACGGGATTCGCATCGGAAACACGGCGTCACGCGCGCAGTGCACCCGTCGCTCGCTTGCCGCGCGCGCGCGGCTCCCGTCGCCCGCCCAGCGTGCACGCGCGCAACCCGTCTCCCGGCGCCGCGCGCCCAGCTTGCCTGCGCGGACTCGCCACATAAACGACCTTCCATCCGCCGCCGGCCAGCGAACCACCGGTCGCCGACCACACCCCCGGATTCCCCCTATTTCAGGCTACCAACTCCGGCCAACGGCGGCCACAACGGCGTCGCCTAACTCCGGCAAAACACCTGCAAAAATAGCCCGTCGCCCAGCTTCCCCGACGGTGGCCTGCTCGACCAGGCCACTTCCTGGCGCCACCCGGCGCGGTGGCGCCGCCCTCCGCCGCTGCCACCAAGTTCGACGGATACCTTGCACCCCCGGCTACCACCTCCAGCCATCCCTCACCGGATTCCGGCGGTGAATAGTACCTGAAATCTCACCGCAAAACCCTTCGATACCCTGATTTTTCGAACACTCCCAACACCTCCGCCGGCGACCCCTCGTCGCCGGCAACCCTTCCCGACCAACCAAACACACACACACAGCCTATATCTACAACCCCTCACCTACACACACTCACGCATACACACATATACACACACACTGACTCCCTTCCTTCACCGGCGGCCACCTGCCGCCGGCAACCACCACCACTCGCCGTGACCCTGGCCGACGACCCCCAGTCGCCGGCCACCACCAGCCGCGGCAAACACACATACACAGGAGCACACACACATATTGCAAGGTGTAAACACACACACACCCTACTGCCAAGCTTGGCCGGCGGCCACCAGCCGCCGGCTGCCTCCTTCTCCACCTCGCCGGCGACCTCCCATCGCCGGCCGTTCATTTCCCCACGGCGGTGCCCCCCGGCGCCGCCTCCAACAGCATGCACATCCATACACACACTCATACACCACACAACACACACACATGCATGAAAACAACATATATACACATTGTTCCGGCCCGGCGCCGCCGCCACCCACGGCGGCGCCACCACCCCAGCATCACCACCACACCACCAACAGCTTCTCCGGCGGCTGCTCTGGCGAGAGGAAGAAGAAAGAGAGAGAAATAGAGGAGAGAGAAAGGGTGGTGAGGGTTAGGGTTTGTGACTGTTTTTCGCCGTTTTCCGGCGAACGGTAAGTCGGAATTGAATTCCAGAAAATGTCCTAGACTCGTCTCGACGAGACCTACGTCGTGTGCTAAAATCGGCCGAAACCGAGAAGTTTCAGATTTTCCGGCCACCACCGGCGCCGCCGCCGCCGCGCCGGCGGTTGCTCCGGCGGCGGCGCGCCGGAGGCCGAAAACAGAGGAGAGAGGAATGAGAGAGAACTGACGTGTTTTCGTCGCGCTCGGCTTGTTCGGCTCGCTCGGCAAAAGGGTAAGAAATGAATCGGGAGAGCCCTTATTTATAGAATTTGAGAAGTTACTATTCACCCAAAATATCTCATCACTATTCATCGGTTGACTTTTCTCACGTTACTATTCATCGAAATATCTCGGGTTACTATTCACCGAAAATATCTTCCTCTCGTTTTTTCCGAAACTTCGTACTTTGCCCTTTTCTTCGTAACTTGAGCTACGGAACTCCGATTGACCTCTAGTTTGTTTCTATCTTCTCGTTTTCTTGATACACATCTAATGATGTAAAAATATCCTATGTTCCACATCTAATAAAATTATCGATCTAAATCGTGCATTAAACACATATCTGAAACGCACTAAATTAATTGAACAGTCAAAGCATACGCACATAAGTATTAAATTATAGGTTTAAATATTTAATTAATTAATTATGCTCGTTTTGATCCGGGGCGCTACAAAACCTCTCTCATTTCTTCTAATTCGTATCTGTCTCTTGCCATTCTGAATTTTTTTTGCTTGTTTGTTATTGTTGTTCATCGTGTCAATCAATCCTCGTACTATATTTTTATCTAGTTTTTCTGCACTTTGTGTTTATGGAAGTGTCTTGATACGGTTCTGCACTTCATTTTGTGTGTCATATATGTATAGTCGTACGAAACGTGGCTTCTGTCCCTCAATTGGAAGTAATAATCCAATTGTGTGGTGATTCTATCCATGAACTCTAAATGTGTATGGTCCATTAGTAGAGTTAACAGAATTGTCCATCTTAGCTCCCATAGATGTAAAGGCTAGGATTGAATTGTAAGATCTTATGTTTCTTCGAAAGGATGCTGATTCAGTGAACAGATTTTATAGAATCTCAAGGGGGTCTTTTCTTCTTGGGAGATGTACACGTCTTTTTTGACAACATATTGTGAATATCAGATTTCCACATCTTGTATCCCTTTTTGCTTCCTCAGCCATCCAAACTAATGCATCACAGAATAGGCATTTAAGCAAGCTGTTGTCTTTCGATGTTTTGAGGTTGTTTCCTTCGTATATAGTTTCTGCTATAAAATGGAACTTGTTAATTTAGGTTAGTTGTTGTGATATCTCATATTTGAAAGTTTACTAATCTTTGTTTTTCCGGCGATTGATATCTTTCTCAGTAGTGGTCGTCCGCGTCCTATCAGTTGTTTCTTTTGATTTGGAATCTATCATGTGTTAGGATGAATCAATTTGAAATGTTTTGACCGGTAAAAATCATATGTAGTGGGTTTTTACCTACCTTGTGTTGGCATATTGATGGGATTAATGGCTGAGGAAGATATTGTATTAGAACTTTGGCATTTATGTGTTCCTGAATATGAATAAAATTTTAGGCTAAATTCAAATTTATTTAAATTTCTTTGAAATCGTACTATGTTGTAAGGTGTTGGCTCGTTTTCTTTTAAGAGTTTCTCGTCTCGTATCTCTTGTCTGTTTGTATTTTTCTGAAGGGCTTTAATTAGTACCCCGTGTATATGTCACTTCATCTGTGAGAAATCACTACACATTGATAACCACAGTTAGATGTATATTTTTGGTTTTTTCTTTGAAATGTATGAATCTTCCACCATTTGTTACGGTAGGAAGGTTAAATCCCGGAGACTGGTTGATTAATGTATACAGAGCTACTTCCAAGTAGTGATAGTATGTGGGGCTTCTGATTGCAGCCTTTATGATCTCTTATATGGCTTCTATATTCCTAAGAATTTCATTGCATAATATTCTTAAGAACTGAATATAACTTTTAGGATACTGCTCTGGCCAGAAACTCAATGTATCTTTTAGGATATGTGTTTTGATATTATAATTTTGCACCCAATATAAAACATGCCATACTCAGGATTTCATTTCGAAAGTTAATTTGAGAGGTCAAAATAATGTGATATATGTTTGCCGCAGGTTTGTTGTTGGAAGAGGAAATCTGGCTCGTAGTTTGATTGACATAGCATGAGATGCATTGGGTAATACTCTTTATATTTAGATATTCATGTGTTAATATAACTGTAGGCTTTATATCCATTGATGCAGTCATTCCTTAATATTATGTCAAACATTCTATTATGCAATTCCTAATGCACATATATCCTTTAGTTCGGTATTAGGGCTTTGCGAGTAGTTTTTCATTTTAATTTGATCCATAAGCTTTTGTTTATGAAACTGATCTTTGTGTTTTTCAACTAATCTCTGATTGATTCTGATAGTGAAAGATTCTGACTCTATGTGCTAGTGCTTTCTACCTCCATGTTTGTTGCTTACTGTGAATTTGTATTTATAGTAATATTATTTGGTATGACCACTTGAAATAAAAAGCTTTTGTAGAAGAAACACTATTGTATTGCATCTACATATTTGTAATCTTTAGTTGTATTGAATGTGCAACAACTCTTTTTGTATTAATTAATATTCATGGTTAGGATTTGAGTGTGTTGTTGTTACAATTTTAAATTTTGAATTGATGTTAAATTGATTCTCAATATTTAAAGGTTTCATTTCCGTATTATTGTAGCTTAATTTATTTATTTTTTCTTGCATGACAGCTTGAAGCATTTCAACATAAAAGAAGTGAATTTGATAAACCATCTCCTGATAGGGCATTATTTTTCCCCACATCCAATTCAATACAAAAGAGTACTCATGGAACCTCTAAGAGTATGGATATAAGTTTTGATGAAATGATACTATATAATGAGTTGAAGTTTGTTAAACATGGTATAGCAATGTATCATAAACACAAAAAGTGTTGTGTTGAAAATTAGACTATTCATAGTTTATTTAAGGATTTTGCTGAAATCATGTTGTATATATGTTGGGATCTATTGTTATGTAAGCCCTATGTGTTTAATTTTCACATGAAATCAAATTCATTTTTTTTCACGTTTTGTAGATTCCGAAATGAGGTTATTGGAAAGTATGGAAAAGACTCAATAATGTTCGAAAAAGACTGATGTTGTCAATGTAGTTTAATTTGATGATAGATGTATAATATTTTGCTTTGTTGTTTTTGTATTCTTCATCTTCCCCCATTAGATGAATACACACTAAGAAGGTTTTAAAAGTGTATCAGTTGGTTGTACCTTATAATTAAAATGAAAACTTATAGAAATTAGTACCCTCTATTTATCTTTGTGCTTTTTCATATATATGTTTCTATAACCGTCGATGCTAAAAATTTATCATTTATAAATTTTCATCTGAAATTAAAATTATCCACTCATGGAATTAGAAAAATAAAACAAAACCAAACAAAAACCTATATAAGTAGTCAATTTCAATAGAATCATTTATTCAATAAATTTGTACATACATCATTCGAAGTACCCAATAGATTTTTATCAATATTTTACTCCATGGCCTTATTGAACCAGTTAATTTATGATATGCAGTCTGCATATTTAAAAATACAAAATTGTTCATACATTTCTTGGGAATTAATCAGCAGACACTTATGATCCGACAATTAATATTTTTGAAAATCATTAGAAAAGATATATCATCGAAAATAGAATTTAGTACAATAACAAACTAAAATTTAATCCCACAGAGCATAAGCTTGTCTCATCATTAAAAATAAAAATGAATCAATATTGAATGAACCAATCTCATTAAAATAGGAGGATAAAAGAAAATGGTGATGATTTAAACTCCAGACACGTTTGAAACTTTCTTAAACACAAACAATAATGTATTCTGAATGAGGTTGAGTTATTCAATCATATCTTGGCAAACAAATATTCATGTCAACTCTACAAACTTTTCAATATGTTAATGAAAGATGAAACACAGACTCAATGTAGCCTTATTTGCCCTCTACTGCAATTTGCGTCTTTTTGTCTTGTCAATGTCTAGTCCAACATAGATTTTGTCCTTACTATTATCTTAATCTTTATTTCTTTGAGATTTGCATTGATTCTCCCACCACATTTTTCTACTCCTGCAACCTCAATCTATAGGACCAAAGTTGTTTAATGTTTAATGTCTAACGTAAACTTTAAGAATTTCTGAAAGAATGGGGTTGTTCAATGCTATCTTTTCTATTTTATTGATAGGGTTGTTTTCGGCAATTATGTCATGATATTATTTTCTTTTTGGATAATATTGCTGCTTGTTGCTGTCTTTTCTTTCCCTTCAAAATCAACTTACAAATTCTCTTGAATTGTATTAGTAAAGGAGTTTCAATATTTTGTGGAGTCATTTTTTCATAAGTCTGATTTGGTAAAGAAAACTAAACAATTTGGTACCTTCTTCATTGGATCCTTGGGGACATTTTCTTTTATCATTTCATTCTTTTCTTTTTTCATTTATGTCATTGTTCAAGCTCCTCTCGGTCGTTTCCTCTTCCCCGCACTCTACATGAAAATTCAAGGACTTTAATTCATGTACAAACAATTTATGATTAAAATTCCAATTTTGTTATGTGATTGCTACCTCTTTTGTTGTTTCTGGTGGGGGTCCATTATTGGCATTGTCCAAGATTCGCATGATGGTTAAGCTTGGCTTTTTGGTTCTCAAATTATATGCAATGATTTTTATTTGGAATTTGAGCGTCCTACCAACAATTGAATGAATTCATTTAGGGATTGTTTATTTGCTTCATTTATTGTCTTCAACAACCTGCATAAGTTAATTAGATTAGATGTTTTATGATAATATTTTGTTACATATGTAGAGTTTTGACCTGTTATTCTTAATATTTAAGTATTTACGTCATAAGACATGGCTTCTAGTGCGGTCTTGTTTGTTAATTTTTGGGCTTCTTTATCAAAGACTACAAAAGTTACTGTCTCATCTCCCTCTTCCACACAAAGGTCAATGCGGAACCTGTACAATGGACTCATCATGTTGAATTTGGGATTGTTAGTTATTGGTTTTATAGAAAACATACATTGGTCAAAAAGCGAGTAAAATTTACCTTAAAACTACAATTGCTTGTGAGATGGTACATGTATTGCACGAAATTGTTTTCTCAATATTCATTAATTTCCGAGCACATTTTGAACATGATATATAGCTTCATCCATTTTCAAGTCCTATATCTTTTACCTTTGCTATGCAAATGATTTCTTTCTTCTAAGAGGTTCAACAATATGATAACTCCAATTGCGATTAAAATTTGAAATTATGCCAATTGAAAAGGAAATTATAAATTACCACTTCATCTTGAGAGGTAGTTTTTGATTTTTGAAATGGAAAAGGTTTCCAGGTCGGGAATGTTGCTCAAAGAACCTTTTGATATTTCCTCCACTGTGTGTTTTGTATTTATTCTGCAAAACAGAGTTCCATTTCAATTGTTAGAGAAAAGAATTCAATTGTGAAGAAAAGTACGTAGGTTCACACTAATTATCTAGTAAATATGCTTCAAACGCAAGCCTTACATATGAACTCATAAGCTCGTGATCCCGATTGAAATTTTGAGCCTCCCATTTATGTAGAAGACAACCCCTAACACAGCATGACCCACATTTAAGATTTACTTTGTCCAATGATATAGTTTGACTTTGAAAGGTCTTTATGATCCATAGATACAAATGATTGATAGAAATATAAGTTTTTTAAGAAATAGGATTAGAATGCAATTATATATAGCCCTAGCATTGAATTAGAGTCATAAAGTATCCAAATTGTAACCTAATTGCTAAAATCACCATTTCATTCAAAAGTAATTAGCCGATTGAATTCAAAAGACCTATATTGAAAAATAATATGGTTGTTTGAATGCAAATTTTATGACAACATAAATAAAAATTAAAAGCTGATTAGGAGGAGATAATGGATTGTGAATTATTATTACCACAATTGAATGATTCTTCAATGTAATTTGCTACTCCGATTTGCTGGTGGAATTCACCTGATTCTCTTAGATATTAGAGGGGAGATGAGAAATGAGAAAAGAATAGGGAAGAGAGATGGGTGTAGTATCACCAACATTAATGATCTTATTTGGGCGTGGCAAAGGGTGTTGTGGAGGTAAAGAGAGTGTTTGATAGATCAAGCAGAGAGATTGATGGTAAGAAACAGATGAGGTAAATTGCAGGCAGATGTGTTTCCCTTTTCCATCAGATGTGTTTCTGTTTTCCATAAATTGCTCAAAAAAACCCATTTAAGATAAGCACACATGGCACTAGAAAAATAACTCACAAATCTGACGTGTCAACTAATGATAGCTCCACATGGCAGCATTTCAAAGACTTGAGAGAAAAAATCATCCTTTTATATATAGGATTCTTCCACCCTTGTTGCTCTAGCTGCTGCCCACAAGGCTTTCTTTATTGCAACTCCTAGAAAGCCATCTTTCTTCATGTTGTTGTGCAAATGATGGACACAAAATCTATTGTCTGCATTGGGCACCACTTCTTCAAAGGCTGGAATTAATCCCTTATGTTTATCACTCATGAATATCCAAGAATATTGATTGTCAAATCCAATATCCTGATCCAAAAGCTCCAGAAACCATACCCATGACTCCCTTGTTTCACTCTCAACAACAGCATAGGCAATTGGGAACATGTTATTGTTTGGATCAATCCCTACAGCTATCAAAAGTTGCCCTCTCTGGTTCCCTTTCAAGAAACACCCATCCAACCCAATGACTTTCCTACAAGACATAAATCCTTTCCTACATGCTTCAAAGCATATATACAACCTGTGAAACTGGAAGGTACCAACACTTTCATCCTCAATCAGTTTTAATACAATAGTAGAACCTGAATTAAACCTAATTAGTTCATCACAGTAGTCTCCCAGCCTACTGAATTGCTCTTTCAGACTACTCTCCAACAATTCCTATGCTCCTTTTGAGGCTCTACAAGCCTGTTGTTTGGATATGTTAACCTTCAACTTAGTGCAAACTTCATTTCTGAAGTCATTGGTACCTAGCTTAGGTTCTTAAAATTATTCAAAAAATGTTTCCCTATCCATGAAGAGGTAAGACTAGGATTTTTATAAGTCCATGAACACTTTGTGTGTTGTGGTCTATATACCTTAATCTGCCAAGAGCGATCATTGTTCATTACTGATGCATAAACATACCAATCACATCCCTCTTTTCTACATTTTGCAAACAGCCTCCTATTGTCATTCTTGTCAAACATGAAACTCATCCCCCTCCTAAAACAGAAAGTCTCTATAGCATCTTTAACTTCTTTTTTACTGGAAAAAATTAGACCAATCTACAATTCTGGTTTTTTTTTAATTAGTAACAGGGTTAAATTTGGCATATTTTGGCATTTGTTCCTCATCACTACCCTAAACACTCTCTAATGAGTCACTGCTATTGGCAGCCACTTCAACATCACCCTCAATCCTAGCCCTCACCTCATCACTAACAAACTGATTTTTCAATTTTATACCACTACCCTCAAGACAACCAAACTCAATCTCACTATCCACATTTTCCTCATACAACCTATCATCCTCCTCCATATCATAGTCACTATCACAAAGGATATCCTAATCAGAAGGGTCAGACAACTCAGCAGACAACTCAGCATATTCATTTTCATGAAAAAGTTCATCTACAAATGAAATATCTATATTATCATCTATATCACAAGCATGAGTTCTAACAGGTTCAACATAACCAACCCCACTTGTCACGCCCCAAAATATTTTAGTCAAAAATATCAGAGTTTTACTTGCGGGCGTGAAGAAAGAAGGGGAAAAAGACGTGCATGAAATAAAATAGAAATCCTTTGAAAGAGATGGGAGACGATATTACAAATACAAAACCCTCGGCGTCTAGCCGAAATAAAACCATTTTACATAGCAGCGGAAAAAACATCAGGATCCTTTATAAAGAAGAAGAACAGTTTTCCTTTACAATCGGGCAACATATCTTTAAAAAGGTAAAACCAGAAGATGGACTCGGCTGATAGGGCACCTCTCTCTCTACGCGTCAAGATTCTCTTCTTCTCCTGTAGTGTGAGTACAGGTGGGGGTGAGTGTGTTGAATACACTCGTGGAATTAATCACCAAGTTTTTAATATTATTAAGCAGATACATAGATCCAACATATATAATAGCTCAGCAATGAGACACAACACATATAATGCATTGCACATAAAATACGGACACATAACTCTAAGAGTACTCATCTAACATATGGTGCTTTTATGGGCCACCAGTCCATTGGTGCTTTTTACGGGCCACTAGTCCATCCAGAACGAGATCATAGACCTCCGTTCCGTTGGTGCTTTTTACGGGCCACCAGTCCATCCCAGAACGAGATCATGGACCTCCGTTCTGTTAGTGCTTTTTTACGGGCCACCAGTCCATCCCTAACGTATGGTGCTTTTATGGGCCACTAGTCCATCTTAACATATGGTGCTTTTATGGGCCACCAGTCCATCTTAACATGATTTTGGACTTCCGTCCACATATATCATATTCATATTGTATGCATGTACATAGTAATCATAGCAAATAATCACAACACGTAGAGTTCAACAGTTCATATATCAAATATGGAAAACATTAAACAAATAGAGTTATTAGGGTTCAGAAGTTACCCCCACCTCGTATAGTGGTTACCGCGTGAGTAGATAGAACAATACGTCCAACGACCCAACACTGCAAAGCTTAGTCCAACAAGTAGCCTACACATTTACGGTGTTTCTTAGGTCTTAAATACAGTATAATTAAAGTTGTAAAGGGTTCCGGTGGAAAAACGTTTGTTAACGATACGACAGATCGAAAATACGGCATTACATGCGTCGGGGCACGCGAGCACCCGGCGTCAGGCGAAAACGAACCTGACGGCTCGCGCATCACCCGGCAGTTGCCAAGTTTCCTCAGCCACCCGATCCCCGTCGCCCGCGCGCGCTAGATCCCCGGTGCGCGGCCGCGCGTGCGCTCATCTCCCGGTGCCCGCACAGCGTGCGCACTCGACTCCCGACCCGACGCACACCCGACGCGCTTCCCGACGTGCACACCCGGCATACGACCCGACGCACACCCCGGTCTAACGCGCACCCCGATATCCGACCTGACGCACACCCCGACACCCGACCTGACGCACACCACCACTAGCTCCACTGTTGGCCAACGGCGGCGGCAGCGGCGGCGGCGCTCCGGCGACGGCGGAAAATAAAAACTGTAAATAAAAGAAAAGAAAGAGAACTTACGTGTTCACGTCGTGAGGGTCGCTCGGGTCGTTGACTTTGAAAACGTATAAGTTTTGAAAATTATGAGCCTCTATTTATAGATTTTGGAAATTACCTTTTTACCGTTGAAAAGTTACAATTTACCAAAAATATCTTAATTTACCTTTCATTAAAATATTATTTTTATTTTTACCTTTTATCAAAATTTTACCCTTTCCTCCGTCAGTTGAACTACATGTCTCCGATTGACCTCTAGTTTGTTTCTATTTTCTCGTATTTCCGATACGAATCTCTTGGTAAAATCGTATTCTAGGTTCCATGTCACGAAAAATATACCCATCTAAAACTAAAACGGGCGTTAACCAAGTATCTGAAACACACGTACTAAATTAAACAGTCAAAACATATGCACATAATTATTAAGTCGGGGTTCAAATATTTAATTATTCAATTATGCTCATTTTGATCCGGGGTGCTACATCCCTTACCCCTTAAAATAATTTCCTCCTCAAAATTGAGCGCGTACTTAAGAAAGATAAACAAACGTATACCTAGGAACGGTATGTCGGGGTACTTTCTCAAAATCTCGTCCTCTAATTCCTAGGTTGCCTCTTCCTTTCCGTGACGGCTCTACTGGACCTTCACTATAGCCATCTCTCGGTTCCTAAGTTGTCGTTTATTTTTGTCCAAGATGGCTATCGGGACTTCCTCATATGTCAGATCCTTCTCCAGTACGATGCCTTCTCGATCGATTATATGATTTGGATCAAAAATATATTTACGTAGCATAGACACATGGAAGACATTGTGCACCCCAGCAAAGTCCGGTGGTAGAGCTAGTCGGTACGCGACCTCCCCAACTTGATCCAAGATTTCGAACGGTCCCACGTACCTTGGTTTCAGTTTTCCCTTCTTTCCAAAACGGTGAACTCCTTTAGTGAGAGACACTTTGAGGAAAACTTTGTCCCCAACTTCAAACCTCAGCTCTCTTCGTCTCTTATCTGCATACGTTTTCTGTCGATCTTGGGCCACTCGTATCCGGTCCCGAATCTTCTTTATTACTTCTACTGTTTGCTCCACCAATTCGGGTCCCAGAATTTTCTTTTCACCAACTTCGTCCCAGCATATTGGTGATCGACATTTCCTTCCGTGGAGGGCCTCATAAGGTGCCATACCAATGGTTGATTGATAGCTATTGTTGTAGGCGAATTCTACTAAGCACAAATGATCTTCCCAATTTCTAGGAAAATCTAGAACACAGGCCCGCAACATATCTTTTAAGATCTGTATGGTCCTTTCTGATTGTCCGTCGGTTTGTGGGTGAAAAGTTGTACTGAAAGACAGCTTGGTCCCTAACTCCTTCTGTAGACTCTGCAGAATCGGGAAGTGAACCGTGGATCCCTATCAGATGTGATAGAAACTGGTACACCGTGTAGCCGGACTATCTCTTCCAGGTATATCCGTGCCAATTTGTTCAGTCCAAAAGTCATCTTGATCGGTAAAAAAAAAGGGTGGATTTCGTTAACCTGTCCACGATCACCCACACGGCATGGTTTCCCCGTCGGGTTGTCGGCAGACCAACCACAAAGTCCACGGTTATATGTTCCCATTTCCATTCCGGTATCTCTAATGGAGTTAGCATCCCAGCCGGTCGTTGATGCTCTGCTTTCACTTGTTGGCAGATGAAACACTTCTTGACGAACAATCCTATGCCTCGTTTCATGTTCCTCCACCAGAAATTCACCCTCAAGTCTCGGTACATCTTTGTACCTCCTGGGTGTGCAGCCATAGGTGTGCAATGCGCCTCTTTGAGAATTTCCTCTTTTAATTCCTCGTTCTTAGGCACGCACAACCTTCCTCTGAAGATTAGAGCTCCATCTGTAGCCAAAGAAAAGTCTTTAGCTCTTCCATTATCCATCAGAGCTTTCATCGTCTTTAGAAACTTATCCTTCTTCTAAGCCTCTACAATTCGGTCCCGCAGCGTGGGTGTTACAAATAATGCTGCCATTCTGGATTCAATACTGATCGGAGGCGAGAGTATTTCCAAGTTAAGTTTCGACATCTCCTCGACTAGTTGGTGTTGATTGGTGATCATCGATGTTACCACTTCTTTCCCTTTTCTACTAAGGGCGTCAGCCACCACATTCGCCTTTCCGGGATGATAGTGGATTGTGATATCGTAATCCTTCACCAACTTTAGCCATCTTCTTTGTCTCATGTTGAGCTCCTTCTGTTCAAAGAAGTACTTCAGGCTTTTGTGGTCGGTGTAGATTCCACATTTTACGCCGTAAAGATAATGTCTCCAGATCTTTAGGGCGTGTGTCACTGCTGCCAGTTCCAGATCATGAGTCGGATAATTCTGTTCGTGGACCTTCAGCTGGCGTGATGCATATGCCACCACTTTTCCTTCCTGCATCAGTACACACCCCAAACCTTCTCTGGATGCGTCGCTGTAGATTACGAACTCCTTGGACATATCTGGAACTACTAAGACTGGTGCTTCTGTCAGCCCTTTCTTTAGTTCCTGGAAACTACGCTCGTACCGCTCATTCCACTGAAACTTCACATCTTTTCTCGTCAAGCGTGTCGTTGGAGTGGCGATTCTCGAGAACCCTTGTATGAATCATCGGTAATATCCAGCTAGGCCGATGAAGCTCCGAACTTCCTTCACATTCGTTGGAGTTTCCCAATTGTTGACAGTTGCCACTTTTTCAGGATCTACCTCGATCCCTTGCGCAGAAATGATGTGGCCCAGAAAACCAACTTTGTCCATCCAGAATTCGCACTTCTTAAATTTGGCATAAAGCATTTCCTTCCTCAGTACTTCTAGTGCGATTCTGAGATGTTGTTCATGGTGCACTCTGTCGCACGAATAGATGAGAATATCATCAATGAACACTATAACAAAAAGGTCAAGATAAGGATGGAAGATGTGATTCATTAAACCCATGAAGATAGTCGGAGCATTACTCAACCCGAATGGCATTACTACAAACTCGTAGTGACCATATCTCGTTCTGAATGTTGTCTTGGATATATCAGCGTCTTTGACTTTCATCTGGTGATATCCCGATCTTAAGTCAATTTTCGAGAACACACTAGCACCTCTTAATTGATCGAAGAGATTTTCAATCCGAGGCAGTGGATACTTGTTCTTTATTGTTTTCTTATTCAGCTCTCGGTAGTCAATACACATCCAGAAGCTGCCATCCTTCTTCTTTACGAACAGTACCGGTGCTCCCCAGGGTGATACACTCGGTCTGATGAAGCCCTTATCCAATAGCTCCTGAAGCTGAACCTTCAATTCCTGCAACTCTTTCGGCGCCATCCGATAAGGAGCCTTTGACACCGGCGCTGATCCGGGGATGAGATCTATCTCGAAGGTTACTTGTCGGTCCGGTGGAGGACCTGGTAAGTCCTTTGGAAATACATCTGTGAATTCTTTTATCACCGGTACCTCCTCGATAGTAATTGGTTTCTTCTCGGAGTTTACCATATTAACCAGCCATGCTTCGCATTCTCCTTTATTCAGCATCTAGGTTGCTTTCATGGCCGAGACAATCCTTGAGTCGACTTTAACTCGTGTCCCGTGGAAGGTAAACTCCGGCTCTCCTGGTGCTTGGAAGACTACCTCCTTTTCACGACACTTGATTACCGCGTAGTTGGATTCTAACCAGTCCATTCCCAAAATCACATCAAAATCTTTCATCTCCAGGGCGTGGAGATCTGCTTGAAACATCCTATCCTCGAATGCAATCTTAAGATGACGGTACAAGTGTTTTGTCTTTACCGTCTTCCCTGAGGGGATACTAACTTCTAGTGTTCGAGCGACTATCCTACCGTCAACATGCTTCAGTAATTCCGGTGTCACAACAATACTATAGGTGGAGAAATTAACACGAAACGCGAGGGGAGAAGAAAACGTGGATTCCATCGATGATGACGGCAGCACAGCGTGGGTGACCTCTAAATGTCGAGTCAAGTCCCTCTTAATGGACTTTGGCACCGAGTCTCTTCTCACGCCGTCCACGTCGTGTTCAACTGGATTCTCCATTGACCGTTGGTCTTTACGCGATCGACCTCGTGGCATATCGTTCTAAAGACGACATACGAAAACTATCCCGTATAATCTACCCCACGCTACTCAACAATATATATATAACAACAGATAAACAAATAACAGATAACAAGGTTCCGGTTAACTTTACTCCATAAATCATTTAATATTCTCAATAGATTCTCTGTCATTCATTTATAAACACTTCATAATCTTGTCATGTAGGATAGCGTATATCCAACTTGCATATACCAACCAGAAAAGTACATCATAGCAATACATCTTGAAACATATCACTGACATCCTCACATGGTCCCCCTAGACCTCATGCATCTAAAGCGATTTTACATATCGTAACCACGAACTGTGAAAACCCACTCATTAGCACACTTGTTGTAAACAAGGGCGCATGGTAGTTTCAACTATCAGTCACACAACATCAACTCCCGCGAACGGCCATACTCGCGCACTAGCTCACGCTGCTGCAGTCAGCGGCTTTGTGACGGTGACTCAGAGCAGTGTGTCGATTGTAGTGACATCCAGAGGTTTTTTTTTTTAAAAGATCTTTTTATCGTGGCACAATATCCTTAACACTTCATCAAACCTAAACCGTATGTATCATACAAACAAGATAACATATAACAGATGAACACTCTTTATATCCAGTCCATTTTCAGAGAGAGATACTCATAGAGAGAGGATGGTGCTTATCCATTTCTTTTAGAAAATATTTTCTCGTTTTCAAAACATATTTTTCTCATTTTCACTTTATCAAACAAGTTCGAGCAAAGTCCTACAAAGGGTAGAACTAGGCTCTGATACCATCTGTCACGCCCTAAAATCTTTTAGTCAAAAATATCAGAGTTTTACTTGCGGGCGTGAAGAAAGAAGGGGAAAAAGACGTGCATGAAATAAAATAGAAATCCTTTGAAAGAGATGGGAGACAATTTTACAAATACAAAACCCTCGGCGTCTAGCCAAAATAAAACCATTTTACATAGCAGCGGAAAAAACATCAGGATCCTTTACAAAGAAGAAGAACAGTTTTCTTTTACAATCGGGCAACATATCTTTAAAAAGGTAAAACCGAAAGATGGACTCGGCTGATAGGGCACCCCTCTCTCTACGCGTCAAGATTCTCTTCTTCTCCTGTAGTGTGAGTACAGGTGGGGGGTGAGTGCGTTGAATACACTCGTGGAATTAATCACCAAGTTTTTAATATTATTAAGCAGATACATAGATCCAACATATATAATAGCTCAGCAATGAGACACAACACATATAATGCATTGCACATAAAATACGGACACATAACTCTAAGAGTACTCATCTAACATATGGTGCTTTTATGGGCCACCAGTCCATTGGTGCTTTTTACGGGCCACCAGTCCATCCAGAACGAGATCATAGACCTCCGTTCCGTTGGTGCTTTTTACGGGCCACCAGTCCATCCCAGAACGAGATCATGGACCTTCGTTCTGTTAATGTTTTTTTACGGGCCACCAGTCCATCCCTAACGTATAGTGCTTTTATGGGCCATCAGTTCATCTTAACATATGGTGCTTTTATGGGCCACCAGTCCATCTTAACATATGGTGCTTTTATGGGCCACCAGTCCATCTTAACATGATTTTGGACTTCCATCCACATATATCATATTCATATTGTATGCATGTACATAGTAATCATAGCAAATAATCACAACACGTAGAGTTCAACAGTTCATATATCAAATATGGAAAACATTAAACAAATAGAGTTATTAGGGTTCAGAAGTTACCCCCACCTCGTATAGTGGTTACCACGTGAGTAGATAGAACAATACGTCCAACGACCCAACACTGCAAAGCTTAGTCCAACAAGTAGCCTACACATTTACGGTGTTTCTTAGGTCTTAAATACAGTATAATTAAAGCTGTAAAGGGTTCCGGTGGAAAAACGTTTGTTAACAATACGACAGATCGAAAATACGGCATTACGTGTGTCGGGGCACGCGAGCACCCAGTGTCAGGTGAAAACGAACCCGACGGCTCGCGCATCACCCGGCAGCTACCGAGTTTCCTCAGCCACCCAGTCCCCGTCGCCCGCGCGCGCTAGATCCCCGGCGCGCGCCCGCACAGCGTGCGCACCTGGCTCCCGACCCGACGCACACCCCGACGTGTTTTCCGACGCGCACACCTCGACGCGCACCCCGGCATCCGACCCGACGCACACCCCGGTCTGACGCACATCCCGACGCGCACCCCGACACCCGACCTGACGCACACCCCGACACCCGACCCGACGCACACCACCACCAGCTCCACTGCTGGCCAGCGGCGACGGCGGAAAATAAAAACGTTAAATAAAAGAAAAGAAAGAGAACTTACGTGTTCACGTCGCGAGGGTCGCTCGGGTCGTTGACTTTGAAAACGTATAAGTTTTGAAAATTATGAGCCCCTATTTATAGATTTTGGAAATTACCTTTTTACCGTTGAAAAGTTATAATTTACCAAAAATATCTTAATTTACCTTTCATTAAAATATTATTTTTATTTTTACCTTTTATCAAAATTTTACCCTTTCCTCCGTCAGTTGAACTACAGGTCTCCGATTGATCTCTAGTTTGTTTCTATTTTCTCGTATTTCCGATACGAATCTCTTGGTAAAATCGTATTCTAAGTTCCATGTCACGAAAAATATACCCATCTAAAACTAAAACGGGCGTTAACCAAGTATCTAAAACACACGTACTAAATTAAACAGTCAAAACATACGCACATAATTATTAAGTCGGGGTTCAAATATTTAATTATTCAATTATGCTCATTTTGATCCGAGATGCTACACCACTATCCAAGTGTTCTATATAAATGATAATTTCTTTATTCTTAGGGATATATTGGCCTATCTTATACACATCTGCATCAGTTTTCAAAATTCTACTAGGCATCTGATGCCAAAACACAATTGTACTTGGATCATAACCTAACTCACAAGCAAATTCATTCAACTCAATTAACCCAAACATCTCAACATCTATGTTATCAAAATAATCCACACTACCCCTATCATAAAACCTAATCTTAGAAACAGAGAGCCTCATCTGACCACCATGATGTACTATGAATGTGAACATTGTAGGTTCATTTGCACAATACAAAATTATTGTTCATTTTACATTGTTCAACACAATTAAGAAGGTATAACAACAACCAACACCAACAACAAGTATTTCTTTTTCAAGCAAGCAATGCTCATACACAATAAAGCCCCAACAACAGGTATTTCTTTTTCAACCAATTAGCATATTTTGCACAACTGTAGAAGTAAAATTTATACATTCTTTCTAGCAGCAGGAATCAATGGGGCCCCAAAAATTGGATTTTTTTTCCAAAATCAATAACAGTACATTCGCATTTTGCTAACAACAAAAGAAAAATACTTACTGTATTGAGGTGTGGAAATCAGTCCTGATTCACTTCTTCTTGCCATAAATGCCCAGACTTACGAGAGCGCTCGTGATTTTTAGAAGAGAAATTAGGGTTTTTGGTTGGAGAAGAGGGCGTGTTCTTGGCTTGGGTGAATTTGGGGGAAAATTAGGGTTTTTGTTCTTAGCTTGGGCGATTTGGGGAAAAAATTAGGGTTTGGATGAAATTTTCACACTAAACCCGTTCCAAGTAGTTAACTTTCATCCACACTGATGGAATTTTGAGAGCGATGATATTTTTTGATTAATTTCAAAAAATTGGGGAACTACTTATGATGAGGGATGACATTAGGGTACCCGATCTGAAATATAACCTAGTTTTGGGTATGAAATCTAAATTTTCCCAAGTGGAAATGAAACTATTTTCTTGTTCATTTCAACTGTCTAGAAGTAGAAATGCAATAATTTATTATTTTTAATAATTATTATAATTTAGAAATGATAAAAAAATCATCTAAAGAATTGATCGATCTCGAATATAAAATTTATAAAAATTTGATCAAAATATTTTTATATATTTTTTAAGTTTACTTTATCAAGTTATCCGGACACATCAACAATGATAAAGTCAAAGTTTACCCAATTAAGATAATTACACAATGTATCAAGTGTTATTTTTGTTTTAACACTATAATATATAATGTTCTTTCTAAATAAAAAGTACTAATTTAAAACTTATCTTAAAAACTTTTTTGTATTGACTTTTTTAACTTATCTTTTACACCTTTTTGTTTTAAATAATGTACAAAATTCAAGAAAATTTATCTTTATTTTTGTTCATAAAACTTCTGTAGTTGAGAAATTTTGAGTTTTATGGCATCTGAACAAATTAATATAGCTTTTTTAATGGTATGTTAAATTTAAAATTTTTATCTTGGAATATTATACAATAAATATAAGAAATATTTAAAATTCGTAAATCACATATGTAATAAATTAAATTGAAATAGCTCTAAATAACTATATTGTTTTATCATGAACATTTTTTTCTTCAGAAAATTACAACACTTGAAATTTATATGCCCATGCATTATATGAGTACCAATTGACATTAAAAAATTTCTTAAATTAACATTTTACATCATTTTGGAAATATTTAAATTTATGATCGTACATCACATCTGGTTAATAAATGAGATTGAAATTACTCTAAAAAATTTCTTATTTTCGTATTAAACATTTTAATATTAAAATGGTAAAATTTATATATGGTCGTGCATCGCATGGGACCTATACTAATGTGTGTGTGTGTGTATATATATATGTGTGTGTGTGTGTGTTTGTGTGTCTGTGTGTGCGCGTGCACGCCCATGCTCATGTGTGTGTTAACCCATCAAATACCCCAAAATCACTTGATATCTATTGAAATTAATAAAAAAACATTGAAAATTGGACTTAACTAATACTTATTCTATTTGGACTAAGATAAATAGGCTAAAAAGTTATACATATTTTTTTTCACAGATAATCGAAGTTTTATTTTATATTTTTTAAAATAGGGATTATTATTTTTATTCATAATTTTATTTATTGTCTTTTTAATTTCCTATTTATAATTTTGTAGAGTATAATTTACAATTTTTATATTAGATATGTAATATATTAAATAATATTTTAAAATTTTTGGAAAAATAATCTTTTAAATAATATTTAGATTCTTGAAAGAGATTAACTATTTTTTCTAAATAAAAGTAGTACACTCGCGTGATGAGTGGTTTATTATTTATTATGACAATATATACGATTTGCAATAATATAATTATAGTAATAATAATTGTTAGGAAATTTATGTTCAGAGTTTGATGAGACAAAATAGTATTGTAATAGGAAATTAGAGTACGCCATTTTTCCACACTGTTTAAATGGAAACTCAGAATAGTTTTTGAGTCTTATAAGTCGAAGTTGAAGAATAGAGGATCTCGAAAATTCAGTAGAACAAAGTTTCAGGCGGATACTACAGGAAAGCCAATATTGGATACAACATTATTTAGAATATCTGCACAGTAAGTAGTCCAAGCAGCAAACAACAAACACAAGGAATACAACAAAGCGAACAGAAAGTTGCACTGCAGTTTCAGGTTGCAATAAACTGACATAGTATTTCAGAATTGAAAGAAGACTTAAAGCAAGAATAGACATTTACGCACAACAATGTTATATGAGGAAGATCACTGCTATCCGAGAATACATCTTGTCGAATATAACCAGTAAAGACAAAGTGATCGAGCAGTACCAAGAACTAGTGTTCTGCTAACACATGGATCGACAGACTGCAACAACCCTGCAGTATAGTACATTCACATTAAATGAGCTGAATAACAAGACAAGAAATTCATTCTCAGAATTTCAGAGACATTTAATACAAGATCGAGGACGATCAAGGGGAATTCAAATTCAAATGAAATGTATCTCTCTTCAACGGACATATTTCTTACATCTATAAATAGAGAAAGAGTTGACTGAAGCGAGTACTGAAAAACTGATATTCGGAATTCACTCTCGCAAGAACAAGTTCTCAAGCTTTCTATTCTCTAAGTTTTAGTTACTCAACTTCCAAGTGAAGCAGCCAAGACTTCGAATCACCAAGCTCCAGAGTCATCAAGGCTGCTTCAAGCACCAGTTGAAGAAAAAGTTATATACTTTTAACATTTGTTGTGTGCTTAGGTTATTTTAGTGGTGTCCTCAGTTGATAGAATTTAGATCCTTGTTGAGTGATTTTGTCTTAAGTTAAGGCAATAACTCTATGTGAGTTGGTAGGATCTTGTGTGGGTCAGCCTATGGATTCAAGCAACCTGTGTGGAAGTTGAATCCCTGTAGGTGGAAAACTTGTTAGGTTAATAGATTATAAGGTAGAGTCATGTGAATCAATCTTGCTTAACGAAGTTCCTCTTCGAAGTAGGAGTAGAGTGGACGTAGAAGGATTACACCACATTTGAACCACGATAAGCCTTGTGTATTTATTTTCTGCTCTTAGCATTTTTGTACTGAATTATATATCTTATCATTCTATTTTCAAAGTTTAACAATAAACATATTTTTGAAAAAAAAATTCAAAAGAAACTCTGTCAAAGTTTTGTTTCCGCTGCATAAAGAACTCTAATACAGTAAGTTGAGCAACATTCTTGCCCAACGCACTATACTGCATTCTGTGTTGTATTCTGCAATAGAATACAACGCCGTAAAGTTCGAACATATTTTAAAAATTAGACAGAGGTTCATTCACTCCCCCTTTTGAACTTGTGAACCACTTGGAACCAACAACAACAACAACAACAACAACAACAACAACAACAACAACAATAATAATAATAATAATAATAATAACATTTTTGTGTTTGTGAGTTTTAATTTCTAAATAATTAAGAAGTGATTAATTATGCTTACTAATATATTTTGTTCATATTTTTGTTCCTTTATATCCTAGAATTATTTTTTTCTGCATTGTTTTTAAATGGATTTGTTCAAAAAACATTATATTTATTACAAAATTTAGTTTATAATTAAAAAAATGTAGGTTTCAAATTAACATTAAATTTTAAAAAAATATTATCTTGGATTTTTTAAACCAGTTTTCAGAAAATATAGTTTTTTAGATTAACTATATCTATTTATTTGAAATAATTTTGAAGAAATTACTAAATATTATTATTATTTTTATAAAAAAAAGTACTCAATTTATTGATTTTTATATCTTACACAATTAATATTACATATACATTTGAATTAATTTTTAAATTTTATTTGTTTATTTTAGATTGTTAGGCTTAATCTCACAACCTTCTATTATTATTATTATTATTATTATTATTATTATTATTATTATTATTATTATTATTATTATTATTATTATTATTATTATTATTAATTTCAAATTTTCTTATTATTTTAATATTTTTATAATAATTTTCAATCTTTTAGACATTTTACAACCCTTCATAAAATGAAATTTAGATTTTAAAAC
The DNA here is from genome assembly GCA_946896805.1 of Scutellaria galericulata. Classification (NCBI taxonomy): domain Eukaryota; kingdom Viridiplantae; phylum Streptophyta; class Magnoliopsida; order Lamiales; family Lamiaceae; genus Scutellaria; species Scutellaria galericulata. The sequence continues at coordinate 6,874,779 of OX335793.1, read as the reverse complement.
TATTTTCCACATTTATATATTAAAATTATAAACTAATTTTTAAAATTTTTAATTTTCAACAATGTTTAAATTTCATTATTTTCAAAATTGAATCGTATCATTAAAATATAATCATATCCTTTAAGATAACTTATTTTATTTCTATCTCTACTACTATATAAATAATAAGATAACTTATTATGTAAGATATATGTGAAGCTTATTCTATAAGATACTTAAAAGTTATTTAGTTTTTTTTTCTACTAGTATATGTCCTGTGCGATGCACGGGCATATAAATTTTATAATTTATATATTTAGATAAGAGAATGTAGAACACGAAAAATAATAATTTTTTTGGAAGAATTCCCGTCTAATTTATTACTTGTGTGATGTACGACCATTAAATTGAAATATTTCGATTTGATGTGTAAACTTTCATTTATGAAAAAAAAATCAAGTTCTCAATCATATTTCAATCTTATTTTGTATCTGTGAGACATATGGACAAATATATTGCAAGTGTCAATAAATTTTTGATATAGAAATATTAATTATGAAAAAACAATATACTTCTTTAAAGTTATTTCAATTTAATCTACTATTCATATAAATTATGAATTTTAAATATTTCTTATTTTCATCATACATTATCTGACTACTTTATTACTAATTGTTTTTGTCACAATTAGTTTGAAAAATGCTTATGCAAATATATGCTAATAGCTATTTCATTATAATGAGTGTAAAATGATGATATTATTAAATATTATAATCAATTCTCAATAATATTTCAACCTCATTTGGTATCTGCGTGATGTAGCAAATAAGTTTCAAGTGTTAGTAATATAAAAACGGTGATCATAAAAAACAATATAGTTTTTTTAAGTTATTTCTATTTAATCTACTACTCATACAATTTACCAATTTTGAATATTTCTTATTTTCATCATACGTTATTTGACTACTTTACTATTTCTTTTTGTCACAATTGACCTGGAAAGAAAAAAACTTATGCAAAGATATGTTCAATAACTTATTCATAATGAGTGTAAAAACAATGATATTATTGTATATAATTTTTTTTTTCCAAATGCTCTAGAATTAAAATTTATCTCTTAGAAAAATCATATTTGATGATAAACATTTCAAAATCTAATAAATCTAAAACCATGAAACTATATAACAATAGAAAGTAAAATATTTTATCATTATTTATATAATTAGAAACTTCATGCTACCATGGAATTTCAGATTTACAATTATTTTTTAATCATGGATGAAACATTATTTATTCTTACATTAAAATAGATATATTTTTTGCTAATTTTTTCGTGGATATGTATAATGATTTAAATTTAGGTACATATTGTTATTCACAATTTTTATGAACTTTTAGCATGATATTAGTACATTATTAACACAAATCATGATAAATTTATAACATATCAAATATGATCATGTTTTTTTTTCTCTCTCTCAATTTTCATGTATATACAAAATGATTTTCATACCACAAAATAATTTATGGATATAAATAAATTGTGCAAAATCGAATATTTATAATTTATAAATTATAAAATAATAAATATTTATATTTCTAGTTTAGAAAGTGGAAATAAGATTAGTTGGTTTTATATAGATGACAATGGAATTTCATAATAAAAAATTTAAAGTATTTAAAAGATATATGGAAAAAAAAAATCATTGACATACTATCACTCTTATAAATTCAATGCAATGACTTTCTATTCTTCAAGATTAATATTGAAAATTTATTTATATAATCCGGCAAATGGACATAAAAAGTGAGTTTTATTAATTTTTTATAAGTATAAATGATATAATTTTATATAATTTTTTTATAAATGATATTTTCTTATACTTAATTTGTAGATTTTAATAGAAAATATATAAGTTCATAAGTTTTATACTTCCTATTTATAATATTAATTGTATGCAATAATGTATCATATTATATATATATATATATATTATTTTATTATATTCAAGATATATATAATAAAAATATTTATACAATAAATAATATTTATGATTTTTTAAAAAGAATTAATATAGCATAGATAAGGTAAATGCTTCAAAGTTATCATCATTTTTATTATTATATTATTTTTATAAGATTATACATTAATTTTTCTACTTAATATAATTAAATTATGTAAACATTGTGTCATATTATTAGTATTGTTACATGGAAGATATATTAAACTGGAGTATTATAAATGGCATATTTGTCAAATAAAAATTATGTGATTTTTATTAGAGTTTTTCAACATATTTGGAATACAGTTATAAAAGTAGATAATTTATGTTATGTTATTTATTCTAAGTAACTTGATTATTATATATTTATTGAGGTGATATATATATATATATAGAGAGAGAGAGAGAGAGAACAAAGCAATATCGCATAATTACCTCTTGGTCTTTGAAGACGTTCTCATAACTATAAACATCTTTTTTTTATTTATGTATAGAATAATGTCATGTGCTCTAACAAAACAAAATTTTAGTGCCCTCAAAATTAGTGAAGGTATTGATACCATTGACAACATTAAGAACATGAGTCATATTCGTCAAAATAATGGTTATTGTAACGAAAAACAAAATGATCATTTACCTTAAAAAGGCGAAGTGAAGTCAACGATGTACAAACTTGTAGTTGCATGTATTTATAAATGAATAATAATTAAGACCATATATATATATATATATATATATATATATATATAGAGAGAGAGAGAGAGAGAGAGAGAGAGATCAAAATTATGAATTTTATAAATCTATTTATAATTACATATGTAATAAAAATCATAAAATTATTTGAATCACATTTTTACATATTGGTGAAATTACAGTAAATCAACTTAAATTTCATTTTTTTTGTTTTTTTTTGCTTTTGTTATAAATCTCCTATATATAGACAAAATTGGGGGAGGTTGGTTTACAACATTAGTGATAAATTTTTTATATTTTTTTTTACTTTGATGTTTTAAAATTCTCTTGAAATTCATTCATTTGTGTTATTTTAATTTATTCAACATATATATCTTTAATCTTTATTATAGCAATAATTAAGCATTTATTAGATGAGATCATATTAACATTCATATACCATATATAGATTATAATTTCTAAGATTTGTCAATATTATAGATGATATTATTACCATATATATAATCATGTTTAATACAATAATTTTTTTAATTATAAATTATGAAATAACAAATATTGCATTTCTACTTTTGGAAGGTGGAAATGGGCGGGAAAATATTATAATTTCTATTTTGAGGGAGTAATTGTTGTTGTTGTTGTTATTATTATTATATATACATATATATATATATATATAGATTGGTTGATATTTATGAGGAAAAATGGCAGATCTGTAAAATTTGCCTAACTTCTCCCATTTTATATACTAGTAGTCCGCCCGTGCGATACGTGGTTTATTATTTGTTATGTTAATATTTACAAATTGTAATAATATAATGAAGTTGTATAAATTAATAGGCTATTCATAATATCTTTTATTATTTTAATTTAAAACATGTACCATATACAAACGATTTTTCATATTACTCATGTGCGTTGCACGAATTGTCATATAACTTTAATAATTTTAATTGTTAATTTTATTTTTAAACATTTTTATTTTATTTGTTGATTTTATATTTTTGTCAAATTAAAATTATTATATTCTTTAATATTTCCTTCAATCATAATAATTAATCTTTCTTTTTATATTTGTACATTCCACTCTCATACTTCAATCATCATATATAGTTTTCTTATGTCATTTCTTCATTTATCTCTCACAAAATTAATTGTTCAATTTGTATTTAGTGTACAAAGACAATTTGGTGAGATCTCCTTAGATGAAGATATGAGACAATAAGATCTGAAAGAACTTTTTTTTACCTTTGAATGTATAGCAAATCTTGTAAATAGATTTGAGAAATTATTATATTTATGATTTTTTATTATTCTTTTTTTTCTTCAAACAATAAGATTTGGAAGAATTTTTCTGCCTTTGAATGTTTAGCAAATCTTGTATTCTTTCCTCTTTTTTTTTTTAGTTTTATATAGATTGAAAAATAAATATATTTAAAGTTTTTTCTTTTTTTCCTTCATTCTTTGCATATCTTATTATTTTTTTTCCATTCCCTATACATCTACCTTTTGTTAAGAAATGACTATTTTTTCTCCATTTTTTTTATTTTACATAGATTTGAGAAATCAATGTATCTCTCTCTTCATTTCTTAACTTTATATAGATTATAAAATAGTTTGTAGAGTAAGATTAATTTTTTTTAAAATTATTATTAAAGAATAGCTTATCAAGTAAGATTTACTATTGTTTTTTATTGACATGACATTTTTAAACGGGAAAGTGACATTCGTGTAATTTTTTGTCAATTTTCTTACTTTAATATATAATATAGATAGTATAGATTTCATGTGGCTTGATGAATGAGATCATGACTGAATTGATTTATACATTTCGGGCTCCACATCAACAATTGAAGTTTGAGAAATCCAATTATGTGTTAAATTGATATGAATTGTAAATTCAGTGTTTATGGTGTTTACGTTCAAAGTTCATATTATAAATGAAAATGGACCATAAGTTCGTGTTGTTTTATGTAATTAGCTCTATTATTATTATTATTATTATTATTATTATTATTATTATTATTATTATTATTATTATTATTTTGTTTGTCATATATTACTAATATTATTAGTATATTTTAATTCATTAAATTTTGATCTTTATTAATTTATAAATGTTAAAGTATATATTTTAAATCTTAAATAATGTAATTATTATTATATATAATAATTTAGATAATTATTTTTTTTTTCATTAATCACGTTTTAAAAAATATCTCTTGTTAAATAAAAATAACATAAAACTAAAATATCAATTAATAATATTGCATTAACATATTGATATCGTATCATTATAACCATCGCTTTTTCTGTAAAATGAAGATTGTAGTATAGCTTCATCCTTAATAAAAATCATTACATCTCTATTATCTTTAAATCTCATCCATACATTTTTATGTTATGATTTGTAGAAAGGCTATGGATCTTTATCATCTGGAAGTCCACATTCTCTACAAAAATTACAATTAATTTTATTAACGTGGAGTATTTTAAATTGAGAAGGTCTCTTGTGTCCCGGGACACAGATCTTAGAACCGTTCCCCAACCCGACCCGGCCCTATATGTGTATATATATATATTTTTTTTCTTTTCTTTTTTATTACTTTTGCCCTACTCCCATCGGCTCTTCTTCTCCAACTCTTCTTCTCTGTTTTTTTTTTTTTTCTCCACTATTGCTATTCTTCTTCGCTCTCAATCTGATAATTATCTCCAATCTGCACCTTGGAGAAGCTGATAATTTCTTAACCCTAATTTCTTCTCTCTCTTCTCCACTACGCTCCTCCTCCTCCTCCACTTTTTCTAAATTCAGGTAACCGCCATGAATGTTGAAGGTCAAGGCTTCAAATCCGTACATGTTGATGATACATATCTGAAGCGAAGCGAATCGAATCGAAGTCAAAAAGTAGTGTATCCCCTTCCACAAAACCCCGACACCCTCTTTAATTTAAGAGTTTTTATCTTCTTCTGCGTATTTTTTCTTCTCTTTTCTTTTAAATGGTTTTTTTTTAATTGTTATTGATGTAAATTTGTCTAAACTTAATTTTAAATAATGAGTTTACAACTTAAAATCAAATTCTTTTCATCAATAAGATCAACAACTATATGAAATAACCATAGTATTTAACATACTGACATCACCAGGGGTCAACGCACATGGCTTCCTAGCAAAAATTGATGGCGTCAAAAAGCATGTACAATGGCCTAATCAATATACTTTTCAAGATTTTTGTAATTTTTAGTTTAGTTTGTGAAGATGGGATCAAAGCGGGTGAAATCGAAACTGTCCCTCCATGACTACATAACGAATCCACAGTAAAAATATATCTCGTATTCATTGACAACCAACCAAATTCCTCCAATTCACAAAAACTGTAAACAAAAACAGACTAATCTCTCAGAGGCCATAACTCAAACAGGTGGTGATCATATTTCAAGTCCATCCACGAATTCTTTAATTAAATGCAACCTAGAAATATTTTCTATAGGGATATTAAGCTCATTACAAAGATACTTTGTGTAATACCGAAAATGTATTTATTTAATACCTGAGAGTAACATTTACAAATATCTATAAAGTATTAGGGATATTAAGCTCATTACAAAGATACTTGTGTAATACCTGAAATATATTTATGTAATACCTGAGAGTAACATATACCAATACCTATAAAGTATTTAGGTATTTATGTAATACTTGAGAGTAACATATACAAATACCTATAAGGTATTTATGTAATACCTGAAAGAATTATGTATGATACTTATAAGTTACTTGTATAATACATAAAAGGTATTTATATAATACCTGAAAGTAACATATACAAAAACCTATAAGGTATTTATGTAATACTTGAAAGTAATATGTGTGATATGTAAAAAATACTTGTGTAATACCTAAAATGTATTTATGTAATACCTGAGAGTAATATATATATATATATACCTATTTATGTAATATCTGAGAGTAACATATACAAATACCTATGTAATACTTGAAAATAATATGTGTGATACTTAAAAGATACGTGTGTAATGTCACGCCCCGTTTTCTTTCGTTAAAATATCAAAGTTTTTTTTTTGGGCGTGAAGAGAGAAAGGGGGAAGAAGGCATACATGATATAAAATAGAAAGAAAAAAAAAAGAAAAGATAAGAAGTGGTACACTTGAAACATCGGATACAACCGATAAAAGAAAGTTTGAAACCTTACGCAGTGGAAAAAAACATCAGGATCTATTACAAAGAAGATGAACAGTTTAAATTTTACAAATGACTAATTGAGATTTTAAAAGACACAACCGGAATAAGACACAGCTGATAAGGCATCCATCTCTCTACGCATCCTGAGTCCCTTCATTTCCTGTAGTGTGAGTACAGGTGGGGGGTGAGTGCGTTGAATATACTCGTGGATAAAATCTCCAAGTTTTAATATTATTAAGTAGATACACAATTCAATCATATATAAGTTCAAAAAATAAACACATCACATATATGGTGTATTTACGGACCACCAAGTCCCGATGTATTTACGGACCACCAAATCCATCCCCAGGATAAAAATATGTTTACAATATTCATGTCAGTTCATATATCAATTCCACCACAACATAAAGGTTTAGAAATTACCCCCTCACACGGCATATCAGCACAACATATAACTCAACACATAAGTTCATCATTCATGTAACAAACACACAAGCATTTATTAATGGAAACATAGGGGTTAGAGTTCAAAAGTTACCCCCACCTTGTTCGGTGGTTACCACGTGAGTAGCGAGTACCAAAGATCTCGTGTCTCAGATCCCGTGTCTCAAACCTCGTGTCTCAGATCTCGTGTCTCAAAGTTCAATCCAACTGATAACCTACACAGGTTATGATGTTTCTTAGATCCTTAATAAACATAAATAAAGTTATAAAATATCCCGGCGGAAAAACGATCGTTAAAGGCGTGTCGGATCGAGAGCCCTAAAGATTGGAGTTGAAGAAACGAGAGAGGATGATCAGTTTCAAATGCTGAGATGATAGATAATGGAATTTGGGTCACGACGGAAAAAGAATGAGCTCGATTGGAGTTGAAACGAGCTTGAACGAAGCATTTTAAGATTGAGGGGTAAAAAGGTAATTTTGGTAAAAGGTTGACTTTGACGGAAACAAACGAAACGGAAAGACTTGTGAAAACGCTTGCCGGCGCACACACGGTACGCACGACGGCTCCCGGCGCGCGCACCGCACGCGCACCCAACACCCGACGTCTCGCGCACCAGCGCTCGGCGTTTCTCGGCAGCTGCATGCACCCAGCGCGCAGCTCGCGCACGACCGTGCGCGCCCGCGTACGCCCGTGCGCCAGTATCCAATGGCTGCGTACGGTCTCAGCACCCCGCGCACGCCCGTGCCCACGCGCCCAGCGCCACCAACTGCGGCGCCGCCACCGAATTCGCCGGATACTTTGCACCGCCGGCTACGACCTCCGGCCATCCCTCGCCGGTTTCCGACGGTGAATAGTACCTGAAACCTCGCCGCAAAAACCTTCGATACCCTGTTTTTCGAACCCAACCCCAACTTTCAAAACTCCGGCCGGCGACTTCCAGTCGCCGGCGACCCCCCGTCGCCGGCCACCTTTCCCGACCAGCCCAACACCCTTATACAACATATATATACACTCTCTCATACACACACACTCATAAACTATTTCAGCTTGGCCGGCGGCCACCTGCTACCGGCCACCACCCCTAGACCCTCGTTGGCGCATCACCAGCGCCGGCCACCAGTTTCCACACGGCGGCGCCAGCTAGCGCCGCCCACAGCAGATCACACATGCACACACACTAACACACTCTCAAATAACACACACATGCACGATTACACACACATACCAGAATCAGTCTCGGCACCGCTTCCCACGGCGGCGCCACCACCCCGGCAGCTCACCCTCACACCATCAACATCTCTGAGGACTGCTCCGGCGAGAGGAGGAAGAGAGAGAAAGAAAACAGAAGAGAGAGAAAGGGTGGTTGACTCCAACATGGGGTTTTTCCGGTGGTTGACCGGTGATTTGCCGGCGATCTAGCCGTCGGAATAGAAAAACGAGACCATCACTAGACTCGTCTCGACGAGAGCTACAACCTATGCAAAAATCGTTCAAAACCAAGCATGTTGACTTTTCCAGCCACCGGCGGCGGCGGTGATCGGAAAAAAAAGAGAAGAGGGAGAGAAAACTTACGTGATTTCAATTATGATCTCGTGTGATTTCTCGACTTAAAACCACCTATATATAGTCCTCCGAAAAAGACTACTATTCACCATAAAAATCTCGTATTCTACCCTTCGTATACGTCGTATTCTTCATTTTCACTGTTTTCTTCACTACTAGAGCTACGTAGCTCCGATTGACCTCTAGTTCGTTTATATCTTCTCGTTTTTCCGTTACGCATCTAATTATATAAAAATCTTCTAGGTTCCATGTCTAGAAATTATATCCATCTAAAACCGGCATCAGTCACGTATCTGAAACGCATATAATTAATTTAAATGCTCAAAATTAACACACATATTAATATTCCAATTAAAGGTTTAATTATTTAATTAACCAATTATATTTCGTTTTTGTCCTGGGCTCTACATGTAATACCTGAAAGGTATTTATGTAATACTCTGAGAGTAACATATATAAATACCTACAAGATAATTATGTAATACCTTAAATGATTTCATGACAATTTGAAGAAGAATAAGAACAAGAAGATATACAAGAAGAATAAGAAGAAGAATGTACTAAACAAATAAGAAGAATAATAAATCAATAAGAAAAGAGACTAAAAAGAAGAAAGAGAAAGAAGAAAAAAAAAAGAGGAAAAAGAAAAAAACAACATAGTTTATGTGTAATACCTTAAGGGTGGATATGTGATACCTAAAGAGTAAATATGTGATACAGAGAAAATGTGTGATACCTGAACATAATACATTATGTGATACCTGAAGAGTAAATATGTAATGCGTGAATATAATACATTATATATAATCAGGTGCGTGTGTGACGTACACCAACTATGATGTGGTCATGCGTAGGGACACGTGGAAACACATAGGAGCGGTCCACGCACCGGGTCAGATTGGGGGCATATAAGTTTTTATCTTTTAAATTTTATAATGCATTCAAATAACCATAATTTTTATTATTAATCGAATAACATATCATAATATTAATATTTTTATTACATATAATTAAAATAATTTTAATATTAAATTCTAATAGATTGATTGTGATATAAATAAATTTATAGCATTTAATAACACTTACAAATAATTAAAAGATAATGAAAAATAATAGTGCAAGTTTTGACACGTGCCACGTAAATCAGACAAAAATTAAGTAATTGACTTTAGAGCACTGTTGGATGAGAAATCACACTAAAAATATGAAGATTTTGCGGAATGCTTGATGGTCTTAGTTGTATATTGATAGGCATTATGTTTTTGATAATGTATTACTTGTTTTTCAAATCTATAAATTGTTTTACTAAAATACACTTGTATATAATTAAAATGTATTACTCTTAGTTATTTGAAAAATATTACTCATATAACTAAAATTAATCATTAATACACTATAAAATATAATTAAAAAAATATAGAATTTGTGATTCATCATCCCATTCACCAATATCATCTTGAATATGTTTCTCTATTATCTGCAGTGACGAATCCAAGTTTGTACTCAGGAGTCAATTAATAAAAAAAATTCAATATTCTAAAAAAGAGTATAATTTATGACAATTTTGATAAAGTTAATATGTTACATTGTAAAATAATAATATTCAAAGTTAATAATTTAATTTCATCTCAACATGATAACATCGATTATGTAAAAAAAGAATAATTAAACTCATGAATTACAACATTCTTCTTCTAGAATAACTTAGTTATAAACAAACATAAGTACCAATCTCTTGCTACAATGATCATCCGTAAAGAAAATGTAAAATCATTCATCAGTCTTTTCTAAGTAATCACTAAATCATATATATAATTTAAGAAATAATAAATCGGCAATGATGAAGAAAAAAAAAAAATGCATGATCTAATATATAGATACCATATTATCTTGAAATTAAAAAGAAAACAAATTGTGAGAGAGAATGTAAGGGGTAGGAAGGGGATGTAAAAGAAAAAAAAAAAAAAAAAAAGAGGTACTCAAAATAGCGAGGACAACGACTCTTAAGTAATTTATTTTTTATTTTCATTTTTAATGAAAATACGAAATTACAAAAATAACCTTACAAATTTTGGAAATTTTCAGTGTCCTAATGTCAATCAATCTCTTATTATCTGTAAATAATTAATATGTCTGAAATAATTGAGTTTTAATGTGTCAAATTGGCTCAACATCTAAGATTTGAAACCATCACCATACGAAGAATAAAAGAAACAACATTTACAAAAAAGAGGGGGGGGGGGGGGGGGGGCTCAGGAGTACACAATCGTCCAGAGTTTTTAATTCTGGACACGGTGGATAACCGAGAGAATATAATTCAAACACGGTGGGTATAACCCGCATCCACCATTGAGCACAGTGCCAGTCATCATTGCCCCTTACTTACGCACCAGCTGGGAATCGAACCGGGCTCGATTGAGTGCTATCTCACCGCCACACCACTGATGCTTTTAACTTAAACAAATACAAATATACATTTACATACATTCCTCTCCCTATCATACTTGTACATGTTAATTTATGACTCAGCTTTCATCTTTAAACATCAGCATTAAACATAATAAAATAATATTCTAACTTCGCACCAGCTTTTAATTCTGACAAATTATCCTATTAGTGTATTTTGATATTACCATGATGCTTTTTGCAAAATAAGTAATTCATGAATTTAATTTAAATGTATAGAAAAACAAATTATATATAATTTATCAAAATATGGTTTTTTTTTTAAATGATCTTCTATGATGCACGATTTACTATATAGTAATGAAATAAATATAATATATATATTTTTATTTATACTCAAAAGTTGTATACTTTATCATTGTTTTTGTTATTATTGTATTAAAATTTAGTATTCCCTAATATATTTATTTATTTACATTTGTCTCCTTTTTTTTTTTATCAATTCAATAACAAAAAACTATCGAAATTCTTTTTTAAAAAAATTTAAACGAATTTGAGTATGCAAATAACCACAAATGATAAAGGGCAGCACTCATGTGCCCTGGGGCATGTGCCCCCAACATTATATTATTATTTTTTTTTTTTTTCCTTTTTTCTCTTCTCAATTCTCGCTGTTCCTTCCTTTTTTTTTCTTTTTCTTTTTTTCCTTTTTTTTTATTCCCCTTTAATTCATTGTTTTTCTTCTTCTTCATCTTCTTCTTTTTTGTTTCTCTCTTCCTTCTCAATTTCTTCATTAATTGCTACAAAGTGATACCTAAATAGTATACACGTGATATTTTTCATTAAATGAACAATTAATATATTAAGAGTAAATATGTAATACCTTATATTATAAACATTAGTAATACCTTATACTATAAACATTAATACCTTAAATGTAAATATGTAATACCTTCAAGGTAAATATGTAATACCTTAAATGTGCATATCTAATACATTATACTATAAACATTAATATCTTAAAGGTAAATATGTAATACCTTAAAGATGCATATTTAATATCTTATACTATAAGTATTAATACCTCAAAGGTAAGCATGTAATACCTTAAAAGGTGCATATGTAATATCTTATCTATAAGCATTAATACCTTAAAATTAATATGTAATACCTAAAAGTATACAATTGATACCTTAAGAGTATACAAATGATATCTTATAAACATACAATTGATACCTTAAGAATTGTCTTATACTATAAGTACTAATACCTTAAAAGTAAATATGTAAATAAGAAGAATAAAAACAAGAAAATAGAGAAGAAGAATGTACAAAACAAATTAGAAGAATAACAAATCGATAAGAAAATAAATTAAGAAGAAGTAGAGAAAAAGAAAAAAAAAGGAAAAAGGAAAAAGAAGAAACAACACTATTTCTGCACTAATACCTTAAGAGTAAATGTGTGATACCTTAAAAGTAAACAATTGATACCTTAAGAGTATACAACTAATACCTTTACTGAAAATCTTAAGATTTCAAATGTTTCATCATCTTCTTCTTCAAAATTTTTGCAAATCACGATTTCATCATATTTTTCGTTAAATTTTCTACAAATCATGATTTCATATTGTTTGAAATAATTTATTTTCAATGTTTTAAAATTATTCATAAATAAAAAAGGGGGAAAACCTCATAAATGATTTCATGGCAATTTATAAAAGAATAATAAGAAGAAGAATAACAAATCAATAAGAAAAGAGATTAAAAGAAGAAGGAGAAAGAAGAAAACAAAAAAAGAGGGTAAAGAGAAGAAAACAACATTGTTTCTGCATAATACCTGAAGAGTAAATGTGTGATACCTAAAGAGAAAATGTGTGATACTTGAAGACTAAATGTGTAATACCTGAAGAGTATATATAATCAATTTTTGCGCGGCCATACCATAATAGGGCGCGTGGGCTCACATGGAAGCGGCCCACGCGCCGGGTCAGGTTGGGATCCGTGCCCCTGGGGCATACAATTTTTTGCCAATGATAAAAACATTCAAAACAAATTTCGACACATGAATTGAATCAAATAATTAGAAGTCATTTATAGTTTTTTTTTTTTTTTAATTATTGGGAGTCCCAGAAGATGACTATTGTTAAAAGATTTTGTTTCCTATAGAAAATAGGAAAAATCATGAAAATGGAATTTTTTTTTTAAGGTGAAATAAAAAGTAGATATTTTTTAATTACACTCAATCCTTCAATTTCCATAATCTTCTTGGTCCTTACTTTAAATCCTTCTATTCCAACTGTTCCAACCATCCATCCAATATCACATATTTTAATACATATAATAAAAATGATTTATCTTTCAATATATAAGTATACATCATTTAATTGGTAAATTTATGATGTTATAATTAATGTTAATTAGGAATACAAATTAAATCAACAATAAAAAATGTGCTTGTATCTAAATCTCGTAATCCTATACTTTAAAGTATTACTAGTCACGATAAAATTAAAATGTATCTAGTGTATGATTGTGAAGATAATTTAATTAAAGTATTATTATTCACAATAATATTAAGAATTTCTAAATTCCATCAAAATTTCTAAAAAATTCCTAATTCTAATAAATGTAGTCATTCATTCTCAAGAATCCCTTGACTCTTGTTGGAAGATGCTTGAAACGATTCTGCAACAAGGAAAGACAAGGTATAATGAATACTGATTAAGATCTCGAATTTTACTTATAAATATTGAGTCATTGCCTTTACATTTGCCTAAAAAATTTGGTCCTTATACATCAGCCGAATTGCGATAAAAAACAAAAGGACACAATTTTAATTCAAATGAAAATACAATGATGCAATGTTTATAACTAAAAATAGAGAGCCCAATTACTAAAACAAGAACTGAAAATATGGGGATCCAAATATGCATGTCTTCCCAATAAGAAAACATAAAGATAGGGCTATAATATAATATAATTTTTCAACTCCTCAACTACCTTATCATTCCCAAAATTTCATGTCCAACAATATTCATAAGATTACAACATTTTATCAGTAGTTAACATGGAAAAACTAAGAAAAAATCTTCAGGATCCACTAATATACTGAAATCTTATACAAAAAAGAAATGTGTCTGGATATGTACATAAATTCATATGTCTCACCTTGAAAGGAACATGGTCCGTTTTGGTGTCGCTGAAACCATATTTAAATGTAGCGCGCTACAATGTTCCGTGAACAACTCCTTTCGATTTGTTAAATGCTGCTTTTTCATAAACTTGTACCTCTTCAACAATCAGCCTATTTCAGCACTAAGCTACATTGCAATCTCCATTTAACTAGCTAGTTGTAATAACGAAATTTCAAGAAACCAATCATCTCTTGGCATCCCTTTTCCGTACCTTTCTCAAAGAGTCGTATCATATATATTAGTGTTCTAAAGCCGATCAACCAAGCAATAAAAAAATTCATCTAAGATGATATTGTTCAAACCAATATCAGTACAAGTTCATCCAACTCAAAAGTCAGATGAAAATTCTAAATATATAGATTCATATACTGATTAACTAAAATCCTTCACGACGAAATTCAGCTATTTGCATTCCACATTAATTCTTGTTCAATCAAAAAGGTCACCAAAGAAACATCGATCATGGTGTTGAGTGTGTAAAATACACTCGATACACATGGTCGTAAGTACGATTATTGTGTTGTCTTGGTCAAAAAATGAGTTTTAACAGCAAAATATTGGTTGTTGTAGGTACCACGGGGTGACGGAGACAAAAAGCATGAAAAAAAGGAGAAAACGGATGAAAAATGTCAAGACCCCACTATGGACACCGCGGTATCTGCATATAATAAATAGAGGCTGGAATCTGCATCTCAGTATCCCGGTATCCAAGTTTGGATACCGCGGTATCGGCTTACAGAAAGATTAGTGTGTGCATATTAGTACCGCAGTATTGTCTTGGAGACCGCAGTACTCGTAGCGCGAGTTGTTAAACAAATGCGATTTTTGTGCTTTCAACGAAAAAAGGACTCATCTTCCGCATGGTATCTATATAAAACACATTGCCAAGACCTAGAAAAAAGGACTTTCACCCCCACAACAAAGAAAGAAGACGATCGAGCAAAGAAGGGAAGATCGGCAACAATTCAAGCGTAGTTTTTCCTTCGTTTCTTTATGAACTTCGTCATTCTTTATGACAATGAGTAGTTAGAGTTTTTGTTCTAGGGTTTTATTCAAACCCTATGTGTTGAATTACGAATCCCTTATTTCGATTCTAATGCAAGTTTAATTTACGATTCTTTCTTCTACTTGTTTTTGATTAAGTGTATGAATCTGGCCAATTTGTATATCTTTAAGTGCATGAATCTGGCCAATTTGTATATCTTTATATTATTGTCAAATTTATATCGGAAGATTGGTTTGATAATTAGAATTGTGGTAGAAGATCATTCGAGTTAATTGAACAGGATAGTGTTTAATTGCATGTGAAATCGTAGGAATATAGATTTCACCTTAGGAAGCCATATTTTGGGATTTATGTTTAATGCTTTATTATGAATTTAATTACGTAAGAATACAATAAATTGTTCATAGCATTAGATTCATGCATCACGTGGAAACGGGGTATGATTATATTAGCATCTCAGGTCAGAAATCGGGAATTGAAACTTGCATGAGAAAAGAGTAATGGGGAGTTAAAACACTTATGGGGAGATAAAATCTTAGATTTGTTTATTTTGATAAATCTTCGTTTAATTCTTCTTTGCATAATTGCTTTCACTATTTTTCTTGCTTTTCATCGTTTAATTTCAGTTGTTATAACAATCAACTTTCAAATTGGATTCGATGGATAGGATCGTAAGTTGTATGAATCTAGTACTTAAGAATAGATAGTCATTATTTTCCCTGTGGGCTCGATATCCGGACTTTTCAGTCAACTATATTACTTGTCACGATACGTGCACTTGCGTAGTGTTAGTTTTCGCACTATATTACTTGTCACGATACGTGCACTTGCATAGTGTTATTTTTCGCACAACATATGAAAATGACATTCAACACTTAACATTCTAAACACAATATTCAGTATATTTTGTTATAATTGAGCACAATATAAATTGACAAATTTTCGCAAATACCAAATATTTCCGGCCATTAGAAACGACGACGTTTTCTGTCTTTTCTTATTTCAGCGCCTGCAGATGATCCAGGAAGGAGGACAGCGATGTAATTTGCTGCAATTGAATAAGGAAACAAGATTTAGGCAATGAAAAAAACATACCTTCTTCACCTTCACTCTTGATTCTTACCCTAATATTTGGATATTAATTGCATGGGATAGAAATATGCAATTGGGAGTATGGTGTTACGATGAAAAAACTTTGACCGAAACTGAAAGAAAATAGAGTAGGTCTTGTGTGAAACCGTCTCACGGATTCCATTTCATGAGACGGGTAGGGTCGGATCGAAGTATTACATGATATATACAAAAGTATTACATGATACACATAAAAGTATTACCTTATATACATAAATGTATTACATGATATTAAGTTATGTGATATTTTCAAAAAGTATTACATGATATACATAAAAGTACTACCTAATACACACAAAAGTATTACATATTATACAATTCATGCAGAAGAGCACCTGGGCGCCTAGGATCCGCGCGTTTTTTGTTGACCCGACCCGACCCAATTCGGGTCATTATCCCATAATACAAAAGTATTACCTGATATACATAAAAGTATTACCTAATACACATAAAAGTATTATATTTTCTTATAGTCTGACTCAACTCAAAACGCATTCTATAATACAAAATATTACCTAATATATATAAAAGTATTATATAACACACACAAAAATATTAAATAATTTTTATGTTCGACCCGACCCTACCCATCTCACAGAA
Organism: Scutellaria galericulata; assembly: GCA_946896805.1. Lineage (NCBI taxonomy): Eukaryota > Viridiplantae > Streptophyta > Magnoliopsida > Lamiales > Lamiaceae > Scutellaria > Scutellaria galericulata. The sequence continues at coordinate 6,857,559 of OX335793.1, read as the reverse complement.
TGGGATCCGTGAGACGGTCTCACCCAAGACTTTGTCAAGAAAATAAGGTAGGGACTATCAGGATAAGGGATGTTTCGGGCCAGTCCAACCTTATATCTGAGAAATATTTTTAGTCCAATTCAACTCACTTTCACAATTACAATTTTTTATTTAATTGTGAGCAAAATTTGATTATAATTGGCTTTTAAATGATATATAATAACAAAATTCATCTTTGTATACAAAATGTTGTTGAGTGAAGATAAACCACTAAGTTTTTTATGCAATTAGTATAATTTAAATATTTATAAAATTATGATAAAATTCATAAAAGAACAAAAACATAAGTAGGACTCTTGTGAGATTGTCAACCCACCACAACTCACTGATAACTTGTGTTATTTGATGAATTTTTTGTGGATCAATATCACTACCCTTTTCCGCATCATTTACTAAAACAATGATCTCATTATTGCCTATTCTAGCAAAACCACCCATAAGAGCCATTGTTAACCATTGGTCCTTAAGGCGTATTCTCAAAATCCCTATATCTACGGTTGTAGGCTTGATTTCATATCATTTTGTGTTAAAAAACACACATTCGTGATATTTTAGATATATTTTATTATCTTTTTAAGATTTCATGTATTTAATTGATTTGGGAGGAATTTGATAAATTTTAGCACAAAGTGAGTTCAACCGATTGAAAAGTCAAGTTGGAGTTGAGATACGAAGTCGAAAACGCACAGTTTTGGGAGAAAAATTATATCTCAAACTCCATAAGTCCAAATTTGATGATTCTTATCTTGTTGGAAAGCTAAGAAGACGTTAGACAACTTTTATGTTCAACATTTTTCCTAATTTTTCATCCAAGAGAGCAGAAAATTGCAAGAAGGCGTGAGTTGTGCAAAATCGTCCAATTTTTCATCTTGACAGGGTTCGAGTATTTTGGGCATAACTTGGTGTAGGGAATTGATATCGGGCTTAAATTAATGGCATTAGATAGGTAACTTCAAGGGTTACAACTTTAATGAAGACGTTAAAAACCAATCTGGTTCACAGAAGTCCCAAAATGCGTCTGAAAGTTGAGATCTGTGTCCACCCGGGCTAACCCGGGTTGGAAGTTTCCAACTCTAAATAGGGACTTGATGAGTCATTGGAAGGGGACGAACACTGATATCGATGAAATACATTTAGAGAACAAGGAAGAAACCAAGGAATTGAAGATTTAAGATCAAAGAGGAATCACCCAAACACGAACTCACTAAGTTTTTCTTTGATTTTATTTCTAATTTTTATCATGTCGTCTTGTAATTTATTTTGCATTACAAACATGATTATTGACTAGGGATCTCGTGATCATAGGGCACGAGAGTAATTATATGGATATTTTGTTGAATTTCTAATTTTAATCTTTCCGCTAAATCCATTATATCTTACTCATGCTTCTTCGTGCTTATTCCATGTATAAATTTTGGCCAAATTTATGCATGTTTTAATTAATTAGATTGAGATCGAGAGAAGATATCTAATTATAGATTTAAGAATGCATGACTCAATTAATTGCTAGATTGAGAGATTGGTAATAATTAGGGGGAATACAATCTTAGGAGCTTTTGGGAGTTGGTTATTAACTGCGAGGTATAGATACATACATTAATAATCAATCTATGGGTTAAGTTGCTCAAGAGAGAGGTTAATCTATAATCGTGATTGCTCACATAGATAATTGGATTTGATTTTGATTTTACTAGATTAGTAAATTTGATTGAAGTAGAATGAAATCGTAGCCTTAGGATCCTTGTTTGAATATTGATATTTCTCGATACTTGTTCGTTTGATTTTTGATTTCATTGATTTGTGTTAGATTTAGATTAATTAAAAACAATTCTCTCAATTCGGTCACCTAGATAAAGTTAGGTAAATTAATTAGGTAATTAACATTGTCCTAAATCACTAGTCTCTATGGGATCGACTTTGTTCATTCTATCTATAGTTGACACCGTTCACTTACGGTTAAATAAGCTAGAAATAGACTTCGAACATTCACCCTTCAATTTGTGGCTAATGAGACCTCATCTCAGATGATTATTTTTAAAACCTCATATAAGTTAAAAGTTTACATACACAGTGTGTTTTTGATCAACCAATTTTATACAAAATATTATATAAAAGTCGAGAATTTATATTTTACTTTCAATTAATTTCATAATATTGATGGACATAGACGGACCATCTAGGGGCCAAGGGGCACTGTCCCTGAGATTTTCAACAAAAAAAAAAAAAAAAAAGAAACGGGTATTTTGGTATTTTGTATTTTTATTTAGAAAAAAAAAGTACATTAATTAATTTCAGTCCAATATTTCAAATTCTAATTGTAGACACCAAATTTTAAGAATTTTAAAGTAAATTCTTCATATTTAACCTTACTATTTACTTTTTTTCCACCGATTACAGATTTATTTTAGTTTATTTGATTTAATTATCAGAGTATATAATATATTCATTCTTTTGGCTTAATGGAGTATGAAGTGATTGTAAAAATAATTATTCATTTTATTTCTTTACAATATCATTGATTGTTTAGCTATTATCATGTGAATTATTAGATTTGAGCTATGATTGTTAATAATTTAAATGTTGATTTATTATTTGTGTACAAATTAATCTAATTTAATGTTATTTTATAATTCAAATTTGTTCTTTATCTTTTCTAGATAATGGAAATGTACTATGAAAAAATACCACTTAACTTCACAATAAACATCATTAACTTGGCAATCAAATGAGCGAATTGACAAACTATTGAATTATTGTTTGGTAATATAAAATTATGTAACTGGCACACCATTATACTACCACTAGTATAAGGTCTGTGTAATACACAGGATATTTACAAAATAAAATGAACTTAATAAAATTTGAAAATTTTATATATTATTTATATAGGAAAAATAAAATTTTGATTTTGTGCAATACATATCATTTAATTTAGCATTAAATATAACATAATGTGATTGATACATTATTTAATTGTTGGAATATATTTTTCAAAATAATATATTGCTAAGTTTATTGTATTATTCAACATTTCCACCATTTTAAGGTTGATCTTTGTTCACTAATTTCTTTTAGCTACTCCAGCAAGTGTACGATGTAGGGTGTAGAAGTGGTGAGTACGGTCGATCCCACATAGACTGGCTATCTAGGCACTAACTAACTACTCAAATTCAGTTTTCAGCTTTATCTAGGAAAATCAAATCACACCGATTGCAGATTAATTCAATAGAAAAGTTACTATACAAATAAATTCACGCAAGAATAACCGATATCTAAGATAGGTTCTAGGACATGCTTTCATCTAATTCTCATCAAAACATCACTTTAACCAATTCAAGTTCATTAATCAATCATCCTATATGAGCAATCACATATATCGAATTAACAGTTCTCCCGAGTCAGTTTCCGGTTGATTATTATGCCACCAGATGTATCCCTACTCAATCTGATCGAAACATAACAACTCCCAAAAGTACCTAGGATTGATTTCTCATCACATAAATTCCTTAATCTCCTGATTTAAGTCTTTTTATGTATCATGTGTTTATTCTTCCATAATAAAATCTCATCTCCCGAATTTTGATCTAATTACTAAAATATGTTCAATTACCGGCCGAATAACCAAACAAGCAATCCACTAATAAATACACAAATAGGATAAACGATCATGAACTTTAAATTGAAATTAAAGATCCATCTAAATTCGAATCAAATTACTAACAAACCCTAGAAATCCTAGAAAATTAGTTAGATATGATGATAAAAAAAACTCATAGACAAGATTGGAAATATCATATCTACTAATATTCAACTAAAGAATAAAAGATTAAAAACTCTATTAGACGATGATCTCGCGATTCCTCGATCTCTTGAATTCTTCTTCAAATCCTCTCAATGCTTCTCAAACTATCGTGTTTTTCTCTACGAATCACTCTTCTCAATTTCTCTCTCTTCATGTTGAGTATTTATATTGTGTTGGGAATCTTCCAAGTGAAGTAAGAGGTGAAAATACTACACGAAAATCAAAACTCTGCGAATTCCTGTTCACCCGGGCACGGTCGTGCTGTACGGCACGGTCGACCGTGCCCTGCCAAGAGGTCACTGCCTTTTGCACGGAGTTGACCGTGTTGTAGGGCACGGTCGTACCCTGTCATTGAGCACTCTTTGTATACTGGCACACGGTCGTGCTGCATGGCACGACCAGACCGTGCGCCACCCATTCTTCCATGCGATCTCGTATTTCAACTTCTATTCTTCCTCGTTTTTCTATGATTCCTTCCTTGATCATCAATTACACTTGAAACTTGCACTTTTTCCCATCATAATCATGAAACTAAGCACAAACTCGTCAAATGCAACTTATACAATATAATATCAGAAATCACCATAAAAACGTATCTAAACATATTCAAATGAATACATAAACAAACACAAAAATACGTGAAAAATGACACATATCAATATTTATTGTTAAAGTCTAGAATAGTTCTTGAATATTTTTTTGCAATTAAATGATAAAAAAATAAAAGTTAAAATTTCCAAATAAATTTAGTAATTTATTTAAAACATATTTTTGTTAAAATTATTCAATTTCATTAACTAATAAATTTGAACAATTTTTTAATCAATACACCTTCATTTTATTATTTTTATTTTTATTTATTTATAGTCTTGTCAAACTTTTTTGAAATAAATAAATTTTAAATATATAAATAATTGTTTATTTGAAGTATAGTATATGCTATTTCAAAAATCTAACTAATTTTTTTATATTTTTTAGTAATGTTTCTTATAAGCATTAATTTAAAATCTTTAAGTTGTCATATTAAAGGCAATTGTATTAAAATTTCATTTTAAAAAATTATTATCATGAAATTGTGGGCTTGACATATGGCATGAGTAGACTTACTTTTACATATATAACAACTAGTATAGAGTCCGTGTAATAAATTGGACCAAAAAACTAAATTAAACTTAGTAAAATTAGAAAATTAGAAATTTTATGTGTATAAAAAATATGATTTTGTGTGATACACATCGTTTAATTTATTATTAAATATAACACAATCTAACTAATATATTATTTTACTGTTATGTTGGGATATTTCTGGAGTTATCTTGATAAGACAAAACATGTTGCATAATAAGACAAAGAAGTTTGCTAAAGAAAGTTTCCACTATATATATGATCATGAACTTATCTTTCTGTGGATAAGATCATGTAATGGTTTTCCAAATGATAAGGAAAACCAACCTTAGAAGAGGCAGGAAGATATCTTCTAAGAGCAGTAAGTAGGAAGAAATAGCAAGTTGCAGTAGTAGAAAGCTGAAGGAATCAGCAAGCAGGATTCTGGAACAGAAAGCTGTTCAGAATCAGGAAGAAAAACAGAATTCTGGAACAGGAAGATGTTCAGAATCAGAAAGCTAATCAATAGGACACACACGTAAAGAAGCTGACTACAAGTTTCGAGAACAGTAAGTTGTTTTGAAACAGGATCCTAGCGTGGAACAGAAAGCAGCATAGAACCACATCTTGAGCAGCAAGCAAGGAAGAGCTACCGCAATCTATAGAGAAAGTAGGAAGTAACCAACGGATCCTTTGAAAAATAAGTGCTACTCTCATCCACGCAGTACGAGGAAGACCATGCAACTCAAAGAGGAGCAAAGCTATATGGTGACTAAAGTAGCCACCCGTTGCATGAAGGTTAAAAATAGTAGGCGCATTAAATGCACATGTCTGAAACAACTCAGAAGCATTTAATGCGAACACAAAGAAGATCTTGGAGATCAAAGCTTCTACTCAAGATGGAGAAGTGATCCCTTTCAACGGATACTTCCCCAACGGATATATTCTCGAGATCTATAAACAGAAGGTGTGGCTGACTGAAGAAAGTGCGGAACAGTGTCGAAGGGAAAATCAGATATACTCCAGAGCTTCTCAAGCTTACTCCTGTTCTAGCCACTCAACCTTCTAAGAGCAGTCTGCAATTATGTTAGACCTTTAAAGATCAAGACTGCTCCACACCAGTTGAAGAACCTTTTATTTTCTTTTAACCATTTGTTGTGTGCTAGGTTGTTTTAAGTTTGGTGTACTTAGTTGATAGAATTTGATCCTTGCTAAGTTTTGTAGTCTTGTGTTGGCTATTTGCCCTGTGTGGGAGTTGTACCCTATGTGGGATTTGACCTAGGAGTCGTGTGACTCTTGTAGGTGATAACTTGTTAGGAAGAGGTTTGTAAAGTTGAGACTTGTAAATCGAGCTGACCTAATGAAGTTCCTCCTCAGTGAAGGAGTAGAGCGGACGTAGAAGGATTACACCACCTTCGAACCACTATAAGCCATAAGTGTTTATTTGCTTTTGTCTATCTGCATTGCATTGCTGCATATCTATCTTGTTGCATTTGTCATAAGCATACATGTCAAAAGATTGTGATAAAGTCATCTTTGAAAAGAAAACTTGTTTGCAAAATAGAAAACTCTATCTTTGTTTATTCCGCTGTATACTATGATTCCGAGATAGAAACTTAATTAGCATTGTGCCAGGTTACTGACTCGAGTCAGATTACTGTTTTTCTATAGAATCAGGAACCTGTTCATAGAAAAGTTTTGAAAAAGTTTGTCAAATCGATAGAGGTTCATTCACCCCCTTTGAACCTCTGACCACTTGGGATTAACAAGTGGTATCAGAGCAAGTTGGGTTAACAGCCATCGTATCTGGCTACCTACCCAGATCCACCTGTTTTGCGTTTGGATAAACACTGTTTTTCTTTTTCATGAGACCAAAATCATAATTCTAGCACAAGCATACATTTCTTATATTCCTAACCTCTCATATTAATCTGGATATATTTTTGCAGATGAAAGTTGAGTCCTCGATTTTGATCTAAAGAAAGCAGTAACCTGGTTCCAGGTTACTAGGGCCACCTAGCTTTGGATCAACAAGTGGATGCTAAGAACCAACAAGTGGTTGAGTAGAACACACAAATTTAGGGGGAATACTATCTCTTATAGAATCCAAAAGTTCAACAAAGATTATCAACTAACTCAGACAAAAAGTGCTCAGAATTCAAATAAACCAGTAAGCCGTCTCAGACCGTCAAACAGGCACCCTCTCAAACAAGGAAAACAAAGAAGATTACTGAAGTAATTAAAAGCTACACCTTTTTATAGTAGCTGAAGTTACTAAGGAAACAACTAAGGACGTTGCTGAAATGATTAAAGGTACACCTTTTATAGTAGCTGAAGTCACTATCGAAGCAACTAGTAAAGATGTTTGCTGAGAGATCAAAGGAAGAGGTCATGGTGTTTGAACAGTTTGCTGAGGTTACTAAGGAAAATCAGACTTTTAAGAAGAATAGTCAATACACCTGCAGAAACAAGCTTCTTCGGAAGATTCCTGAAAAGTACATACCGACTGACTCAGACAGGACACACACTCAGGATTCAAACAGTCCAGTAACCTGGACCTAAGAGTAAGAAGATATAAAAGTTCCTTAAGTAAGAAGGAACTTGTATAGGTTTTAAAAGCATTAGTCATTCTGCTTATATATTTAAGTTTTCTGAAACATGATGCAGTATTCTTAATAGAACAGACCTCTTATCAGTATTCAATTTCAGGACACAGATAAGGTAACAACCTGATGACAGGTTTCTACAAGAAATCTTCAAGTAATGACTTCAAATAATACCAACAAGCAGTATGCATCACATGAGGAAGTGCAACAAGTGATATCAGAAAACTAACAGGATCATCAAGTGGTGTTAGAAACCGAGAAATCATCTAGAATAAAGATACTGTACGAAAGAAGATATCAAAGCAGTATCATAGCATAACAAGATTTCTAACCAACAGGTATTATCAGCAAGAGAGATATATCAAGCAAAGACCTCGGGCACAGATGTTGTTGAGACAGCTCATGCGGAGGATATAAAAGAGAAGTTCTATCATAGAAGAGAGAGCTTAACATGATATCAGCATGCTCTCAACAAATGATATTGATTCAAAATGAATCAGGATGCTCTCTATAGAAGAAGTGATGGGTATCTATGATCTCGATATGTGCAGAAGATCTAGATAGGCAGCTGACCTTGTTTCTAACATGTGCATTTAATACACCTACTATTTTTGACCTTTATACAACGGGTGGCTACTCTAGTCACCAGATAGATTTGCTCCTCTTTGAGTTGCATGGTCTTCCTTGTACTGCATGGATGAGAGTAGCACTTATTTTTCAAAGGATCCGTTGGCTACTTCCTACTTTCTCTGTAGATTGCGGTAGCTCTTCCTTGTTTGCCGCTCAGGATGTGGTTCTATGCTGCTTTCTGTTCCACGCTAGGATCCTGTTTCAGAACAGCTTCCTGTTCTCGAAACCTGCAGTCAGCTTCCTGACGTGCGTGTCCTATTGACCAGCTTCCTGATTCTGAACATCTTCCTGTTCCAGAATCTTGTTCTCCTTCCTGATTCTGAACAGCTTTCTGTTCCAGAATCCTGTTTGCTGATTCCTTCAGCTTTCTGCTACTGCAACTTGTTGCTTCTTCCAGCTTACTACTCTTAGAAGATATCTTTCTGCCTCTTCTAAGGTTGGTTTTCCTTATCATTTGGAAAACCATTACATGATCTTATCTGCAGAAAGATAAGCTCATGATCATGTATATAGTGGAAACTTTCTTTAGCAAACTTCTTTGTTTTATTATGCAACATGCTCTGTCTTATCAAGATAACTCCAGAAATATCCTAAAATTTTCCCCCTTTATCTTGATGATGACAGAACATAATAAGAACAAGAGTCATTAACGAAAAATGCTCTTTTATATGAAACTTAATGATTGTACAAGTACAATTCTGTTTTAGTAAAAAAGTAAGTAAGCTGCTACTACTCCATCTAACTTTACTTCTTTCTTCAGTTTCTTCAATTCGTTATTTCCACGTTTTTCCACCAGGGAGTTCTTCTCCCTCTCTACCATCTCTGCATGCCTTTTTCAGCATGTTTTTATCAGCTTCCTACATCATTCAAATCTTCTTGGATGATCAACTTGCTGCATCCGAGTGTTGCTACAGATGGTAGGTGACTCTTGATCGCCATTATTAACTGCTTCCCCCTTACAATAAGGCTTCAACAGTGACTCTTGACTTGGAACTCTCTTCCTCCTTTCTATCATCATCCTCAATCTTGCTGCTTAGGGGTGGAGTTACAACGCCAAGGTTGGCTATTTGGTTCCTCCTATCTGACAATTGCTTCTCAAAACCCAAACAACTAATTGTCTCTTCTCGAGGTTCCTCATTCTTATTCCTACCCAAGGGAATAAGACCTCGAGAGAGAGAGAGGTGTCAGGAGGTCATGTACCTGATCGGTGGATGATGAGATACCTTCATCAGCTTCCCGTCTAAGGCACATTCACCTTGGATCCTTGACTGCTGGTCTGGCTTCACCTTTACCACAACTTTTAGTGCTGGTGAGTATTCATCATCGTCCAGATATCCAGCTGGAAGCTATTGACACAACGTCTTTCGACTGACATCTCCTGAGAAACACCTGCTATTTGTTTTATCTCCATGAATAGCAGCAGGTGTCTTCTCTGTCCAAAGACTAAGCCTTAACTCCCACATCATCCTTCGATGTGGAAGACTTCCTCATGGGCTTTAGTCCCATATCTTCTCGTTGTCGAGGAAGTCGGCCTTGTGTCTAGTGAATGGGGGATTCGTAGAGGTTCAGTCTTCTTTTCTGAAGACCTTCTATGCTTTTGGACAGGCTGAACCTCTATTCCCATTTTTCTGAAGACCTTCTGTGCTTCTTGGTCAACAGATCTTCGTCTTTATCTTCTCCATCCTCATCTTCGTCTCCTCCTTGGCTCTCCATTTCTTCCTTTATGACTGTAAATGTAACTCACATGCAAAGAGTTGTTTGTCAAGCATTTATTGAGTAATGAATATGTGGTAGGATGGTAAAGGGCTGGTTATATAGAGGCGGATGAGAGCAGTTTCTTTGGATCGACGGTTGGGAGAAGAAACACACGATCTAGCGGTTGGTTCTAAAAAGATGGAGGGACCTTTTTGTAAATTGATAAAACCACTTGTCAACGGATACTTCCCCAACAGATATATTCTCAAGATCTATAAATAGAAGGTGTGGCTGACTGAAGAAAGCGCGGAACAGTGTCGAAGAGAAAATCAGATATACTCCAGAACTTCTCAAGCTTACTCCTGTTCTAGCCACTCAACCTTCTAGGAACAGTCTGCAATTGTGTTAGACCTTCAAAGATCAAGACTGCTCCAGACCAGTTGAAGAACCTTTTATTTTTTTTTAACCATTTGTTATGTGCTAGGTTGTTTTAATTTTGGTGTACTTAGTTGATAGGATTTGATCCTTACTAAGTTTTGTAGTCTTGTGTAGACTATTTGCTTTGTGTGGGAGTTGTACCCTGTGTGGGATTTGACCTAGGAGTCGTGTGACTCTTGTAGGTGATAACTTGTTAGGAAGAGGTTTGTAAAGTTGAGACTTGTAAATCGAACTGACCTAATGAAGTTCCTCCTCAGTGAAGGAGTAGAGTGGACGTAGAAGGATTACACCACCTTCGAACCACTATAAGCCATAAGTGTTTATTTGTTTTTGTCTATCTGCGTTGCATTGTTGCATATCTATCTTGTTGCATTTGTCATAAGCATACATGTCAAAAGATTGTGATAAAGTCATCTTTGAAAAGAAAACTTGTTTGCAAAACAGAAAACTCTATCTTTGTTTATTCCACTGCATACCGTGATTCCGTGACAGGAACCTGATCAGCATTGTGCCAGGTTACTGACTCGAGTCAGGTTACTGTTTCTCTATAGAATCAGGAACCTGTTCATAGAAAAGTTTTGAAAAAGTTTGTCAAATCGATAGAGGTTCATTCACCCCCCTTTGAACCTCTGACCACTTGGGACCAACATGTTATGTCTATAATATTCTTCAAAACTCCCACCATTTTTGATTTTATTGTTAAAGTTTAGAGTAACCTTACATTTTATTTTCAATTAAATAATAAAGATATGAAATCAAAAATTTTCAAATAAATTTAATAGTTTATTGTACAAATATTCACAAAAACTATTTAATTTCATTAATATTAAGTTTGAATAATCATTTTTAATAAACTCACCTTTATTTTAGTTTTTTCATTTTTTAATTATATATTTTTCTATAAAAGTTTTAAATTAAAAAAATTTAATTTTTTTAGAGAATATCCATATTTTAAATCTAGCATGTGTTATTTAACAAATTAAATTAAAATTCACATATTATTTACTAATATTTATTATTAACATAATTAAATTGATATCATTATAATAGCCACATTAATTAGCTTTAAAATTCTATTTATGAAAGATTCAATTTGTAAAATTAAAATAAAATTAATATTAAAGATTGTATGTTTGACATGTGGCAGTGGCACATGTAATATAAAGATGCTTGTCATGTATTCAAAAATGTTAGCAATTAAGTTATTATGCAACCGTTTCAAAATATGAAAAATAGAATAAAAATTTTGTAGTTGTGTTTAAATTATTTATTTTTTGATGTTAATGTTGTCATGTTAAAATGTAATAAAGTTACTAAATTTGGACATTTTTATTTTATAATGCACATAATATATGTATATATATTTATTTTATCGAAATTATTACTAATTTATCATGTTATTTTTAGAATTATTGTGACTTTTTTATTAGTTGAGCATTTGAGCAAAAATCCTGAGTCCATTACTGTTGATGGATTCTCATAAAATATGATGGAAATATCTACAAGAGTTAGAAAAAATTAGCAAAATATAGGATACTTTATATACTATATTAAATCATAAATAAATAAAAAAGGTATACGCAATATATATACGAGTTTTAATAAAAAAAAAAACATCATCTTCATTTGGCAAACTTACATCTAATATTATTATTAAAAATAAAATAAATTTAGGGAATTTTTTTTTTAGTTCTCTATATTTATCTTATTAGACTTTTAGTTCTCTATCTTTCATTTTTTGATTTTTAGTCTTCTATATTTAAAAAAATCATTTGCAGTCCTTTAACCTGCAATAGTAAATAACTTTTTTTTTCCTTTTAATTACAATTTAATTTTAACACAAAAAAATATCTTTCTTCATCTAACATGTTTAAATTAATATTAATAATTAATAATTCTCTCTCTCTCTCTCTCTCTCTCTATATATATATATATATATATATATATATATATATATATATTTCATCCTGATACGAGTGAGTTAGAGTTTTCTGACTACGTGAAAAAAACATTTTTAACATCAAAATTGATATTAAGCAATTATTGAATTTATTTTTCACAATTTAAATACATTTCGTGCTGGAAACGGATAACACTAAACTAAAAAAATGATATTAATCATATTCTACTAATTTTCAAATTACATCAATTTATTTGTTGGAAAATTTAACCGACTACAACCCATGAATCATTTGGTGTAATTTGAGAGCTAGCAGAATATGATTGATGTCATTTTTTTAGTTTTATGTTATCCGTTTTTGGCACGAAATGTAGATAATTTGTGAAAAATAAATTTGTTAATTGTTTAATTTCAATTTTAATGCTAAAATGTTTTATTTCTCATAGTCATAAAACTCTAACTCACTTGTATCGGAATGAAAAATATAACTTTTAGTTATTAATATTAATTTGGACATGTTAGATGAATAAAAACTATGTTAAGATTAAATTGTAATTAAAAAGAAAAAAAATACCTGCAATTACAGGTAAAATGACTAAAAGTTGGCATTTTGTAAATATAGATGACTAAAAATCAAAAGTTGAAAAATAGAAGACTAAAAATCTAATGAGCGAAATATAGAGGACTAAAAAAGTTAATTTCCCTAAATTTTATAACTATATCTTTTCAACATTTTTGAATAATTAATAGGTTGTGTGTGAATTGAGCCTTTTTAGGTATGTGTTCATAGCTTTATAGAAAGAGATTCGTAATTATATTTTTAAGACCTTTTAACAAAATACCATCTTCTCATTTATTAATGGTCTCATTTATTATTGAATAGTGAACTCTTATGATATTGTCTCATTTAATCAATTCACAACTTTTAAGGAAAAAAAACATTTAAAAATGAGTTTTGATCACAAATAGTTAAGTTTTGTCTCATGAAGTTATAAAATTTTCGGAGTATAAAACAAAGTTATACTATGATTTTTTATATTTATTACTCTGTAACTAAGTTTGGTAATCAGTTCGAGGCTTTCATAATTACCAATATCCGTTCCATATTCTATAGGTCCAAATTGGTATCCTATGTATTTAAAGAAATTAATTGTGAAGAAAAAAGAGAAAATAAAAAGTAAAATAGGGACATTTCTTGACGAACAAGACAGAAAAATTCTGTAGAAATTGTGGGTAACCACGAGATTCTCTTGAATTCCCCAAACTGCCCTTACAGCACACAGAGTCACAGAGGCAGTCCCTTCATTATAAACCTGCCCCGACAAAGACTGCTCAAAATTGACCTCATATATATATATATATATATACACACACACACACACCACACCACATCTTCTTTTATTTACAATTTAAAAATGTATAAAATCATGGACGATAGATCTATAATTGCATTTTCATTTTTCTTTTACCCACTTTTTTTTTCTATAGTTTTGTCCAAGCAGTATTATTCATAATTTTGTCCCTGCTGCAATAGTCGATGGACAAAAGTTAATAAATATTATTTAAAATTTTAAAATATGTAAAGCAAAAATAGAAGAATACAAGAGAAGAAATATATATACTCCTACAACTTTTCCTTAAAAAAACAGATCATCTATAATTGAGGAATGATCAGGTGGAAACTATGAATCAAATGCATTTCACATTTTGGACACTTTTTCCCAAAAGGAAAAAGCAATAATAATCAAACGAACTAGGACTTTTTGTTATACCCATTAATTAAGTGTATTTCAAATTCAATTCTCCCACCATCAATTATAACTAAAAATAAGTTTTTATTTATTTATTTATTAAAAGATATCTGCCCATTTGTGAAAAAGAAAAAGAAGTGTGCCCATAAAATCTGCAGAGCAGTGTTTCTTTTGTCCATTCCTTTAAAATTCTTGGTTTTTTCTTGATGTTCATGAAAGAATGATGTCAGCTTTTAAAACAATCAAAACAATTTCTGTTTGATACTCCCTCCGTCCCGCTCAGATTTGCACGTAGGGACGGGCACGGAGGTTAAAAAAAAACTGTTTTTTAGTGTTAATGTTGAATAGTAAAGGGCAATTTTGTACATTTTATTTGTCATTTTTTGAGTGTGCAAATCTGAATGGAACGGATATAAACGGAAAGTGTGCAAATTTGAGTGGGACGGAGGTAGTATTATTTTAATTCATGCCCACACAATCCAAAGTATTCATACCTCATCATGTATATTAAACAATTAAAATAAAACGCACTTTAAGGATTCCTAATATTAAAAAGTTTCCTCATAAATAAATATGATCAAAAAAAATTCCTTACATAAATTACAGTAAGTGTACAGTAATCTCGCATTCATGAACTTAAAAACAGCTGTCATTCTTAAAATAAATAAATAAAAAAACAACAAAAAAACACCTGAAATTACTATCTTCGTTTAGTGTGTCCAACTCAGATTTTCATGGCAGCCAAACAGCCCCTTAATAAACTAGTATATAAACCCACCCTGTTTTCCTCCTCTTCCCACCCTCTACACGGAAACTCCACTCGTCTTTCAATTATACATACATACTTCAATTCTATACATATAGAGAGAGAAAGAGAGGAGAGAGAGAGGCGGCGGAGAGATAGAGGAGAAATGCTGGTATCGGTATTTCTTGCTCTGTTTCTACCATGTGCTGGAATGAGCGTAGTATTTCTAGTCTACATCTGTTTGTTGTGCTACTCAGCCAGTGCTATCAACCAATCAGACCAGTATCACGGGCCGGTGAAGCCCGCCCAAAACAATGGCCTATCCGCCTCCGATCTGGAGAAACTGCCTCGAGTCACGGGCCGTGATTTGGTGTTGAACACGGATTGCGCGGTTTGTTTGGACGAAATCGAGAGCGAGCAAGCTGCTAGGATGATCCCAGGTTGCAACCATGGCTTCCATTTGGAATGTGCCGATGCTTGGCTCTCCAAGAACCCGGCCTGCCCCGTTTGTCGGGCCAAGATCGGGCCCGAGTTTTTCAGTCCCCCTGATACCAATCCATGCTTGGTTTGAAATTCTAATCCTTATTCAATTTTGTATCAATTATTATTTTATTTTATTTATTTGATTACCTTGGTCTGGCTTGATTACTTAGTATAGAAATGATTTTGTTTGTTTCATTAGTTGTGAGGCTTTTGTATGAGACTAAGTGGAGATGATATACATTAATGTGATACAATTCAAATTAATCTTGTATTTTCATTTATTTATTAATTTTATTAGAATTTGTTTTTATTTAATTCTTTGTTTCACATGAATTGTAATGGGGTGGCAAATATAGCGTTGGCATATCGAAATTGTAAAATAGTTGTGCTGTGATAATTAAGGGAACTACGGAAAATGTGAAAGGAGTGAAAAAAGTTAAAACTCTAAAGTGATACTAAAATCGGTAAAATTGTGGCAAGTCAAATTGGTGCCATAATGATCTCATTTAACAACATTGCGTGGAGAATTTGTATTTTAGTTTCTAGTGGGATATCACATCAGATTTTGTGTTTGAAATAGTTGGATCTTCTTTTATTTTCGAAATCTATTTAAAGAAATACTAGGAGAACTCTTGTGTGATGTGCGATTTATATTTATTATGATAATATATACGATTTGTAATAATATAATGAATATGTAATATTAAAATGTTATTTATGGTATCTTATTATTTCGAAATTTATAGAAATCTGTTTTTTTATTTCAAAACATCAATATTCAACAATTAAATTTGAAAAAAAATATCGAACATAACATATTATAATAATAATAATAATAATATTAGTAGTAATAATAATAATAATAATAATAATAATAATAATAATAATAATAATAATAATAATAATATTAGTAGTAGTAGTAGTTTTGTGTTTATGAGTTTTAATTTCTGAATAATTAAGAAGTGATTAGTTATGCTTAATTACTAATATGTTTTGTTCATATTTTTGTTTCTATCTTAGAATTATTTTAAGAATTTGTAAATTTTTTTTCCATTGTTTTTAGATGGATTTATTCAAAAAAACATTATATTTAGTCCAAAAGTTAGTTTATATTTAAAAATTTTAGGTTTCAAATTAATTATACATTTTAAAATAATATTTTCTTAGATTTTTTAAACTATTTTTCAGATTGTTTTTAGAATATCATAGTTAAAAAAAAAAAAAGGTTAATTATATCTATTTATCTGAAATAATTTTGAATAAATTACCAAATATTTTTATTAAAAAATGTATTCAATTAATTGATTTTTGTATATTACACAAGTAATATTACATATATATTTGAATTAATTTTTTAAATTTTATTTGTTAATTTTAGATTGTTAGACTTAATCTCACAACCTTATTATTATTATTATTATTATTATTATTATTATTATTATTATTATTATTATTATTATTATTATTATTATTATTATTATTATTATTATTATTATTATTTCATGTTTCATTATTATTTTAATATTTTTCAAACTTTTAAACATTTTACAATTCTTCATAAAATGAAATTTAGAGTTTAAAACTAATTTTCACATTTATATATTAAAATTGTAAACTAATTTTCAAAATATTTAATTTTTGACAATTTTTAAATTTCATTATTTTCAATGTAATCATATAATTTAAGATAGCTTATTTTGTTTCATGTGTTCCTATATCTAAATTATAAAATAGCTTATTATGTAGATATATGTGAAACTTATTGTATAAGATATTTAAAAGTTATTTAGTTATTTTTTCTTTTTTTTTCTATTGGTTGATAGTTTGAGGGGAAAATGACAAATCATTAATTTTTGCCAACTTCTTTGTTTTTATATATACTGGGAAGTGCCATCTTTTCTTCCCTCATTTTTCCCACTTCTTCCCCTCTTCTCTTGTATGCCCTTCTGCAATTTTCAGTTTCAATTGTTCTTCTAATACAAAATACCAACAACCAAAAGAGTTCCATTGATACAAACTGAAAGTGTGTTCGTATGCTCCTTTGCAAGACAAATACAAACTATAAAAAATATCAGAGATGTAATGTTGACAACACTATGGATAACACAACGGAAATATTAAAATAAATGACAACAGAATTATCCACGAGTATATAATGATACTCGTGGAACGCCTACAGGGCAAAATATGTCTTATTGATTTATCTTGTAAGTACAAAGATACTAAGAGATCCTTCGAAGAGAATCTCGAAAAAACACAAAGAGATCTTTTGGAGAAGATTCTCTTTGACAAACTCAACACGTCCTATGTATGTATCTAAGGAATCTAAGGACATGTACACACTTAGTTGATCACTCAAAGACACCCTATCTAAGAAAAGAAGACTTGAGTATGCAAACTCTAAGTCTTTTATGAAAAGAGACAGAGATGTTGTGTGCTATTTGACCAACACAGAAGACAACATTCACAGACTATATAAGACTCGAAAAACTCTTGCTCTTGTTAAGCTCTCTAATCTGTGTTATCTTCTTCAAGAATGAGTTCATCTATTTATAGATCTCATGAGCCTCCATGATCTTGTAGTGCTCCATGATCTCTTCTTTAATGCTCAATCATCTTGATAACCAATCACACCATGAACACCACTTCCATGATCTCCACTTTACGTTCTTCCTTCATACTTCATGATCTTTCACTCTTCACGTTCTCTATCTCTTTCTCTCTCATGAGTCACGTTCTCTTCCTTCCAATATACTCACATTTTCCCTTATACAAGATAAGCAAATCATTCCTATAAAATAGGAGTTTGGTATTTGATTTGGTCAATCTGCAAAACACGTGAGATAAAAGACTTGTAGGATAC
The DNA here is from genome assembly GCA_946896805.1 of Scutellaria galericulata. Classification (NCBI taxonomy): domain Eukaryota; kingdom Viridiplantae; phylum Streptophyta; class Magnoliopsida; order Lamiales; family Lamiaceae; genus Scutellaria; species Scutellaria galericulata. Next base: position 6,839,503 of record OX335793.1, on the reverse strand, counting down.
TCCAAATAACTAACTCCTAAGATTTAGTCAAATCTTCAATCCTACTACAAGAAAACAACGTATATGAGAAAAATCAAATCTCCTAAAATCACTCCAAACAAATCAATTGACAAATTAATTTGTTTTGGATAAAAATACCGAATATTATTTGTGAGAAATGCAAAATAAAATAAAATAAGAGTTTAAACAATTAAACTCTAACAATCTCCCACTTTTTGCCTTTCTTCACAAAACACAACAAAATTACTCTCCCCCTTAAACTAAAATCAACTTTTGAAAAAACCTTTTTGAAAACCTTCAAACTCCCCCTTAGCAAAACAATTTCTCCTTAAAAAAATCACACCAAAACAATCTCCCCTCAAAAGAATCTTCCCTTAATAAAAAAAAAACACACTAACAACAACGCTAGAAATTTCTCCCGTTTTTTTGGAAGAAAGATAAGCAAAAAGATGTCTCTAATGCTAGTCATCTCAGCAACTTGTCGAGTCAATGTTTAGACCTGCATAAATAAAAATATCTAGAGACAAAAACATGTTAGTGGAACAAATGTTGGAACTGATGTTGCAACATTAACAGGGACATTTTCGTCAGTTTAAAACAAACACAAATTTGATCTCCACTTACAAAAAATTTCTTAGTAGCAAACCAATAACAAAGTGGAAAAAAAATGAGCTAGGAGTAGACATTGAGGGATTAAATCAATAGAGAATTTTTAAGAGAGAATGAAGAGTATTGAATTGGGGAAAAATCAAGGTTTGGTACTTTGAGAAAGATGAAGACGCGGCCAAGAGAGAAGAAAAAGAGAAACGATACTTACTTGGGAAACATGCAGAATATATGGATTAAAAATTTGAATTTTGAGCCCTAACAAAATAGAGATAATTTCTCCACAAAATTAGCATATTAGATCATGGTTAGTTAAAAAACAAGCTAGATATAAGGAGGCATTAAATTTGAATATTCAAAATAGAGTTAAACTCATCCACTTTAAATCTGTATCCACGAAAATTATGTGATAAAAACCCATAAATCTAGGGATGCCTAGAACAGAAAAATATGAAAATCGCACACAATAAATTTTCCAGATTATGTGCTCCTCAATGTTGAGAACATTTGCGACAACAAAACCTAGGAACAAAAATAGGCTCGAAAAAAATATAGTACTTTTTAAATCAAATGAGCACATGTCATTCTCAACCAACCTTTTGAAAAGAGAGCATCGTCTTAGCGAGCGTCGTGCTTCTAGTTACTCAGTTGTGAGATCAACCTTTTATTGTGGTTGTGGTATCTCCATATACTTTTTGATAAGGAAGCATCGTCATAGCGAGTGTCGTGCCCCGAGTACTTAGTGTTAGGTCACACAAACCTTATAAACATAATCACTAGGCTGCCTGAAAAGCATCGTCGCCAAGAACGCCGTGCTCCAAGTGCTTTGTGATTTTATAAAACCATTAAACATAGTACACTTTTTAAATGAGCCATAAACAGATTCCTTAAATTGTCCAAGCAAATATTCTCTCAAAAGAACACATTTTCCAGAATATAAACATGCATATGATGCTTAAAAGGGAAAAAAATGGATGTTATGCAAAATGTGAACAACGTGACTCGTAACATCCGTAAACTGTGTATATGCAATCAAACAACACACAAACCAAGAGACTTCTTTAGAGAAGAAAATCTCTAAAAATCTAGGGCCTTTGTAAAGATGTCTGCATTTTGATTTTCAGTGGATACATATTCAAGATGGATAATATTTTTTCTCTACCAAATATCGAATAAAATGATGTCTTATATCTATGTGCTTAGTGCGTGAGTGTTGAACATGATTTTTTGAAATATCTATAGCACTAGAATTATCACAATAAAGGCTCAAAAATTCAGTTTTGTAGGCCTCTCTGACAAGTTGTGTGGAAGCATCCTAACTGATACTTCTTACAATCTACCACAAATTGAAAAGTTGTATCTTTTTGATAATTACTTGACAGGTATATTTGGTAACTTAGCATGTAGATTTATTTTACTAGTCAAATTGTGTCTAGCAAAATTAAAATTAGTAGCTTGAAATAATTTTCCATGATTGTCTCATTGAACAATTCAGGTGGCATAACAAAGCAATTTGGAAACCTCACCAACCCTCTACATTTAAAAAACTTTTTTTATATTTACAAATTAATTTTCTATTCTGTCTTATTACTTAACACTATTTCAAAATTTCAAAATCAGGATTTCTCTTAACCAACTTAAGCTTAAACCAAAAAACAGGGCCAATCTTATTATGATTTATCATAGATTTTTCAGTTTTACACAAATTGAAGTTGAATTATGGAGAAATTCTTTTTTTCGTCATGCCTTAAGACTCGTGTCCGATACTAGTGATGTATAATTTTAAATATTAATTTTAGTGCAATTGAGTATAATTTTGAATCATACAGAACTAGTTTCGGACATGAGTTAATTGTCCCTATTGCAGGTGAATTACCCCAAGAGCTTGGAAATCTGGCATACTTCAGTGAGTTATCTGGTTCCATTCCATCTTCAATATTCAATTTATCAATATTGAATAAATTAGCTCTTCAACAGAATCTATTTTCTGGTGGTCTTCCTTCCAATATGGCGCTTTCAATTTTTAGTCTCGACGAGCTATATATATTTTTCAATTTTTGTCTTCATTAACAAATTGTCGACATTTAAAGTTCTTGGAAATATCAGACAATCCACTGAATGGTGTCCTGCCAATTACTTCCATTGGTAATTTGTCGACTTTTCTTGTCAGATATTGGGCATCGAGTTGCAATATTATGGGTAGCATTCCTTCTGAGATTGGAAACTTGAAAAGTTTGCAAGGTTTAATTATATTTATCTGCTTACAGGGTTTATTAATTCTAAAGAGTACAGCAGAATTAAAGAAACTTCATGAAATATATCTTGATGGGAATCACTTGGAAGGTTCCCTTATGGTGTTTGCCAAATGAGTAATTTGGGTGTGTTGAATTTAAGTCTTAATATGCTCACAGGCCCAATATATGAATGTTTAGGTGAAGTTAAATCACTTAGAACAATCTTAGCTAAGCTTATAAGAAAAGGCAAACAAATAAAGTTACCTCCAACTAGTATTTCACAGGAAAAAATTGTTGGTGTATATGAGTATGTCTACTTCACACAACAATTCCATAAGAGATGACCTTGAAACGTCTGCTCACAAAGAAAAGCAAAGGTGACTTATAAAATATCTAAAATATTATAAAATTCAAAATCTACTTGTGGAGGTCCATTGGTTTGAGGTTGAGCCGAGTCCGTCCACGCCCCTATCGTGTCGAGCTAAGCGCACATGTTACACAAGCTCTCTACTCCATGAGTAGACCAACTAGTAGACCCTTATGGCAAAGTAATATTTAAACTAGCTTCAAATGCACCATTTTCCTATGTGGGATGAATAACTCCTCTCCCACGTCACTTGACAAATTTTATTTCAAGTGACTAACTTCAACAATTAATTTCTCAATCAGCAAAATTTGATTTTGAGTGATTCAAAATGCCATGATTATTTATTCCAAATGTAGATTAATATTTTGACACTCAATCCTACAAAAAGAGAATTTAATAACCACCAAGAAATTGGTCAGAGTGGTGTTACAACCACTTACTCAAAATCAATTTCCAACAAAAAATTCTTGGAGAAGAATTTCATACGTAGAATTTATGCGTGGAACAAGTTCTTTTAGTGAACAAACTTACTTGGAAGTGGAAGCTTTGGTTAAGAATTGAAAGCAGTACTTTCTGATGGGTTAAATGTTGCAGTAAAATTCTTCAACTTACAGTTAGAAGAAGCTAACTGGAAGTGAAATATTGTAATCCATTTAGCATAGGAACTTAGTGCCTATAATTGGTTGTTATGCTACCATAAAATACAAAGCCTTGATTCTTAAATACTTGACAAATGGGAGCCTTGAGAAATGGCTACATTCTCATGACAATTGTCTAGATCTGGTGCAAAGACTGAAAATGGCAATAGATGTGGCATTAGCCCTGAAATATCTTCATCATGGTCATACAATTCCTGTTTATTGTGATATAAAGCCAAACATTATTTTTTTCTACGAAGATATGACTGCTCATGTTGATTTTGACATTTTCAAGATTTTTTTTTCTTTGTTTTTTTTATATGAAGGGGAGACCATGATTCTAACTAAAACCTTGACAACTATAGGTAACATACAATTAATTTTCATAAAAATCTTAGATTTCATTTTCTCTCTATATTTTTATTTTGGAAAATCTCAAATTTTATCTTGCTACTTAGGTTTTTTTCCACTTTTTAATCATTAATTTTACTTATTAAAATGTTGGTCCTCTAGCAATCACATTTTTTTTTTCCAATTTTGGTCCGACTTTGCTCGAAATGTATGTCAAGTTCTGCATGCATGGACACGCTAGAATAGAAAATCCACATCGCCAATTTCGACATCCATTTTGACAAAAATCAAAATTTCAGAAAAATGGGGAATTGAGCAAAAAAAGTTAGAAGACCAAAATTAAAATCCATAAAATTGGTGGTAAAAAAATGGACAATGCCTAAGTTATAGGATGAAAATTGCTATTTTCTCTATTTATTTCCTATATTCTCGTACTTGAATTATATGTATTGATCCTCTCATAATGGTGAATATATCATACAATTACAGTATGGATTAGAAGTAAAAATATCCACAAATGATGATGTATATAGTTTTACAATATTATTATTAATTAGAGATGTTTATAAGAAAGAAACCGACAAATGATATGTTTAGTGGGGAAATGAGCTTATTACAAGAAAATGCCACAAGTGAAAATATTGGCCCAGGCTTTCTATCAAGAAAAGATCAACATTTCTCTGAGCAATGTGTCTTATCCATTTTTGACCCGCCTGTGAAGTGTTTAGCCTTTTCGCTATTACTATTACTAGAAATCCTCCTTTATTATAAATACTATTTCATTTTCTATTGAGATTATCAAAAAAAAATGCGTGTATATAGAATGACATTATCTATGTAAATATGATGTGTACTGATAATAATATTAGAATATATAGGGATGGATCCAGTTGCAATTGAGGAGCCGAAATTTCATTTATTGCATTTTCTTGTAATGCTTTAATTGATCACACACTCCTTTAACCTAATTTTTGCACTAAATATATAATCTGTAAATGAATTGGGTATGTTTGGATTGGGATGAAGGTGAATTTTGCAAGTTCGAATGGGGGATTTGAGTGGATTTTGCAAAAATATGGATTTTGAAAATCTTGTGTTTGTTTTGAAATTATATAGGGTAGAATTATAGTTAAGATGTCTTCATCACATTGAGAATTGTAGAAAAAGTAAATGATTTTTTTAGGAATTTGTAGAAAAAGTAGATATTTTTATTGGAAGTTGTAAAAAAGTAGATATGGATGAGATTTGCAAAATCCTTCTCCATCCCAATACAAACATGGACTTGGATTTGGCCCATCCCAAATCCGGATGGGCTAGTCCCATCCAAACATACAAGAGAATCTTTGTAAGTATATATGTCTATTTACAATTATCGCAAAAACTCATGTGAGATAGTTTCACGGATAGTTTTCGTGAGACGGAATCCCATCACCCACAAACAACATGTGAATTGTCGGGGTAATTGAGTTGTGAGTTGACCATCTCACATAATGCATTAAAATTCCATAAGACGGTCTCACAAGAAACTCACTCATTACATTATTCCATAACTGTACAACGTCTACTTTTGTGGATGCTTTTTCTTACAATTCATACTCTAGTAAAATCACATGGTCATCATCGGAATCAATTTAAATAACTCAAATTTTAAAACAAAAGGATCAAAAAAGATAACATAGGAAAAATATTAAATTAGTAACTTAAATTTAAAGACTTAAAGTCTTAAATTAGAGATTGAGTTGACAAGTTTAGAGCCATGCATAAATAGGTCTCACTTATTAATTCCAAAACTTGGAAGGTATATATAGTGAAATACATGGACTTATTTGAGTTTAGGTAGATGATCGATCCATAACGTAAATAAATAAAAAATTATATTAATTAACAAAAAAAAAAAAACAATGAAGCTTAAGTTTTGCCTGAAGAAAAAAAAAATTCCTTTAAAATAAAATTATTCCACATACAAGTGACTAAAAAATAATTTACCTCTACTCTATATTATATACATCTATATATATATATAATTACAATTACCCCCTAAAAATAATAATGCCAACAGTTTTCTCGCCCATTTACACTTTCTAATATTAGAAATTTTATTAAGTATTAAATATAGATTTTTTGTGATATTAATTGAATTTATGGTAATTTTCAAAAATATTGATTTTGTATAATGAATATATATGGTATACAATCAAATCATTATATATAGGGATGAAATATATATATAACATATAATATGGCTAAAATTTATTACCCATGTTAAAAAAAATCTCATCTAATCCGAAAATATAATATGTATTAAGAATAATTAATCTCTCAATTGAATTCGGTATCTAGAAATAAATATTCAATAGTATATACTTCCTCCAAAAATTCGAAAGTTCTTTGTAAACAACTTCTAATATAATATATATCTATATACATAAATCAATTTTGTATGGATCAATTTGAGCAGCAAAAAAAAACGTATTTGATATGTTAAATATTTGGTAATTTCAATTTCGTAAAATTAATTAATTCACGATGAAACATTTTTTTTATATTTATATTTACAAAAGTAATGAAATTGCATTGTTTTGATAATGAGAAAATAAAAAAGGAAGAAAGTTATGGTTCAAGTTAAATAATCTCTCTCTTTTGTTTCTTAAATTAAATTACGTTGGAATATGGAAAGTGTTCCATGAAAATTATTGATTTGAATTTCATTGAAGAAAAATTCTTCAAATCCGATTTTCTTACTACAAATCAAGAGATCTCTTACCTTAATGAATCGAAGATTTAAGTACAATTTAGCGATCAGAATCCAAATATTTTATTTCCTTGACAAATGAGAGTTAAAGACAATTATTTATCATAATAATATGTCAACAAATATATTCGGTTTAGTATAAATTTTATAACTTTAGAATAAATTTATTTGTTTATTTAGTTTTGTCAAATCCTGGCATCTATGGATTACACTAAACCAAATTACACCTCAATAAACTTACCCTAATTAAATTTATTCGTCATTTTTTTTCCATTTCAATATATTAATTAAGTTTGATTGGTTGCTCAATAAAGCTGAGATATTTGAATTTATTTTGGAATAATTGATTAAAAGAATATTATAGTGAAGAATATTATATATGGCATAAATATCAATTTGTTTTTTAAAATATATTTCATGGTTCCTAAAATTGCAAAGATCATTGACAAGATTAGTTTTTTCATATATTATAAATAGGTATTATTTTAGGATCTTCAATACGTACTCATCCAAAACTCACGTACAATAGCAAAAGATTTTGAAAAATTATCATGGCTCCCGTATTCAATGTGGTTAATGACATCAATCCCTTGAAGACATTGTGGGCTTTGAAACTTCGTTTGGTGAGAGCTTATGATATACCTGCTTATGGAAATAATGGAGTTGTATACAGTTATGATTGTGTTTTCAAGGACAAAGAGGTAATGCACAAAACTTTATTTGATTATATATTTTGATGTATGATTTATTTTCTATTATATTTAAAAATTTTGTTATAATGTTTTTTTCAGGGTTCTACGATACATGGTTCAGTTCGTAAATCATACTTTGATCGTTACAAACCTCTACTGAATGAGGGAGATTTATATATAATCTCTGATTTCATTGTTGCTGAAAACTCTTTGAAATATCGCGCAACAGATTTCAAGTACAAATTTAACTTTTTTGGAAAAACTATTGTGAAAAGGATAACTGATCCGAAATTTCCAAATACCATTTTTTCTTTCAGAGGATTTCAAGATATATTGTCAGAAATATATACTGATGAATATAGACTCTATGGTGATACACATTTAACAAACAAATAATTTACTCATTTTGTTATTCGTATTTTCCACACTAATCTAACATGTATTGTAATTTATTTAAAATAAAATGCAATAAATTTAAAATCTTATAAATCTCTATGAACATAATGCATCAAGTGATATAATCCTTTAAAATGATAAATCTTTGCATAGTTAATCTATATTTTTCAATATTTGTAAAAATTAATATATGAGTATTGAAATTGGATGTTTTTATGTAACACATTATGTACTACAAAGAATTTTCGAAATCAAAATCTTCAAAATATGGAAAAACGATTTCCAATTTTAATTCATTAAGAAATTTAAAGTATCTTATAGAATCATATATAATTGTATTTTGTATATCTTTAAAATGTATTAACACTTTGTTGATAATCGATAAAGGTAAACAAATATGTTTGGTAATCAAATGATATACAATTTTGGTATAATAAATTATGTAGTAATTATGGTAATACATACTTACCATATGATAACAATTATCTTCTTAAAAGTGGAAATGAAACTATTTTTTCTTGCTCATGTCAATTGTCTAAAAGTAGAAATGCAACAATTTATTATTTTTAATAAGAATTATAAATTAAAAATGATAAAAAAATTATCTAAATATTTGATCAATCTCGAATATAAAATTTGCAAAAATTTGATCGAAATATTTGTATATGTTTTTTAACTTTACTTTATCAAGTTATTTATCAAGTTATCTGGACATATCAACAAGGATAAAGTCAAAGTTTACTCAATGATGATAATTACACAATGTATCAAATGTTATTTTTCTTTTAAAATTACCAAAAAAATTAGTTAAAGTTGCAATTAAAGTACAATTAACCCTATAATATATGATGTTCTTTCTAAATAAAAAGTACTAATTTAAAATTTATCTTAAAAACTTTTTTGTATTGACTTTTTTTAACTTATCTTTTACACCTTTTCGTTTAAATAATGTACAAAATTCAAGAAAATTGATCTATATTTTTGTTCAAAAAACTTCTGTAATTGAGAAATTTTGATTTTTATGGCATCTAAGCAAATTAATATAATTTTTTTAAAAGTATGTTAAATTTTAATTTTTTTTTGAATAATATACAATAATATCTCCATTTTATATACTCATTGTGAATATCTTATTGAACATATATTTACATAATTTTTTTCCAAACCAATTGTGACAAGTACAATTGATATCTTCAGCTTAGCTAACCTACCCACGTTGGGCACGTGTGATCACCGTTGATGTCAAAAATCTAACACAACTATTAATTTTATATCTCAGATTTTATTGGAATGAAATATTTACACAATAGTGGACATATTATGATATGTTCATGGTGGGCATGTGATCATTATCTTTGATAAAGTAGTTTGACAATATTTAAAATTCGTAAATCACATATGCAATAAATTAAATTGAAATAACTCTAAATAACTATATTGTTTTATCATGAACATTTTTTTTTAAAGAAAATTACATCACTTATAAATGTATATACCCACCCCATTATATGGGTACCAATTGACATTAAATTTTTTCTTAAATTAACATTTTACATTAGTTTGAAAATATTTTATGATCGTGCATCACATGGTTAACATGTTTGGGATTGAAATTAATCTAATAAAATTTATTATTTTCGTATTCAACATTTTCACATTAAAATGGTAAAATTTATAAATATTCGTGCATCGCACGGGACTTATACTAGTTTGACATTACATAAGAAAAAGAAGATTTTCTAGATTCTCATAATTACAAGCATTTATAAAATTTGGAATGTGCGCTTCAAATGTCCCCAAGTCTCCAAGTAGGGCTCTTTATTTTCCATTCCAACTTAAATGCAATTAATTATGAATTGGATCCCCACGTGAAAAGTTAGCCATATGTAAATGTGTGTATATCATTAGAGATATCCAATATAATCATCAACAAATTTCTTGAAGAGAAAAAAATAAAAGGAAAGGAAAATGAAGAATCCGAATTGCTTCGTTATTGTTGTTGCACTTTTAATATTAGTGAGCAGCGTTACACAATCCTTAGGCAAAACATTTTTAAGTTTTAGCACAGATGAATATGCATTACTTGCTTTCAAACAATCTATCACCTGAGATCCTTATGGTGTTTTAAGCAAGAATTTGTTATTGGATTGGTGTCTCTTGTGGCATCGAACACCATAGGGTTACAGCCTTCAAACTCAAAGGAACCATTCCTCCACATCTTGGAAATTTAACAATTTCACTGGTTTAATTTCTCCTCAACTGTCAAAACTACGTCGTTTAAAGGAGTTAAATGTTGGGATCAACAACTTCACGGGAGAAATACCATCATGGCTTGGAGACTTATCTCGACTTCAACATATGTATTTGAATAACAACAGCTTCTCAGGAGGATTCCCACTTTCTTTGCTCAATATTTCAAAGTTGCAACTTTAGATATGGGCTATAATTTTCTTGATGGAAATATTCCAGAGGAGATTGGGAGTTTCAGCAAGCTTAGGGTGTTATCTCTAGGCCACAATGACTTCAAATGTATGATTCCTTCTTACTTGTGTATAACGCGCGACTTTAATTAATAGGCAAATTTTCAAGTTTGGTTTTGTGACTTTGGCGTGATACATTTTTTGAAAACTAACTTTATGATTTTTTATAAACGTCCTTTAAAGTTTTAACTTTTAGTCGCGGCGCGATAAAATTAATAAATCATTCTTAACCTAACTAACTAGCAGTCAATCTCACAAAAAGTGATGAATAAACTATGAACTTATATTCAATTCAATCAAATAAGAACAGATGAGGGGATTTTAGATTTGATTAACTATCATTAAATTAATTAAATAAACTAAGAGGCAAATTAAACAAGAAATTAATAGATGCAAGTATTTCAGTTAACAGTTCAGTTATCCTCTGATATCAATTATCATCTAATCAATGTAACACCCCTATCTCAAATTATCATGGAATTATCACCCCTATTCTAACAACAAACTCTGTTAAACCGAATTGTCTCTTAAGATTAGTTAAATTAGGATAAAATCACTAATTAACCATATTTAATGGAATAATTTAGAATAGTTAAATTAGGATAAAATCACTAATTAACCCTATTTAATTGAATAACCTAAAATAAGCTCTCAAGATTTAATTCATTATAGAATTATAAGGAGTTATAAGACTATAAATATAGTATTATTAGATTTATAAATTCTGATATCATCTATTAACTATGTTTTAGATTTAGTTGAGAACGTTTAGAACGTGTTTGAGAGTCTTGAGATTCTATAAGTTTTGGAAACTCTAGCTAAGTACATCCCTCACCTGCAGCATAAGTAGTTCTATTTTAAATTTATGTGAATGCTTATTTATGTTTTTTTTGTGAATATGCTTTTATGATTTGTTAAGTTAAATGTTTCGTGGGTTTTATTTATATTATTCTATGAATGTGAATAGATTATTTGCTAAGTGATGTGTTTTTATGTATTTTATATCAAGTACAAGATGTTGTTAATCTGTTTTATGAAAAGTTAGAAAAATATTTGAGATAGTATTTATGAATATAAAGTTTTATTTTATATTTTTTGAGAGACTGGTACCGGGCTCCTTGACCGCCCACAAGAAGAAGTTAAGGGCTCCTAGACTGCCCTATGAGTTATTAGTTGCTCCGTTTGGATTCGGTGGCTAGCTATCCCGGATTCTTCGGAGTTGCGTGCATTAATACCATGTTTGGGCCCATAGTATATTATTTTCAAGTATAAGAGTTTATTATTTTTATTTCTTGTGTTTTCAAAAGTTTCAAAGAAAAATATTTTGTGAGATTAGATGATGTACTTGCTAAGCATTTTGCATATAGTATTTACCTCATACTGCAGATAAAGGAAAATGTAAGGTGTGATGCAAGGAGGTAACAGCGCTGAAGCGTGATTGGTGGTGACGGCGGAACCTCGAAGTTGGTTTTAAGATTTTCTCTAAGTTTTCATGCAAAGCAAACTTTAGTTTTTGAGTTCTTTGACGTAAAATTTTACTCAAATGATTTTTTTCCTTTTGGGATGCTTTCGACTGCTTTAAAACTCTGACATGTTTCCTATAGAAATTGTTTCCACTGCTTTAAAAAAAAGTCTGATGAATTCTTAAAAAGAATTTATTAGTTGGAAAAATGTGCTTATTTTAGTAGAAGTAATAACCCAACTAGAAGGGACATTATAATATCTAACTCACATTCAGACATTAGCATGATACGAATTTCCATATCTACAAAATACAACAATCGACATAAACCATAACCAAACATGTTAATTTAAGTTATCCTAATAGCAAAAACTAAAATCAAGATTCCTTTACTCAGGACTTAGGATATTCATTTAGACATAACAAACTCTTGATATATCAAGGCTCCAAGTTGTTCCTCCAAGTAGATCATGGATGACTACTTTCAATGGTGTCAATGAAGTTATTTGTTTCGTTCCCTTCAAACTCATCTTTTCTTTGGTATGAAGCTCTTAGGGATCATAAGGCGTGATAAAGTTGTGAATTAGACTAACATGTCATGAAAAATTTGCTTTGTATTTAATTATCTTGTTCGGTATGCTGCTTTTTTAGTGAAAACTCCTTTGCTTGATCCCGTCCAGCTCCAAGAATCTTCTGTATTATCACATTGAAATAGTATATTAAATTATTACTTGTTATATGTTGAAGTATCACTTCATATATGTTAAAGTATTAGTTAATATAATTAAAGTATCACGTTAAAATAGTATTGTTAGGAATTTATTGTTTAGATTTTGATAAGACAAAATAAAAATGTAATAGGAAATTAGAGTACCCCACTGAAAGTTAAGATGAAGAATGATGAAAATCAAGATTCAGTAGCTGAAAATCCAAAGTGAAGAATAGCTGAAAGTAGTAAGAAAGCCGTTATTGAAAGTAGGAAAGAAACAACACAGATACACTGTAATTAGTAAGTTACAGCAGAGATGCAACAAGACTAAGTTATTGTAAGTAGCAAAGACACAACAAGAAGACAATAGATTGTATTACTGCAAGAAGATAGGTTGCAAAAAGTTGATACTGCATTCTACTAAGTCAAAGAGACAAGAAAGTGAAGTGACGAGTTACTCACTCCAATGCAGTACAAGGAAGATTAGTACAGGGAAGATTAGTTAAAGTTTAAGGATCAATCACTTCAACAAGTCTAAAACTAGTCAGTAGAGACAAAGTGAAAACAATACAAAGAGCCCGTAAACAATGAACACGTGGCCGACAGTCTGTTGAAGCCTACAACCTAATACAACCGCATTTAATATCCTGAAGTGCAAGATAAGGAGAAATTAATGCAACTCTCTTCAGAGACATTTAATACGAGCTCTACACATTTTGAAGATGATTCAAATTCAAAGAGTTGTGTCTCTCTTCAACGGACATAATCTTTCATCTATAAATAGAAGAAGATTTGACTAATACAACTATTGAAACAATACATCCAAGTGCAAAGCAAGAAGCGCTAAATCCTCAAAGCATTCATATATACTCTCAAGTTTTAGTCACTCAACCTCTAAAGAAGCAGTCAAGTCTTATGCTTCAAGCACCAGTTGACAAAACCCCATACATATTTTTACCTCATTGTTGTGTGCTTAAGTTGTTTTAAATGTCCTTGGTTGATAGGAATATGTTCTTTGCTGAATGTTTAGTCTTAAGAGTTTAAGACATTAACTATGTGTGAGTTTTAGAGATCCTATGTGGATCAGCCTTTGAGAATTGAGTAACCTATGTGGAAGTTAAGCCTCAGTAGGTGTAGCTTGTTAGGTTGAAGTTTGTAAGGTTGAATCCTATAAAACAAACTTGTTTAACGAAGTTTCTCCTTAGAGAAAGAGTAGAGTGGATGTAGAAGAATTACATCACCTTCGAACCACTATAAGACCTTTGTGTGTTCTTTCTGTTTTGATATATTCGTCACTCTTATCTTGCTGCATATTATATCTTATCATACTACACAAATGATGTTTTCTAAAGTTCATATTTCAAAAAGTTTACAAAGAGAAACTCTATCACAAAAAAGTTTACATTTCCGCTGCAAGAACTCTAAGTTACGGTAAGCAGTACTGCATCTTAGTGTTGTGAGCTAAACTGCAACCTGCATTGTAAGCTTTCTAAGTTACAGTGCAGTAAGTTCGAAAAATTTTAAGACTCGATAGATGTTTATTCACCCCTCTGAACCTCTATGTCACTTGAAACCAACAAATATATTAAAATATTACTTGTTAATTAATATAATATACTTCAAGCATTTTATTATCTTTTGAAACTTTATGTTCTCCGTCATCCAACCACATCTCCATCACTCATACCTATCACATCCAAATCAATTACAAATAATCAGAGCACAATTTTTATAGACATACAACATTCATATATCTATTTTTTTAGTTCATAATTTCATATAGATCAACTTGGGTATTTGAATATTTGTTATCGATATCTTTGATTTAGCATGAATGTATTTTATGGATTTTAGGCCACCATGAGTGATTGTGCTTGTTGGTCTTATATTTTCCTTACCTTGTATTATTGGGGTAGCTAATACATGAACATCATGTTCTTTTATTATCTGCTAATTGAAAAAAAAAAAAAAAAAAGAAGAAGAAAGAAATAGAAATAACAAGACATAATATGTTAAAACTCAGCCATAAAAAAATTAAACACGAACTTAAATGCTAATGAGTCAAAATTCGAGTGAGACCAAATGATTTTCAAAATGGGCTTTTGTCAGTTTCAAATACACGTGATCATCATATGGTTGAATTCAAATCTCAAAGGCTAGAAGTATCAAATACAAGTGACTAACACTATCATATATTAATTTTTCACTCATTGAGGCATGATTTGAAAAGTAAAATATAATACCAACATCTACAAGAAACATAAATTATCAATATGATATTTAATTTACCAAGAATGAAAAATTTAACCACTTAAAAATTGGTTAAAGTTGGATCAAACCCAATCTATCCAAATTAAATTATTTTCCTGACACATTTATCTTTCGAGCTATCATATTTTCTTAGACTTAACATCTTAATAATTTTACTTTTGCCGATGTATCATTTGTATTATTATATAATTTGAATGATAAAATATTATGTGGTAATTAAAATATTAGGTTGAGAAACAAATCATTGTTGTTTCAAAATTATCTTAAAAAAATGTGGTGAACATTTCATTAATTAATATTTTACATGAAGTCGCCTTCAATGAAAATTTGCAAAGAGTGCCCACCGTTGAATGCGACATTCATCAAAATTTGTCATGGTCGCCCCAACAGAGGCGGCTTCTCTCGGAGCCAATACTTTGGTGTTCATCATCAGCTAGGTCTGTTGTGGTCGACTGTAGATGGCCACTCCTTGAATGAGTGAGCAAGTCTAATTATAAATTAAATATACATGTGATGAGAGAAATAACATGTGATATTATATAGTGTGTTGTCAACACAATCATGACACGTCATCAAACAATCAAGATGCAACACATACCAGCCATATAGAATATCTCATGCATTTAGACATTCGATTTTTCAGTACATCACATCATATCTTGAGATACTTGTTGAGTCAATCGATATATCAAAGAAAATTAGGATGTATGATGTCTAGTTGCAAACGAAGGAATGTCTCTAATTATTATGGGATTATAAATTGTGCGTTTATGGTGTAACATCCAAAATTTATGTTGCAATACTGAAATAGAACCTTAAGTTAGTCATGTTTTAAAATTAACTAATAAATTATCATTAATTATACAATAGCACTAAAGTCATGTGAATATCATCTTATAAATTATCACTAATTATACAATGGCACTAATGTCATGTGAATATCATCATATAAAAACACACCCTTTTGAGCTATAAGAATTAAGATAAGAAAAGAGAGGGAAATTGAAGTGTTCTCTCTCTCACAACTGATTTCTCCTAAAATTCTGCCAAAAATTGCCCCAATTTGTAATCAGCTTCTTTCGCCTCATTTTCGTCGGAGAATGGACACATTTGGCTGCTGTGTGTAAACCCCCAAGAAAGCGGATTATGATGTGAATTAGGGTTCAATAAAACGACATTGTTTAATGCACACATGAATTTTTTTTTTTTTTTTTTTTTTAATATTGGAGCTAGCAGGACTTGTCAGAAAAAGTTTGAACGGATCAAAATGACAATTTAATTAAAGATTGTAATTTTTATGACAATAAACCTAATATTAATTGATTACGAATAGTATAATCATTGGCAATCACACTAAAAGAAGAAACGAATATTGAAGACAAATTGGTAAAGTTATGGAATGAATTCAATATATGAATCTAAAGAATTCCTCATTTTCTCTCATATATAATTTATTTAATTTAAATGTATTTTTGTTTCTCGTATTTAAGTATTTTATGTTTCCTTCTAAAAATTGCATAACAAGCGAGAGAATGCAAAAAACAAAAAAAAAAATCTTCCATTTCTGTACTAGGTCATCTAAGTTGGAAAACTCATTAGAACTATATAATTGAGACAACTAATAATAGGAATCCATTGTGAAATGATATTAATCTACTTCAATTATTTGGTATTCAAATATAAACCGTAATTATTCAATCTACACAATATTTAATAGAAAATTTGGGTCAGATGTACATTCGAGTTTTAGAATGATTTTTAAATGTATGATAATTACAATATTAATTTTAATTGTAAAAAATTTATTAATTAGGACTGAATGTGAAAAAGAAATGATTGTATGCTTATTGCAATCTAAATGACTAATGAAAATACTAATATTAAATGTTTAACTGAGACCCGTAATATGTCAAATCAAATAAATAAATGATTGTTTAATTTATTGGGATCCATTATACGTTTAAAATTTTATTAACACCATTGATACAACGGGTACTAATATTAAATATTTTATATTTTGTAAAAAAAAAAAAAACTTAAAGAAATTAATAATTTAATACAAAAAGATTGATCTTTTGTATAAAAGTTGGCTTTGGAAAAATCAAACATCGAGTTAATTAATTAAAGTGTCTTTATGGCCCGAGGGGTGTCGATGCGTTAGTAGTGTCTATGATGACGTGATGAGAAATCCTCCGACAACGCAGATTCAAATTTTGTGCGGGGCAATCGTTCGGTTGTGGGGATTTAACCCTATTAATTTATATTGAAATTTAAATCTTATTAACTTTCTTTAATAGGTATTTATCACTAAACATATGATTCAATTTATATTCCACCAAGTTTCCTAATAAAAATTGGAGTGTCCTTGTAAGGCTTGAAAAGGAACACACTTTTGTATTAAAAATGTAAAAAGAGCAATAAAGTGGAGGGCAGAAGAAGGAGACAGGTGTTGAGTTTAGCTAACGTTGGCTGAAGAGAAGAGATTGGACCTTTCCCAAATTCCTATGTATTGAAAGTATTATTTATTTTAATCTTTCTTTTTCAGTTACCTCTCACATCATTCACCTTATACGTGGTGCAATTTTTCTTCATAAATTTTGTTTTCTCCATCGGAATCCCTTATTAAGGCCTTGTTTGGACAACTTCATTTTGGAGACACCAAATTATTACACTTGCACTCCTTGTGAACATGGGTTTCTGCCTTATTTAGCTCAATCCGATTAGGCTACTTTCCATCAAATAATGACAATAATGTGGAACAATTAATATCCACATATTATTTGGATCAGTGGCGGATTCAGAATTTAAAAATTGGGGGTGCGAAAAATAATAAAAAAAATTGTTGCAAAAAATTATAACCAACTGAAAGAAATAAATAAATATTACACACATGTGGCCATGAAGATATGAATCCAAGTCTCAAAAATAGAGATAAAACCAATTAAGCCTCATCACAATAATGATTAATTTGTTAATACTATATTATATCTACTATTTTTTAAGAAATTTGGGGTACATGTACCCCGATGCACCATGTAGATACCCGCTGATTTGGTTATGCGAAGAAAAATTGCTATCTATTTCAAGAAGCTATACATACTACATGAACGACATTGAACAAATAAATTATCATATAATTAGTATTTTTTTTTTAACTTTTAAATTGAATTCAACCTCGGTTTCTCTTATTATATGTATACACCTATTGTTATAATTAAGGACACACGTCCTATTAAACATAATTCAAGCTTGAACCATGCACGTACCATTCTCTTATTTCAACCACATTAACGTAAATATTTTCAGAATAGGTGAAAATCAAATTTAACAATACACACTAACATATAGATAACATACATCATATAACAAAGCTTCATTAAAGCTTCTTTATACATCATATATATTTTAATTTTTTTGAAATACAAATTTTTCTTTATTTAAATTTTTTTCCAATTTCAAATATTATGCTTTCTTTAAGATTTTATTTTCAATGTGGGATTTTTCAAATTTATTTTGGTTCTTTTATTTTCAATTTTAAAAAGTAAATTCAAATTTTCGTGTTCTTGAATTTTAATATTTTTTGCTTAATTATATATCACTTAAAATTTATGGTCATATATATATATATATATATATATAATATTATGTGTATAATAACACATATAAAATAAAGTTGACTCTTTATTATATTTAATTGATTAAAATTATCTTTTTTGAGACTAATTAATTAATTTTTCAATTAAAATATAAATAATATTATTTGAATGTCAATTGAAATTAATAAGCTCGTGATGAATAAATAAAGTTTCTTCATGCAAGTTTTTATGATAAAAAAAAGGGGTTAGTAAGTAATAGGACTCACACATAATAATTATAATGTTCAATTAATGTGAGTGCGCATATTTTTGTTTTGAGGATAATTTTAAATTTGAAATGTGTGATGAAAAACCCACGATAATGAATATTATTAATATTCATTATTGTAGATGATTAGTTGGTCACAAACAATTCACACGTTGAAAAAGTATGACAAATATATAACCCGCATGGGCGTAGCTTAGTCGGTTTCTGGGTGGCAGATTGCTACAAGAACGCAGGATCGAGTCATGGCAGCCGCAGTGTGGGAGTTTTATTCCTCAATTTGGGGGATAGCTCCTTGTGGGCACCAGACACTGGTCCTCCCACCTAATGGGCCGCAGAGTCACCATGATTTACCTTCTCCACCAATCCCTGTCGGGTCGGGGGATGGGGGCCCTGGGGGCGAGGGCTTCGCCTTTTGCTACAAATATGACAAATATATAGGTTTATAAGAGGTTGGGCTGTTCACTTCATTGATTTGACTGATGAAAGTAATTTCTTTTTTGAGGTGAAGATATTTTAGAAAAACAAATTACTAGAAGCTGATAAAAATATGATTTAATTGATTTTTTAAGGCCATGAAAACCAAACAGGTCTTAGAAGTAAGTGTCAGTGGGAAGGTATATATAATGCTACGTGTTGCGTTGCCGCTTTTCTATGCTAACACGACACACTTAATTAATAATAACAACCCCCTACTTTACCTAATATAATTATTAAACCCCCAACACATTTATATATACTCCACACCCATTAATATATATTTCTGTAAATTGGCAGTGAGAGAAATAGAGAGAGAGAAGCATGATGAAAGAGAAAGAAGTGAGAAATCTTGAAGAAGATGAGATGATTTCTTCCTCCACATTAATGTTCTCTCTTCTGGCCACCAAAGATCGTGACTTTCTGCTCTCTCCCACTGGAACTCAGGTCTCTCTCTCTCTCTTTCTTTCTTTAATTTATAATGTTACTATTATAGCATAATATCTATGAAGTATGAGTCCTAATATTTTGAAAATGAAATAAAATCAAGGATTGAGAACTTAATTCAAGATCAATTAAAATTCATTTTCACTCAAAATTTTAGGCAATTTTTTGTATTTTGAAAAATATAATAAAATATTCTTAGTGGACTTATGAGTTGTTCTAATATTTGACAGGTGGTGTTGTTGAATGAGATGTTGACATCTCAAATTTTTTTTTTTTTCGGAAAGAAATTAACTGTATTTGATTTTTACATTTTATGTTCGAAAATTATTAATAGATAATTTACGCATCTTAAAATATAAAAATCGAATACATTTAATTCACTTCTGGATGAAACAATTGAGGTGTCATCACCTCATTCGACACCTTAATACATATGTCAAGTATTAGGAAAACTCATACGTCACTAAGAATATTTTATTGTATTTTTAAAAATATGAATAAGCTAAAAATGCAATTAAAATTCATTTTCACCACATTTTAGGCACATTTTTGCATTTTTATTTAATTTTTATTTTTAAAAATGAAATAAAAATAAAAATTAAATAAAATGTTCTTATTAGACTTATGAGTTATGATAATATTTGACATGTGTCACGGTGTTGAATGAGATGTTGATATCTCAACTGTTTTATCAGGAAGAAAAGTATGTATCTTCATTGTTTATATTTTATATTCGAAAAATTATTATCAGATATTTTTACGCATCTTACAATATAAAAATCGAATACAATTAAGTCTCTTCCGGATAAAACAATTGGTGTTTGAACACCTCATTCAACAGTTTGATACATGTAAGTTATTAGGATAACTCATAAGTATTATGACAACTAATAAGTTACTACGAATATTTTATTTTATCTTTTAAAAATAGAAATAAGATAAAAATGCAAATAAATTTCATTTTCACCACATTTTAAGGCAATTTTTTTACATTTTTATTTAATTTTTGATTTAGAAAATAATATTTTCTTAGTGGACTTATGAGTTGTTCTAATACTTGACATGTGTCAAGGCCGGATTTAAGTAATTATTTTTATTTACTTTTTTTTTAAACAATAATATAGATATCTTGAATATTGTAAATGTTTAAATATTTTATGTTTTACATTGAGTTTGTACAATATATATTAGGGGTCTATTTTGAATTTTACATTTTCGGTAGATTCTTATTTCTTGAGGATATTTTATCTTTTAAAAGAGAATTTAGTGTACATTTTGGATAAAGTTTGGAAAAGTTTCAGTTTTAAGCTTGACGGCGATCATGGAATTTTCAAATTGCTATGTTTTTTATTGAAAAAATAAATGGAAAATGATGTCCAGTTGAATTCTACCAAATTATAGTGATCTACACAAAATTTCAAGTTTTGGAGGGTTTATTAGTAGCGGTGGATCGAATGGCAACCAACGACGAGCCGACGGTTGGATGAGGAAGATACAGAAAAAATAATTAATTAATTAATAAAAATACAGAAATACCATAGAGAATAAGCACCCACTGTAGAATATTCCACAGTTAGCCGCATTTGACGGCCTATTAGTACAATTCACAAAGATTGATGATTATATAGTAATGTTTTAAAGTTCGGGTTAATATTAGTGCAAAATGCATCATAAATTGGATTGGTTTATATAATTTACTCTCTACATATATATATATATATATATATATATGTATATATATATGTATAAATATATTTTCCTTTTAGAATGATGGCAATCCATTATCTCAGGGTTGGGGAAGGTTATGATAATTAATCTTGAAAAAAAATTGAGTTAATGAGACGGTTACAAGTAGTTTTACTATTGCAACTTGAGTAAAGCATACATATATGTCTTCTAAACTTGACTTAATTGGCTAAGAAGAACGATATTAAATGAAAACATGATATGGTATACCATGTGGTTTGTAAGATCAAAGCGTTCAGACCTTGTAATCTCTTACAGCTACTTCAAGTTTCTTCATCTAAGTATTTGAGTATCTTGTGTCATGCTTGCCCTGTCAAAATCTTCCTCGTCTAAACGTCTTAAGATTGTTAATTTTTCTTATGTTCCACCTCTTACTTATTGACCTGATTAAAAATTGGATTTGTTTTCAATTGTCGTGGAAGAAATCAAAGATGATAGACATTATGAGTCCATTTGAATATGTGGATTTAAGGGAGAAATTTGAATTCATAGTAGCAAATCTATCGATGATGTTAAGATATATGTGGATTTGAAATACATCATTATCATTTGGCCAAATAGCCAAAAAATTCCAAAGCTTTTCGGGTTTTTGCTATTTTAGCCAATTCTTTTATTTTTGTCAATTCATCAATAATTTAAAAGATTGGTTGTTATTTTAGCCAAATTTAAATTTGAGTCAAAATTAAATGATGTGTCAAATATGTGGTAGACATATAAGTCATTTGACTCCACCTCACATCACCACATCATCAAATTGATATGTTTTTTTCCTCCCATTTTCCTCTTCTCCGTCCTCCTTCAATTCCTTTCTTTCCCTGCATATCTATATCCTTCTTTCTATCTCTTCGTCTACTGTCTTTTCATTTTCTTGTTTTCTTTCCATTTTCTCCATTGCTAGATGTAAAGAAGTGTATGGTAAATATTTGTCTTGCCTTTCATTAATCAGACTTTGAGAATTTATACATGCAGACAACATTCCTGTTGGGCCAAGCCCACATCATATTTTAGTAACACTAATACCAATATAATTTTAACCCCAATACTAGACATTCTGCAATTCTTTTTTTTTTTTTCTTAAATTTTACTTGAGCACTTCCCTCTGCTATTGCTTTCTTCTATTGATTTCTTTTCCAAATCTGTATGATACAACGAAAGAGTCAAAAATTAGGGAAGTATGTGAGATATTTGAAGTGGAAAAGAGCTCTAATTTAGAAAACAAAAACAAAAATTAGGGCTATGAATTAGGGTCAGATGACTGATTACATATGGATCTACGAGGTTTGAAAATTTCAAGGAAACATAAAATAGGCGGTTCCATCTATTGGAGGTGGATAAACCAGAGGCAGCGGGTGACGGGATTTTCTAGTGGATGTGGTTGGGATGGTGTTTGAACATGTGTTGTGGAAGGAGGTGGCGTATTTGGTGGAGATGGTGGTAATGGTAGTGGTGGGACCGAATTTGAGAGTGACAGTGAAGCAAATAGTGGAGGCAGCGACAGAGATGATTTTGGGAGAAGAAACGGCGGTGGAGAGAGATAAACAGTTGGCGGCGCCGATGGAGAGAAAGTATTAGGGTTGAGCAACCTACAGGGATGAAGCCATTTACGTTTAGTTGCTACTACAGGATGATGGTGATCTGACTTGGGACTAAATACCTTATCTGTCTGCCACATGTTTGACACATCATTTAATTTTGACTAAAATTTAAATTTGGCTAAAATAATTTCAATTTTTTAAATTATGGATGAATTAATAAAAATAAAAGGATTGACTAAAATAGCAAAAACCCAAAAAACTTTGGAATTTTCTGGTTATTTGGCCTTTTCATTTTGAACTAATTAATTTTTGGGTCTTTTGGGTAGATTTCAAATCCATTTAAATTTGAGTAGATTTGAAATCTCATTCATTATAAATCCTTGATTTCAAATCACTTTATCCAAACACAACCTAAGCAAACTCAAGAATTCATACAAGTCTTATTTTGAAAGATTTTATTATAATTGTACTATGTCAGAAACAAATTGTGTTTTCGGACACATAATTCAACTGATGATATGCTAGTATATATTGCCTTTTTAGTTAATGTGTGGAGTATGTGTTGGTCCATATGTTTGTGTTTGGATTGAAGAGATTAAAATCCATAGCAAAAAATCAATCGGTGATTAATTGTTTTGCATTGATGTAGATTTTAAATCCTTCAATCCAAGCATCTTGAAAACTAATTTATTTGATCAAGTCTTGATGGAGACAGGTGAAAATCGCGGATCTTGAAGGCAAAATCATTGGCATTTACTATTCTGCTAATTGGTATCCACCTTGTCGTAAGTTCACCTCACTACTCGCTAATGCTTACGAGCAACTAAAGAATTATGATCCCAGCTTTGAGATAGTTTTCGTGTCATCTGATGAAGACAAGGGGGCTTTTGATGACTACAGAGCTACGATGCCGTGGCTTGCTCTTCCATTTTCTGACTTGGAAACCAAGAGAGCCTTGAATCAAAGGTTTAATATCGAAGATATACCTTGCTTGATTATTTTGCAGCCTAAAGAAGATTCATTAATTCAAGACGGGGTTGATCTCATATATCGCTTTGACGTACAAGCTTATCCGTTTACCAAAGAGAGGGTGGAAGAGTTGCAGCAGAAGGAAAAGGACAATCATGAAAATCAGACTCTTGAAAATTTACTTAGTAATGTTGACAGAGATTTTCTCTTGACACATACCATACCAAAACAGGTAACATCACTTCAATTAAAGATGTAATTTGTAATTTATATGCGATGTTGAATACTTTCAGGACTCTACGGACTCAATATGATGATATTGAAAGATTTGAAATTCATAGCAACAAATCTATTGGTGATGTTTGAATTAATATAAAGGGAAAATTTTAGTCTCGCTCACTTTTTTACGACTAACTTTACATATATCGAATTTGGTCTTATAACTATTATTTTTTTTAAAATATGGTCCAATTTTGGATTTTTGTCTATGTAGACGTTGAAATTTCTACACGGACTTATTAATTTTGGCATCCACATAGGTAGAAATTGACATTTCGAGCAAAATAAGACTAAAATTACAAGATATTGATGGTTAGATGATCAAAATTGGAATAGGTAAAATTAGTGGTAAAAAATAAATAAAGCCTTAGTTAATTACATGACGAAATTGAGATTTCCCTAATATGAATTCGAAATTATCATTTTCATTCTGAACTAAACATTTTGAGTTGTTTTGGTAGATTTTGAATGCCTTGATTGGATTCGAAATACATTCATATCAAAATTTGTATTTCAAATCATTCAATCCAGATTGTCTGCGATTTTTTTGTAGGTACCTGTTACTTCATTAAGTGGCAAGACGATCGGACTTTATTTCTCAGCTCAGTGGTGCTCTCCGGGCGTAAGATTTACTCCCAAGTTAGCCTCCATCTACCAAAAGATCAACCATGAAACGACCATTAACAGCAATCACGACTTTGAAATAGTGTTTGTGTCGAGTGACCATGACCAAGCAGCCTTTGACTCGCATTTTGAGACCATGCCGTGGATGGCGATACCTTTCGGGGATCCAAACCTAAAACATCTTGCAAAGTACTTCGACGTACGAGGAATTCCCAACCTCGTTATTTTGGGGCCGGATGGGAAAACCATGACCAAGCAAGGAAGGAACCTAGTGAATCTATATAGAGAAAATGCATATCCATTTACAGAAGCAAAACTAGAGTCATTGAGGAGGCAAGTTGATGAAGAGGCCAAGAATCTTCCGGAAACCGAGCACCATTCTGGGCATCATCACGAGCTAATGTTGGTGTCGGAAGATAAAGGCGTCGGCCCGTTTATATGTTGTGATTGCAACGAACAAGGCTTAGGGTGGGCTTATCAATGCATCGAATGTGGGTATGAGCTGCACCCCAAGTGTGTGAGGTCAGTTAACCATAACTCAGTCACTTAATATGCTAACATTTGGGCTTTGCTGAATTTTTTTGTTGCTGTTATTAATGGACATTTCTTTTATTAAAATTATAGCAAGTGTTATTAATTAGTGATATGATATTAGTCTAATTAATTAGTGATATGATATTGATGAATGTCTTCGTAACGAGGAAAGAAAAGCATTTTCCAAAAAGACAGTATGTTCATTAGTGTGGACAATGGAGGTTTGTTGTTTTTTCATGAATATGTTCAGTGGGAAATTGTAACCTTATTTTGTAACCACATATAACATGAGAGTTTGGGTTGTAAGAAATGAAGTTGTATAATAGTTCTTGACGAATATTCCATTTTGTCCATTCCAACATTTTCATTGTTGCATGTTTGTATATATTTACGATGTTGCTTTTATAAATGTGGGACATCGAATGATATTGTAGGGTGTTACAAAAATATTATTTAGCAAGTATAGATCCCGTGTAATACATGAAATTTTATTTAAAAATATTAATTTTATAAAAGAATTGGATAAAATAGTTATTAATAAATAGAAGTAATTAACAAATATTAGTATAATCTATATTATCTTTGTCGGTAGTTGTGTATGACACAAGATTTTTGAACATTAATAATTCTACGAAATGGATATAAATAGAAAAAATATTTTATACAATAATATAAATGAAGTCTTGGGATTAATTTTAAATAATTAAAAATAATAAGTTAAAACAATAGAATTTTTACAAGAATAAATCATTATGTATGATTTTAATTAGAGTTGATTCACAAATTTCATGAATAAAAATATGACATGATATTGATGTTGTTATCTAGAGATTTTAATTTTTAATAATAATTATTATATATAAGAAGTGAGGGGTTTTGAAATATATATTTTTCTTAATTAATAACTAAATTAATGTCATTTAATATTGCCACATGTATGATTAGAAATTACTTTATTTTTAGGAAGGAAATGATTGAAACATAAGTTGACAAGTGTTCTTAGTTGTTATTAATATAGTATATATGAAAAATATAGAAAATCTTATGTTCACAAGGGAAAAGTCCCCCAATTCAGTGCTTACTGCCAAAAGGTGCATGGGGTTAATACATCATAGATGTTAAAACAAGGGGTATCAACACAAAATACCATAATTCCTATAACATTGTATCTAAAATACCACTAAATATAAATATATATCCAATATACCATCAAATATAGTTATATGCATCAAACTACCATCAAAGATAATTATATGCATCAAAATACCACAAAATCATTAAATGCTCAAATTGACTTTTAACTAACTTCCTAGAGACATTAATGTCATCTTTTGTCATTTAATTCAAATCCACTTCATTTATTTAATCATATCCGAATAAAACGTAAACGGATCAAAATCAGGTCCAACATGCTTCCGTAAAATTAATTAAATCCCTTTAGAATTCATATCTTCTTTGACCGAAACAGCACCGGGTGAGATGGTTCGCAACGCCACCGGTTGGAAAACCACAGCCCTAGACCGTTTTACGAACAACTCCTCACTGTTCAACTTCAACCCTCGAGGAAGATGATCTGCAAGTTATCTAACTCCTTCAGCAACTGCTCAGCACAACTTTGGTTCATTTCCTACCCCAGGTGTATAAGATATTCCTTCTAAGGGATAAATCAACAATACTAAGAATGAATATGGTAACAGAGTCTAGGTTTATTAAGAACTTTTAAGTTATATTTATTATATTTATGTAATTAACCTTTGGTGAGGAGAATATTCTCGCGAAAACATGGATCTAGATGAATGTCCAAGATGTATGCCTTACAAGACATATCGTCAGATTTTGACGATGTATGCTCAAGAGCATCAAGACAAGATAACATATTGGAATAACCAATGTGTTGAACGAGAAAATGCATAGCCAATAGGAAAACCTTGAGCCAATGCGACCGACAAGCGGCTTATCATCTGGGTTTCCTTACGGTTAACCAGATGTTATATACCGATCTGTTGAACCATCAGGAAGAAGCCCATCAGAATCATGGTTCTTAATGGAAAACCTGAATGGAGTGAGATACTTCCAGACACCTCCAAGATCTCTCAGGATATTAGAGAAGTACAGAAGACGATGCAGAATTATGGCAACTGCCATAATCATCTACCAACACAAGTTCATCAGATCCAAAATCAAATGGAGACGATGATAAAATATCAGTGGGAGACTCTTGAAATCCTTCATGATATTCAAAAGAGGGTCAAGAATATGGAAGACAAACCAAACACTTCCGGAGGAAGAAAACGTATTGATTTTGGGACAGTACCCTATTTACACTAAAAGGGGAAACCAATCGAAGTCATACGACAAATGACCAGAGATGAAAAGCTCATCGCTATCATCAAAGAAAAATCCATCACAAATTAAAAGTGATGGATATGGAGAAGATTAATCTTGAAGATCTACATGAACTTGTCGAATCCTTCGCAGGATTAGGAATTGTAGATGTAAAGATGAATACAGGAGATTGATTAGCTTTGGTTACACGCGACCAACAACAAAGACCACCTCAATAACCAACTATAGATCCCAACGTTGCAGAAAGTTTAGTTTCACATCATATGGATGAACCAATGCCACATGCTGGAGATTTTACTACAAGAGGAGATCCTATTGTTTCAGGAACTCGACCACGTTCCAGAAGGCCAAATCTCTTTAATACGCCTTATGGAAAATCACAGCTTAATCCGATACATCCGTATGGATTAATGCTAAATCTGGATATTCCAGATTTCAAGAATAGAGAAGTCCTTATCGATGATTGGGCATCGGCGATGAGGATTGCAGCAGGGACACTCGATCTTTGGAAGGAAGGATTCATTTTACTCCTTGAAACAAGTCTTGAAGGGTCTGTAAAGATCGTATGGCAATGACAGCACCAGAAATGAGGAACAACGTTATAACTGGTGAGTCATTGAAAGGAATTGTCGATAATATGACAAAATTATTCAAAATCCATTTTATCGGCATAGGCTTTTTCAAGAGATTAGAAGAGGAAAAAAGAAAAAGATACAAACAAACCCTCTACTGCCTCGAGTTACATAATATTTATCATATTGATGAATACATCAAGTTATTCACCGAATACCGATGGAAGTCCAAGGTAGATGATAAAGAAGCTTCACAATTATTCTTTGCGAAGATACCAAATCCCTAAAGAGAAATACTTATTAGGGAATACAAGAGTGCAGATGATTTAGATACAGTGGCTAGAAGAATGTCTTTCTTAAAAGTCAAATTATCTGAATAGTGCCACCAGACAACACTCTACAAGAACTACAAGAGACTACGAGGAATCAATAAAATGGTTCCCCTGTGTTGCGAAGATAATGACATCCCAACAGTCGTGGGAGGTCAACCACAGAGGTATAAAAAGAGGAAGTAGAGAAGCCATCCATACCGCCGTCGAAGTAGCAACAAAAGAGGTAGTCGTGGGTCTTCATGGAGACCTAGAAGAGTGGTCGAAATAAAAGGCCTGAAATTACAAATCAGGGCAAAGACCAACACTAAGCCGGAGTAGAGCCTCTTCATCAGGCTCAAACCAAGGAAGTTCCAGTAGAACCCTAGGAAGGAGAACTTTCAGATGAGCTCAAACCAGAGCTAATGAAAGTTTTAAAGACTGTAATTGCTAGACATGCGGAGCAAGAGGGCATATCTCAACAGATTGCCCAGATAACCAAAATAGAGGTATAAGACAGTTCGAAGCAACACAAGAATTCGAAGAAGCTGTCTATTACCAAGATCTTGTACAGGTGTATCAATTTGAGGATTTACCCTCAGAGAAAAGCATCTATGAAGAAGAGATCTATTTTGATGATGGAAGTGAATCCATTTCAGAATCAGAGTGAAGAAGAAATTCTTCAAACGACAAGAGAGGATATGTCAGGTTTTCTCTCTCACATAACGGTTTCTCGTAAAACTCTTAGGAGGATTATGAAAGAGGATCCAAAGCTTCAGATGTATGATTTTTTTACCATCGGAGCTATGGAGAAGGCTTTGGATAAGATTGGGTTTCGTAACAGGAAACACCAAATTATCCATAGAGTTACCACTGGAGAATTTGCCATCCCAATGGAATTCATGGGTAACTTGATCGAGATGCAGTTGATCCCTTACCGAGAAGTTCAGGAGATCAAAAGCAAAGTCAAGAGAGAAGTTGCAAATACACTTTCCTGGATTCACATCGGAGCCATAAGAGTTATTATTAAGGCAACATTCAAGAAAGGAATTGATTCACCACTCAATCTTGCAATTTTTGATAAGCGAATCTCGAATCTCAAGAATTCATGCCTTAGAACGGTCACAGGGAATTTGTATGCAGGAAAATTGACATTCAATGTCTATCCTAGAATTGCATACAATTTGGGAGATCGGGACTTCAACAAAGTCTTAACCCTTCATCAAGATTTCAAAAGAAATGATTTGATGAAAGAAGGGAATAGACCTTACTCAATAACCTATAAGATTTCCCATGCTCTCTTAAATACACATCATTCAGATGTATTCTTGAGGAAGAAATTCATTGAAGTTCCAAGAATCTTTGAGGACTTCACAAGGGCGATTCTACCGGATCTTATTGAGTCTCCAACTATAAAGGAGATAAATATGAAAATCCAAGATCGATCAGTTTTCAACAAGAGCCAAAGTATCAGAATTAAGACAAGGAGAATGTCTTTCCAACAAGATAAAATGACAAGCAGCAGTTGTTGGGAAGAAAGAAGGCCTAGTACAGTTCAGTGAATCCCAGATATGTTCAAAACAAAAGGGGAGCTGAAATGTCTAGAAGGATGGAGAGAAGTTGAAGTAATATTCGACATCACCCAAAAGGATAATATTTTTCCTTGTGATATTCTATATTATCTCTAACAACCGATAGTCGGAAAATTTTAAGGAAGCCTAAAGATGGTTGAAATTGAAATGATTATTGCAGGAATTGCAGGAAGAGTCTCATAACAATTAGTATTGGGTATTGATTTTCTTGAAGATCATAAGCCTTGGGAAAGATTACAAGATGGAATGGAGTTTACAGATAAAAGATACAGAATCAGATGACCACTAGTCCATTCTCCATATACATTTATATCGGAATGATATATGGTAAGTACAATGCTGAGTATTTTGCAGCCTATATTGACTCAGGAGCATGGATTTGTACTAAAAAACAAAGGGTCTTTCCTAAAGAATTTGGAGAAGATCTACCAGCCATTGCAGGATGAGATTTCTCTAAAAGAATTCTTATCCTTAATCGAGGAATCAAACAAGCAGAAATTACGATCGGAGGCGCTGGCGGTACCCGATGGTATAAAGTAAAGACGCCACCAATCTATTTTCATGATATAAAAGCAGATGTTTTGCTAGGAAACAATTTCCTACAAACATTCAAGCGATTTACACAAGAAAATGAGACAAGAAGGCTTATTTTCACAACATTATGTGATCATAAGATTATTGTCCAAACACTGCGAGAAGCATTCTACAGAAGAATGCCTATTAATTTTCACAGCAAGCGTGGTGATGAAGCCAAACTTCGACATCCAAAAATGGCGGATAAAAGAAGATTTTGTGATGTATTATTATCCTTTCGACAATTTGGATCGAAGCAGAAAGATACAAAGAGATGGGATAATACTTTGTAGTCATTTAGAATACAAGGAGAAGAACGAGTACCTCTAGAGACTACTGCAGAATTAGTGAAGGGTCTATTGGAGGATACACAAAATGATATTACAATTGAGGAACAAATATCAATGGAAGATATCAAGAGAAAGATCCAAATGGATTACAACGAAAATCCTTTGGCATGGTGGGAGAAGAATGAGCTCAAGACATCCTTAAAGGTTAAACCTGGAAAGGAACATGAGTTTGTAAGACTCAAACCAATCCTTATGAATCAGAATGATTGTGAGGATATGCAGAAGATACTTAAGGAACATTTGGACCTCAAGTTGATTTCACCAGGAGTTTCTCCATATAGTAATTCGGGATTCCTAGTAAGGAATCATGGAGAAATCAAAAGAGGAAAGCCAAGGCTTGTTATTAATTACAAAAGGATTAATAACATTCTGGAGTTCGATGGATACTATATCCCGAGTAGAGAACACTTGGTTAACTGTATCAAAGGTGCCAAGATATTCTCAAAGTTCGATTGTAAGTCTGGATTTTACCATATCAAAATGGAGTAAGAAAGTAAGAAGTTTACAGTTTTCTCCACACCACAAGGACACTATGTCTGGAACGTTATGCCTATGGGATTGGCAAACGCACCCCAGATATATCAGAGAAAGATGGATAATCTTTTCAAAGATTATTTCAACTTCATGTTCGTATACATCGATGACATTCTCATCGCATCAAAGAATATAAAGGAGCATCTCAAACATTTGAAAATATTTTCAAATATTTGTCATAAAGAAGGATTAGTGCTTTAAGAAAAGAAAGCAGTAATTGCTACGAGATAGATTGAATTCCTCGGAATTGAAATCGATGAATCTGGAATCATTCTACAAAGCCATATTGTGGAAAAATACAAGGATTTCCAGATGATCTTAAAGATAAGAAACAACTTCAGAGTTTTCTTGGAGTTGTTAATTTTGCTGGAATGTTCATCAACAATCTAGCATATCATATGAAGGTGTTCAGCCCATTACTAAAAAAAGATGTAATATTCAAATGGGAAGATGAACATCGAGAAGGGATAAAGCAACTTAAGGAAGTCTGCAAAAAGCTTCCAAAACTTGCTATACCTCAAGACGAGGATGAACTGGTTCTATATACAGATGACAGTGATCAGTGATGGGCAACAATTCTTACGAAGGTCACACCAAATGGAGAAGTGCCATGCAGATATTGTAGCGGTCTATTTTTAGACGGAGAAGCAAATCGATGGCATATCAACGAGAAAGAATTCTTTGCAGTCAGAAAGGCTTTTAAAAATGGCCTCTATTCCTTCTGGCTAAGAAGTTTACTTTAAAAATAGATAATTCAAGTGTCAAGGCTTTTCTGAAAAATAAGATTGAATCTAAACCAAAAAATGCTAGATTGCTTAGATGACAAGCTGAATGCCAATATTATGGTTATGATATTGTCATTATAAAATATCATGAAAATGTTCTTGCAGATTTTTTGACACAAGATGGAAGGACGCATTGCTGACGAAGTCCTTAAACGAGTAAGACATCTCAGGGAAAACTTGGGGAGTCTAGAACGAGAATTTAGGACGTTATATCTCAATGCCGAAGTCGCTAGACGACTTTAATGAGCTGATCGGAAATTTATTTCTGATCTAATACGAGAATGCCAATACGCCCATGGACAATTGTTCTCGGCGTTACAAGGGCCTCTCCTACGGTGCAAAAATGAACGATTAGAGAATGGGACTTTAACCTGCAGGTTATTGATTCAAATACCATAATCACAAGTGTTGTAGGTGATGCATTCCCTAAGAATGTACAAACTGTAACGAATGTTGAAACTCTAGAGTCATAGCCTGAGTCTTCAAGTCAACCCAGCACCTCTGGGTTAAAGAGTGAGAGTTGAATCTTAGGCCACAAATAGGCAATTTTAAGGTTCAAACTATCGAGTTTAAAATTTCTCCAATGCAGGTTTACTAGCGTCAATAGGAGAAATTGATTACAAGAAAATGTATCAACCCAGAAAAAACCATAGTTGATATCTCATGGAAATATCCTTGAGTTCGGATGAAACCAGACAGTCATCCAAATGAAGTACATGAATGGTATACTTTTGGAGCATTAGCTTCAATTCATACCTTATCACCTGGATTCCCAGAAATTTCGAAGCTACCGAAATGGATTAGAGAAGCAGTTCACGAGACTTGGGCAAATAATCCACATTTATCCAGAGGCAATATCTTGGAGCTTTATTTCATTAGTGTAGCTCCAGAACCAGCAAAGAAAGGTTTTAACGAAGCCTTTCATTTCATCAAGCTTAGAAGACCAGATGGAAATGCCTTAAAAAATATAAAAGTAGCTTCATCGGAAGAAATACCGTTATTAGTAGGAGCAATCTCAGAAGATGAAGTTTCTACACGGCGAGCATGCGGACTTTGGGTTTGTCTAACCGAAATGGACAAAGTCAAATATGCTTTCAAGTTCTTTCAGAATTCGGTAAGTGGATCATTCCTACTGAATTCTATGACAGGATCAACTACAGGATTTGTAGAGAAACTCTTCGAGACAAAAAGAAGAAACCTCTGGGAAAACAAGATTCCGGTGAGCAAGAAAACTTATCAGAAATTCTGCAATATGGCGCATGTTGGTCAATAGATCAATCAGATTTGTCAAGCATGCCCTAAACAGAAAGAGCCCGAGTTTGGGAAAGGATTCTAACCCAAACCCGACCGACAGGAATATGGGTCTGAAAAAGACAAGGGTCCAGCTAACAAGAAACGCTATCCGTGGGGACCACGCAGACCTAATTTTTAAAAGAAAGATACCCCGACAAACAAAAATGGGGTGAGTCACGAGAAAGACTAAAGGACTCCCCGACAACTATCACATGGGATGAGTCACGAAAGTTAAAAGATTCCCCAACAGACATCACATGGGCTAAGTCAAGGGGGGATGAGAGCTACGAAGAGGGGCTATAAGTGTCCGAAACTGGGGGAGGCATCTCGACGGCATAAGGCACGGAGGGAGGGGAGATGGCACGAGTTGCTGAAGGTAAAAAAACTAAAGGGGAAGGCGACAAGGCGGTAGCGGGGGACGAGGGAGGCTGAGGAAAGATGCAAAGATGGGAAAAGGCAAGACTGGATTCGTGGGGGAAGAGATGGCAAAAGGAAAGGTGTTCTCGACAAAATGGACATGACGAGAGATAATTTTGTGAGAAGAGATATCAAAACAGGTGTAAGCATGATGTTTCACATCATAGCCGAAAAAGACACAAGGGCAAGAGCGAGGAGCCAATTTGGAGGTGGCATAGGGGTGAAGCCAGGGAAAACAGAGACGCCTAAACTGGCGAAGAGTGGAATAGGTGGGTTCATGGCCAAAGAGAGCAAAGTAAGAGGTCAATTTATGAAGTGGAGATGAAGGGAGTCGATTGATGAGGTATACCGCTGTGTGAAAGGCATACGACCAAAGATAAAGAGGGATCGACGCATGATGTGAAATAGTACAAACGGTTTCAACAATATGACGACGGCGGTATTCAGAGACGTCATTGTGTTCTGGGGTGTGGGGGTGTCATTTTATGAGAGATGCCAAGAGAGTCAAGACAAGATTTAAGCGCAACATATTCACCACCACCATCGGACTACAACGTGTTAAGGTTGTAGTTAAATTATTTTTAAACTCCACGAGCAAAGACAGGAAATATAATGGCAATATCAGATTTTAAATGCATAGGATAAAACCAAATATATTTCGTAAAAGTGATCAACAAAAATAACATAGTAGCGAAAACCACGAAACAACTCAACAGGACTTGGGCCCTAAACATCAGAATAAACAATATCCAAGAAAGCCCGACTCTTAACACTCAAAGTACCAAATGAAAGTTTTTTACTCTTATTACTAAGACAAGACGAGCAAGTAAAGGAACTTGGCAGGGCGAAAGCGGTGGAAGGAAGAACAGTAGCCAATAGTTGATTCGTCGTTTGCAGAGACGGATGACCCAAGCGATTGTGCCAAAGCAATAAAGATACTTTGGTGATCGAAAAAACTTTAAGAGACGATAGAGACGACGGAGGAGGGATAGACCATTCATAGAGATTACTTTTTGCTGGCCCCCGATGTAGTATAGCGTGAGTGTGGAGATCCTTAACAATAAAATGATTAGGAAAGAATTCAATAGACGCAAAATTATCAAAACAAGATTGGGATACATAAATAATATTACGTTTCATTAGAGGGACATGCAAGACATTGGACAAGGATAAAGTAGGAGAAATACGAGTGTTACCAATATTCGAAATTCCAAGAGAGGTGTTATTACCTAAGACCACATCATCAGGACCATCATAGATGTGATGATACGAGAGATCCGAGAGAGACGACGTGACATGATTAGTAGCACCAGTATCGAGAAGCCATGGGTTGTTGTGAGCAGCAAACGAAGCAACATCTGAGGGAGAGACATGAGTAGAATTCACTTGTTGGCGAGCAGGGCGGAGATGAGGGAATAAATCCCAACATTTGTCCGTAGTATGACCTGGACGATGACAATACTGACATTCAATTGAAGAGTGATTACGTTTAGAGTGGGAGTCCTGAGAAGGCCCCCGGGAAGTGTTGGTCATAGGCGGCACAGACGGAAATAGTAGGAGTCCAGCGGCTTGAGAGGGCTGAGGCGAGCGGTTTGGAGCGTTGCTATGAGGGTGATGTGATTGGGTAGCAGCAGTGGCATTTACGGCAAAGGGTGGGTTTTGTGATTGAGTTTCAGAGTCACGTAAATATATCTCGTGATCGATACGTTTATCATACAACTCCTCGAACGGGAATGGGGTATCACAAGTACAAAGCGCCACGATGACCTCCTTATAGGCAGGACCGAGACCACGCGTATAATAGATGAGTAAATCTTCGTCACCTGGAGGAGCGCCCAACGTGGCGAGTTCATCGGCAATTTGCTTGACCTGGAGCAGAAGGTCGGCAACAGGAAGAGCACCACGGGAGATGGAGGACAACTTGTCCTTCAAATGGATTATGTGAGATTGAGATCTCTTTGTAAACACACGGTGCAAACACGACCACGCATCGTGGGCACTGGAGGCAGTCCCAATAAGAGGGATTACGGGCTCCATAATGAAGGCAATAAGGGTATGGAGAATTAACTGGTCCTATCGGCGCTAGTGGACAAACACCGGATTCGGCTTAGAGACAGTTGTTGGTCCCAAGTGGTCAGAGGTTTAAAGGGGGTTGAAACTTTTCTATGAACAGGTTCCTGATTCTATAGAGAAATAGTAACCTGACTCGATTCAGAAACCTGGCACAATGCTGACCAAGTTCCTGTTTCGCAATCACAGTATGCAGCGGAATAAACAATGATAGAATACTTTTGGAAAACACATTTTCTTTCAGAGTATGGTTTTAGCAAAGTCTTTTCTCAAGATGCTTGTGATGTATGCAACAAGATAGATATGCAGTAATTAAAGTGCAACATATAGTCAAAGCATATAAACATATTTTCCTTCATTGAGGAAGAACTTTGTTAGGTCAGTTCGATTTATAAGTCTCAACTTTACAAACCTCTTCCTAACAAGTTATCACCTACAATAATCCCAGATTCCTAGGCCACAACCCACATAGGGTACACATCCCACACATGACAAATAACCTACACAAGATTACTAAACTTAGCAAGAATCAAATCCTATTAACTAAGTTACACCTAACACAACCTAGCGCACACAACCCAAATGGTTAAAGAATAAAAGGTTCTTCAACTGTTGCGGTGAAGATAGTCTTGAACTTTGAAAGCTCGAATGCTTGAGTAGACTGGCTTCGAAGGTTGAGTGACTGGGCAAAGGAAAGCTTAGAATAAGCTTTGGAGTATTTCTGATTTTCCACTCGGCTATGCTCAGCTTCTTCTTCAGTCAGCTCCACCTTCTATTTATAGGTCTTGAGAATTTATCCGTTGGAGAAAAGTGTCCGTTGAAGGAAGACACTTCTCTATTTGAATGTGAACTCCAATCTCTCAAGATCTTATTTGTGGTCGTATTAAATGTTTTTGAATAGTTTCTGACATGTGCATTTAATGCGCCCACCATCTTTGACTTTCATGCAACGGTTGGCTAATCTAGTTGCCAGATAGCTTTGTTCCCGTTGGAGTTGCATTGTCTTCTTCGTACTGCATGGATATGAGTAGTACTTATCTTTTTACAAAGGATCCGTTGGCTACTTTCTATTTTCTCTGTAGATAGTTGTAGTTCTTCTTTGCTTACCAACTCAGGATGCGGTCTTATGATGCTTTCTATTTCACGCCAGGATTCTGTTTTAGAACAGCTTCCTGTTCCTGAAACCTACAGTCGACTTCCTATCCTGCGTCTGCTTTCTAATCTGTGCTAGCTTCCTATTTTTTGGTTTACCATGCCAGCTTCCTGATACTTAGCAGCTTTTTGTTCCACCATCATGTTTGCTGCTTCATTCAGTTTTCTGCTACAGCAGTTTACCGCTTTTTCCATGCTACTTCCTGTTTCAGAACAACTTCCTGTTCCTGAACCCTTTAGTCAGCTTCCTGACTTGCTGGCTCCTCCAGCTTGTTGCTCTTATAAGATAACTTCCTGTTTTTTCTAAGGTTGGTTTTCCTTATAATTTGGAAAACCATTACATGATCTTATCTTTTCTTCTGACCATGTAATACGTGGAAACTTACTTCAACAAACTATATTGTCTTATTTTGCAACCTGTTCTGTCTTATCAAGATAACTACTGAAATATCCCAACAACAGCACCATCGGAGATTGTTTCAGAAGGAGGGGATGATGACCCGTTGAGGTACCCCATAAGATCCAATACAAAGAAGAGGGATGTAAACTATAACTTCCACGAGACATAGTTGGTGGGGGCTAAATGGAGGGGGAGTTGGGTTAGGGCTTTGAGTTGAACGAGAGGAGGAAGAGCGGCGGGTTGGGCAGTGGCAGATGTGGTATCAGGCAAGGGAGGGTTTGTCGTGGTTGTGGAGGAGGAATCATCAACGACGGTCATGGTGATTCCAAAGGGGGAGCGATTCGGCAAACCGCAACAAGAAATCGGAAAGGATGATGGATGAAGGGGTGAGACTTAGGATCAGTTCAGACTTGATACTTTATAGAGAATGAGTATTTGCAGTGCACAATTAATTTGTTTCATTGATCAACAATATATACATAATACAAGGTAAATTTGGATCCTACATACAATCTAGTAAATTTGGACCATAAAACATTTTATAATTTTACAATCTAGTCTCTAGGGTTTTGAAGAACTTTTGAAAATTACATTTTAACCCCTCTGGTCAAAGTTAACTCTTCCAGAATTTGAAGATTGGTCCCTATGCTCTTACAAACCTCTATTTTAAGCTCAAATTGCCTATTTTCAAGCCCAAATGATCCTTTTAAACCCAATATCGAGGTTTAACCTTTCAAAGGTGTTTTAACAATTTAAATCAATTTCAAAGTTCTCATTTCCTTCTTTCTCTCAAAGCACCCCTTTGCAAACGAAATGAATTTTAAACTCGTGTTAGGTTCTTATGAAAGATGCATCCCTTATGAAATCGCATATCGATCGTCTTTTTTTCTTATCCTTCCAAA
This sequence comes from Scutellaria galericulata, assembly GCA_946896805.1. Taxonomy (NCBI): domain Eukaryota; kingdom Viridiplantae; phylum Streptophyta; class Magnoliopsida; order Lamiales; family Lamiaceae; genus Scutellaria; species Scutellaria galericulata. The sequence continues at coordinate 6,800,779 of OX335793.1, read as the reverse complement.
CCCTTTGAGAGAGCTATAGATTTGTTTTTTCTCTTTAGATGGATAGTTTCTAAGGGCATGTTTATCCTTTGTGTAGGCAATTAGGAAGATCGAACAAGTAGAAATTAGGGCTCAAAATCACATAGGATACCACCGAACAAGGTGGGTAACTTTTATACTATTCTACTTAATTTCCGTTTTTCTATGTGATCGCTAAGTCTATGTGAGGTTTTATTACATATTTGTTCATTGATATATAATTCCATGCGCTTGTGTTTTACCTTTCTAATGATATGAAGTGTTTGAATTCTATGTGATTATACGTTTACGTGTTTTGATTTTGTTTGTGTGCATTGATCAAAAGCCTAAGACATGGTGGCTAAGACCTGCAATCTTTGCCACGAGGGATTATGGACCCGTAGCTAAACGGAACAAGAACCGTAATTTAGGATAAGACGGGAAGAACCCTGCACTTATGCAAAAGCCATGTGTCCACTTGTTCTGTCATATGTTTAATCCTTGTTTGTATGTGCATGTTTCTGTTATTGCTAGTGTGTGCGGAAAGTATCCATACGAGTGTATTCCAGGCACTCACCACGCATGTGTATTCACATTACAGATCCATATGATGTTGGAGAAGCGTGAATAGAGAGATGTCGTATCGTCTAGGAGATTTTAAGTAGTTATCATTTAATTTCGCTTTCAAAGTTTATACTCTTAATTTGTAAAACTTAAGCCCAAGTGGCAAATTTCTATTTAGTCTTTCATTGTTATCTCTATTAAGCGATGTACACTTTAATGTTGTAAAAGCCTTCGGCTTGGATATTATCAAACTCCTTTCAAGTTTATTTCTTATTAAATATTCGTGTTTTTACTTAAAGTTGCTGGACACCCTTTAAAGATATTCTTTTATTACATTTTGAAATTAGGGAGTGATACAAGGTTTTGATTTACAAATGTGGGTATTCGTACTTGTCTAAGCTTTTCGATTTAAAAATAAAAGAATACTCGTGTTTTTAGTAAAGTCTTCGGCAGAGTTTCTCTACACAAATGATTTTTAATTATTGTTATTTCTTTTTACAAACATTTTGAGCATATAAAATCTAGGTAATGTCTCAATCCTCCTAAGTTGGGTTGGATGCGACATTATCTTTCAAACTTTTTTTTTCTTTTTTAGGTTTTTGTTACGTAAGCCAATAAAAATATGTAACCTGTTATAACTTTGAATTTCAACTCTCAAACTTCCCAGATTTCCTTACAAAAATAATATTTTAATCAAATTAATAAAATTAGAATTATAAAAATATATTTAAAATTTTCGATTTTTGTTTGAAATATTAAAAAAACTATTTTATGAAATATCTATTTCATCAAAACTGTAATATTATAAAATTATTTTGATAATGAATAATAAAAAATAAAAGTGTAAATTTATTTTTAAAAATAGTTCTAAAGAATTTTTTATTCAAAATGTTTTTTCTGAAATATTTTTGTAATTTTAACTCTAATATTAAATATAAAAAAATTAATTAGAATATTTTTATAATTAAAATTTTAATATATAAAATTGATAAGTGTCGTTTTTCACGTATTTTTGCGTATGTTTATGTATTCATTTGAATATGTTTATATACGTTTTTATGGTGATTTATGATGTTATATTGTATAAGTTGCATTTGATGGGTTTGTGCTTAGTTTCATGATTTTGATGAGAAAAGTGCAAGTTTCAAGTGTAATTGATAATCAAGGAAGGAATCGTGGAAAAACGAGGAAGAATAGGAGTTGAAATATGAGATCGCGTAGAAGAGTTGGTGGCGCACAGTTTGGTCGTGCCATGCAGCACGATCGTACGCCATTATACAGAGAAGTGCACGATGACTGGGCACGACCGTGCCCCACAGCACGGTCAACTCCGTGAAATTGCCAGTGACCCTAAGTAGGGCACGGTCGACGGTGCCATATAGCACGATCGTGCCCGGATGAACAGGAACTCGTAGAAATTTGGTTTTCTTGGATAATCTTCACCTATTACTTCACTTGGAAGATTCCCACAACAATATAAATACTCAACATGAAGAGAAGTAAGAGAGGAGAAAAAAAAAAGAGTGAGATTCAGAGAGGAAAATGCAAGAGTCTGAGAGGCATCGAGAGGATTTGAAGAAGAATTCAAATCGAGGGATCGCGAGATCATCGTTAATAGATTTTTAATCTTTTCTTCCCTTGTTGAATATTAGTAGATATGATATTTCCAATCTTATCTATGAGTTTGTTAATCATGTCTAGCAAATTTTCTAGGGTTTCTAGGGCTTGTTAGTAATTTAATTCGAATCGAGAGGGATCTTGATAAGTGTCGTTTTTCACGTATTTTGCGTATGTTTATGTATTTATTTGAATATGTTTAAATATGTTTTATGGTGATTTATGATGTTATATTGTATAAGTTGCATTTAACGGGTTTGTGCTTAGTTTCATGATTTTGATGAGAAAAGTGCAAGTTTCAAGTGTAATTGATAATAAAGGAAGAATCGTGGAAAAATGAGGAAGAATAGGAGTTGAAATACGAGATCGCGTAGAAGAGTTGGTGCCACACTGTCTGGTCGTGCCATGTACTACGACCGTGCGCCATTATGTAGAGAAGTACACGATGACTGGGCACGACCGTGCCCCACAGCACGGTCAACTCCGTGAAATTGCCAGTGACCCTAAGCATGGCACGGTCGACCGTGCCGTATAGCACGACCGTGCCCGGGTGAACAGGAACTCATAGAAATTTGGTTTTCTTGGATAATCTTCACCTGTTACTTCATTTGGAAGATTCCCACAACAATATAAATACTCAACATGAAGAGAAGTAAGAGAGGAGAAAAAGAGAGAGAGAGAGAGAGAGATTCAGAGAGAAAAACACGAGAGTTTGAGAGGCATCGAGAGGATTTGAATAAAGAAGAATTCAAGAGATCGAGGGATCGCGAGATCGTCGTCTACTAGAGTTTTTAATCTTTTCTTCCTTTGTTGAATATTAGTAGATATGATATTTCCAATCTTGTCTATGAATTTGTTGATAATCATGTCTAGCTAATTTTCTAGGGTTTCTAGGGCTTGTTAGTAATCTGATTCGAATATTGATGGATCTTTAATTTCAATTCAATGTTCATGATCGTTTATCCTATTTGTGTGTTAATGAGTTGATTGCTTGTTTGGTTATGTGGCCAGTAACTGAGCATGTTTTAGTAATTAGGTCAAAATTGGGGAGATGAGATTTAATTATGGAAGAATAAACACATGACACATAAAAAGACTTAGATAGGGAGATTAAGGAATTTATGTGATGGGAAATCAATTTTAGGTACTTTTGGGAGTTTTTATGTTTCAATCAGATTGAGTAGGGATACCTCTGGTGGCATAATAATCAACCGGTTAACTGACTCGGGAGAGCTGTTAATTCGACATATGTGATTGCTCATATAGGATGATTGATTGTTGAACTTGAATTGGTTAAAGTGATGTTTTGATGAGAATTAAATGAAAGCATGTCCTAGAACCTATCTTAGATATCTGTTATACTTGAGTGAATTTATCTACGTAATTACTTTTCCATTAAATTGATCTGCAATTGGTATGATTTGATTTTCCTAGATAAAGCTGAGAACTGAATTTGAGTAGTTAGTTATTTCCTAGATAGTCAGTCTCTGTGGGATCGACCTCGCTCACCACTTCTACACCCTACACCGTACACTTGCAGGAGTAGCTAAAAGAAATTAGTGAACACAAATCTTATATAATTTTACTTTATTATTTCAAAAACTATTCGTAATGAGTATATTTTAAAAATTATACTCCCCCGATCCCAAAATTAATGTCGTTTTAGTAAAAAAAAAAATTGCCCCCAAATAAGTGTTATTATAGAGTTCCATGATATATTTATATATAATATACCAAAAGTACCCTCATTTACTACTCCTATCAAATTAAAAGAGTTAAAGAATGTTGTTAAGTGAAAAGACAAATTCACATTAATTAGAGATAGATCAGTCTTTTTATCACTTTCTTAATTTGTGTAAAAATGCTAAAACCACATTTATTTTAGGAGGAAGTGAGGATTGTTTTATGGGTCAAGAAAAATAAATTTAAGGATAAAATGCAAAAGCTTGAATAATTTTAAAAAGTTTAGTTGAATTACTCGTAAAGTGGAAACAAGAAACAAAGAAATGCGTTGAAGTTAGAAAGAACTAAAAAAACAAAAATAGGGTAGCAATACTTCAAAGCGAGAAATTGAATTGGATGTTTTCCCTTCCTTCCACATCTATCCTATCATTTAATTTAATCTATCTTATTCATTTGTGGAGGTTTCCCACGCAACTAATTTAAGAACATTATGAAGAGGGAAAGAGTAACCAACACTAACACCCATAAAGTAAAGCAAAGAACCTCCTAAAGTAGAAAAACCAAAACCCCCTCATTTTCTATTTCTATAACATCCCAACTTCATATTCATCTCTCTCTCTCTCTCTCTCTCTCTCTGAAAAAACATACATAGACACAAATGGGATTATGTTTCTCAAAATTCAAGAAATCAAGGAACATTCCAATATCATCATCCTCTTCAGATCATCACTCTCCACCTCACCCTCACCATCCCTACTTCCCCTTTGACGAGGCGCCGCCGCCGCCTCCGGCAACGCTGACGGCGGCGCCGCCGCCGCCCACCGTCGGCCTCATTCTCGGAAAACCCTATGTTGACATAACCACACTGTATGATCTGGACAAAGAGCTGGGACGAGGCCAGTTCGGAATCACATATCTCTGCACAGAAAAGGCCACCGGTTTGAAATACGCTTGCAAATCCATTTCAAGAAGAAAACTTGTGACTGACAAAGACATACAGGATGTTAGAAGAGAGATCATGATTCTTCAGCACTTAACAGGGCAACCCAACATAGTTGAGTTCAAAGGGGCTTATGAGGACAAGAGAAACCTGCATTTGGTGATGGAGTTGTGTTCCGGTGGTGAGCTTTTCGATCGGATTACGGCTCGTGGGAGTTATTCGGAGAAGGAGGCTGCAAGAATTGGGAGACAGGTTGTGAATGTGGTTCATGTTTGTCATTTCATGGGAGTGATGCATAGAGATTTGAAGCCTGAGAATTTCTTGATGGTGAGCAGAGATGATGATTCTCCATTGAAGGCTACTGATTTTGGGCTCTCAGTTTTCATTGAGCAAGGTATGTCAGTTGGTAAAAATATTGCATGTTTTTATTATCATGTTAAATTTGTCCTTTTGTCTTAGCTAATTGACATGTTCTTTAGTTTGATGATCTCTTGTTTGTGTATTAGTTTATTTAGATTGAATGATTGCTTCGTTGCAAAGTATTGGTTGCTGTAAAATGTGATTTTTTTATTGCAATTGTTTTCTTAACACACTTTTGTGTTGTACAAGTTTAGAACTTAGTCCATTATAATAGTGATATATACCTCCATCTCTAAATATGGATGCCCTCCGTGTGCTAGTCTCTTGTTCACATTAAGATTTTCCAATCTAATATGTATTTCATCTCACATTTTAATGTTATGATGATATATATGTGGTCTAAATTTAATATCAGAGTAGTACTTGGATGGGGAGAATCGAATGAGTAGAGATCAATTATGGATAGCCTAAATACTTAACAAGTATGGTCATTTGCTAGAATTGACATGCAATTAAATTTGTTAGGAGTATCTTAGAGGATGACTGTAAGACCCTTTTATGCTTAAGTTAGATTGATGAAGGGAATAATGGTTGAATTATACAATTAACTAAAGTTAGAGTATTACCAATTAGGTAGGTGAAAAGTTATAGCAAAAGTTACAAATGTTACTATATACAGTGGAACTATATATTATAGCTTCTCGGGATTCATGTCTCCATATATAGTAGTTCACATGTGATATCAATTATACAACACTATACTTGATTAATATTTACTAATGATCTCAAGTTAGGAGTGAAAGGTGAAGTTATCATCATAACTATTGTGAGGTAATAATACATATTGTACAATATTATATTAACTCAGAGCCTTGTTAGTGGACTTAAGCCTTTTGGATCTCCTTTAAATATTTATTCCAATAAATTAATGTCCCAAACAAATTTCATTATAAGAGATGTAACATATAATACAAATATGAGGATTCTAGTTGTCATCATCTATAGGATATAATAAATAAACCTATCATAATGAATTACTAGTTAATGAATAAGTGCAAAACTTGTGTTCTTCTGAATGAATGATCACTACATTAAGAAAAATCATGTCCAATGACATAATTTTTGTGACATTAATTATCGTCATGAAGTAAATAATGTCTTGTATTTGTAAAAGTGTAGCAAGTTGAGGCACTATATATAGAAGAATCTTACCAATTATTTTTATGGAGACTTAGGATAATTTGGTGCATATATTTGTATTATTGCACAGAAAGGAAGAAAAAGAGGAGCAATGAGCAGGAATATACATAGTAGAGCATTTATGATTGAGACGACAGATTTTTGTTGATAGGAACTTTTGCATATATGTGGATGCCACTTTAGGTCAACACGACCTGGTCAACTATGATAATGACAGGTCAACCATTATTTTCTCATGGGAATAGGGTCCCACCAACCTTACACACTACGTAATATCCACCCAGTTTAATAAGCACATAGATATATATATCCAGCATATTCCACCCTTCGTACGAGGGTATTACAAATTTTTCACAAAATGTGATACTTTGAAAAAAATTAAAAAAAAATTAACTATTAGTTTATTTTAGTGTACATGTCACGTATGATGAAGTGTTAGGATAATATTCTTGTATGTGTAAAATTAGACAACACATTTATAAATGGTATGTGATAATGAGGTGGATTATACTGGAAATAGGGTACGGTATACTTAATCCGGCAAGAGGGGATGAGGCTACCAAAAAAGGTCTTGTAAATATGACAAATCATAAAACAAGCTAGGTGTAGAATCTATTGTGTAAGTAAACAAAAACATGTGAGGCTATTTTTCTAGAGATGTAAATGAGTCGAACCGTTCATAAACTATTTGTGATTCGGTTCGAAAAATATTCGTTCGAGATTGTTTGTCAATCTAAACAAGTCGAGCTCGAGCTTGAATACTTTTTGAGCTGAACTCGAGCCCAGACATATTTGATTCGAAAGTTCACGAACATGTTCGTTAATATGGTTTGCGAACTTGTTTGTTTAAGAAGTTCGCAAATAGGTTTGTTTAAAGTACATTTAGATAGTTCGTGAGCATATTCGTTTATATATTTTATAAGATATTAAAATGTGATTTATGAATTTTATATGATTTTAATATGTTAATGAGCTTTTGAATTCGAACTTTAACTTTAAAAAGCCAAACTCGAATACAAGTTCATCAAACATGTATTGGAGCTCAATTCGAACTTTTAACGAACTTTTATCGAGTTGAACTCGAATTGAGTTTGTTTAGCTTGTTATCGAACTTTGTTCGAGTCGAACTCGAATGAATATTAAACTTGAAAATTTTAAATCGAGCCGAGCTCGAACTCCACTTTTGAAATTCGTATCGAACTCGAACACAAATAAAAAACTAACAAGTTGAACTCTAACGGCCTGTTGATATTCGGCATGGTTGGACTCGTTTACATCCTATTTTTCTAGATTAATTATTTATAAGTATTATATTATGTCTACTTCAGTTAGTGTAATGTTGATAACCCGACAAACAAGTGGGTCCTTGGTAGTTGGTGGCAAATAATGGACAAGAAGAAAATTGAACTTTTTCACAATTTTTATCGTAGTATAATGGCTTTCCCATTTGCTTCTTGTGGGCTCAGAAATAAGAACGAAACAAAGAGTACACGGTTAGGGGGTTGTATTTAATGATACACTTCAAATTTTATGATATTTAATTTAATAAACAACATGTATTAGATACATGTGACATATAGTGATTATTTTAAAATAAAAAATCTAATAAAAAATATAATAAAATATCTCATGCATGTGTGGTTATGGTGCTCCAGAAATCTAGTTCTTGACTTTCTTCATTATAAGATCATCATCCCTAGCTAGCTCCAACCTAAATTTGTTAATTTTTTTTCTTTTCGAACTAAGCGTCCTATTTCTATAACTATCCTAAAGTTAAAAATATATACATTCATTAATATTAAAGATATCTCCAGTATAACACTGTTTTCTTTAGATTCTATGATTTTTCACTTTAACATTGTGTTAGATGATTTTTTTAGATCATCTCAACCGCTATCCTTGTGCTACATTCAACGCAAGTCAAATTCTACTGTATTTCTTTTTATTTTCATTTTTCTTTTATTTTGTATTCATTTTATTTTCTTTTTTCCTTTTGTTTCTGTAAATTTTGATTGTTATAAATTTATTTATATCATAATCAATCTATTAGAAATTAAAATTTAAGGTACTTTATTTATATATAATTAAAATGTTAAATAATACCATATGTTATTTGAAGAATAATAAAAATAATAATCATGATTATTTTAAATGTACCGTAACATTTAAAATACTACACAAATCATAAATGTTAATAAAATGACATGAAATATTTAAATATTACATTTTGATAATGATAAAAATTACATAACATTTGATGAAATGTTTTAATTACGTGCATGGAGAAAAACTGATTCTTACCATTGCGAGTAACTTTCTGTTGTGAGAATTAAAAGTCTGCATAATGAATCAGAAGTAGTACTGGGATAGATTTTGAATTGAAGGAAGCAAAAGGGTTTGGCAAATAAATTAAGAAGATTGCATATTTAATTGGACAAATGGCAATAGAGTAGCAGTTTGTGCCTAATTACCATATCAAGTCCAGTTATATCGAATGTGTTCTCAATGATTTTTTTTAATATTGTCCTAAAAGAGATTTTATTTCTATAAACATTTTCCAGGAAAAATATATAAGGATCTTGTTGGGAGTGCATACTATGTAGCACCAGAAGTATTGCGAAGAAAATATGGCAAGGAAATAGATGTGTGGAGTGCTGGAGTCATTTTGTACATACTCTTAAGTGGCTTTCCTCCTTTCTGGGCTGGTAATTACTTACTTAATTAATTTTAATTCAATCTATATATATATATATATATATATATGTAAATAGAGACAATTAATGATGTATTTTTAGAAACGGAGAAAGGCATATTCGAAGAAATATTGAAGGGGAATTTGGATCTTGAAATGTCTCCATGGCCTTCAATATCAAGTGGTGCAAAAGATCTTATCAAGAAAATGTTGACAAGGGACCCACAAAAGAGAATTACTGCTGCTGATGCCCTTGGTAAGTTTATCTAAATCTTATAATTAATATTATTATAAAGTAGAAGCATTAGCTCCAAATGTTATAAATTACTTTTGAATGATACATAAACCAGAGCATCCATGGCTGAAGAAAGATGGTGAAGCATCTGATAAACCAATGGATAGTGCTGTATTAATCAGGATGAAGCAATTCAGGACAATGAACAAATTCAAGAAACTTGCTCTCAAGGTATATACTGCAAATTAAGTTTGTATTTATCTTTCTGCGAATTGAAAATTTAAAATTGAAAAAAGAAATGTATTATTATTATTATTATTATTATTTGGGTATTTGGGTTGAAGGTGATAGCAGAAAGCCTATCAGAAGAAGAAATAAAGGGGTTGAGAGAAATGTTCAACAATATAGACACAGATGGAAGTGGCAGTATCACATACGATGAACTTCGAACTGGTTTAACTAAGCTTGGATCTAAGCTTAACGAAGCTGAACTACAGCAACTTATGGAAGCTGTAAGAATTTTTTTTTTTTAAATTATCTCATCATCTTATAATATGATTACAACTTAATTACACACTCAATGGAAACTCCTAGTTAGTACAATATTCTTTTCAGTGAGTATAATATTTGTTGTCTTTGTTTTTGAAATGTAGGCTGACGTGGACAAGAATGGGACCATAGACTACATCGAATTTATTACAGCAACCATGCATCGACATAGACTAGAGAAAGAAGAGAATTTGCGCAAGGCTTTTAACTATTTTGACAAGGATTATAGCGGGTTCGTATATATTTCTTCCAATTCATTTTATTCCTACAAAAAATGCAGAATCGGTCCTGTCGATATCAAAATTTGCAATTAACTCCCCCATCTTTTCATTTATTACAAATTGAGTCCTATGTTCACCAAAATTTGGATTTTCCGTCCAAAATCCCAAATTTTTATGACTTTATGACTTAGTTATCCAATAAATTAAGACTCAATACCAATCTTGCATTTTTCCCAATTCACTCCAATTAGAATTCTCTTGATTTGTTATAAAATTTGATAAAACTGGTATTTGTCATCATTAAAAGGTCACTTACTTCCAAATATTTTGTGTCAGATTTATTACAAGAGATGAGCTGAGACAAGCTATGACACAATATGGAATGGGAGATGAAGCTACAATCGACGAAGTTCTTCATGATGTTGACACTGACAAAGTAATCCATCTTATTCGTACTTAATTAATTCTCCAACTTTCCTTCTGTATTTTTAATTCTTGTAAAAATGTTAATGGTGTATCGTGATGACAGGATGGGAGGATCAATTACGAAGAATTCGTGGCTATGATGAAAAATGGAACGACTATGGATTTTTCTGAACAACTGAGGTTGTAATAATCGTTGCTGCTATTAAATTCGACATATATCTCACTGCATGAGGAAAGGGAACTCAGGCCTTGAAGTCAAAATTTTACATTGTTTGGTTTTGAATCTAAGTTATTCTTCTTTTCTTTGCTTCATGTTCAAGTATTGTCATCAATACTTTTAAAATGTTATGTAAATTAGTGCTAATAAATTGTACGTATTTAATAAGTTTGATGTGATGCGCAATGATATTTCGCTTGAATCGTTGTTGAAACAATTTACAAAAATCTCATCTCAAGAAACTTGAGTATACATCAAATGAAGACAATTCGAATGCAAAGCACACCATAAAAAAATAACATGGTTCGATCACCAAACTGACGTACTCCATCGAGAGGACTTAAGGGAATCTTATTGATCATAAATGAACACAAACAGATTAAAGCATGTACATTGCAAGATAAGTTATAACCCATGATTCTCTATTTTTATTCATTGTACCACTAATTAACTATAACCACACAAATGTTCTTGTGAACTAGGTGCACTATTCACAATTATGTTCGTTTAATTTTTTTGTTTGACAAACCTAACATTTTAGTTATGTTTGCATAACATTTATGTTTCTACTAATTTGACATTGTAAGGTATATTTCAGACATAAAATACTTTTTAAATCTTTATGTTGTAATAATATAACATTTATGTATAATAATTTAACATTTTCGTTATAGTAAAATAACCTTTATGTTACTCTTTAAGTACAAAAAAATTATGATATTTGTACATAAAAGTTATTCTAATATAACATAAATGTTAAATTAATTATTATAACATAAAGGTTTTCAACTATACTCTATGAATTTTTTTACTGAAAAAAGTCTAAGTTATTCTTCTAAAGGTTATGATATTTGTAGATAAAGAGGTTAGACTAATATGTTATACTATTACAACATAAAGGTTATGACATAAATTTAAAAAAAAACAGAAAAAAAAAAACTTGGGCACGGATCTGGGTCGGATCGACCCGACCCCCGCGTACCCAATTACACAGATCATGTTCTGTGCACCTGGTTCACACAAACACTACTTCTATAACCAATCATTCAAAATTTCGATTTATTCAATATATTATATATATTAAATTTATGACACGTTTTTCTTTTACCAATTTTGGAGGTTTTTGTTCGACTTAAATCAAGAAAATACAATTTTATGACAAATTTACAGAAATTTAAAGAGATAGTACAACATAAAATAAAAAAAAAGGAATTAATCAAAAATACCAAATAATAGATTTAAAGAGTTAAATAAATAAAGCATTAATGTTCAAGGTTATTAGGCTGTGCTCAAATATGCTCAACTAAGTCGGATCATCTGAATATATTCCTGAAAATCTCGTGTAGCATCCTGTATTACTTGTGCAAGATCAACACATTCATCAGTACTCCAATGCAAAATAATTTCTCCTTCATTTTCGACAATCATGTTATGCAATATAATGCAAGTTAACATTATTGTCTTTAACTTTTTTCTATACCAAAAATGAGTCAAACCCCTGACAATTATCCATCGTACTTTGAGCACCTCAAATGCTCGTTCAACATCATTTCTTGCAGTTTCTTATTTTTCCTTAAACAATTGTCTCTTTGGATATTGTGGACATGGAAAATCATTTACAAAAGTAGACCATTATGGATATATACCATATGTTAGATAGAATCCATTATTATATTGTGTGTTGTTCATAGTATAATGAATATTTGATGTTTCCCCAACAAAACATTGTTAAACAGAATGGACTAGTTCAAAACGTTGATGTCATTATGAGAACCTGCAATCCAAAAAAATGAATGTCATATAACAACTGCTTCAAGCACTATTGCAGGTGACCCATGATCTTTGGTAAATTAGTCTTTCCAAGCAAGATGATAATTTTTTCACTCTCAGTGCATGCAATCAAGACTACCCAACTTATCAGGGAAATCATGTTTTAACTCGTGAGGTTTCAGAAGATGTTGAACGTCTTGTAATTTGGTCTTCTCAAATATTGATCACCAAATATTCAACTACATTCTCACAAAATTTGAATAAACACTTTATAGAGATTTAATTTCCCATACGTAGGTACTCGTCAGAAACTCCGTAAGCCAATTGATGAATTAGCAGTGTATTTTTTTAAGAGGGACAAATCTTGTCTTCCTAATGTGTCGGGTATTTGTTGGAAGTATGGTGAGTGATTCTCCAATATGTTAACTATGTTTAGGAATTATTAAGGAAAGATCTCCTTGAATATTCAGTTTAGGAATTCCCGATATTGTGGGATTTAATTTGATATTTTCCTTTTGTATATATCGTGTATATTTTATATATTGCTGTAAAACTTCTTTTGTAATCAATTCAATGAATACAAATTTACATATTTCATATGGTATCAGTATAGGATTCGATCGGGCCTAAACCTAATTCTCTTTCTCAGCTATCTGTTATTTTTCCAGCCATTTCTCATTCGCCGCCATGTCTACTGACACAAACACCTCCGATACTGCTACTTCAAATCCACCGCCTCCTCCAACGGTTATTCCATTGACCACTCATCATCATCTCCCTATAAAGTTGACTCACTCCAATTATCCCTCTTAGCATGCACATCTCATCGCTCTTCTCAAGGGCCATGATCTGCTTGATTTCATTGATGGGACACGTGGCTGCCCATCTCTTGATGGCTCTAGATCCAACTCTACGGTTGTGACGAATTGGATCCGTCAGGATAATCTGCTTCTAGCAGTGATTTTTGGCTCCCTTGCGCCGGATGTTTTGCCCTTGGTGTCTTCCACCTCCACCTCTGCTGAGGCCTGGGCTATTCTGACTCGACTTTTTGCTAGTCGATCGCGCTCACGAGTGAATCAACTCAAGAGCGAACTCTATCGCATCTCCATTGGTGCACGATCAATTACCGAATATCTTCATTACGTCAAATCGAAGGCTGACGAGTTGGCGTTGATCGATCAACCGATAAGTGCTGATGATCTTACTCTTTTTATTATTAATGGCCTTGGTCCAGAATATGGAAACATTGTAGGCCCTATTCGAACTCGAGAGATCCCGCTCCGATTCGAAGAACTCCATGACTTACTGTTTGAACATGAATTGTCACTCAAAAGTCAGGAACATGCTACCAAATCTCTTGTGGCTACAGCTAATCAGACACATGCCTCTCAACGTGGCAATTCTAATACTAATAAGAGACATGGGGGTGGCTCAAACAACCGAAATCAGCAGTCTCGTGGCAACTCCTCAGGTTTTAATAACCAGAACCGAGGACAACCATCCAACTGAGGCAATAATTTCAAGAACTGCGGAGGGCCCCAGAACTCGAATCATCCTCAAGTACCCTGTTAACTATGCGGTTTTTATGGCCATTCGGCCCTGACTTGTCACTGGGTTCCCGTTCAGGCCAACATGGTGACGTCGCCCACCAACAATACTTCTCCAAATCAGTGGCTTGTTGACTCCGGTGCCTCACACAATCTCACTGCTGACTTAGGTTATGTCTATACACTTTGAGTATGATGACACAGATGAAGTACACATCGTTGATGGCACTGGTCTTCTTATTTCCCACACTAGTACTTCCCTTTTAAAATTCCCAGATCGTAATTTCATATTGTCTGATGTACTTTGTGTTTCTGCTGCTCGACGAAATCTATTATCTGTTAGTAAATTCACTCAGGCTAATAATGTTTCTATAGATTTTTTTCCATCCTACTTTCTGGTGAAGATCGCACCATGGGGGCGCCTCTTGTTAAGGGTCAGTGCAGTGATGGTATTTATCATATATCTACAAGTCCATGTCATTTATCTTCAAGCTCCAAGACCGCATCTTTAGGTGTTCGTACTTCCTCGCCAAGTTGGCATGCACGCTTAGGACATCCGTCTTTGGAGACTACAAATTTTATTATTAATACGTTTAATTTGCCTGTCTCGAACAAGTCCCAACTTTTGGGCAATGATTGTATTTCTTGCCATCTGAGCAAATCTCGTAGAGTGATGTTTAATTCAAGTTCTTTTAATGTTTTACATCTACTGCATTATTTATATGCTGATGTTTGGGGTCCTGCTTCCGTTTTATCTTTGGATGGTTCTAAGTATTTTTTGCTTATTGTTGATTTATTTACGAGATATTGCTGGCTATATCCCATATCTGCCAAATCTCATGTGGCTATAATTTTTCCTCAATTTCGGAAGTTAGTGGAGACTCAATTTGGTCATAAGATACGTAATTTTTACACTAATAATGGTGGGGAATTTCAGGCACTGCGTCCATTTTTACTGTCTTGTGGTATTACTTAGCTGACTACTGCTCCACACACTCCATAACAAAATGGAATATCTGAGCGTCGTAATCGACATATCTTGGAAATTGGATGGGCATTACTTCATCAATCCAAGCTTCCGCCTAAATTTTGGTCTCTAGCTCTACAAGCTGCTGTCTATCTCATAAATTGAATGCCAACTCCTTTGCTTGGTAAAAGCAGTCCGTTTCAGTTGTTGTTTGGTTCTTCTCCTAATTACACTAAACTTCGTATATTTGGTTCTCTGTTTTCCATGGTTACGTCCTTACATTTCAGGAAAATTGGCGCCTCCATCGAAACCATGTATTTTTATGGGCTACTCAACTGCTCAGAGCGCATATCGCTGTTATGAAATCGAGATGGGTCGAATATACATCTCGAGACACGTTCAATTCATTGAGACCACAATACCGGGCCTCAATGAACCGGTCTCTACTATTCAAAGTGATTTGCCTAGCTTCATAACTCTGCCCCTACATACGTCCCATGATGTGATCGGTGATATCCCGTCACCTCTTTCTCGTGTACCATCTGAACCATGCACAGCTCCTCAGGTGTCATCTTCACCTACAAACTCAATTTCAATGTCTTTTCCACCTTTGCCAGTTCTACCGAGTTCGACACCCTTCGTGCCATCAACCACTTCTCCACCTCGTACCCATATCATGCGCACTCGTAGCCAAAATAATATTTATAAACCAAAGAAACTCTATGCTGCTACAAAACATCCTCTCCCTGATGACATTGAGCCATCTTCAGTAAAACAAGCACTCTCTATTCCTCATTGGCGTTCTGTCATGGCCGAGGAATTCACAGCTCTCCAATGACATGACACTTAGGATCTAATTCCTCAGCCTACTACAAGTAACATTATTGGTTGTAAATGGGTGTTTCGAACGAAGCGTAATCCAGATGGTACTGTTGAGAAATACGAAGCCCACTTAGTTGCTAAAGGATTTCATCAGAGACCAGGAGTGGATTTTAAGGAGACATTTAGTCCCGTCATCAAGCCTGCTACTATCAGGACTGTTCTCACTTTAGCACTCAAAGCTAATTGGCATATTCAGCAGTTGGATATCAGTAATGTGTTTCTACATGGTGATCTTGATGTTCCTGTTTATATATCACAACCCCATGGGTTCAAGGATCCATCATATCCTTCTCATGTCTGCCTCCTTCGTCGTTCTCTTTACGGTCTCAGACAGGCTCCACGTACGTGGTATAACTCTCTTTACTCAGCTCTTCTGTCTTTTGGTTTATGTCAGTCTAAAGTCGATTCTTCTCTATTTACACTTCATAGAGGCACTGATCGGTTATTTGTCTTAGCATATGTCGATGATCTTATCCTCACTGGCTCGAGCTCTACATTAATCTCATCTCTTACTGCACACTTAAAGTCACACTTTACAGTTAAGGATCTCGGACCATTGTCCTACTTTTTGGGTGTTGAAGTTGCTCCTTGCAAGGAAGGATTATTCATTTCTCAGCATAAGTATACTGTTGATCTTTTGCAGAGACACAAGATGGATGGGGTAAAACCACTTTATACACCTATTTCCCCTAAAGATCCATCTCCGTCGGGCTTGGTTAATGCCACCGAGTACCGTAGTGCTATTGGAGGCTTGCAATACCTCACCATCACTCGTCCTGATATAGCCTTCACTGTTAACCGACTTGCTCAGCACATGTCGTCTCCCTCTCCAGAGCATTGGTGTTCGGTTAAACATCTCTTTCGGTACTTAAAAGGTACCTTGCATCATGGTCTGCTCATTCGACACTCTGATGTAAGATGATCTTACATTGAAGGCTTATTCTGACTCGGACTTTGGCGGTGATCCTACAGACTGTAAGTCCACTTCTGCATACATAGTCTTTCTTGGTTCAACTCCTATATCGTGGTGCTCTCGCAAGCAACGAGGTGTTGCTCGTTCATCAACAAAGGCAGAATATCGTGCTATAGCTACAGTTGCTTCTAAGGTATGTTGGGTTCGCCATTTGTTCCGTGATCTTGGAATTCCTTGTGACTGTCCTTCTATAATTTTCTATGACAACATGGGTGCGACTCGTTTGGCATTGAATCCGGTGCAACACTCCAGAATGAAGCATATTACCATTGATCTTCACTTTGTACGTGATCTAGCCTCAAAAGGTCTACTCACTTTTTCTTATGTCAACACTCAAGACCAACTGGCAGACGTTCTTACGAAGCCTCTACCCAGAGCTCGGTTTCAGTTTCTTCGCTCCAAAATCTCTGTGGTCGACGGAACGTCGATTTTGTGGAGGCGTATTAAGGAAAGATCTCCTTGAATATTCAATTTAGGAATTCCCGATATTATGGGATTTAATTTGATATTTTCCTTTTATATATATCGTGTATATTTTATATATTGTTATAAAACATCTTTTGTAATCAATTCAATGAATACAAATTTACACATTTCATAGGAATAAATCTCTTTGCATCTGAAATCATCATTGGAACATGTGGTCGGGACACACTGAATTTGGAGAGAAATAATTTTGGAAGAGTACCATGTCTCTCTTCATGATTTCTCTCGATGAACTTTATTCTCACGTTGTTGTTACTATTTATGATGTCATTAAATTTAAGAAGCCTCAACATCATTTGTTCATTTAAGAAACCTGGTTGATCGTCAAACTCATCGTCTTACTGGAGATAAAGAGATTTTAAAAATGAGTGTTGGTCCCAAGTGGTGTCCGAGGTTTAGAGGGGGGTGAATGAACCTTGGTCGATTTTAAAAATCTGTTAAAACTTTACTGTTCTGCAAGTTACTTGAACTTGCAGCGCAAGTTACTTGAACTTGCAGCGCCAGTCAGTTACTGCTTATAGCACTAGGATGCAGTGCTGCATGCTGTAACTTGGAGTTTTATGCGCAGCGGAAAAATAAAGGTTTTAATACACAAGGCTGGTTTTCTCAAATATGATCTTTTTCAAAACATTTTATGCTTATGACAGAGATAGATACAAAAGGTAAAGCGCAGATAAGAAATCAATAAAACACTTATGGCTTATAGTGGTTCGAAGGTGGTGTAACCCTTCTACGTCCACTCTACTGCTACCTCGAGCAGGAACTTCGTTAAGCAAAATTGATTTACAGGACACTCCTAACAATCTATCAACTTACAAAGTTAACCACCTACTAGAGTCCAAAGATCACACAACAACTGCAAACTCTAAAGGCTAACCCACACAGGGTTCCACACTCTCACACAGAGAAGCTGTCTAACACTTAGACAACTATACAAACAGCAAGGATTTCTCCTATCAACTATTCGACACCTAAAACAACCTACGCACACAGCAACAAGGTTAAAAAGAAAATAAATCTTCAACTGATGAGAAGCAGTCTTGATCTTAGGTAGCTCATTTTTTGTTGTAGACTGCTCCTAGAAGGTTGAGTGGCTGAACATGTGAAAACTTAAAAGCTTAGAATGATATGTGAGTTTCCTCTTGACTTTATCCAGTAATTTCTTCAATCAGCCAGACCTTCTATTTATAGATCTTGAGAGTATATCTGTTGGAGGAAAATATCCGTTGAAGGAAGACACTTCCCCATTTTGAATGTGAACTACGATATCTCAAGATCTCCTATTTGTTCGCATTAAGTGCTTCTTGACTTTTTCTCTCTAGAGCATTTAATGCGATTGTTGCAGCTTGTAGTTTTCTGCGGCGCGTCAGTCCATGTGGCGTCTTGGCATTGGCTCCGTGTCTGCAACTTTGACCTTCTCTGGAACGGTTCTATTTATCCTTGCTTTGATCTTCGTTTTATCGTACTGCATTTATCCTTCCTCGGATTGCAAGATACTTCTTCAGTTGACTGTTTATCGTTGGCGTTGTATCCTAGGTCTGCTTGCAGCTGTTTGTTCTTTACCGCGCTGTTGCAACTTAGACCTTCTTATAGTATCTTCGTACAGTACTGCTGTATCTTCTTTCTTGCAGTATGCTGTAACTTTTTCTTGCAGCGATGCTGCATGTCGTTCTTTCTTACTTTGCTGCAGTGCTGCAACTGCTTTCTTGCAGCAGCTACTTGTCGCCCTTTCGAAGATCAGCCATCCGCAGCTTCCTCAGTAACCTCTGTTGCTGTAACTTGGATAGATTCTTTTGAGCTTGCAGCAGCAGCAGTATCAACCTCCTCATGAGGTGTCTCTAGCTGCTTAGGATTACCTCAACTTTTCTTCGAACATCCTCTAAAGGTACTGTCTCAACAGCCGCCTCTTCAGAGGTCTTCTCATCCTCAAAGTGTTGTCTGAACAACAGCCTCTCCTGAGGTCTTCAGCAAGGACCCCGTCTCCTCAGTTGGTCCTGTATCCTCAACAGTCTCTGCTGCAAGAATAGGTTTTTGCAGCTCCTGTTAGTTTCTTACAGCAGTATCTTGCTTTCTGAGTTCTTCTTTCAGAACAGCTTTCTCACAACCTGCTGACTTCTTCTTTCAGTATCCTATCTCTTTTTTACTAAGGATACTTCTTCTAGCTTGTTGTTCCCTACAACATGCTGATCCTCAGAAGTGTTCTTACTTCTTCTAAGGTTGGTTTTCCTTGTATCTTGGAAAACTTTTACATGATATTTCCTTCAGTATCGATAAGCTTGTGATCATGTAATGTGGAAACTAGATATCAATACCTTAAGCAAATTGTTCTTCTCTTATTGTGTTATTTGTGTTTTGTCTTATCAAGATAACTACTGAAATATCCCAATAATGAGACATTTTAGTTTGATTGACGAAAATTCTAAGTGATGCGTTTATTTTACAAGTTTGATGTAAAGATTAAAAGAACTTAAGACAACTAGATATATTTCTCGTTTTCATTCCTTTAAAATGTGTGATTTTATATATGTTTTCATGGGTTGGCTTGTTTGTTTATGTTCAATGAGCTAAGGGTTTAAAGTAATTGTTTTGTTTATGTATGTTATGTTATTTAGAATCGTTTTTTGTATTATTATTGAGGGATTTGTATATGTTATCTTCCAGTTAGAAATGTGTGCTTTATGAGAATATTTTTTGTATTATTATTTTTGTATATGTTATGCAATTTAGATAAGTTACCAAAAGAATTTTCTGGTGTTTTCTAAATCAATGGCAATTTAGATAAGTTTACTATAAGAATTTTCCACTTAGCCAAATTTGCCTGTTTTGGGAAGATTGTTTATTGTGGGCCAAATCTGACAATAATATAGATTTCTTTGATGTTGATGATGTTTCTATGCTTGAACTTGTGCAAATGGGTAATGAGATAGGGTTGGAGAAAGTTATGGTTTTTCACTTCAATAAAGGTAGTGTAAATGATTGTAATAACTTGTACACCTTACAAGGTGACAATGATGTGATGGAAATAATGCACTGGATAGATGAAGATAGATTGATAGGCATATTTGTGCAGCATGAGTGTGAGAGTGACAGAAGATGATATACCTGAGGAAGAAGATGATGATAATTTAGAAGAGGAATAACATGGTGATAGTATGGCTAAAGTTGTTGATGAAGAAGAAGGTGAAGATGAATTGTTGAAATCTGTTGGTAATGAGCCTATTAAGGGTGATGTAGGGGATGTCCCTGGTATAGATGATGAACTACAACAATTCACTAAACCATTATACAATGTAGTCGATGATAATCCTAGTGGTGATAATGATGATGGTCAAATCATAGGTTCTGATTCAGACATCTTAATAGACTTTGTGGACAATAAAGAAGATTTCAATGAAGATGACTCATTGTTTGATGAAGTTATAAATCATGATGTTGAGTGGGATGGGCTAGGCAAACACATGGATGAGGGAGAGGGATGTAGCAAAGACAGCTTGCAAACAAGTGAAAAGAGTAAGATAAAGACAAATATTCCAATGTTCACTAAAAAAAGGGGTTGTGTGATCCTAACTTCAAACTGAGCATGAGATTTCCAGATGCTGCAACTTTCAGGGATGCTGTTAAGTCTTATTCAATCAAGAATGACAGAGATGTTAAATTTACATTTAGTGAGAAATAGAAGGTTCAAGTATGGTGTAGATATGATGGTTGTCCCTAAATGATATATGCTTCAAGGTATTAGAAAGATGATACAATTCAAGTGAAGACATTTGTAGGGAAACACCAATGTCCAAGACTATATAAGATCTCACATGCAAATTCTAAGTGGTTAGCCGACATGTATCAGGACATGATAAAGAGTAATCCCAAATGACCTGTAGACTCCATGATGTTTGTAGCTCAGAAAGAATTTTGGCTTACCTTCTAGAAGTGACAGTTGTATAGGACCAAAAGAATTGCTACTACATTGAGTACAGAGACAGATGTGTCATAATATGTTATATTATGATCATATGCTGAGGAAATCAAAAGGTCTGATCCATCAACCACATTGAGATAATATGCAAGCATGTAGGTGGGAAGTCACATTTTAAGAGATTGTACACATGTTGGGGGCATTTAAAAAAGGGTTAATTAAGAATTGTAGGCTTGTTATTTGCTTAGATGGTTGTCATTTGAAAAGTCATTGTGCTGGAATTTTTTTGACTGCAATATACATTGATCCTAATAATGACATATACCCATTTGCCTATACAGTTGTTGAAAAGGAAAAAAAAGTCTTGGTTGTGGTTTCTCAAAGAACTTGTGCATGATTTGTAAATAGTTAACCTTATAGTTGGACCATAATGTCAGACAAACAGAAAGGGTTAGTTGATGCAGTGGAAGAAGTGTTGAGTGGTTGTGAACATAGATTTTGTGTTCATTACTTGTATCAAAATTTCAAGCAACTTCATAGAGGGTTGGAACTAAAGAATGTACTATGGAAGACTGCCAGATCATGCAGAATGGTGGATTTTGATAAGGTAATGATGGAATTGAAAGAGATGAATGTGACAGCTTATGAATGGCTTGTGCAAAGGCCACCAGCACATTGGAGCAGGTCTTATTTTAATGAGTTCCCCAAAACAGATTTGTTATTGAACAATATTTCTGAAAGTTTCAATGATTCTATACTGAATGCAAGATGTGAGCCAATTGTCAGTATGCTTAAGATTATAAGACATATCCTAATAAAAAGGATTCATATCAGGATGGATCAAATGATGAAGTATAATAAGAAAGTATGTCCTAAGATAACTAAGATTCTTGAGGAATGGAAGAAGCAATCAATGGAATGCATTGCTCATTGGAATGACAAAAACCAGTTTGAGATTGAGGCTAGTAGTCTAAGGAGATTTAAAGTGCATTTGAATGAAAAACATTGTAGTTGTAGAATATAGCAGTTGATTGGGATACCTTGTCCTCATGTTATAAGTGCAATGTACTATCTAAATTATGAACCTGAAGACCATGTTCATGAGTACTATAAGAAAGAGACATTCATTAATGCATATAGCAATCTTCTACCTGCATTGAATAGTTGTGGCATGTGGCCCAAATTGGATCTTCAACCACTAATCCTACCTGTTGCTGAGAGGATGTCTGGAAGACCAAAAAAATATGATAGAAAAAAAGAGAAGGGCCCCCCAAGGGTTTATGTCAAACAAGGCAGAATGAGGTTTAGCAGGAAGGACATTACAATGACATGTTCAATATTTCATAAACTCAATCACAACTCAAGGGGTTGTAGCCTGAATAAAAGAACCAGTTTGAATAATCTTGCACCTTTGCAATGCATGACTGATGAGGTGTCTCAATCAATTCCTCCAAGAAAAAAAGTATCATAAACATAGCCAAAAATTTCTTGTTGAATCACAGTTTAATTAACATTTTAAGGGCTATTTTACATTTTTTTTGTACATGGGAAAAGGGTAAGATAGTTGTCCATCAAGAAGTAAGGTCCTGTGAAGATCAAGCAAATATAGATCATGAGGCCACTACTACAATGGTATTTTCTTTTTATTAAACCCCTAATTTATGAAATGGTAAAGTAGACATGTTGATCTATTACTTGTGTTTTTCTGATGATAAAAGAGAAGAAAATTGATGAGGATGGGGAGGAGTTAAGTTCCAAAAGAAAGAACATTACAACTAAAGAATCAATTGTGCAATGCAATAAGATTAAGGTCCTAACACTATAAGTATAAACTATGAGAACTACTTCAATTCACTCTAAGTTCTAACAAAGGTTTTTGCCATTTTATTAGGTGCATATCAATGAAACAATGAGTACTACTGAAAGGCCAAGTAGGGTACAAGAAGCAGAGCCGAAATGACTTTCACACCTCAAGAAATGGTGAGTGCTATTGAACTGCCAAAACAGATATCCAAGGTACTAACACTCCAAGTCATCCTATAAAAGCATTGTAAGTTCTAATAAATGATTATGCAATTTGTTTGACTTTGATTTTTCACTCACTGTATTAGTTGAATACCAATGAAACAAGGAGTGCTGAAATGGGATCCACAAATCCTAGTAAGGTTATAAGAAGCACTGCAAAATAGACTTCCAACCCTCAAAGGTGAGCATATTCGGAGCATATTTCACCGGCGGTGACTTTCTGGCGGTCATGTGGTGAATTCGCAAAGGTGAGCGGTTATATAGTAAACTTTGAAAATTTGGGTACCAAAGTGTAAAATAGACCATAGTTTGGTTTGGATTTTATAATTTACCCTAATTCTAAAATATAAATTTATCACAATTTCGATAAAGTCAAAACATTATATAGATATATTAGAAAATAATATCCAAAATTTGTAACTTAATTTGTCTCAACATGACAACATCAACGCAAAAAAAAAAAACATGAATTACAATAGTTCTCTTATATTTTCACATTTTAAAACACAAGTTTTGAAACATCCCATGATACACAACTACCAAAATTTTGTAGTTATTCTTCCTATATGTTCATTTCCTCCTAAACTTAAATTTTATATATTGACATTATTAGAATACAAGAACTAATAATTTTATATGAATGTTTTGATTTTTTCATTTTTCAAAAGAAACTGAATATTATAGTAATTTCAAAATTTTAGCAACAAAATAACTCAAGTCATTCGATAAACATAATTTTTTTAGTAACCTCAAGCTTCAAGTTAAGATAAATAATTGGTAAAAAAATATAAAATCATTTATCAATATTTTTTAAGTAATCACAAAATCACATATATATACAATTTCAGGTACAATAAATCGACAACGTTGAAAGAAAAAAAAAGCAACAAACTAACATAAAGATAACATCTTATTTAGAAATTAAAAGGAGAAGAAATTGTGAGAGTGGGGGAGGAGAGAAAGATAGAATTTAAAGGGATGGTTACTGTGATACTGTCAACTAGTTTTTTATTTATTTATAATTAAAATACACAATTACAAAAATACCCATGGAAATTTTGCGAATTTTCAGGAGACCCAGTACCCCCTTGGCCCTAGAGTCCATACTATCTCGAATCTTGCCCCTAAACCAACGGTACGACAAAACTAGTACGAATTATTTCTTAAGTTCATTTGATTAGCAAGTACGACCCCCAATCAATCTATCCAATGAATAACCTCAAAACATGTATTCAAGATTCAATTTACAAGATGCATTAACGATCCAAAATAATAGGGCAAACTAGACTATGAAAGCGAAACATTCGAATCATACAATCTAGACTTCGTTGTCCTAGGAATTAAATTCAAATTGCCACGATACTCCCACAAATATAACAGTTGCGGATTATATCATGCGAATTAGCTAGAATTGATTAACAAATAGATTAAGGTGGCCAATCCTAATAAATCCATTAATCAAACAAGCAAAGCATAAGATTAGATAACAAGAAATCGAGATAGAGTAAGAAAACGTTACTACTCATTTAAAAACGGATGAATCATTCAAGGTTTGGCATCTCCTCGAACTAGAAAAGATAGATTAGCCTCTAAACATCATTATCAAACTACAAAAGATAAGTTGTGTTCTTCCTCTGCCTTCTTATCTCTAAAGATCCAAAAAATCCTCCCTAGACCCCCTTCAACTCCTTCCTAAAATAAGTGGCATGAATCTCTCCAAGATGGACAAAAATATGGAAATTATCTATTCCCTCCAAAATGGCATCACATTCCTTTCTTTGTTCCCTAGATTGAATTAAAGAGGAATTGGGCTTAATGAACTGGGCGCCGCCGACACGCAAGAAGTAACTAGCATTCACATTTCCAACATTGAAGCTCTCAATGTTGGGCTTCTTCTTCCCTTTGGACCCACGCGACTTCCACCTCTTGTATTCTCACACTCGATTTGTCTTGCAAACAACATGGAATTCATGGAAAATGCAAAATCAAAACCACCGAGACGAGTATGACAACTATCTGGTAAATGCAACAAAATAGTGAATAATTGAGTATAAAATTAGTCACATAACGCATGTAAAACACACACAAAACCCGACTTATCAGTCCATGTGTCCCTGAATGCAAACATGAGAGCACAACTAAAAGCTTTGGAAATATCAACTTGAATATCAACATCAAAAGAGGCAATATCTAAGTAACATTGAGTTAAATCCAAAGGAATAGGGCAATGTCATACAATTGAGAAATAAGACTAAATATGTAGAGTCAATCATGTCTAGAGAGAAGAAAGAAGCTTCGATAGAGAAAGAAATGTCTGGAGAAGAGTAAGGAGGGGCTGAGAGCCAAAATCTATTTATAACTCTTTTACACTACTTTTATTCTTTTCCCTCAAAGATTTCAAGAGAAAATGATGGATAATCAATTCACTAAATTCTGAAAATTTTCAAGAACATGTACATCAATATTCTTTTGCAAATGCTTTGGAAGATATATCGAATTATGCAAAATTCTTGAAGGGTGTTATGTCAAAGAATAGAAAAGTAACAAATTTTGATTTGGAAAATCTCATATAGAAATGTATAAAGAAAGTTTCACAATCTCATATATTATTGGTGAATCGGGCTTTGACAAAATTTTGTGTGACCTCATTGCAAACATAAATCTCATATTATTATCCATCTTAAAAAAACTTAGACTTTGAGATGCACAATCATCCATGACTATGATGCAATTGGCGGACATATCGATCATATATCTCAAAGGTATTATTGAAAATGTCTAGGTAAAAGTGGATCGATTTAAATTCCTAATGAATTTCATAGTTTTAGATATGGAAGAGGAACATGATGTACCATTGATCCTAGGATGTCCATTCCTAACAACAGGAAGAATGTTGATTGTTGTAGAAAAATGGGAGCTCACATTAAGAGTAAATGGTGAGCCGTGTTCTTCAAAATTTATAAGGCCATGAAGTGTACAATAACATGGAGAATTGCAATTTTATTGATATTTTGGATGTTCATGCGATAGAAAAAATTGATCAAATCACCATGGACTCTTTAGAAACATGTTTAACGAAATCCATCACAACTTACGGTAGTTATTTACAAAATTAAATTAAAGATATGATATATTAACGTTTATTGTTTGGATTATTTGCAGGAAGTGTCAATGGAGGATTGAGAAATCGAGAGAAAAATTGAGGAAAATAAAAAACGAACAAAAATAAAAGGCAAAAAAGGAAAAGAAGTGGTGCACGACTGTGTCTGGTTGTGCCCTAGAGCATAGTCAGATTGTACATCACACAAAGATGTTCGACAACGTTGATCACGACTGTACCCCAACACACAACCAAATCATGTGTAACCTTGAAAACCCGATTCTAAAATCGAATCTTCAAATCTCATTCAAAATTGAAACAACTTCTGGACTCCTTTCAATACGCATTATCGGGTATAATAACAGTGTCCGGATGTAGTGAAAATGAGGTTTTCAAATGGCTAGACCGTGGAACTATATATGCCATCTCCGATAGCAATTGGGTAAGTATGGTACAAGTTGTACCAAAGAAATGTTGGATCATAAATGGACTTCCATAGGTTACGTCTATATCAACCACCTTAAAAGCTTAAAGGATTTTGAGATTTTAGTATCTTTCTTTCTTTTGAGTTTTTTTTTTTGTGTGTTCTAATAGGATTTGATCATGACATTGAAATTTGGGAAACGTTTATGAATTGTGTAATCAAAGGAAACAAGAAACTATGACCTTTTATTTTTGCATAGCAGTCGTAACTACATTTTAGGTTTTTATGCTTTAGCATGTTTTATTGTTTTTTATGTATAAATATTTTTAGTAAAACAAAGGTTATTTTTATCTTTGACAAAATGAACCAACGTGATTTATTTGAAAATATATTGCTAGTACAACTTACAAGTTTTTGTTTCTTTGTCTTTCATACAATCTGCCAAAACACTATTAAAATAGTCAAAATAAAACAAGACAATGAATAAACATACACTTGAAACATTAAAACATGTTTTTACCCAAATTTCACAAAATCATATCTATTCTTGAACACACAAAATTCACCATTTTCATCCAAATAATCTTACCTACACAATAGATCGTAGAAGAAGAAGATAAATCTAATGTCTCACATAAATGGATTCGAGATCAACAATTTAGATTGGATAACCCGAAATTAGGCGGACAAATGTCCTGTTACACTCTTGTGTAACATCTCCTGTTACACCCATTAGATGGTTAACACGTAGGAAGGAGAAGATGTCAAAGATAACATAAGGAAACGAAGGCAACGATGTTAAAATCATTCCAAAAAGAAACTCAAGCTTTTGAATCAATTTTGGAAAGATATTAGAATCTTTTGATTTAGCTTTGATAAACAAACGATCATGAAGATCACTGTTCTATTCTTGATTTCTATAAAAAAAAAAAAAAAAAAAGAACTCTAAGAATTAAAGTTTTCTTCCTCGCAACGAAGACAACATGTTCGAAGATTATTCGGGTGAGCTTGAGTTTTAGGGTTATCTCACATACATGGGAGTATGATTCCACCTCTACAATTATTTCCTAATGAGCTCTTCGCTGATTTTTAAGAAAATTCCTTGATGCATAAGGTTACACAATTTATACATCCACTATAAGAAAACTTTCCGACAGTGATGAAAAAATTTGTCACTAAAATCAAAAAAATTATGTCATTAGCATGTACTACTGACGGAAAAATTATGTCAAAAAGAATTGTCACTAAATTCCGTCACTACATTTGTGACGAAATTTCCGTCAACAAGATAAAAAAACTAATTGTCATTAAATTTGGTTGTCATTTACTCCCTCCGTCCCAACTTAACTTGCCTACTTGTCATTTCTATTTGTCCCAACTTAACTTGTCAGCCCATAAATGGCAAAAAAAATTTTTACATTAATATCCCTATATTTCAACATTATTACAAAAATGTCATCCAAAAGTGCATAGAATTTGATTTGATGTGCATATTATTACAAAAATATCATCCAAAAGTGCATAAAATTTGATTTGATGTGCATATTATTACAAAAATGACATCCAAAAGTGCATATCCACTTGAGTCAACTGCATTTTCTTAACCTCCGTGCCCGGTCAAAGTAGGCAAGCTAAGCCGGGACGGAGGTAGTAATTTTTATGACTGACTAGTAACGAAACTAACTACGGTTTATTTTTTTAATTTCCATCAGATTTCGGTCAATAACAATTGTGACAAATAATTTCTATGAATAACAATTGTGACAGATATTTCTGTCATTAGTTTCATTACTAGTCACCCAAAAACATTCAATTACAATCAAATTTAATGAAGAGTGTTTTTATCTTGGAGACAAAATTAAAATCATCACTAAAATTTAGTGACAAAGTTCTTTTTGAGAGACTTTTTCAATTGCAAATCCATCAGTAATGCATGTTTATGGCATAAATTTTTGATTTTAGTGACGGATTTTGACATTGTCGGAAAGTTTTCTAGTAGTGGATGAATAAATCGTGTAACCTTATGCATCAAGGAATTTTCTTAAAAATCAGCGAAGAGCTCATTTGGAAATAATCGTAGAGACGGAATTACACTCCCAAGTATGTGAGATATAAAATGAAAGCAAAAATTTTGACATAAAATGAAGAAAAGCTCACCCTAATAATCTTCGACAATGTTGTCTTTGTTGCGAGGAAGAAAATTTTAATTTTTTAATTCTTTTTCTGATAGAAATCGAGAATAGCACAATGATCTTCATGATCATTTGTTTATCAGAGCTTAAATCAAAAGATTTTGATATCTTTCCAAAGTTGATTCAAAAGCCTGAGTTTCCTCTTTTGAATGATTTTAACGTTGTTGGCTCTATTCCTTACTGTTACCTCTGGCACCTTCTCTTTCCTACGTGTCTACGGGTGTAACAGTAGATGTTAAACAAGAGTGTAACAGGACTTCTAATCCAGAAATTAGGTGATCGCAATTTGGCATCCCAACTACAATTTGTCTAAATTTTCGAATTTTAATAATTCAAATTTTAAAAAATTAAAGGATAAAATTGAAAGTTTGAAAAAGTTAAAGATCGGAATTTATTGACGAATAAATTTATAGATATAATGGATAATAAACTCTTGTTTTTTATTTTTACATACAAATCTGAAATCTATATACATCTAATTTACTTTTATTTTTTCCTAATTTTATTTATACAATATAATTTAGCATCTCTCTTCTTCTTTATAACATTGATTACTTGTTTGACAGAGTTGATTCAATCTGCTTTCAGTGTTTTCCCAATATCAATCACAAATCTATACTTAACATCGCCCTTAGCAAGCCTCTCCATGGCCTTATTCACATAATCCATCGGAATAATCTCCACCTTCACCAATATATTATGCTTTGCTGCAAAATCAATCATCTCCTGCGTCTCTTTCACACCTCCGATCAAGCTTCCGGCCACCGACTTCCGCCCTCCCACCAACGGAAACACCGGAAGCTCAAGCTTATCCGGCACGCCAACCACCACCAGCTTCCCATGCGGCTTCATCAGGCTTATCAACGGCTCGATTGGGTGAGGTGCAGGAACGGTGTCGATTATTCCGTCCAAGGTTGCCACCGCCGCTTTCATCTCCTCCGTGTTGTGGCTCACCAGAAAGGCGTCGGCGCCGATGGTCTCGAGGGCATCCTTCTTTTTAGTAACGGAGGTGCTGATCACCGTTACTTTGGCTCCGAAAGCCTTGGCAAACATGACGGCGACGTGGCCCAGCCCGCCCAGCCCGACTACGCCGATGTGGAGGCCCGGCTTGTCCAGCCCGTAGTACTTTAAGGCGCTGTAAGTTGTGGTCCCCGCACAGAGTAAAGGGGCCCCGCTGTCGAGTGGTAGGTTTTCGGGCCACCGGATAATGAAGTGCTGGTCGGCTACCATGATGTCGGAGTAACCGCCGTAAGTGGTGGTGCCGTCGGTGTCAACGCTGTTGTATGTGTAAATCTGTTAAAGGCAACATATATACAATTTTCAAATATTATTGTTAGAGTGATCTATTTTGCAAGTCATTTTGTAGGGTAAATTGCTAATTAGTATTTGACATTAGTAACAGTTTCAAAAACAAAGAATACTGCTAGCTTTCCCAGTTGGTAATTGACAAATATAGTTCGAAGTGAAAGTCGTCATTATGAGAAAAATAACTCCCCTCCATTAACTGAGGTTTCGCACGAAATTAAGAAAGTATACTTTGTATAGTTAATTAAAATGTTTGAAGTTTCATTTATATCTTTATCATTTATTAATTGTTCAATGAATTAGAAGTGGTAATTTTGAAGCTTCATTATTTGAGACTTGGCGTTGATATTTTTCTTAAAAAAGAAAATTAATCATATACATATATTTTTATATGTTTTCGTGTAAATACAATATTAAGTAAATGATATATTTTTGAGGATTCAATTTGTGAATAAGATGGTTTGCGTCATCATTCCAATTTTATTAATGTTGTACAAAGTGTTTCTTGTGAATAAAGTGTTTTGTATCGTATAAGTAGAACGATGTTATTTTATTTATCCTTTATCATATATATGTTTCTAAGATTTTATTTAATCGATAGTGTAGTGAAAAATATATGGACAAATTGGATGGATGCATCAGAAAATATTATAGGGAGAAAATCGAGCAATGATTTGAAATGCAAAATTTAAGTCCATGTTAAAATAGTAAATATCATTTGCTACCTTCCGTCAATTTAACCCACGATATCAAGACACAAGCAATGGATAAAAGAGATTAAGGTTACCGTTTGAGGGCAATAATTCTCGAGATTATTAAGACATTGATCGCAATTTCTGCAGGATCCAACCATGCATCCGACGCCGACTTTGTCTCCGACCTTGACTTTCTTGACGTGGGCCCCAACCTCCGTCACAACTCCGACGATTTCATGGCCGGGGACCAACGGATAAGTGGAGATCCCCAGTTCATTTTTAAGTAGATGAAGATCAGAATGGCAAATCCCACAATACAAGACCTTGAATTGGACATCTCCAACGCCGGTGACCCGTCTACAGAATTTGAACGGAGAGAGAATTCCCGATGTATCTCCGGCCGCCCACCCCAACGCCGCCACAGCCGGCTGCTGCTCCACCCTTTCTGCAACCTCACAAATCTTATTGTTATTCCTCCTTGATATCAGTGTTGAGATTAGATAGTAGGTGTTGATGGTGAGAACAAATAGTACATTTGAGATTAGTTCATATACTTTTTTAGCACAAGGTAGAATGATGTCGGAAAATATTAATGACATTGTTGGTTGTAAGTATTAGAACTTTTGAGAGGTGATATTAATGAAGGGAAACAAGGGGCAAGGATACGACGGAATTTTATTTATAGCTAGTTACTTTGTACTATTATCAAGAATCAATGTGTTTTTTAATATTCTTGCTTGTTACAGCTACAAAGAATAAGTGGGTGTCTATGCTAGGGGTGGAATTTGGTTTAACAGATTGAGTTGATTTCGAATTACCCTTGGAATGTTTATAAATTAAGTTATGTCATATTAGATTTTATTCATCTTTTTATCATTAACTTTATGTGAGTTTAATTTGGTCCTCTAGCTATTAATTTTTTTTTTTATAAATTTAGTTTAGTTTTGCAAGAAATTTTGTTTTTTTCCCTTTGTGAACTTCGAAATAGCTAACGTGGGAATGAAATTAAGAATTCCAATAATTGAAGAGAAAATTGAGTAGATTTGGTAATTTTTGTTGTCACGTCGTACAAAATTTAATAAATAAATTGAAACTAAATAAAAAAGAAACGAATTTAAGAAAAACAAATTGAAAAAGAAAAGAACCAAAATTACAAAAGAAATGAAAATGTGGAGGAAGCTGGAACTCAGCACACATGGAGGACGAAACGTGAATAAAATAATATTTTTTTATTGAAAAATGATGCTTAGCGCACGTGGGGATTCGCTTAAAACGTTAATCGTACAAGTGTATGAAGGAAAACAAAGTTCAAATACATGTTTTAATTTCATTTTTTGAACATTGTTTTGAACGGTGTAGGTTCTTATATCTACTAGTAATAGATATTAAGGAAGATTTGTCTAAATCTTCCTAACTGATTTTGTGGGATTTAGTTAGCTTATTTTAGATACAGATTTGTTGTAATCATATGTTTTTTTTATTCTTTACAGTGTACAAATAGGGCTAGAGTCCCTTGGGAATGAAGTGCAATTCACACATGATTTTGTAAAAATGATTAGAGGAAACTTTCTGATCAGAATAAGAGGTCGTTTTGAAGTTGAATTTATGTATTTTGATTGTGATTTAAAATAAGTTAAAATTTGAAACTTTAGCGTTTAGTGGTTTGAAGAATGTTTGGGCTGCAGTTTATTGAAAGGTGAAGAGAAAAAACTTACTCGATCAACATATATCCAATTTGTAAGGTTTGAGTTCAAAGAATAAAAGAATATGGATGGTTTAAAAGTTTCTGACTATTGAGGATTGATGGTTTGCAATGACGACTGTAAAAGGTATATATATATATATATATATTATTTATGTGTACCAGGTGCACGAATTCTAAATTCTTTCAACTCTGTCGACCCGACTTGGTGGTGCATTTCACACATCCCACGCGCGTCTCATGTGCCTACACGCCCAAACCCTAGCTCAAACTCTAGCTCAAACTCTAATTTCGTAGTTATATTAGTCTAACCTTTTTAGTTTGGCAAACCAAACTTTTTAGGTTGTCGAACCTAACCTTTTGGCTTTTAGTTATCTTCACATAACCTTTTACAGTGTATGACAGACCTATAATACATTTCAAAACCACATGATATTAATTAAGTGATTCAAAGATGATATACCATTAGTTTGCATGCATTAGCTCCTTATGCGTTCCATTAATTGTGGATAAATTATATTAAATATATGTATTCTAGTTGTATTATGCTATTAGACTATAACGTCTAAAAAATAAAATGTATAATGTATAATGTAGGCTAGTAAAATCAAATAATCGAGACTTTCTGTTGTAAGTTTGGAGATTGAGGGAACAAGTGCTTTATTTTCATGAATTTAACATTTACAATTTGGTTAAAGTATCAATTATATATCTTGTCAGAGATCTAATAAAACTATAGATGTGTATATCAAAATTATATTTATTCATTGATAATTAAAGTGTTTGTATTACCAAAACCTATAAAATGATAACAAATATAATCCATATAAATTGTGAATTAGGAAAATAATATAAAATTCAAATGCTTAAAATTATCAAGATTATTTAAATAAATTATGTTAGGTTCAATTTAATTAAATCATCACTTATTAATATCTACCTAACTTGCAGAAAAAAAAAGTATCTATGAGAAAACAATCATGACATGTTATAAATAAAGTGATTCGTAGATGATCTATAATTAGATTGTATGCATTAGTTTTTTCACAAAAACTCCTATGCACCAGGTGCATGAATCTAAAATTCATGCAATCCGGGTCGATCCGATCCGTATTCGTAAATTTCTATTTTTTTTAATTTCTTTTTTCCACATTTTTGTCTTTACGTTTATGTTATAAATGTGTGACATTTATATACAAACATCCGTACCTTTATGTATAATTTAGAAAAAAAAAAGATTTTCAACACAATTTATATTGTATACTTTTATGTGTTATCAATGTGACATTTATGTTATATTATGTCACATTTATGACAAATATTCTGACCTTTATGTAATATAAAAAAGTGCATAAAGGTCCGAATATTTGTACATAAATGTGACATGATATAATATAAAAGTCACATTGATATCACATAAAGGTATACAGTACAAATTATGTTCAAAATCTTCTTCTTTTTCTAAGTTATAGTACATAAAGGTCATGATAGTTGTACAAAAAGGTCACACATTTATAACATAAAGGTAACACTAATACAACATAAAGGTAACAACCTGAAGCAAAAAGAAAAAAGATAAATTCAAAAACATGCGGATGTGGGTCAAAATTGGGTTGACCAGGATTGCATGTACATCAAGTGTACATAAGACCAACTCTAATTTTTTATATATGGTTCCATTAATTGTGGAAAAGTTCTATTAATAATATAGGTATATTGTGTTACGTGCGATGTTAGGTTATAATGACTAGAAAAAAAAAATATAAGGTAGGCTAGTAAAATCCAATAATCAAGATTTTGTTTAAAAGTATGTAGAGTGCACAAGGTCTTGATTTGTATGAATTGATTTGTATGAATTTAATGTTAACAAATTACTTAAGGTGTCGATGATATACCTTTTTGTAGATCTCTAATATACATATATGGATGATATATCAAAATATATCATTATATAATCTAGATTGTGCATATATAAATAATATTTAAATACATCAACAATGTATGAAAATCTTGTTCATAATTTTACCTAATAAATACTACACATAGATTGTTTATCGAATCTCAATCTTAACTCTATTAATGTCATAATAATAAAGTCATGTTAAATAATTAATCAATATTCTATATTTAGTATTCTTAAAAAAATTTAAAACATATATTCACAATTTAATTACAATTATTAAAGCTTTTATACAACAAGCATTTTATTATTAATATTAATATTAATATTATTATCATTATTAGTATTATTATTACAACAGCCTATTGTTTATAATAATTAAAAAAAAATCAAATGGTTGGATAATTTTGAATTGTCATGAAAACCGTAAAAGAAATTCAAGAAATAATTTTGTTTCAGTACTTACAAATCAATTATTGCTTAGTAATATATTATAAATAAAATCTTCTAAAGACATAATTGTAAATAAATATTCTTGTAATCAGAATACAGTTATATAATTTTATAACAATCTAGTGTAATATTTTGGATCATACTTATATGTACTAATATATTCCAATGTTATTATATTTGATAAACTATACACTCTAATATTCAAAATATTCTTCACTCATTCCAAGAAAATAAATAAATAATATGATATAAGTAATATGCAAAAATGTAATTTTTTTAATTTCATATTATGCAATTCCGTTTTCAACACCGATTTAGTTTAGTTGGTAATTAAGAAATTATAATTTAAACCACTATATATTTGTTTTAAATCCTTAATAAATATTTAAATCTATATTACTTAATTAATTCCTTTATGAAATCAAATATAAATAGTTCATATTTAATATGATTTTAATATTTTGCACCGGTAACAAAAGGAAAATAAGGAGAACTCCAAATAGAGATTAACGATTCTAGATAAAATGTTCACATAAGTACCAAAAATAGAAATACATATTATTTCATAATTTATAATTTATAAATTATTAATTTTAATGTATTAAACATGATTTATATATATGGTAATAATATCATTTATAATTTTGACAAAATCTTGGAAATTATTATCTATATATGGTATATGAATGTTAATATGATCTTATCTAATAACTTTTTTAATTGTTGATGTAATGAAAGATTAAATATATGTTTGTTGAATAAATTAAAATAACATAATGATCGGATTTCAAGAACTATAGATCATCAAAGTATTTTTTTTTATCTCCAATGTTGTACGTGTTGGGATATTTCAGTAGTTATATTGATGAGACAAAAACAGTTTGGTTAGGGATGTCAGTACCTAGTTTCCATACTGTCTACATGACTCTAAGTTAAAAGGTCGTGTAATGGTTTTCCTAGTAGGAAGGAAAACCAACTTTAGAAGAAATAGGATCACATCTTCTAAGAGTCAACAAGCTGTAGAAAAACAGCAAGCTGAAGAGAGTATCTGCATTTGGAGCAGATATGATGCTGCAAGAAGGAGACAACAAGCTGTAGGAAACAGCATGCTGAAAACTACACGAAGGAAACAGAAAGCTACATGCAGAAAGCTGCCAGCAGATTACAAGAAGCAGCAAGCTGAAGGAAGCAGCAAGAAGCAGCATCAGGAAGATCATGCAGGGTGAAGAAGAGCAAAACTATCTATCAAACTAGAGTAACTACCCGTTGCATGACAAGTCAAAGATGGTGGGCGCATTAAATGCACATGTCAAGATCAACTCAGAAGCATTTAATATGGCCACAAAGAAGATATTGGAGATCAAAACTTCAATTCAAAATGAAGAAGTGTCTCTCTTCAACAGATACTTCCCCAACGGATATATTCTCAAGATCTATAAATAGAAGGTATCGCTGATTGAAGAAATTGCTGAACAGAGTCAAGAAGAAACTCAGATATATTCCAAAGCTTCTCAAGCTTATACATATTCAGCCACTCAACCTTTCAGGAGCAGTCTACCATAACATTGAAGCTTTCAGAGATCAAGACTGCTTCGCAACAGTTGAAGAAACATTTCTTTTCTTTTAACCATTGTGCTATGTGCGCTAGGTTGTTTTATGGTGTAACTTAGTTGATAGGATTGGATCCTTGCTAAGTGTGTAGTCTAGAAATAAGCTACTTACCCTATGTGGGATTGTGTACCCTGTGTGGGTTTGTAATCTAAGAATCTGGGATTCTGTAAGTATAGCTTGTTAGGAAGATGTTTGTAAAGCTGAGCTTGTAATTCGAACTGACCTAACGAAGTTTCTCATTTGGGAAGGAGTAGAGTGGACGTAGAAGGCTTACACCACCTTCAAACCACTATAAACCATAAGTGTTTCTTGCTTTGATTTACTTATTACATTACTCTTATCTTACTTACTGCATATTACAAGCATCCTGTGAAAAGACTTTGCTAAAATCATATTTGAAAAAGAAATTGGTTTGCAAAATAGAAACTCTATCTAAGTTTATTCCGCTGCAATCTGATACCGAGTCAGGAACCTGAATCAGCCTTTGGCTAGGTTGCTGATTTGAGACAGGTTACTATATTCATTAGTGAATTAGGAACCTGTTATAACAGAAAGATTTTTAAAATTGATAGAGGTTCATTCACTCCCCTCTGAACCTCAGACCACTTTGAACCAACAAGTAGTATCAGAGCAAGTTGGATTAAATGCCAACTTGACTGATAACCTACCTAGATCCACCCATTTCTGCATTGGAAAAACCTGTTCTTTCAAAGACCAAAACTCATTCTCTAGCACGAGTATAAACACACTCCATATCTCTGATTATCCAAAATCATCTGACATATCTATTTTGAGATTTGTAGGAAGTTGTTCTGACTTAGGAAGAGGACTCTCAAATAGGAAACTGATCAGAATCAACAAGTTGTGGCTGATGATGCTAGATAGGAGAGACGACACCTCAATAGAAGGAAGCCCAATGACTTCCTTGAAAAAATTTCTTGGAACCTCATAAAAAAGAAGAGTGCATGAAATAAGGGGAAAATACTATCTACCACAAAGTTTGAAATAGTAAAGAAGATCCCACTGACTCAGACAGTATACATACTCAAGATCTCAAGCAGGCATATCATCAACAAACGGTCATGATGGTCATGTTGCTGAAGTAACTACAGATACACTTTTTATAGTAGCTAAAGTCACTAAGGAAGCAACAACTGAAGCAGGTTGCTAAAAGACCAAAAGAAGTAATCACTGTGCCTGAACAGGTTGCCGAATCTACCAAGGAAAATCAGCTTCATAAAAGATATAGCCATTAAACCTGAAGAGACAAGACAGAATACTAAGGCAAGCTTCTTCGGAAGAATTTAGAAAAGTACACACCGACTGACTCCTACAGGATATGCATCCAGGATTCAAACAGCCTAGGAACCTGAACCTACGACACACTGAAACAGGATGATATATCCTTTATCTTAAGAACAACAAATGATATCAACAATCAACAAGTGCAACCATCAAGTGGTGTCAGGATTCTACGACATCGATCCAAGAGATATAGCCATCACTACAAGAATTTCGCAGATAGACAGCGGACTTTGTCCGTTGTCTTTAAAAAAAAGCGTTGTTGTATCCAGCATTGTCTTAAATGGGTTCCGTTGTCTTTCAAAAAAAAAGCGTTGTTGTATCCAGCATTGTCTTAAATGGGTGCTGATAGACAACGCACTAAAAAGCATTGTCTTTCCCAGATACAACAATGCATAAAACCGTTGCAGAAAAGTGTTGTATTTTTGGATTTAGCAACTATATATGCAACGCTTAAAAAGCGTTATCTTTCTCAATAACAACACGAATATATGCAACACTAACCGTTGTCTCTTTTGTATACAATTACATTTATGCAACACTTTTTTAGGGTTGTCGTTTTTAGGGTGTAGTCATTTCCTTATGACAATCCTTTTTTGTGTTGTCTTTTTTGTTTACATATTTTTTACAATATTTCATATATTTGCTATCCTATAATAATATAATAATTCTCAATAATTATATAAACTAAAAATTGCATTAGAGGAACATATAAACATCGTCAATATCGAACATATGATTCATAAATCCTCCCAACAATAGGAAATATCATAACACTTCAACACATAAAACGTTACGTCTATAAATTTAAACTCCAACAATAACAAAATGATCGTATCTGTTTGAATAACATCACGACCTTTACAAAAACAGCATCACCGACTAACTTCACATGTACTACCCTAGCTACGTCCCCACAATCTATCAATTGTAAGCACAAAGTTAACATGGATATCTAAAAATCATAAAGTGATCATATTAAATATGTATATATATTCAAAAGAAAGCATTGCAAATTAAAATATAATAGTCACCTTGTTCTACCCATTGATATGTTCTTGAACGCATTCAGCTCATTCAACACGAACTTCATCAATCTCATCTCTAGTGCACTTAAGATTCGTAAACTTTGAAAAAAGAATATATAGAAATGTCAACTTCAATATGAAAAAGCATAATATACAAAATTATCTCATGAAAAAGGCATTCAAGAGGATAATCTGGAATCAACATGCCCAGTACTTAAAACCATTTTCATTTATAGCCACCAACACAACAACCCTATAGGATATAACAACTTCTAATTTACATCTAAAATCCAGTAATAGTCAACTCAGGAACGCATATCATAAAATGCAAACTACAATTCACAAAAATAAGGCCTTTAACAAAAGGAACAATACGAAATAATCACCAAATCCCAGCATTATAAGCATAACATCGAAGTATTCAAATGAAAGTAAGACCATTAAACGGAAAAAACTTACGGCATCCCAACGGAAAAACTTAACTCCATTAATGTAACACCCCGATTTTTACTTAATCCCTATTATCAAATTATAGATTATAATTTTAGTTATCATGATTTATAATAGATTATAGTGAAATTATTTATGAGATGTTTCAAATAGTATGTTGTATTTAATTAGAACTTTAATAAAATATTAGATTTGCATATCATGTTAGATTAAATGTAGAGCTCTAGCGTTTAAATCAAATTGTTAAACGGTTATAAAGAAGAGAAAAATAGGGGTAGTTGAGATATATTAGGAGTCCACTATTTTACTTATTTATTATTTATTAATTTGTTTAATTTATCTCTTAAATAAAAAGAGAATCTAAACCCTAAATATATATACTTACTGTGGTGGATTTGAAACCTATAGATTTTCTTTGAGTAACACTTTCGTGCAACTGGTGCACAGAGTTGCATGTAAGACTTTTATGTTATAAATGTAGTACTTTTATGTACAAATATGTGTACCTTTTAAAATGAACATGCATAAATGTGTTACATTTATAACATAAATGTACTACATTTATAACATAAAGGTGCGGATTGCACGGTGTACGAGTTGCACGGAAGTTTTTGCCATTTTCTTTTGGAAAATAAGAACATAGAACTAAGGTTTACAAGCGGCGCAACTCTCACATCGTAAGTTTTTCACACAAACTTTTGTAATTTTCATTCCTGGTCATTGACTGAAAACAGCCTTTTGAATGCTTATTGTATTTAATTTTGTTATTAGTAAGATATATTTGAAGGCAATTGTTACAATTAAAAGAAACAAAATTGGTAGAGTATATTCAGTAGGGAACCATTTGACATGTATTGCAATGCTGTAATGAATAATTGAATATCCCATAAAATTATGCATTCTTATAAATTTTGAGATTTAGGTTAATAATATGTATTCAATCATGCATGATTATGTTCAGCAAATTAATATAAAATTGATTGTTATAACAAAGACTTTTATGTTAATTAAATTTGTTACTTTCGGGGTTTTCCCTTTATTTAATATTGAATAAATTTAAATATTAATGCTTAATTATTTATTGTCTAAATAGCTAATATGGGTCTTTCCATGCTTGTGTACCAGTTTTCACAATTTTTAGATTTAAGAATAAATATTTAGATTAATGATAGAATTATTGTTTAAACATGAGAATTAATGCTTAGTCAGTTGTTAGGTACGGAATTTAGAGGTTTTATGTTGATTTATGTTCTCTCTTTATATTTTTATATTGGTATTTGAATACACATTAGATAAAAGTAGTGATAATTAAAAATATTATATATGAATTTGAAGTCATTGCTATTACTAGAGTTCATTAGGTTAAATTTTGTATTTTCTTTCTTCAGTTAGTGACTATATTATTATTAAGTATTAAGAATGATAATTACACAAAGATTTGTTTTAAGAATAAGAATGTTACGAATGATAATTACACAAAGATTTGTTTTAAGAATAAGAATGTTACCTGGAAATTTGAGATGATTTAATATTTATTAGGATTGAGATCGACCACTACTTAATCAATATGCAGTATAGTTTAGAAGTTAGTTTCTAAGATGATTAGTTATTTTAGTCACTTGTTGAGTGTAGGAACAGACCCTCATCTATATTGATATTATTAGATTCATCTTTTTAATTTAGTTGAATTATAATTTCATGAAATATCGTTTTAAAGTTTAGCAACACAGATAATATAATTGGTTGAGCAATAATGAGCTATAATATGATAAAAGATTAGTTGTATATAAAATAGATATGTTCTGATTATATATTTTATCAATTGTTTACACTTTAGATTTGATTGGGTAAGCCGTAAGCATGATATTGTGATTTTCAGAAATTCAGGTAAGTACATCTCTCACCTGCAGTATGAGTAGTTTTGTTTTGATTGTTTTATATCGATGTAAAATTTATGTGAATGCTTATTTGTGTTTAAGTGAATACTGTTTAATGATTATGCAAATTACGTGAGTGCTATTTATGTTTTATGTGGGTATGTTTTAATGAGTTGCTAAGTTAAATGCTTCGTGAGTTTTTATTTATGATTTATGTGAATGTGAAGAGATGATTTGCTAAGTGACGTGCTTTCATGTGTTTTGATCAAGTACAAGATGCTAGTTAATCTTGTTTCCTGTAAAGTGAGAAAATATATAATTTGAGAAAGAATATATATATATATATATATATAGTTTTATTATATATTTTTAAGAGACTGGTATCGAGCTCCTAGACTGCCCACGAGAAGAAGTTAAGAGCTCCTAAACTGCTCTATTAGTTATTAGTTGCTCCATTTGGATTCGATGGCTAGCTACCCTGGATTCTTCGGAGTTGCGCGCATTGGTACTAGGTCTGGGCCCATAGTATATTATTTTCAAATATAAGAGTATATTATTATTATTTCTTATGAGTGATGTTTCTAGTGTTTTCAAAAGTTTCAAAGAAAAATATTTTGTGAGATAGGTGATGTACTTGCTAAACTTTTTGCTTATAATATTACCTCATACTACAAGCAGACAAAGGTAAAGGTAAGATGCGATGCAAGGAGGTAGCAGCGCTGAAGCGTGATTGGTGGTGACAGCCTCGGAATTAGTTAAAGATTTTTAAGAGTTTTCTAAATTTCATGCAAAGTAAACTTTAGTTTTGAGATCTTTTGACATAAAGTTTTACACAAACAATTTAATTCTTTTTGAATGTTTTAGACCGTTTTAAAACTCTGATATGTTTCTTAACAAAATTGTTTCCGCTGTTTTAAAAAGAAAGAAAGAAAATTTTATGAATCCTTTTGACATATTTTTATTAGTTTGAAAGTTAAGCATAATTTAGTAGAAGTAATTACCTTAATAGAAAGGGGTGTTACAATTAAATAGGAAATAATTACTCACAATTGAACGCAATGAAACCATGTCCGCAGTTGCCCCCTTATCTACAAGTTATCTCATGTACCACGACACAAAAAAACCTCATTGTTTGGTATCTGGTTGCAAAGGAGCCTACATTACAATATATAAGTATCAATTTACCTTGGTGATGATAAAATAAATATATACATGAGTATCAACGTATTATTCACATCTTCACCATACATACCTTGACTACCTCTCATGTAGGTTGTTTTTTTCCATTCTTTCCAATTTCTATATTGAACATTCTCAAGGCCCTTCATAACAAAACAAATTATTAATCATCGTACATGCGACATAACAATAACCGAAAAAAAAGTACTAAACTTATTAAATTGAAACTTACAAATCAACATTTTTTTTCCAAGTTTGATCATGCAAGCGATGATAAAGAGGGTCCAACAAATAAACAGTTTCCTTGTGGGGGTTGATGACAGTTGGAATCCAATGGAATTTATGGAATTAATAATTAACACAAATAGTGTGAGAAAAACGTCAAGTTATCATAATATAGAGTACAAGAAAGGAAATCATAATTTACCCTACATTACAAGGTGTCAAAACTAATTGGCTAGACAATGTACCACTCAACCTTTTTGCTAGAGCACATGCCCTTCGTTCCATCTCATTCTCTTTATAATCTTGATCACCTTTTGTTGATGGCAAATGTCCTATTTCATATGGATCCACAAATCTAAAATTTTGAAGCTTGTTTTCTTTTACCAACCTTTTGTAGAGATGCATAACCATCATTTTTAAAATGGAAAAAACCACAATGTTAAATGTAATAATAATAATAATAATAATAATAATAATAATAATAATAATAATAATAATAATAATAATGATAACAATAATAATAGACCGAAATACTTACCATATATAAACAACCACACATACGTATGAGATTGGCTCCAACTGACAGAATGGAACCATATCTTCAATGTTAACAAAGATGTTGAACTCATGGTCAAATACTTCATGATCAAACTCTATCTATACATTGCCTCCATTCTGAATAACAAGTTTCGTATAATAATATAACATATGTAATGACTTTGACACACTTGATAGATCAACAGTAGGCAAGTCTCTGTGCACGCGTTTCTTCTTTCTAGGTTTCTAAAAATTGTATTAGCATGATGTGTAAGTAGACATGCTATATTTACGTAGCTAATAAAAAATTAATTTCATATAAGATGACGTATAAAAGTATTACCTTCACTTTGGGTTTTATCAAATGCGATGGCCAAGCAACATGAGATCCTACCGCCTCACCAATACTATTACACTCTCCAGGAATTAGAATTGACACACTCATGCAATTTTCAGGTAAAAGATTACCATGAAGAAAGTGATTAGCTTCACCCACTTTGATAATTGTGCCATAAACAACAATATTTTCTTGTGATTCCAATGTTAATCCGATTGGTTCACCCTACAATGTAGATTAGGTTATATAGATAATTCATATATATTTACAGAAATATTATTTGTGTAGCATGATACAAATTTTTACCTTTGATGGCCAATTATCATCAACAATTTTGAGATCATCATCCGAGTCTTCATTTTGAAACAAGTTCTTCTGAATTTCTGGTTTATCATCTATGTCTTTCTCCCCCTCTATAACAAATG
The DNA here is from genome assembly GCA_946896805.1 of Scutellaria galericulata. Taxonomy (NCBI): domain Eukaryota; kingdom Viridiplantae; phylum Streptophyta; class Magnoliopsida; order Lamiales; family Lamiaceae; genus Scutellaria; species Scutellaria galericulata. Next base: position 6,756,773 of record OX335793.1, on the reverse strand, counting down.
GACTTGAGATTTTAACTGAATAACTGCCCTTCTCTTCTCTACCAACTTCATGTGTAGGTGCATTCTTCAAGATCATTGCTTCTAGTTTTTTTACTAGTGCATCGAGTTTTGAATTTATCTTTTTTTACTCTTTTAAAAGTAAATCTTTATCCACCATATTACTACACGAACCATGATAGTAAGTCGAGGGAGTGACATGACCTCCGGTCCCCCTCAAATGTCTAGTGTGTTCTTATGAGTTAAGAGCTTTAGCAAGGATGCCATCTTTTTTTCCAGAAATGCTGAACTTACCCTCATGTTTTGTTGTATGTACTCGTCCTTCGAAGTAAATTAGTAACAACATAACAATAAATGATATGGGTAAGTAAGAGAGTGGGTGTTAGCTTTTAAAATAATTAAGAATAAACAAACTCACAATCTTCGTAATTGTTTCTTTTAAACTCTCTTCTTGTAGTTCCCCTTCTTTAGGCAATCATACTTTAATCCATAAAATAGCTCTGTTGATTTCATCATCATTGCCCAATTCATCAGCCTACAATCAATAACATATTATATAAAATGATCGTTAAATACGAGAATGATGATACAATAAATAAATAATAAAAAATCAAAGACTTACAATCTCTTCAGCCAAACGTGCATATCCTTTATGAGAAAGCTTATGAGGATATTGCAATTGACTTCGTCGCTTCTTTTGTTCCTCACTCTTTGTCTACATCAATAGATTAACAATCATATGACACCAATGACAAGAAATATCAATTAAGCATCTTTAGTTGAATCTTACCTTGAACTCTTCTGATAAGCGATTGATCACAAAATTACTCCAATCAACTTTGCAGTATTCAACTTTGTAGGCTCATGTATTCTGCTAAAAACATATTTATTCATGAGTCTTATCTTGTATTGACGCCACTTTTGGTTAGCCGAAGACAAACACCCATTCTTCCATGCAGGAGGAACATCAAACAACAACTATAAAATACCAACAATTAGAACCCAATATAAGCAAAATATTCTACATTTAATTAAAAAATAAAATATTCTATCAATCGGCACCTCCCTCCAATCATCAATTATTATTTTGACCTTTTTCCTGAGCTAACACTCCAATGTAACTCTGCATTTCAGCACCATTTGGCCCAATAGGTTGACCTTTGCGATTGAACAAGACTTTCTTTTTGAAATATTGAGCTCTTTGTATCGCAAGAGCATGCATATGAGTAGGACCCCTCGACGTTCTTAATGTGCGTGTACTCTTCCCTTTAGACATAGAGCTGCCCTCATCATCCTCACTTCCCATATCATCATCAACTTCATTTGAACTAACTACCTTTTTATGCTTCAGCAGTTTAGTCTTACCCTTCTCAATTGTCTCATCTTCTTTTGCTGAAGCCCTTGTAAGAGACACCATGATTCGAAGCTGCAAAATAAAAGAATAGGTTAGTTGGCAAATATTTAAGAAATAAGTAGAATATCATAAGAGAAAAGTAATAAGTTCATTATATTTACCAAAAAGTTAATTAAAGAACTAGGCAATTATCAATCCAAATCCCATCACAATCTTCACGCACACATGATGCTTCATTGTTATCTATACCATCAACTTCTAATAGGGGCATCCCCATTGTAAAATATTGATGGTAGATGTTACATTCTTCTAAATCATCACCATTTATGTGATCAAAATACTCTCTACTAGGGGTTGAAAGTACAACATGTCATGCAAGATCTCGAGGGTCTTCAATGTAGAAGACTTGTTTAGCTTGACTACCCAATATAAACCGATCGGATTTGAATCCAATTCTATTGAGGTTTACTGTTGTGCAACCAAGATCATCTATTTTAATTCCATTATTGTGCTCAACCCAATTACATTTGAACATTGGAATGCGAAAATTGTGGTAATCAAGTTCCCATATCTCTTCAATAACTCCATAATAAACCATGTCCGTCACTACTGGATAGGTGAAGAATCTCATGCTTCAACAAAATCCGGTGTCACAACAATACTATAGGTGAAGAAATAAACACGAAACATGAGGAGAGAAGTAAACGTAGATTCCATCGATTAACAAAAGTCAAACTGGTATCCTATATATATAAGCAAAAGATGGGTAGTTCATACATAATCCAAAAGGGTCATGTACACTACTACAAAGTAAGAGCCACTACATATCTATTTACATATATAATACTAAAAGTTCATTATCCATAACCTATCTCTTGGCAGTTTCTGAGCGAGTGAGAGTAAAAGCTCGAGTCTGGCCTATTCCTGGCTTTGGCCTCTGTGTTGCAGCTGTTGGGAGTAAGGAGGAGTGGAACACTGTTGGTCCTTGGGTATTCGTTCTGATTGAAGTTCCGACTCGTACCAGTCCATTTTCTTTTTCCGGACATCTCTACGATCTTCTCACACGGTGCAATATCCAAGCATAGACGAGAAGCAACTTCATGTGCTCTCTCTACAACTTCAGCATATGTCATAGTCTTCTGACCAGCCAAGATGGAACTGATCTCTAGACGAAGACCTTTTTCGAAACGTTGGGCTTTCTTAGTATCAGTGTCCACCAAATGAGGCGCATACCTGCTCAACTGATTGAATTTCCTCTCATACTCTTCTACAGAGGCAGTTTCTTGACGAATATATAGGAAATCTACTTCTTTTCGGTCAAGGTACGACTGAGGTAGGAAATTCTGTCTAACCACTTCTTTAAAGATTCCCCAAGACATAATCCTCTTATGTTCTGGTGACATAGTCCTTTGGTATGACTCCCACCAATAGCTGGCCTCTTCAGTGAGTTGAAACACGGCACAGGAGATCTTTTGCTCTTCTATGCATGTTAGATGTCCAAAAATTCGATTTAACGACCTTAGCCATTCTTCAGCCTCAGCCAGTTCTCCTTTTCCGTTGAAGATCGGTGGATTGAAACGTCGGAACTGCTCAATGATTGAGTTCCCATCGTTCCTCGACGACGATAGTGGTGTAGTTTATGATGTCTCAAAATGTCAGGCCAAGCCTCCCAGCACGGACACCAAGTTTCTCATCGTGGCATCCACATTGTTTTCAGGTAGATTCTCCATTGACGGTTGGTCTCTATGCGGTCGACCTCGTGACATATCGTTCTAAGGACGATATACTAAAACTAACCCTTATAATCTACCCCACGTAACTCAATATATATAACAATAGATAAATAATTAACAGGTAGTATGGCACTGATTAACATTATTCCGTAAATCAAATATAACCTCATTAGATTTCTCTGCCATTCGTCTTATAAACACAATATAATCTTGTCATGCATGATAGCGTATATACAACTTGCATAGCACATATTTCGTAACTAATCCTTTAGGTGCGGGAATTTCCTGTCTTACCCCATAAAATTGTCTTAAATATCGTTGGTGCATTTATAGGACTACCAAAACTTCCAGGTAGTAGAGGGGGTAAGAGACAATTGTTTTTTTGTTTTTTTTTTACGGACCATAAGTCCCTCCGAATATGCAATGTGGACCTCAGTCCTTTCACAGTATACATGAATAAAACATCATGAAACACCTCACTGACAACCACACATGGTCTTCATAGACCTCAAGTATTAGATGTATCTTTACGTATCATACCCACGAGCTCACTCTATTGTAACCAATGATTCATGATTGTCTCAACTCTCGGTAACACCACATCAACTCTTGCAAATGGCCATACTCTCACACAAGCTCACGCTACTGCAGTCAGCGGCTTTGTGGCGGTGGCTCAGAGTACTATGTCGATTGTAGTGACATCAAGAGGGTTTTAAAAGATCTTTTTATCGTGAAACTATCTCCTTAACACCCTTTTAAACCTAAACAGTTTATATTAGATAAACGAGAGAGTACAAAGTAGATAAACACTCTTTTTATTAAGTTCTGTGATTAGGAAGAGACACGTATAGAGTGATGATGGTGCTTATCCATTTCTTTTTAAAAATATTTTCACGTTTGAAAAGAAAAACGAGTTTGAGTAGAGCCCTACAAAAGGTAGAACTAAGCTTTGATACCATACTATCATGTCCCGTTTTTCATAATTTATAAAATATCAAAGTTTCCTTTTTGGCGTGAAGAAAGAAGGGGAAAAGACGTACATGATATAAAATAGAAGTCTTTTGTAAACAGATAACATATGATTTTACAAATACAAATCCTCGGCGTCTAGCCGAAATAAAACATTTGACATAGCAGCGGAAAGTACATCAGGATCCAAAATGAAAAGAAGGACAATTTATCTTTTACAAACGTGAAATATTAAAATAACGTTTTGACATCAAGTTTTGAAAAGCAAAAGGAGAAGACTTGATATGGCACCCATCCTCTTTATGCATCTTGACTCTCGTAATTTCCTGTAGTGTGAGTATAGATAGGGGTGAGTGCGTTGAATACACTCGTAGGAATGCTTTCCATGTTTTTAATAAATTATTAAATAGTTATAACAAATCAAACATAAACAAGTTCGGCAATTAAACACAGTATATAGATTTCACAGCACATAGTTTGGATCCTTAACGGACACACAGTCCCATAGAGCTCATATCTGCAGCGAGGGCAGGTACTCCCCGTTGACCTCAGGTGCGGGTACTCCCCAACTTATTATACGGGTCTCTTGTTACCCCGTAATATGAAAGTAGACCTTCGTCCATTCATAATGAATGTGGACCTTTGTCTCTTCATATAAATATGGACTTTTGTCCTTTCACAACATCATCATAAACCATACATGAACACATTAATCATAGCATATAATCACAGCACATAAGGTTCAACAATTCATTTAATATCAAGTTCATAAGCATGCGTTTATTTATTATCATTGTGCGTTAAATACAGAAGCATAAAGTTATTAAAGATTAGAAGTTACTCCCACCTTGTTTGGTGGTTACCACGTGAGTTGTCGAGTAACAAGTATCAAGTATCACAATGTACGATCCGACTGATAGCCTACACAAGTAACGATATTTCTTAGATCACTTGTTGGTCCCAAGTGGTTAGAGGTTCAAAGGGGGGTGAATGAACCTCTATCGATTTTTAAACTTTTCAAGAATTTTTCTATGAACAGGTTCCTGATTCTATAGAGAAACAGTAACCTGACTCGAGTTAGTAATCTGGCACAATGCTAATCAGGTTTATGTCTCGGAATCACAGTATACAGCGGAATAAACAAAAATAGAGTTTCTGTTTTGCAAACACGTTTTCTTTTCAAAGATGATTTTAACACAAACTTTTGACCTTTATGCTTATGACAAATGCAACAAGATAGATATGCAGTAAATAGAGCACAACATGCAGTCAAAGCAAATAAACACTTATGGCTTATAGTGGTTCGAAGGGGTGTAATCCTTCTACGGCCACTCTACTCATTCACCGAGGAGAAACTTCGTTAGGTCAGTTCGATTTACAAGTCTCGACTTTACAAACCTCTTCCTAACAAGTTATACCTACAGAATCCCAGATTCCTAGGTCTCAACCCACACAGGGTACAAATCCCACACAGGACAAATAGCCTACACAAGACTATATATTTAGCAATGATATAATCCTATCAACTAAGTTACACCAAAATTAAAATAACCTAGCACATAGCAATTGGTTAAAAGTATATTGGTTTCTTCAACTGTGTTGTTAAAATCAGTCTTGAACTTTGTTAGCTCAAATGCTTGATTAGTAGACTGGCTTCTAAGGTTGAGTGACTGAATAAGAAGGCTTAATAGCTTGAATGTGATAGCTTTAGAATAATGAGAGAGCTCAGTTTTTCAGTAGTCTTCAAGGTCAGTCAAACCTTTTATTTATAGATGTTGAATTATGCCTATTGAAGATAAGGCATAGTTCCGTTGCAATTCAAATAGATCTTCAAATCTTCGTAATTAATGCATTATCGGAGATCAGAGTTTAGGGGCATAGTCTACTATGATTCGCATTAATGGCGTCATACTTTTTGCTACAGTACTTTGCAGAGTCGTTTTCCAGGTTGCAATACCTCATTGGCTCATCATGCTCTTCTATCTACTGGTAACTTCGACATGAGCCAAACCTACCTCGTATATTAACCAGTATAAACCTCGTACTGCATTGAATAGTCTTGGAAGACTTACTTCTTGCTTCTTTCAAAGTAGCAGCTTCCTTCTGTTTTTGCGCCAGAATTCTATTTCAGAATAGCTTCCTATTTCTGAAACTTGCAGTCAGCTTCCTGACCTGCTTCACCTTTTTGTTCTTGTTTTAGATTACTGTTACTGAACAGCTTCATGTCCTTCACTCGCTGATCTAGCTTACTGATTCTATCTTCAACTCTGTCTTACTGACTTTTTACTAAGAATGTCAAAAATTGAGTCTACAAGTCCAGAATCCTGCTATCATCAGTATTTTCTTCATTTTCAAAGTGTTTGATAGTAAGCTACATCCCACTTATAAAATGTGGAATATGGGTAGTCTAAAAGATCATCTATTATTACATTATCTCATCCAAACCTAGTCAAAAATATCCCAACATCCTTAATACGTTTAAACACTTATAACTAAAGGTATAGATGATCTCGGAGAAGAAACGATCGATAACGACGAGACGGAACAGAAGATCTAAAGATTGAGGTTGAAGAAACAAGAGTGGAAGTTCAGTTCAGTATACTGACAAGAAAGAGGGAAATATTTGGGTCTCAACGGAAAAAAAATGAGCTTAATCGGAGTTGAAACGAGCTCAAACGGAGCGTTTTAAGATTGAAGGGCGTTTTGGTAATTTTTGGAAAAAGGTTGACTTTGATCGGGACCCCCAACTCCCGATCGACGACATCTCATCGCCAACGACTCGATGAACACATACGATGGAAAAAACACGATTCCCACCATGGACCCGGCGTCGTGCGCACAGCGCACCCGTCGCTCGCTCGCTACGCGCACGGGGCTCCCGTCGCCCGCCCAACGCGCACACTCCCAACACCCATGCACATCGTGCTTGCCCATGCACCAGAGTCCAGACGCACGCACAACCACGATCGCATGCCCCCCCCACACGCTCACCCCAGCACGCGCGCACGCCACTCCCGTCGCGCGCCCAGTGCGCCCAGCAGCTTTCCAACCAACTTCCAGAAGCCTCCAGCTGCGACGCCGCCGCCCGATGCCACCCCCACCTGACTCACCGGCGACCCCAGTACTGCCACCATCTGCTCCGGCCACCACCAGCTCCGGCGTGAACAGTACCCCCTCCAAAACAGCCCCATACATCAACACACACACACAACACCTTGCACCACCACCTTTTCCAGTCCACTTCCAGTTGGGCGGCGGTGCCACCACCCCCAACCGATAACCCAACACCCCGGGAAGGTTGGCCACCACACCGGCGAAAGAGAAGAGAGAGAGAGAATGAGAACATATGAGAGAGAAATGGTGGCTGGAAAGGGGGTTAGGGTTTTCCGATGATGTTTTGCCGTTTCCCGATGAATGAGACATCGAAATCGAAATCGAGTAAAATGATTTTCCGGCACCGCCGGCGGCGGTCGGCCGACCGGAAAACTTAGAAAAGAGAGAAGAGATAGAGAGGAGGGAGGAGAGAGAGACTTACAATTTTTCCCGACTTTTGCCTCGTTCGAAAAATGGTGATTTTTGAATCAAAAACAACCCTATATATAGACTTCCGAAAACACTATTCATCGTAAAAATCTTGGGTCACTATTCACCGAAATATCTCGGATTCACTATTCACCGAAAATATCTTTCATTTTTTCGAATCTTCGTATTTTGCCCTTTTCTTCACCATTTGAGCTACGAGTCTCCGATTGACCTCTAATTCATTTCTATCTTCTCACTTTTCGAATACGCATCTTATAGTAGAAATTATATTCTATGTTCCGCGACTAAATTATACTTTCATCTAATTAAACATGCATTTATCATTTTTCTGAATTGCATATAATTAAATTAAACAGTCAAGGATTAACGCACATAATAAAATAATTCAATTAAGGGTTTAATTATTTAATTAACCAATTATGCTTCGTTTTTGTCCTGAGTGCTACAACAGCTTACTTACATTTACATTTGTTCTTGGACGAACTTGTATTTGTACATATACTCAGTTTTAATAAAGAGCACTCATTTCTTTTAAATGGCACTTGCCTTTATTATGTTTTGTCATCATCAATATAAAAGTGGAAATTGTTGGGATATTTCAGTAGTTTTATTGATGAGACAAAAACAGTTTGCATAGGGATGTCAATACCCAGTTTCAATATTGTCTACATGACTCTAAGTTCAGAGATCATATAATGGTTTTCCTAGTAGGAAGGAAAACCAACCTTATAAGAAATAGGATCACATCTTTTAGGAGTCAGCAAGCTATAAGAAAACAGCAAGCTAAAGAGAGTATCTGCATTTGGAGCAGATAGGATGCTGCAAGAAGGAGACAACAAGTTATAGGATACAACATGCTGAAAGCTGCACGAATGAAGCAGAAAGCTACATGTAGAAAGCTGCCAGCAGATTACAGGAAGCAGCAAGCCAAAGGCAGCAAGAAGCAACATCAGGAAGATCATGCAGGGTGAAGAAGAGCAAAGCTATCTATCAAACTAGAGTAGCTACCCATTGCATGACAAGTGAAAAATGGTGGGCGCATTAAATGCACATGTCAGGATCAACTCAGAAGCATTTAATGCGGCCACAAAGAAGATCTTGGAGATCAAAGCTTCAATTCAAAATGGAGAAGTGTCTCTCTTCAACGGATACTTCCCCGATGGATATATTTTCAAGATCTATAAATAGAAAGTGTGGCTGATTGAAGAAATTGCTGAACAGAGTCGAGAGAAAACTCAAATATATTTTAAAGCTTCTCAAGCTTATACATGTTCAGTCACTCAACCTTCCAGGAGCAGTCTACCATAGCATTGAAGCTTTCAGAGATCAAGACTACTTCGCAACAATTGAAGAAACCTTTCTTTTCTTTTAACCATTGTGTTGTGTGCGTTAGGTTGTTTTATGGTGTAACTTAGTTGATAGGATTGGATTCTTACTAAGTGTGTAGTTTAGAAATAAGCTACTTGTCCTGTGTGTGATTGTGTACCCTGTGTGGGTTTGTAACCTAAGAATCTGGGATTCTGTAGGTATAGCTTGTTAGGAAGATGTTTGTAAAGTTGGGCTTGTAATTCGAATTGACCTAACGAAGTTCCTCCTCTGGGAAGGAGTAGAGTGGACGTAGAAGACTTACACTACCTTCGAACCACTATAAACCATAAGTGTTTATTGCTTTGATTTACTTATTGCTTATTGCTTTGATTTACTTATTGCATTGCTTTTATCTTGCTTACTGCATATCACAAGAATCCTGTGAAAAGACTTTGCTAAAATCATATTTGAAAAAGAAACTGGTTTGCAAAACAAAAACTCTATCTAAGTTTATTCCGCTGCAATCTGATACCGAGTCAGGAACCTGAATCAGCCTTTGGCCAGGTTGCTGATTTGAGACAGGTTACTGCATTCATCAGTGAATCAGGAACCTGTTATAATAGAAAGATTTTTAAAATCGATAGAGGTTCATTCACTCCCCTCTAAACCTCAGACCACTTGGGACCAACAGTACCCCACATACACATATACCACCTCAATAAATATATCATTGCATTGATTGGGGGCATTCGTAGTGACTGAGGGGGTTGAAGACCAAGAAGTGAGTTATTAATCAAGTCAACCAACATATATAAAATAACGTAAATTAACTATTTTTATTTACTATATTTAAAATATGTATTGTAAAATTATTATAAACATCACACAATTTTATTTGACAAATATGTCATATACAATACTCCAATTTTTATATATCTTCTATGTAACAATAGTAATAATATAAGATAGTGTTTATATAATTTTATTTTATTATACTATATTAATTCTTAAATATATCTTGAATATAATAAAAAAAATATACATATGATATATTGTTACATACAATAACATTTAGGAAGTATAAAATTTATGAATTCATATACTTTCTATTAAAAACTACAAATTAAGTATAAAAAATGATAAATAAAAAAACATATCATTTATACTTATACTTATAAAAAATAATAAAAAAATATGTTCTATTTCATAATGCTAAATTATATAAATATATCTTCATTATTAATCATGAAAAATAGATAGTCGATGCTATTTATAAGAGTGATAATACGTAGATGAAGAATTTTTACATATATATTTTAAATACTTTGAATTTTTTATTATGAAATTTCATTGTCATCTATATAAAAACCAACTAACCTCATTTCTACTTTTTAAAGTAGAAATACAAATATTTATTATTTTATAAATTTATCAATTGTAAATATTTAGTGCTTCATAATTTATGTATATTCATGGTATGAAAGTCATTTTGTATATATATGAAAATTGAGGAAAAAAATATGATTGTATTTGATATGTTATAAAGTTAGTATGAGTTGTGTATATATGGTAATAATATCATGTGATGAAAAGTTGTAAATAAAAATGTGTACCTTAATCTAAATCATTTTATATATCGACGATAAAATTAGCGAATTTATTATTTTTTTATTGTAAGAATAAATAATGTTGCCTCCTTGATTATAAAGTAAATAAAAATCTGAAATTTCACTATCATGTGTTGGGATATTTTTGAGGTTATCTTAATATGACAGAACAGGTTGCTAATAAGAAAATATAGTTTGCTAGAATAAGTTTCCACGAATTACATGATCGAATAAACAGTTGAGATCATGTAATGGTTTTCCAAATTATAAGGAAAACCAATCTTAGAAGAAACAGGAAGTTATCTTCTAAGAGCAGCAAGCATGGAATAAACAGCAAGATGTTGTAGTAAAAAAAATGGATGAAACAGAAACAGGATGCTGAAACAGAAAGCTGACGCAAGATAGAAAGCTGAAGAGAAGGAAACAAAATCCTGGCAGCAAACAAAAAGCGGAATAAAACAGCGACCTGAAAGAAGCAAGCATGGAAGAGCGAGCTACAGCAATCTACAGAGGAAGTAGGAAGTAGCCAACAGATCTCTTGCAGAAAGATAAGTGTTACTCCTATCCATGCAGTACGAAGAAGACCATGCAACTCAAACAGGAAGAAAACTATCTGGCAACCAGACTAGCTAGGCGTTGCATAAAAGTCAAAGATTGTGGGCGCATTAAATGCACATGTCAGGAACATCTTAAAAGCATTTAATGCGAACACAAAGAAGATCTTGGAGATCAAAAGCTGTAATTCAGAACGGGAAAGTGCTCATCTTCAACGGATACATTTCCAACGGACATATTCTCAAGATTTATAAATTGAATGTGTGGTTGAACTAACAAAGCTGTTGAACAGTGTTGAGAGGAAAATCAGAAATACTCCAGAGCTCCTCAAAAGTTCATGTCTGTTCAAGTCACACAACCTTCAAAGAGCAACATACAATAATTATAGGACTTCATAGATCAAGATTGTTCCACACCAGTTGAAGAACCTTTTTATTTCTTTTAACCATTTATGTTGTGTACGTTAGGTTGTGTTTAGTGTAACTTAGTTGATAGGATTATATCCTTACTAAGTAATAGTCTTGTGTAGGCTATTTGCCCTGTGTGGGTTGTAACCTACGAATCTGGGATTCTATAGGTAGGTATAGCTTATTAAGAAGAAGTTTGTAGAGTTAAGACTTATAAATCAAACTGACCTAACGAAGTTCCTCCTCAGTGAAGGAGTAAAGTGGACGTAGAAGGATTACACTACCTTCGAACCACTATAAGCCATAAATGTTTATTTTCTTTGACTGCATGTTGTGTTTTGTTTATTACATATCTATCTTGCTGTCATAAGCATATTCGTCAAAAATACTTTGCTAAAATCATATTGCAAAAAGAAAACGTATTTGCAAAACAGGAAACTCTATCTTAGTTTAATCCGCTGCGTACTGTGATTCGAGAAAGGAACCTGATTAGCATTGTGTCAAGTTACTGACTCGAGTTGGGTTGCTGTTTCCCTTTGGAATCAGAAACCTGTTCGTTAAAAAGAGTTTTGAAAAGATTTTGTGAAAATCGATAGAGGTTCATTCACCCCCCGAACCTTTGACCACCACTTGGGACCCAACATCATGATAGCATGAAGTTCATAGAACAATGATAAAATATATTTAGTTTATGTTGTAATATAGTTTCATGGTTTTAGTTTTATCAAATTTTGAAATGTTTACCATTCAATATGATTTTTCTAATAGATAAATTTTGATTTTAAAACATCTAAAAAAAATAATTATACAGATTTTTTGATGGTATGTTAAATTTAGAAATTTTATGTTGGGGTAATATACAATAATATCAATATTTTAAACTCATTATGAATAAGTTGTTGAACATATATTTGCACAAGTATTTTCTAGGCCAACTGTGACAAAAACAAGTACTAAAATAGTTAAACAACATATGATGAAAATAATAAATATTTAGATGAATTACATGAGTAATAGATTAAATTGAAATAACTTTGAAAAACTATATGATTTTTCATGATCATCATTTTTATATAAAAAAATTACTATCACATGAAATTTATTCACTACATCACACGAATACCAAATGAGGTTGAAATATTATCAAGACTTGATTATAATGCTCAATAATATCACCATTTTATACTCATTGTGAATAAATTATTGAACATAAATTTGCATAAGTTTGTTTTAGGCCAATAGTGACGACAATGTATGATGAAAATAAAAAATATTTAAATTCGTAAATTATATGGCTAGTAGATTAATTGAAAACACTTTCAAGAATTATATTATTTTTCATGAACAACATTTTTATATCAAAAAATTACCAACACTTTAAATTTATTTGTCCATACATCACACGAACACGGGTATAGAAAATGAGATTGAAATATTATGAGAACTTAATTTTTTTTTAAGTAAAATGTTCACATCAAATTCGAAATATTTAGATTTTATGGTCTTGAGTCACAGAATTAACAAATCAGACTGAAATTCTCCAAAAAAATTTATTATTTTTCATTTTCAACATTTTCATATTAAAATATATAAATAGTGAAACTTATATGTTCTTACATCGCACGGGACTTATACTATTATAAATAATATTTAAATACATCAACAATGTATGAAATCTTGTTCATAATTTTACCTAATAAATACTACACATTGATTGTTTATCGAATCTCATTCTTAACTCTATAAATGTCATAATAATAAAGTCATGTTAAATATTTAATTAATATTCTATTTTTAGTATTCTTAAAAAAATTTAAAACATATATTCACAATTTAATTACAATTATTAAAGCTTTTATACAACAAGCATTTTATTATTATTATTATTATTACTATTACTACAATAGCCTATTGTTTATAATAATTAAAAAAAATCAAAGGGTTGGATAATTTTGAATTGTCATGAAAACCGTAAAAGAAATTCAAGAAATAATTTTGTTTCAGTACTTACAAATCAATTATTGCTTAGTACTATATTATAAATAAAATCTTCTAAATACATAATTGTAAATAAATATTCTTGTAATCAGAATACAGTTATATAATTTTATAACAATCTAGTGTAATATTTTGGATCATACTTATATGTACTAATATATTCCAATGTTATTATATTTGATAAACTATACACTCTAATTTTCAAAATATTCTTCACTCATTCCAAGAAAATAAATAAATAATATGATATAAGTAATATGCAAAAATGTAATTTTTTAATTTCATATTATGCAATTCCGTTTTCAACACCGATTTAGTTTAGTTGGTAATTAAGAAATTATAATTTAAACCACTATATATTTGTTTTGAATCCTTAATATTGAATATTTAAATCTATCATACTTAATTAATTCCTTTATGAAATCATATAAAATAGTTCATATTTAATATGATTTTAATTTTTTGCACCGGTAATAAAAGGAAAATAAGGAGAACTCCAAATAGAGATTAACGATGCAAGATAAAATGTTCACATAAGTACCAAACTTCTTCAATTGTCTTATTATTACAAACTCAATTTGTTAAAAGTTTATAGCACAATTTTTAAGGACTATTATTTAATTATGCATATGGGAACAAATCGCACGTCCACCGGTATCTTTTATTTTTTAAGATGACTACATCCAGCCATGCATACATCTTTATTTATTTTTGGATACCAAAACAAGTGAATGCCGGTTTTGAAGCTAATTAATGCTAACATCCACCCATTAGGGAACAATGGGTATCTTCTCTTCACCAAATTTAAAACTGTCATTTATGATGTTTGATTTCGAATCTAATTATTCACAAAATCCAAGTCCACCACCTGCAAGAGAACAAAGATGTGCAAAGTCTATTTTTTCATCTCCGAGATCACTAGCTCTAGCGGTGCCTGAATCCTTTATTTCTACTACCCTACTCGGAGGCTGTTGACTAACATCATTAGATACAGAAGATAAGCTCTCACCCGAAGCTAATTGTTCACAGTGTCCAAGTCCACCACCTATAAGAGTACAAAGAGCTATGGGATCTATTTTCTCATCACCAAGATAACTGTTGGTTTCCGGTGTTGAGTTTGTCTCTCCTAGGAGACCAATTGCATCATTAGATGAGAGATAGATGACCATCAATGTCACAACAAATATGAATACTCGTAGGTGAGCCATTTTAATAGATGAACACCCTTATTTTCTTAACATTAACGAAACATTGTGAACTTCTATGTTTGGGTATGATCTACATATATAGTGAATTGAGAAAATAATATAAAATAAATATATGTATAAAATTATCATGATTATATCTCAGTTACATGACTCTAGATTATAAGATAAAATGATAAGTCATTAATTTATACCTAACATGTAAAGAATACAATCTAGTGGAGAATGAATAAGGTAACGAATTATTCAGTTATGGAAACATAATTTTCATATCTTGATTATTATATTTTTTACTTTATTTTCATTTATATGTTAATAAATGTAAATCAAAGTTTTCCAAATAAACTAGATCTATTGTGTATTTTTAAACATGTATTTACAAAAAATCCTTCTATTTTCATTAACTAAAAATTTTACAAATAATAAAAACTCTCATTATACCATATGTTTTTTCAGATTAGAATTGTCCAGAAAACAACATATAAATTAAACTAATACTGTTATCGATATATGTAATCTTTGGAAGAAATTACAATAATTTCATTTTCCCATTTAAATCAATTAACAACCAAAAATTATTTTAAAAAAAAAAAACCTGGCTTTTTTGTTTTGCAACAAAAGCCGCATGTGACTCTATAGGGAGGTGTAGGGATGGCAACGGAGCGGGGCAGGGTCGGGGGAGCAATCCCCATCCCCGTCCCCGCGTTCGCGGGAATCCCCGTCCCCGTCCCCGCCAATGAATCGGGGAAAATTTTCCCCCCGCGCCCCGCCCCGTCTTTTTTTTTTTAAATTTTTTTAATTTAATTAATATACAAAAATAATTCATACAACTCAAATATTAAAAAAAAAGACTCAAAATCCAAATAAAAGATGAAAGCATAATTTAATAAAATTAGTTAAAACACAAAGATAAATTATCTTAATACATTTTCATTAATTTTCATCATTGTTCAATACTTTAATACACTCAACATTTCAATCTCTATATAATTAATTTTTTATATTCATTTAATTATATTATTTTAAAAATATATTAATATATAGTTTATATATATAATTAAAATAAAATTTATTTTTTTATAACAATTAATTATATTATATTATATATATATATATAAATATATATATATATATATATATAATATTTTCGGGGCCCCGCGGGGAAGGGGGCGGGATCCCCGCGGGGCGGGGAATATAATCCCCGTCCCCACCCCGCCCCGTCCCGCCAATCGGGAAATTTTTTGCCCCGTCCTCATCCCCGCGGGGTGCATTTCGGGGATTCCCCGTCCCGTTCGGGGCGGATCCCCGCGGGGAACGGGGAATCCCCGCCCCGTTGCCATCCCTAAAGAGGTGGGGTGTGTGTGCGAGGGGCTGGGGCCCTTGGGTTGGAGGAATTATTATTTTAATTTCATTTTTAATGCATGTTATATGTCAAATTTACATTTATTTTATAATTTATTATTTACATTGCATATAGAAAAATATCAAATGTAAAATGTTGAAATTTCAAAATTGTTTGGATTCCAGATTTGTAATATTATCAAATACATTTATTTAGTATAACATAAATTTAAAGTTAAAATATATATTTTGTTATTGATATAAACATTAAAACATTATATATTTTATAATAAGATAATATATCATTACATTATATTATGAAAAATTAAAATTATTAAATCTTATATAATAAATTGCGCAACTCAGGAGCGAAATACTAATAAGTTTATAAAACCAATCCCTACAAGCCTTTTTTTTTTTTTTTTTAAATTTTAGTAAATGAATTTAAATAAAATCATACCTCCCAAACATCCTAAACAAATTATCTATCTAAAAGTTAAAAGTTGGAGCTCTATTGAAATTTTTTCTTTCTCAATCAACCAGCTGGCACCTTTATCAATATCAGAATCATATTCATTAATTCCTGTCAGCTTAGTAGTTGTGACATCTGTGTGCAAGAATGATAGACCACGTACGAAAGCAGCGCACCACAAAAATTGTAGCTGGGAGGGAAATAACATTTGAAAGTTTATAATTTTTATTACACTTGGTGTTAAAAAATTTATTTCAAAATGATCACCACACACAATATATATCAAGTATCATAATTGATTAACATGTGAAGTATATTAAATTTAATGAAATGCAAGATCTAACATTAAATGTAATAAACAATTTGGGCAGGAAAAATCAATTCATAATATCGATGTCTAGCTAAAACAATATTTTATTTTATTTTTAATTCAAGCAAAACCTTTTTTTTTAATTTTTTTACCACAGCGTGAGAAAAAAGAACAAAAAAAAAAAAGAGACACGACAAGTAGCTCGATACAATATCTCGAACTCATCTCCCTTGTCATCTTATTATTGGTTGCTACGACAAAGGAAGTCAAACTAATGTAATAACTCATACTCTCTCATTCTCAATCAAATAATAATTTGAATTAATCAGCCTTCAATGTATTCCCAACATCAATCACAAACCGGTACTTCACATCGGCTTTGGCGAGCCGATCAATCGCCGTATTCACATACTCCATCGGAATTATCTCCACATCCGGCAATATATTATGCTTCGCCGCGAAATCAATCATCTCCTGTGTCTCTTTCAACCCTCCGATCATACTTCCGGCCACCGTCCGCCGCGCCGTCAACAGCGGAAACGCCGGCAGCTCCAGCGGCTTCTCCGGCGCCCCCACCACGATCAGCTTCCCGTGCGGTTTCAACAGGCTCAACAATGGCGGAAGCGCGTGGGACGCCGAGACTGTGTCGATGATCCCATCCAAAGTCCCCGCCGCCGCCTCCATCTCAGCCGGCTCGCGGCTTATCAGAAACGCGTCGGCGCCGAGGGTTTCCAGGGCCTCCTTCTTCTTACTAACGGAGGTGCTGATCACCGTTACCTTCGTCCCGAACGCCTTCGCGAATTTAACTGCCACGTGTCCCAGCCCGCCCAGCCCGACGACGCCGATGCGGAGGCCCGGCTTGTCGAGCCCGTAGTATCTCAGCGGGCTGTAAGTGGTTATCCCGGCGCAGAGCAACGGCGCTCCCTTGTCGAGAGGGAAGTTGTCCGGCCACCGGATGACGAAGTCCTCGTCAGCCACCATGACGTCGGAGTAGCCACCGTAAGTGGCGGTGCCGTCGGGCAAAACGGTGTTGTAGGTGAAGAGCGGTTGGGGGCAGTAATTCTCGAGATCGGCGGCGCATTGGTCGCATTTCCGGCAGGAATTGACGAGGCAACCGACGCCGACTTTGTCGCCGACCTTGAATTTGTGGACGCTGGAACCGAGCTCGGTTACGATGCCGACGATCTCGTGACCAGGAATGAGGGGGTAGTGAGCGTTGCCCCATTCGTTCCTGATGCTGTGGAGATCGGAATGGCAGATGCCGCAGTAGAGTACCTTGAACTGCACGTCACGCTCCCCGGTGGCGCGTCGGGTGAAGTTCAGCGGAGAGAGAACGCCGCTGGTGTCTCTGGCGGCCCACCCGATTGCATTCACTGCCTTTTCAGCCATCTTTTGGTTTTAGAGTATTTTCTGGAAAATGAAATTTATATTAGTGTAGAAATGTGTGGAAGGCATGAGAAGAGGATGGTGGTATATATAGATGTTGTTGCGCAGTGTGACGCCATGGCTGAGGTAGCTCTAGCATGTGGGCCCGGGAGTTAACACCCCACGCCTGACGTTTCGCACCTTTTGGCTTACACATATACTCCCTCCGTCCCACAACAAATCATATCCTCCAACTCAATCATTAATTATCAACAAGTGTTCAATCAATCCTCAAAATCTCCAAGTTTCTTTAATTACTTGTATTTTGTGTCTTTAAATATAATGAATCTACAGATGTGAAATTTATTTAAAATAAATCAGTATCATAATTTTTTATATGTAAAAATTTTCAGAAAAAATAAGAAAATATTATATCATTTCAAGGATGTGGTACAATTTCTCCTGATATACAAGAAAGTATGTGAATATGTTGATTCACTCCTCTTTTTTTTTTTACCAAATTTGTTATAAAATTCATCCCATTAATTAATTTCGACGTTCAAATCTCTTCCATATACAAAAATATTAATGTGCTGCTTTAATCAATGCTACAGAAATATTAATGCACCTACTTTTTTTTTATGTAAGAATAATGAGAAATCAAATTCACTCTATAGTCACGAAAATTCTAACTACATATTGAGATGAAAATTAAACTTTTTAAATTATTAATATTAAATTAGGTAAATTATAAAATTCATTTTATTTTGTGGTACTACATAACAATTTTTTGTATAGAAATGTCAATTTTATTTATGTTAGAAACAAAAAAACAAATTTGTGATTGAAAAAAACCACCAAATAAAATAAGATATCAATGTGACATTCTCTAAATGAGGAGTGAAAAACAAATTAATAATAAAAATAATGAAACATCATGATAATCATGGATTCAATGACTAGATCCATTGTTAACAAAATGGAGATCATCAGTTTGAACAGAGTCTACTGATACAGCAGCGGATCCATCACACAAATATCCAGTGCCACCGGAGTACATATGGTATGTGAGCTTCAACATAAGATTGGTGGGGTTGAGGTAGACATAAGATTGTACCATATCCTTGGAATGGTATAATTTTTTCTTATTTTTTCTAAAATTTTTTACATCTAAAAAATTATGATACTGATTTGTTTAAAAAAAAATTCACATGTGTAGATCCATTATATTTGAAGACACAAAATTCAAATAATTAAATAGACTTGGGGATTTTGAGGATTGATTAAAACTTCTTGATAATTGATGATTGAGTTGGACGATATGATGGATTGATTTTTGAGGCAAAATTCAAATAATTAAAGAGACTTGGGGATTTTGAGGATTGATTGAAGACTTCTTGATAATTGATGATTGAGTTGGAGGATATGATTAGTTGATTTCTGAGGATTTTGAGTTTGATGATTAAGTTTGAGGATATTTGTCGAGTTTTAAGGATTTGTTACTTAATTCATATTTTAATTTTTATTACTCATTTTGAGGATTGCATTCAATTTTTATTAGGATTTTTCTTGAGAATTGACAAATTAAATATTTTTTGATATTTTCTTTAATTATGAGCCACAATATAATTGATCTTGAGGATTAATGAGGATTGATTGAGGATTTGTTATAATTAAATATTTTTCGTTCTTTTCTTTAATTATGGCCACAATAGGATTGATCTTGAGGATTTATTGAGGATTGATTGAGAATTTATCATATTTGTTAACCAATTCATATTTTGTAATTTTTAACAAATGACTTTTTATGATAACCAAATATGTGGATGCAAATTGTATATGTTGATGATGAGTTAGGTTTATGTGTGAAATCGGAAAGAAAATCTATGTTGATATTTGGGATGCAAATTGTATATGTTGATGATGGGTTATGTGTGATATGAGAATTTTGTATGTCAGATATATTGGGCCCCATAAAACCGACCCGACCTAGGGTCCGGCCTAAGTGAAGACCAGAACCGGCCAGAAGACCAAGGCCAGCTCGTGAGAAGGCTAGAAGGCTAGAAGACTAGAGCCGACCAGACTGCCGGCCTGGGCTAGGGACCGACCCAACCAGAACCTGACTTTGGGGCCCAACCAGAGACTAGCCGCGTTGGTCAGAGATTGGCCGACCCGACTAGGACTGAGCCAACCAGGACCGAGCCGGCTAGAACTGAGCTGACCAGGACCGAGCCGGCTAGGACCGAGCCGGTGGGTCCCGACCCAACCAAGCAGGTCTGTGGTCATGTCCATCTAACTGCTAGGTTCGGCTCCCGATTGATCTGAGTTCGAATACGATAGTTAATATGATCCAGAGGTGTCATTGCTCAAGACATTTCTGGAGATACAAATAGAAGGTCAGAAACCAATCTTCATAAAGAGAACAGAAAAGAGTTAGTTTATTTCAAAGAGTTTTCAAAGAAGGAAACAAATTAAGATCGAATCATATCCGATTTAGATAAATTTTAACTCATTTCTTCCTTATCTAAACCCTAAAAACGGGGGATTTTAGTCTTAATCACCAAGTTTCGTATCTTATATTTAGCCTATAAAATTCATTGTAATCAAGCAATTAGAGAGTTCTTTACTCTCAATTCTTATATAAAAAACGTTATGTCCGACCAAAACTGACCAACCAGAACAAGTCTAAGCACCGGGCACCGACCAGACCAACCAGACAAGTCTAAGCACCGGGCACTGACTAGACCAACCAGAACAAGTCTAGGCACCGGGTGCAATATTTTCTTACTTTATTCGATTTTCATACTCTTTATTCGGATTGATTTTTTTTAGGTGTTTGGCTAGGATTTTGTGCTCTACAAAATCTGACATCAATAAGATCTATGTTGATATGTGAGATGCAAATTGTATATGTTGATGATGAGTTAGGTCTATGTGTGAGATGAGAATGTTGATGATTGTATATGTTGATGATGAGTTAGGTGTATGTGTGAGATGAGAATGTGAGATGAGAATGTTGATGATGGGTTAGGTCTATCTGTGAGATGAGGATGAGAATTTCGTATGTCAAGTAGTAGAAAAGAAATAATATGAGATATTAAAAATTATTAAAAAAAATCTTACAGAAGTACGCACAGTAATCATTCTTCAGGTGTGTGCTGATCAAATCTTAATATGTATGTCTATCGATGATGTGTTATGATCTCATTCTCTGAAATTATGAAACATGAAATTAATAGATATACTATAAATATCTGACATATTCAACAGTGGACACATATTACTATTTGGGAATTTAAAAGCATTTTTCATCTCATAACTATGTGTCTTTCGATTTTGATCTTATAAGTATCACGATTTTCAATTTAGTCCCACAAGTTAAAAATTTGTTCAATTTCAGTTAAATTTTGGCCGAAAAATATGAATTTCACTGGAAAATTTGTATTTCAGTCCCACACGTATTGCCACGTCATTTTTAGGCCACCGGGAAGCCCCAATTCGAAAAAATTGGATTAAAATCGAATAGATTCTTTAATTGTGGGACTAAATTAAAAATTGTGACAATTGTAGGAAAAAAAAAAATCAAAAGAGGCCATAGTTATGACATGAAAAGTGATTTTAACCCGGTTTTGGTATATAAAGAAAAATACATTTTTGATTAAATTTTGAGGGAAATCGAATTTTCAATATGTCGGATTTCGGCTGTAAGATGACAATGTTTAAATATTGTTGGTATCCTAGAAATGAAAATCACTCAACCAATTTAAAGAAATTCATGCAAAATCAGGTCATCAAGAAAATGGTTTTTCATTCGAAAATTTCATTTGATTATCACTCAAATTAAGTTTGAATTAAACTAAAGCCGGTAAAATTGGTTTGGGTCTATGCTATAACTAGAAGAAGGAAGTGTTATGGCACATGAAACATGCATTTTTGGTTAAATTTTGAGGAAAGTCCATCAAAATTGTTGCCTCTAGCTGTCCTTAGGATCCTCCATAACCACCCTCAAACTTATTCAAAATTTAATCTCCCTTAAAACTTAACCAACATGTATTTTCTAAGTAAAACATTCTTCTTTTCAATCAATAGAAAAGTCTCAAATCAACTTATTGAATTCAATTCGATTCAAACTTAATTTAACAAGAACCAAATGAATTTTTTAATTAAACCCGGAATTTGAAGAAACTGTGTGTGATTCTGCCCAAATTTTGGGATTTCTGACTAATTTATTCTAACATTGTCCTAATTAAAAAGCTAGCATCCTAATTGTAGAGTTTGAAAAATTGAGTTCCCATGTTCAAAAGTTATTATAAATTTACATATTATACCTTTAATGAGTGTAATATATACTATATAATTTATTTAATGCTAAATTTTTAATATGAGCATATTATTAAATTACTTAAATAATTTTACTAGTAAAAACTACACTATTTATCGGCTTGTATATGGGACGAGAGAGTAGTATATGTGAGTGGCATTGGTACACATGTATATGTTATGTTGCTAAAAAAAAATAAAAAACAAAACAAAAAAAAAAATCAATATATTATCATATTTGATTAGGGCAGTATATATTTTATGACTTTTTTGAACATATAATGTCACGTATTTGTGAAAATGGATATTACTTTGTACAAAATCTAGAAAATCATTTCATAATGCAATTTCCTCTGGGATCCTAGTTTAGACTCTAGTAGAGAAAGTATCATATTACATCTTTTATTTCACTTCTATGTTTCATTTTTTAGTCTAAAATAATTACAACACGTTAAATATATCAAATGAGATTATTATCTCGTGACATATTTTATATGTAGTGAAATATGAGATGAAAAATCTCACACACACATATATATAAAAGAAATAATCAAGTACGAATACTTAGATATTTTCTCAAACACGAGGGAAGCGTGGCTGGGTGGGTGCATGTTTGCTGCGTACCATATATGGTTGTTTTTTTATCACTTGCGTACTAACTGTCAGATGTAATAAATAATATTAATACATTACACATCTTTGCAGACAAATAAAAAGATTATTTTAAAAATGGGTACATGGGGTATATTCAGAATTAATTTGTTCAT
Source organism: Scutellaria galericulata (assembly GCA_946896805.1). Classification (NCBI taxonomy): domain Eukaryota; kingdom Viridiplantae; phylum Streptophyta; class Magnoliopsida; order Lamiales; family Lamiaceae; genus Scutellaria; species Scutellaria galericulata. The sequence continues at coordinate 6,733,522 of OX335793.1, read as the reverse complement.
GTAAATCTAAATGGAAGAGAAGAGTAACTGCAGAATCTAATAAATGACACTATATTTTAATGACGCGTGGAAAACGTTGGCATGCATATTGCTCAAAAAAGAAAAAGAAAAATTAAAGAATTAAAGACATGTTTTTCTATTTTTACTTTGTTGTGTATTTATGGTTTTTTTGTTTTTCCTCTAATCAAATGCTTAAAATTAGATAGACAATCTTCTCCTAGCTATAAAAAATAAATAATATATATTAGATGGAAAATATTTGTATATAGTATTGTACTTTATAGTTTATAACTTTATATATTGGACCACTATGTAGGAGAGGATATCATGACATTCAAATGTTTTAGTAAAGTTCATTATTTTTGGATTTTTTGAGTAAGTTTGGAACGAAATTAATAAAAGTATCCTTCAATCTTCTCGACACTCTTAATAAACTAATTACTTGAAAAAGGAAACTAAAACCAAAATTTTAATTATAACAATGAATTTACTTGATAATGGTTAAAATGAATTCAAAGACTATTGCAACTTTAAAGATCAAGTTGTTTGGAAAATTTGCATATTTTGTTTACTCTCGACACCATCTATAGTTTTATCTTGGAAATTGGTCTACAAAAAATTGGTATCAATCAATCTTTAACCAAAATTCTAGCCTCCTATCATTTAGGTGTTGTTTGGTTCGAGTGTTGGGTTTGTTTAGGTTAGTTTAGTATTGTGGGCTTTTATTGTTTATCAAAGACAAAATAATGTTTTTTGGGTGTTTGGTATATAGATTTTGATTTAAATTTTATGTTTGGTTGAAATGATTATGAGTTTGCAAATGTGGGTTTAATTTAATTTGTGTGTTTGCTTTGTTGGTTAAGACTGATTAAAAACGTAAAATGACTAAATTGGCCTTAAATGAAAAAATCATAAAAAAATTGAATGATTAATAAATAATAAAATTGGCATGAAGTCTGCTATATATGTAAAAATGAAATTGAAGCAAAGTGAGCAAACACATTAATGAGACCAGTGGCAACTTCATCACTATTAATTTATATACCCAAATCATATTCCATCAATCCAAATCTGACCATCTCTGCTGTTTCTTTTCTTTACAATATGTGGCCAAACGGTTCTCTCTTATCTACACCCCTATTTCTGTAACACCAACATCAAAAACTCGCTCCCAACTTCTTCATCAAACATTGCCTAAAATATCAGGAACAATGAAGAGATTATACAAACGGACGAACCCTTTCTTGTCTTACATATATTTTTAGTGTAGATATACACACAGACACATAAAAATCAGACACGTCAAATTTCAGAATTCAAGGGGAGATTGAATTACCAGATTTTAAACAAGTGCAGTAGAGTCGGATTGTTTGCTGTGAAACTAGTTTTGAACATGTGGGTCTTGGGGTTTTAACCGGAGATGTTCATCAATGGTCGAGAGGAGCAACAGTACAGATCTTGTGCGAAAGTGATGATCGATTTGTGCATTCTTGCAAGCAAAATTTTATGGCTCGTCCGTTGAAGAACAATCGGCTAGGGTTTGTCGAGATTGGGGGAAAATTTGCTCCTCAAATCTTGTTATATGTAATGGCGTTTTGGTGGTTTGTATGAATGTTAAGGGCATAAAGGTCATTTCGGCTAAAAAAGCAAGGACAATTTGGTCCAAATTTTATGGCACTGTTGGGCCAGATTTTAACACACCAAAAATGATGGGTTTACAAACAAGCATATTACATACCCTGAACCAATCCATTAACCCCGGGCCTTATTAAATTCGTGGGCCTTAAACCCACATACCAAACATGGGTTTAGGTTGGTTTATAATTCCAAACCAACCTAAACCCACATACCAAACGATGAAAATTAGAAATATGTCAAATCTTAATTAAATATTGTTATCCCACCCATTGTGGGCATATCTTAAAATATTCAATGTTGATGTGTAAAGATCACATCTTTTTAAGTATTTTAATTTGAATATAATGATTATGTTGGATTTTAATATGTCAACGGTTAGCACATTAATGTGTTCACAATGGATAAAATAATTTACTTGAATTTTAATCGGGTAAAATGGGTCAGACCCTCCTCTGTAATGGAAAATATGTGTCGCTTCCCCCTGTGTTTACGAAATTGCAAGAATTACACGTGGGTTATCGTAAAGTTTGCGTGTTTCCCCCTAAATCGTCAAACATAACTGATGTGTAACACACGCGCCTGGAGTGCGAATTTTCTTGCTATTTTATTAATTTTTGAGTGTGAATTGACAAAAATAACCCTCTCTTAATGTTATATATGATTTGTACAAATTGCAACACTCCCTTTCACTTTAGTGCTTTACCAGACTATCAATAGCAAGGTAATTTTTTTTTACTTCATTTTAGTTTACTGTACTTATCAATTTTTAATTTAATTTAATTATTGTTTAATGTGACCTAATTTACTGATTTGTATGTTGATTTTAATTAATATTTTTTATTTTACTATTTATATTTATGCTAGTTCAGATTACTGATTTTTATGTTGACTTAATATAATTAACATTTTTTATTTTACTTGAATTATTGTTTAATGTTATTTTACTTTAATGTTATTTATTATTTAATTTTGTACTAATTTTTGTAGGAGAAATGTCTTCCACATTTAGGCCCTCAATATCCAAAAAGGAAGAAACTTTAGATTTAAGGTATAGTAACAAAAAGTGTTATTGTCGTAAAAATGCTGAAATTAAAGTTGTTGGGCCGTCTAAAGCTACAGTGGGCAAACTGTTTTGCACGTGCCGATCGCGTGAATGTGGGTATTTTGCTTGGCTCGAACCCACATCAGTTGGATCGAAAAATTGTACGAGCGAAATGCAAGTGCCGGAATTGGAAGAAGAAGTGGACTCTTCTTATGTTGGAGTCGACAATAATTCTACTTTACTGATTTCGAAATACAATGATCTCTCACTGAAGATTGAAAAGTTAGACAAAAACCAAGCAACTATGAAAATAATTGCTATCATTGTTTTGGTTCTTCTTGTCATTGTAATTCTCAAGTAATAATATCATTGTTAAGTACCTTGTAGTAATGTGTTTATGAATTGCAAACCTATGAATATCATTTTGCAATTATGTGATTTTCTATTTTTATTACACTGTCATTTTCATTTTACATTGACTGTGCCAAAATAACAAATGAAAGAGCAAAACACAAAATTCTTGTCATTAGCAAACTTTTGCAAACTGCATATCAAGTATCAAACTAACAGTTTTACACAATTGTATGTGGACACCAATTCCAACACCAATACCCTGTGGTTGGACTAACCAAAAAACAACCAACCAAACCTATAATTAGACCCAAAACTACACAAAATGTACCTAAAATATATGATTAGCATCCAACAGCCATCAAAATATCTACCTAGTGCCATTAATTACACCCATCAGAAAATATGTTCCAACCACAGCCATCAAAATAACTACCCAGTGCCATTACATCCATCAAAAAAAGATGCCAACACAACCATCAACTACCAAAATATGCAACCTATTTTACCTGTATATGTACCCCTAGAACACAACTTCAATTCTCAGCACCATCCTTTTTTGGTCTTTGTTTGGGATTTTTTTACTTTCTAGGCTTCTTCAAAGATGGACCACCAGATTGAGACACCTATCAAGCAACAGAGGATAAAAAAATTAAGCCAACACAATAAAAAAATTAGGCCAACATAAAAAAATTAGGCCAACACAGGCCTTCCTTGGTATTCTATGAACAAATTGATTAAATCATTGTCATTGCTAATGACCCTCAGCCCCTTGTCAAGATCTACCCCAGGAGCACATGAATACACTTCCACATTACTAGCTTTCCTATTGGATTGATTATAGATTTCCAGCACATCATTAAAACAAAACCTATCAATGTCTACTAGTGGTATATATACCCTCCATCCACCCACATATCTTAATTTTGCAAGCATCCTAAAACTACCCCCCACCCATGCATCAAATATAAAAGTAGCACCATCATAAGAAGCCATAACCTGAAATCACAAATCCACAACAGACAAACATTCATTTAACTAGACATACATCATCAACCTACATATAAGTAACAATATAAACATAGTAAATTATACATCTAACACAGTTAAAAAAGACTACAGTTAACACATACACACTGCAATCCCAATTGAACACAACAATTAAGAGGTTACAATTAAGATATTACAGTTTTTCCATCCCAAAATGAACACAACAATCAAGAAAGACAAATTTTGAATGAAACTTGAATTGTAAAATTGACCATATAATCTTCATAAATGTTCGAGCCAATAAATAAAAAGTTTTAAATGATGTAATTATATTTATCAACATTCAAGATCTACTTAAGACCTTTTTCTCTTCCTATCTCACTGCTATTGCTGTTGGACTAGTTTGCTTGCTTTTGATTGTTGTGCTATCTCAATTTATTTCAAAATCATTCTATGAGTAGAGAAGTTTAGAGCTGCATGCCAAAATTCATCACCCAAGTAAAACCGAATTCATTTAGTCATAAGTTGGCCTATCAAATAGCAAATTGCTAGTTGTATGTCTTCTTTGACTTAAAAGTCCTCAATTCTTCTTTGACTTAAAGTCCTCAATACCTCAGTTTATCACCCTATGCAAGTTCTATTAACATTACATAAAATCATAAACATCAACTATATGTAAAAATCTGTATACATTAAAATGAATATTTGCTTCAAATCAAGTTAGCAACTAAAATAACCCAAGCCTTTTTACAAATTAAATGGTTTTGCATTCTTTTATATAAAACCAAAGATACATATTCAAGCTCTTCCGAGAACGCAAAAAATAAAATAAAATAACCCACCAATCTCTAAAAAACTACATATATAACAAAAAACCCAAGCATCCAAACTTCTAAATCTGATAAAGGTCTATGTCTCTACACTAATTAAAAAATGTGATAATGATAAGCAAAAGCTAAAAAAAAAAAATCAGAAAGACCTACAAGATCTAACTAGAGTAAAGCACTTGTGAACCTAAATAATCCAATACAAATATCCATGTTTAGCTCAAGCTCCTGACTGATTAAGAAATCAAACTCTTTATATCAGGGGATAGATTTGTAAAGAGTTACCATCTTCAAAAGCACAGGCCTAAACACGCAATAACAAAGTACATGAACTGTCAATATATACAACCATACAACCAAATCAAATCCAGACCCCATAGTTAAGAAATTAAAGCAGATAAATCACACTTAAACCTACATTCATGCTGTTGATTTCCGATTTAGGGTTTCCCAAAATTAGAAGGGGGAAAAAACCCCAAATCGAACTTACCCTATGCAAGATTAAAAACCCTAGTAATTTCAACGAACTTACCCTTTCTGTCGGCCTTCTTCGATATCACCTTCCACCACTACTTCAATATCACGACCTTCAGGAGAAAATCATCGGGGTTTTCACTCTTTGCTAGTTTAGACACTCGATTTTGGTGAAATGGGAAGAAATGGGTGGAGATTTTGGGAAGAAACGGGAAGTTTTTTGGGTGCAAGATTTGAGAATCGGGAACCCTAATTCTCTCTCTCTCTCTCTGGCTACGGTTTGGAATGACTTTGACTTCCCATTTGACAAATTTGGGGTAATATCAAGGACATAACGGGAAGTCCAGGGTAAAATTTAACACCGTTAAACCCCTAACTAAAAAATGGGACGTGTGCACTGTTTCTGATAACCCACGTGTAAACAGTGCAATTTCTAAAATACAGGGGTGAGCGACACATGATTTCCAAAACACAGGGGGATTTGGTGCAATTAACCCAATTTTAATCTATCATTTTGAGTAGACAAATTTAAAATATTTATTATCTTGAAACCAATTTAGGGTGCTTAAAATAGTAATGCTAAAGTAGGTAACTTGAAATATGAAATCTGATGTTACGTGAAGAGAGGTAGATATGGAAAGTCATATCCCACGTATGAACAATTAGTTGAAAATTTTAACTTTATTGATAGATTCACTTTTATGAAGAATTGTCATTCTCCATGATGCCATCCAGGGATATAACTGGGATCATTAAATGAGGGGCAATAATAATTTATATTTTTTCCTTACATAAAACAATATATAAATAATTATATATATTTATTTTAGCAAAGTTAGGGACCAGGACTACCCTCCCCTCTCACATGGGTCTTTCCCTAGTGCCACCTAATGTGGTGATTTAACTAGTTTTAATCTATTTTTGAATGTCCTATGTGGATGGTGCGCAATCAAAGTCCACAATGTTTTGAGCTCGTGCACATCTCACTTAGACAAGTAGACGCAACAAGCTATGAAGCCTTCAATTCAAATCGGCTTGCAAGGTTGTGGGTTAGGAGCAAACTGCTACATGCATGCACGTCGAATCGATTTAAGAAACGTTAAAAAATCCAATTAGGGATGTAAATGAATATTGTAGGGTACAGGTGCGTCTATCCTACTCTAAAATATTTTGTCTATACTCTACCATATTACCATATTATTTATATCGGGTAGAGTATGAGCAATACCCTACGGATATATATACGAGCATTCATGGGTAAATGGATATCCATTTATATAATATAACACATAGATAAATATATCCGGTCAAGCTTGTCCGATCTCATTAAATTACACTTTTTCAAGCAATAAAAATGCATTTTATTAATAATCACCTACTAACCATTAACAACATTAACAAAAAATCATACAAAACTCTAAATCTAATATTGAATTAAAATAAATAAATATATATATGCATGTATGCCATATATTAAGCTTATATAATTAAAATATGTATGTTATTATATATATATATATATGTATGTATTAATTGTGTAATCGGGTCGGGTAGATGGGTAACAACTAACATGCTAAACTATCATACCCTTATTCTAACATACTTAAATGAGCATGGGGTATATTACTCTAAACTTCGGACGATGTCCTATCCAATTACACGAATACCTTTACCCAATGGATAAAAACTCACATCCCTAAGTCCAATCACGAGATTGGATGAAGAGGCATTGTAGCAATAAATTTTGTGTCTGCAATATATAAATACAAAAATATGATACAATTTAAATAATTTTTGAATTAAAATCAAAGTGGATACAAATCTCTATGAATTCCTCTAATTCTTCTCTTTGAATGGATATGACTTTGAAGTTGAATTTTTGATTTGATCTTCAAAAATAATTTTGGAAACCTCCACGAAGAACGCCTTGAATGTGTGGACAGCCCTTGAACTTTGACTTGAAAAACACCAACAAGAGGGGTTTAGCACCTTGATCTCTAATCGAACGTCGTTTGTGGTGACTTTCTATGAAGAACGTGAAGAACGCCTTGAATCTTGGAGAGAATTCCTTGAGTCTTGAAATCTTTATTTGTCTTCCTTGAATCTTGAATTCTTGAACTCTTGATTTGTCTTCCTTGAATCTTGAAGTCTTGATTGTCTTGTGTTTTGGATTATGAAAAGAGATCTCTATTTATAGGTGTAGGATATGATCTCTTTCCATGTATAATTGAAGAAAGATATATGCAATTTGACTGGTCATCCATGATTTGAAAATATATTTTTCCTTCATCAAAAGATGTGATTTTATTACCAAATTTATTGGTAAATCACTTCCATATTTGTAAAATTTAATCTTGATTGCCAAGTAATATGATTTGGACACTTGTTACTATTTGATTGGTCAAAAATATATATTAAAATATCAATTATTTATCTGTTTACTTTAGGAATTAATTTAATTCAGAATCCCAAAATATAAATAGAAAATATAAAATTTATTTATTTAATATATCATTTTACACATGACATCTTTTGATTGGTTAGCAAAATTTGACTATCTACAAATGCCCCCTCAAGACTTGTTCACGGATGACGTGTCTTAGAGTAGACGAGTCTCAAAATCCTTTCTTGAATCTTTTTGAATTGTTTATATTTATGACATGTAGCTTCTTCAACTTGAACTTGAATTTGATAGATAGTTTATATTCATACCAAGGAGTTTTTTTAATTTGAATTTGAATTTGATAGATAGTTTATACTCATACTAAGGAGTTCTACAAATTGAATTTGGGTTTGATAGATAGTTTCTACTCATATCTAGGCGTTCTGCAATTTGAATTTGGATTTGATAGATAGTTTTTGCTCATTTCTAGGAGTTCTTCAATTTGAATTTGGATTTGATAGATAGTTTCTACTCATATCTAGGAGTTCTTCAATTTGAATTTGGATTTGATAGATAGTTTCCACTCATATCTAGGAGTAACAAGAAATTTAAGCTCGTGCATCATAGAGCTTCACTTAATTTGATTTGTAGACCTTTTATACTCGTGTCAATGAGTTGTGATTTAACATTTCATTTGAGAGTTTAAGATAGTTTTTGCTCGTATCTAGGAGCATTGGACAATTTATGCTCTTATAAAGGACTTTTTCTTGAGATTTGATTTGAGAGACATAGATAGTTTTTGTTTGTATCTAAGAGCATTGGAGACAGTTTACGCTCTTGTCAATGAGCTTTCTTTCTTTAGGGTCATCAATTCCTTTTTTTTCCCTCATCCTTGAGAGAAATTTCTTTAACAAGCTTCAACATTTGTCTTTCATTGAAGCTTGAAGATTGTTGCAGTTATTGACAAAAAGAGTTGAGATAAATGTTGCCCCTATTTTCAATTTCTTCTTTATCTTTTTCATCATTATTTTGATCATCTTCATAGCTATGTGGCTCTTGCATAGGTGATACTTCAACTTCATTTGTAGTCATGCTAAGCTCCAAGTCATGAGCTTTAGTAGCTAATTCTTCGAATGTTTTTGGCTGAATTGCTTGAAGGATGTAGCGAATACTCTAATGCATGCCTTTAGTGCATATCTCAATAGCTGAAGTTTCAGACAATCGATCTTTATAGTTGAGGCTCAAGTTTCTCCAACGATTGATGTAGTCAACAACCAACTTTTCGTTATGTTGGCATGAGTTTGCAAGTTCGAGCATACCAATTGTTTGTCGAGTGTTGTAAAAACGATTGAGGAATTCATGTTCCAAATGCTCCCAACTATCAATTGAGTTTCATTCCAAGTCAGTGTACTAGTCAAATGCATTTCCTTTGAGGGAACAAACGAATTATCTCACCAAGTGATCTCCATATATCCCAGCATCATTGCATGTTTCTATGAAGTGAGCGACATGTTGTTTTGAATTGTCATTGCTCATCAAATTGTTGTAATTTTGGAGGTTGATAACCGGTCGGCATCCTTAGATTGTCAATTCTTGTAGTATATGACTTGGTATACATCAAAGACAACTTGAAGTTACCATCGTAGTCATTGTTAGTTCTCATGATGAAGTTTTTTAGTTGAATTGCAGGAATCACTCCATTCGGCGAGACTTGCAACTTTTCAAGTGGTGACATTTTCACTTGAGTTGGAAACAAAATTTTTGAGTTATTTGTTGCCTCAATTTCCTCATGGTTCTTGTTGTTTGTCCATCATGCAATTTGAATCAACATTATTCATCATTTTTGTAAGCAGCGCATCTCGTGCTTGAACATGTGTAGTGGGCCCTTCAACAATTTTGTTAGATTTGCGATTTGTTCTTCAAGGGTCGTTGTGGTTTGCATCATAGACATTTTTGATACTTTGGAACTTGGCAAAAAGAAGAGATGAAAGGTAGAGACTGTCCCACTGGGCGTGCCAAAAATTGTAGCAATAATTTTTGTGTTTGCAATATATAAACACAAAAATATGATACAATTTAAATAATTTTTGAAATAAAAGCAAAGTGGATACAAATTTCTATGAATTCCTCTAATTCTTCTCTTTGAATGGATATGACTTTGAAGTTAAATCTTTGATTTGATCTTCAAAAATAATTTTGGAAACCTTCACGAAAAACGCCTTGAATGCATGAAGAGCGCCTTGAACTTTGACTTGAAAAATGCCGACAAGAGAGGTTTACTACCTTGATCTCTGATCGAACACCGTTCGTGGTAATTTTCTATGAAGAATGTGAAGAACGCTTTGAATTTTGGAGAGAAAATTCCTTGAGTCTTGAAATCTTTATTTGTCTTCCTTGAATATTGAAGTCTTGAATTGTCTTGTGTCTTGGATTATGAAAAGAGACCTTTATTTATAGGTGTATGATATGATCTCTTTCCATGTATAATAGATGAAAGATGCAATTTGACTGGTCATCCATGATTTGAAAATATATTTTTCCTTAATCAAAAGATGTGATTTTATTACAAAATTTATTGGTGTATCACTTCCATATTTACAAGATTTAATCTAGATTGTCAAGTAATATGATTTGGATACTTGTCACCATTTGATTGGTCAAAAATATATATTAAAATATCAATTATTTATCTATTTACTTTATGAATTAATTTAATTCAAAATCCCAAAATATAAATAGAAAATATAAAATTAATTTATTTAATATATCATTTTACACATGGCATCTCTGGATTGGCTAGTAAAATTTGACTATCTATCGGCGCAATTAGAGAATTCAAATTCATATGGATCCAAACTTTACAAGCCATTGACTTCACAACTTTTCAAAATCTATAAATAGAACCCTAGATTATTCAATTTAATCTGCTACAGTTTGTAATATTACATCCTAGCAATTATAGTCTTTTACTCATTTATCCTAGCTAGTTTGAGACAGCTCCAAATATTGTTTTGTTCGTATAAAACTTTAGATTACTAGTTTAAATAAAATTGTTGTATCTTAAAGATTATCCCGTCCACTAGTCATTTTTAACAGGCGCACACATATTTTCTAACAAATTTTACCCCTATATTTTCATTTCTCTTTATCTTCGTTCCCTTAAAATTAAAGGATGAAGGTGTAAATTTGATGGACACAAGTTAAAACTCTAAATTAAGGGGACGAAGATTTAATCATGAAAATGTTGGGGGCATATGCTAAAAATATAAACTACGTAAAATAAAATAATATAATATAAAGAGGTACAAGAAGGGGAAAAAAAACTAGAAGATATAAAATGTATGATGCAAAAATTTAAAAAATAAAATACAGGATTGAAATAGCGATTTTGATATCAGTTCAATGAATGAAATTGGTATCTCCTTTTATTGGGCCCCGTTAGCCAATTGTCGGCCCGCCCCACATTCTTTAAATCGAAGAATCCGGGCCATTCGCATTGTTTCATTTTCGTAGTCAAAATGAAGCTTCTGGAAAATGAGGCTTAATGAAGACATCTGTGAATTCCAGACTAGTCCAATTATTCTTTCATTTCGTTTTCTTCTTTTACTTTTCTTTTAAGAAAAAAAATATTATTTGTATAAAAACCTTGGGTCAATTTTAATTACAATACACATATTTTATTTTAACAATCAGTATAGCTCCGTGTAATGCACGACATTATAAAAAGACTAAAATAAACTTGTAAAATTGGAAAAAATGTAAATATTATAAATATATATATATATATATATAATATAAAACAATTTGATATATTGTTTAATTTTTCAAATATATGTTGCATTTATAAAGAAACATAAATAATATTTTACATATTATTTAAAAAAAGAAACTTTGTTATTAATTTATCTAAGTTCGAGATGCCCAAATTATTAATATTAATAATTAATAAAAAAAATTTAACCCACATATTAGGATGAAAATAAAATTTTTTATTTATTAATATTAATTTAGGCATGTTAGATAATTAATAAAAATTTGCGATTTAAAAAAAAAAGTGTGTTCACTCAATTAAAAATAATGGTGTTAAAATTAAATTTAAATTAAAATATTTTTTGTTATATCATGTTAGAGGACTAAAAAATAATATTTCGCTAAATCTTCTTAAGTGTCATTCATATACAGTAAAAACTCCATATAGTCATATCGTTGGGACCAGGAAAAAATATTACTATACGGAGTTATTCTTATATAGAGTTTTACAAAAAAAAATAATTTTTTCGTATAAAAAATAATATAAATATAAAAATAACATATACATTATATATTATCTATCTCACAAGTTCATGTAACTAATTTAATAGTTTTGACTAAGAAATTTAAATACATACACTTGAGTTAAATCAAAAAATGAATCTAGGGACTATAAGCTTTGACAATTTAAATACATACACTTGAGTTAAATCAAAAAATGAATCTAGGGACTATAAACTTTGACCATATATGTGTATAAATTTTGGGTTATACTTCTTGTACTACACATCAAACAAAATGGCATCCAAACCGGAAACTAAAGAAAAAAGAACTCAAATTCCTGAAAAAATTAGAGCTGAGTTGTACAAAAAGAAAGATTTGCACCCTAGTTGGAAGCAAAAGGATTTTATGAAGTGGCTCAAAGAGACTCATGGTTTGGAAGTATCACAATCAACAACATCTAAGACGTTCAAGAAGGCAGTCGATCGTGAAAAAGATGTTCTGAACCCGAATACAATACGTATAAAATCGGTAAAGTACTCACTAATGGAGTCTGCACTTTATGAGTGGTTTGTCTGTAACCAAGAGCATGTCAATATTAGTGGTGAATTACTAAAAGAAAAGGGAAACATTTTCTTAAAACAACTTTATCCAGAAGCAACCTCGTTTGAATTTTCAAATGGGTGGTTAGGAAAATTCAAGCAAAGACATGCAATTCAAATGGGTGGTTAGGAAAATTCAAGCAAAGACTATAGATAAATATTTTAAGTCATCTTAAAAATGTTATTGATTTTGATAAATAAAAATATAATTAATAAATATTTTTATAATATATTAATCATTTATTCCTATATAGAGGTATAAATCCTTAAGATGGGACTTGAAAAATGTATGACTTATGACAATGTGGAGTTTATTCTTATTTATAACTAGTCTCAAGTTGGGACTTGAACTTTTTATTACTATAGGGAGTTTATTCCTATATAGAGTATTACTATAGAGAGTTTTTACTGTATATGTCAGGTTAACGCAACATGCGGTATTTTCTTGTTCATTTTTTTTTAATTCATTTTGTTTTTTCTTTCTTTTTTCTTTTTTCCATTCTCTTTTTTTTTTTTTTTCATTTTTCCTTTTGTTTTCTTTACCATATAGTATATATTCTAGCTAGTTGGGCAACTGTTATGCAAAATTTGATGAATTAATAATAATTAATGATATTGATAAATGTATAAAAAAAAAGGTTAATTGCTGGAAAAATCATAATATATAGTCAAATTGCCATTTTAACCATGATTATTTGCAAAAATAACATAACATTATGTGTAGTAGTCATTTTGATCTCGATCAGTTTCTAAAATTGTTTTTTTTGCTGATGTGTCATGCTATCCGAACATGCCAACTACCAACTCCAATTTAAAAAAATAAAATTCCACACAATCAAAACGACATCATTTCATAATAAAATCAAACATATATAATTTTCTACAACCCAAAAAAATCACAACATTTCGTCAAATTGTCATTTTAACCAAATCTTTTCAATATTTGCAAAGATAACATGCATGACCATATATATATATATATATATATATATATATATATATATATATATATATATATATAATATGTGTGTATGTGTGTGTCTGTGTGTAGTAGCAATGTTATCTCGGTCAGTTTCCAAAATATTTTTCGTCGTACGTGACATGTCTTGTTGCTATTAGCTCAATTTTTTTTAAAGAAAAAATCCACATTTGCTAAAAGGATGTGACAGTGTGGAAAGATCACACTCATGGTGTTAAAAGGTGATTTTCTTTATTCTAAATTCGGATTAATCTTTGAAGGTATTTATGCCTGAAATTATATCCGAATTTACTACGAAACGACGTCGTTTTGTAGATGTGGAATTTATTTTTTTTAAAAAAAATCGAAGTTGGCAATTAATGTCTGGACAACTGAACACATTAGCGAAAAAACTTTCGAAAATTGACAGAGATTAAAATTACAACTACATAAGGTCATGTTAATTTTACAAATAGTGAAAATTTTTGGTTAAAATGACAATTTGACTAAAGGTTGTGATTGGATTGATTGAGTTAATTTTGGTGTTGGGGGTGTGGATTTATTGAGCAATTTTGGTGCTAGGGTTCTTGGGTGTGGTTTACGATTTGGGAATTTTGGGGAATTTCATGTTTTTGTGTTCTTTGGTGTTTGTGATTTGGGGATTAATTGATGTAATTTAGGTTTTTTTATTCAATAAATTAATTTTTGACTTTTATCACTGGGTAAAAGATGTGGATAAATGATGTGGATAAATGATGTGTTTTTTATATGGAAAAAATGTAAAAATAATTGCCACATATGCAAAAAAACTGCCACATTACTATATATGATCGAAAATATTGAAATTGGAGGCATGTGCATCTCACTCATCGAAAACCCACCAAAAGATATAAATTTTGGCCAAAAAAGACTGAAATTTAATAAAATTTTCAATTATAGAACTAAAATTGATAATCGAAAATTAACAGGATTAAAATCGGACACGACCTTTAGAATAAGACCAAAAGTGAAAATTTCCCTTATATATTCCAACTAATAATCACATCTCATAAATAAATTGTAAGAGTAATTACATTATATTTTCCAAATATATAATTAGTTACAATAATTAACCATCATAATATTAAAAGACAGTATAGAGTTTAAGTGAAAAAAAATTGTATTAAGTGACATGTATCATTTGTGGTTGTTACTTTGTATAAGGGTTAATTGTACTAACATCACCAAACTATCAGTGATTTTGCATATAAATGATCAAACTATTTTTTTTATAGCTTTGATATATATAAACTATACGAGATTGACACATAAACCACTAAACTTTTTTTTTTTGTCATTTTTCACCAGATTTTGGCATGTGACATATGCATGACATATTTTAAAGGGGTATTTTTGCCCACACAATCGAGTTGTTGATATTCCGATCCCTACACTTAGAGAATTTCAATGGAGTCGTGTGGACAAAAATATCCATTTAAAATATGTTGTGTATGTGTCACGTGCCGGAATCCAGCGAAAAATAGCCGGAAAAAAAAGTATAGTGGTTTATATGCCAATTTCATATAGTTTATATATATCGATGCCAAAAAAAAAAGGGTTGGTGGCTTATGTACAAAATCACTGATAATTTGGTGGTGTTAGTGCAACTAACCCCCTTTATATAATGAGTAAGTCTCCTGTGAGACCGTCTCATGAAATTTTAATGCATTATGTGAGATGGATCAACCCACAACCCAATTACCCACCACTCAAACCCGTCAATTTACATATTGTTTGTGGGTGATTGACCTCCATCTCACAAAAACTACTCATAAGACCGTCTCACATGAGTTTTTGTGTTATATAATAGGGGATTACGTTGATACATTTGCATATAGTTACAATTAATATATTTTATTTTTGAATGCTTAATTTACAAGATTCACTAAACAATAGGGTAAGTTGAAATCATATTGTTTGTTTGAAAATGGAAATAATGACATGATTTAATCTAAATGAGGTAATTAGGCGATATGATTTCTAATCAATATATATATAAAGATTAAGCAATTGTCCTAACTAAAGATTAGGTAATTAGAAAATAGTGACATGTGATTTTCTCTTAATTTGGTAACTAGGTTGTGCGATATCAAAAAGAAGAAAGAGAAATAATATTAAGTAATTTTCCTAACAAAAGGATTAGGTAATTAGGTGATGTGATTTCGGATATTGTGATTTTTACTGAATCATTATTACTATAATATTTGGTACATCAACTATTATCTAAAAAATTACCAAAACAAAAAACTAATAATTTTTAATTATTATCTAAAACTATTGAGATTCTTTAATGAAGAATATGTTGAGTATTATTCAAGAACATTGATGAAAGATTAGATTTTTTTTTTTTTTTTTTTTAGGTTGATGAAAGATTAGAGTTTATGAAGGAAGATTACAAGGAGGAGAAGAAGATGATAAGCAATATGAAAACTAACTTAAGCTAAACACACACCTTGCATGTGTATATATAGCGCTAGATGAGCAGTTAATGAACTCATGTAACTAACCTAACGGCTTATCCTAATTCTTGGAATCTTGATCTTTAGAAAAACATTACCAAAAACTAATAAAAAATAATGTTTTTAAAAATGTACAATTATTAGTTAAAAATGAAAAATGTAATTTATTATGTATGGTGAAATGGACATAAATATTTGTCGTCTCTACTTTTAATTTATTATGTATGGTGAAATGGACATAAATAACACCGTAACATATGTTTTTTTAATTCTTTTACCATGCACAGATTATAAATAATCTCTTAAAAACTTGTCTAACAAAGTTTCAAAATCCAAATTAAATAAATACAATAAAAAAAACTGCAATTCTGAAGAACAAAACAAACTCAAAAACAGCAACAAAAAACATTCACGGTGAGAAATTGCAATAAGAATTACCACTTAGCAACAGCAAGCTTCACTGAGAAATGAGAATCTCCACAATGACAACCTTCATGCAATTCACAACAAACCCTTAATTTTTTTGTTGGAAAGTCAAACCAGTTGACCGATGCATGCTAAAAAAAAATACGAATTTCTAATGTTTGGATTAGTGTTTGCTGGTTGGGATTTTGGATCTAAATTCATTCAATCCCCATTTATTTTGAGGTTAGAAGAGGATTATATAATCTATCAAAATCTTTCTTTATTTAAATAGAAACGAAATCATTAACCACAATCCAACTTTATTGGCTTGGACATATATTACATCTTTATACTTACTAGAAAAATGGAATATTTTATAAAGAGACGTAATTGAATTTATGAATAAGCTACGACATTTTGTATAAATATTAGTTACATATAATTTTTTTCATTAACGTTATAATGTTTAAATTTGATTTGCTTTCATAAAAATTCATTAAGTTTAATATTACATTTTATACATTATTTGTCTTAATATTATTTACTTGTTGGTGTAGATTAATAATTTTATAGAATCATTTTAAATAAAACAGATGCTACAAATAAAAATAATATCAATGAGTTGTTTTGTTACATATTTGCTATAATTAGGAATCAATACTTTGGGACATTTAAAATAATTGTACATATGATTTTCATGAGAAGAAGTATAAATATTTAATTATAAAATTATTATAACCTGAAAAATTATAAATATCACAGAAAAAGATGTTTAAGATTAAAAAAAAAAAAAGTTTTTTAAAATCCTGTTCTACGACGTGACAATGCATGTAAGAACAAAAATAGCTGCATAAAAGATTCACATGTAGAACAAGAAAACAAGATATTAAAATTTAAAGAAAAAAAGCCCAAGATATCTATTAAGGAAGCCCAACCCAAATAATAATTTTGCCCTGACACAAATTTATAATAGTAAAATATACGGTGTAGTAATATATTGGTGTATGTGAAATCACCCTATTTTAAGATCTTAACTATAGAACTAGGTAATTAGGTGATAAGATTTAGATTGTATGATTTTTCAATTGAATCATTATTCATTATTTTTATAATAATTATTGCATAAATTATTATCTAAAATATTACTATAATTAAAAGAAAAATTTATAATTTATAATTATTATCTAAAAACATTATCAAAAAAATAATAATAATATTTTGAAAAGTCAATATTTCTTGGAAAAAATAATTAGAATAGAGTAAGTCTCCCATACACCAGTTGCACGGATCTAGATCCGTGCAACTAGGTTGCCTGACCCGGATCCAGATAATATATATATATATATATATATATATATATATATATATATATATATATTATTTTACTGCAATCTCTCTTCTCTCTACTTCTTCTCCATTGCACTTCTCTCTGTTTCTTCTCCAACAAGCTCGTCCTGAGAGGCCACTTCATCTCCATTTTCCTTCCCAAAAAAGCCCTCCTCCAACTCGGCCACCACAACCTCCACCCCCACCTCATCTCCTTCCACATCATCACCATCCCCTACGTCGACGGCCTCCCCTCCGACGCCCAGACCACCTCCGACATCGACATCACCGCCAAGAACCCCCTGAAACTTCTCCTGAAACTTCTCATTCTGCATCATCTACTTAATTCTTCTTCTTCCCTCAACTTCCAATCCGATATGCAATCCAAAAACCTTTATCGAAAACCTTCTTCTTCTTCTCCATCTTCACATTTCTCTCTGCCTCTTCTCCATGGATTGTAGACAAGAACATGGAAGATGAAGATAAAAATTTCAAATAATTGTGAGAAAAAATAACCCATCTTTATTAGTTTGAAAAACATGAAATTGTGTCAGATTTCATGTTCTTAATGTTGTATGATAGGTGATTGTTCAAATACAAATGAAATACTTGAGTTCTACTGATGAAGATGGATTTGTTGATGAGTTTGATACAATTTCTGAAATAAGTGAGGGTAAAAAATATATCTTATAAAGGTATCATACTTATAACATAAATGTCATCATTATATAATTGAAAGGTAACATTTGTAATACATAAAAGTATTACCTGAAATAGAAGTAAGAGTATTACTTGTATCACATAAATGTATTAACTACACTACGTAAAGGTATTAACCACATAACGTAAAGGTATTAGTGTATTTACTTAAAGGTTTTATTTTACTTTACTTTGAAAGTGATTTTATTACTTTATTGAAATATATTAATTGTATCACATAAAAGTATAAGCTTTATTGAATAAAGGTATTAGTTGTTTCACATAAAAGTATTACTTCATTTTCATAAAGGTATTGTCTATTTCATTGAAATATAATGTAAAATGTATTATTTATATCATATAAAGGTATAAATCATTTAACATAAAAATATTACTATATTAATATAAAGGCATTATTTTATTTTAATTAAAAATGGTTGTATATTTTCATTTTTATTGGAATATATTAGTTATATTGCATAAAGATATCAATTATATTACATAAAGATATTAGTTGTATCATGTAAAAGTTTTACCTTATTTACTAAGATATAACATAAAGGTAATATTACCATAACTAAAAGGTCTAATACGCTTAACTTAAAGGTTTGATGCGCATAACTGAAAAGTATAAATAGCATAGCTAAAAGGGTATGAAAATTTGACAGAAAATGTAAAGGTATGAAGATCATACTATAAAGGTATGAAACTCATAACATAAAGGTATGAAAGTCATAACTAAAAGGTACACATATTTTCCAGAAAACTGTAGAAACTACACTAAGTATGTTGTGCCCTCTTCCCGGCGCGTGCCGGCGCGTGGATAGCCGTGCCGGCGAGTGGAATACTGTACTGGGTCGGGCCGACCCGAATTGAATCCGTGCACCAATTTCACAGGAGTTTTTGCCATTAGAATAAGTGAATGTGTGGAAAATATTGTCATTTCATGAGTAAATCTTGAGTTTGTCAATACTCAACAAAATCTCAAACTTAGCTGCATACTAAATTAGTTTGATTTGATTAGTACAAAACTCAACTGCTTACATACAATACGACACAGCGTTCCTATTTTTTGACCCTTCATTCGGATCCATGCACTCGAGTCGAGTCGGATCGGATACGCATATATATATATATATATATATATATATTTTTTTTTTTTTTTTTTTTTGTCTTGATCTTAATGTTATGTTAGTTATATTCTTGATGTTATATTAGTCATATATTTATATCCAGATTTCATAACTTTAGTGCAATATTTTAATTAAAAAACAAACAAATAGCTAACATTTATACTATGTTAGTCATATCTTTATGTCATATTAGACATACCTTTATAAACAAATATCATATTTTTATGTAATACTTTAACTCCAAAAAAAACCCTAATTTCGGCATAAATTGTACATGTTTACCTTTATGTGATGTTACTCATACATTTATGTAATATTATTTATATTTTTATATCAACATAATCATACATTTATACAATATAAAGGTACAACTAATATAACTAAAAGGTATGACTAACATAACTAATGATATGACTAATATAACTAAAATGTATGAAAGATATTAATAGTTGTCTGAAAAAATATTAAGGTACAACTAAAAATCTAAAAAGTATGACTACATAACATAAATGTACGTATGACACCTAGGATCGAATTTGGGCAAATTTGTGCGTGACTTTGTGGCGCTTGCGGACGCTTGACAGCATGTGGTGGACGAATGTACGATTCCAGATCTATACAACAGATGTATTTAAATTTTTGTCTTCATTCTAAATTTTCAAAATTCAAACTCAAACCCAATTACAAAACTCAAACCACATTTTCTAATTATTGGTGTCTATAACTTTACCTATTTATTACTCCCATTTTCCCCACATTCAATCTCTATTTCCTGACTATTAACTTATTATGTTGCTTGTATTCATCATTCGTCCAAACTTCTATTCTTAGTTAACTATAAGATTTTTTTTGTCTTCATTTTTGTTATTTTTTAGTCCATTTTTGTCATTTAAACTATTGATATCCTCTGTTTCCTGACTACTAACTTATTATGTTGCTTTTCAGTCAACTTTCATAAGATTTTTTTTTTTTGTCTTCATTTTTGTTATTTTTTAGTTCATTTTTGTCATTTAAACTATTGATACATGATAAAGTAGTACGATATGAGGTTTGGTTGGACTTTAGAATCTATGAATCAATAAACTTTTACCGTACCGATATCCACTAATACAACAAACTCCATTGAGCCTCAGCAACATGTAATAGTAGGATCCAAATATGGAAGTGTCCAACTTTTACAACGAACTCTTCTCTGAGGCTCAGCAATCAGACTTGATATCCATAATTGGATCACCAAGTCCATTTGAAGAATTAAGCCCTCTTCGAAATGCACACTCTATTGAGTCTTAATAGAGTTGGGAACAAGGGTTTTATGGCCATTAAATTGGACATGGCAAATGCACATGATAAATTGAACTGGCATCTGATTTATTGGATAAGCCTATTGCTGTTCTTATCACTATAATTTATATTGTTTTTGGCTCAGTGACTATACTACACTAATAGATACAAGATATTCACTTTCTATCATCAAAGATAGTTTGTATCTTTTCTACTGTAAATCAGAAAATTTGACAACAATGACAATTTTGAAATTAAAATGGTCAAATTTAAAAGGGTTTTTGAGAATAAAATCTTAGGACGTGTTTGGTATGCAACTTTGTAACTAAGCAATGGAAAATGAATGAATTGAGAGTGTTTGGTACACACATTTGATTCCTGCTACAGTTGTTTCAAATCCTAATACTAAGAAATCAACGATTCCTCAGGTTTTCCTAAGGAATGACTTTCATTCCACAACTCTATTTTCTAAAACAAAAAATTAATTAAGTTGATTCTATTCCTAAAGAATTTTGATAAACCAAACAACACAAATTTAAAGAGAATATTCATTCAATTTCTCACTACTATCATTATCATTCATTTTCTCATTTCTTAAAACATACCAAGCGGACTTCAAGAATAAGATGAGATCTCCTTACTTTTCAAATAGATTTTAGTACCAAATATCCATGACAGGGACGGATCCAGATTTTTTTAATTGGGGGGCACAAAATAACTAAAATATAAAATACGTGAATAAAATTTTTAATACATAACAATCCAAGTCTATTACAATTGAAACCTACGAGTTTTCATTGACTGAAATATTTGCATTATTGACTCATTATCAACACTATCAAAAACCTCTTTTTCAATATATACAATCAAACTATTATTCACCCATTGATCTCCCATCCGATTGCGTAGACGATTCTTTACGATATTCATTGCAGAAAATACCCTTTCAACTGTAGCAGTGGCAACCGGAAGAATTAAAACAAGTGTTATAAGCAAATAAACCAAAGGATATACCTCGTGCCTTTTCGTTTCTACCATCTTTTGTGCAAGAGCTCCAATACCTTTTAGTCTTCTAAACACATCCGTAGAACGCATATCAAGGATATAAGTTTCAAGCTGATCATCAAGTGCCTCAATCTGAAATGTAGAGAAGTCTTGAGGGTAAAATTTAGCAAGGATGATCAATTTATGCTTATCAAAAGCCGAGAATGAATCATCTGGACATAAACATGCTACACAAAGTAACAATTCTGTATTTGCCTCATTGAAACGATCATTTAACTTCATGAGCTGCATATCTATGATGGAACAAAACACGTCAAATCGATAATGATGAAGATTTGTAACTTCAGGAGCTTTACGCCTTGATCTGCATCGAGCTACAAATTTATCACTCATATTCGGAACATCAATATTTTCTTTCTTACAAAAGAAAGAAACTTGATCATAAAAAGAATCCCATCCTTCATCCCTCATCATTTGTAGCCGTTTTTTGGCTATTTTCACTAGAGCCATAGCATTGACAATATCTTGATCTTTCCTTTGTAATGCTTTTGACAATTCATTTGTAATTCCTAAGTTGGCTTTCATCAAATGTAAGGTAAAAATAAAATCAAATGATTGCATCAATCCCACTAAATTATTCGCCTCACTCTTTTGCTCAGAACTTACCCCATCCTCCACAATTATCTCAAGAACCTTGATTGTAGAAGAAAACAAAGTGATCAAACTAATCAAAGTATCATAATGAGAGCTCCATCGTGTATCACTTGGCCTTTTGAGCGTTGTTTCTTGATTTAAACTTTTTCCACTTGAAAGATCACCGTTGTTGAGAGCACTAAAAATTTTCTCAGCTTCTTTTTTATGAAGAATGTCACACCTTTTGGAAGAAGCCCCAACAACATTTACCACACTAGTAACTGAAAAGAATAGTGTAGAAACTAGAATGTGTTTTTTTGCAACACCTACAAGAGCAAGTTGAAGTTGGTGAGCAAAACAATGAATGTAAAAGGCACATGGATTCTCCTTCAAAATAAGAGTTTTTAAACCATTAAACTCCCCCTGCATATTGCTAGCTCCATCATAACCTTATCCTCGCAACCTCGAAATGCTCAAGTTATGTCTAGAAAAGAAGCAATCAACCGCTTCTTTTAGTGCAAGAGCAGTGGTGCTAGTAACATGTTCAACACCGACAAATCTTTCAACTATACAACCATCCTTATTCACAAAACGTAGTACAATTGCCATCTGCTCCATTAAAATATCACGAGATTCATCAACTAGAATTGAAAATAGTGCACCTCCTATCTCTTCCATGATGATATTAATAGTTTTTACCGCAACAGCATTCACAATATCCTTTTGAATACTAGGTGCTGTCAATTTGAGATTTTCAGGAGCACCTTGTATAACATATTTAATATCATCATTGTGATCGGCATAAAACTTTAAAAGCTCAAGAAAATTACCTTGATTAATTGAAGTCTTTGATTCATCATCACCACGGAATGCAAGCCCTTGACGTAAAAGAAATCGAACACAGTCAATTGATGCATTTAACCTCATTCGATAATCTCTTCTATTTTGATCTGTCTGCTTTTCAAATGCATATTAGATATGTTGTTTCTGATTTTTCAAAGCTTCACACCGAGCCCAAGCTTTGTTATGAGCACTATTAGGACCTCCGACATGTTCTTTTAATCTTTCCCCTTTTTTCCAATTCCTAAACCCTTCACCAATAAAGTCGCCATGTGCTTGTTCTCCAGGTTTTGATTTAAAGAGATAACAACAAAGACAAAATACAGCATCTTTGGATATACTATACTCCAACCAATTTGCATATTTAGAAAACCAATTAGAATTGAAACGCCTTGATTTTTTTCCAAATGTTGTGAAAGGAAAATTATGTTTCAAGGGTTGACAAGGACCCCTCAATATGTATGCCCTTCGAACTTCATCTCTAATATTTGGATTATAATCCAAAATATGAATTCTTAACCCCGGATCTGTAGGAAGGTCTTTTGTGTCTACATCGTCCCTACTTAATTTTGCACTATCATCATTTTTTCCAATAACAAATGGTGGTTCTAATGCTCTTTTATAAAATCTTTACATAGCTCAAATCCTCAAAAATCCCTAATGATATAAATATATTATAAGTCCAAACTCACCACAATTTAATGCTCCTGAAATAAATTAAAATCATATTAATTATACTTTCTAGCTACAAAATAATACACATAAAAATCTTTTAAAAAAATAACCCTAAAATCCTAATAATAGGGGGAGACACATGTCTATTTTTCAAACCATAAAAAATTGAAAACCAAACTAAGTTAATCAATTACAAAATTCAATATATAATTAATGTGTAATGATATGAATAAGAATTTCCTCATAAACAAAAAAAAAACACACAATCACAGAATATGAATAATGAAACAAAAAACAAAGTGGGAACTGGGAACTTGGAACTTGGGGGAAGTAAGTAGAAATTATTGTAAAATCAACCCACATATCAACAAAAATTAAATGGTTAATTAATTTCCATTTACCTTGGAGTTGGGAACTTGGGTGTATAAATTTGTTTCTCATTCATGGAATCATGGTGGAACCTTCGTGAAGAAGCCAAATGGAGGCAAGATAGAGAAAGGTGGTGTTGGGGCATGTGTATATATATAATTTAAAATAAATATGGGGCACATGTATATATATAATTTAAAATAAACGTGTATATATATATATATATATATATATAATTTAGGCTAGTAGTAAAAAATTTTAAAATAAATGTGGGGCCACGTGCCCCCCTTGGGGTGTGTAAGTCCGTCTTAGCCACCTTGAATGTTTAAAAATCACCCAAACCATTTGGCAACAATGCATACCCGTTAACATTCTTCATGAAGTGCAGAAGACGTCCAATTATATTAAAAGTATAGCCTAAGAAAACCCAGAAGTTATTACAAATCATGCAAATTTCTTCAACGGTCAAAAGAACCCTAAATACTGTTAACTCTTGTAACAAAATGCCTGGTATACCCCACCTCATGGTGCCACTAGGAAATTTGGCCCAATTTTCAACTGAAGATCATTGATCTTCAATAATACATGAATTAAACTCTGATATATAACAAACCACAACTCCAATACCACACCCTTAGCAGTACTCTGTATGTAAGCATTTTTTTCACCAAAAACTTCCTGCATTTTCGAGAAAGCAGTAATTAAATAAAACCAACATAAGTGAGGGGGAAAACCAGAGAATTCTCACACTTAGTAACATTTCCATATTAGAAGCATTCTTTAAAGCATTACTTACACATGGTGCCTCATCACATTTGAGTTTCTGGTTCTATTTACTGGGGAGGCTTTCAGAAGAGGTGAGTCTTTTGGTATTGGCGATTCTAGCTAAATAATAATAAATAATAAATAAGGTAGCAACTAAACAGTGCAAACTGGTCTTTAGCTATTTTCCAATATTTTGACCTACTTGATATATGTAACTTGAATGCAAGTAAATAAGTGGCCTTGTTTTTTTCTTTTAAGATAGATTACAGCAGTAGCCTATCACCTTAAGCTTAATGCCAAAATTTTAACAGCTAGGGTTTCATTCACAGTGGAATATACACCTTAAACTAGAGGGTGCCCCCATCCCTCCTCCCTACCTCATGATATAGACCTCCTCTGCATCCCTTGTAAATTTTATCCCTCAAATAAAAAAATAAAAAAAAGCAGCAGAAAACAAGATAGCACATTACATCAATGAAATGAGCTCCTAGTCACGTTAATTTTCACATGGCTATTGGATTCAAGTACAGTGAAAAAGATGCATTAACAACCTTCAATACATATAAAAAAACTTTCAGAGCTCTTATTTTAAGTATATGTTGAGACCAAGTAAACAAAACAAGAGATTGCAACTTTATACATTTGTTTAAAGAAAGATGAGCTTGAATACACACACATCTAACCTTTTGATCTTTGGCAGATTCAGTCAGAATGTTCGCGGAAGCAAATGATTTTGCTAATAAAATGCTTCTCCTTTTGATAGCTGATGATAAAGAATATCATCATAAGAATCAAAAATACCAGATTTAACTTTATTAGGTTGAGGCAGATAGAACATAGCGGCTTTACGAAAGAAAATTATTCCATGAAAAAATGCATAAAGGTGATGCTCACATTTTAAAAGTAGGACAATCCAAAGGAAAAGTGAAGGAGAAAGGTGGCCCAGAAGTTTTCTCTATCCAGATATATCCTTTCAAGGATGAAGGTGGCGACACCTGAAACTAGTAGAAATTTTCATAGCCTGCAGGCACACGCATCCTCTAAAGGAAAAGGAGGATTCCTGTGAAGATGAAATACAAACCTCAAGCTAAAGTATCGGAGGAATAATTATACCAAGTAGCAAAATATGTGTACCTTGAAAATCTTTCTGATGAAAATTGCTGAGTAAACTATCCTGAATATCATGGCTTTAATTAAGTCAAGGAAGCAAAGACTTCAAATCATGAATTAATTAATAATGTTGTTAATGGATCTAACCACTGAGCAAATATTGCCAACATTAAGATGATATAAATGCATTATTTGAGCAATCCATTCAACCACGCCTAAGTAAGACTAATGTTTTGGACAGAAATTATCACTGATAAGTTCCACTATTGCATGGTGCAGATCAAAAAGCACCAATAGAGAAAGCAGGACACATTTAATCAGTGTAATGAAGGAATCGGAACAGTTCTGAAATAGATTGAAGCATAAATATCCATGTCAAACTCAAAATACCTCCCATCTCCAGGTCATCCAAAATCAGTGTGCAGCAGATAACTATCACCTTTCTAGTCTCACGCAAACACAAGTTATGCCTAATTTTAACTTCTACTCAGTTGAAGAGATACTTGATCAGTACAACCTATTGTAAACCAAATGTCATCATTTAAAGCATGATATATATTCATTCGAGATAACTCCAACAGTTAAACTGGTAAAGTAATTGTTAACAATCACTCGTTGAGAATACTAAAAAACTAAATAGCCTCAACAGAAGACAGCCTCTATCTAGATATATAGAAATATAGGCCGAATAAACCTAGTAAGAAAATAGCATGAGCAATCATACAGTCACTTCATCAACATATTCACAGCAACTTAATGTTATAAATTTTCATTGACCACCATAAATAATACAACCGCGAAATACCCATGGGACGAATTAATCACTAGGTCATAAAACTGTCAAGGATACTCAAAGAATTTGCTGATATCAATCCAATTGCGCCTGCTGATCTTATAAGCAAGACATTCAAGACTAAGTAAATCAATGAGAAGATGAGCAATGAGTCATTCGACCGTTTAAGTTGATTCTCTGTTGCAACTGCGTGCAAAAATGCTTCAGAAGTTCCTGATGGAAAAGAAAGGATAATAACTTATAACTTCATACAACAACCCTTCGATATGATAGAAGATTTTGATCCACTCAAACTAACTTCAGTCATATAGTCACCCTCCAATTGCTAAGGACTATATATTTTTTTCAAGAAACTGCTGAACAAATGTTTCTAAGGTACAAAATAATTGAACAGCTGCATTAACATCGGGAAGACTGGAACTGCTAAATAACTCAAGCGGGAATAGTACAACAATGACAAAACTAATGCAATAGAGTAATAGGTATAATCATTTACTGTTCATGGCCAAAACTCCATCATTCCATTTCCTACCATATAGCAATCTGATGAGGGAGTAGGAATAGCTGGGACCAAATGCAATCACCACCAGACCTAGCAAATAATATGAACAGTATTTTTTAGAAAAGAATGAAAGATATATTGCTGGTGAACACCACCACTATGGTACCCATACAAGACGCAATACGTAATTGACTTTTATTAAGTGATATTTCCCACCACTGAAAAAACAGGAAAGATATTCCAGACTAACTGTAAGATATGCAGATACCTATTAGCAAAACAAGCTTCAGAGCATCTGTCAGACTCCTTCCCAGGTTCTTCCTTTTCGCCTCTTGATCTCCTCCTGCACACACAAAGTTAAGAGCCAAAATTCAATCCTGAGAAATAAATGCAATGTAAATAAACAATGAGGATAACTACTGGACCTCATTAAATAGGTTCTGTATGGGCTTTAATCAATTTGGTAATTGAAACTTATATTTCTCACTTTAACACATCTTACAAGTGTCAGTTTAATTAATTGCAACTTTATAGCTCACAATAATAATGCTTAATTCATGTCTAATGTAAACAAATTGGTACGTTGCTGATGTATTCAATTATAATATGCACTCAAGCTAACCTCACTTTCCTTTCTCAACTGCCAAAACTTTAAGGGCCCCTCTAGAATAGTGGCTTAAATGACTTAGAAATCAGACCAAAAACTGAAAATTAGCCATGGAAATTTGGGCACAATCCACCCAGGTCAAACAGATCATTCCAAAAGTTGGGCCTCTTTTATGATTTTATTGCTCCTCCAAGTTGAAAGACAGGAATTTGTAATCAGAATACTAAATAAAGGCAATATGTTTTCGAATCATTGCAGTTGCTTCTTTTGGAGCCTTAATACATCTCTCCACATTTTCCGGAAACATGTGCAATATGTTCTTTTACTCTCGTAATTCCACCGGTTATAGTTTCGTCATAATAGTTACATTTTATGCCTCTACTACCATGACCAATAGGACTACAAAAATCCCAACCAATATCACGTTTGGGGGCATCCTACAAATATTATGAAATCAGTAACTTAATTAAAACAAAAAATAGCTAATCTAGCATAAAAAAAAATAACTACAAATTTAGATATATACTATTAGAAATTTGGTTTGGTACTATTATTTATAAAAGAGTAGTACTAGAGACTAGTATTTCACTATAATTTTACTGTATAATAATTATATCACCTGTAATGCTAGAAATTAAATAGAATTTAAAGTTGTTCGGCATGAAAAATATATAGCATCTTTATTATTATTATTATTATATATATATAAGTAAGAACCGTATGGACTCATGTCATTCATACAATTGTTTGATATTAAATTCTCTTATTAATATAAATGTTAATAAATAGATAAGTAAAGACTTAGAATATTGAAAGAGATAATTGATAATTTTCTCACTACAAACAATAAAACATCTTTCAAAGTATAAATGTTTTATGTTAAATTTTCCAGAGTAAAAATATTATTCATTTGTCGCTCAAAAGGAAAATGAATTAACTGATAGAACTTGTCGCTCAAAATCAAATACTAAATTTCTTGTATTACCTTTCTTTTGGTATTTTTATCTTTAAATATCTTGCAGCTCTCCTCCAACTTCGCGTTCTCTTTCAACTAGTTTGCAGAGGGGTAAGAAAATATGGTGAAGTTTTCAGGTTTTGGTAATATCTATTTCAAGAGTGGTAGTTGTTGGTGTCGACTGAGGCAATATTCTTGGAGTTAATGTTATAGTTTTCAATTTTATAACATATTAGGTGAAATAAACAGTGTAAATTCACTTTTGTGCAGCTTTATTCTTTTGTGCAGTGAATAGATAATACAAGATATTGCATACAAGATATTGCTGCTTTATTTTTGTCAATTTTACAGCTTTCACTTTTGTGCAGCTTTATTTTTATCTCTAATAATATTCTAAGAAAGCATGGTATCAAAGCCTACTAATCAACTTTTGTGCAACTTCTTTCACTATTATTCTTTCAAGTTGCAATGGTACATTTGTACTTAATAGGTTGATAAACTGTATATATACATATTAATATACCCATATATAATAAATATGTATAAAAATATTACATTCAATCGAAAAAAGAATATAGTGTATTGAAATTCAATCATCTATCTGTCATTTCCGCTTTTATACCCGTTGAAATCCGTTATAACGTCGCGTAATGCCGTTACGGGCGTTATCATGCCGATATCATACCCAATAATGTAGCCGACCGTTTTTAACCGAATCAGTGACGCGGAGGTGACCGTTACCGTTACGTTAAGGCCGTCATGGCCGTTATAACACCGTTACGGCGAACCATGGTGGCAGGGCTAAAAGGCGTTTTCAACAGTATATGATGAAACGGATTTAATCGAATTGGTGATACCCGCGAAAAACAAAGGACTATTGGCTCTTTGGGGTGGCTCTGCCTTTCTCTGCTTTTCTAATTCTTCGTTTGTTGACCAAAACAAGGGCATGTTTTGTTGGGTTCAAGGAATTGTTGACTTTAAAATCCTGAAATTAAATAATGATATGATATGTTTTTTAATACATAAATATGATGACCGGTAAACCCTTTTTTCTTTTCTTTTTTTCTCTTTTTTGAGCGTAAATGATGACTGGTAAACCTAGTATTATTGTAGATTGTATATTTAGTTAGATATAGATATAGAAATAATTTTATTATTATTATTATTATTATTATTATTATTATTATTATTATTATAGAATTCTAAACATGAATATATTAGTATATATCTTCTAAAGTTTGCAAATAAACATGATATATAAGATTTATAGTTATATACAATTGTTAAAAGGATGGGGTATATACTCCACTCATTACTAAACACACTCACTTTAAGATATTTAATATAATCAAATTTCTAAAAATACATCCCACAATATTACTATTTTATCCTTACAATTATACAATATCGTATTAAATAAATAATAAATAGTAAGAATATTTATGTCTTTTATTATATATTTATTTTTAATGAAGTGTGATTAGCAATGAATGATAATAACTTCAGCTAATTCCACATTGTTCAGCCAATAAGTTTGGCCGGAAAGTAGAAGTCTGCATCACAATTATATCTTGTGCGGCAACTTTTTTTTTTTTTTTAATCTCTTATACTATTGGAGGAGGAATATTTCTTATCAATATTAAAAGAGATTTTACATATTTGAAACAAATTGTCCGAAACATGCCATGATAGACTGTATTTAGATGAAGTCTATTATATTTTATATCAAAAACATTATTATGTTTGTATTAAAAACTAATTAAAATCTACAAAAGGTTATTTTGATGTCTTAAGATATTACAAAACAATAATCAATTACTTAGAAAAACTTTTTACTAAATAGAAACATATATACAATAAAAGTTGGAAGAATGTTACAATTAGAGGCAAAAAAATTGATAGGTAAAATGTAAAATCATTCTTAAAATTTAAAAACAAGTCATCGAACACCTCATTAACAAAAGTACAACTATACAAATCAAATCAACAAAAGTCAGTCAAATGCAGCCTTTTTTTTTTTTCAAATTTCACCCAAAGAGTTAGAGGTGAATGTGAATCAAAGAAGGTAATCTGTAAATCTTCAAAAATTACTGCTCAGTTATACCACCTTCATTTTCAGAAATTAAAATCAGATCACTTCCACTGAAAATCACTAATGGCAAGATAAAATTATAATGATACCGGAATATAATATATATATTTGTGAAAAAACAAAAATTAACCACAAACAATTCTGCATAAAATGACACAGCTACAAGCATGCTCAGATACAAACACAATTCAAGGGGAAAAGGGGGAACTGAAAAGCAAATCACTTACAAGTGATCAATTCCACAGAGCAATTAAGTCCGGAATATCGAATCTTGCACTGCAAAAGCGATGAGCACGAGGCACTATGGCATAGAGATGAGTGGGTGGGGAACTTATAAGGGAGAAAAGAAACCCTAAAGAGGCTAAAGAAGAGCTTTAAAGGTCGGAATATTTCCTCGAAGACGAATCTCGCCGGAGCGGCGGCGCCCACGGCGGTGTTGGGCGGCAGATCTGTGGCCCCGCGCTGCTGACGATACAAAGGCGGGGAGGGTAAGATCAGTGGTGGATTGTGGAGGTGAGAGAAGATGGAGGCTGCGCGTGGAGGAGATGGTGAATGGTGAAGGGCAGACCAGCTCCAGATCCAGACCTTCCAATGTCTGAAAATTATCCAAGCATATCAAACACGAAGAGTAAAAGTAAATTATTGTTTTTGTTTTTACTGTTAATTAAGTTTCATTCAATTAATCGTATGATTTTTTTTAATTATTAAATTTAATAAAGAGTAAAAACAATATTAAATAATGTTTACATGTGTAAATATGTTAATCAGTTATAAAAAAATTTAAAAATATGATTAAATAAATTAATAATTAAAAATATTATGGAATGTTGTTTTTTAATGTAAAATTTAATGCAAACTGCTGGAGATATTCTAAGGGCTTGGAGACTACAGTATACTGTTTTATGATTTTTTTTGTCATATATTTAATATTTTAGCAATTATTTAGAACTGAATATACTAATAAAATTATAAGACTTGTCAAATTTAATCTTTTCTCTAACTTTTCTTATATAAAATCTAATTAGTTTCTATATGTACTAGTATAGATCTCGTGTGATGCACGGACATATATAAATTTTACCATTTTAATGTGAAAATGTTGAATATGAAAATAATAAATTGTTTTAGAGTAATTTCAATCTCATTTGTTAACCATGTGATGCACGATCATAAAATTTAAATATTTCCAAACTGATGTAAAATGTTAATTTAAGAAAAAATTAATGTCAATTGGTACCCATATAATGCATGGGCATATAAATTTATAAGTGTTGTAATTTTCTGAACAAAAAAAATGTTGATGATAAAACAATATAGTTATTTAGAGTTATTTCAATTTAATTTATTGCATATGTGATTTACGAATTTTAAATATTTCTTATATTCATCATACGTTGTCAAACTATTTTATCAAAGATAATGTTCACATGCCCACCATGAACATATCATAATATGTCCACCACTGTTGTGTAAATATTTCATTTCTTTAAAATCTGAGATATAAAATTAATAGTTGTATTAAATTTTTTACATCAATGGTGATCACATCTGCCCAAGGTGGGTAGGTTAGCTAATCTATTTTTATTATTGTATTTGTCACAATTGGTCTGGAAAAAAATATGTAAATATATGTTCAATAAGATATTTATAATGAGTATATAAAATGGAGATATTATTGTATATTATTCAAAAATAAAAAATTTAAATTTAACATACTTTAAAAAAAATTATATTAATTTGTTTAGATGCCACACAAATCAAAATTTCTCAATTACAGAAGTTTTTTGAACAAAAAATATAGATCAATTTTCTTGAATTTTGCACATTATTTAAAACGAAAAGGTGTAAAAGATAAGTTAAAAAATGTCAATAAACAAAGTTTTTAAGATAAATTTTAAATTATTACTTTTTGTTTAGAAAGAACATCATATATTATAGGGTTAATTGTCACGCCCCGTTTTTCATACTTTTTAAAATATCAGAGTTTTCTTTTGGGCATGAAGAAAAAAGAGGAAAAGACGTATATGATATAAAATAAAAAGCTTTGGAAAGAGATAGGAGACAATTTTACATATACAAATCCTCAGCGTCTAGCCGAAATAAAACATTTAACATAGCAGCGGAAAAATACATCAGGATCCAAAATGAAAAGAAGGACAATTTATCTTTACAAACGATCAACATAGTTTTAAAAGACAAAATCGGAAAAAGACAGCTGATAAGGCACCCCTCTCTCTACACATCATGATTCTCTTCATCTCCTGTAGTGTGAATACAGAATATGGGTGAGTGCGTGGAATACACTCGTGGGGATGAACTCCGCATCTTATGACACTCGACAGATAAATAAACAAAGAACACGAAATCGGCACTTAGTCACAGCACGTAAAATGCATAGCACGTATTTCGTAACCCAAACTCAAGTGCGGGTATTACCCGACTTACCCCTACAAATCTCAGGTGCGGGTATTTCCCGACTTACCCCTACAAAACGGTCTCATATACCGCTGGTGCATTTACAAGACCACCAAACCTTTGATAGTAGAAAAGAGAGAGAGAAGTCTTTCACGGACCATAAGTCCCATAGAAAATGAATGTGGACCATTTCCTTCACAGTATAAATATGACACATAATCACAACATTTAGTATTCCACAAATCATACATCAATAGGGAAAACTGTAAACATATAAAGATTTAGAAATTACCCCCACATTGTTCGGTGGTTACCGTGTGAGTAATCGAGTAACAATATCAAGTATCACAAAGCACCTTCCAACTGATAGCCTACACCAGTTACAACATTTCTTAGATCTTAAATATGTATAATTAAAGGTATAGACGATCTCGGAGAAGATACGATCGGGATTGAGGTTGAAGAAACAAGGGTGGAAGTTCAGTTCAGCAAACTGATAAGAAAGAGGAAAAGATTTGGGTCGCAATGGTAAAAGAATGAGCTCAATCGAAGTTGAAACGATCTCAAACGGAGCATTTGAAGATTGAGGGGCATTTTGGTAATTTTGGTAAAAAGGTTGACTTTGATCGGGACTCCCGACCGATGACATCACGTCACCGGCGACTCGACAAAAACATACGATACGAAACGATGTACGAAAACACTCGCCAGTACGCACACCGCGCACCCATCACTCGCTCCCTGCACGCGAGGGGGCTCCCGTCGCCTGCTCAGCGCGCGCGCGCCCGTCGCCCGTGCATGCCGCGTACGACTGTGCGCCAGCGTCCAGACGCGCGCGCGTCCGTCGCCCGTGCATGTCGCGCACGATCGTGCACCAGAGTCCAGACGTGCGCACACCCGCGCACGCACCAGTGCCCCGTCACGTGCCCATCGTGCCCACTACTTGCAGCAGCTCCCAACTGTGGCGACACCGCCCGGCACCGCCCCCACCTAGCCCGCCGGCGAACCTAGCTCCGACCACCACCTTCTCCGGCCACCTCCCCAGCTCCGGCGTGAATAGTACCCCTTCCCCCAAACGTCCAAACACATATACGCATAAGCATAAAACACACCCAACCAACACAGTCTTGGCCGGCGACCACCCATCGCCGGCCACCACCACCACCTGACCTCGCCGGCGCATCACCAACGCCGGCCAACAGTAACCACGGCGGCGCTGCACAACGCCACTCTCAACAGCACACAACACACACACGATCAACACACATACACCATACATCACACACACACCAGCCACTGCTCAGCACCAGCGCCGCCACCCACGGCGGTGCCGCCCCTCCTACTGCACACCCACACACATAGGAGCTACTCCGGCGTTAGCTCCGGTGAGAGAGAGAGAGAGAGGGTGACAAAATTAGGGTTTAGGGTTTTCTAACGATGTTTTGCCGTTTCTCGGTGAAAGAGACATCGGAATTGAAATCCGAGACCTATCCTAGACTCGTCACGACGAGACCTACATTCTGTGCGAAAATCAGCCGAAACCGAGAAAATCAATTTTCCGGCACCGGAGGCTAGAAAACAGAAAAGAGAGAGAGGAGGGAAGAGAGAGAGACTTACGTGTTTTCCTCGATTTAGCCTCGTTCGAAACGGCGGTGATTTTTGAATCAAAAACGCCCCTATATATAGACTTTCAAAAAGTACTATTCATCATAAAAATCTTGGGTTACTATTCACCGAAAATATCTTTCGTTTTTTTGAATCTTCGTATTTCGCCATTTTCTTCGTCATTTGAGCTACGAGTCTCCGATTGACCTCTAATTCATTTCTATCTTCTCGTTTTTCGAATACGCATCTTATAGTAAAATTATATTCTATGTTCCGCAACTAAATTATACTTCCCTCTAAAACATGCATATATCATATATCATATATCATATATCTGAAACACATGTAATTAAATTAAACAGTCAAGGGCTAACACACATAATAAAATAAATCGATTAAGGGTTTAATTATTTAATTAACCAATTATGTTTCGTTTTTTGTCCTGGGTACTACATTAATTGTTGGAAAAATTACGATATTTACTTTAATTACAACTTTAACTTAAATTTTTGGTAATTTAAAATAAAAATAACATTTGATATATTGTGTAATTATCATCATTGGGTAAACTTTGACTTTAATTATCCCTGTTGATGTGTGCGGATAACTTGATAAAGTAAAGTTAAAAAACATATAAAAATATGTCGATCAAATTTTTGCAAATTTTATATTCGAGATTGATCAAATATTTAGATTGTTTTTTTATCATTTTTAATTTATAATTCTTATTAAAAATAATAAATTATTGCATTTCTACTTTTAGACAGTTGACATGAGCAATAAAATAGTTTCATTTCCACTTTTAAGAAGATAATTGTTACCATATGGTAAGTATTACCATAATTACTACATAATTAATTATACCAAAGTCGTATATCATTTGATTATCAACAAAGTGTTAATACATTTTAAAGATATATATAAAAAACACAATTATGTATGATTCTATAAGATACTTTAAATTTCTTAATGAATTAAAATTGGAAATCATGTTTCCATATTTTGAAGATTTTGATTTCAAAAATTCTTTGTAGTACATAATGTGTTACATAAAAACACTCAATTTCAATACTCATATATTAATTTTGACAAATATTGAAAGAGTTGGTCTTGTGTGTACTTGGTGTACATGCAATTCGGGTCGATCCAATTTTGACCTGGATCCGCGTGTTTTTGAATTTAGCTTTTTTTTTGCTTCAGGTTGTTACCTTTATGTTGTATTAGTGTGACCTTTATGTACAACTATCATGACATTTATGTACAACTATCATGACCTTTATGTACTATAACTTAGGGTGCGTTTGCTTCGTGTGTTTGGTTTATTTAGGGTGGTTTAAATTTTTGGGCTTTTACTGTTTGAAGAAGACAAAATAACACTTTTTTGATGTTTGGTTCGTAGGTTTGGTTGTAGGTTTAAATCAAATTTTGTGTTTGGTTTGAATGGTTATGGGTTTGTAGTTGTGGGTTTATTTTGTATTTTTTGTTTGCTTTGTTGGTTTATTCCTGTACAAAAAAATGAAATGACTATTTTACCCTTCATTAAAAAAAATTAACATCTTCAAAAATTAAAAAAATTCATCAAAATGGCAATGTTACTGTGAGAAGATTGGGGGAAGAAGCCATTTATATACCTTTCCAAACTTACCACGCAAATTGAAATTGCTTACAAGAAATTCACGATCATAAACACAAGAATGGTTAGGGTGAATTGAAGAATTTCATCATCAATTGATCTTCACCACTATCATCTAACACGCTCCATGCTTGGTGGATTGAATCGGCTCTTCCAAATGTAACCTACGTTTTTCATTTAGGTTACACTTCTATTGAAACATTAGCATTGGAGTTGGAGATCCGTAAATTTTGAAGAGGTTGTACAGTCTACACGAATTTGCCCGTGATTTGGAAAAATGTCGAGCAGGTAGTAAAATGTCGAGCTTATCTTTTGCATGATTGAACAAGATTGTTTTGGAACCATGATTTATTGTTGTTTTGTTAGATTTACATATGACAATTTTGTTGGTTGTTTGTTTGGTTATTTGGTGGAGAACCATGTGTATTTCAAAAATGGTGTTCTGCAAATTCAAGTATTCCTTGTAGATCTGATTTTTGAGAGAGTTGAGATCTATTATTTTGTTAATGTTAGCTTCCCAATTCAATTAATACACGACTACATTACAAAGATTGTGCAAATGCAACATGGAGTATCAAAACCCCCTAAGGTTGAAAATTATACTAAGATGGTGTATTTGGAATCATGCTTCCCAATTTGTTTTTTTTAAACTGTATAGTCCTTTCGTTTGTGCGATCCTTTTTTTTTGCGTGATAAATTCACCCATATTGTATTGCTGAAATGTAGTTCATCTTCATTTTACGAAAGAGATAGGCCTAAGAATTCTGCAGCACAAGAAATGACCGACCACTGTCGACATTCCATCCCAATGTGTGTCCAAACCTCCATGACACAAAAAAGCCGATGCGACGTTTTAAGGCATGTCCTTTCCGAGGGGTATGTTGTTCTTTAATTTACATTTATTTTCCCATAATTGGACATGATTTGTGGTTTTAATGTGTCTCTTCAACCCTAATTTATTTGTGACATAGAGGTTTGTGTTTGTGTTGTTGAAAAGAGTGACTCGTGTAGACTATTCATTTAGTTGGAGCCGCCGCTTGATGGTCGTGCTAGAGAAGTGGCTCTCGACTGCATTGAAAAGATTGTGAGGTTAAAAGTCGAAGTAGCGATGATGAGAACTCGTGAGCAGGGTTACAAGAAGCAAGGAAGATTGTATTGCGTAGTGTTTGTCTCAATGCTCGTCATCTCGCTGTGGATTTTGCAAAAAATGAACACAAAAGAAACAAACAAACTTTGTAAGTTGTAACTTAGAGTAATTAGAATGATTTGGAAGGTCGATGATATGTTCATCCTTTGCTGGGGACACTAGTTATCATGTTCAATTGGAGTTTCTTATGTTTTGTACAATGAGTATGATTTGTGTGTTTGTGAATTTGAAGATGGTACGATTGCAAATTCGTTGTGCAGTTATAATTAATTAGTTGAATGTGATGCATGTCCTTCGTTATTAATAATATGTTGTATTATGCTCATTTGAGATATAAATACGCACCAATACTTTTTGGAAAGAATGACAACTAGTAAATGGCATAGTGGTTCAATTGTTTTCTTATTACGATATTGAAGTGTTGCATGGTGGCCGCTCATCAGTTTATATATCGTGCCGTCTAAATATATAGGTTATGATAATTGAAAGTGTCCCTAGTGTTGTCCTTTTATTTGTGAAATATATTTGGCATACTACAGTGTTTAGAGCTTTTTTCTATTCAACTGTTCATACCATATAACAAAATACGGACCCCAATGTCTCCACTTACATGTTTGTTTCAAAACATAATTGGGATACCTTAGCAGTATTGAGATCAATCCACTTCTAAATAGCAGACATTGTAGGTTGGGTAACTAAGAGCCCATAAACCCAAGCAAAATGCCACAAGTTTGTCCCTAAAAGAGTGGCAATATCATGTGTCTTAGAAAGCCTACGGCAGATTCAAAACAGAAAAGAGGATGGCTATACATATTTGGCCACATATAATCACACCGATTTGTTTACAAAATGATTTGCATGGGACTCTTGCAAAATGATCGCTTCCTACAGATGTGTCACTTTGCTCGGATGAATTGGTGTCCTGTTGATTGCATGACTCCAATAGTGGTCCCAAATGTCGACTGCCTCGAGGTCAAATGGCTCATCCTTTACGACGATGGGAACATCTATCGAAGAGCCTGCCTCCCAAAACATCAGCTCTCCTAGATTATGAGCTTCAATTATCTTTGACCAACTCGGGAAGTTTGGGAACCCGCACTCCCTGAAGAGCTTCTATGATGGTGTCTCATGTGGGAATTAAATTTAAATGCAGTTATGTTCTCATTAGATGATAGGTTTGCTGGAATTTTGAAATTTGCAAGTGATTTATATTCAAAAAATAGAATAGAATTGTCTGTGAGAGGGGTTCCAAAAACCCATGCTTGAAATAAAAGTAAAGAACTTAGAATGTTGCAGAAGGTGATATCAAAATATGAAGGCATGTGTGAGTAAATGGTACCTTGCATATGTAGTACCAGTACTCGACCCCGATAGATACTCGATTCTTTTTTTCATTATACTTCACCCCAACCGTGTCGTTCACGTATTTGAGGAATTCTTTATACAATCTTATGTTGTCGGGAATGAACCTTTTGACACTTAGCTCATCGTAGCATACCGAACCTGTTTCCTTCCTAAGTGAAATCGCAATATCCGATAACACAGTCGCGAGTACATTCCCATCCGTAACATTTTGGGCCATAGATTGGTGGTCAAACCTAGTAATGATCTCATCGGCCTCCTCGTATGTGAATGTCTGGTAGAATACGGCGAGAGAATGATTTTTTTTCGGCATTTTCCTGATATTAATTACAAATCTCAAGGTTAGATGGTTGCATCAAATTTAAGAATGGTTGTTGGAATTACATGCTTCTATGTTTGTTTGTTGAAGATGACAAATTAGTTAAGGCAAATTATTCGATAAGTACATTTC
The DNA here is from genome assembly GCA_946896805.1 of Scutellaria galericulata. Classification (NCBI taxonomy): domain Eukaryota; kingdom Viridiplantae; phylum Streptophyta; class Magnoliopsida; order Lamiales; family Lamiaceae; genus Scutellaria; species Scutellaria galericulata. The sequence continues at coordinate 6,693,705 of OX335793.1, read as the reverse complement.
CTAATATTTTCGAATTCAATAATGAGTTATTTATAGGATGATCATTGATCTTAAGGAAAATACAACATCCAGTGCGACATAATCATTGTTGACTAGATGAAATCCATAACATGACAACATGATTACATTTACACTAAAATGCTCAGTTTAGAAGTTAATTGACATGTTGTTTCACTAAAGTGTCTAATTATCTACTGGTCATCCATGTTTGCATTATGGCATAGACTAACATAGAGAGAAGCATGAAGTCTACTGCTAGATGCATCATGCCTGAAATGCTTAGTTGTGTTTGCATTAACATGATATTGATGTTTGCAGATTTGGTAAATTTCAATATTAGCAAGCATGACATTAATTGGATACTTTGCATGTTTCCAAGATATTTTGCTGTACACAATTCTGAGTCATGTATGATAAAGCGTTTTGTCTTGCATGTGTTTGGAAGATGCAACATAAAAGCAATTTATGGCAGTGGTTGTTTTGTCATTACTATGATGAGAAGATGAAGTGCAAATTGCAAGACCAATTCAATGGACATGTTTGATATAAATGTAATAAGGCTTCAGTCAACAACTGCATAATATTTTGGGGCCCACTCTAGGACTTGTTTGACAATTCACTAAAAAGGCTTTCAATGTGGCAAGTGCTTTTCTGTTCTAATAGGTTAACCCACTATAAAATGAGGGTTAAGTTTAATTAAAGAGTGCATATTCATGTGTGCTCACAGTTAGTAGTTTGAGGATTAATATTTACCTTTCTCATCACCCAATTCTTTCTACTGTCTTAGTTAGCATTTGCAAAACATGGTTGGGAAAGATAACAGATTGGTGCAAGAAGACTACATATACACTTTGGAATGGGATGTAAACGTGGTGACTCTTTTCTGTGAGGTCTTGGCCGATCAAGCCCGGATGGAAAACTTCACTAATTCGGGAAATAACAAACACACAATCCAAACCGCATAGTATGTTGTGAACAAAATTTTCAACAAAAACTTTGAGCTAAGTGAGTGTCTTAGACAAGTTCGTATGCTACGTCAACGACATTCGAGTTTTGGGGCAATGATGGTTCGGGATGATGTTGCATGGTCAGTGGAGACCAATTCGATTGACTGCATGCCCGATATGTAGAAGGACATCGTGAAGGTTAGTGACCCATCTGCATATTAAAACAACTAATTGGTTTTTATTCTTGTAGGTTATGCTTACCTTCACTCTTATGTGCATTGCATCATAGAAATCATTTGGTATGTTTCACATTATTGTTGGTCTTATGTAGAGAGATCCATTTGCATAGGCATACGCAAAACGTGGTGATCCGCATTGCGAAGATTTACAGGTGATATTCGGTCCTCCGAAGGAGTTGGATTTGGGAGCCCCTCAAGGAGTTGCTGACAAAGAAGTGATCATCCTGGATGACGACATCCCCAAACTTAACATTGCCCAAGGGTACACCCCTTTGAACGAAGTTATCACAATTTCAAGTGATAAGTCCGAGAGTCTGTCAACCAATTTTTGGAGAGAACTTGAGCAGCTAGAGAACTCTTCCGATGACGAAGGATCTTTCCGATCTCCGTCTATCAAGACGGAGATGAGCTCATCCAACCCAAACACGAAGCAGAGAGCCAAAGGTAAGAACACAATTGTGGACAATATTTGCATAAAGTTTTACGGTGCCTCTTATGTTTCCTCTTCAACCAACACCTCCCCAAAAGGTAAGAAATGAGCTCTCACGATATGGGGTGGTCACCGGACGGATGATGGTCGAAAGAAGCCTCTTTACCACATGGAGGTATGTTTTTCATTTTTTTGCTTTTTTTCTTGGTTGTGTAATGGATTCTTAGGTATTTGTTGTGTTGGTCTATAATCCTAATTCCAGTAGTTTTTCTGAAACTCCTAAGATTTTGTATGCTGGGTACGCTTCACCATTGCACCCAACTTTTGTATTTCAATGAACTCAAGTTTGTTTTAATATTGTTTTCAGTTCTTCAATTGCATATTTAGTAACTTGTTTTGACAGCTTTAACTTAACATTAATTCTACTGGTTTTGCATTCATTCACAAATTACACATCCTTCAGTGCACTAATCCTGATTTTTTAAAACCATAAGTGTTACGTAGGTACATATGCTTACCACGGATGTTCAAAGCAGATTGTTGAAATTACATTACATATGTCTCTTCAACTAAAAAGTTTGATTGTTAAGTAAAAACAACTCTTTACAGACTACTCCAATGTGATGTGATAAGATATAACTAAGAGTTAGTTGATATCTTTTCCATGATGTCCGAAATCAACACAATTCGAGCATCGTCCGATAAGCTCAAAAACAAGTCCAAATCACTCTCATTGTTGCATAGATACCTAGCCACTTGCACACGAACCTTCAGGGTTGGGATTTCAAATTTGTTTAGCATCTTGTACACTTTCATCCTCTTCTGTGTCGGATCTAGCTTGGATTTTTTTCTATTGGCGATGTCTCCAATGTTCGTAGCAATATCACCCATCTACTGATCATTGTGCTCACACAACTCTTTGATTTTGGGTCATAAAATCATCATCGTCGTTGTTTTCAAACCTGTGAAGCTTGGTCTTACCACATCACTTGGAAGTATTGTAGCTATCAGCATTGCTTTTCGAAGTGAAGGCCATTGAAGTTGCTTCATTTGCAGAATTGGAGTTCGGTGGGAATTCGGTCCGAATTGGTTCGGTGTTGCCTGTGTTCAAAAAGTCCTTTATGGCATCCACAAAACCTTGGGCACCTTCTCCAGTGGCTCGATCCTTGTCAAAGATCTCGACCCAATCATTGTAATATGGCCAGGTCTTGTATCGCATTGTTCGTATTGATTTGTCTCTCTCATTCTGCCAAAATTTGAAATTTGTGTAATCAAATCAAATCTAGTTAATGAAAGTTGCAGGTGTTAAAGATTGTGAAGGGTCATTACATGAGTAACTCCAAGTGGAGAATATTACCTTGATGTAGTTTTCCCAAACCTCGTCCTGGACATCTATCATGAAAGTTGGTCCAAGCCCAATGCCACTGGTCCCAAACATCTTTGCTAACGAGATGTAACTTTTCTTCCAATTATGAATTTTGCAAGCAATATGTGGCTCTGTCCTGATGTCGGTCCTGGGAAAAACCTGTCTTAAGTATTGCTCAATGAGTTGAAGATAACCTGTACGGAACCCATTGTCGGACTTATAACCCCTGGCAAGCATTTCCTTAAGGCCATCAATGAGTCGTTGCTCCTCATGGGCACTCCAAGCCCGTCTCGTTTGTGGGGTTGATGTCTTTTTTACAAACGTAGATGCGTTGTTCTTGTCCATGACTAATTATTTAGGACTTTTATAATTAACAAACAGAAGTCACAAAACAAGCACATGATATCAGGGCATAATAGTAATACTGAACTTTAAATAGTCATTTTTGCAGATGAAGTAAACAGTGAATTGGAAGTGTTTTACAACAAGCGAATAAAAACAAGCACATGAAGTCTAACTAAGAAATGAAAAGGTCTTTGCAAACATTGCAACAAACATTTGCAATTTGGCTGCAAGAATGATTGTCCGTACAGAAAAATAGATTGTATTTAGGAATTCCTAGAGTTCCATATTTGCATTGCTATGTTATCTCTCCATGAGGTCCAACCGGGTGAAGACTCCACTTAGTTGATGTACTCCGTGTCTTGATTAGGCTGGAAATTAGGATCACTACAGATATCCGGCACCTCACTCTCAATCGGGTCGATCGATGTATTGGTACGTATAAAGTTATGAAGCAAGCAACATGCAAGGATGGTATGATTTTGTGTATTTATTGGGTAATAAGAGTTGCTCTTAAGGATACCCCAACGTGCCTTCAAAACACCGAAGGATCTTTCAATCACATTACGGGCTCTAGCATGCATCAAATTAAAATGTTCTTTGTAATTTTGAGGAGATTGAGACACATTATTCCACTCTTGAAAATGATATCTGACACCCCTATACGGTGCTAGAAACTCATTCTCATTTGTGTATCCTCCGTCAGACAGATAGTAATTGTCTGTTAAAAGAAAACCAGCAATTTAGGATTACCAATTTGTTTGGGGAAAATTCTACATGTTATGACCATTACGTAGTCGGTTTACTTAAGTACTGCAGATGACAAATATTGTGATGTAAGTAATGATATTTATAGAATATACCAATTGGGACTTTCAACCCGTTTGGTCGGGAAATGGCATCACGCAACACCCTTCCATCGGCTGCTGATCCTTCCCATCCAACCAACACAAAGATGAAGTTCATGTTACGATAGCAAACGCCTAGGATGTTCATGGAAACAAAACCCTTTCTGTTCCTATATCTGGGTTTGTCAATGAGGGGACTCGTACAGGAACGTAGGTGTCATCGAGGGCACCTAGACAACCCTACAATTTCATTGAGAATAATTAGGTTGAAATGAACAGTGACCATTTCAATGTTACTGTTACATATTCTTCCATTTTGGAAAATGTTCTTTAAATCATTTAAGGGAAAAAACAATTCTGAGTCTTTTGTGATAAGATTGATACCTTAAAATTTTTCCACCGTTCATTGGTCTCATCATCTTCAATAGGCTTGGGTTAGATGAGAAGTACGGTGTGTAGGTTTAACACACACTTGAGGATGGCATTGAAGTGTTTGCTAATTGTGAATCCACTTATACTAAAATCATCCTTTCACCACTCTATTTTTTTTGTGATGAGACAGAATTGATAAAAATATAGCAACTTGTTCAGGTATTGATACATGCCTAGTAGGTTGCAGACCTTCTAAGTGCTCCAAACGATAACATAACCGAGTAAAAGTATCGCGACTCATTCGAAGGTGGTTGGTGCATGTTTCATCACTTAGTAGGGTAAGGCTACGCATGTGGTCCAATTGACGGGGTATTTTTAACGAAAGATTGTACTTTTTCGCTATCCTACTTGGGGTCCTTCTTCTCCGGGATGATGCACGGGAGCTTAGGTACGCTATAGCCATCACTTTCAAAAAAAGGTTGAAAGAAGCATTGATTGCTCGGACACCACCCATGATAACATCCCAATCTGTGTATTCTTCCATATTTTTGGACTATTAAAAAATTCAAACAAATCATTGTTATGTTTCAAACATAGGCCATTCAACTACACTTCAACTTGACTCAACCGAATTCATGTAATAGCATGTCAGCTATACAGTAGTTTTAATTCCTATGGTATCTTATTTGTCCTTTTCAATACATCCCAAAATTCAGGTAAATGTGTGTGACTCACTGCAACGGATTAGTGCAAATATCGCATTGTCCACCCATAAAGAGTCAGACACAAAATTTACCCTTATTAAGGTACAATTTAAATAGATCAACCATTAATTAATTCTGTGTACATGCAACAAATTGTCATCGCCTTATTGGCAGTCAAGTGCATAACGAACATTCGCATGTGATACGTTTGCAGTCATCGGATTAGTTTGTAGGGTCCAAATGGAGAAGATTGTGTTTTTTAAAGTGTTGTATTGTTTACACTAAATCAGCCACATCATTAGATTCTAGACGATTGTTAAAACAGACTACAATTTTCTATAGAAGTCTCAAATATTCCAGTTGTTTCAGGTTAGCAATTTTAAGGGTATATTCTTTTTGTTTGCAGAAGTAATGTGAATTTTGGTAACCCTCTCAACATAGATTGTTTTGGGAATTTGTAGGTTGCGGTTTTGTTTAGGCTGATTGTTGGGATGTTTATATTTGTGACAGATTTGCAGATTAAAAGTAGGCAGGACTCAGAAAATTCACACAGGGGCAGAGTGGTGCCATACAAAATGTATACACATTAACATGTAGTTTTCATGCATGCGAGTATTTGTGATACGTTAAAAAAGGAAAATGACATCATCCAGTTAGGATCTCCTAAACTATTTTCAGTTCCAATTACTTTGATCATAAGGAACATATTATAAAGTCGAAGCAATTAATCATCCAGTTAGGATCTCCTAGTGACTACATTATCATTAGTTGTGTATCATTAGTCAATGCATGCTCAATACAACACATTCTTCAACAAATGTTCTCACAAATAATCATACAACACACAAGTCCTAAATCTACAACAACAATCCCAACGAACAATCGCATACATATAATATTATATGCAACACTTGCAATAAAGAACACTATTAGTGGCTCGCGGGATAACACTCACATTTTTCTTGTGTCTTTACTTTCTTTTATTTTCAACAAACAGTGTAAGCACTGCTTCGTATATCACTGCTAACTGCATCCAATGAACGTGAAACGGTTATCAATATTAGATATACAACAAATGAGAAGGAACATACATATTTGACGCACATATATTGGAATCATATATATAAACATGTTATCATCTTCGATTGCATATATTGCTGTGAATGTTTTCATCTAATTTTAATTCATCGTGAGCTTTGTTTATACCAGACAATCACCCTATATTAACTTATTTTGCAGATCATTGTTGAAACTCAAAACATGCCGATCACAACAAAAAACGACATTTTTTTAATATTATTGCATGTTTCCTTTCATTATACATCAGGCTCACTTTAAGTTTTGAGGATTGCACCAACTAACATACCATACCAGGTTTGCTTCTTCTTAAATAGAAATGAAAATGATGCATTTCTCACTTAATAAAAGCAATACAACACTTTATTTCATCAGTAGCATTGGAGTAAAACATTTGTCTGAGGAGTGTCATGAGTTAAAAGTGTTCCAACAGAAGATAGGAATTCGATATATGTGCACAGAATAAAAATATATTGGATGTCTTCTAATTGAATAATTCTACACACATATGAGCATCTCAAATTGAAGGAATGAACTGCACATATTAGGGTGATTGTCATGGATTTTGTTCTCATATGGGAAACCTTTTTTTAACAGAATGGCAACTACGGTGTTTGTGTAGATATGAGGTTAGTGAAGACATGTTTATCAATAAAAAATCAGAATAATACTACCTACTAACTACTGTACGATTCTTTGTAAAAATTAGTAATACATGCTACCAACTACATTACATACCGCTAAAAAAATTAAATTATAACAACAACATGTAATAACATTTTTACTCCTTACTTCAGACCAAGTTTAAGGATCAAGTTGGATATCTTCTAAATTAATAGGATTTTATTCAAAATGATGACAACCTAAACTCTATTTTATAATGTCCTAAACTAAAATATTAACACAAAATTTTTAAATGGGACAGCTCCATATCTGCCTTGGAAGACTTCACTTCTGTTCAAGGACTAGGAGACTCTATTTTCTATTATGCAAGCAAATATTTATATTATATAAAGTGACTAATTTATAAAGGTGAGGTAATATTTGATTAATTTGATCTTACATGTAGTTTTAATTTACAGAAAAAAAACAAAAAATATTATCTTATAAAATTGGGAGCATGGTATAAAATATGTTTGTAAAAGTAATAACTGCAAATTTCTCAACCAGGTCTTCCAGTGAAATAACTAGAGATTCAAGAATTGGAGAAATGTAATTTTCAATTTCTCAGATTTATGTACTTCTTAGTTCTTCCAAATGATTAAATGAGTAATTCTCAAAAAAGTTGTAGTCAAGATTGGTCATATATTTCGACGCATAATTTCATCTTTTATGAGCTCTTTTATATATCAAGTCTAGAATTACAATTCTCAAGTCCTATCACCACTTTTTTTTGAAGCAGTAAGGAAATAATCAGTTGAAATGAATGAAAACAGATAAAGTAAACAAAGAATAAATGGAATTACAGAATAATTTCCTAACCAAAAAAAAAATCTTAATGATGAAATGAAAGATACAGAATAGATAAGCTAAAATATAAACCTTATATCTCCTGCTGTAGATCCTGAACTAATCAAAGAACACACTTAAATTTACACAAAACTAGAAATGAGATTATAATTTGAAACATAATCAATCTTAAGACCCTTGACCCCCACGCGATATTGTTCTCAAAGCTTTCTTTGCAAAACCAGTGTCTTGCATCATTGCCACAAACTCACTGTAATCAATCCGACCAAAACGATGACAACCTAAACTCTATTTAATTTTTTCGATAAAAAAGCAATTTCAAAATAACTGACATTAATCAAGTCAGCAATGATTTTTGTTGAACAAATATGCACATTTCAGGTGTTTATTTGAAAATTACTTGGAATTGCAACAAATGGATTCAAACAACTTTACAATCGTATATACCCAGAATGCCTAAATATTCAATCAACCAAAATATTAAAATAGTGCACATTTTCAGAGTAAAGTAAACCCTAATACCTAAGCATATACTAGATCTACATACCTGTACCTTCTTCTACAGCTTTTGAACTATGAATCGAGTACCTGTTAAATGCGTCTTCCGCTAAGTTCGATCTTTTATTGGTTGCACATCCCTTTAGGCTTCCTCCGTGGCTTCCTCTTTAGGTTCGATCTCGAGTTTTTGATTGAAGATTACCGGGGTTTGCTTAGGCGCTGTTGTCAGCTTCGACGGAGTATGGAAGATGAGAATGGAATCGTGGTGCAAGATGGTGACAAACGACTAGGGTTTTGTCTCTTTGCAATATACTTCAAATATCTTTTATATGAGTGGCAATTTTATAAATGCGAGGAAGACTAAGGACAAAGTGGACAATTTGCTCCATAAAGCGAGGGCAGAATCGGTGCTCCTCAAAATTTACTGTTCACAAAAAAATAAACCCACCAAAATTACTTGGTTTGTAAAACACCATTTAAGAGAGCATAAACCAGCAGAAAAGCCCAGGCCCAATGTTTTTTTTCGGGCCTTAAACAGCCGAAGCAAACAAAAATTTAGGGTGGTTTATAAATTCAAACCACCCTAAACCGGCGAAGCAAACGAGGCCTTAGAAAAGAATGAAGATTTTCAACATAATTTGAACTGTATACATAAAGGTGACATAATATAACATAAAGGTCACATTGATACCACATAAAGGTATACAATACAAATTGTGTTGAAAATCTTTATTTTTTTTCTAAGTTACAGACATAAAGGTACGGATGTTTGTACATAAATGTCACATATTTATACATAAAGGTCACACATTTATAACATAAAGGTCAAGACAAAAATTTGGAAAAAAAAAATAGAAATTTGTGGATCCGAGTTGGATCGACCCGAATTGCATGGATCTTAAATCCATGCACCTGGTGCACAGGAGTTTTTGTGATATTGAAAAATATAGATTAACTATGCAAAGATTTATCATTTTAAAGGATTATATCACTTGAAAACTTTTAGAAGAAGATAATACTAAAAAGAAAATAACAATTAGAGATAATTTTAGTATAAACAAAGTTTTTGATAAATATCCTAATAAAAACATATTAAGAAATATAACAACTAAAGATTTACGGACATAAGTTAATAATTTAAAAAGACAAGTTAATAATTTAGAAAATGAAAATTTTGAATTAAGAGAAGAAAATGTTGATATAAAAATGATGTTCTTACAAAAGAAAGATATAGATATAACAAATATTCCTAGTACTAGTCAAGAACATGTTCAAGAAGAAGAAGAATTTGATAATAACAAATTTATAAATTTTATACAAAAAATAGAATTCCAAAAATGGTATATAAAAGTTAAAATAGTAATAAGCAAATTTGAATTAAATGTCATAGCTTTATTTGACTCAGGAGCTGACCATAATGTAATAAGAGAAGGTTTGATACCGTCAAAATATTATGAAAAAACAAACAAACATTTATACACAGCTAATTCTAAACCCTTAAACATAAAATACAAATTATCTAATGCACATGTATGCTGTGATGGATACTGTTTTAAAAATGTGTTTACTTTAGTAAAAGACATATCACAAAATGTTATATTAGGGACACCCTTTTAAAGTTGACAACAATGGTTTAAGTACTAATATACATGGTAAAATTATAAATTTTCCTTTCCTTAATTGGGTTCAACAAAGAGAAATTAATATGAGAAGATACCTAAAAGTATTAAATAAATGTATGATATCTTAGACATAAAGATATGACTAATTAGTGGTGCTCACGGTTCCGGAACCGCTGGTTCATAGTTTCGAATCGGCTGTTCGGCGAATCGCGGGAAGGCGAATTGGAACCGAATCGTGGGGGTCTCGGTTTCGGTTCCGATTCGGAACCACCGGTTCGGTTTCAAATTTTTTTTTTGGAATTTTTTGTAATTCATAATTTTAGTCTTTAAATTTCTTATAAAATTTTTAAGACTTTTAACAAAGTAAAATGAGTAAAAATTAATAAAATACAATCTATTAAAAAATTACAATAAAACATTAGAAATTTAGAAATACAAGTACAACATTTGTTCAAAATCATATATTACAACTCAATATATTACAATCATGAATGATGAATCATACTACAATATTGAAGACTTGAAGTTAAAATATTACAACTTTTTCATCTTTGTATAAAATAAATTGAAGAAGAGGAAAAAAAATTGAAAGAGCTTGAGTTTCATTCTAAGATTGAAAGTGTAACTTCCAAACTTAGAATGAAATTGCCTACGTATCCTTATCAAAATGAAGGAATCAAAGCTCACGTGGTTCTTTAACTCACCTAAACTTACCTTCATTCATTGGTTCTGGCGGAGGAGGACGTGTTTGAATCGTATCCATACGTGTCATCTCCATCATCGTCTAAATACGAGAGATTGAGATGTTGTTGACGGTTGTTTGCTCTCACCCAATCTTCAACAAGAGTAATGTTTTGTACATTCTCTTTCATCAACTTGGATCTTCTTGGATTCAACATGTGTCCTCCTTTGCTAAAAGCATGTTCGACCACAACGGTTGAGGTGGGACTTGTAAAAATTTCCGTAGCAATAGTCGTTAGAATAGGATAAGTGGTGGTCTTTCTTGACCACCACTTCAATAAATTTATAAGATTTTCAAATATAATTTGTTCAAATGTGGCACCTAAATAATTATCTAATTCTTGACAAGGGTTACTACCTCTAACTCGTTTTTGTGTTCTAACATCACAAAAATTGTAAAATTTACCAAGTGTCGGAGCCGCATGACAACTAGATGATTGTGTCGATTGACTACTACCTCCTACATTTTGATCACTTATATCATTATTAGAATCCCCTAACATTTGTTTATATTCTTTAAACAAATCGTATAAATTTTTCTTAGTTTTACCTACAAATTCACTAGGGTTAGGAATATAATCACATAAATCATAATCTCCTAATATCATATTTGGGAACAATGCATTATAATATATATTTAGCAATTCTTCTAAGCCATCTTCTCTAAGCCTAGGATCTAATAACTTAGCACATAAAAATATATCAGGTATTTCTTGAAAATATTTTAACCATTTAGTTTTCATTACTAAGCATGTGCTACCTAAAATATCACATGTTGAATATTCATTTAAAATAAGAGCAATTTTCATAATATGATCTATAGCTATAGGAGAAATAGGATAATAACAACCACTTAATTCTCTAGTTGCCTCTTCAAAATTTTTTAAAAGTTGAATTAAATTAAGACATGCATCCCATGAATTTTCAAATAAAACAACTTTATCATGTGGATTTTCTAAATAAAATTCACAAAGCATTTGTCTATACTTATAAGAATTTTGAAGCATGTAATAAGTAGAATTCCAACGATGTTTAACATCGACTATAAATTTTTTAACTTCCAAACCATTTTTCTTACAAAACCTAGCCCATTTTTTATGATACACCGTAGAGTTAGCAATTTCATAAATTGCATCTTTAATAGGTTTAATATATTTATCTAATGATTCTAATCCATTTTGAACACATAAATTTAAACAATGACACATACAACGAATATGAAAAAAATTTCCTCCAATTGGAGGTCGACAAAAATCAATCAAGTTAGGTAAACTAGCCGTATTACCACTAGCATTATCAAATCCCCTGAAAAATAATTTTCTTAATATACCATAATCATTTAAAACATGTTTAATTTTTTGTGCAATGTTTAAAGCTGAATGTGTGTCATCAAAATCAATATATGCAATTAAACGTTTTTGAATATTCCATGCATCATCTATCCAATGACAAGTAATACCCATATAATCATGCATTTTATAAGGATCCTTCCAAATATCACTACATATAGAAACTTTTTGTTTTAAAATTTTTAAGTTTTCAATTAATTTAAATTTATATTCTCCTACCATTTTTTCTATATCCCTAGTAACGGTGTTTCTAGATATTTTTCTACTTGCCGGTTATAAATAAGTGCTAGTGTATTTTTTGAAAGCATCATCACAAGGAAAATTAAATGGAAGATGTTTTTGGGCAATTAATTCAACTACGCCTCTCCTAGCATTTAATTGACTAAATTTAAAAGTTAGAGAATCCATACCTCCACCTTGAGTCGAAGAACCGGTAAATCCCCGAAGTTGCGTTTGCCCTCGATTGATGCCCACCTTGTCGGGATGCCTTTTCAACACATGATTGTTGAATGTCCCGTAGCCTCCTCCATACTTGAATTTGTACATCTTCGCACAATGGTTGCACGTGACTATGTAGTCGGTGTTGCTATTCGGCACTTTATCCTTCTTAAAATGAAAGGAGAAAATATCCGAACGAAGAGTAGAAGGGTTTTGAGAGGTAGTGTTGTGTGTATTACCACTTTCTTGTGTTTCTCTCAGCGCCTCCTCTTCTTCGTCGACTTCGGCAAAGGTGGCGGCGGTATTAGGGCCTAACGTCGCCTCCAAATCCTCTTGATTATATTGATACCACTCAATATAATCGTCGAGATCATCGTGGAAAGATTGTGGTGGCGACATCGGACTCTTTCCTTTTCCACGTGAAGAACCGGCGGAAGAAGAACCTCTTCGAGACTTTTTTTTTTTGGAATTGAATTGAAATAGAATTGGAAATTAAAGAACTTCAAAAAAATAAAGTATGAATTGAAGTAGAATTGGTGTAGAAATCAAAGGATGGAATGGGGGTATTTATAGATGTGGAATGAAATTTAAAAAAAAATAGAGATCGGCCGGTTTGAACCGCCGGTTTGGTTGATCCTGATCGTAGATGATCAACGGTCGATTGATCACGACCGTTGATCATTTTTTGAATCTGAACCGCCAGTTCGAACCGGCGGTTCACCACTCCAACGACTATGATGATCAACGGCTCTTTAATTTGAGTCGTTGATCAATAAACTTGCTCTTTAATCTCGGCCGTACACGTGACATCAAGCATTAAAAAAATATATATATAGAGAGAAACCGGCGGTTCGGTGGTTTAGATTTTGGTGAACCGAAACCAAACCGGCGAACCCCGGTTCCCAGTTCCGGGTCAACGGTTTGAGAACCGTTGACCGGCCGGTTCGAACTGGTCCGGTTCCGGGTTTTTTTTAACCGTGAGCACCTCTATGACTAATATAATATAAATGTATGAGTAGCATAACATAAAGGTCAGGACCAAAAAAAGAGAGGAAAAGTGTGGATCTGGGTCGACCCAGACCTGAACCCGAATCCGACCCGCGTGTATGTGAGCATCAAGTGCACATGAGTGCAACTCATTTAAATTAGTTAATGATAGTTGAAGGAGAGAATAAATAAGTAACTATAAAAAAAAAGAAATAAAAATAAGAGAGGAAAATTGAATTACATGTAGGATTTGTTAGTTGTAAAAAAAAATTAAAAAATTAAATTAACGGGCCATCGAGCCGGCCCGAACCCATCCGGCCCATCGGCTACTTGGGCTGGTCCAAAAAGTTTCGACATTTTTCACACCACTATTATTAAAGTCCAATCCAACAATATTTACAAGCCGTTTGGATCAAACTCAAATTGTCGGCTCTAATCATGCATTAACTTGATTTAAAAAAATAAAAATACACAGAACGTGAGTCTACCAGCAGGAGTGAGGATGATGCACAATTTTTGTTGATTATACATACTCTTTTGTTTTTTAATATTTACTTAATTGCTATTTTAAAAAAGAGATATTGATAAAATAACAAATCTCAAACGGCTATATCTTCATATATTATCTCAATTTTTTTTTTAAAATAGAAATATTGATTTGTAAAGATCCTTTCGTGCACTAATAAAAAAAAAAAATTGAAGCAGAAAAAAAAAAAGTGACCCTTGAGCCGTTAAAAAAACAAAAAAAATCCTATAAACATTATATATCTCATTTTTCATCAACTTAAAATCATTTTAACTTCTATCATCCTTCACAATTTTTCTTTCTACTACATCATCTTCAATCTTATAATCATTGTAAATGATCGAAAAAAATCAAGATTTTCTCAACAATCTTTTAAATCAATTTCCAAAAGAAATTTGGAGTGGACTATTTTTAATGGATTCTTTGTCAATTGTTTCAGTAATCGTTTGTGTTGAATAATTTTATTAAATTATCTTATATTTCTTTCTTGTTCCAAAGAGTTGAAAACCAATCACATTTATCATTCTTTAGTAAATTAAAGATTTTGAAGGGAGATGACGTAGTAGACTAGATGAGCGAATGTTTAGAAAATACTAGTATAGGGCTATGTGTAATACACGAGATATAAAAAAAACTTAGTAAAATTAAAAATTATTATTATTATTATTATTATTATTATTATTATTTAAATAAGAAAATATATTTATGGTTTATGCAATATACATCATTCAATTTAGTATTAAATGTAACACATTCTGATTAATATATTATCTAAATATTGTTGAAATATATGTTACATTAAGTTTTTTTAATGAGTTTGGAGGAGTGGAAGGGAGGGGGACAATAAAAACTAGAAAATTTGTGTAACATAGGTTCAAACCCTAATCTTCACACTTAGTAAAAGAACATAAATGGTGTTTAATTTATGAGTAAATCTCTTGTAAAACCGTCTCATGAAATTCTAATGCATTGCGTGAGACGGGTCAATCCACAACCTACTTACCCACCACCCAAACCCTACAATCCACATATTGTTTGTGGGTGATGGGACTCCGTCTCACGGAAACTATCTGTAAGACCGTCTCATATGAATTTTTGTTAATTTATTATTATCTATTATATTATTCAATCCTTTAAATTTTCTTTTCAATCAAATGATAAAAAAATGAAAGTCAATATTTCTCAATAAAATTTCATAGTTTATTTTAAAACACATTCTCAAAAACTATTCAATTTTACTAATTAATAAGTTTGAAAAGTTAATCCTTTTTAAACATCATACATTTATTTTAGTTTTTTCATTTTTATTTATTTATATTTTTCTCTAAAATTATTAAAATAACCAAACTTCAAATTTATAAATCATTTTTATATTTAAAACCTAGCATGTTTATTTTAACAAGTTTTGTTGAAATTTCTATATTGTTTTACTAATGTAGTTTATCAACATTAAGTTTGATATCATTAATTAATATGAGAATAAAATAAAAGAAGAAATTAATATGAGAATAAAACTATAGTAATTAGTTTGTAAAAAAATAAAAGAAGAAATTAATATGAGAAAATTGTAGGATTGACTAGTGTCATTTGATGACTATTACTTTAGTAAATATGAAGATTATTATTATTATTATTTTAGTTTTGACATTGATTTACATGAAAATTGTATTTTTTTTTTTTAAATTTTGGCCAACAAAAATTATAATTAAAATGAATAAACAAAGTTGTTTAACGTTAATGTCATTGCTTCTTGGGGTTTCATTGGTTGCTAGACTTTTATTAGTTACGTTATATTTTATCAGTCTGGACATATTAAATCAAATTAAATTATATAATAGGTTCCAGGCATTATTCAACCACTGGAATTATATGACAAATACGTTATTTTGGTCATTCCTACTGGAATGTTTCGTCGATGTAAATAAGTAAAATAATTTGATGTATACTAAGAGCAACAATTACTTAGTTTGAAGCCTCTATTAATATCATTATAGATGTGTATATAAGATTTTAAACACAATTGCATAATTTTCTGCATGTTTTCATTATAATTTATTATACTTAACTTATAAGAAATGCATTACACAAAATAATTCCACGATTTATTTCTTTACAAGCAAGAGGTTTTTTGTTATTACATGTTAATTAAATTAAGAATGAGGATTTTTTTTGTATATTTTATTAAGGTGAGTTGAATTCAATTCTACTTTCTTTAATTCTCTTCTTATATTTTTGTTGTTCTTGTTGATTTATTTAAAATTAACACAAGTTTCATTGAGAGTAATTGCAATGATCTGAAGACGAAAAACCCTAAGCTCCTGATTTGGTAAATTGCTGTATCTCAGTTCTCTGTTTCATAGTCGAATTCTTCTGAAGCTTTAGTGCCATTTCTTTTATACATATCTACGAATCTTTTTTTGAGACTGATTTTGGTGTCATGAGATTGTTGATTGAATTTGTGTTTGAACCCCGACTAGCAGCTGCATTTGCTTCATGACATTCATTGTTTGTCGCTTGAAGCCTCACTAATCCCCCCAATGCTCGGAAACTCCGTCTTGCCTCTCATATCATAGAATTCTTATGACTCTTTCAAATGTATTGGATTATACTGGTCTTGATTTGTAGTCTTAGGACTTGCTATATTGTGGTTGGATGATGTGAATTTGACGTGTAAATCATCATAAACTATTTTCTTCCTCTATTACTTTTCATTGTGGGCCATAACGATATTTCAGATTTCTTATTTTTTATTTTATTTTTTTCTCAAATGTTATTTCTTGTAAGAGCAAAAAAAAAGAAGGTATTTTTCCTAAATTTAACTTTTTTTGATAGAAAAAATAGTATAAAAATGCTAAAAAATTCGGACAAATGGAACTAAACGTCCCAAGCTTTCTCAAGGAACGGTAATTGAGAAGACAATGACCTTCAAACTTCAGAATTCGTGGTTGATCGGTGCCGCGGTGCGCCACCTCAGCACCACCAAATGCCTCCCCCATGTCCGCCGCCGCTTATTACACGAGGGGCCGGATACTATTGATGAGCTCCTTGACAGACACCTAGCCAAAAACGAAAAAAGGCACATTGATGACGACGAAAATGAATTACTGACTCACAGACGACTCACCAGCACTCGGCGGGAGGCGTTGAGTTTGTATCGAGACATAATAAGAGCGACCCGATTCTTCATGTGGCCCGATTCTCGGGGCGTTCTATGGCGCGACATTTTGAGGGAAAATGCGAGAAAGGAATTCGAGGGGGCTCGGTTCGAAAAGGACCCGGAAGTGGTAACCCGGCTGCTCATTGGAGGCAGCGATGTGGTGCAGGCGGCGCTTGATAAACTCGTGGAGAAGCAGAAGCAGCAAGTTGAGAAAGAAAGAAATGAATCACATCGCCGATGATTTTAGGTAATTGTTTGAAATTTGATTATGTATATTCTTTGGGTAATGTTTGCTGTCATTTTGAATGAGCTATTTCTGAGATCTTTCTGGATGCAAAATCCTCCTCCCCCCCCCCCCCCCTCCCTTTTCTCTTTAGAGTTTGTTGACTTAATGGATTCATGTGGATTTTTTTCCTATGTAATTTTCATTTGCGGAAATTTGTTAATTGTAATGGAGAATTGAAGTTATGTTTATGTGGTTTGGTTATAGCTCCATGGAGCTCTAGAATTGGTGAACACTTAAGTTAGTCTTTAGGGAAGAGGTTATGTGTCATAGCACTTTGTGAGGGAAGTAGCTAGAAATGCTCTGGATTAGCTAGCATACAGCCTAGTAAGATGCTATCGAATTTACTCGTTGCTAATGAATGTGAGGTGTCTTGAACTGGTCAGCTTTTTTGTGTAAACCAAGATATTAGGTCTAGTTATCTTTGGTGCATCAGGCATACAAGAAACTGAGGAAGAAATAAAACTCAGTTGCTGTGTGTTGATTAAATTTGAATGAATATTGAGATGGCTATTAGACTTTGTCATAGCCTGAGAATTGACACTGCACAGGTCCAGTGAAGGTTGACTTGTCCTTTGACATTTGCAAAGCATCTATTTGCATGTATATTGAGGAAAGAGGATATCTATAAGCAAATTGCCATGAATTTATTGGAAAATTTAGGAGACTATTGGTTGTGATACTTGACTTTGAATTTGTGGTCCTCACCCTAGGTCGAAATTATCAACGATGTTTTGGTGCATTTGCCAACACATGCTCTTTCGTGGATAGTTAAGAGATAAACAAACTCACTTCAGCCACAGATGATTGTGCTTATGGTTGATGAAGGATTCTTTACCATTCTAACATTTCCCCTCAATGACATACCATAATTTGGTTGTCACTTTCTTAGTTAACCTTTTTTCAGTAGAAGAGAATTGTTGAACACTTTGAATTAGAACGTATGCGGTTTAATATTATGCGTTCTAGAGAAAAAAATCTTTTCCGTTAGAAAAGAATTACCTAATTTCAGAATTCTGTTTTCCAAAATCTTCGTTTTTTGTCATCCATTTAGGATTAGAGAACACTTCAGATACAGTTCTGATGTGATTTGTTCTGAAGTCTTAAGATTGTTGCATGATAATAGTGGCTGACTATTCTCAGTTTTTGCCCATATTTTCTCAAATTAGAAATTGCTTATTTCCGAGAAAAACTAATATCATCCAAGTATATTTAGCTTGTGTTCTGAAAACCTAATTGTAGTTTGTGCACTACTTCTCTGGCTCTCGTTCTATACTGATTCTGCTTGCTTTACTGTTTAGCTTGCATACGCCTTATATGATTCATTCTCTTAATTGGTCGTCTTTCTGATAAATTACAATGGATGCATGTGAATCATTTGCTAAACTATCAAAATAATGGATAATACATATATGTGTGGGAATCCTTTCATTTGTATCTTTGGCCTTCACACTGCATATCGTGCACACTAAAACACACAGGATATGTCTAAACATCGATTTAATTTTGTTCAGGTACAGAGAAATTGAAATACTAGCTGGTTGTGGTAGTGCATTGGTGGAATGGAGGTTAGAAACTGGGCAAACTCATCAGGTCTCATTTTCTTTTGATCATTTTTAACCTCTTATTTTGTTCTTAGGAGTTGTGTCTCTATTTTTGATACAAGTCAGCTAAGCTGTGTGCATATAGATTACAACTGTGCTGTACTAGCATTATAGTCCTTATTATTATTGCGGTTGTTGTTGTTGACAATATTATAATTGTTATGTTTTTGAGAAGATATGAGCATGCATTAAAGTCTATGATGCAAAATTATTGCATAGGCCATTTGTATCTGTATTGGCATCTGGTTTTCATTTAGGCAGGAAAACAGTGTCTGATTTTTGGATGTCTTTGATTATGTCCTTGTCAAATCAGATCCAAGCCCATGCAAAGTATCTTGGTATTCCACTCTTGGGAGATGATGTGTATGGAGGAACTAAGTGGCCTTATCACTGCTTCAATCAAGGAACTCATCCATCTATCAAAGCCAACTTCTTGAATTAGAAAGACCTTGCCTCTCTTGTGTGAGAATCGTAAGATTACCCGCTCAGCCACCTTCTGTTTGTTATCAGTACATGTCAGCAGATTGTCGTTTTGTTTTAGGTTTACACATCCGTTTACTGGGGAAACCTTAGCCTTTTTCAGATGCCACCCACTGATTTTTCCAAGATTTTTTATCAGGTCCGTGACATTGGCAAGGTTACATGTTCACTCTAATATCAAATAAACATTTAGCAGTTCATAGCATGTATATTATAATATTGAAACCTTTTTCGTAAATGTTCTGATGTTTTCTGGAATAAGCTAAGCTAGGACTAGACGAATTCGAACGGGGGAGTAATTTTCAAGTCGACACAACTCGGGTGCCTCTGATGATCCTATTCTTGTTTTGGTTTTTCATGCTAATGGAATTGAATGTTAGAGCTGCCCCTCGCTTCTCTGTGATTCTAGTTATGTTTTGGTTATTTCAAGCAATAATGTTATTGCGCTTCAACCCTTCATTCATTTTGATGAAGTTGGTGGTATGTCAAGGGGTATAATCATTTATGATATAAAGTAAAACCTACTAATAACATATGTTGCTCATATAATGAAAATTTTCCTTCTCAAACTCTTAAAACGTTGTTGTTGGAAAATACAATATAATTACTCTTGCAATCTATTTAAGAGATATGAATATAAGTTGAAATAATATAAATATATGGTATTCTGAAAAAAAAATAACATTTCATTTTCTTTATTTAAGTTAACAAAGTTTATTTTGAGAAAAAAAAATTAAAAAGAAAAAAAAAGAAACTAAAATAAAGGTAAGAGTGACACTCCTGTGCACAAGGTGCAACAATACTGTTATATTATATGAAGTGATACTGTTATATTAATATAACAGTATCACTTCATATAATATAACAGTATTACTTCATATAATATAACAGTATCACTCATATAATATAACAGTATTACTTCATATTAACAGTATCACTCATATAATATAACAGTATTACTTCATATAATATAACAGTATTGTTGTGCACAGATTTGAATCCGTGCACCTTGTGCACAAAAGTTTTTGCCTAAAGGTAAATGTGGTTTACAAGTTTGGGATATTTCGAAAACCTATTAATTGATGAAAATTGATTAAGCTTTGCAAATATGTGTTATGGAATAAATTATGAAAATTGTTTGGGAAATTTTGATTTATGAGGTATGAGGCTGAAATCAAAATTTCAGTTAATTCTATTTTTAGTGTTAAAATATTGATTAGCCCCCCTAAAAAATCCCGCAAAATCAATCAACCCCTCGAAATTTTTGGTCTAGCTCCGCCCGGTGTGAAAGTAACATATTTTGAGAAAATAATGATTAGTGTATAAACATTTGGTACAATTTGATAAAATCAAAAATCACTTATCATAGTTCTTTTCAAAGTATATTATATACATGTTACATTTCAAACATTCTATCATGATAAAATATTCTAATCAATAGAATGAAATCAGTGGTTTCCTAGAATGAAGTTGACCGGCCAATTGGTTGAGTTGGGAACTGAACAGTGAACACCAACTTGATTTAAATAAGTTTTTAACAAGTTTTTCAATAAGACTTAACATACTTTTCAATAAGTTTTTAACAAGCTTCGATAGGTCAAGGTTTTTGATGTTTCATCTTATAAATATATATATATATATATATATATATATATATATATATATATATATATATATATATATATATATATATATATATATTAAGTTGGTACGTAGTTGGTTAGATAATTTATGGATATGATTGCTTAAAGTCAAAATACAAAGCTTGTTAAAACTATTTTTTTTTAACTACATATTGTTTCATCAAGTCAAAATTAATTAAACGAGATACCTAATTTATTATATTATCATTTAATAAAATGAAATAATATGAGTTTGCAAGAATCCTAGTTCATGTCTAACCAATAGCAAAATCAGTATATAATCAAACGTCTAGTTATGAATCATTAATTACGGTTGTAACTTGTATAAATAAATACTTGACACGACAAATTCATATGCGAATCCACACATGAAATTTACATTAAAAATTAAAGCCTGAAATACTCAAAATTTATAATAATATTTCGTCTTATCTTTAATTCAGTTTAACTGATTATGTTTAGAGAAAATAAGTTTTTTTATCCTCTAATTTTACAGATTTTTCATCATTTATCTTTTACCTTTTCATTTTTAGCGATCTATGTTTAAGAATTACCATTTTTAGCTGCTATAGCAGAAAATTTTTTTAATTAAAATTTATCTTTAAAAAAAAATTAATTGAGAAAACATTAAATTAATATTAATAATTAAAAAAATAATTTTTTTATGAATATCTCTAAGTTCGGAATTTCCAAATTATTAATATTAATAATTAATAATGAAACTATAACCCACATATCGGAATGAATTTTTATTTATTTATTAATATTAATTTAGGCATGTTAGATGAAGAATACAAATTGTGATTTAAAAAATAATATTATCTCAATTAAAAAATGGTGTTAAAATTAAATTTAAACAAAAAAGTTACCTACTATAGCAGCTAAAATGACTAAAGATTAGTAATTCTTTAATATAGAGGCCTAAAAATCAAAGAGATGAATGATAAAGGATGAAAAATCCAAATTTAGAGGGGAAATAAACTTATTTTCCTTTATATTTATAAAGTTAAATATTGCAATTCTGATTTCAATACTAAGGGGAAAAAAAGTAGACCATAATAAGAGTTTGGGTAAAATTGCATTAAATATGAATATTCAATATTAAAGTTAAGGAAGATTATTTATTAAATAGTGGTAAGATGACATTAATTAAAAGATAGAGTTTTGAGCAATGAAAAGTGAAATGTGCAGAAACGTGAGTAGTAAGTATTAACAAAACATGGTGCGCGCTTAAACTGGTAAAGGGAAACTAACGCGGTTCATTTGAATTGGCGAAAATACCCTTTACACACCTCCTCTGCGTCGCGCTTAAATCCTCCAAACCAAACATGGAGTGAAACATTTTCGTGTTCTCTCTCTCTCTCTCAAATGAGGAAATTAAGGGGACATGAAGGGAAGAGATACAGAGATAGATACAGTGAAGTGGTTAAGGTGGTGACAATGGTGTTAATGGTGACGCTGATGCTGTGTATGCTTCTTGGACTCCGAATGCTCTCTCTCCCCATTCATGCTCAACTTCAACACATGTATCTATCTCTTTCTTCACCAAAAATACACATATATTCATTTTCTTTTGCTCTAATTATATAATAATTAAGAAAAATGTCTTTATTTTTATTTTTAATTGAAAGCAGAAGAAGCAGTGAAGGAGAAGGATTAGAGAAAAGGAGAGATGAGTGGACGGAGATTATTTCCTGGGAGCCTAGGGCTTTTCTCTATCACAATTTTTTGGTGAGTTTTTATCGTACGTTAAAATCTGATTATTGAGGGGAGAAAATATTAAAGCATCTTTGGGTGACAGTCAAAGGAAGAATGCGAGTATTTGATAAATGTTGCGAAGCCACATTTGAGAAAATCAACTGTTGTGGATAACGAAACAGGCAAGAGTAAAGATAGCAGGTTTGTTTTCTCCCATTAATTAATATATATTATCTCTTCCTTGACTTGAATTAGGAAGTAACCTTTACAGTGTTCGTACAAGTTCTGGAATGTTCTTGAGGAGAGGACAAGATAAAGTTATTAGAGATATCGAAAAAAGAATTGCAGACTACTCACTTATACCTGTAGGTATGACAATTGAACTCATGTTGGACCATAATTTTATGTTTTAAGATTATGATAGTTGATGTTTTCTTAATATGAGTACAAAAACAGGTCATTAAATGTTATCTATTTCTACATAATGTTAATATCATCACAAAACAGAAGCTTGATTATGCTTTTATATTCGATTAACAGAACATGGGGAAGGTATACAAGTTCTGCACTATGAAGTGGGGCAAAAATACGAGCCTCATTACGACTACTTTGCTAACGAATTCAACACTGAAAATGGGGGACAACGCATGGCTACCCTTCTTATGTATTTGTAAGTCCTTTACCAATATTGTGGCTGCGGTTTTCTATAGATATTATCTTCACACGACACTCAACGTGCAATTTGTTTGCGTTATCAGATCAGATGTTGAAGAAGGGGGTGAGACAGTATTTCCTGCAGCCAAGGCCGATTTTAAGACAACGCCAGGGTGGAATGAGATGTCGGAATGTGGTAAGAGTGGGGTTGCAGTAAAACCAAAAATCGGGGATGCATTGCTTTTCTGGAGCATGCACCCCGATGCAACTCTAGATCCATCAAGCTTGCACAGTGAGTTTCATCCGTTTTTTCTTATTAATCTATGATATTTAGTGAAGGAAAACAAACAATATACACTTATGTAGTGTAAGAATCGACAACTTGTCTCAATCATGTTGAAGGAAATGTGTGATTTTGTTGTTTATTTAATTTTTTTTACCTTTCTAATAATTAAGTTTGTAAATGTTTTGCAGGAGCTTGCCCTGTTATCAGAGGGAATAAGTGGTCGGCTACGAAGTGGATGCATGTTGCTCAATACAAATTCTTGAATTGATGCTTTCTTTTTTGATGTAAATAAAGATTAAAGAAGAGTAACAAAACCAAAAAGAAAAAGAAAAAAAAAACATTTTTATTATTAAAATGCTTACTGTTTATTTTTTCAGAAACTAGAGAGGAGGTCAAACGAAGGCGTTGAAGTTCTACTTGAGAAAATTTCATAACCAATCTTATATCTAGATAATTACATCTCTCATAGAATATCATTAGTAGGGATGACGAAATCTCTAGGTTGTGTTTGGATAAAAATACAAGATCTGAAATCCACCCTCCACTGCACATTTAGGAAAAATGGGGATTTCCCATACCCATATATTTCTATTCATAGTTTATAAATGCATAATTGAAATAAGAAATTAAGTTACAAATCTAAGATTATGTAATTTATGTGATAGTCACAGCATGTGAAGCTTAGCTTTCCCTTCTGAAGAAAAAGCTCAGAAGCAAAGGACAAATCATGCCAAAAACATCACCCCATCACTTAAACTGGCTAGTGTAAAAACTATAAACAAAGCAAATTTTACAACTTTACATGAAACTGCTGCAGCAGGCACTCCTCCAGATTAACCGGTGTTTCTCAAGGCATCACTCCATAGGCCAACCTGATACAACAATTAAACGAATCAAAGACTAAAAACAAGAAAATGGTGAACTCAGCAATTCATTTGAGCATCGTATATAGACAACCTTGAGGGATATAGTTACAAACTTTGAGGCTTACGAAAAAAAGACCACACAAACTAATGAAGATTGTTTTCTAACAAATACCCCCTCCAAAAGAATTACAAATGGTCACCTGTAATTTCACCAACCTTAATTGGTGTAATTTGTAAGGAAACAAAGAACCGAGTTACGCTAAAGCTCAAGTGCAGTTTTTGTACTTATCCAATTTATACTCTGATATGTGAAACAAATAGCATTATAGTATCACGATGTGCTTCATTCACGTCCCAGTGCACTTTCTCTGTTTTCAAACATTTATATGCACAAACATAGATATAAACAACCTAGTCACTAGTCACCCCAAATAAGTTTGTATCCAAGTCTTTTCTCAGACTGATTATGAACCCTATCCACTTTCCAACAAGTATAACTTAAAAGGAAAAAACAGATAACAATTGCATTTGAGGGATTGTATATGCACTGAACCAAATCAAAGAGACTGCTCCAGTACAAAATGAATATTTTTGCTTCCATTGAAATGCAAAACAAAAAAGAAACAGGATATAGAAGACTTCTTCTCAAGCAACTACCTAGGTTTACCATTATCAAGATCCACTAGTTAAAATGAAAACCCCCACTTTTGAGTTATTCACAACTCAAAGCAACACTATGATACTAAGACGAAGAACATTATCCTTAGTCATTGCTTTGGTTAGCACAAGCATGTTTCAGTAATCTTATTCTTATATAAATGGTTCTCTAAATCTATCCATCCACCATACAACACAACAGTGAATATCCTTATCCATTGCATCTCAGCATGCTTTTCTTTGGGAAATTTGACAGCAGATTACCCGATTCTAGAGTTCAAACTAAACATGGAGCCATAAACAAAACTTCACTTCTCCATTAAACTAACAAATTTCAGCACATGAATATTACATAGGAGAAAGAAGATCCACTTAAGTCAACAAATCTCAAGAGAGAAAAAGAAGGGGATTCCATAAGAAAGTAGATTTAGAATTGAAATAATAACAGCAAACAACACCCAAGGAAATACACAATCGAATTTAAAACAATTACCATATAATTATCGGCGATGCAATTCATTTCTTTCCTTCTCAATTTGCTGCTTCTGCTTCTCCACGAGCTTATCGAGCGCCGCCTGCACAGCATCGCGGCCTCCTATGAGCAGCCGGGTTACGACTTCAGGGTCCTTTTCGAATCGGGCCGCCTCGAATTCCTTTCTCGCATTTTCCCTCAAAATGTCGCGCCATAGGACGCCTCGAGAATCGGGCCACATGAAGAATCGAGTGGCTCGAATTATGTCTCGATACAAACCCAACGCCTCGCGGCGAGTGCTGGTGAGTCGTCTGCGAGTCAGCAATTCGTTTTCTTCGTCGTCATCAAGGTGCTTTTTTTCGTTCTTGACTAGGTGTCTGTCAAGGAGCTCATCGATTGTGTCCGGGCCCTCGTGTAATAAGCGGCGGTGGATATGGTGGGGGAGGCATTTGGTGGCGTGAAGGTGGCGAACGGCAGCGCCGATCAGCCGCGAATTCAGGAGTTTGAAGCTCATTGTCTTCTCAATGTTTTGATTTTCTGTGTTTTCCCCTTTCCTTCAAAAGATTTGGGACGTTTGGTTCCATTTCCCTAAAAAAAAATTTAGCAGATTTATATTATATACTGTTTTGAAAAATTAAAATTAGGTCTTAAAAAAGTAAAAATAAAGTGAAGTTACCTACTTTTCGTTTTTTGTTTTTGAAAATGACCTATTCTCGTTATTCTTAACTAACACAACGTTTCAAATATACTTTAACAAAAAAATTAAAAATAAAATATAAAATAAATTAAATGTATTTATACACAATCTTACATCTCATTCCAATTATTCTTCTTCCACTTGTAATGTAATAAAAACTAATCCATGAGTAATTGAGTACTATTTTCTATGTGTAATACTTTTCAATAGGTCATAATTCTAAATACTTACCAAAGCAATTGCATTTTTAGACGAGGTGTTCAAAAAATTCAGAATTGTAATAGGAAAATTTCTACAATATGCTCTAAAATAAAGGAATTAGTAGAATATTTCTATACAATGTACCTTGCAAATGATGTATACATATTTTGCATATTCAAACACTAATCAACATTATTACAAACGATGTAGCCTAAATTTTTTCATAATGAAATTGTTAAACATTACATTCAACCAAATAAGTCTCATTTCCACTCCAAATTAACAAAAGGATTTCACATCTTCATATATATTGATCTAGTCTTTCATCTTCAAGTCATACATCACAAATAAAATATATCTTTCATTTCCACAAAGAATGCATCCTAATTCATCAATAGAAATGGTGAAATCAAAAATGGGCTCTTACAATATGATGATGAAGATTTTAGATTGGGCTGTTGGTTTGGGCTCAAAATATTTAACCCTAAACTAAAGCCCTAAACCAAATTTAGTTATTTCTCTCACTACAATTCACTGCTCCTTCTTCAATCTCTCCAGAGTCCGAAAAGAAGCAGAAACAGCCTCCAATGGCGGTAGTCCACTTAAACCAACGCTTAAATTCATCACTTCGCCGCCTCCTTTTCTCTCTTCGCAGAAACAGCCTCAACCACTACACCTCATCCTCCGCCGCAACCGAGTTTCAAAACGACGCCGTTGCCGGAGAAGAGATCGACGAAGCATCCCCTGTCCCAATCCCCGCAGCTGAACTTTCAGAGGAAGATAATCTCATTGCCAACAAATTGTATTCGTTAATTAAGGACCACCACCGCAATAACCCCAATCTCCTCCTAAACCCCATAAACCCTAACGTTGCATTCCCCTCTCTCTCCTCCGACTTCTCCAACATCTCCGCCGTCCATTCCCTGCCCACCGCCGTCGTCCAACACGTGGTTGAAAAATGCGCTGCTCCTCGCCACGGTATTCCATTCCCCCAAACCCTCGCCTTCTTCAATTGGGCAACATCAGAATCGGAGCCTTCTAAATCCCTGGCTCTGTTCAACGAAATGATCGATCTTTCTGGAAAGGTACGCCAATTCGATGTCGCCTGGTACTTAATCGATTCAATGAAAGCTCAAAATGTGAATATTCCTTTAGAAACATTTTCGATTCTGATTCGTCGCTACATTCGAGCTGGGATGGCTATGGAAGCCGTGCACACGTTTAATCGTATGCAGGACTATGGATGTGAGCCTGATAGGAAGGCTTTCTCCATAGTCATTGGTATGTTGTGTAGGAAACGACGTGCGAATGAAGCTCAAGCATTCTTCGATAGCTTGAAGGATAAATTCGAGCTTGATGTTGTGGTGTATACGAGCCTAATACACGGGTGGTGTCGATCGAGCAATATCGACGAGGCTGAGAGGGTGTTTGGAGAAATGAAGGAGGCTGGGATTCAACCTAGTGTGTATACTTACACTATAGTGATTGATGCACTGTGTAGATGTGGGCAAATTACTCGCGCACACGACGTGTTTGCTGAAATGCTCGAGGTGGGGTGTGAGCCAAACTCGGTTACTTTCAATAATTTGATGAGGGTTCATGTTAAGGCAGGGAGGACTGAGAAGGTGCTGCAAGTGTACAATCAGATGAAGAGGCTTTCTTGTGAGCCAGACGTGATTACACACAACTATTTGATTGAAACCCATTGTAAGGACAAGAATCGGGACGAGGCTATGAAGGTGCTTACTTCCATGATCAAGAAAGGGTGTGAACCGAATGCTGCAAGCTTTAATCCGATCTTTAGGTGCATAGCTAGAGACCAGGATGTGAATGCTGCTCATCGGTTGTTTGTCAAGATGAAGGATGCAAACTGCACACCTAACACGGTGACATACAATATACTGATGCAGATGTTTGCTGAGTCGAGGTCTATTGATATGGTGATCAAGCTTTGGAAAGAGATGAATGGGAATGAAGTGGAGCCTAATGTAAATACTTTCAAGATTCTTATTTCGATGTACTGTTCAATGGGCCATTGGAACAATGCTTATAAGTACTTTAGAGAGATGATTGAGGATAAATGTCTAAGGCCAAGTCCACAGGTGTATGATATGGTCATGCAGCAGCTGAGAAAAGCAGGGCAGTTGAAGAAACATGAGGAATTAATGGAGAAGATGGTCGATAGAGGGTTCGTAGTTCGCCCTCTATAGTTGCAGCATTCTGTTGTGGGCTAAATGTTGTATACAGTTTATCATTATTATTTGAAATCAGTCGTTTCTTCACTCAAGTCATTCGTACTATCAGATTGTCAATTGCTATTATCTTCGATGTTTATTTAACTTGTCTCTTTGAATGAATCAAATGTGTTGAATAACATCAATCAAGGCAAAACACTAATTCAAGAACTGCAACTCAGTAAAAAATCAAGAAGTTTGGAGAATGATGGAAACCCTTAGAAATAGTAATGTATGTAAGACATTTGATAGAATACAATAAGTTGAGCAATGGAATGAATTTTAACGTCCTTGCATATCGAGTGTCTCATCCAAGTGCTTCAATCTCTCGATTCCATCACTAATCAAAAACCTAATCCTCTGTTTGTCCTTGCAATTCCTATTGCTTTCCATCTCTTGCCTAATCATTCCCCTTAATTCATCTGAAATGACAAAATCAAATTTGTTTATTGTTTCCTCTAAATGACAAAATCAACTTTCAGAAAAGGATAAAGAAAACAAAAAAAAAAAAAAAAACTAAAATCAAGCTGTGTTTGGCAACCATTACTAGATCCAAGAAAACGATTGATTTCAAATTTCAGACGAAATAAAACACATTGAATGAATCAATTTAGGTTAATATCAGTCTGAAACAACAGCTAGGATCTGTGAATGAAGGAAAGAGAGGAGATATAGCATTGAAGGAATCGAATTATTAAAACGAAGAACACAAAATTAAAGGGGTTATCCCTAACCTTTGGAATGGGCAGGGGCTCTGCTTGAAATTCTGAGAGCTTGTCTGTAGAGCTTAAAAACCCTAGCTCGGAGAAGGAAATCCTGCAAATCCAACCCCACCACCATCACCAGACTCTCTCTCTCTCTCTAATTATTTTTTCTTCCAGATTTTGTTTTTGGAGTAGTTCTTTTTCTATTAACAGTTTGGGCTACATATCCTCTGCTCGGAAGCCCAGGTCGGAGAAGGCTGTGGAAATTCCAATCTAATCCAATTCTTTGGTGGGTTAGAATGGAAAAAAAAATTCAAAATAATTTTTTTTTCCTTCAAAACTTTACATAATTTTTCTTTTTTAGTCAATTGCTTTAAAATTTTCAGTTTTAATTACAATAAATCAATTGATTTCAATTATATAATTAATATATATATATATATATATATATATATATATATATATATATATATAGACACACACATATAAATGTAGAGTATATCATATATACCTACTTGAGTTTGCAAATATATGAATAATTAAACGAATAAACTATATGAAATTATTGCAATACACATTCACATTAAATTTTTTCTAATTATATTTCATATAAATACATGATATTTTGGTATATACATACATTATTCTTATAAAAAGATTTTGAATTTTGATACATATGTAGATCTCCACATGTTTATGGTTTGATATCTTTCTATAACATATCATTAATGTATTTTAGGTAATTAGAAAACTAAGTCCGGTCTATTTTCAAAGTTTAAGCATCTTGAATTCGATCTTGAAAATGTATGAATTTTTTATATTTTTTTTCATATTCAAAATTAAATATTATTTGTTAAGGGTTTATTTATTTTGATTATTGATTTTTTTAGATAGTAGATGAGGTTTGAGGTTTCCACTCTCGAAAAGCCACTTTTGAAGTATGGTGATAATGATTATATCAAAATTACAATACTTTTTGTATTGACTCTTTTTTACTTATTTATACTGATAAGATTCATATTTCATATTTTATATGCCATATTTCTTCATATTCTTTTTTTTTCCATATTTCTTCATATTCTTTATTTGAAAAGTGTGCTTAACTCTTGTATTTCAACTAAAAATGATATTTGTAGGATAATTGGATGAATTGGACAACTTGGATGTCAATTTAGATGATTTTGAAGAATGCAAGAATTTTCCATTGAGTTGACACTTGCAGAAGATGTTTTTATATAAGGCGTGGGCACGCCTTGACTAGCAGACAGACCTTGGCACTTACAGAAAATGTTTTTGTATAAGACGTGGGCACGCTTTACCTGAAGAAGACCTGATGCGAGAATTTCAAAAGTGGAGCCCCTCTTTTCTCTTTCCTCAAGATTTCAAATCTATTTGAATATCTTAGGACTCTTATTAGGTAGTTATGGATAAGGATATCTAAATAGACATATTTAATAGGATAACTATATTTTGGAGACGGTACGGAGGATTCCCTTCTCTTTTTTTTCTCTTCTCTCTAGAAGAATTTCTACATCTCCATGAAAGGCTAAATTTCTCTTTCCGACCAAAGGATAATTAAGGATTTGGTTCTTCCGTATCTGTGAGATCTAACTTATTTTATCTGTTCTTCAATTCTTCACTATTCATATATCTTCTGTGCTTGTTGAAATTATTGTTTGGTTAATTGCATGATAGGATCCATTGTTCAATTAACTAGATAATATATTGCCAATTAGAATATTAAACCTGTAATTGTTTATTTGTTCTAGTGATCGTGACAAATGACGTGATTGATTACAAAAAGGGATTTCAATTTATGTTGTGGAGATATATGATCTAATTTAAATGAACCTACATTTGTGTTTGTTGATTAGGATTGGTAGTCTCTCTAAGTCTTAATGTTGTTAATGAATTAAATTCTAAGATAGTATCTAGAATTGTTCATTGGTAAGAGAAATAATCAGAGATCGTATCCTGATTATCGAACAAGTAAGGAGAGATAGGTTGTTAGGCCGTACCAATAGTCATAACCAATCTAGTGTTGAATGTGAAGAATTTATTATTGCATTTGTGATCGAATACATGAACCCTTTTCTGAAATTGGTCTTTGGTTGGATTCTTTATCAAGTTTGATTAATATATTTCAATATCGCTGTTGTTAGTTTGATTTAGTTTAATAACAATTCTCAATCCCCCAATCGTAATTAATTTAATTCCTTTTCATTTATTTTGCAAAACAATAAATCTCGCCATTCTCTGAGGATTCGACCTTGCTCACCACTATCACAATTTTTTGATTTTAGAGCAAGTATTTATATTTGTTGGTTTCGACACCCATCATTTACACCTTGTTAAAATTAAACTACAAAATTTAAGATAATCAATCTATATTTTTGTTCAAAAAACTTTTGTAAATTGACAAATTCTAACTTTAAGGCATTTGGAAAAAAAATTATATAGTTTTTTTAATGGTATGTTCAAATTAGATTTTTTTATTTTGGACTGTATAAATTTTATACTCATTATGAATATATTATTAAGCATATATTTGTATACTTATTTTCAAAACCAAAATGCTAAATTATTATGTTGATCATGAAATTATACTTGAAACATCAATATAATTATATCTTTTATATTAAGATAATATATCATTGGTAAATTGTATTATTAATATCAAAATTTCAAAAATTTCCAGATGGCATAGCAAGCAATATATTAGAAATAAGTAAATTATATTTAATTTAATTATTAATATGTTTATATTTTAAAATGTAATAGATAAAATAAAATTTTAACAAGTAAATTAACAAGAATATAAATTAGTCTGGTGGTAGTGTAACTTATTTATATGATGGGGGTTTTGTGTTTGATTCCTATTCATAATATTTTGGATTGGTTAAAGATTTTTTTTCTGATTACTAATTATTAATTAATTGTATTTATCTAAATTTAAAAAACTTATAAAATTCATAATCATATTTAAATAAAATATATAAATGAACAGGCTCGTGAACTTTAAACGAATAGGCTCGCGAACTATAAACGAACTCACTTAACGAACATGTTCGCGAACTATAAACGAGCTTGTTCGTAAACCCCTAAATGAACATGTTCGCGAACCCACTAAACAAACATGTTTGTGAACTATCGAGCCGAATATGTCTCGAGTTCGGCTCGTTAAGCTTAACAAACGATCTCGAACGAATATTTATCGAACCGAGTCGCGAATAGTTCGCAAATGGCTTGATTTGTTTACATCCTAATTTTTTTGTGTTGAGTTGTTTTTATAACATCCCAAATTAATTAACTATGTATATGAAATAATTAAGTAAGTGATAATTTTAATTAAGCTAAAAAGTAATTAATTAGGAGATAATCTTAATTAAGCTAAGATTTAACTAAGTGATAATCTTAATTAAACTAAGAATTAATTAATTAAAGCCTAAGTAATTAATTAGTTAAGATATAGCAATTAATTAATTAAGACAGCATGAATAAGATGCTTACTCCTTTCACACCACCACGCCACCTGCTGCCCCTTCTCTCCATTTATGGACACCTATTTATTAATCCAGTTTGGGTGTGAAAAGGGGGAAGGTAATATAAAAAATAAAAAAAAAAGAGAAGAAAAACAACACAGCAAACAGTACACATACGCAGCTCTTTCTTTCTCTCCTGTTTCTCCCTCTTCACTTCTCGTCTCCAGCTCTTTCTCTCTCTCTCCAAGCCTGCTGCTACGTTCCTGCCCTGCTGTCCTGCGTGCATGTGTTTTGCTGTGTTTTGCTGCTGCTATGTCTTCGTGGGTGTGTGTAGGTGCTGTTGTTTCTGTGTTGCTGCTGCCCGGATGATGCTGCTGCTGTGTGCGTGTGTTTGGGCTGTGTTTAGGTGTGTTTGTGGGCTGGTACGGGTTGAGTCAGGGGCAGGGGTGCACTGGGTAGGCGTTGTGCGTGCGCCGGGAGCTGCACCGGGAGCGCTGGGCAGCCTGCTGGGTACCTTTCGTGCCACTTTTTGGCTGTGTTGTTGTGTAGCTGTGTGTGTTTGTGGGTCGTCTAGGTAGGTGGAAGTCTGGTGGTCAGTCGGGGGTGAGTCGCCGGCGATGTGGGTCGTCGGAATCGGTGGTAGCAGCAACGGAAAGGGTTCCGTTGCTGGTCGCAGCAGATTTTGGGTGATCGGGCCTGCGCCGAAGACTGCGCGCAGGCAGCGTTCGACACGCCGTCTCAGGCACTTTCGAGGATGGGACCGAAAAACTGTTTTTATGGCTAACTCTAGGGTGTATGGGGAAGGTCTCCATCAAGTTTGGTGGTCATTCGAGGTCGGACGACCGAGGAATAATTTTACGAAGTTGGGGCTGCGATTCTGCTCCCGAACCGGAAATAGTCGCAGAGCAGAAGGTCTTAATGAAAGAGTTTCCTAAAACTGTTCATATGGAGTATTCTTCAATGTGTTGAGAGCAATCCTACCAAGTTTCACCTTAAGGCGAGTCCGTTTGAGGGGTCTAAGATGCATCGGGGCACATAGTGACAGTGCAGTGTGCAATGGTGAATTCAGCCTTTTGCAAGGACAATTCCCAGACGATCGAAAGTCGGATGGGCTTGAGATTTCACAGAGGTAATATTCACACCGAGAGCTTCATTACGGGCTTTTTGGATCATAAATCGGAGCTCGGACGAGGAAGATAAGCAACGACGATTTTCTTTCCCGTTGGCAAGGAATTTTACGATTTGCAATTTACTTTGCAAGTTCTATTTTAATTTGTAAGATTAGTTTGTCTTGCAAGTTTGATTCTTTCTTTGTAGGAAACGTAGACGAAGGACCACACTAGTTCTTTGAAACATAGTAGTTTTTCGAAGAGACCATTTAATCAAAGTGAAGGAAGGAACTTAGGATTTAAAGAGTCAAGTTTCACGAGGGTTACCACCGAACAAAGTGAGGGTAATTTCTATACTTCCATATTTAAGATTCTAAGTGAGTTTGAAGTGAAGTTATGTGTCTACATAAAACGTATGTGGTTATTAAAGTATAATATATGCCTACGTGAAACGTATATGATTATTATTGAAGATTGCATTTTATGCTTTACTACGAGGTGCAACGACAATGTGCTATTTGCAAAGTGAATGAGTGGAATTATGATGAAATGTGGTGAAGGTTATGAGGAGAATTCATACTTTCTCATTTATGTGACCAAGTGCTATAATGTGAAGATGTTGGCTGATGTGAGCTGAGTATGATTAAATTGTAAACGTGGCATTATGTGCCTAATATGTGACAACAGAGAGAATGAAATGTTTGCAAGATGAGTGAAATTGTTATGTGTGTGATGTGTTTGCAAGGTGGCTCAGTTCCACAACTAACTCCATGGTGGCTCAGATCCACACTAACTCTACGATGGCTCAGAACCACAAATTGTATTCATGATGGTTAAATTCCACAAATTGTATTCATGGTGGCTCAAAGCTTATGTTTGTTAAATATGTAAAAATGACGGCAAGTTCTGCAAGATGTGAAAATGGCGGCTAAGTTCCGCAAAACGTATTTGGCGGCAAGTTCCGCAAGACAAAAAATGCTTTCACGACGGCTCAGACCGCAAAGTTTTCCAAGGTGGCTCAGACCCGCAACTATGTGATTAATGAATTATATGTCTATGTTTCATGTTATGTTTTAACTGCTCACAAGTCTCACCTTACTGAGTGTCTTCATACACTCACCCATTTTTATGTTAAAATGTTTTCAGCTTAAGGAATCATTGAGCGTGGTGTGCAAGTGGTGGATGCTGGTAGCCGATGTTCTAAAGAATGCAAAAGAGTTTTACTAGATTCAAAAGAAGTGTTATACTATTTATTTGTGTAGAAAATGATCTTGAAATCTTCTGGGAAATCTTAGTTTGCAAAGCTGTATAGTTTAACTGTACAATTATATAGAAAAAAAATATTTTCCTGTTCCACTGTATATGATTCACGTTTTATAAAATAAGAATGTTCGAATTCACTTATCTTTAATTGCAAGTTTAAATTATCTTGGAAAGACATGTTTTATCGAGTATCTGGACGTCCAAACAAAAAATTTGTTAAACTCTGATATTCTAAAGTAACGTAAAAGAAATGGGGTGTCACAGTTTTCATCAAAATTCTTTTTACTTGTTTAGCTTAGAGTTAATCTACGATTAAATAGGTTTGATTAATTATAAGTGATATATGATCTACCTACTACATGACATCCACATGACCACACAATCAAAAATTTTGACCAAAATCACAAATTGACTAAAATTGAAATCAATTGATCAAATATTTGATTAAAATTACAATTTTAAAACAATTGGTTAAAATAGAAATTTTTTCTAAAGTTTTGAATTTTTTTTTCAATTAAGCCTATAATATTTTATACATTATACTCAAGATTATATGGATCAGTTTCTTTGTATATTTATTATTTATATATTATATATTATACCATTACATATTTAAATGGATGTTTTTATAAATTTCTTCGTTGATAAAAATAAACAATTCACCTCAATATTTGATACATCAATACTTACATTTAGCTAAGACGTACGTTTTCAACTCCAAAACATTGAATTGAATGCACAAATTAATCCTAAATTGAAAAACAAGTTCATAGCAACTTTCAGATTTAAATACTTACCTGACAAATCATCGTATTTAACATATATTTAGTTATAACATGATTCTTCGATCATAACACCACAAATTACTAATCTTTAATTTTGTAACAATTTGATACATGTCTTTGGGTTCCAATTATTAATGTGGAGTTCGAAATTTAAAGAAATAGCCTCATCATCAACCCACATGACTCTGAATTTTGCCTACATATCAACAATTAAAATTCGAAAAGATAATCACCCATGCTTGGAGACTTTTATTGTAGCGCCACGGATCAAAACGAGCATAATTGATTAATTAAATATTCAAACCTATAATTTAATAATTATGTGCGTATGCTTTGACTGTTTAATTTATTACGTGCGTTTCAGATACGTGTTTAATGCACGTTCTAGATGGATAATTTTCTTGGACATGGTATATAGAATATTTATATACCACGCGATGCGTATTTGAAAAATGAGAAGATAGAGATGAACTAGAGGTCAATCGGAGTTACGTAGCTCTAGTAGTGAAGAAAACAGTGAAAACGAAGAATACGACGTATACGAAGAGTATAATATACGAGATATTCTTGATGAATAGTAAAAAGAATATTTCAAAGAATATTCCGATGAATAGTAACTTTTCGAAATCTATAAATAGAGGGCTTAGTCAGTTCATTTTTCATCGTTTTTCCGAACGAGCCGAAAACGAGTAAGTTCTCTCTCCTCCCTCCTCTCCCTCTCTCCTCTCTTTTCTGCCTCCGGTGCGCTTCCGCCGGAGCAGCCGCCGGCGCGGCGCCGCCGCCTCCGGCCGGTGGCTGGAAAATCTGTAAGTTGTCGGTTTCGGCCGATTTTCGCACACGATGTAGCTCTCGACGAGACGAGTCTAGGACAGCTTCCGGAATTCAATTCCGATTTCTCGTTCGCCGAAAAACGGCGAAAACCAGCCCCTTAAACCCTAACCCTAACCCTTGCACCGTCTTTTCTCTCTCTTCTGTTTCTTCCTCTTTCTTGCCGGAGCTGATGGCCGGAGCACCGCCGGAGGTCGTGGCCCGTCGCTGGAGTGCCGGCGGTGCCGGAGAAGGACAATAGCTATATATATATATATGTATGCATGCATGTGTGTGTTGTATGGTGTATGAGTGTGTGTGTGTGTGTTCGTGCATGCTGTTGGAGGCGGCGCCGGGGGGGGCCGCCATGGGAGAAGGAACGGCAGGCGACGGGAGGTCGTCGGCCGGGGGTCTGGGAAGGGTCGCCGGCGACTGGAAGTCGCCGGCCGGAGTTTGGAGAGGTGGGGTTTGATTTTACGAAACTGAGCATCGAAGGATTTTGCGGCGAGATTTCGGGCACTATTCACTGTCGGAATCCGGCGAGGGATGGCTGGAGGAGGTAGCCGGTGGTGCGAGGTTTCCGGCGAACCTGGAGGCGGCGGCAGAGGGCGGCGCCACCGCGTTGGGTGACGCCGGGAAGGTGGCGCGTCAAGCAGCCTGGGCGCCGGAGACCTGGGAAGGAGCTGGCCGAGAAAACTCGACCAGCTACCGAGCGTTGACACCCGCTGCCGAGACCTGCCGAGACGCGCGCACGCTGGCGCGCGAGGCTGCCGAGTGATGCGTGCCCGCTGCCGAGAAAACTCGGCAGCCGCCGAGACCCACGCACACACTGCCGAGAAAACTCGGCAGCCTGCCGAGCCGAGGACCCGAGCTGCCGAGAAAACTCGGCAGCTGCCGAGACCGCCGGGTTCCGCGCGCGCCCGTCGGGTTCCGACGTGCACGCGTCGCCGTGTTCTCGATCCGAACCCCGTTTTTCCACCGTACGTCAACATCGAGTCGTCGCTGACGAGATGTCGTTGACCGAGGGTCATGGGCCCGGTCAAAGTCAACCCTTTGACCAAAATTACCAAAATACCCCTCAACCTTAAAATGCTCCGTTCGAGCTCGTTTCAACTCCGATCGAGCTCATTCTTTTTCCGTCGTGACCCAAATTCAATCCTATACCATATCAGCCTTTGAATCTGACCTGTCCCTCTCATTTCTTGGACCCCAATCTTTAGATCTCTCGATCCGTCTCGTCTCAATGATCATTCTTTCTTCGGATTCTTTACAACTTTAATTATGAATTATTAAGGATCTAAGAACACCTTAACTTATGTAGGCTATCAGTTGGAAGGAGCTTGTGATACTTGACCTTTGGTACTCGCTACTCACGTGGTAACCACCGAACAAGGTGGGGGTAAACTCTAAATCCAAATCTTTATATTTCAATTGACGTATGCATGTAAACTGGATATTATTAGAATGCTATTGATCGTTATGAATTCGTCGAGGCTTATGTGTCTTGGGTTATGTGCTGTGATTATATGTTGTGTTCGGTGGGGGTAATTTCTAACTCTGTATCTGATTACGATTTTTCCTATCTGATACATGTTTTGTGGAATACTAAATGACGTGTCATATTATAAACTGTCTTTTACCTTATTTCTATAAACTGTCTCTTACCTCATATCTTCTATAAACTGTCTCTTACCTCAATTCTTCTATAAACTGTCTCTTGCCTCATTTCTTCTATAATAACTGTCTCTTACCTCCTTTATTCTATAATAACTGTCTCTTACCACCTTTCTTCATGCATATAGGATAAGACGGGTTACACCCGCACCTATTGGTAATTAAGTGTTGGGTTTAATTGTTGAACTTGTATATGTGTTGTTTATTTAAACTGCTTAACATGTGTTAAGACTTGGATTTTATTTCCACGAGTGTATTCAACGCACTCACCCCCCCACCTGTACTCACACTACAGGAGATGAAGAGAATCATGCTGCGTAGAGAGAAGGGTGCCCTATCAGCTGTATCCATCTTCTGGTTTTGGCTTTTAAAGTTATGTTGCTCGTTTGTAAAAGAAAACTGTATTCTTCTTTGTAAAGGATCCTGATGTTTTTCCGCTGTGCAAGGTTTTCAAATTTCCTTTTATCGGTTGCATTTGATATTTTAAGTGTACCGCTTCTTATCCCCTCCTATTTCTTTCTATTTTATATCATGTACGCCTCTTTCCCCTTTCTCTCTTAACGCCCAAAAAATGAAAAACTCTGATATTTTGACCAAAAGATTTTGGGGCGTTACATTTATGGGTCGTCTTCCCACCAAATCTAATTTATACATGTATGGTATTCTCAAGCCTACTGATGACCTACAATTTACTTTATGTGGATCTTACGAAGAAATCGAGAAGCATCTTTTCTTTGAGTGCAACATAGCGTATAATATTTAGATTGAATGTTTTGCTTGGTTTCAAACTACTTCAGTGGCACACTCATGTACGATCATAAATCTGCTCAACTTTAGCAACATGTTAAGAGGCAAAAGAGGTAAAAAGATGTTGGAGTAGTATGGCTTTTACGGAAATGGAGGAATGTGGTGATCTTTAATGATGAAGTGTTTTCAGCTTACAAGTTTTGTGATGAACTTAAGGTTAGATTATGGAGTTGGTTTGTTTCTATTTTTGGATTTTGTTGTGGTTCTCATTCAAAGATTGGCTAGACAATCCTAGAAAGTGTTTAGCCGTTTAATTTTGTTCTCTTTTGTTCCTCCCTTTGTCTTTCTTTGTATCTTTGGGTATTTCTTATACCCAATTTCTGATTTTAATGAATTTCTTTTATCGAGCAAATTTTTTTTTATATAAATTGTTTAATAATCACATATGTAATGCAATTGTATTCACTGATAAACGCATAAAAACATTTGTACCAATGGTTTTATCATATGTTATTGATACAATGATATACCATTAAAA
Organism: Scutellaria galericulata; assembly: GCA_946896805.1. Classification (NCBI taxonomy): domain Eukaryota; kingdom Viridiplantae; phylum Streptophyta; class Magnoliopsida; order Lamiales; family Lamiaceae; genus Scutellaria; species Scutellaria galericulata. The sequence continues at coordinate 6,653,708 of OX335793.1, read as the reverse complement.
ATCATTGTTGCATAGTATTGATATATACATCCAAAAAACCAATGCACAAATATTTTTGTCCTATGTTATTGATGTAATGATACAAGATCACAATCCAAAACTAGAGTTAGCAATTCGAACCGCCCGATCCAACCCAACGTGCCAAACAATAAAGTTGGGCCGGGCAAACCCATCCTTGGATTGGGCCTATAAAATTGGAGCCCTACCCAACCATGCTCTGGTCAATGGGCCAAATTTGTCCAAATCCCTAATTCTTTTTCAAAATTAAAAAATGTCAATTAATTAAATTTTTAAATCAATTTGCACGGAGAAAAAACTTCATATACGATAATTTAACACTTCTAATTTAAATTATAGTATTCTATTTATCTAATTGAAGATAATTTATTTAATATAATTAAATTATTAATGAGGGCAAGGTCTAATCTTTTTCACTTTCTTTTGTTCATTAAAAAACATTTCAATCAATTCACATAGCTTGCAAATGAGTTCTAATAATTTACTACCCTAATTTAAATTAGCTAATGATAGTTGAAGAAGAGAATAAATAAGGAAACATAAAAAAGAAAAAACAAATAAGAGAGAGGGAATTGAATCACATAGTAAGATTTGTAAGTTGCACTAAAAAATATAATAAAAAATTGACTAAGTCTCTTGTGAGACCGTCTCATGGATTTTTATTGCATTGCGTGAGACGAGTTAACCCACAACCTAATCACCCACAACTCAAGCCCTACAATTCATATGTTGTTTGTGGGTGATGGGGTTCCGTCTCACGGTAACTATCTGTGAGACCGTCTCACATGAGTTTTTGTGTAAAAAATTAAATTAGCGGGCCATCGGGCCGGTCCGAGCTCGACGGGCCAAATCAGCCCGATCCCATTGGTTCGTTAAACCACTTGGGTCGGGCCAAAAAGTTCCAACGTTTTTTGGGTAATATTATTAGAGCCCAACCCAACAATATTTACGAGTCGTTCGGGCTGGCCCATCGAGCTGGGCTCAAATTGTCGGCTCTATTATAAATCATTGCAACAATGGTTTTGTCCTATATTATCGATGCAATGTTACATGATCACCATTAAAAACCATTGCAACATTGATATAATACATAAAATAAAAGGTTAACTTCATTTGAATTAATATGTATCGAAATTGTTAGTCCAAAGTGACAAGAAGTTAAGAGAGGGGGTGAATAAATCTCTTCAAAATTTTAAAACTTTTTCACTCCAAAAAATATGAAGACTTTGTTGCTCGTTGTATGCTAGAAAGCTTACAACATTGTAGGTAGAAATAATGGATACAATGCTACAAAGCGTTGTTGTATGCTGATAGAGAGAGACTTCTAAAGTGTTTTGTGCACCAAAATAAAGGATTCCCTTTTGAAAGACTGTGCAATAATATGAGTTTTAGCAAAGGTTTAGTGCAGTTTGTTGTATGATGTATGATAAATGTTATAAGGAAAACAATAAGCAAATAACAACATATATATATCGATTCAAGGATGGAGTAATCCTTCTAATCCATTATACTCCTTCGCACATGAGGAATTTCGTTTAATTTAGTTTGATTTACACAACCTAACCATTAGAAATTCTCAAACTTAACATAGCAACTGGTTGCTCGAGCTACTTTCAACCCAGACCCACACAAAATCGTACAACCCACACAATGTCTTCACTTTTCTAAAGATGAATAACACTTAGCGAGAAACCTCATTCCTTCAACTCAGTACTCCTAAAATAATCTAAACACACAGTACAAGGGTTAAAGTATATGATAACTTGCATTATTTTATGCATTTTAGGGCTCAATTTATATCATTTTGTGTTATTTTGCATTCATGATATTTTATATAGATTTCATCATCTTTTTAAGATTTCACGTATTTTCTTGATTTGAAAGAAATTTTATAGATTTTAGCACAAAGTGAAAGCTCAATCAATTGAAAAGTCAAGTTGGAGTTGAGATATGAAGTCGAAAACATGCAATTTTAGGAGAAAAATGATATCTCAGACTCTAGAAGTCCAAATTCCATGAATCTTATCTTGCTAGAAATATAAGAAGGCGTTTTACAACTTTTATGTTCAATATGTTTCTTAATTCTTTCTCCAAGAGAACAGACAATTGCAAGAAGGCGGAAGTTGTGCAAAATCGTCCAGTTTTTCATCTTGACAGGGTTTGAGTATTTTGAACATAACTTAATGTAAAAAAATTGATATTATTCTGAAATTAGTGGCATTAGATAGCTAAATTTAAGGGCTACAATTTTATGAAGAAATGGAAGGCAAAATTGGTCCATAAAAGGCCCAAAATATGTTTGAAAGTCAAAATTTGTGTTCATCCGGACTAACCCAGGTCAAAAGTGGACGGGTCGTGGGTTTCCTACTCAAATTAGACTCCTTTTCAATGAGGATTCCTATTCAAGTTCGACTTTTACTTTCCCAAGGATAAAGAGGGACTTTGGAAGTCATTCAAGAGAGACCAACACTCATATACAGAAAAATACATATTGAGAACAAGCAAAAAACCAAGGAATTGAAGATTCAAGATCAAAGATGAAACACTCAAACATGAATTCACTAAGTTTTTCTTTGATTTTATTTCTAGTTTTTTGTAATTTTGTCTTGTAATTTATTTTTCTTTATGAACATGATTATTCGTTAGGGATCTCGTTATCTTAGGGCACAAGAGTAGTTTTATGAATATTTTGTTGAATTTCTAGTTTTAATCTTTCCTCTAAATCCATGATATCTTATTCATGATTCTTCATGCTTATTCCATGTATGAATCCTGATCAAATTTATGCATGCTTTAATTAATTTGATTGAGGTCGAGAGATGATGTCTAATTGTAGATTTGAGAATACATGGCTCAATTAATTGCTAGATTAAGAGATTGGTAATAATTGAGGTGAGAATATGATTTTAGGACCTTTTGGAAGTTGGTTATTAACAGCGAGGTAGAGATACACACATTAATAATCAATCTACATGTTAAGTTACTCGAGAGAGATGTTAATCTACAATTGTGATTGCTCACATAAGATAATTTGGATTTGAGTTTGATTTTACAAAGATTAGTAAACTTGATTGAAGTAGAATGAAATCCTAGCCTTAGAATCCTTCTTTGAGTCTTGATATTTCTTGATACTTGATTGTTTGATCTTTGATTTCATTTATTTGTTTTTTAGTTTAGGCTGATTAAATCAATTCTCATAATTCGGTCACCTAAATAAAATTAGGTAAATTAGTTATAGTTATTATCATAATTCAATTCTTATGATTAACATTGTTTATTCTCTACAAGTATCATTTATTCTGATGATGCAATCAAGTATCGTTTATTCTCATTCCTACGAGATAAAACAAAGATGTGGTTCAATTCCCTTCCACTAGGCTTGATTAATACTTGGGATGAGTTGAACGGAAGGTTTCTCTTCAAGTATTTTCCACTTGATAAGGCGCTTAAATTGAAGAGTGATAGCACTCAATTTAAAAAAAAAACTTGATAGAGAACCTTTAGGGGAAGCATGGGAGAGGTTTAGAGACATGTCGAGAAGGTGTCCTCAATATGGGTTCCCGAATGATCAACAAGTTTGTTATTTCTATAATGGACTTAACGGGAATACGAGAGCTATGATTGATACAGCCGCAGGAGGAGCTTTATTGGGCAAACATTTTGAGGATGCCATGTACACTCTTGAGAAAATGATGACAAAAAGTTATCAGTGGCCATCTGAAATTAACAATTATCGAAAGGTGGCTGAAATTTCTAATCATGATCTATTTTCAGCCTCGACAACCCAAATAGATACTCTTAGGACTCAATTGAGTGTGTTGGCCCAACCACACTTATAAGCTGGAGAAAGTTTGGTGGGACAAGTTAGTGATTTTGCCAATCAAGGAGTTGAAGATTTGAATCACATAAATAAGCAAAATTACAACAACTTCCGGAATAATATAGGGCCATATCAGTACACTCATGGAGGGAGGAATCATGAGAACTTTTCATATACCAACAATCGAAATGTCTTGCAGCCACCTCCGGGATTTTCAATCACCAATGGTGTTATAAATGATGGGAAAAAGTCATCACTTGAAGACATGTTTACAACATACATGAATAAGATGAAAAATACTCACGAAAGATCAGACAAAAATTAACCAAATTGAAATTCAAGTGAACAAAATGAATGTCAACATGTGAGCACAATTGAAGTCTTTTGAGACTCAAATGGGTTGAACTGCAACCATGATCGAAGCACAACATAAAAAAAAGTAGTTTCCTAGTAACACCAAAATGAATCTGAAAGAGCATTGTCAAGCCATCTATTTGAGGAGTGGAACAAAGTACGAGAAACCCATCATGCTTACTAAAATTGAGAAAGAAGTGGAAAAGGAGTTGGAAGAGATCACAAAGAAAATAATGATGAGAAAGAGAAGGATCAAGGTGTTCAAAAGGAAGCCAAAACAACTAAAACACCCGTGACATTACGGTTTTCATGAAAATGCAAAAGAAGAAGTTGGAAGGACAATTTAAGAAGTTTCTCGACATCTTCAAGAAAATACACATCAACATCCATTTTGCCGAAGCTTTAGAGCAAATGTCACATTATTCAAAGTTTTTGAAGAATATCGTGTCAATGAAGAGAAAGATAGTTGACAATGAGATAGTCAACTTGATTGAGGAGTGTAGTGCGATAATCCAGAAAGATATCCGGGGAGCTTCTCAATTCCATGTGATATCAAAGATTTTCAATTCAAGAAGGCTTTGTGTGATCTTGGAGCATCAACTAATTTGATGTCATTGAGTATTTTTCGAAAGCTTGGATTGAAGATGTTAAAACCAACAACAATGATCTTTCAATTGGCCAATCGATCAATTAAGTTCCCCAAGGGTGTTATTGAAGATATGTTGGTTAAGGTGGAGAAGTTCATCTTTCTCGTGGATTTTTTAGTACTTAATATAAAGGAGCATTTCGATATGTCTCTTATATTAAGGAGACCGTTTTTAGCTACGGGAAAAACATTGATAGACGTGGATAAATGGGAGCTTACACTTAGAGTGAATGGCATGCAAGTAATTTTCTCCATCTACAATACCACAAAGTTCCATGATGAAAGAGAAATGTGTCGTTCAATTGACATAATGTATGAGCGAATTCAAGAAGGTTCAAAGGAAAAATCATTTGATGATCCCTTAAAAAATTGTCTAAGTTCATCTATCTTTTCTATTGATTTAATTTGTAACATAGATGAGGTTAACTCATATAATGATCTTGGTTCCTTGAGTTATTTGAAGGAAATATCAAAGAAGAAAGTCAAACTCAAGCATAGCCACCATCTTAAGAACCGAGAAAAGATATCAAGTTTTCAACTGGAAGTGCCGTAAGTTCTCTCAAACTCGTCTAGCTTAAGATGTAAAATTAAGCGCTCCTTGGAAGACAACCCAATTTTTTATTTTTTTTCTTAGGTAGGTTGTGATTTTTTAGTTTTAGTTATGTTTTTGAAAAAAAAATTTGCAATAAAAAAAAAAAATATGACACTCGGGTTAGGTTGAGCCTTCGACCTGAGCAGCGGATGGCCCCGACACGCCACTCGGCCGGGAATGGGAAGCCCGGACCGGGTGGAACCTTCGACCTCGATGTGCAACAATGGGAGGCAAGACACACCACCCGGGAGCACCTAGACAGCGCATGTATGACACAGCGGTAATGTTGATTTTTGCGATATTTTTTTTGTTTTTTCACCCAATTTTTTTCCTCTTCTTCCCTACACTTAATTTATAAATTTTCCAACTCACAAATCTCATAACCCACATTATTTTCTATTTATTAATCGAATTTTTGTAGAAGAAAATAAGTGTTCTTTCTCAAATTGGGCACCTATACAATCTTTGGATTTTTTGTGGATTTTCATCAAATTAGTATGATTTCTTCACCTATTATTGATTATTATTTCTATGGAAATGATTGAAGCATGTGGGTAAAAATTTTATGAACTTATTTGCTTAAAATTTGTTGAAATTTCATTGAGGCAATTTATCAAATACTTGGTGGGCAATTTTCTAAATTCCTCACATTGTGCTTTTATTGTTAATTTTTGTTCAGGAAATGAATTTTGTTGACCTTGATATGATTATTGTTAATTGGAAGTTGGGATATACGTAAGTACAAGTTAGATTGCACAATTAGTTTTGTAAATTCAATCGAGCATTTTATCAAACACTTGATGTGCATATCTATTTTCTTTGTTCATGAACATTAATTCGATTCATTTAGGTATGAGAACACATTTGGTGAATCAGTATGTCATGTATTTGTGAATATTTTCTAGGGAATTAAGATTCAAGGGATATGGTTATCGAACTATGCTTACTTGTATGATTTAGTATATGCTTAATTGATTAGTATGCATGATTTGAAACATTGAGAAAAAATTGAGACACATTATATGCTTAATTTTCATTCTTAATCGGGTTTTGTGACTTGAAAATATATTGAGCATATAAATGGGTCTTGAGAAAAAAAATCTGACTCACACTTTTCTACATGTACAATGTCCAACGGTTGAGTGAGATCATGAATCGATGCCACCGGTAGCGGTAGATTAGTTTCTGCATTTTGGGACAGTGCCTACCACCTCCTCCGCCTAAGTGATCCACGGTAAGTACCCAAGATCGACCATTTTTTATTTTCAAACTAGTTCCCAAAACATATTATGAGAACAAATTTGGGGGGAGGAAGTGAAGCTTATCTTGGGTTGCTACCCTTGTTCTGTGTTTCCTTTTAGTTCTTTTTAATTTTAGGATATTTTTTTTCTTTTTAGGTAGTTTGTTTTCTTTTCTTTAGGGTAGTTGATTGGTGAATTGTGTAATTGGTTGCTGAATTAATGATTTCTTGATGATGAGTTTAAAAATGTATTTTGTGCTAAAAATATGATTTTTTGGAGATGTTGAATGGAGGAAAGTATACTAATGAAATTGAATTAATACTTTGAATTGTGAATTTGACCTGTGAGATTTGAGCCTTTGACATATATATTTTAAACAGTCATATTCATTTCTTATGTGTATGTCAAGCATGTGTGTTTCTCTCTAGAACTTGCTCAGGTATCTTCTTGAAACTATGTAAGTGTGCTTTGGACTTCAAAATGATTTTAGGCCTTTTTTTTAAGCCACATTGACCAAATATACATTTTTCCCATGTTTAATTTTCCTTAGTTAGCCAATTTTGAGCCTATAAGCCTTTTTCTTGATTGAACCTAATGAATTAGTCATTTTTTACCCTTTGTTTTTACTTACTTGGACTAGTACGTGGGTGGCAAAAGGGTTACAAAGGTAAAATAAGAAGAAGGAGAACGAAAGGTGGAAGTGTGAATGTGTATTTTAGTCATGAAAAAAAATTGTAATGTGAGCTTCGAAAGAAAAAGAAAGAGAAAGATTTAGAAAAAAAAAGACCAAGTGAAAGAAAAATCAGCAATACTTAAGTGTGAATGAAAAAGAAAATAAATCAGCAATACTTAGTGTGAATGAAAAAGAAAATAAAAGAGGAAGAAAAATATGTATTCATGAGTTGGGCCAATATTTCTGGAACTTAATTGAGTTGTGCCTTTTCTGGAGTCCATCTAAGTTGTGCTTAATATGATATTCTGGAACTAATGTTTTGGGAGAAATGAATTTGTGATGAAAAAAGGGGGGTTGAGGATGATGGAATGATGAATTCGATTGAAAAGTGGTAGTGTTATTTGAGTTAATTGAGGTTTGGATTAGATTTAATGGATGATGATTCGTTTTTTCCCCTAGTCCAAGTCTTAGTTACTTAGCCAAAATAATTTCTACCTTAAACTAAAATGCCTACATTACAAACAAAGTTAAAGTCCTATTTAATTCTTGTTTTGAGCACACATCAAGAAGTGGAGAGGTTAGACGATTTGCAAGCCTATGGTAGGGTGCATGCTTGCTTTGATTTGAGCGTTTTTTTTCCCTAAACACTTAAGTGATAATGATACACTTACCTGGTGAGTTGTTGGTCCCAAGTGGCAGAAATGTTTAAATATGAGGGTTGAATGAGCCTCTATCGATTTTGAAAAACTTTCGAAGTTACTGCACTGTAACCTAGAAAGCTTATAGTGCAGGTTACTATTTCAGCTTACAGTGCTGGGATGCAGCACTACTTGCAGAAACTTAGAGTTCTTTGCAGCAAAAACTTAAACTTTTGATAAAGTTTCTTTTTAAAACCTTTACAGAAATATGAGTTTTAGAAAAGCTTTAATGCGGAATGATAAATTGTATAAATACAACTATGTAAAGCAACAGAGATGCTAAAATAGAAAGTAAACACACAAGACTTATAGTGATTCGAAGCTAGTGTAATCCTTCTACGTCCACTCTACTCTTTCTCTGAGGAGGAATTTCGTTAAGAAAGTTTGATTTACAGGACTCAACCTTACAAACTATCAACCTAACATGTTACACTTACTAAGATTTAGCTTCCACATAGGTTGCTCGAATCCTAAGGCTAACCTACACAAGATTTTAGAACTCACACAGAGTTAATATCTTTTCTCTTAAGACTAAACACTCAGCAAGGAATCAATTTTTCTATCAACTGAGGACACCTAAAACAACCTAAGCACACAACATAGAGGGTAAAATTATATGAGGTTCTTCAACTAGTGCTCGAAGCAGCCTTGAGAGTCTTGAGCTCGATAGATCTTAGGCTTGACTACTTCCTTCGAGGTTGAGTGACTGAAACTTGCTTTTTAAAACTTAAGAATTTCTTGCTTGCAGTTGGAATGTGAGTCTTTTAGTAGTTGCTTCAGTCAATCTTTTCCTCTATTTATAAGTGAAAGAATATACTCATTGAAGAGAGGCACACTCATTTGAATTTCAATCCTCTCAAATGTTGTTGAGCTCGCATTTAATGTCTCTCAGCTTTGTATTAAACGTTTCTTGTATTGCACTCCAAGATATTAAATGTGGTTGTACTAGGTTGCAGGTTTCGTAGTGTGTTAGGCCACGTGTTCGCTACTTACTTGCCCTTGGTACTGCTTTAATCAGCTTGTCTCTACTAGCTAGTTTTGACTTGTTGAAGTATGAAAGGATTGGTGGGGCAGAAAACTCCTGCAAGACTTAAAAACAAAATGAACAGATTGATAATGTTGTTCCAGATGTCACAACATTTACCAAGACATTCATACACTTAGAATAATCAGAATTTGCAGCGGAATAAATAAACGAATAAGGACAGGAAGTTTTATCCACAAGTATATAAAAATACTTGTGGAACGTCAGCAGGGTAAAAGCTTTATTACTACAAGAGTAATTACAAAACAATCATAAAGAGATCTTTTGAAAGAATCTCTTTGAAAAGAAAAACAAACACTCTAAGATTATCTCCCGACTCGCTAAGAATGTTAAAACTCTCTATAGAGTTTACAAAGCAATTCAACTAGAATCTAATGAAGAAAAGACTATCAAATATAATGTTGTCACAGATGTTCCAACACTCAATTGCTTTGAAAGCTGTCCTTGTATCTCTCTCACTATGCTCTTGTTTTGCTCTTGGATTTCTCTGGAAGTGCACTCTAATTTGCAGCCTGGATTGTGCTATTTATAGAGTCCAGCAGATCGTGCTTGTTGTCCATGATCTATCCATGATCTTCATCCACCTTCCATATTCTCCATAACTCCATCTTCTCCACTCTATGCATGTTCATCTTTCTCACCACTTCTTGTTTCAGCACGTTTTCGTTCTCCAGCTTCTCTCCACATTTCTATTTTGCACATCCTAATCTGTGGAGCACATTTCTTTCTTTGTTGTACTTCCACGTGATAGAATTCTGCAAAAGAGAGAGACAACAAAACAAGAAACAAAATCCTAGATTATAGGAACTAAACTTAATGTTAAAGACTTCTTCAAGTCTTTCACTTCTTAGATTAAGTTTCCTACAAAATCTCAACAAACAAATCTACCCAATATATTAAGTATCTTTAAGTATAAAATATACTATCAATACATAAATATATTAGAATTAAATATGGAATTAAAATACCAAAGAAAAGACAAAATTAATTAGTGTTAAAATATAACACTAACAAAGTGATTGAATCTCGGACTTCTACTGATCTTCCTCGTACTACATTGGAGTGTTACATTCTTCTTGCCTTCTTGACTTGTCAGAATGCAACACTTACTTTTTGCAAGTTAATACAAGTTACTAGTCTTCTGGGGAAAATTGGTAAAAAATACCCCGTATATATACCCTAATTATGATCTTACTCTTTAATTTTTGCATTTTTAAAAATACCCTGTATGTTGGCGCTTCTTGTTGAAAATACCCCGTCATCTGTTGTAGGAGGTAACTTGCTGACATGGCCGGTTATTTCACACGTGGATTTTATTTCTCTTTTTTTTACCAAGTCAAACACTAATTGCCAAGTCACACAAGCCTCCCACCTATTTCGAAGAGGAGAAAAACCCAAATCCCCAAATCAAAGAAAAATCTTATTTCGAAGAGAAGAAAACCAAACCAAATTCTCTCTTAAATATACCCCAAATCCTTAGGTATTTACCATGAAATTCAGAGACAAGAACAAGAATGATGACCCCCCTCCTAAATACAGTATGTATTTAGAGTATTTTAGGAATTTTTTTTAGTTCGCAGATATGATTTTAATGTTTGTTCACTGTTTTATGTTTGTTTTTTTCGATATATGTGGATACATTCGATTTCTTTATAGTTTGGTTGTTGGTAGTTAGGAATTTGTTGAATATTTAATGTTTCTTTGTCGGGTTGTTGTATGTTTGACTGTTATTTTGTGTTTTATTTGCGAAAAAAGAATCTTTTGGGTAGAATACAAATAAAAATGACACGTGGGGACCTATATGTTACTTTCCCATTATTTGGTATAATACCTTTTAGATATCCAATAAAAGACATAAAAATTGACTGATTTTGTTGTTAATTTTTTTGATTACAGGGTTAAACAGTAAGAAATATACCTTATGTCTCTATTTTGGGGGCATTTGAGTAGTAAACATGATTCATATGTAAGGGTGATTTGTTTAAGTTTGATTATGTTGATGAGAATACACTTACGTTAAAGAGGCTTAAAGATCTTTCTTATTATATAGGTAGTAGTACTTTCATCAGTTTGTTTGTTAAAAAAATTGGTTTTGAAGAGTTCTTCCAAATTCATAGTGATTGTGAGTTGAAGAAGTACTATGTTGATGTGTTTACTGGAGTGAGAGAGTTAGCCTTATATCTTTTAGATGATGAGGTGGAAAGAGCAAGGGAGAGAGAACTACATAGAAAGGGTAACAAACAGATAGTTTTAGAGGATGAAAGTAGTGAAGGTAGTGAAGGTCTTGATGATAGTGATTATTGTTGTCTATCTGAGGAGGATGGTGATGATGACCTACTATATAAGAAGTACACTGATGTAGATGTTAAGGGGTTAAGGCCTGGAGAGAGGGTTGAAGAATTAGGCTCTGGAGATGAGGACATACTAGTTAGTGAAGAAGACTTTTATAGTGCTAAGTCTTCTGATGATGATGGTGATAAAGAGAGGTCCATTGTGTTTAGAGGAAACCATAAATATAATCCAACTTTTCTTCTTGGGATGATATTCAGTACCAAAAAAGAATTTAGAGAGGCTGTTGAGTCACATGCCATAATGTAGAGTAGGAGTATCAGTTTTCCTAGGAGTGATATACATAAGATTTATGCAGTTTGTGTTGATAAAGATTGTCCATGGAGGATCCATGCTCTCAAAATGCAGCATGATACCTCTTGGGAAATCACAACTCTGTATGGAGATCACTCTTATGCCCCTACTTATAATGTGAAAAATATGAAAGCAACATGGTTGGCTGGTAGATATGGATATCAATTTAAGACTGATAAAAAAAGAAATGTGCATACTTTTAGGAAAGATATTGTGTCTGAGGTAAGATGTCATATCACTTTTTGGCAAGCTTATAAGTGTAAACAATTAGCACTTAAGAAACATGAAGAAAATGCAGATGAACAATACTCATTCATTTGGAGTTATGCTGATGAGATTAGGAGGACAAACCCTGGGTTAACAATAATCATAGGGGTTGAGCAGTTTGGAGGGCAACCTGTGTGTGACAGGTTATACATTTGCTTGAGGGCTCTAAAATTGGGGTTTATTAAAGGTTGTAGGCCAGTGATTGGGTTAGATGGTACATTCTTGAAAGGACCTCATGGTGGGATTTTATTAGTTGCAGTAGGAATAAATCCAAATAACAATAGTTTTCCCATTGCCTATGGTGTGGTTGGTAAAGAATCTGGGGAAACTTGAGAGTGGTTTTTGAAGTTGTTGATTGTTGACCTAAATATCCAGGAAGCTTTTAAGTGGACCATTATTAGTGATAAGCAAAAGGGTTTGATAAAAGCTGTTCATGATCTACTTTCAAATGCTGCTCATAGATTTTGTGTGAGACACATGCATGAGAATTTCAAGAAAGCTGGGTTTAGAGGGCACCAATTAAGATAGCAATGTGGAGAACAGTCAAAACAACATCAATCCAGGAGTTTGGGAGGAGGATGAGTGAAATTAGGTGTTTGGATGAGAAAGCTCATGAATGGTTTGATGATAAGCATCCACAATAGTGGAGTAGATCACACTTTGACATCTACCCAAGATGTGATATTCTGTTGAATAACATGTGTGAGTCTTTCAATGCTAAGATATTGAGAGCTAGAGAGCTTCCAATACTGTCAATGTTGGAGCAAATCATGAATGATCTTATGAAAAGAAACCAAGAATGTAGAGATAGGGCAAAAAAATGGACAGGAACTTTCTGCCCTAACATAAACAAGATCATAAGCCATAATACTTCAAAGGTTACAGATTGTGTTCCCATCAAATCTGATGATACACATTACCAAATATCTTGTTTTGATGGGAGTCAATTTTCAATTGACTTGGAAAAGATGAGATGTGGGTGTAGAAAATGGGACCTTTGTGCCATTCATTGTCAAAAACTTGCAGTGGATCAATTTGTTCATGACTGCTATAAGGTGGAGGTTTATAAGAGGGCTTATGAGTTGGCTATAATGCCTATAAATGGCAGAAATGAGTGGACTCCCTCAAGTTGTATCCCTCCCTTACCCCCAAGAAGGATACACACAATTGGTAGGCCACTAAAAGCCAGAAGAAGATAGCCAGATGAAGTTGTGTAGAAGACTAAGAGGAAGGGAAGAGGGAGGCCAAGAAACAGAGATCAATTCAATAAGAAGAGAAAACAAGAGACAGTGAAATACAATAAATTAGGCATTCAAGGACACAACAAAAGGGGATGTGAGGTAAAATAAAATGTAATTTAATGTAATTATCAAATTTTATGTACTTATTTTCTATCTTCTAAATTGATATTAACTTTGTTATGCAGAAACAAGATACTGAAGATCTTCATGATGAACAAGATTTCCAACAAGTCCTCAATGATTGTGGTCTTGGTTGTAGCGCCCGGATAAAAAATGAAGCATAATTGAATAATTAAATATTAAACCCTTAAATTTAAATATTTTATGTGGGTTAATTTGTGATTGTTTAATTATTTATGTGAGTTTCAGATACGTGGTTAACGCCGGTTTTAGATGGGTATATTTTTCTAGATATGGAACCTAAAATATTATTTCACCATGAGATTCGTATCAGAAATACGAGAAAATAGAAACAAACTAGAGGTCAATCGGAGACCCGTAGCTCAATTGGCGAAGGAAAGGGTAAAATTTTGATGAACGGTAAAAAATAAAAAGAATATTTTAATAAAAGGTAACTTAGATATATTTGGTAAATAGAAATTTTCCAACGGTAAAAAAAGTAAGTTTCCAAAATCTATAAATAGGCGATCATTCAATTCAAAACTTAACGTTTTTCCAAACGAAACGAAAGCGACGAAAACAAGTAAGTTTCTCTCTTTTCTTTCTTTAAAATTTTTCAGGCGAACTGCCGCCGCCGTTGCCGAAAACTGCCGCCACTGGAAACCGCCGCCGGAGCCGCCGCACCAGCAGAGGGCTGCTGATGGTAGCCTGGGCGCCGGCGCTGCCGAGAAAACTCGGCAGCTGCCGAGCCTGGCCGAGTGTCGGGTGTGCTGGCTGTGGAGGCGGGCGAGCAGGTGGGCGCAGCCGTGCGGGTGCAAGGACGCTGGGCGCGCGCTGCCGAGAAAACTCGGCAGCCGGGAGGCGGGCGAGGGCGCCGGGAGACGTGGCTGTCGAGAAAACTCGGCAGCTGCCGAGCACCGAGTTGCCCGCTGTCGAGAATACTTGGCGGCTGCCGAGCGATGCGCGAGCCATCGTGTTTTTTCACCCGACGCCGGGTGCTCGCTTGCCCCGGCACACGCGATGCCGTATTTTCGACCCGAACCCCGTCTTTTTCACCTTACATCAACATCGAGTCATTTTTGACGAGATGTCGTTAACCGAGGGTCGTGGGCCCGGTCAAAGTCAACCTTTGACCAAAATTACCAAAATACCCCTCAACCTTAAAATGCTCCGTTTGAGCTCGTTTCATCTCCGATCGAGCTCATTCTTTTTCCGTTGTGACCCGAATCACACCCTATTTAATCTTAACCTTATAAACTGATCTTTCCCTCTTGTTTCTTCAACCTCAACTTCTCGATTTATCGATCCGTCTCGTCTCTATCGAACGACTCTTCTCCGCGGCTGTCTTTATAAATTTTAAATATAAGTTTTAAGCGTATTAATGATCTAAGAAATATTGTAAAATTGTGTAGGCTATCCATTGGGTTGGTATTAGTTGGATTGCGAATCAAGATACCAAGTTTTTGATACTAGCGACTCACGTGGTAACCACCGAACAAAGTGGGGGTAACTTCTGATTCTTTATCTGTTTACTGCTTTCCTAGTAAAAGCATGAACTATGGAATACTGTGTTGTGAAATTTAGTTGTTGTGTTATCTTTTATACTATAAGAGGGCTGCGGTCCGACTCTGATCATGCATTTGTCCCTGCTTCTCTTCTACTACTCTAATGAGGTTTGGTGGTCTTCTTGAAATGCACCAATGGTATTAAAACCGTTTTATAGGGTAAGACGGGGAAATCCCGCACCTACTTCTCACTATTTCTAATATCTACTGTGCATTTTACGTGTTGTGGCAACGTGCTGGTATATGTTTTTATTTTCTGTCGGTTGTCTATCGTGTGTCATAAGATGTGGATTTTGTCCCCACGAGTGTATTCAACGCACTCACCCCTATTCTGTAACTCACATTACAGGTACTGACGAGCATGATGAACCCTAGAGTCAGAGAGAGATGGTGGTGTCTTATCTAGATTTATTGGTTGTAACTTTGATGTTTCCTATTAGTTAAGCAATGTTATTGTAAAACACGTTTTGTAAAGTACAATCTTGTACTGATTTGGGATGTGAGATCCTGATGATATTCCGCTGTGCATATTGTAACTATCGGTACTGAGACCGATTACTTTCGGCAGAGGCCGATTGCTGTGTGAATGATATATGTTTGCTCCTTCACTCATTCTTCTGTTATCTCCTGCTATTTCTTTCTGTTGTGATATGTGTTCCTTATTATTTTTCTATCTTCACGTCTGTGCAAAAACTTTGATATTTTACCAAAAGAAAACTGGGCGTGACAAATGGTATCAGAGCCTAGTTCAACCCTTTGTAGGGCTCTGCTCAAACTCGTTTTCCTTCTCAAACGTGTTTTAAACATGAAAATCTTTTCGAAAAGAAATGGATAAGCACCATCCTCTCTCTATAAGCGTCTCTCCCTGATCATGGAACTTGATAAAAGAGTGTTTACCTGTTATGTGTTGCCTATCATGTGTTACCTTGTTAAGTACGATATAAATTGTTTAAGCTTGACAATGTGTTACAGATATTGTTCCACGATAAAAAGATCTTTTAAAAACCTCTTGATGTCACTACAATCGACACACTGCTCTGAGTCACCGCCACAAAGCCGTTGACTGCAGCAGCATGAGCTTGTGTGCGAGTATGGCCGTACGCAGGAGTTGATATTGTGTGACCGATAGTTGAATCTACCATCGGCCCTTGTTTATAACAAGGGGTACCAATGAATGGATTTTCTCAGTTCGTGGTTACGATATGTAAAACCCCTGTCAATACTCGAGGTCTGTGAAGACCATGTGAATATGCTTTTGATAAGCTCATACTCGAGGTCTGTGAAGACCATGTGAGGATGCTTGTGATAAGCTCCAATATGTATTGCATATGATGTACTTTTCTGGTTGGTTTTTGCGAGTTGAGTATATGCTATCATATATGACAATAAGGTTATAAATGATTTATGGAATAAGGTTTGTTGGTGCCATGTTACCTGTGGTTTATTTATCTGTTTGTATTTTTATTTTTAGACTACGCGAGGTAGTTCTTAAAGGTTAGTTTTCGTATGTCATCTTAAGAACGATATGCCACGAGGTCGATCTCATAAGAACCAACGATCGATGGAAAATCCACTTGAAGACGACATGGATACCGTGAGAAGAGACTCGGTATCAGTGTCCATCGAGAGGGACTTGACTCGACAATTAGAGACCACCCATGCTGCGCTGCCATCATCGTCAGGAGACAATACAATTTTAATAATCGAACAATTACGACATTTGAATCAACCTATCTTCAACGGGAAAGGAGAACCGATCGAAGCTGAAAAGTAGCTGAGATCGTTAGACCGATTCTTTGGACATTTAGCATGCACGGAAGAACAGAAGATCTCTTGTGCCGTGTTACAACTCACCGAAGAAGCCAGCTACTGGTGGGAGACATACGAAAGGACATTGTCGCCGGAATTTAGGAGTATAATGTCTTGGGGAGTCTTTAAAGAAGTGATTAGACATGATTTCCTGCCTCAGTCATACCGTGATAAAAAAGAAGCGGAGTTCATATATATTCGTTAAGGAACTGCTTCCATAGAAGAGTACGAGCAAAGATTTAACCGACTAAGTAGGTATGCTCCCCACTTAGTAGATACGAATGCTAAGAAGGTCAGATGCTTTGAAAATGGTCTTCGTTTGGAGATCAGTTCCATCCTGGCTGGTCAGGGTGCAATGACTTATGCCACAATTGTCGAGAGAGCTAAATAGATCGTTTCTCATCACCACTTGGACGTGGCTCCACCCAAATGAGTGGAGGTAGTAATAGGAAAAAGAAGATGGGCCGGTCCCAGTCAAGATTTCGATCAGCCCAAGTTCATACTAGCTAACAATATTCCGCTTCTCCCCACTCCCAAATTGGGAAACCCATGTGTTACATGTGGGAGAATACATGTGGGATCGTGTCAGCAAGAGATACGGAGTTGCTACCGGTGTGAAGTGCGAGGACACATCTCAACTAACCGTTCGAGGTCTAGAAAATCATCAGCTGTAACATCGAGGACGGGGCCAGGGGGAAATCGGAAATGCTACAGATGCAGAGAACCGGGACACATTGCGGTTAATTGTCAGAGGTACGGCAACCCAGCAGCGACGACATCAAATTTGAGACCAGAGCCAGATAGGACTCAAGCCTACGCTCTTACTCGCTCAAAGACCATCGAGAGATAGATTACGGAAGACGAACCTTTAGTATTATATATGTAAATAGTTAGGTAGTGGCTTTTACCTAGTAGTAATGCATGTAAACCTTTTGTATAATGTACGAGTTGCTCATTTTGCCTTTGTACTTATATTCTATACCGGTTCGTCTATTTCCATTCAATAGAATTCACGTTTACTCATCTCCCTACATTTTGTGTTTAATTTCTTCACATGTAGCATTGTTGTGACACCGTATCTGTTGAAGTACGAGGATGATAGGATAACTGCCAAAACCCTAGATGTTAGTATACCTTTAGGAAAAAGGAGAAGACAAACCATCTGTACCATCACCTAAAGATTGCTTTCGAAGATAAGGTTCTTCTTGCTGATCTCCATGCTTGAGAGGTAAGGATTTTGATATAATCCTAGGGATGGACTGGCTAGAGTCGAATCGTACAGTAATTAAATACTGTAAAAGAGAGACTATCTTTCAAACACCTGGGGAACCGAAGTTCATCTTCCACAGGACATGAGTCAAAGTTGACTCAAGGATTATATAGGCCATGAGGGCAACTGAGATGCTTAGCAAAGGAAATTGCGAAGCTTGGTTGGTCGACATGGTAAATCCCGAGCAGGGATCGATATTTATCAAGGATGTGCCGGTAATACAGGAATTCTTGGGCGTCTTCCCAGAGGATTTACCCGATCCTCGGCTAGATCGATAAGTGACCTTCGGGATTGGCCTCGAATCCAGATCAGTATCAGAGTTGCGCAACGAAAGCGTGGTGGGCCCATAACCCACAAGTCCCAGATATTTGGACCAAGGTTTCATTGGACCAAGCGTGTCGCTTTGGGGAGCTCTAATGCTCTTTGTAGATGAGGAGGAGGATGGAAGCTTTCGGATGCATATCGATTTCCGCAAGCTAAACAAGCAAACAATAAAGAACAAGTATCCCCTGTCTCGAATTGAAAGATCTCTTATAACAATTAAGAGGTGCCAGGGTGTTCTTGAAGATTTACTTAGTGTCTGGCTAACACCAGATGAAAGTCAAAGACGCAGATATATTTGAGGCAGCACTCAGGATGAGACATGGCTACCACGAGTTATAGCAATGCCATTTGGGACTTAGCAATGCTCCAGTTGTCTGTAGGAACTTGATGAATCACGTCATCTTTCCCTATCTTAACCTTTTCGTCATCATGTTACTGATAACATTCTCATTTTTTCGTACGATAGAATGCGCCACGTATAGCATCTCAGGAACGCATTAGAAATTTTACAAAATGAGTTGCATATGCGACTAATTTCTTCTGTTGGATGTGACAACTTGTCTCTTGTCTCTTCAACTCTCATTTTCTCTCTCTCTTCTTTACCATTATCGAAAACGTGACTAAGATATTACAGTAATCATTACGCTGAGTTGAGGAAGAAGAAATAAGACAAGTAGGAAAGACAGACTAGAGCATTAAGATATGTGGCTTCAGAGAATACCAGGATATCCTATGATGTTGAATAGGCTGATGATAGAAATTCGTGTAACTCCTACATGACAAATGAATAGGGTTTATGTTACCGTTAGAATGGGAGGACCGGTTGTAGAGACGCGTGAAGAAGGACTTCGACGCTGTTTTACGAGAGTAGAGTGACAGTAGATTAGATCGGTGGGTGAGCACGTCGCCAGACTGCTGCACTGCTGAAGGAAGTTAGAGGGATATTGTAGGTAGGATTGGCGGTGTTCGGGCCTGTCTACATATGATCCATACCTTACCATGTGAATGGGAGACTAGAGCGCATTTAGTCTATAGGGATGAGCTCGTACAATCATCAATAGATTTTACACCCTTTGCTGACTTTGGAAACGTGGCAAGGACACTACTGGAGTTGTGGGGTTGACACGGCCTTTCGACTGCTCCTGAACCGGGACCCTATGATCTATCTAGTAGTAGTTCTGAGTTGGGGAATATGTTGAGGGCATGCATTTTGGATTTTCCCGGGGAGGGGAAGGACAACCTGTGCTAGGTAGAATTTGCCTACAAGAACAGTACCAATTGACAATTGGTATGGCACCCTATGAAACTCTCTGCGGAAGGAAGTGTCGTTCACCCATCTGTTGGGACGAAGTGGGCGAAAAAAAATTTTGGGGCCTGAATTGGTACATGAGAAATGGAAGGAACGAAATAACATGGGAATAAGAGGATGAGATTTTGGCAAAGTAGCCAATTGCGACGTTTCTTAGTACACGTCTAATTTCGGAAACAAAATCCTAGCTAAGTATCTAGTTTTTCTGTACTTGGTACACGTCGAATTTCAAGGACGAAATTCTTTTAAGGGGTAAGAGATGTAGCGCCCCAGACCAAAAATGAAGCATAATTTAATAATTAAATATTAAACCCTTAGATTTAAATATTTTATGTGCGTTAATTTTTGATTGTTTAATTAATTATGTGCGTTTCAGATATGTGGAACCTAGAATATTATTTCACCATGAGATTCGTATCAGAAATATGAGAAAATAGAAACGAACTAGAGGTCAATTGGAGACCCATAGCTCAATTGGCGAAGGAAATGGTAAAATTTTGATGAACGGTAAAAAATAAAAAGAATATTTTAATAAAATATAACTTAGATATTTTTGGTAAATAGTAATTTTCCAACGGTAAAAAAAATAAGTTTCCAAAATCTATAAATAGAAGCTCATTCAATTCAACACTTAACATTTTTCCAAACGAAACGAAAGCGACGAAAACAAGTAAGTTTCTCTCTCTTTTCTCTTTCTATAAATTTTTCAGGCGAACTGTCGTCGCCGGAGCGCCGCCACCATCGCCGGAAACTACCGCAGCCATCGCCGAAAACTGCCGCCACCGTCGCCGGAAACCGCCGTCGGAGCCACCGCCGCCGGACTGCAGCCAGAGTCGCCGGAGCCGCCGCACTAGTAGGTGGCTGTTGGGCCGAGAAAACTCAGCAGCTGCCGAGCCTGGCCGAGTGTCGGGTGTGCTGGCAGTCGAGGTGGGCGCGCGGGCGCAAGGGCGCTGGGCGCGCGCTGCCAAGAAAACTCGGCAGCCGGGAGGTGGGCGAGGGCACCGGGAGAAGTGGCTGCCGAGAAAACTTGGCAGCTACCGAGCACCGGGTTGCCCGCTGCTGAGAATACTCGGCAGCTGCCGAGCGATGCGCGAGCCGTCGTGTTTTTTCACCCGATGCCGGGTGCTCGCGTGCCCCGGCACACGCGATGCCGTATTTTCGACCCGAACCTCGTCTTTTTCACCGTACATCAACATCGAGTCCTTTTTGACGAGATGTCGTTAACCGAGGGTCGTGGGCCCGGTCAAAGTCAACCTCTGACCAAAATTACTAAAATACCCCTCAACCTTAAAATGCTCCGTTTGAGCTCGTTTCAACTCCGATCGAGCTCATTCTTTTTCCGTTGCGACCCGAATCACACCCTATTTAATCTTAGCCTTATAAACTGATCTTTCCCTCTTGTTTCTTCAACCTCAACTTCTCGATTTATCGATCCGTCTCGTCTCTATCGAACGACTCTTCTCCGCGGCTGTCTTTATATATTTTAAATATAAGTTTTAAGCGTATTAATGATCTAAGAAATATTGTAAAATTGTGTAGGCTATCCATCGGGTTGGTATTAGTTGTATTGGGAATCAAGATACCAAGTTTTTGATACTAGCGAGTCACGTGGTAACCACCGAACAAAGTGGGGGTAACTTCTGATTCTTTATCTGTTTACTGCTTTCCTAGTAAAAGCATGAACTATGGAATACTATGTGTTGTGAAATTTAGTTGTTGTGTCATCCTTTATACTATAAGAGGGCTGCGGTCCGACTCTGATCATGCATTTGTCCCCGCTTCTCTTCTACTACTCTAATGAGGTTTGGTGGTCCTCTTGAAATGCACCAATAGTATTAAAACCATTTTATAGGGTAAGACGGGGAAATCCCGAACCTACTTCTCATCATTTCTAATATCTACTGTGCATTTTACGTGTTGTACATGAGAGAAGTTGTCTATGAGAGAAGTTTTGGGCCTACGACAACGGTTTTCAAATATCTACGACAATGACAGGCTATAACCGTTGTCTATGAGAGAAGTTTTCGGCCAACGACAACGGTTTTCAAATATCTACGACAACGGTAGGTAAAAAACCGTTGTCTATGAGAGAAGTTTTTGAGCTACGACAACGGTTTTTTCAAAAACACATGTCGTAGATGCTACGACAACAGTTCTTATCAAAAACACATGTCGTAGAGGTGTTGTCTATGAGCATTTTTCTTGTAGTGTGTGGCAACGTGCTGGTATATGTTTTTATTTTCTGTCGGTTGTCTATCGTGTGTCATAAGATGCGGATTTTGTCCCCACGAGTGTATTCAACGCACTCACCCCTATTCTGTAACTCACGTTACAGGTACTGACGAGCATGATGAACCCTAGAGTCAGAGAGAGATGGTGGTGTCTTATCTAGATTTATTGGTTGTAACTCTGATGTTTCTTATCAGTTAAGCAATGTTATTGTAAAACACGTTTTGTAAAGTACAATCTTGTACTGATTTGGGATGTGAGATCCTGATGATATTCCGCTGTGCATATTGTAACTATCGGTACTGAGACCGATTACTTTCGGCAGAGGCCGATTGCTGTGTGAATGATATATGTTTGCTCCTTCACTCCTTCTTCTGTTATCTCCTGCTATTTCTTTCTGTTGTGATATGTGTTCCT
The DNA here is from genome assembly GCA_946896805.1 of Scutellaria galericulata. Classification (NCBI taxonomy): domain Eukaryota; kingdom Viridiplantae; phylum Streptophyta; class Magnoliopsida; order Lamiales; family Lamiaceae; genus Scutellaria; species Scutellaria galericulata. The sequence continues at coordinate 6,631,427 of OX335793.1, read as the reverse complement.
TATTATTTTTCTATCTTCACGCCCGTGCAAAAACTCTGATATTTTACCAAAAGAAAACGGGGCGTGACATTGGTTATCTTCTCAATGAAATCAACATTGAAGACATATTCAGTGAAAGTAATGTGGAGGAAATTTTAGCAGAGAATGCTTCAATAATAAATGAATCAAACAATAATGTTGAGGCAATGAGTGGTTTATGGGCTTAACTGCATTTTAATTTATCTTTTGATTTTTTTTACTGTATAATATTAACAAATTGGTTAACTTGATTTCAATAGATGGAGAATCTGGTAAACAACACTGATGAGATATGTTTAAGTCAATTAACTCAAGTGGGGGATTATGAAGGGGCTCAAAACATAAACTTGGTAAGATTACCATTGCTTGGTATCAACTTTCAGTGTGTGTACTAATTTGGATTCAAATTGACTGATTTTCTTTATCTACTTCTTGTTAGAATGAGAAGACTACAAATGATAGAGTTCTTAAGCTATAACCAAGAAGAAAGGGAAAGGTAAAATTCAAATCTAGTAATTGAAACTTATTCCTTCTATATTATATCATGCTTGTAAAAAATTTGATTATGTGTTTTTTTGGAATAGTGTGATATTGGGCCAATATTTACTACTCCTAGGGTGAATATAAGGGCACCAGCTCCCTTTATTGGTAATCAATTCATCCCAAGACCACCTTCATTTCAAATGCCAAGTAGTAGTCCAATTCTCAAAAAACAAGGGAAGAAGTATGTGATGCTCTCAAACTTGGGAGTTGTCATGGATCAAACAAGGAAAATGGAGACAGAGAAGAGAAATGAGAAGGGGAAGGAGAAGGAGAAAGTGTAGTGGTTTCCTATCTTAGATTGATTATCTTTTGTTGGATATTAACAGTTCTTTTGTTGTTGGCTTAATGTGGTGTTGTTAGTTTAATGTGCCAATTGGATTTGAATAACACTCAGTTTATGTTTTTGATAGTTTGATTTTGTTGGTTATAAATAATTGTAGAGTAGTTATTTTGTCACTAGTTTGTTGTTGGCTTCATTGGATTATGATTGCAATCAAATCTTGTTTTGCCATTTTAAATTATTGGTAAGTAGATTAACAAATATCAATTCATACAGATTATGTTTGTAATACTTGTCAATTTATACAACACTTAACAATAGAGAACTAACTTGAAACTTGTAATTAAATGATAAAGTATCTTGAATCCAAAATAAGTTAAACAACATTCATTAAACTTAAATAAAGTCTACAACACCAAGTCAAATTACTACAAGTTAAATAGAACATAAATTACCCGAAACATTCCTAATTAACTTAACTCCAATTACTCTCTAAACATTACCTTAATGGAACCAAGTTACAAAGAAAAACACCCATAAGAAGAACAAAATCATCTTCAATCTTTTCATTTGTCTTCAATATTTCACAAAACATCAACCCTCTCTTCCAACAAACGATTATTCTCACGCAATTGCAGTAGCAATCCCCTAGCTCTTTCATTCATTGGAGGGTCAATCCATGTAAAGTAATTGCATCCATCACTCTACAAAATCATGCACAGAAACAACAAACAATTAAGGAAAAAAATGGCATGAAACAGGACAAGAAATTCAACAAGAAATTTGACAACAAAAGGGCGTGAAACAGGATAAGAAATTTGATAAAAAATTTGACAAAAAACAGTAACAAAGCCACATCCCAATTCGACAAGAAATACAAAAAAACGTAAAACCATACATCCCAATTTCGGCATCCACAAAACCTTCTTCCCGGATTGTGTGAAGTCTACGAGCATCTTAAAGAAGATCTCAAGCCACAGTAGCAGAATTCTCTCTCATTTGAAGAACTTGATATTCTTTTTGTGGAAGGGTAAGGGAAAGTGAGTTGTTATGTTTAGAGAGGATTTGAAAGAGAAATGGTTGCTTGTTTTAAGAGGATTTGGGAGGGAAATGGTGGATTTTCCCTTCCTTTCTCAATTGACATGGAAAATAGAACAAAAAAAATCAAAAAAATGATTATATATGTGTATTTACCTGCCACGTCAACATGTGACCGGTTAGTTACCTCCTACAACAGGTGATGGGATATTTTCAACAAGAAGCGCCAACATAAAGGGTATTTTTAAAAATGTAAAAAATTAAAGGGTAAGATCATAATTAGGGTATATATACGAGGTATTTTTACCAATTTTCCCTAGTCTTCTGCTATAACATTCTGCCTGCAGTAACTAAACTTACCATTCTACCAAAATTCTCCTTTTTCAATATCTTTATTTTTGCTTCTGTAGAATATGCCTTTTGACATCTTGCATCATTTCTTCACTTTAATTCTTTAGATATTGAATCTTAAACTCCTCCATTCTTCATCCTAATAATCTAGACACAAAATCTAGTTTAATTTCACTTAGACATTGTAAAAAAAATAAGACACTCTAAAATCCTATTACATTATGTTTTGTCTCATCAAAAACTAAATATTAAATTCCTAACATGAGTATTAACTTATTATATATAGCATTAATTCAAAAGTAATTGTCATGAATCTTCTATGTCTTCCAAAATTATATGACGCTTATTTGCTATAAATAATGCCTAAGCCAGCAAAATGATCATCATTATGTCCCCTGCATGAGTTTTTTTTTTCTTTTCATTGTTTGGGGACAAACAATAGTTTATGTTTGGGGGGTTTGATAACTTGCACTATTTTATGCATTTTGATAACAATAGAGGTGTTTTCAACTGATGTTGAGCAAGTCTTTTGATCTCTAATAGTAAAATTAAAAGACTTAGCTTGCTCTTGAGATTGAGTGACTAAAGTTGTAACTTTGAAAGTGCTTGAACTTGAGAGCTATTACTTGCTTGAGTTTAAATCTTGAGAGTTTCAGTAGTCATTTCAGTTTTACTATTCCTCTATTTATAGTGATAGAGATTTTCTCGTTGAAGTGAGATGAAACTTCACCATTTAATGTTTGGTCCTTCCTCGTACATCCTTCATTTAATGCGGTTTCTACTTTAGCTTTGCGACCGCTTTTTTTTTTGTCTACGATGACTGCAACTCAATGTATAGTTGTCTTCTTTATGTTGGCTCCTATGTTAGTGTTTGCTGATTGTCCTTATTGGTAACTTTTCGATATAAAAAGACTAGGATTTGATATTGTAGCAATCTTAGATTTTCAGTAGTTGGTCTGATATTTAGTTTGACTTTGTTGTATCTTTTGACCGTGCAGTAGCTGAGGACTTGCTGTAACATTGTACATGCAGTAGACTGGCATCTTGCTACATTCTTTCATATCATGCAACAAATGTCATTTTATCTTCTAAAAGTGCTTGCGTGCGTGCAATAATAGATTTTCTCATAGTATGCAGTAAGCTTTCTACGATGCAGCTTGCAACAACTATTTCTTACAGCTTGCAGCAAAATCTTGACTTGCTTTCTTTCTAGATTTTTATCATATTCTAAGAACTCAAAAGCTAATCTAACTTCACTTAAACATTTTGAAAAATGGGATACTCTACAATCATTTTACAAGTTCGTTTTTTTTTTTTCATCAAATTGTAAACAATCAATTCCTAATAGAAATAATGAAGGAATTACAATTACCATAATTTTTGAAAGATATGAATTTTAATTTGGATTTGATACGTAAGTTTCACATTATATTCACCAATATATTACCACTAAAATAAAATATTCAATTTATAAAATACATATTTTATTTTATCTTTTAAAAATCATTGTTGCAATGATTTTGGTTACCATGAAGAACCATAGTACCATCGATTATATCATATGTTGTGGATAATGGATTCATTGATACTTGATCATCATTAAAATTAATTTTTTCAATATATAAAATACAAATTTCATTTTACCTTTTGTGTTATTGAATTGATCCAAATTTACTAAATTTAAAATCATTGTACTTGATTTAAAAAAAGGTTCAAATTGAAATCAAACTATCAAGCACAATATCAAATGATTTTAGAGAATTTATGCCAACAACAAATAATTAATATAACTGATAAGTGTTGTTTTTTTTACATATTTTAGTGTATACTTATGTATCCTTTTGTGTACATTTAGATACGTTTTATCAGTGATTATATTATTATATATAAGTTGCATTTGATTTGGTTTATGCTTAATTTCATGTTTGTAGTGAAAAAACATACAACTTTCGAATGGAATTATTAGACAAGGGAGAAACCACTGAAGTGTGATATATGAGAAAAATCATGAAAATATGAGAAATGAAGCTTAGATTACTTGAAGAGCAACATATTCAAGTTAGCTGGAAAAATATTGATCGACATTAACTATGAGATTAAACGCATAGTTGTGGGAGAAAGAACATAACTCTTAATTTAGAAGTTCAAATTGATAGTTTCTTATTTTGTTGGAAAGTCAAGGTGGAAATCTACAACTTTAATGTTCAACATTTTTCTCAAATATGTCTTCAATGAAATAGAAACATCAGAGAAGGTGGAAGTGGTGCAAACATATACATCATGTTTTTCATCCTGACAGGACTCTAGTATTTTGGTCATATCTTGACTTCAGAAAATTTCAATTGAATTGAAATTTATGGCATTAGAAAGCTAACTTAAAGAGCTACAACTTTTATGAAGAAAATGAAGGTGAATTCAAACTGTGTAGTGGTGTACAGACGTTGTCCTACGACCAGACCATGTGCCACAAGTTTGAAACATTTGTTATAGGGCACAGTCGACCGTGTGCCAAAACACGACCATGTAGAAATATTCAGTTTCATATAAAAACTCACTTTTTTGATGTATTTTGTACTTTTACTTGATTTAGGAGACCTGTGAGATGTTTTAAAAACAAAAAATTGATGAAAATTATACAGACCATATCATATACTAAGCTTCATACGCAAACACATATAGAGAAAAAAATCATTATTCGGAGATGCATTCTGAGAAAAAGTCAAGCATGGTATATCATATTTGGAGGCGTTTTGTAGGAGAAGATCAAAAATCAAAGGATTGGAGAATCGAGAGATCGTCTTTCCTACAATTTTTTTCTGTCTCTTTCTCATAGTTAGATTTTTAGTTTACATATGATGTTTCTTAATTTGTCTGAATTGTTTAATAATCATGTGTAACTATTTTTTTAGGATTTCTAAGATATGTTATGGATCTTTGATTTTAATTCAAGTTCTTAATTTTTGAACTCTATTCATGTGTTATATTTTGATTGTTTATTTGGTTATTCTGCTAGTAATAGAACATGTCTTAGTAATTGAATCAAAATTTTGGAGATAGAGATTTATTACGGAAGAATAATCACATGACATATAAGTGAATTAGATCGGGATATTAATGAACTTATGTGATGAGATATCAATTTTAGGTGCTTTTAGGAGTTACATCTAGTGAAATATAATCAACCTATTAACTATATCGGGAGAGTGGTTAATTTGATATTTGTGATTGCTCATATACGGGGAATAATTAATGAACTTGAGTTGGCCAAAATGATATATTGATAAAAAATTATAGGAAAAATATCTTAGAACATGCCTATGTTATATTGATTTATTGTGTTCATTCATTGTTTTATTTTCTTTTAGTTTTAATCTAAAATTCTGATATTCGTTTGTCTAGATAAAATTAGGTGTTTAATTTGGATAATTAATCAGGTTCTAATTCGATAGTCTCTATGAGATCGACCTTGTTCACCACTTCTACAATCTACATTGTACACTTACGAGAATAACTAAAATAATTTAGTGAATAGTTACCTTGCACATAAATTACCAAAGTAAAAAAATGCAGGTATGGAATACACATGCATTGGTATGGGATTTCAATAATGCACGTCAATCACTCCTAAGTCGTACAATTAGGCTAATCCCGTAGATGCACTAAAAGGAATATGATATAAATGTTGTGGTGAGATTAGATGAAAGAAAGAATGCAAAACCTTTTATACACCCACGTATACCGCCTCCACATGCGTTCACACACCCCAACGCGCAACCAGATGCACTAAAAGGAAAATAATATAAATGGTGGGGTGAAAATAGATGAGAAAGAAGGCAAAAACTTTTGTACACCCACATACGCCGCATCCACGTGCCTCCACGCTTAGCCACACCATAATTGGTGTGCACCATGCACCACCTGATTCCATACAATTCATTCTGTGAAAGTTAGTTGTATACTCTTAAGGTATTAGTTGTTCATTCAATGAAAGGTATTAGTTGTATACTCTTAAGGTATTAATTGTTCATTTAGTTAAATGTATTAGTTGTATACTCTTAAGGTATTAGTTGCATACTCATAAGATATTAGTTATGAGTACTAGCTGCTTATTCATTGGAAGATATTAGTTGTACTCTTAATGTATTAGTTTTTTACTCTTAAGGTATTAGTTGCATACTCAAAAGGTATTAATTGTTCATTCAGTGAAATGTATTAGTTGTATACTCTTAAGTATCATGTACTGAGTGTAAGTTTAAAATCTTAAAATTTCAAATGTACGATTTTCATCATCTTCTTCTTTAAAAATTCTACGAATAAATTCATATTCCTCAATCAGTAATCATCAAATTGGAATCTTAAAATAATTCTTATTTAATCATGATACACATAAGTACATTGAAATTGTGATTTGAAAATAAATAAATTAAAAGAAGATGAAAAAAAAAAATACAAATTGGCAAAAGCTGTAGCAACAACGACAATGGTGGTGGAGGTATGATTGAAAGTATCAACAAGAAGAAGAGAAGAGGAGGAAGAAAATCAACAAAGAGGAGGAAGAAGAATAAAAGATGAAGAAATAGTGTGTGATACACAATGACGGAAATATCACGATATTTCGGTAATATATCACCGAAATATCGCCAAATTCAAGCTACCGACACAGATATCCATTGCAAAAAATATCCATCAAAATATCGGCAAAATATCGCCGATATTTCGGAAAATGTCGCCAGAAAATCGATATCGGAAGAGTTTGTACATAGATTTGTCAGTTTATCACGATTTATCGGCGATTTATTACCGATAAATCGCCAAAATATCGGCTAATATCGTGTCGATGATCTGCAAATTTTTTTTTTTTAATTTTAAATTGATTTACAGATTGTTATAGGATATGATATGCCAAGTGTGATGATATTATTGCACATACATATATTTTTGTCCCCCATTATACTTGACATATTTTATCTTCTATTTTTTTTTGAATTTGTAAATTATAATTAAATGGTCATAACCAAGGATAAATAGATCCCATCCCATATTAGTTTGCTTCGTATAGTTTTATTCAACTCTAGATCACTTCATTTGCTTCTACTTTTGAATCAAAGTTTTGTTACTTATTTCAATTTTCAATTCTCCTTCGATTTTCCAATCATTGTTCATCAACATCAAGAAGGTTCATCATTTAAAGGTTAGTTAATTTAAATACTTAACTACATATTTAATTTGTTGAAGTAATGTTGTCTTAAAATACATATAAATTATGCTATAGTTTATAGTTTTAAGGTATGTAACTTTTGGATTGAGCTATAGTTTTAATTAAAAAATTGTTCACATATATCATGAAATTATGCATAATAACTTGAAAGGAATTTCGCCTCCTGCTCCAAATCGAATTTGTCTTATGCACTTCCATACTTAAAGCATGATTAGAAGTTTTCCATATTTAAAACTTATATGTTATATTTTGCATAATTAGAATTTTGCATGATTAGAATTTTGCATAATAACTGGATTCTTTATGATGCTATATTACTGTTAATCTATATATAGTGTATAAATTGCGATGATAATTTGATTACTAGTTTAGGACTGGAAAACTACTATAATTTAGTGATTGTAAATGAAGAAACATGAATGAGTCATGTGAAAATTATACATTTAAAAAAGTGGAGATATATAATTTTGGTAATTTATTAAATAAATAGAATTTTATTTGATATATTTTTTACATTAATTAAGAAGATATTGTAATGAAGGAGATATCAAATAAATAGATATGTTCGATACCCTTAATTAAGAAGAAATCTTCCTTAATTAAATATAATTCGATGGAGAGTATAGATTAAACATAGTTGAAGTCTAAAACTAGATAAGGTAGAGAGATATAAAATTGATTATTTGACCCAATATGTGTACCACACTACCACTGTACCCACAATTACTTATTATAAATATTGTAGCTTTTATTAATTATTAGTTTGTTTATGAAATTTAATAATAGTAGCATTAAATATATAGTATAGTATAGTATAGTACAAAAGTTCAATGGAATTTCTAGACTACCCATTCACACACACGTGCATGTCTTTGGAAAGTAAGATGACCACATAATATATAAACCTTATTAGAATTTATTCAAATCTAGTAAATGAGCTATATTGGTAAATGAGTTGTATTTCGCAATTTTCTTATATGTTATATTTTCTTATATCTGAATAAGGAATGACAAGTGAAAGTGGTGCTGCTGGAAGAGACCCTGCATGGAAATATTGCACAGCCATCCCTGGACACAAAGGTGCCACTCTTTGTAGCTTTTGTAATCATACGATTATGAGTGGAGACATTACACGTTTCAAATATCACTTGAGCCATACAGACCCAAATAAAAATGCACGTCCTTGTAAAAATGTACCCCCAGAGGTTAAGAAAGAGATTCGCGAATTGTTTAAAGTTAAGGAGACATCAAAAGGGAAGAAAGCTGCCAAAATGGATGCTGTTAGAGCAGAATTACGAAGGGGGTTATATGATGAGGATGAAGATGAGGATGATGACGATATTGCGTATCCTGATGACATTATTAATCAAAATGAACGTCAACAATATCGTGCCGCTGTCAGACAATCTAAGGCAAGTGAGTGGGAAAGAGATCAAATGCCTAACTTTGGGCGTAACAAAGGAGGCAGTACTAGTTCTCGTGGATTGAATTTTGCACCAGCACCAGCACCATCTTTATATAGATCAGAAGGTGCAAAATAGAAAAAGATAAAGAGTATGTTTTCTGGTGGAAACATTAAAGAAAAAATGGGTCGGATGGTGAGTAAATTTTTCATTTACGATAATGTACCACCAGAGAAAGCTTCATCGCATCATTTTCGAAATATGATCCAAAGTGCACAGGAAAGTGGTGTGGGGATAAAACCACCAACTCCATATCAGATAAAAAAATAAGTATCTAGATATGGAGTACACTGAAATGAAGGTGCATGTGGCCGAACAAATGGAAAAATGGCAGACATACGGGTGTACAATCATGACCGATGGATGGACAGGACCAACAAAATTGTTAATCATAAATTTCATGGTCTATTGCAAGGGGAGCACTGTCTTCCTCAAATCGGTTGATGCATCAGATAAGATCAAGGATCATAAATACATCTATGATCTACTTAAAGAAGTGGTGAAAGAGGTTGGGGTGAATAATGTGGTTCAAGTTGTTACAGATAATGGTTCCGCTTTTGTGAAGGCAGGAAAAAAACTCATGCAGAGATACAACTTATATTGGACACCCTGTGCTGCACACTGCATTGACCTGATATTTGAAGATATTGGCAAAAATCAAAATGTCAAGACAGTAATTACGAAGGCCAGACAATTGACGAACTACATTTATAATCATGGGTGGTTGGCAAAAATGCGAGAGATTTGTCAGGAAGACATAGTACGGCCAGGAGCAACTCGTTTTGCAACAAACTATATCGCACTAGACAGTTTGTTCAAGAAAAAATCTATGTTGAAACAATTATTTACGAGTGACGAATGGGCTAAGAATCGTTTAAGCCGTTCAGAGGTAGGTAGATCAGTGGAAAACACGTTCTTGACCATCGGTTCTGGGATCAAGTAAAACACGTGGTGGACATTTATGAGCCATTATATCAAATACTTCGAGTCGTGGATACTGAGGTTGTTCCTACCATGCCGATCTTATATGATTTATTTCGTATCATGAAACAAAAAGTCGAAAACGTAAGGTCGGCACAGTGGGTACTTAGCGTAATAAATACTCGATGGGAGAACACGCTTTCACATCCACTACATGCTGCAGGTAAATATCATGTGCTTCATCCTATATTATGCAATTGTATACATTATATGACATAATAACTGCATTTTGTATTTTGTAGCTTTCTACTTGAATCCAAGATTTCAATATACCCGAGGAGTTGGTGAAGATATGACCTTAATTCAAGCAGTGCACGAAGTGTTCTCCACACTTGACCCCAATTCAGAAGGCATAGCCCAATTTGGAAATGAGGTTTAAATAGTAAACAATATAATATGTTTTATATAACTACTATAGTACTACTTACATTCAAATTTATGGAGTATACTTGCATAATTGTGTGAATTTGCAGATCACCTATTTTCGTGATGCGAAAAGAGGATTCAGTGATCGTGCTGCAGTTGCATCACGAAATACAATGACCCCAGGTACCTCTTCTTACCGATTATATTCATTATTTCTAATCATTTGGAAAGTATATATGTTTGACATTTATTAATGCTTGGCAGCTGAGTGGTGGGTTATGTATGGCCAATCATCGCCTACACTTCGAAATCTAGCCATAAGAATACTCTCACAAACAACGTCGTCTTCTGCTTGTGAAAGAAATTGGAGTACATTTGCATTGATACATACTAAGCAGCGAAATCGACTTGCATATCAAAGACTTGAGAAACTCGTCTTTTGCTACTACAACATGAAATTAAGGTTACGAGATATGGAAGCTGAAAATGGCAACGTTGCTGGGTTAGACTATCTTGATGTAGTTGATGTAGCGCCTGACATTGGTGATGAGGAAGAAGATCCATTGTTCCAATGGATTCGGCCTATCCACATGGACGACGCTGAAGGAAATCCAGATCCAAAAGTTGCATCGGCTGCTCGTGAATATGGCATGAATGTGTCTCAGATAATGGAAGAGGATGTTGGTGCTAGTACTGGTGGTTCAAGTAAATCTATGGATAATTCGACAAATAGTGGAAGCAATGTTGGTGGAAGCGGTGGTGGTGGTGGTGGTGGTGGTGATGGAAATTATTGTGAAAATGAGGCTGAAGATCAATTGCAATTAAGTCCATTTACCGGTGAGGGTGATTACACACATGCAACACAAGATTCTGACCATGGAAGTAGGGCAGGGGTGCAGGGATTGGTGCTATTGGAAAGAATTACGGAAGAAGACATGCTTGGAATTGGAACCAAAGGTGAAAGCTCAAACACTGATATTGAATCACTTTCTATGAGTCTTGACTCAATGAATATGAGCAATGATCCGTACAATGAATATCAACCGTCGTATTCTCACGGCAGACATAGCACTTCACAGTTTGATTGGTCTAGTCAGAATCCATTTTATAACCCACTACCTCAATCATCACATGAAGGTTCAAACATGCATCAACATAGTCAACCATATTGGGTCAATCAACATTATCCGATTTATGGAACTACAGTTGGAAGAAATAAAGAAACATATGAAAGTTATCTCCATGATTACGCTGAAAATTGGTCTAGTGTCTTAAGTTGGCATCAATATTGTTTGACTCAAGATGGCATGCCATCTTATACATTTGAACCTCATAGGAGTTCAAGCTATTACTAGGTCATGTATTAATTTTGTATGATAATTTGTCATGTTAATCATATGAGACAACATTTATATAATAGTTTATCTCTAAACTTATTGTCAACATATCTTTTTATTTGAAATTTAAGTTCAATATATGTATTAATGTTACTTATAATATTATATAAAGTACTAGATATTTTTTTCTATTTTTTTTACAAATTTTTAAATTTTTTTGTGTAAAAAACCGATATATCCACCGATATCGATATATCCGTAAAATCAAGGTACCGATATTTTTGTCCTTGCATGTGTTGTCCTAATAAAATTAATAAAAAAAAATATATATATATATATATATATATACCTTTCCAATGGGTTGAGTCAGGCAGATGGGGCATGGACTCTAGACCCGTACTAGTGGGTACATAAATCTCAATCAAAAAAGAAAAGGGAATTTAGAAGAAAATGATATTCTGTAAGATTTAATGGGTACATTCATGACTAGTCAGTACTGCTGGCCCATGCAACAACTGCTTCATTAGTTAATTTTGAAAAAAAATTGTCTAATCTTGTAAATCTTGCATTTTGGGACTATATTGGTGTATGATCTATTATATTGTGGATATTGCATCCATGATAATTCATCAAATTCAGTACAAATTATACCAAATTGTACTTTGATATTTGAGATTTGAACATTGAAGATTTCTTAATTTACTTTTCGTTTTTCTTAAATAACATTAATTAAACTTTTTTTATTATTATTATTTAAATTCCTCATCCAATTAATGAAAGAACCGTCTTACTAACTCATTCAACGATATGACATGAACATTAGAGATCCCCACATACGATAATTTTTGCATTTTCAAAGGTTTTGTGACCCTCACAACTAAAATAAATTTGCTTTCATATCCCCCATGAGAATTCAAATGCGCATATATGATATATAAGATTTAATTGCATTAAAGAATAAAAAGTGATTTTGAACTCTTAAACTTTGTAAAATATATAAATTATATATAGCTTAACATTGATTTTCAATTTGCACCACTGAAGATATTTCGTTGGTTGATATTTTAAAGGTGTATTCAATCATTTTATAAATGTTGGTGTCATATCATCAATCAAACACAATTTAAAAAATGAACAAAATGATATTGTGTTGTAAAAAGTAGGGTTTATATGTTCATTCCAAAATACTAGAATAAAATTTTATGGGGTTGCATATAATACTAGTATAATATAATAGAGTTGATAATCTATTTTGCCATGTTTAAAATACCTTGATTAGAGTTTATTTTAATAAGAAAGTGAGCTTAGATATAGGCATTGTGTGAAGTCAAAAATTGGATAAGCGATTTCCATGTGTGAGGAAATAGGTTGTGAAGAGTGTGTGGGGAGCGTGTTGAGGGCCCCACCCAATTATTGTGTGCTCCTCCAACTTAAGTCAAACCAGCACGCGCTATTTTCAATACCATTTTTTAGTTACTTCAATTTCAACATGCCAACTCAATATGACCTGCATATAAATATATATGACTAATGGAATTTATATATATACTAATACTTATCACATAAAGTTATAAAATCTTATAGATTTATATATACAACAATGTTAGCCCAATATTATTTATACATAATACTCTTATGGGTTAATTTCAATTTTGATATTATATGTGAAACATTTTCTATTTTTGGACAATCAAGTATTTGTTTTTCAATTTTCGTCTTCTATATTTAATTTTTTTCAATTTTAGTCCAACTTTATTTGAATTTTCAGAATTAGACAACCACGACAACGATTTTGAAAATTCCAACCAATATTGAACTGAAATTGAAAAAAACTAAAATATAAGATATCAAAATTAAAAAACAAATACTTAATTTAAAAAAAATAAAAAATATATTATATACCAAAATTGAAATTACTTCATACTTTAACTATATTTCAATGGATCAATTAATCCTGCCGCAGGCCTCTTTCCCTAGTATTGAGTTGGAAAACAGTTTCAGTAAATAAATCCGTATATATCACCCTTTTTTGTCTATAAAAAGTAATTATATATTCAGGAGAGAGAGATGATGACTTGACCAAGTGGGTAGTGTTAAAAATTCAAAGATGAGTGAGCAATGGACAAAATAACCCAAATTAATTAATTTAAATTAGGCGACTAAGCTGAGGCATGTTTTGTCTTCTAAGGTTTTGGCATACCATATATGGTATTACATAACAATTAGAGTCAAGGTTTAATCTCTAAAAAAATTAAAATCAAATCTTGTTAAGGAGCATAGTTGAACAACATGGTGCCTGCAGCCAAATATGTGAATATGAAGAGCTATTACTTAGATAGGACAAAGATATACATAAAACATTTTAAAGGCCACAAATAAGTACAACAATCATCTTAGTCATTCATCTAATTCATTTCTCAATTACTTCACCGTTTCTTTTTATTTTAACAATAATATCTAATGATAAACATGTATGTAAACACACTAAAGAATTGGCAAATAATTGGACAATTAACTAACAAATTAGCGAAATCACAATTACTTTCATCTTCTATTTTGTGTTATATACTGTCACCATTACAAATGAAACAACCATATGAATAACATTGAAGTCCTACTATTACTATTTACACACACACACACAAAACTTATTAAAATTGTTTTATAGATATAATTATGTAAGATAAAACTACGTTTCAGACTCATTTAATAGATTCATCTTTATTTTATGAGTGAATCAATTTGTGGAAATAAATCCGTGAGATGGTTTTAGAGCAATAGTGTTTTAATTTTAAACTTTGAATTTTATTCAAATTTATTTCTCCGTGAACGTTAAAAATTCAAAATTTGTAATCTTCAAAGTAGTTGCTTATTGCAGTCCAAATAGGTGTGACAAATTCATGACCTTATAAATTATAATTACACTAATCTTTTTATAATACTCTTCCTCATATCAGTCAATGCTCTCTAATCACTAAAATCCACGTCACATGACCTCGTTTTCAATTAATTGGATTAGTAGTATATAAAATAGTCCATGAAACGACAACACACAACTTTGTTTACGATTTATTCTACCTTATTTTATTGTAATTTGTAGATCATATATTTGTATGATTATCCCAAAAAACGTAATCAATCACGGAGTCCGTTGATTGAGCACGAAGATTTGGACTTTGAATCAATATTTATATCCAAAGCTGTATATTTTTAATGCTAAAATAAGTACATGGTCGTATTTCTCATTTGACCATTAATTATATCCACCTTTTTCTTTTCTCACTTATTTCTTGAAATGGTCAATTTTGCAACCCTATTTTGATCCTCTCCTTTGTTCAAATCTTCGTTCTCTCTCACACACACACCCGTTCGTGTATGTGCGTTTTGTGGTGGTATATATAAAAGGCCTGCAAAATCATATTTCAAAAGTACTCGTATTAGAATTAGAATAAGAATTGTGAAGAATAATAGTAGTTCAATGGATCAGAAAAAGCAATCAGGTAATAATAACAAGTCGAAGAACAAGATCTTGAGGCTTCTACCCAAGGCAGCTCAAGTAGCTGTTTCATTCCAAAACCATCCATTCAGTCCTGGCCGAGAAAAGCGGGCCGATGCCAATTCACACAAGTACAAGACCCATCTCAGCAAGGGCTTCTCCGGCCCGATCTTCTCCATGATCCCGGCTGAGGCCCGAGAGAAGTCGAAGAATTACGAAACTCAAGAGCCCACCTCCCCCAAAATCTCATGCATGGGCCAAATCAAACACAAGAACAACATATGTAAAAAGAAGATTGCTTCTTTGCCAAAGGAATTCAAGCCCGTCCCCTATTTCGGGCCGGAGAAGGTCAGCAAGGCCCGGTCGGTGGGGCCCGAGAGAATCAGCAAGGCCAGGTCGGTGGGGCCCGCGGCTGAGCTGAAGAAGAAGCCATCGGGATTTAAGCAGATTTTCAGCGCTGGAAGAAAGTCTGACGCTTCTATGGATCATAGTAAGCCGCCGCTTCCTGACAGGGCGCCGAGCCTGAGCCAGATGAGGAGATTCGCGAGCAGCCGTGACACGCTGGCGAGTTTTGATTGGACGACTGCACGAATTGCACCGGATCAGAACCACAGGGATTTGTATTCTGACAGTGATGGGGAAGACGATATTGTTATCCCTTTCTCGGCGCCGATATTGGTGAGCGGAGCCGGAGTTGTTGGTGGCTTGGTTTTGGAGCCGAGGAAGGAAATTAATTTGTGGAAAAGAAGGACTATGTCTCAGCCTAAGCCCCTTCAGTTAAACATTGTGAAAGCACAATAGAAAGAAATTCTTTTGTTTGTTTCTTGTCACAAATTCTTATTTCATTTTGTTCTTCACTTATTAGTTAATTTAGGTTCATTTTATGATTAAGTTGTACAAATTAAGCTGGTGTGTAAAGCCTATAGAAAAGGGAGAAATTGAGAAATCATAAGTTTAGCAATATTGTCGGCATATTAATTAATTATTTATTTATTTATAACTATGAAGAAGTATTTAATAAGGTGTATGACGATAATCGTTCAAGTACAACTGTTTTCTTCCATACAATCTCATCTTTGAACCACTCAAAAAAAAAATTTTTTTTTTTTTTTTTCCCAAAAAAAGTCGTGTCTGGGGTCTGTATTATTTCTCAAATTTATGATAGGGGTCTGATTTATATTATAATTTCTAAGCTTTCTAAACTGATTTGGAGCTACTACATGTTGCCGACAGCCGGTCAGAAGCTATAGAAAAATGAATCGGAAAATTTACAATTTAGATTAATGATGATATTTTGTCATTTTATTATTGAGGGATATTAATTTTCTTGGCTCTGAAAATGGGACACTATTTGAAATTAGATCATATTAGTTTGAAATCCTGAAATTGGGGCTAAATCGTAAGCGCATTGCAAACGTTAATGTATATGATTAATTAATAATATCAAATTTAATTATGATAGTAAACATAATTAACTAAATAATATCGGAATTTCAATTTTTTTTTAAATAACACATGCTATACTCCAAGTATAGAAATCATTATATATTTGGAGTTTGTATAATTAAAAAATTATAGAATAATATAAATTAATAATAAAAAACCAAAATAAAGGTGGTCTTATAAAAGTGGACTATTCAAACTTTTCAAAGCTTTCACAATGACAATTATTTATGTGCACCAGGTGTACGGATTCTAAATCCGTATAATTGGGTCGACCCGATTTGGAGATGCATCTCACGCATCCCACGCGCCTTATGCGCCCAAACTCTAGTTTCGCAGTTATATTGGCTTAACATTTTAGTTTGGCGAGTCTAACATTTTAGTTATGTTTGCATAACCTTTTGCAATATATGATAAACCTATAATACCTTTCAAAATCTTTATGTTGTAATAATATAACCTTCATGCATAATAATTTAACTTTTTCGATATAATAATATAAACTTATGTTATTCTTTAAGTACATAAAAGTTAGTATGATATTTGTACATAAATCATGAAGGTTAAGCTATACTATATGAATTTTTATAGTGGAAAAAGTCTAAATAATATAACTTAAATGTTATGTTATATGTATGTAAATGTTATATTAATATAAAATAAAAGTTATACTCGGTTAACATAAATGTTGCATAATTTAATTATGTTTTTATACTGAAAAAAGTCTATGTAATTTTACTTAAATGTTATGATATTTGTACATAAATGTTATACTAATATAATATAAATGTTATACATGGTTACAACATAAAACTTATGTCATAACTTAAAAAAAAAAAATCTCGGCATGGATCTGGGCTGAACCTGACCCGACCCGCACTCGCCCAAATGCATGAATTATAATTCATACACTTGGTGCACACAAATACTACTCTTCACAATTGTTAGTTAATGAGTTAAAGTTGAATAGTTTTTGCGAATATGTGTTCTAAAATAAACTGTAATATTTATTTGGGAAATTTTGACATTCATTATCATTTAATTAAAAGAGAATTTGAGGGTTATTCTAAACTTTGATAATAAAAATCAAATAAAAAAAATGATGGAAGGATTAAATAATATATAAATATAACGATAGTTACTTTTCCAAAATAATAAATGAATAATTATTTATGCAACATATATTTCAACAATTAAATAATATATTAATCAAGTTGTGTTATATTTAATGCCAAATTAGGAGATGTATATTGCACAAGATAATAAATATACTATATAAAATAGTATTTATAAATTTTTTATTTCATTAAGTTTAGTTTGGTTTTTTTTTTTTTTTTTTTATGTATTACACGGATCTTATACTAGTGTAAAAAATCTTTTGGAGTGTTATACTTAACAACACCGTTTGATCAAATAAACAACCACAATTTAACCTATAAATCTATTTATAGATAATATTAATCCATTTATAGATTAGAAATGTTTGAAGTGTTAACAACCTATTTGATCAGATAGACATATAGATATATTTAAATACTTATTTATCTATTTATAGATATTTACACACACCAGTTTAACTCTTAATTAAGATAATATCTCTCTTTCCTAAATATAATATATTCTGATATAAACTCGATATATTTTTCTTGATAATTTCATATTGTCAATTAAGATAATATCTATCTTTCCTAAATCTAATATATCCCGATATTAATCCGATAATCTAATATATTACCATATTAATCCGATAGTTTCATATAAAAGTAGGGATACCACTATTTTCTATGATAATAGGGATAACACTATTTTCCGACAATGGAGGATAAAATATTTACATGGGATGATGATATTCTTAATAACAACATAAATATGCTTACTAGATTTTAGAATTATATGCTTGATGTTTCGAATACTCAATGACGATATTTCTAAAAACCATTCATCGTTAACAATATTTCTAAGGAGGATAAAGATATATATAAATGTAGAATTATATGTTCGATATTTCGTATAATCAATGTCAATAATTTGACTACTTCTGGAAATATTGCACACAACAATGGGCAAGACATGTCGAACAGAAGCAAAACATACAAACAAGAAACAAAAATAACATGACTTATAAGAAGTTCTACGCTATTACAATGATGTAGCAACAACAAGTAGAGTCGATGAAAACTCTCTTTCCTTAAGATGAGATACACTTAGGGTAGTGTTCACTGGATTGTGCGTATCGTCTCCCAAAGATAAAACGACTTCGTCTTTTAAAGTAGCAGCACTGCAAACCTCGAGAGCTTCGGCAAACTTCTGGTGCTTGAGAATTGAGCTTAATGCAAATGAGAAAACTATGCAATAGTTTGAATTTTTGTGTGTAAAATGATGCATGATGACCCCTATATATAGGTCTCCAACATGGGGGTCATCTCTTGAAGTAGCAGCACCACAAACTTTGAGAGCTCCGACAAACTTCTGGTGCTTGAGAATTGAACTTGATGCAAATAAGAAAACTATGAAAGAGTTTGAATTTTTCGTGTATAAAATGATACATGATGACCCCTATATATGGGTCTCCAACATGGGGGGTTACACCTGAAATTGATGGAATTTACTGCCCAAAAACGGGTCTTTAAATGCAAGAGAAATGGTTGAGCACACATATCTTAATGCTCAAAACATTGACCTTCTATGAAGCTGCCGCCCAAGTTGTTGAATCCAGCAAGGGTACTGAGGTTGTTGTTGTTGAAGTTGTTGATGCTGAGAATGTTGTTAAGACAACTTCTCCTATGAAGACCTCGGGCACAGATACTGTTGAAACAGTACTGGCGGAGGATAAAGAATGGAATGTTGAGAAGGAGGAAGTGCCTCGGAAAGGTAAGGAAATTGTTGTTGCTACTCCTGCACCGAATCCTGATGATGGAGATGACTCATCGAGCAATGATGATCCAGAAAGTGATAGTCCATATAGGTCACTGGGAAAAATCAAAGAATCTGATGAAGAAATGCATAAATGTTTCCAACAGTATGCTAATGAGGCTGCAGTAGAACACTAAAACCTTGAACAGAGTCAGACCATGGTCCTCTATACTCAAAAGGAAATAAGACCACAAATGGTAAGAGTTGAGACTCTTTCTAACTCACAGAAACAATCCCTTCAAAGGATCATGGATGTCGTTCAAGGCCTGATTCGAGCCATGCAAACATACGAGATGAATATGACAACAGACATCCATCTAAGTGAAAAGGTACACTCATTTTTTATGGCAGATTTGAGGAATGAGTTGTCTGAACTTCCTTCCAGGATACAGTGGAATGCTCAGTACCGTGAGCGTAAGAAATTTGAGCGTGAGCAGCAAGCTGCATCTGATGTAAGGGATAGATCGCTTGATAAGATCAAAAGCTTAGTTGATGAGATGAAGAACAATCAGGCTACACAGAACTTGGTGCTCAACTCACTACAAGAGAACGCTACAACACAAGCTTGTGTTGTTCAAAGCACAAATGACAGGATTTCTAACTTAGAGCTGTTTGTTGGTGAGATGCGTGCCACCTTAAATCGGGTCTTTCCTCAACATGTGCCTACTAAATCAGCTGGCCCAGGTATTGCTCCTCTTGATGATGCCAAAAGGAGGGAAAATACAAAGAAAACAGATGCGGTTTTGAAGCTGCAGTAGAGGACACAATAAGAGAGTTGGATGAGGATGATGAAGATGATGACCTTCCCTTGACCATTAGTGGAAGCGAAAACGTTCTGACTCTGGACATGGTCAGAACATCCAACCAAAGAAGAGAAAGGATGATGGAGATGAAGGAGATGCAGGTGCTGGGGATACTACACTCCAAGCAGTAAGCATCATTGTAACTCAGCAATGAGTTAAAGTTCAAGCTGCAAAGACTCGTCAGAGGAGTTCTAGACAGCAATGACAGCGAGGCAGACAGAAACAGCAACAAACAAGTCAGAATGTTAATGTTAGACCTTTTATGGGTATTGCTGCAGGTCCAACGCTAGATGAAAACATGTGGAGAGAGTTGAAAGAAGCCGAAGAGAAGAGGAAGAGAGAAATCAGCCTTAATTACTTTCCCACCACAAGAAGCTCCCTGTCATGATCGAGACAAAGTCTTTGCTGAAGTCGAAGTCTTGCTGGATCAGAAACCTGAAAAGGTAAATATGGCATGGGAATTTGAGATGTTCAATCAGAGATACTTGCTAAAGAACAGGAATCCAACATTCGAAGAAATCACGCTCTTCAGAAGAACTGAATACTTAAGGTGTTTCAGACATTTATGTCAACATGATTACTTTGTGAATCATCCAACATGTCTCGAGGCCTTGATAAAGTATGAGAAACTAGCAAGAAATGGTGAGTTGGATATTCAGAAATCCTTGTTGGAAAGGATGAAGAAATGAGAGCAGATTTCATTCTATTAGGACTACTGGCTTCGTTGGATTCAAACTTCTAACATTAAGAAGAAGATGGAAGAAACCTATCAAGAGTCATTATTGAATTGGTGGAAGAGAACGAAGTATGAACAGGTTGCCAACCAATCTAGAATTGATGTTGGACATGACTCTGTAAAAAGAAGGTTATTTGAAGGATTAGAAACTTGAGGAAGTGATGCTTACTGCAGTTTCTCAGAAGATGGTTTGAGTAAGCACTTCCTTGTAAAGAATTTCTCTATTCTTTTATTTCTTCATTTTATTTATGAAGACAGTGATCTAAGCTATTTATGAAGATAGCTAACATTGTACTTTACTTGTACAAAACACTTGTAATTATGTACATCTGTATATGCTGCTTTGTATGAGTTTTGTCATCATAAAAAATGGGGAAATTGTTGGGATATTTTTATTAAGATTTTGATGAGACAAATAACTTTGTATAGGACGTTAGAGTACCCCCATTATTTCCACATTGTTTAAGTGGAGCTTAGCTATGTAAAGTTAACTTTCTATATTGTATTTGTAAAGATGTAAAAATATCAGAAAGATAGAAGTTACTAATGATAGCGGGATTTTGGATATGAAAAGGCATCGGATGATGATTCTCAGTAAAGAGAATCAGTAAGGAGAAGGAGTAAGCAGCATATAAGGATCAGGAAGAAGAACTGGAGGCTTTCTGCAGGATTCAAGAACAGGAAGTTGTTCGGGAATCAGTAAGCAGATGCAGAGCAGGAAGTTGGCGCAGAACAGTAAGCAGTAACTGCAACATTAAGCAGTAAGCTGTAAGTTTGTCTTAACTTATTTATTGCAGTACGAGGATGTAAGGAATCCAGTACAAGATTATCGCATTATCAAAGTAACCGGTAGATGAAAGTTAGCACCCGACCAATGAGGTGATGCCATCTGGACCGCGGACCTACAAAAGTATTGTTGTCAATGAGTGGCACCATTAATGTGGAACAGAGTAGGACATGCCCTATCTTCCCATTTTCTCCAGACACATTGATAAGTGTCATTTTTCACATATTTTTGCGTATGTTTATATATTCATTTGGATATGTTTAAATACGTTTTTATGGTGATTTATGATGTTATAGTGTATAAGTTGCATTTGACGGGTTTGTGCTTAATTTCATGATTTTGATGAGAAAAGTGTAAGTTTCAAGTGTAATTGATGACCAATGAAGGAAGAATAGAAATACGAGATCGCATGGAAGAATTGGTGGCGCACGGTCTGGTCGTGCCATGCAGTACGATCGTGCGCCAGTATGCAGTGAGTGCTCGATGATGGGGCACAACCGTGCCCCACAGCACGGTCAGCTCCGTGAAAATGTCAGTGACCTCTTGGTAGGGCACGTTCGACCGTGCCTGGGTGAACAGGAATAGGCAGAGTTTTGGTTTTCTTGAAGTATTTTCACCTCTTACTTCACTTGGAAGATTCCCGACACAATATAAATACTCAACAGGAGGAGAAAGTTAAAGAGAGAGATTCATATAGAAAAACACGATAGTCTGAGAAGCATTGAGAGGATTTGAAGAAGATTTCAAGAGATCGAGGGATCGTGAGATCGTCGTCAATAGAGTTTTATTCTTTTCTTCTCTTGTTGAATATTAGTAGATATGATATTTCCAATCTTGTCTATGAGTTTGTTTATAATCATGTCTAACTAATTTTCTAGGGTTTCTAGGGCTTGTTAGTAATTTGATTCGAATCGAGATGGATCTTTAATTTCAATTCAAAGTTTATGATCATTTATCCTATTTGTGTGTTTATGAGTTGATTGTTTATTTGGTTATGTGGCCAGTAACTGGGCATGTTTTAGTAATTAGATCAAAATTCGGGAGATGAGATTTAATTATGGAAGAATAAACACATGACACATAAAAATATTTAGATCGGAAGATTAAGGAATTTATGTGATGAGAAATCAATCCTAGGTACTTTTGGGAGTTGTTATGTTTCAATCAGATTGAGTAGGGATACCTCTGGTGGCATAATAATCAACCGGTTAACTGACTTGAGAGAGCGGATAATTTGACATACGTGATTGCTCATATAAGATGATTGATTAATGAACTTGAATTGATTAAAGTGATGTTTTGATGAGAATTAGATGAAAGCATGTCCTAGACCTGTCTTAGATATTTGTTATTCTTGAATGAATTCATCCGCGTAGTTATTTTTCCATTAAATTAATTTGCAATTGGCGTGATTTTATTTTCCTAGATAAAGCTGAGAACTAAATTTGAGTAGTTAGTTAATTCCTAGATAGCCAGTCTTTGTGGGATCGACCTTGCTCACCACTTCTACACCCTACACCGTACACTTGCGGGAGTAGCTAAAAGAAACTAGTGAACACACATTAAATGCGAAGATCATGAAGATCAAGATTTGAATTTTCACAAGGACTATACCTCTCTTCAACGGGCATATTCTTACAAGTATAAATAGAAGATGAAGGTGACCAAGAAGACTACTGAAACTACTGATATTTTTCTAAGCTATCATATTCTCAAGCAAATCACAAGTTTGCTAATAGTTCAGTCACTTAATCTTCAGAAGCATTCCAACCCAAGATTTCGAGCTTACAAGTTTGTTGGGTTCCAAGTGGTGGTCAGAGGTTCAGGGGGGTGAATGAACCTCTATCGATTTTCACAAAATCTTTTCAAACTCTTTTTAACGAACAGGTTCCTGATTCCAAAGGGAAACAACAACCCGACTCGAGTCAGTAACCTGGCACAATGTTGATCAGGTTCATGTCTCGAATCACAATACGCAGTGGATTAAACTAAGATAGAGTTTCCTGTTTTGTAAACACGTTTTCTTTTCGCAATATGATTTTAGCAAAGTATTTTTGACGAATATGCTTATGACAACAAGATAGATATACAATAAACAAAACACAGCATGCAGTCAAAGCAAATAAACACTTATGGCTTATAGTGGTTCGAAGGTGGTGTAATCCTTCTACGTCCACTCTACTCATTCACTAAGGAGGAACTTCGTTAGGTCAGTTTGATTTACAAGTCTCGACTCTACAAATCTCTTCCTAACAAGCTATACCTACAGAATCCCAGATTCTTAGGTTACAACCCACACAGGGTACAAATCCCACACAGGGCAAATAGCCTACACAAGACTATTACTTAGCAATGATATAATCCTATCAACTAAGTTACACCAAACATAACCTAGCGCACACAATACAAATGATTAAAAGAAATAAAAAGGTTCTTTAACTGGTGTGGAGCAATCTTGATCTATGAAGTCCTATGACCATTGTATGTTGCTCCTTGAAGGTTGTGTGGCTTGAATAGACATGAGCTTTTTGAGGAGCTCTGAAGTATTTCTGATTTTCCTCTCAACACTGTTCAACATCTTTGTTAGTTCAACCACCCCTTCAATTTATAGATCTTGAGAATATGTCCGTTGGAAATGTATCTGTTGAAGATGAACACTTTCCCATTCTGAATTGCAGTTTTTGATATCCAAGATCTTCTTTGTATTCGCATTAAATGCTTCTAAGATGTTCCTGACATGTGCATTTAATGCACCCACAATCTTTGACTTTTATGCAACGCCTAGCTAGTCTGGTTGCCAGATAGCTTTCTTCCCGTTTAAGTTGCATGATCTTCTTCGTACTTCATGGATAGGAGTAACACTTGTCTTTCTGCAAGAGATTTGTTGGCTACTTCCTACTTCCTCTGTAGATTGTTGTAGCTTGCTCTTCCTTGCTTGCTTTTTTCAGGATGCTGTTTTATTCCGATTTCTGTTTGCTGCTAGGATTCTGTTTCCTTCTCTTCAGCTTTCTGTCCTGCGTCAGCTTTCTGTTTCAGCATCCTGTTTCTGTTTCATCCATTTTTTTACTACAACATCTTGTTGTTTATTCCATGCTTGCTGCTCTTAGAAGATAACTTCATGTTTCTTCTAAAATTGGTTTTCCTTATAATTTGGAAAACCATTACATGATCTCAACTATTTATTCGATCATGTAATTCGTGGAAACTTATTCTAGCAAACTATATTTTCTTATTAACAACCTGTTCTATCATATTAAGATAACCTCAGAAATATCCTAACAAAGTTCTTAAGGCTGACTTCAAAAGCACAGGTTGAAGACCATATACTTTTTAACCAATTTGTTGTGTGCTAGGTTGTTTTAGTTGGTGTCCTTAGTGGGAAAGATTTAGATCCTCACTAATTGTTTAGTCTTTGTTTAAAGGCTTCTTACTCTATGTAAGTATTTGTACCCTATGTGGGAGTAGCCTAGGAATCTTACTGATTCTAATAGGTTTGACTCGTTAGGAAGAGGTTTGTAAAGTTGAGACTTGTAAATCAAACTGTCATAGTGGAGTTTCTCCTATGTGAAGGAGAAGAGTGGACGTAAAAGGATTACACCACCTTCGATCCACTATAAATATTTGTGTGTTTATTGTTTTATATTTACTTGCTACATATCTCATATATATATATACTTTGCTCATACTGCTAAAAGAATTCTGTTAAAATCATACTTAGCAAAAGAAAACTGTTTTTCAAAAGAAACTCTATCTTTATTTCCGCTGCATACTGTGAAAACCGAGACAGTAAGCTGAACCAGTATACTGCCAGCTATTTGAATCGAGAGAGTTGTTGTATTCTCTCTAAAATTCAACAACCCGTTTTTAGAAAAGTTTTAAAATGCAAAATTTGATAGAGGTTCATTCACCCCTCCCCTTCTGAACCTCTGACCACTTGAAACCAATAGTATTACAGGCATTTCATTCGGGACTATGGCAAGCTCGCTCAACCTTTAACTGATCTTCTTCGTAAGGATGTTGGGGACAGATTTGTATGGGATCCAAAGGCTCATAGGTCTTTGTTACGTTGCAAAAGGCGATCACCTCAGCGCCCAATCTTGCCATGCCCGATTTTTCTACTATTTTTTTTATTGAATGCAATGCGTCTGGTCGGGGTCTCGGGATGGTTCTCATGCAACATGGTCGTCCAGTTGAATATTTTAGTAAGGCACTGTCCAGCGGAAATTCAGCTGTCCACCTATGAAAAAGAATTGATGGCCCTTTCATTAGCCATCACGCATTGGAGATAATATTTGTTAGGAAAAAAATTCATAGTTTGCATGGATCATCGGAGTCTTAGACATTTACTTTAGTAGGCAATTACGGCTCTTGCCCAAAAATATTAGGTTGCCAAGTTGTTGGGTTTTGATTTCCAGATTGAATACAAAGTCGGTTCTTCAAATGCAGCGGCAGATTCTCTCTTGAGACGTGATAGTGATGTGTTAGGGGTTCTTTTGGTCTCTAGGTGGGTTGATTGGGACGATTTGAAAGCCACCGTCCATGGGATCCAAGTTCACGGGGATTCAACTTATTCCGTGATTATTCAAGCCCTGGACAAAGGTAACACGGTTAAGGGGGCCTTATACTCTAGTTAACGGCGTCCTATTTTTTCGAGATCGGTTGGTTGTTCCTAGGGGTTCGACTTGGGCTAAGCGCATGCTACCAGAGGATTCAGAGGCGTACCGTACTTATCGTCGTTTGGCAGCCAATGTATATTGGCTAAGCATGATGAAATTGGTGACCAACTTTGTTACAGATTGTCTAATCTGCCAACACAAAAAATCTAACACGCATTCCCCGATAAGGTTGCTGCAGCCCCTGCCTATTCCAGAGCGTATTTGGGAGGACATTAGCATGGATTTCATATCTGGACTTTCCCCGTTCTCAGTAGTGGGATGTGATTCTTGTGGTAGTGGATAAGTTGTCCAAGGCTACGCATTTTGTTGGCATGTCTCATCTTTACACTGCTTGAGATGTGGCCTCGGCTGGCGTGAAAAATTTTACGACTTCATGACATTCCCGTACCATTGTCTCGGATCGAGACCCGATTTTCTTAAGCACATTTTGGAAGGAATTGTTAAGGTCGTTGATACTCAGCTCCGAATGAACACTTCATACTATCCTGAGACAGACTGTCAGACGGAAGTGATGAATCGATGTCTTGAGACCTATTTGAGATGTTTCACTTTCAAGCATCCTAAGAAATGGGCGCAGTGGCTACCGTGGGCTGAAGATTGCTTTAACACGAGTTTCCATTCATCTTCCGGATGCACCCCTTTTGAAGCAATTTATGGTAGACCGCCTCCCACCTTGGCCCAATTTTTGCCGGTTAAAATTCGAGTAAAGGCAGTGGCAGATGACCTTGTTGAGCGTGATTTTATCATGCGGAATCTTCATTTTCATTTGGAACGAGCCCAACAACGTATGTCTCGTGTTGTCAACAAGCATCGTCGGGATGTTATTTTTGAAGTAGATGACAAAGTCTTCCTAAAATTCCATCCGTATAGACAAGCTTCCTTATTCAAATGCCATAATGTGAAGCTGGCGCCGAAATATTTTGGTCCATTTGAGGTTGCTGCTAAAATTGGTGCAGCTGCGTACCATTTGATCCTTCCGGAGGACACTCATTTGCACCCAATTTTCCATGTTTCGCAGTTGAAACCTGTTATTAATGAGTAGCAGGTTGCATCTTCTCTTCCACCAAAATTGTGTGATGAGGGACCCGAATTTATACCATCTCGGGTTTTACGTTCTCGGGAAGTGTGTT
Source organism: Scutellaria galericulata (assembly GCA_946896805.1). Classification (NCBI taxonomy): domain Eukaryota; kingdom Viridiplantae; phylum Streptophyta; class Magnoliopsida; order Lamiales; family Lamiaceae; genus Scutellaria; species Scutellaria galericulata. The sequence goes on along the minus strand of OX335793.1, from coordinate 6,603,848 downwards.
AGGATGATCATGTCCATCAATTTTTTATGACTTGGGCTAGGTTGTCAGACGACGATGCCACGTGGGTGGATGAAGTGCATTTTTGTTCTCAGTTTTCGAAATTCCACCTTGAGGACAAGGCGTTTTTTGAGGGGGAGGGAGTTGTTATGTATTAGAGGTGCAATAAGAAGAAATAAGAAGAAAACAGGGGCCATGGGCCTAAATGTTGCTCTTTTAATTATTCATATTTTAATTAGGAGTTTAATTATGTTGGGTATTTTGTGGGCTTGTTTACCACGGGCTTTGTTAGACTATAAATATTTGTTTGGGATTGTGATTAGGTTTTTGCAGAAATTATATTGAACGCCTCATTGGCTTGGATGAAATCTTCTCGTTGGTTTTTTTTTTTGGATTTTTCGTGTGCTACTCCCTAGCTTCTAACAAAAACATCAATTTGATAAACATTATAGTTTGTACGAGCAACATAATTTGGGAAAATTCTAATACCAAATTTTGTTATATGGCAAATGTTTTATCACAATCTATTCATTTCTCTTTACAATAGCCCAACATGTCTTGCCTTGCTTCTTAGTGTCAGAACAAAGTCATCTGATTTCTTCTTAAAAACTCATTTACTCTACTCATAAAAATTATAATCTAAAATACAAACGTACACCTATACGATTTTGTCGTAGTAATTAATTATTATCTCACCATGTCTAATTCTCTATTCCTTCAGTTTAACTGATTATAATCTTATATTACATTTTGACGTTTCATCTTATATTTAATTGTTCTTAATTATTCTTAGGATTAAAAAAAAAAAAGCAACCGGAAGTCTGACTTTCTTTGCACTTTCCAATCTAAGGGGTGTATTGGATTAGGATTTTAAAGGACTTTTTAAGCTGAAAAAAGTCATGCGGATTTAAAAGACTTTGCAGGATTTTTATGACTTTTAATATTTTGCAAGATTCTATAAAGACTTTTTAATCAGGATTTTAATGGATTCTGTAGGACTTTGTGGACTTTGCAGAACTTCATGGATTTATGACATACGATAAGAGTTCAAGATTTTTTTCATACATTTGAATTTAAAAAGAGTCAAAGACAAAAAAAATAAAAAAAATAATTCTCCATAATATCATGTCCTCCTAAATAGCATTCATCCACATATCCATAGTTATACTAGTCCTCCAAGCATTAGCGTCTTGTCGCTCTTGCTCTTGGGTTTGAATAATAGGCTCAAAGTTATGGTCTTCATTAACCAGTAATGTTGAAGATGAAGGTTCATCCACCGATTCAATTGGAAATTCATCAGAATGACACTCTTTGCGAAGAAAGTTATGTAGAGCTGCACATGCTAATACAAGTTCTGCTTGTGTCTTAAATAAAAATGGAGGTGCTGACTTAAAAATTGTGAACCTTGATTTAAAAATACCAAATATTCTCTCGATCACATTCCTTAAAGATGTATGACGAAGATTGAACAATTCTTTCTCATTTTCATGGTCATTACCCTGACCTGCAAAATCTTGTAGATGATATCTTACACCTCGAAATGGAGCTAAAAACTGGCGTCGGTTAGGAAATCCACAATCCACCAAAAAATATTTACCTAATTACATATGCAATATATAATATTAGTATTATAATAATAATACTAATAATAACAATAATATAAAAAATAAGTATTTACCTTGTGCCACTTTAAGTCCATTCCTCCTTGTTATAGCATCATTTAGTAGCTTAGAATCATGAGCCGAACCCTCCCACCCACTTAGAACGTACATGAATTCCAAATCAAAATTACAAGCGGCTAATACATTTTGCGATATCTTTCCATGATGATTACGATAACTGCTTACATCCCGCCCCCTTACTATTGCTGGAATATGTGTCCCGTCAATAGCTCCAATGCAATCCTAAAATTTAGCGTATATAACAATTTTTCGTATGAAAAATATAAATATAGTAGTGTTATTTTAATTATAATTTATATTGTTAGATAATTAGTACATACCTTGAAGAAAGGGAAGAACCTTGTGCTTTCTCTGATTTTAGCAGGTACACTTGAACCTGGTTTAGCCATCAAAGTAGGTGCTATCGTGTTCAAAGTCTTCAAAATATTGTGAAAATTTTCACTTACAGAAAATTGTGATTGGCCAAATGTGTTACGAATTACACAATATCGAGAATTCTGACCAATAATTTGTAGGAATGATGCAAGCATTTCTTCAACACAAATTTATTGTGTATCCTCTAGAGGTGTTTTTTCTCTAAGAATTGCACATAACTTTCGAAACACATCTGGATACATCCTATAAACTTGTCGAAATATTGTAGGATCATCATTTAATGCTCGGTGTATATAGTAATTTCCCTTATTAGTAATCCGTCGTCGATTTAATGGACGCTCAATTTGTTCATTACGTATCATAACTAGGAACTAATCCAACACATGCATTAATGCATGAATTACCATTACACATGCATACACGACTTCATAAAATTCTTCGTCATCTTTCTCTTTGTCATCCATTTCTTCTTCATCTATGTCACTACCTTCATACATACTCGAATGTGACATTGTACCTATATAAATAAAATATAAGTGAAAATAATGATAGAATAATGATAGTAACATATGCTAAAATATTTCAATCAAGTACACCAAAATAACACCAAAACAATATAGTTCCATTAATCCAAAATGTGTTCATACACAACCAAAATATAAAGCAAGCACTTCAAACAAGTGCAACCAAAATAATACCAAAACAATATAGTTTGACAAAACCAACATGTGTTCATACACAACCAAATTGTAAAGAAAATACTTCAAGTAAGTGAAACCAAAATAACACCAAAACAATATTGTTCATCCTAACTTATACTTTATCCAATCTGAGCGCTCTTCTATTGACATATTCAAGAAAAGGTCTTTCTTTGCATTACTATCAAGAAAATCAGCCGCCATGTAGCGAGTTCGGTTATCCAAATTTGAGACCTCATTTATAGCACTCCAAATAGTTCCCTTTGCCTCTCTGTCTCTTTCTCTTTTCTCCATCAAGTTAGACATTTTTTCAAAATTAACAGCTATAGTCTCAATGCTAACAGATATATTTTCTAGAACTTTATTGTTGTTCCCAACTGAGTTAGAACTCCCTCCATCCTCGGGCCTACTCCGCTTACGATTAATTGGGTTATTAGTGGGAACCTCCGAGCCTAAAGGGTTGAGGTGGTGAAATGCTTGGACGAGGTGATAGAGGCTGAAATGGTGGTTCATAGTGATCTGGTGCTATGAATGCATCACTGTTCGGATCATATGAAAAATTTTCCATCCCAAAGTCGGTATTTTCTTCCCCAAAGTTATAGCATCAGTATAATCAGGGTCTACTGATATGGAACTGTACCCACCAGCAGTTCCACCCTCGAAGACAAACATGTTTCAAATCTGTACTTATTGGAGTGAATTTCAAATATACACAATCGTCATAAAAAAAGTTCATTCAAAATAAAAACCTTTAAAATACGTCCTAAATTGATGCCTAAATAGCTGAAAATTACATCAATATTATTTGGCATTATATGCAGCAAGTTCAATTTCCATAATCTCCTGCACCTCTTCGAAACATTCATCACATAAAACAGCAAAAATCATTAAAAATCAGAGAAAGAGAGTGAAAAAGGATGGGGCTCTATTACATTGTTGACTTTATGGATTCGGATCTGGGTTGTCATTTGCTAATTGGTCCTTATTAATAATTAAAAGCCAAAATCCTGCTATTTCTGGAAAGAAATCAATTCAGATTAAAATCCAATTATTCTCCCACATCGTAACAACAGAATCAGAATAAATACAAGCCCGAATGATCAATTATATCAAGAGCAAACATCAATAATGAAGAGTAGACAGCTAATTACCAGGTAAACAGGACTATAAGCATCAAAACAGTCGATTATGGAAAACCCAATCCAGACAACTCAAAATTGCGAGAAATCACTCTCAAGATCAAATCAAAAAAAATCTCAGCTACTCAGTCACTGTGCGTGTATATACATGAAAACCATTAACAAGTATAAAGACATGAGAGTGATTGATTTTTATATATACATAAAAAGATATGGATGAAACCATTAACAAGTATTACCCAATACAAATAAAGAGATATAGTATATACATGAAAACGCCAATAGCATCTCCTAATCCAAAATAGCTCACCTATTCATACATGAAAACGGTAATAGCATCACCCAATACAAACAAAGAGATACAATATATACACACACTATACATATCACGAAAAAAATTTCATAGAATTGCAGTATAAAGACAAAGGTGAAGAGACATTATCGGAGGAAGCACTTCTCAACAGTCACTTCAAGAGTCCTCTAAAATCTAATGGGTTTGGATGGGATTGTTGGTATTTATAGATACCAGTAAAAAGTCCTTCAAAATCCATCTAACACAACAATCCTGTAAAATCCTTATATTTTTGAATACCAATGGATTATTTTTAAATAGTAAAAAATCTTGCATGAATACCAATGGATTTGAATGGACTCTTTAAAAAATCTTGAAAATCCAGATTGAATACCAGTGGATTGTTTTTAAGTGACATAAAATCCTGATTGAATACCAGCGAATTTTTTTACAAAAAAAAAAAGTCTTTTAAAATCCTGTGAAATCCTAAACCAATACACCCCTAAGTCCATTCCCTGTCCACATTTTGATTAAAATCGAAATCTTTGTTTGATTTTTTCTAAAACTGAACTTGAATCAAATGAAAATCAAAAGTAGTTTTGGGGCTTTGGCTTGAGATGGTGGGTGTTTTCGCATAGGTTTCATGTATTTTGTTTAAATAAAGTAAGATCTCATCTATAATACTCATTTAGAAATAAGAGATGATTGACACACATGGAAATAGAAAATCTCATGAGCAATATAACCAACAATATACTTCTCCATTTCTAATATCACATATACCAATACAAGAGGAGATTCCTAGGAGATGGAATTGATATATAAATTAATAAGTAACTCGAACACCTTGGTATCTAAGAATCTCCCCAATAAGCTCTCCTTTACCCGACCCGACATAGCGGCCACAAATGTTACCATCTCTAATGAACAAGAAGGTGGGCACCTCCACCACATCCATGTCCCTCAAGAACATCATGCAGCTGTCATTCTCGTCCCCGTTCATCCGCGCGAACACCACCGTGTCCTCCATCGACCGCGACAGCTTTATCACCGTCGGATACACCTTCACGCACGGCCCGCAGTGCTTCAGCCCCACGTCCAGCACGATGAGTTTCCCGTCGCTCTTGTGCCCCTCGATCAGCGTCTCCACGTCCTCTCTGGAGTGCAGCTGGATCACGCCCGAGTGGCTGTCGCCGTAGTAGAGCACGTCTCCGACCAGCTGGTCCGGCCCAATCGCCTCCTCCTCGTGGATCTTCTCCATGCTCTTGTAGAAGCTGAAGTGGGGGACGTCTTCGATCTTCTCACGTTTGCATAGCTTTCGTGTTTCTTCTGACTCGTCGCCCATCACCAGCAGGAACTCCACGTCGTTGCAGCTCCGGCTCAGGTCCACCATGAACGGGTATATCTGCTTGCTGTTGTCACTGTCGCTGGCCGCGAACTCGACCACCACCAGCCGGTTCTTGGCGGCGCGTAGGGCTTCGTCGAATTCGCTAATGCTGTGGACTATCTGTACTCTTTCATCTCTGTTGATTTTCTCCACGCCGGTGGCGGCCGCGGCTTTGGCTGTGAAGCTCCGACGGCTTGTCGTTTCGAGCCTGTGGAGGTCGTTTTGTTTGGGTTTGGATGAAATTGGGAGGTGAGTGGAGGAGATTTGAGGGTTTAGAGGAATGATTTTTGTGATGGGATTTAGGTATGGGGTTTGTTTGGCTAAGAAATTTGTGAATGTAGCCATGAAAGAAGTTGAATAATGAATCAAGATATTTTTTTTTTTTTTAAATGAGAATCAAGATTGGTTCTGTGAGTGTTGAATTCTGAGTATAGATAGAGGAAAGATAGGATGATGAAATTGTTATTGCAATTGGGAGATATGAGGCTAGATTATATTATCCAGAGGTAGGAGTTGAGAGCTAATATTGTCCACAAATTTAAGATATTTGTCTCGGCATAGAGTAGAATATGTTGTATATATTTCCAATTTTTCTTTTATAGTGCTAGTGAATATTCTAAAGCTAAAAACATATATGTGTAGAAATTTTCTTAAAATTCATTGAAATATCTGTATATGGGTCATTATCCAACTAATTGGATTGGTGCCTTGCGTGGAAAATCTTGCTCCGATTAGTTTCATCCAATTAAAATAAAAATTTCTAAGTTAAAATATCTGATCTTTTTTCTTCAGTGGAAACACTAGTCTTTAGACAAATTTCATAAGTGAAGTCTTTTTCTTTCTTTTTTTCCCTTAATAACTTTTATTATTCTTTTTAGACATTTTGATCAATTATACTATTAGTACGAGATATGGTGGTATGACCTGAGTTTGAATGGTACAGGTTACGGCAGGGTTAATAAATATTGAATGACATAATTATGTTAGTATGAAATAAAGTGGTATAAACCTAAGTTTGGATGATATAAACTGATGTAAATGATACGACCTCAAGTTCGATGGTTCTAACAAGATAGTGTAGATGGACAGGCAAGAAATTTAAAAATATCAGAATTTAGCTTAAAATAATGAATGTTAAGTATTGTAATTTAAAAAAAAAAAAAAAAAACTTTTTTCTACCAACTAAAAATGAAAGTAACCCCCCCCCCCCGGACAATATAGTTGTGATCATTACATGCATAATCTCTTGATCCCATAGAAAAAGAAAAAAAGTCGGATTACAGGTTTAATGTAATATATATTCATTTGAAAGTTTTTCCAGTTAATTTTCTTGTTCGCTTTTCAAAGCTTAAATATAGCAATAAAACTTGGGGGTTGATGTATTTAGAGCTGTGAATCTTAAAATAAATGTCAACTTTATAATAGTAACAGATATTCGATTTAATTCACTTTATGAAATATTTTAAGTCCTTGAGTCTAATTAATTTATATTTATATTAAAATATAGGTTACGTATGGGTGAGAAATTTTTAAGAAATAACTTGGATGAATAATTCTCATAAAATGAACCTACATATATATCCAAACAACCAATGAATTAAGGATTTGAGAAAGAACTTAAAATTCACTATAAATAAAACCTTGGTAATATTTGGATTGATATAAAATCAAAGTCAATCATTCATATTTGAACACTGGGTAGATTTTAAATGCAATCTAATTTAGATGGAAATAAGTGGTTTTAAATCACTCAATCCAAACACAACTGTTGATTTTGTTATCATTAATTTATAGCTTAATTCATTAAACACTATTTAAATTAATTTAAATTTTTTATTTAATATATAAATGAAATCATTTTAATATTCAATTAATTAAATTTTGTCGTTGCAAATATACAAAAATTATTCTCTGAACAGCTTCTCTTTAATCCAAACCATTCAATTCAAATACAGCAACCCTATTGATAAAATCAACTTTCATAGATTATATCATTAGTTTGTGTCTAATGTTTATTTGTTCTGATCATTTACAATAAAGTTGATTTTTATTTGTTAAATGACTCGATCGGGAAAAGTTCAAAAAGTATTCAGTAGGACAAGAAGACGTGTAGTGCGCTGCGTTTGGCAATAAGGTATATTTATTATTTATTTATTTTTCTAAGGGATTAATATTCTTCCAAACCCTCTCATGTATTTTATGAGATCTATCAATCCATCATTTATAAATCAATATGTAAAATGAATTTGTTTTATAAAAAATGGATTCCATTTAAGGAAATTATAAATAGCCGTGAAAAGCAATTAAAACTTCTCAAATTATAACATGAGTTTTTATATTTCTTTATTCACAAAAACTTATATACACATTATGCATGAATCTGTATATATTGTGCATGGATCACAGATCCATGCACCAATTTTGACCCGGCCCGTCAAGCGCTCTGACGCGCCGGCACGCGCCTTTAGGTCGCGAACAAAATCCGCTCAAACATGCTCACAGGTGTCTGACTTTTATGTTATGTTAAGTATACATTTTAGTAGTGTTAGACATACCTTTTAGTTATGTTAGACATACATTTTATGTTATGTTAACTATACTTTTTAGTTGTGTTAGATAAACCTTTTAGTTATGTTGGTCATACCTTTAGGGTTATGTTAAGTATACCTTTTAGTAATGTTAGACATACATTTTAGTTATATTAGACATACCTTTTCTAAGGTTAGCTGTACATTAGCATTTTTTTTAAACTAACATATTAATACCTTTCATACCTTTTAGTTATATTAGGCATACATTTAGTTATGTTAGTCATACCTTTTAATTATGTTAGTTGTACCTTTATATATATTACATAAATGTATGTTTATGTTGATATAAATGTATAAATAATCTCATATAAATGTATGAGTAATATCACATAAAGTAGCGCTGGTATGAACAAGTTGCACGGGTCTTAAGATCCGTGCAACACTATCCGACCCGGCCCAGACAAAAAAGTACATATACATGATTTTTCTTTTTTTTTTCTTCACTTTCACGCTGGGGTTCAGCCTCTCTTCTGCACAGCCTCTTCTGCATGCTCTTCTTCTTCGATCTTCTTCTTATCTCATCTCTTCTTCTTCGTATTTAATTTATCTTTCTTTCTCGAAGCACGACGTTCTCAATTTTTCTCAAACCTCCTCTTCCCATATCGCGATGCGAGACTATTATTTTAAAAGTAAAAAATCCATCTTTATCAGTTCGAAAAATATAAATTTGTATCTGATTTCGTATTCTTAATGTTTTATAATAGATGATCATTCAAATACACATGAAATAGTTGAGTTATCTACTGATGAAGATGAATTTATTGATGCATCTGATACAACTTTTGAAATATTGTATATATAACTGACTTATTTTAGTTATGTTTATAAAGGTATTCTTAATAACACATAAAAGTCACCTTATTGTTTATAAAATGTATTCTTAACAATACATAAAAGTCACCTTATTGTTTATAAAAGGTATTCTTCATAATACATAAAGGTCACCTTATTGAGACAGAAGGTATTCTTCATAATACATAAAGGTCACCTTATTGAGACAGAAGGTATAAGTAACTTAACATAAATGTCGTCTTGGAATTTATACATAATTTGCCTTAAATAGTTGACTTATAAACATATATTTAAGTAAATCTAAAAAAAATGCTAAGGTACAACTATATAAAAGGTATGACTAATATAACTAAAAGGTATGTCTAACACTACTATAAGGTATAGTTAAGATAACATAAAAGGTATGTCTAATATAACTAAAAGGTATGACTAACACTATTAAAAGGTATAGTTAACATAACATAAAAGATATGTCTAACATAACTAAAAGGTATGTCTAACACTACTGAAAGGTATACTTAACATAACATAAAGGTCAGACATCTGGGAGCATAATTTGGGCGGATTTTGTCCTCGACCTAAAGGCGCGTGGGGGCGCGTCTGAGCGCGTGCGGGCCAGGTTAGAAGTGGTGCATGGATCACAGATCCATGCACAATGTGTATATAAGTTTTTGTCTATCACATAAATGTAAATATCTACAACTTGTGTCAAATTAAGGTTTATTGTGCCGAAATTAGGGTTTAGGGTTAAAGTATGAAATCTGGAAATAATGGTATCACTAATATAACATAAAGGTATGACTAATATAATATAAAGGTATGTCTAACACAACATAAAAGTCAGGGCAAAAAAAAAATACACACAAAAAAAAAAATGCGTGGATCCGAATCAGATTCAGTCTGACCCGACCCGAGTGCATGGATCTAAGATCCATGCACTAGTTGCACACCAGTCCAACTCTTCTTTATTGTCATTTGGATGAAGATAATTCGGATAAATTATCTTTCGAAAAAAAATCTGAAAAACATGCTAAACACCAAAATTTTTTGTCCACCAAAATGTCTTGGTCGAATGCTTTACAACAATTTGGCATCACACAAATTTTCAATATTGATATTCGAACATATATTTGGAATATGTTAAACCAACTATCTTTGACTTACTCTTATGTCATGATCTCTACGATAAAGTGAAATTAATTTGCAAGATCTCGAGCATGTTTAACTGAAGAATTCGATCTCAAGCTTGAATTAAAGGGAGATTTCAAATAATTTGGTTGTGTTTTGGAATTTGCTTTTATAAACTTAATTAGTTAAGTCCTCATGTACACTGATGTTCTCAAAAGAAAGTAAGGTTGTGTTGGATTAATTGAGAGATTGGAAGTGCATAAATTTTAAATTTACTAAAGTTAGGGTGATTCGAAATCCACTTATGTATATTCTCAAAAATTAGTCAAATGTATTTCTCAAATATGGTGGAGGGATTGATTTGATGAGGGATTTGAAATCCTTGAAAACAAATTTATTAATGGTGTTTGGATAGATATAGATTTGAAATTTATCGTTTTCATTTTGAACTAATTTTTTAAAAATACTGGTGGATTATGAATCCACTCTAACTTGGTCAATGAATTTAAAGTTTGCTCATTTCATCAACTCTTATATTTCAATCCCTCGATCCAAACACGGCCTAATGTAGAATATTTTAAAATGAATATAATAAATGACTAATAATAAGTTTTTAGTGGTTGGTTACATATAATTTTGTTTTGTCCAATTAACTTATTAAATAATTAAACATAATTCGTATTGCTAATAATTAAGAATATTTGTTTTATTGAAATATATTATTTATTTTACTAAAATGTATCATTTTGTTTTCTCTTAGTAATTACTTGTATACACATAAGATATTAAAGTTTTATTGAAAGATATTATTTGTATAACTAAGATGTGTACTTTGTTTTACTTTAAAATATTACTTGTATACAAGAAACATATATTTCGTATATATAGCTAAATGTATAACTGTAGAGTATATAATTTTAGACTTTAAAAGTAGAATTAGTGATTTCATCTTTACCTTCTTTAGTATTATATTGAACATTTTTCTCAAAATTTTCGCAAATAATTAGTTTTTTTCTTCTTGTTAAATGTTTAGTATTTAATACTTAAAAAGTTGAAATATCGTAAGGTAAAAAGAAGAAGAAAAAGAACAAAAGAATATATAAAGGAAGCAAAAAACTTTTTAACCAAATTGCTTCGCAATCTAAGGGAAGAAGGTTAAGAAACACGTTGTGAAGTGAGAACAAAGGCGAAATCATGATATGAGTGTAGAAGATACACCCGAAAAAATATATTTTACATTATTTTAATGAAAAAACCGCTACTAATTTCAAATAGTTTGCACTACTTTTTGCAGTAAAAAAGAATATTTCATAATATTTCTTTTTTTTTTCCCTTTTCATTTAGCTTACTACAAGAAAATTGGAATTTAGGGGCGAAATAATTAATTTCTAACCTTATATATTTTGTCGCAAAAAATAATTTAGTGACTGAAAAATTTCATAGCTAGGCTCGTCGCTATAGTAGCGTCAGTAACCATACTTTGCAACATAATACTCAATGTACGTTGCAAAGTTTGTGACAAATAAATGTTATTGCTAGTTAAAAAAAAAAAATGGAACTAATGTTATTATTAGCTACAAAAGTTTTAAAACGTTGCTAAATTTTGCAATGAAATGTTAGCACTTCGTCACTAATTTAGCAATCAAGTTATTCGTCGTTAACTCTGTTAGCGATAATTTTATATTATTTTCGCCACTAATGTTTGTGATGAATTGCATAAATTTAGTCGCTAATGTGAATTATTTGTTTTCCGTTAGCTACAAATTATATTTTCACCACTAATTTTTGTTGCTATTTTCCAATTTTATTGCAGTGACTGGCCTCAAATTGTTACTGCTTATTTGTTGAACAAATAATTTTTGTTCTATATATATCATAACTTTCTATTTGAATTGGAACCTCATTATCGGAAGAGTTTGAAAAGGAAGATTTAGTATGAGAACAAAAATAATCAAATTTCATTGTTCTTCTATTTTAGAAAGCAATTTTAATTCAATAGTAATCAAAGTTGATATATGTAACCAAAGATGAAATATATATATATATATATATGGATTATTTCGCAAGTCCCTATATATAAAAAAAGTATTGATCATAAAATTGCTAGTATATTGCTTATATATATAGGGATTAATTTTATACTAGCATAAGTCCCGTGCGATGCACGGGCATATAAATTTTATTTTTTTTATATATTTTGATATGAAAAAGGTTAAACACGAAAAATAATAAATTTCTTGGTGGAATTTCATTTTGATTTATTACATGTGTGACGCATGACCATAAAATTTAAATATTTCGAGTTTGATGTGAAAATGTTAATTTATGAAAAAATTATCAAGTTCTTGATATTTGGTATCCATGTGATGCATGAACAAATAAATTTCAAGTGTTAGCAATTTTTTAATATAAAAATATTGATCATGAAAAACAATATAGTTTTTCAAAATTATTTCAATTTAATATACTACGGTACTACCCATATAATTTACGAATTTAAATATTTCTTATTTTCATCATATGTTGTCTAACTACTTTACTAATTGTTTTTGTCACAATTGGCTTGAAAAAAAACTTATACAAAAATATGTTCAATAACTTATTCATAATGAATATAAAACTGTGATATTATTATATATTATAATGAAGTTTTGATAATATTTCAACCTCATTTAGTACCCGTGTGATGTAGCGGATAAATTTTAAATGTTAGTATTTCTTTGATATAAAATGATGATCATGAAAAACAATATAGTTCTTTAAAGTTATTTTAATTTAATCTACTACCCATATAATTTATCAATTTGAAATATTTCTTATTTTCATCATATGTTGTTTGACAACTTTACTAATTGTTTTTTTTCACAATTGGCCTGAAAAAAAACTTGTGCAAATATATGTTCGATAACTTATTCATAATGAGTGTAAAATATTGATATTATTGTATATTACTCCAAAATAAAATTTCTAAATTTAACATATCATTAAAAAAAAATTGTAATTTTTTTTTCCCAAATAATATCAGGTTTATTTTTCTCATTTTTTGTGTATATACAAAATGATTTTCATTCTATGGATATACATAAATTATGCAATATTCAATATTTATAACTTATAAATTATAAAATAATAAACATTTATATTTCTATTTTAGAAAGTGGAAATGAGATTAGTTGGTTTTTATATAGATGACAATGAAATTTCATAATTAAACATTCAAAATATTTAGATGATATATGAATTTTTTTCTTTGTTGACATATTATCACTTTTATAAAATAGCAACGACTTTCTATTCTTCGAGATTAATAGTGAAGAATTATTATATAATTTGATATTACGAAATAGAAAATATTTTTTATTAATTTTTTAAATGTATAAGTATAAATGATATATTTTTATATCATTTTTTTGTAAATGATATTTCTTATACTTAATTTGTGGGTTTTAATAGAAATTTTATAAATTCATAAGTTTCATACTTGTGTTTGTAAATTGTACGCAAAAATATAACACAACCTTTATGATTTTTAATAAGAATTAATATAACATAGATAACATAAGTATTTCAAAACCATCATCATTATTATTTATTTATTTATTTATTAGATTATATGATAAATATCTACTTAATATAATTAAATAATGTAAAACACTATGTTATATTATATTTGTATTGTTAAATGGAAAATATATTAAACTGGAGTATTGTATACGATATATTTGTCATATAAAATTATGTGATTTTTATTATAGTTTTTCAATACATATTTTGAATATAGTAAATAAAAATAGTTAATTTACATCGTGTTATTTATGCTGATTAACTTCATTAATAACTCACGTCTTCGTTTTCAACCCCTCAGTCACTACAATCACCCGATCAATGAAATATTATATATTTATTGAGTTTATATATATGTATATGTGTGTGTGATGGGGGCAATATTAAAGATAATTTTTTTTTTATCTTTGATGATTTAGAATTCTTGAAATCGAATCATTGTATTATTTTAATTTATTCAATAAATATATCTTTAATCTTGATTATAACAATAATTAAACATTTATAGATTAGATCATATTAGCATTCATATACCATCATAGATTATAAATTCCAAGATTTTGTCAATATCATAAATGATATTATAACCACATATAAATCAAGTTTATTACAATATTAATTAATAATTTTTAATTTAGAAATTATGAAATAATAAATAGTTGTATTTCTATTTTTGGAAGGTGGAAGTGAGCGGGAAAATATTAGTATTTCTATTTTGAGGAGGTAATTGTTATTATATATATATATATATATATATATATATATATATTCCGTAGACCAAAGATTACGATATATCTTCATCCTTAATAATATCGATATCAATAAGTTACGATATGGTAATTTAATGTTTAAATATTGCATGTAATTTTATTAATCTTTTTGATTTGTGTTGTATTTTAAATTTTATGGTATATCAAAATAGTTATAATACTTATATTAGTTCAAATAACATATTATGTTATTTCAGATTTTAATTATAGATAATTAATTTAAATTTAACATTAATATCCCAAAATAACATCTTAATTACATATAATTTCGTAAAAGAGATATGTGAGAAAAGAGAGAAGTGTTGGATAGGAGCCATGATGTGTCTCTATTTGTATATATTTTATCATCATAATTATCATTGGTTATAGTCCATTTGTGTTTTAATTGATTTAATTATTATTGTTATTTGTAGGAATTGACCTGTGATGAACTTTGAGGAAATTGAGCTTAAAATGATCAAATTATGCTTAAGTTGTGAAGATGTGCTTAATGGGCTTGAATGGGATCAAATCAAATGAGTGGCTTGGTGGAAAAGAAAGGGCAAAGAAGAGATTTATCTCTTATATTTTGTAATGGACTCTTATGTCTTTAGAGATAAGTTTCTTAAGTTTTGTTTAGGGGTAGATAAGACATTTATGTAATCTCTCTCCCCACCCGCCTTTCTCTCTCTTGGGGCCAAAACCCATGATCATTCTCTCATTCTCTACACACATATTTTAAGTTTTTCTCTCTCTAGTTTTTCTCTCAATTTCAAGAAGAATGTTGAATATTACATTGGAGATGATTAATCAAAGCAAGAATGGCTAATTTCTCTCTCTAATTCAAGGGTCGTTCAATTCGATGTCGTATGGAGGGACTGAGAGAGAGAGAGAGTAAGAAAGAGAGAGCAACGACGGCGGCAGCTTCGGGTGGTGGTGGGGCGGCGGACTCCGGCTGACGATGGCGAGGCAGGGAGGGAGAGAGAGAGAGAGAGAGAGAGAGAGAGAGAGAGAGAGAGGTGAGAGCAGGGGAGGAAGATGGATCTGCGACCTAATTTATGTCGCAAGTACCGACAAAATTACTGACAAAATTTTCGTCAGTAAATTTTTCAGGCTCAAAATCGACGTCATTTTAACTTACCTAAAATTATCGAGGGAAAAAATCGACATCATACTGTTTAAACCTTACGGACAAATAAATTTTGTCGGCAAGTATTTGAATAATTTTAAATAAATATTTAATTATGTACTGGCAGAAATTTCATCGGTAGTCTCTAAAAAACGGTGTCATTTTCATTTTCTAGCACGGAAATATTGATGAAATTCCATTGGTAAGTGTCTCGTTTGACTTTCAACTCATTTTTTGTGACTTTTTTTCCCGACTTTTGTTTTGAGTTCTACAATCTTATATGAATAATTCAATTTTATAAATGAGTTGGAATTAATCAAACATGTCAACGAACTTCCTAAACGGTCAATGATAAATGTACATGTTCAATCAAATATTCTCAAATATGTAAAATCGATCATTTGAATGACATAAATAATAAAATTATATAATTATACTATTACTACAATAACAAGATTACGGTTGATGGATAACAGTCTAATTGATAATTATATACCTTAATTAGATGGGTAAATTACGTAATAGAAACCAAACTATAGTCACTTTTCCACTTTGTTACCCGAACTTTCAAAGTTCACTTGTAAAATAGTTCAACTTTGTTTTTTTACTAAACGGCCGCCAGAAGTCACTGCCAGTGGAATATTCAAGGAATATTCCGTCCGAACTTTCAAAATTAACTGTAAAACAGCTCAACTTTGCGGATTTACCAAACGACCGCCGGAATTAAATTAAATAAAAAATAACTAAAAAATACAAATCAAATTAAATTAAATAAAAAATACAAATTAAATTAAATTAATAAATTAAATCGGCTGATTTTGGGGGGCCGATTTAGGGGTTTTAGTTATTTAATTTAATCAAATCAAATTAAATCGGCCGATTTGGGGTTTTAGTTACTTAATTTAATTTAATCAAATCAAATTAAATCGGCCAATTTTGGGGTGCCGATTTGGGGGTTTTAGTTATTTAATTTAATCAAATCAAATTAAATCGAGCAATTTTGGGGTGCCGATTTGGGGGTTTTAGTTATTTAATTTAATTTAATCAAATCAAATTAAATCGGCTGATTTTGGGGGGCCGATTTGGGGGTTTTAGTTATTTAATTTAATTTAATTTGATTTGTATTTTTTATTTAATTTAATTTGATTTGTATTTTTTATTTAATTTAATTTGATTTGTATTTTTTATTTAATTTAATTTGATTTGTATTTTTTTTAGTTATTTTTATTTTATTTTATTTTGGCGGTTGTTTGGTAAATCGGCAAAGTTGAGCTGTTTTACAGTTAATTTTGAAAGTTCAGGATGGAATATTCCCGGAATATTCCACCGGCGGTGACTTCTGGCGGCCGTTTAGTAAAAAAACAAAGTTGAGATGTTTTATAGTGAGCTTTGAAAGTTCGGGTAACAAAGTGGAAAAGTGACCATAGTTGGGCTTCTATTATATAATTTACCCTAATTAGACTAAGATAAAGTTTGCTAGCGATCGGGATATGTACCTAATTATTAGTTCACACATCATGTACGTATAATTAAAATAATACAACATTAAGATTGGTATATTAAGATTATAAATATATTAGAAACAATAATTACAAGAAGAAGAAGATTGGACGTTGGTTGTTCCTCTCGGTGTGAAATTCCGACCCACCTACGTAGAACTGATGAACGTGGAGTACGTTAATGGCTACATTCCAAGAGAGATCATATCATGTCTTGATGTCTATGACTATGAACCCCATCAACTCCCAGGTTCCAATTCTCAATTATCTGCATGCATGTAATGTAATTTATGTGCTTCTTTTTCATTTTATTTTATGAAATTAAGTTGAATATAACGTTTCAATATATTTCCATGCAACGTTTTTCAATTTGGCCACAGCTTCAGCAGTTGATTATGGAGATTGGCAAACATTAATATTTCTTCACCATAGCCAAGAAAATTGAAAAATGTTATCAAATGGCAAACATTAATATTTCTTCACCTGAGTCAAGAAAATTGAAAAATGTTATCAAATCCAAAACTGGATTTTGGAAAGTGACTCAGTTGCCCAACTGATTAGGGATGACAACGGGACCAAGATTGGATACATGCTATCATTAATCTATTATAATAATAAGATTAAAACTTCATGTTTAGTGAATATAGGTTGAATCGAATTCAGAGATATGATATTAATTTTCTCTTCTTCTTTTTTCTACCTTAATTAATTTTCTTTACATTGTCCGATTATACGTGTATTTCACTAATTTTTTTTCTTATTTTCTTATTGAAGCATTCTTTCGAGTTTGTATTAGTTGTCATCAATTATAATCGAAAAAGGAACGAACGATAAACAAATCTACAAAGAACATCCTCAAAAACGAACTGAATTATTATTTATGTTTGATTGGGGGTTTAGGATAGGATGCAGAGGGGTGCTAACCTAGTTAGGATGTCTCTGTATTTTGTTTATTATTTCCCAATTCAACATTCATAATAATTCATGAGGATGCTAGTTAGAATGCGTCTGCATTCTGTTTATTATTTCCCAATTTAACATTCATTTTATATAAAGAAATATTATGAATTGCTTGCCATCATTTTTTACAAGTGTAAGCTTCTCAATTTAGGTCACATCTTACAATAAGTGTAAAATAAGTGATATATGCAATAATGGAGAAGGTTCGTTGATCGGAATTTAATCAAGCTAACATACCACACAAGTTAATTTAAGTTTTCATGACATAAATTTATGTAAATGGACATTATCTATGTTGAAATGGGATACATTGACAAAATCTTAGTTTTGGATGGTACGAATTAATGTAAAACTAACGAATCAATTCTATTGGTACATATGTAGTACAATGTAAATTTTAATAATACGAACTAATATAGTTGATATGAACAAAATAAGTAAAAATGTTAACTAACTGTAAAATAATGAACCCTAAATGTTTTTATATGATACTAGACTAAGTGATAAAACTTTCTTGTTTTGGAATTTTAAAGAAAGAAAACGTTAAAATGAATGATGTTTTGGCTTTGAAAAGCCCAATAGTAACTCTAATAGAGAATCAAAGACCAAACATCCAAGCCCATTAGATCAATTTTATCTGTAAACATCTATCATCTTTATGCATTTATTTTTGAACTTGTCTTATTCATTTTAGCTTCTTCACAAAGCACTCGACACGAATTAAAGTGAACCCTAACACAAAGTTCTTTGATATTCGAATTGAGAGCAGAATCAAAGGAGTAAGCTTGAACAAGAGGTGTGTTTTAGAAAGTTGTAGCCCACATTCCACAACTCCAGGTACCTAGCCCACTTGTAGATAGGATTTTCTAGAATTTTATAGGACTTGTATATAGAGTTTTCTAGAGAATTTGGAATGTGTAAAAAGTATGTATGATTTTGTTACGAGATATATACTTTACCATAATTAGGAGATGTTGTGATATATTATGTACCTTATTATAGGAGATAATTAGGGTGAGTTTAGGAAAATATTGTGGAGAGGATTATGGACGTGATTCCTGACTGTGCACAAGGACACGCTTTCCTTAACTCTGTATGTGTACTTATATATATAGGTTGTTATGGTTAATGAGAAAGATACAGAAAATTAAAGGGAATTTAGCTCTTTTCCCTTTTCCCATTTCTGCCTTCTCATTACTTGTATCTGCTTGCACAACCGCCTCCTCCACAGCTTGTTCACTGCCCAATGTTGCCCCCTCAGGGCCTGTATCTTGGCTATCAGAATCAAGCATTGCACCAGCTTCCCCCTTTGTTTCCTTGCTGCACTCCTGTCTCACCCCTCTTACTGTCCGCACCTCCTCACTTTCAGCGGCAGTAGGTACATTAGGCTCACTAACATCCACATGGTCACCATTATTCATTGCTTCATCAAAATCACCACAATATAAATCCTCATTACCTGCTACTCTATTAAAGTCATGATCCATGCTCCTTCCATCCATAGGAAAAATATGTTCATAAAAGTCGACATTACATAAAACAAGTAATTCATTTTTCTCTATATCATATAACAACCATCCCTTTTTAGCAAATGGATAGCCCAGAAAAATGCAGATTCGACTCTTACTATCAAATTTGTCCCCTTTTGATTTTTGATTATGAGCATAACATAAACATCCCATCACTCGTAATTCTCTTAAATCAGGTTCCTTGCCAAACAAACATTCATACGGTGTTTTATAATCAAGCACACTAGAAGGCGTACGATTAATTAAATAACATGCCGCCATCACACATTCCCCCTAAAATTTCATTGGCAAGTGTCCCTGAAAACGTAAAACACGTGCTACATTCAAAAACCATCTTTTGTTCTTTTATGACTTTTAATAATTATTATATAAAATTGAATCACAAAATATTCATTACAAGAAATTAAAATTTTCAGTTATAACATATATTCATCATCAAAAGAGTTCCACAACTCAAGTACTTATCGCAAACATTCATTACATCGGTTCAAAATACTTAGGATTGGTAATTGGATCGATCAACCATTCTCATTAACCAAGAATGTTGAACATTCCTGCAACACAAACCACAATTGATTGAAATAAAATTCATCAAAGTTCAAACAAATACTATTAAAAGTTCAACTTGAGAAAAATAAGTATACATAATATATCATTCATTACGAAACCAAAACTAGCAATATCTACTTAAAAGCAACACATACCTTAATTTATTGATACATTCAATCGCCCGAGTTGATTTAGGATGACAACAGATCAAAATCGGATAATCTATCATAATAAGACCAAAACTCTATTATAATAATAAGACCAAAACTCTATGGTTGATGAGTGAATACAAGTTATAGTATCTAATTCAAAGGTATGATATTAATTTTCTAAATTTTTTCTACCTTAAGTTAGTTTTCTTTACATTCTTCCGAGTTGGTATTAGTTGTCATCTATTATCATCGAAAGAGGAACTAACGATGAAGAAATCTACAAAGAACATCCACAAAAACAAACTAAATTATTATTTATATTTGATTGGGGCTTTAGGACAAGATGAAAAGAGGTGCCGACCAAGTTAGGATGTTTCTGTATTCTGTTTATTTATTTCTCAATTTAACATTCATTTTATATAAAGAAATATTACGAATTTCTTGTCTTCATTTTTTTTTTACAACTGTAAGCTTCTCAATTTAGGTCACAATTGTAAGCTACAATAAGTGTAAAATTAAAGTGATATATGCGATAATGGAGAAGGTACTTTGATCAGAATTTAAACAAGCTAACATACCAAACAAGTTAATTTAAGTTTTTATGACTTAAGCTTATGTAACTGGAATGACATATTTATGTTGAAATGAGATACAATGACAAAATCTTAATTTTAGATGATACAAGCTAATGTAAAAAGTACAAACCAATTCTATTGATACATAGTAAAGTGGTACAACATATATTTTTTTAATATGAACTAATATAGTTGACATCAGCAATAAAGATAAAAATGTTAAAATTTAACTATAAAATAATGAACACTAATTTTTTAATGATAAGTGATTAAATAATAAAACAGTCATGTTTGGAACTAAAAAGAAAGAAAATGTTACTATGAATGATGATGGGCACTGAAAAGCCCAATAGTAACTCTAATAGAGGCCCAGAGACAAAACATTTAGGCCCATTAAATTAAAATATATCCGAAATATATATTGTTTTTTTTTCGTTTTATCTTTCAACTCGTCTTATTCATTTTAGCTTCTTTAAAAAACGCACTCAACATGAATTAAAGCGAACCAGATCTAGAACACCAAGTTTTTTGATATTCGAATTGAGAGTTGAATCGAAGGAGTAAGCTTGAACAAGAGGTGCGTTTTAGAATTCTACGTTTTTTTTGGTGTTAGTTCTGTGTGTTTTCTGATAAGGAGTTTGATGTGTGAGGCTATCTATTCTTCAAATTTTAATTCGATACGTGAGTTTTTATGATTTTTTTTTAATTTTAAATAACGTAATAGGAAGTACAGGCGTAGATCTCCTATTGGCGGTTCTCCATCTTCATCCGATAGTCAGTTCTTGTTGTGCTTTGGAATCATTATATGAATCATTTTTTATGATTTTCTATATTAATATTTGTGTTGCTAGAAGTGGATTATTCTGTATGATGCTGGTAGTGATTGTGTTTAGAGTACTCATTTAGTTCGTAATATTTGTTTCCAATTTTGTAAGTTGTTTCCAGTGACTTGTCTCCTGGAAGTTTTCAATCTAACACAATGAACTTATTAAATCTATCGGTAATATGTTTGAAAATGAAAAACAAATATGTAACTTCGTTTGGACAACATAAATAATAAAATTATCGCTAATAAAATCCCGACGCGTGGGCCGCTCCCATGCACGCCCACACACTCCCACGCGCTTACGCCGCGCGCACCTGACAGGTATCACACATTTACTCTAAATGTATTACACATATACTCTTCAGCTATCACATAACCTATATATAATGTATTATATTCAGGTATTACACATTTACTCTTCAGGTATCACACATATACTCTTCAGGTATTACATAATGTATTATGTTCACGTATCACACATTTACTTTTCAGGTATCACATATATACCCTCAAGTTATTACACAAGTATTATGTTCAAGTATCACACATTTTCTCTTTAGGTATCACACATTTACTCTTCAGGTATCACATATATACCATTAAGGTATTACACAAGTATCTTTTAAGTATCACATATATTTCTTTCGAGTATTACATATCATTAAGCACGTAATTATGTAATACATGTAGTTCATGTATGTAATACGTATAGAACAAATGTGTAATATCTCAAAACTATTTTTCATAACTTACATATCATTAAAGCATGTAATTATGTAATACTTTTAGTTCATGTTTATAATACCTATAGGACAAATCTGTAATACCTCAAAAAAAAAAAAACCTTGAGAGATAACGCACACAGCTAAGGAAAAAAAAAATAAAAATGTACACAAATCTAAAGTGGGTCAAAAATGGGTTGGGGACACGGATCCGTGTCCCCGGGAACATAGGAGAATCACTCTAAAATTATATTTTATTGATCAATAACAATGTCATTCAATTACTAATCATGGATACCATTTAAACGATAAGTTAATAATTATTAAATTATAATAAAACTAGTTAGACGAGCGTCGACTTATTAATTATATATACATATGTAGGTCACATACGTAGTAATTATAATATAACAACATTATTCACATGGTATGTTATGATTATTAATACAATATAATGGCCATTAAAATTAGAAAAAAATCAAAATAAAGATTTTTTTAAAACACTAAACCCTAAATTTAGGGTTTGAAACGGATTTATTGACGAGTTTATCATATTCTTGTATTTTTCGTCGATATTTAGTGCGCGCCGACTTTTACAATTAATTAAGTGCCCATTTAGTTGTTTATAATACTTATATATGGTGTGCTATTTGCTTGCACGTACGTACGTATAATATTCGTAATAGATAAGAAATTTTTCTTAAATGATGTTCTTACCATTTCTATTTTAAAGAATTTTGATACTTTTCCAGCATATAAATCTGTTCTTTCAAAGAATTTTCTATTTATATTATATCACACATAATTGATAGCATATAAATAATGAGAGATTAAAAATACTAAAATACTAAACACATCTCAAAAAATTAATATTTAATTATACAATTTTAAAAAACTTGATGTCTAAGTATCTCATGGGGTGTGTAGAGAGTCTCTCACCCATAAATAATATATACATGATGTATACAGTATACTAAAAAATATTGGCATGAAAGATATATAAAACATTAGTTTTTATTAAAAAAAATCATGACCACAATTAGGAATGGTAATGGGGCGGGTCTAAATCCGGACTCGTAACAAATTCATCCTGCATGGGACGGATAAAAACCAGATCAAACGGGTTTTGGGACGGGTCTTGGTATTTGCTAGACCCGCCCCGTATATATTATGTATATATATATATATATATATATATAATATATTATATTTATCTCATATCATTTCTACATGTTGCAAAAAAATACAAATCTATGGTTGAAACATTTGAATAGTTGGAATTTAGTTAAAACATTTATAAATGTTTCTACATGTTATTTTTACATTGAAACAATATGTATAATTTTAAAATTTTAAGATCTTTTTTATGTTGGGATTGAGTTTAAATATTTGAATTTGATATGTTGTATTTTTTATAATATGGATGATGTTCTTATTACTATAGTTTAAGTGGTTAAAGACTTAAGTTTATTGTATCTATGGTTTGAATCGTTATTATTTTAGGGAAAAAACAAAAATAACAACAAACGGGACGTGACGAATTTACCCTTCGGGTTTGTAAGTTGAGGTGGGGCTAGATGGGTTTTCAAGCGAGGTGCGATGGGTCTTGAATCTAAGAAAATTATGGTGAGACAGGTTCTGGGACTGGCCAAACCCATCCCAAAAAACACCCCCCGTTTACCAACCCTAACTACACTTCGAGGTCTAAATGCAGATACAAACTTAGATTTTGTGAAGTGCATGAGCCCATTCTAGTTATTGATGGCTTAATTGGAGTTGGAAATGGATGGAATCAAGTCTAAAATGTTTGTTATTGATATCTAACATTTGTACTTTTAGTTTATTTGGTTAATAGTTAAAACTAGTCTAAAAGAGTTTAAAAAATAAGCTAAACTTTAATGTGTTGCACTCGTTTGTTGTTCTTCTTCTCTTTATTTATCGAGTACGAACGAGATGTTTTGGATTTTACAAAATGTAAAAGTATGTTTGAATTCATTTAATATTTTTATCACTAAAACTGATGTGCAATTGTCGCATCGTTCGATGGTCATACTTATAGCAGAAAAATGCATACTTATAGTTAGGGGTGGCAATCAGGTCGGGTTGTCGGGTTGACGGGTCGGGTTGGACACTATAATAACAATTTTGACATGAATCCGAACCCATTTTCATTTCATGTCGAAATTCCTAACTTGAACACAATATGAAATTTTCGCAGGTCAACTCGACCTGACCTGTTTGACATGAAAAATGAAAAAATATATTTTTTTTAATGTAATAACACCTCAAATTAAGAGATCTTTCGGAACTAATAAAGAAATAGGCAAGAAAAGTTCACAAAATTACAACTTGCACACCAATAGTCCTCAAACAACTATTATTATTTAATCATTGAATGTTTAATTTACAAAACTAACCTTATATAAAATTAAAAATAAATATAAAATGGGTTAGCACATCAACCCGTGGGTTGACCCGAACCCAACCCATTATCGTTTCGGGTCAGGCAGGTTCGGCTCAGAAACTGGTCGAACCCGCGGAAGACCAACCCTAACCCGTTGTTTTCATGTTAGGTTCGTGTCGCGTGTCGGGTCAGAAATTGCCACCCCTACTTGTAAAAAATATTTGTAAAAAATATACTTATAAAACACATACTTATAGTTGAAAAACACATACTTATACTTGTAAAAGACATATTTGAGTCCCGTCGAATGTGAGACGGTCTCACAAGAGACTACTCTATCTTATTGGCTGGAGCTCAAACAAATTTTTTTGACGAAGGGTCACAAATTGAATATCAAGTAGGGATATCAATTTCTCCATGGGGAATCAACCTTGTCGGGTATTGAAGTTAATGGGACATGTATTTTCCGATTGAATTGGGAATATGGTAATCATGGTGATTCACCGCTTTGAAATTGTGGGATGATATTTATTCCCCACCCAATTCCTAATCTTGAAACTTGCTTCATTTATATAAAATGAAGATTTCCCGCTCCCCTTTTTTTAAATATTCTATATATATATATATATATATATATATATATATATATATATATATATATTTAATATTTTATAACTTATCACAAAATTTTAAAATAATTTGCCATCTCCTCCTCAAATAACTTATGATATCATGATATTGACATAGATTGTTGTTGAATTTTCATTTATGAGTTGTTTTTGATATTTTAATATTTATTTTTTGAGAATCGTCTAAAAATGAGGAATTTCAATTTGTAGAAAAATAAATTTGGTAAACTCAAATCCTGTATGGAAATTTGTTCCCCAAACAAGAATTCTCATCCCCATACTAAATTCTTAAAGTTGGAATTATATTTAGTATAATATTTTAGTATGAAGATGATATTATCAATGCCATCCTAAAAAAATTGTCATTCCTAATATCGAGTAACTTAATTGATTTTTTCAAATTTAGTTTGAATAAATAGTAATTTACAAAATTTCGACAATCTTATCATTTTTTTGTTTTAACAACTCATGATGTAAATACAAATTTATTTAAAGAAATGAATTGATTTTCGAATTTTATTATTTTATTTATTTAATTTGAAAAAAAAAAATTCATTCATTCAATAAATTATTACGTCAAACCAAAATCTTTTCATAATCAATAAATGAGATCAATTTAAAGACTTGGCAATGAAATTAATAAGAAAAAAACGACTTAATTTCAACAATAAATTAATAGCTAATTAGCCAGTCAAACAGAACGCATTAGCTTAATTTCAACAAATTAAAGGTGAAGTTTGTAACATAAAAGGAAGAGAAAGAATCAGGGGGAATGCCACATTTTTGTCTTCCACATAACCTTTTGTCTTCCATCATTTTTACACAATTCCTTGTATTTCTTTCTTCCGATTTTACCCTTTTTTTGTTTCGTTTCTTCACAAAACACCCTACCAACAATGATGGTGCATGATGTGGTTGTATACTTGTATTTGTACCCCCATCACCATCATGGATCGGACTATTACTCCTCCATCACTTATGTTCTAATATTTTGGGGCCATAACGAACATAGAAAAAAATGAGTCTTATTAAATAAATGTTTTCATTTTAACAACAAATATAATTTGAATATCTGATAATAAGAAGAAAAAAAAAAGTCTCATAAAAAAAGTTGTGCAAATAGATAAATTTCAATGTATGCTTCTTTTTTAGGAAATGACCATTTGTAGTCAAATAAGGATAACAAAAATTTAAACTCGATAAGAAATAGATTTTTTTTTAGCCAAAAAATTTGGTTTTGGACATCGTCTACCCTCTCCTCCATTAACATCATATATTCTCTCTCTTATGAAATTTTAAATAATACCTCAAGTTTTTTATGAATTTTTTCACTCAATTCTAAAGATTCTAGCTATTGATGTGAAAATTTCACTCATGGAGAAGAAAAGTAATATATTCATCAAGATTTCTTTCGTTCATTCTTTAAAATTTCTTCTGAAATTACTGAAGAATCATTCGTATGAATTTTCAAAATTCATCTACTCATGTAGCTCTTGTGCGCGGGTCATGCAAGTCGTGCGGGTCGTGTGTCTGCATCGTGCAAGCTCTGTGTCTCGTGCAAGTCATGTGTGGTCGTGCAATTTTGTGTATATATATATATATATATTTTTTTTTTAATTAATTAATTTATTTATTTATTTTGTTTTGTGTTGCTTGATGGCGCCATGGGCCTTTATACTTTATATTCATTAAGGGTGGGAAGATGAATTTTGGCTAAAAAAACCTATTTCTTATCGTTTTGCTAGTTTTCAATTTTTTTTTTTTTTTTGCTACAAGCCAAATTGTCTATTTTGATTTATTTACAACAAAAACTGGGCAAAAAATAATATATTATCAATTATAATATGTTGTATCAAATACAACAAATATAAAATAATATATATCTAAAATTGGATAAAAAATTGGGGCCCTTTAAAAAGTAAATCCCTTGGCCCAAACACTTCTTTTCTAGCTTGGGGCCAGTCCTGAATTCGCCTCTTTGAGGTGATATATCCATATTTAGTGAAAGTAAATCAGTTTGTGTAATATCTATTATTATTGTAAATAAAAAAACTATGAATAATTTTATATTTTGTCCATTTTTAATCATGTCTATTTTAACCCTCCTTATATAATAAAATTTAATTAAAATTTATTAGATTTTACAAATTCAATTCTAATTCTAATTTAATAATCTAACCACTCAAAAAAATCAATTGACTTCCACGTACGATACCATTTGATGGCGGTCCAAGAAGCCAGTTCAAGCGACGGTAAACAGTTATAGGCTAACGATAAGAGATATCTCTAGCCAGAACTTTGGAGGGTTCTCCACTAACATGATCTAAACTAGTTTATATATTTATCTATATATCATACAATGAAATGTTTGCATTAAATCGAATCAATATAAATGCAAAATTGATGTTAAATCCTCGGATTCAATGATAAAAATCAGTTTTATAATAAAGTTAATGAAGCAAAGGAAGTAAATCACAAAAATTTGTTTGTATGTCCATGAGTTAGGTCAAGCTTGTACGCTTGAAAGCGTAAGAGAAGGTGATACAATTAGGGCTATACAACACTTAATTAAGCCTCCTCTTTTACCTTGTTCACTTTGATGCCTTGCATCTACTTACAAGCTACGCATCATTTCAACGTCGCACTTTCCTTACTCTTTGACTTATGTCCACCCCAATTTATCCCTCCAAATAATCCATATCTTTTATCCCACTCCCGTCTGATTAAAACTGCGTAATTTTAACAATGATTTTAATCAACCATCAAACTATATAAATTTCAACGGTAGTACACAAATGGTTAAAATATATGATTGTAGATCTCATTTTCAACTCGCGATATGAGAAGACACTTAGGGATGGATTTAAGGGGGCGTGGGTGCGACCGTCCCCTTTGAACTTTCAAAATTGGTCAATTTATATTTAATTTTTTTCTGATATTTTTCATTTTTATCATTGATTTATTAGGATTCGCCTTCCTTACATTGTAAAAATTTATCTACCATATAAATTTTAGCTTCCAATCAGCTTGTATTTTGATCTGAAAAAAATTTGTTAGTCATAGATTCCCAAGTTATAAAGCAGAAGCATCAACCCAACTTTGAGCTTTTCCTTATTCATAAGACTACCACTTGTCACTGGTTGCTTTATTTTTCTCCCACAACTTATGAACTTACTCTGATTTTCCATTTATTGCTTTAACTTTTTGTTTTGTATTTTTCTTTTTGTTTGCACAAATTACTATGGTGCACTAAAATAGTAGAATAACCAATGTTATAAAAGGAGAACACACCACGTATCCTCCTTGTGCTTTAAGAACTACTGATCAGAGCTAAGTAAGTGTGCATCATCACATCACAGAGCAGAGTGCGCTCTCTCTCTCTCTCTCTCTCACACACACACACACAAACACACGCACACACAGAGAGAATGGAGAAGGTGGTATACATGTATGGGCTGAGCCACCTATTCATGATGGGGTTTCTGAACTGCTTCGCAAACTTCATGGTGATTCCGGCCATCACCGACGTCACAATGGCGGCGCTCTGCCCCGGAAAAGATGAATGCTCACTCGCCATATACCTCACCGGAGCTCAGCAAGTGGTACCACCTTTCCCTCTATCATCACCTCATTATAAGTTAACTAATTTCTACTATATTAACTAACCATTACCTAATTTCCTCAATTATATCATTGTTTAACTTTGAGAAAGTTAGTATTTGAGAAAAAAATAACTATGGACTCTTGATTATGATTAAAGATAACATGTATTGTTCTTTTTTTAAAGTGAACTATTTACACTTGTATATAGGAGGAAAGCAAAAGCAGTGATTGGAAATGAAATTTACCTTCTTTTTTTTGGCCATACCTTTTTACCATTTTGGTACATTGCTTCATCGCTCGGCAACTGTACACTATTTATTTTGCAATTAGCATGGCTCATAAATTGAATTATCTTATTTATTCAAATACTTTAATAATTTACTTTTTTTTTTTACATAAACATCTTATTATTACACGTCAAAATTTATAAAATCTTTTAAATAAGTTTATCTAATTACTTATCCTCAAATCCGGAAGACGTACGTTACACAAATTTCAGGAAAAAAAAAATCAATAATTTTTTTTTTGTTGTCTACAATCCAAAAATTATATTATTAATAATTGAAAAGATAAGCAGTTAAGTGAAAGAAACTTCGCTTGGACTGTATGTTTTCTCTCAACTTCACTTTCTCAATTCTGTCATTCTTTTCTAAAGTACTTTTAGAAGAAAAATACATGAAAAGTAAATTTAGTGAAGGTAAAATTTTAATTGTGTTTGGATTGATTAATCTACTGTATTAAATATTACAGATATTTAAAATATAATTAGTTTTAGTTTCCATCTAATTACTACATGACTTTTTTTTTTTTTTTTAATATTTCATCTTCTATCCCAATACTATCAATTATACACATATCAACTATATGAAATAACATCAATTATATACATTATATATATATATACACACATCACTCATTCCTACAACAATTAATACAGTGATTTGCTTTTCAACCACAATCCAATAAAATAACAATTTTACACTCAAATTTTAAATACAGATAAGTGATATTTTAAGACAATTTGTGGTAGAGAAATTTTTTTATTTATTATTATTATTTATTTTTTTAACATTCAGTGGTATTTCAAGACATTGTAACTTGACAATTCTGAAAGTGAGAGATGAAACATCGTTTTCAGTAAAGTAACCTGCCTTACACTTGATGTTGTACACAAAAACTGCATCTCATCTCTTGGCTTGCAAGATACCCTAATTATTACTTTTATGACAACCAAAAGTTCTCAATTTTATACTGTTTAGTGACTTCCCAAGTTATCCTAACCCGGCCCCATGTTAAGATGACACCGGGTCAAATGGATCTCCCAATATAAAACTTGTTTTATTAAACTACTGGTGTGTGTGTTTGATGCTTATTTTTATATGCACTTTTGAATGAGTTATTTCCTCAAAAGCCCATTGTCAAAAAAGTGTATAATTGTGATTTTTGAATTTTATTTATCACACTTTATGGGGATTTATATAGAATTACATTTTCTTTTTTTTTTATCTAATATGTGTCAAGACTAAATAATTAAGCACGTGGTATGGTATAGAGTTGTTGCGTCAGTTTAATTAACTCTTCACAACTTTGGGAAGTTTCTTTCCACTCAGTTTCTACTTTGGCCTATCATACTTTCTGCAATTTTTTTTTTTTTATCTTTTTAATCATGGTCCTCCATTTCTTTAATTTCCATGTATACCAATCCATATATTAATATGAATAAGATGTCACGCTATTAATCATGTCGATGTTAGATAATTAATTGTCACTCTAGATTCTTTAATTGGAATATTGGGAATTTAAATCAAATTTTTATGTATATATATCATAAACTGCACACAAGTGCCGGATGCCTCATAAACATAAATACATGTGATTAATTATCTAAAAAATTATAATTAATCTCAATTTAAATTACTGTTTCACCCCTCTCAACTTCGAATTTGATAAAAGAACATAACACTTTTTTTTTTCCTATATATAAAAGTGCATTTCCATGTATAAAAGTCATGTCAGGTTGACCATTGTACATGTAGCCAGCTCCAATAAAATTTAGATGGGGACCCTATAATTAATCGTGACATATATAGGTGTATAACATTAGACCTTTTCATTAATTTACTTTCATAGGCTCTAGTTTGTATTTAAGTCTCATCCAACCTCATGTTTTGTTGGGTGGTTGGGAATTTATAAGATAATTAATGAATTATCTAGTATTAATCACATCGGTACTGTATATCATGTGTTAGAGTGCTTAATCATAAATTATTAGAATCAAAGAAATTAATTAATTTTCTAAAAGGCTGGTAGGGTCTTTGATCATTCAACTCCAACATAATAATAAGGATTTGAATTAAATCCTTTCACATCGTCCAAACTTATTGAATTTATAAATGACTTGTTGAATTAATTGGGTTTATTATCTATTAGTTTTATCTAATATCTTCTTTATTTATATTAGAATATATATTTGATGAAATGCAATATGTAGGAGACCAAGTATAGTTGTTGTATTCAAATGATAATAATGAAATATAGTGTGTAATTTGTGCAGATAATTGGGTTGGGATCACTCATGGCAATGCCTTTGGTTGGGAATCTCTCAGACATTTATGGAAGAAAAGTGATGCTCACTGTCCCCATTACTCTTTCAATCTTTCCTCTTGGTATGTCACTTCAACACACTAATTTATATCATCAAAATTTATTAAAAAAATTCATTTCATGAATATAACTTGGTCAGATAGAGTTTTATTAGCCATTACTCTACTCAACCCCAATTTTCGAACATAAGTGAATTGTATAATTAGATCTGTGTCACGAACTCTCGAGAATTCTACTGAATCTCTACACTATCTAATTTCTTATATTACTTCTAGTTACCACTTAGCATTAATTGGGTAATATATCTAACATATGAGAGTTTTTTAATTACGAGTTGTAGAAGTAGATGCCTACGATATTATTATTTAAAAATAAAAAACTATATAAGTGGTTAGTTGAAATTTAGATGTTAAATCTAATTAATTGTTGATAAAAAGTAATTTATGGTTAGCAATATTCACATCGATGAAGTGGTAAAATTGATTTGAAACCTAACATAATAAAGAATTACTACACCAAACTGAGTGCGAGGGTCCAAATCATCAAATGCTGTTATGCAATTTGTACTTCAAAAAAAAAAAAAAATCAGATCTCCTGTATCAAAAATTTATGCATGACACCCCAAAACATGTTATATTGATTTTGAAAATAAAAACGGTTATGAATTATTAATTTTTTTTCTACATCAAAACTACGCAGTTTTGATTGTGGTACACAAATGGGACATGGATTTTGGTACAGATGATCCGATTCGAAAAAAATACATTTGAGTGTATTATCTTACTGTCAATCTATTCATCTGCACGTGTGGATATATTTTTGTGTGTTGAATCCTCTCTCAACACCAAAGAATCGAAAGGAGTGATTCGCCAAATATGTCGTTTTTTTTTTTTCTTTTTGACAAACATTAAGATTAGAAAAAAAAAAAAGAAAAAAGCAAAAGTAAAAGAAATGGAGAAAAAGTTAAAGTATATACGGAAATAGAAGAATAATAAAAGCAAAAAACGTTGTAGTTATTGCAATAGCGCGTCTCTTTGTTACTCATGAAATATTGAACTTTATGTTATCTTAGTTTGGAAGTATAATACTTCTAGTATAACTGCCCAAATTTGAAATGGGCTTCAATAATAGGCAATCTTAAATGGGCCATAGATATGAAAGCCGGCCCGAAACTCGTGTTCATTTTAACGTGTTTTTTTTTCATTTGTAGGTTGTAAAGTGTTTTAATCTAAAATCGGTTTTTAAGGGATATTTTGAATTATTTTCTAATGATTTGAAATTAATTCATTTCCAACATCCAAGCATAATTAAACTAGTCACATTATTATTTTTTAAATAGAATTAAAAATAAACAAGTTAAATTGACTAAGGTGATTATATGGTGCAGTGATACTGGCTTATAGCAGGACCAAATATTACTTCTACGCTTATTTTGTGCTCAAAACTCTGATTGCCATGGCTACCGAAGGAAGTGCTCAGTTTCTCGCTCTTGCCTACGTGGTAATCTCTCTCTCTCTCTCTCTCTCTCTCTCTCTCTCTCTCTCCACATTTACTTCAATAACATATAAATTTAGCAGATGGTCATTAGTTGTGTGTGTGTGTGTGTGTTGCAGGCAGATAATGTTCCAGAGAGCAAAAGGGCAGCAGTATTTGGCATAATGTCAGGCTTTACATCTTCTTCTTTCGTCTTTGGAAATTTCTCGACTCGATTTCTCTCCACCTCTGCCACTTTTCAAGTACTCTCTCTCTTCTTCTTCATCCTCTTTGTAGTGTGTGATATTTAATCCAGAATGTGTAGTTTAAGTTTGTTTTGCGTGGCATAGGTTGCTGCTGCAATGGCGATGGTGTCATTGGTGTATATGAGAGTGTTTCTTCCTGAGTCTATGATGAACAATAACCTCACTTCAAAGAGCTCAGAAACTGACTGTCTTTTGGACAAATCTCCCTCAAAGAAGTGGAACCTTTCCAAGAATCTGCCTTCTCTTGATGATACCATTTGCTTGTTGAAAACTAGGTACTCCTTTATTAAGGTTCTCGACACATCACAAGTGTGGTTTCCTCATGCTTCTATTTCGTTCGTTTTATGCAGTCCCACCTTTTCAAAAGCAGCTGTGGTTGCATTCTTCATCAACGTCGCAGATGTTGGCCTCTTTGCTTCTTTGATGGTATGCAATTCTTGAGGTTGAGTTTAGATGTGTATTTGCTTAACACAATCTTGGAGGCCTAACTCTATGTATTGTATTCTAATAACTTTGTGCAGTATTACTTGAAGTTCCAGTTTCACTTTAACAAAGATCAATTTGCTGATCTCATGATAATCAATGGAATTGCAGGAGTAGTATCACAGGTACCCATTATCATATCCCTATTTACTCTGCATATTTTCTCATTTGATTTTGAAATTCGTCGTCATATTTCAGCTGATCCTAATGCCCATATTAACTCCTCTCATCGGAGAAGAAAGGTTGCTTTCTGTAGGACTCTTTTTCAGCTGTGCTCATGTAAGCATCACTACTTACATACATAGTTTTTATAACAAAAGCCCTCAGCAAGATATAAATTCAATGTTTTCTTGATTGCAGATGACACTTTATGGCGTGGCGTGGGCCCCTTGGGTACATTCTTGATCCATTCATTGTATTGTACATAGGATGCTTGTTATAACACTGAGCTTATTGACACATTGCAAAATTTATATTGCAGGTTCCTTATGCTGCAGCCATGATCTCCGTTATGGCTACTTTTGCTAGCCCATGTGTGAGTAATCCTTGTTTTGTTTTGTTTTGTTATTTCCTTACATTACATGTTATTGACTATGTTGTCATTGCATTTGCAGTTGCGAAGCATTGTATCCAAGCAAATCGGGGCTAGTGAACAGGGGAAGGCTCAAGGGTGCATCACAGGGATATGCTCCGTTTCCAACATCGTCTCGCCTCTTGCTTTCACCCCTTTAACAGGTAATTTCGAATCACTACTCTTCTTCATTGCCATCTAAGAAAAACTCTGACAAAAATCCCTTCATTTCTGTAGCTTTGTTTCTATCAGACAATGCACCATTTTACTTCCCCGGATTCACCATTATGTGCTCCGCCTTATTTGCTGTAAGTCTCTGATTATGTGCACTCGTATCATCTACGAAACCGATCATAACAATCTCTCACTATCGTTCATTATTGTAGATGATGGCATTTGTACAAAGCACTAGGATTAGGCCTCAAAAAAGTTGCAACAATGCAAGCAGTTCCAGCATGGGAGAGACATTAGTATGAACTACACTGGTTGTTGTCTCAGAGCTTTAGTGTTGCCTTCCATGTTTTAAACTATAATTCCAATCTTTTTATTATCGGAATATGGAAAGCTCGTTGGTAATGATTAATGTGGGCAAAACTCCAGATGAAGGAGTATGTATATATTCTTGTATTTATTTTTAAATACAAAGTCTATAGGTATTGTTTACTAGTAGTATTTCTTTCATCATTTGATTAGTATCTCAGAATTGTAGTTAGTTTTGTGTAAAGAATGGATTCTTTTACTATTGTAGAAAGAAAGATGAAACTAGAGGTCAAAATTTTCCCTTTTTTATGTATGATATATGTGGGAAATTTTCAGTTGTATTTTATTTATTTTTTCTCTTTACATTTGTTAAATTTAGTACTTGAGTTTTCATATTTGTTATTGGATATTGTTGGTCCCAAATGACATAGAGGTTCAGAGAGGATGAAAGAATCTCTGTCGATTTTTTAAAATCTTTCAAGCTTACTGCACTGTAACTTAGAAAGCTTACAACGCAGGTTTATGTTCAGCTTACAAAGCTAGAATGCATCATTGCTTACTGTAACTAAAGTTCTATGCAACGGAAACTAAAACTTTAAAGATAGAGTTTCTTTTCCAAAACCTTTTAAAATATGACTTTGAAAGATCGTTTAATGCAGTATGATAGATAAGACAGATGTAGCAAACAAAATCAACAGATATATGTTAAACAGAGAGAAACACACAAAGACTTTTATAGTGGTTCAAAGGTGATGTAATCATTCTACGTCCACTCTACTATTTTTCTAATGAGGAACTTCGTTAAGCAAGTTTGATTTACAGGATTCTGACCTTACAAACTATCAACCTAACAAGTTAATACATACTAAAACTTAGCTTTCACACAAGTTGCTCAAATTTTAAAGGCTGACACCACACAGAATCCTGCTAACTCACACAAAGTTATTGACTTCTCACCCAAGACTGAACACTCAACAAGGAACAATAAATTTTTTTGTATTTAACAAATTCAGAAAAATACAAATAAATAAACAACTTCTGAAGGGAAGAAGAGTTAAATCATTTCAAAACATTCTAAACACCAGACTTAATTCAAATTCAAGTTACATGAACAATAAAATTGCAATCAAATATAACAATTCTATCAATTCCCTCACTTGAACTTAACAGGGCCTTAAAAAGATTCATTCATGAATCTAATTGATTCACAAATATCTTCAAATCATGACTGTCCACGTGTAAATATAAATTAAAAACTGACCCCTACGTTGTAACAGACTTCATACCTCTCTCCTGCGTTCAAAAATTCGTTAAAATATTTTTTTCCACTATTCCATTGCCACCACCGGCCACGGCGGAGACACCGATCAACCACCATTCTCCGCCATAGCTCATACACATTACACCCATAAAAATGAGCGTAAAAACTCCCAGAAAAAACAACATTATATATCTCCATGGAGACATCGACCTCCAGATCATGGAAGCCCGATGCTTACCCAACATGGATATGCTCAACGAACGCCTCCGCCGCTTCATCACCGCTTTGAAAGTCTTCCGAAATCCCTTCACCTCCGACCACCACCACCGCCACCACCACCACCACAACAACATCATCACCAGCGACCCATACGTCACCGTTTGCCTCGCCGGAGCCCGGGTCGCCCGTACCCGGATCATATCCAATTCGCAGAACCCCGTTTGGAACGAGCATTTCAACATCCCCATTGCTCACCCCGTTTCACAGGTAGCCCTAAATTCATTCCCCAATTTCTTCAAATTTTTCGTCAATTAACAACTCAGATGTGATTACGATGATGAGAATCGTAAAATACGATACAGATAGAGTTCGAGGTGAAGGACAACGACGTGTTCGGAGCTGACCTAATCGGCGTCGCCGCCGTGGCGGCGAGTAGGATAGCCTCCGGCGAGGAGATCAACGAGTGGGTCCCTATAATCGGGTACCATGG
This sequence comes from Scutellaria galericulata, assembly GCA_946896805.1. Lineage (NCBI taxonomy): Eukaryota > Viridiplantae > Streptophyta > Magnoliopsida > Lamiales > Lamiaceae > Scutellaria > Scutellaria galericulata. The sequence continues at coordinate 6,567,030 of OX335793.1, read as the reverse complement.
AAAGCCCCATAAACCTGACTCCGCCATTCTGTTGCGAATAAAATTCACTCCTTGCGACAAAAACCCCCTGTATCTGAATGGCATTTCAGAAAACTATGAATTGAAAGAAAGCTATTTCCCCCTACGCCATGGCGGAAAGGTGACTCTGTACCAAGACGCTCATGTGCCGGAGGGAATGCTGCCGGAAATCGGGTTGGATGAGGAAAGAATCTTCGAGCACGAGAAGTGTTGGGAGGATATATGCCACTCGATTTTGGAGGCACACCATTTGGTATATATTGTGGGGTGGTCCATTTATCATAAGGTGAAGCTTGTTAGAGAGCCCACAAGGCCATTGCCTAGAGGAGGGAATTTGAATTTGGGGGACTTGCTCAAATATAAGTCTCAAGAAGGGGTTAGAGTCTTGCTGTTGGTTTGGGATGATAAGACGTCTCACAGCAAGTTTATGATCAACACTGTAAACTTTTTTCTTTCTTTTTATTTTTTTATGATTTCTTGAACATGATGATTTTGGGTGTAAGTAATCTTGATCACTTTTGGTGCAGACAGGAGTGATGGAAACTCATGATGAAGAAACTCGAAAGTTTTTTAAGCACTCCTCTGTTACGTGTGTGCTTGCCCCGCGTTATGGAAGTAGTAAGCTTAGTTTTTTCAAGCAACAGGCATGTTTGAATACATAGATTCTATATGATTTTAATGCATTTAGAAAGTTGATTGTAAATGACTATTATGGTTTGTTGTGATGTAGTCAGGTTGTTGGAACTATTTATACTCACCATCAGAAATGTGTGATCACTGATACTCAAGGCCATGGCAATAACCGCAAGATTACTGCATTCCTCGGTGGTCTTGATCTCTGTGATGGACGCTATGATACTCCTGAGCACCGACTGTATCGTGATCTCAATACAGTCTTTTATGATGATTATCATAATCCTACATTTGCTGTAAGTAATTGCTCCATTGCAGATATCTCACTCACTCTACACTGTCAACAAACTTATGGTGGATGTTTATTTACAATCTGCAATAGACAGGGACCAAGGGCCCAAGGCAACCATGGCATGATTTACACTGTAAAATTGAAGGTCCAGCTGCTTATGATGTGCTCACCAATTTCGAGCAACGCTGGAAAAAAGCCACTAAATGGTCTGAGATTGGTCAGAAGTTCAAAAACATGTCTCGTTGGCAAGGAGATGCTTTGCTAAAGGTTGATCGTATTTCATGGATAACGAGTCCCTCTGCAACCATTGCAAATGATCATCCCTTGTTATGGGTTTCTGAGGAAGATGATCCTGATAATTGGCATGTGCAGGTTTCAAATGCCTCAACAATGAAAAGTTCTTTTTTTTATTCTTTTAATTTATTTAGATGATAACTTGATCTTGGTTTGACTCAATAGGTTTTCCGATCCATAGATTCAGGATCGTTGAAGGGATTTCCCAAAACTGTCCATGCAGCAGAGGAAGTAATACTCAAAACTTAAAATTGTTATATTTGTGAAGTTCAATGAGTTTACCTTATTAATTATGAAGCTAACAAGTGTTTCTGAAGCATCACTGCAGAATTTAGTTTGTGCAAAAAATTTGGTAATTGATAGAAGCATCCAAATGGCTTATATCCAAGCAATTCGATCTGCTCAGCACTTCATATATATTGAGAATCAATATTTCCTCGGATCATCTTACGCTTGGCCCTCCTATAAAAATGCAGGTATGCTACTTCTCAAGTAATTTCAGCTTGATAACTCTCACAGATCTTTCTACTGCATTTATTTACTAATCCTGAATTTGTTTATTGTAGGTGCTGATAATTTAATCCCAATGGAACTGGCATTGAAAATTGCTAGCAAAATAAGGGCGAAGGAGAAATTCAGGGTTTATATTGTTATCCCAATGTGGCCCGAGGGTGTTCCCAGTTCTGCATCTGTACAAGAAATCCTATATTGGCAGGTAAGTCAAGACCAAAGATAGCTGGAAAATTACAAAATTACAAAAATTTTGTTCATATCCATGTCCTTGAACATATTGTAGCGACTTGTTTTTACTCATGAAAGATTTGGTCTTGCAGGGACAAACAATGCAAATGATGTATGAAATTATTGCTAAAGAAATCAAATCTACTAAGCTTGAGAACGCACATCCAACAGACTATCTGAATTTCTACTGCCTTGGCAATCGAGAGGAGCACATAGATTCAAATGCGAATCCAGTAATTATTTCTCACTAGAAAAATGCTATAATCATACCCATTGCTTGAGTTTTAGTTAGGCATGGGGCTTATCTTTAGTATTGCAGGAATCAGGCTCGCATAAATCTGGACGATTTATGATTTACGTACATGCCAAGGGAATGATAGTGGACGATGAGTATGTGATACTTGGTTCAGCCAATATCAACCAACGGTCTATGGCTGGTTCAAGAGATACTGAGATAGCAATGGGTTCTTATCAGCCCCATTACACTTGGGCTAAGAAGAAGGAACGCCCACATGGCCAGGTTAGCATCTTTTCCTTTCCTCAACATATCAAAAGAAATTACATATATAATTGTGTGGGTGTTGCAGGTATATGGATATAGAATGTCGCTTTGGGCAGAGCACTTGGGAAAGATAGATGAGTGCTTCAAGGACGCGGAGAGCTTGGAATGTGTCAAGTATGTGAATGGTGTTGCAAGAGATAACTGGAAACGATTCACAGCGGAGAAGTTCACTCCATTGCAAGGTCATATTCTCAAGTATCCTGTGGAGATTGATGCAAATGGAAAGGTTAATCCTTTGCATGGATATGAAACCTTTCCAGATGTTGGTGGCAAGGTCTTAGGGGCTCCTACCACTCTGCCAGATGCTTTGACTACTTAAATATATTTCTTCTACATTTCATGTTTATAATCATGTATAGATCCCCAACCAAGTATGTGTTCTTACATGATTTGTTGTCTCTCGCTGTGTTTTTCTTTCGATTTCAACTCACTAATTATTGTATAATTATAATTCATTGAAAGAAATAGAATTTTTCTTCCGATGCTACATCATGTTGATTTGATCATCATCGATGATATTAGCACCTTTCCAGATACAAAGTGTTGAATAGGGAGATGAATCTATATGACAATTACTTTTCCAACCATTCATTCCCCTTTAGCATATTTGGAGGCTGAGGGCCAGCAACCATTCTTAAGCAATGTAAATATTTCTGTGTTTTAGTCCTATTTTAAGGTTCAATATGTGATTGGAAATCAAGAAAACCAAGGGGGAGCTTGGCTTTAATATGTTGAGAAATAGAAAAACATTGGGAATTTTTTAAAAGTTGTTAAGGGGTCATATTTTGTGCATTTGGAGTATGAATTTTACCAATCACATGACTTTTGGGTTTCCACTGAAATTTTGAGATTTGGGTCAAATTTGGAGAACCACAACCGTCAGCCTCAAAAACTAGAATTTGGAGAAGGTGTGGTGTGTGACTCTAAACTTACTAGAACAACAAACGCAAATAAATAGATGCGGATAGTATGCAGTTGAAAAGCAAAGAACAAGCAATTTGATTTACTATTGACTAAGCAAATTCATACTGTTCAATCACAAAAAATGGCAAATTGGAACAAGAAATATGTTTCCCTATTTTTACATTTCCTTTAGACAAAATCAAATTAAACATAAACAAAGGTAGGATCAACAATCCATTGCTGAATACTTACGAGAAGGTTGTCACGCGTAAATTTATTCAAAGTATAAACACACAAGATGCCAGTTCTCTATATTATTGATACCATCTTTGACATCTTCCTTTCTTCATAATCCAGAAAAGAATGTAAATATGGAAACAATCAGAGACATCTCCTAAAACAAAGCATGCCAAATCATACAACATGATTACATCATCACACCAGAATCAATTCACAAGCAGTTAAATATAATTATCAAATAACCAACTAATTACGGTGAACAATCAATCCACTCATACCAAAGGAACGTCACAAATATGTGCATCCAAGATTTCATGCTGGGCCATTGTTTCACTAAAAAGGCCATTCAAAGAAGTATTTATTCTTCCCAACAAGATACAGTATATATTGCTAATTTGATGTAGCTATGATCAGCATTCATTTCGTAAATGTACAAACTACGACATAATAAATCCCTGTCCAACTAATACTCTACTTATTCAACTATAACACCAGACACATCCTTATTTACAAGCACAATAAAGTACAGTAACCCCTAGAAAACTTATTTAGTGTAAATGAATATGTACAACCATATTACTTACTGAAAGTACTCGTTACAGTTCACCTTTCAAAAAAGCGGAAAAATATCGTCGTTGTTGTCCTCATCCACATCAAAATATTTGATGCCAAGGGCATTATTTGGGTTCGGATTGAAACTCGAACTCACATAGCACTTCATCTCGTGGAACAGATTCAAATTGTCTACCAGCTTATGAAATATATTGCAACCACAACACTAACCAACAACAATAAATAAATAAGATGATCAGTCTGGGCAGAAAATGAGCTTATACATGATTTTACTAGAAGATCTCTACAGATATTTCAAATGTCTTTACAGAACATGCGGTTCTCACATGAAAAGAAAACAAATACAGCAGCATACCTCTTTTCAATAACATGTCACAAAATAATTTATAGTATTCATTACCAACAATTGAGGGGACTTCATGGTTAAGTTTGGTCGTTTGCAATTAAAAAAAAAAAAACATATCCCACCACCAAAGTCGAGTTTTAAATACTTCAATTTTCAACCAAACTAATTTAAAGGAAATCAAAATAACTCAACCAACATTAACTTAGAATCATACTATCAATCTTATCAATGTTCAATATTATGAAAAACAGTGCAAATATCTCCAATTAAGTTAGCAGGGATCAAAATGACAATATAGAAACCATCCAGAATATCAAGATTCTTAATCCAAAGCCAAACCAAAAATTCAGAAGGGAAAGGTTACAACCATAACCATCCATAAACAAAACTAAACCATGGTCTTCAGTTTGTATTGAATTGGATCGATTCAGTTAGGTCAATTTGCTTATAAATTAGCAGCCCTATGGCAACAAATATAGATTTATCCCATTTCCCAAACTATACCCATATTCAAATAAATTCGGATGAATGCCAAATTATCGATATTCTTCCCAAAAGAAGTTCTATTGTTCGGTTTCCTTAAAGATAATACACCAAATAAAGCATATTGTCATCTTAGGATAATTATTTTACCACTTTCATTGATTGTGATCATATGATATAAGATGATTCTTCATCTTTACCCAACATAATTGCCTAAATAAAATTTAGAAATAAGCAACAATAATTACATACATAACATATTCATAATACCTGAACAAAAACAGTGCCATCAGTGTAGGCATGTGGATTGATTGCACGAGTTGTACGCTGGCCGCAAACCTTGCATGTGAAGGCCACGCGCATCCGACGCCTCGGGGATTTGGTGAAAAGCGACCAGGGGAAAGTGGAGACCTGCTCCATGATAGAATCCGAGTCCGAACAGGCGGAGACGGGTGGGCCTTCCATGCCCGACCCGGTTGTCCAACCTCTCACGTTTGCTGCACTGAGTACCAGCCCCATCGCAGAATCCTGAAAAGCATAAACGAGATTTTCTACATAATCATTCCAAAATTACAATTTCTATCCCAAAAGGAAAAGGGAAAAGGAATGAAATTCGCGCCTGTGAAAAAGTTCCATTTCTGAGTATGGGAACGAGGGCGGAATCGGTTGAATCGGAGTTGAGATCATTAGAATTGCCATTGTTGTTATCTACAAAACGAGAAAAGAAAGGTGGATTAAAATCGGTAATGATCAAAATAAAGGAGAGTAAAATGGGGGGGAAAACAGCCAACTTTTGGGGGAAGTTGAGAATCGGAGAAGTCGCCGGGAAGAATGGTGCTTTGGTTTGTTGGGGGAGAAAATAGGCAGAGGAACGGCGGCGATGGTGGTGGTTAGGGTTTCCATTTGGGATTAATGGGTGTATGTAGAGAGAGCTTCGATGAATTTGTTCAATCTAACAATGGGGGAAGGGAGATGAAGGGGAATATGGAAATTTATTCTCAGACTTTGCTGACCAGAGAATCTAAATGGACTTTTTTGTTAGATATTTGTTTTTTAGGACATGCTAATGCTCCATTTGGGCCTTATATTAGATATGTCACTATAATTACCTAGATATATTTTTAGTCTACAATGAAATTTCATGGCCCAGGTTTTACTTTATTTTAGGTCCCTCTCAGGCCCACTAGCCCGTATTGAACTATAAAGTAATTAAAATAATTTGTTTAATTTAAAAATACTCATCAAAGATATGTCACTCATTCTTGTGAGCATGACACAATGATAGAGAGAGAGAGAGAGAGATCAAATGTCCCAGCAAAAATGTAAATAAGTTAAGTCCATATTTTACATATATTTGGATGGTGAACCAAAATCATTTCAATTCCAAGATTAATCGACTAAAAATCAAATTATTTAAAAAGAAAAAGAAAAAAAATATGTCACACTCACTTTAATTTGCAAAGCCATCGAGTTATGCTTGTTATTTAGTGATATTACTTATTAACTTAATTGTTGGAAGATCTTGGTCGAAATATTCTTAGACATTCCTTAGAGTTTGTTTGTGTTCTAAGTCCAAATCATATATAAATATGTGATTATATGAAGTTTGTGAAGATGATTAGATTACTAGTTATCTTGTTATATTGCTTAGTAATTAATGTTTGATCTATATTAAGCATAATACTAAGTTGAGACACTTTTGTTGGTTCTGTGAAACTTGACTTAAAGATCGACTCAATTAGCTAAAATCGATTCTATCATCAGTGATATAATAATACAATGTTTCATATTACAAAATGAGGCATTCATTGCATTCAAATTTGTAAAATAAATTAGAAAACATATTTTATATTAATAAAATAAAGGGACGGACTGAGGTGGGGCCAAGGGGCACTGGGCCCCTGAAAATTTGAAAAAATCCAAGTGTATTTTGGTAATATTAATTTAATAAAAAATTGTAAATTCCATTTTGCACAACAGTGTTTATCCTTCTCTCACAACAGCATTTCAGTTTTGTTCTTTATTTCCCTTATTCTCCATCTTTGAATTTATTTTCTATCTAATTTAAGTTCAGATATTATCTTAATTTTATTTTCTTTTACTATTTTTTATCTTAAATTCATTGTTGCTGATTTATTTGTCAAATACCACCATATCATTTATTATCATCTCCATTTTGAAAAGATTATTACATTTTTTGTAAAAGATAACATAAAATCAAATTTAGCATATATGATTTAAGTCATATTAGATGCCATTTTTACTTCTCAAAATAAAGAAATAAGGTTAAATGTCATTGTAAAAATTATATATTGATCGCAAAGCAATTGAATGCTATCTTCAGTTTATGTCATTCTAACAGATTGAGCTACAATTATTTTATGCATAAAAAAAAAAAAAAATTACTTCGTTTTGAAGATAGTAATCATCTGAATTTTTTCTACAGTGGCTCTATATAAACTTGAGAAATAATTAAATTGAAATTTTTGTTTTTATGTGTGTTTGGATAAAAATTTCTTTGAAATAAATGGAGTAGGAGGACTTGCTCAGAAGATGGTATTTACAAGAAAACACATTATTCTTACATTGGTTTATCTAATGATTAAATTGTAGTTGATATTACAAGTTATCACTACCACAATAGAAAGAGTTTTTTCACCAATTAACATCATTAAGAATTCTCTTTGCAATCGAATGAGTGATACATAATTGAACGATTGTTTAGTAGAACATTGAAAATGATGCACTTGGAAATATTAGTTATGAAGTTATTATACATCGATTTGAAAAATATGAAAAGTTAAAGATAATTGTTGTAATTTGTTGACTTTATAGCAAATTTGATATTTTATGCTCTTAGTTTAAAAATATTGTATTTTTTTATTAATTGATTTGGGTCCCTCAGTTGCAATCCTTGCTCCGTCACTGTTTATACATACATAGTAATATCCAAAGTATATAATATATGACTCTAATTTCAATTGTAAGGATTTGGTATTTATTAATGAATAAATCATGAGCCAGATAAAAACTTCTACAATTAATTTTCGAGGAACTCTCTTGTAAGATAATTTTTGACCCTTTCATATATAGGGAAGAAGTACAAAGAGGTAGACTATAAACGACATTTGTTATATCAATGACTTTGCACCAACTATGTTTTAAGGATTTCAATTGAGCCACCACGAGTCTTGTAATTCAAGTGGTATCTCATTTTTATAAAGGTGTAAATTATGATGACTTGGATTCGAACTCACATCACGTAAGTTTCTCATTGTTCCCCTCCATTCCTCTCCCCCAAACTCATTAAAAAAAGGATTTGAATTGAGCCTTCTTTAGAAAATTCGAAAACTTATTAATAAAGTAATAGTAATACACCAGTGAACCTGTTGTATGAATTTAGGATTCGTGCAATTTAGTCGACCCAAATCCACTTGGATTTAAATATATACTAGTATAGGACCCGTGTGTAATACACGGGATTTTATGTACAATTAAATTAAACTTAATAAAATTAGAAAAATTAAAATATTATTTATACAATAAAATCAAATTTATGATTTGTGCAATACATGTATATCATACATCTAACTTAACATTAAATATAACATAATATGATTAAATAAGTATTTAATTATCGAAATATGTTGCATTTTTAGAGCTCATAAACAAATTTTTATTTATTATTTGGAAAAGAATATACATTGTTATGCTAATTGTATTATTCAACTCACCCACCAATTTGTTAATTTGCTTTTTATTGTTAACGACTCTAAAAACACTCAATTTTTCTTTCAATTAAATGATAAAAAAAGTAGAGAAAATTTCACAAATAAATTTCTTAGTTTATTTTGAAAACACATGTTAAATTTTTTTATTAATTAATAAATTTGAAAACTTTGAACAATCATTGTCAATATGTCCACCTTTATTTCAATTTATTTATTTATATTTTTTTCTATATTTTAAAATTTAATAAATTTGAAATATATAAATAATCTATTATTGAAGTCGAGCATATGTTATTAGATAAATCTAATTAACTTATTATTTATTACTCTCTCCATCCCAAATTCATTTTTGCTAATTTATTTGTCAAATACCTCCATATCATTTATTATCATCTCCATTTTTAAAAGATTATTACAATTTTTGTAAAAGATAACATAAAATCAAATTTAGTATGATTTAAGTCATATTAGATGCCATTTTTACTTTTCAAAATAAAGAAATAAGGTTAAATGTCATTGTAAAAATTATATATTGATCGCAAAGCAATTGAATGCTATCTTCAGTTTATGTCATTCTAGATTGAGCTACAATTATTTTATGCAAAAAAAAAAAAAAATTACTTCGTTTTGAAGATAGTAATCATCTGAATTTTTTCTATAGTGGCTCTATCTAAACTTGAGAAATAAATTGAAAATTTTGTTTTTATGTGTGTGGATAAAAATTTGTGATACACAATTGAACGATTGTTTAGTAGAACATTGAAAATGATGCATTTAGAAATATTAGTTATGAAGTTACTATGCATCGATTTGAAAAATATGAAAAATAGAAGATAATTGTTCTAATTTATTGACTTTATCGCAAATTTGATATTTTACGCTCTTAATTTAATAATATTGTATTTTTTTTATTAATTGACTTGGCTCCCTCAGTTGCAATCCTTGGTCCATCACTGTTTATACTTACAAAGTAATATCCAAAGTATATAATCTACGACTCTAATTTCAATTGTAAGGATTTGGTATTTATTAAAGAATAAATCATGAGCCAAATAAAAACTTCTGCAATTAATTTTCGAGGAACTCTCTTATAAGATAATTTTTGACCCTTTCATATATAGGGAAGAAATACAAAGAGATAGACTATAAACGACATTTGTTATATCAATTACTTTGCACCAACTATGTTTTAAGGATTTCAATTGAGCCACCACGAGTTTTATAGCTCAAGTGGTATCTCATCTTTATAAAGGTGTAAATTATGATAACCTAGATTCGAACTCGGATCACGTAAGTTTCTTATTGTTCCCCTCCATTCCTCTCCCCCAAACTCATTAAAAAAAGGATTTCAATTGAGCCTTCTTTAAAAAATTCAAAAACTTATTAATAAAGTAATAGTAATACACCAGTGAACCTGTTGTATGGATTTAGGATTCGTGCAATTTGGTCGACCCGAATCCACATGAATTTATTGATAAGTGTCGTTTTTCACATATTTTTACGTATGTTTATGTATTCATTTGAATATGTTTAGATACGTTCTTATAGTGATTTCTGATATTATATTGTATAAGTTGCATTTGACGGGTTTGTGCTTAGTTTCATGATTTTGATGAGAAAAAGTACAAGTTTCAAGTGTAATTGATGACCAAGGAAAGAATCATAGAAAAACAAGGAAGAATAGAAGTTGAAATATCGCATAGAAGAATTGGTGGCGCACGGACTGATCATGCCATGCAGCACGACCGTGCGCCAGTGTACAGAGAGTGCTTGATGACAGGGCACGACCGTGCCCCACAACACAGTCAACTCCGTGCAAAAGGCAGTGACCTCTTGGCAGGGCACGGTCGACTGTGCCGTACAGCACGACCGTGCCCGGATAGGAATTCGAAGAGTTTTGGTTTTCTTGGAGTGTTTTCACCTCTTACTTCACTTGAAAGATTCTCAACACAATATAAATACTCAACATGAAGAAAGAGAAATGGAGAAGAGAGATTCATAGAAAAAAATACGATATTCTGAGAAGCATTTAGAGGATTTGAAGAAGAATTCAAAAGATCGAGGAATCGCGAGATCATCGTCTAATAGGGTTTTTAATATTTTCTTCCCTTGTTGAATACTAGTAGATATGATATTTCCAATCTTGTCTATGAGTTTGTTTATTATCATGTCTAGCTAATTTTCTAGGGTTTCTAGGGCTTGTTAGTAATTTGATTTGAATCTAGATGGATCTTTAATTTCAATTCAAAGTTCATGATCGTTTATCCTATTTGTGTGGTTATGAGTTGATTGCTTATTTGGTTATTCGGCTGGTAATTGAGCATGTTTTAGTAATTATATCAAAATTCGGGAGATGAAATTTAATTATGGAAGAATAAACACATGATACATAAAAAGACTTAGATCGGGAGATTAAGGAATTTATGTGATGATAAATCAATCCTAGGTACTTTTGGGAGTTGTTATGTTTCAATCAGATTGAGTAGGGATACTTTTAGTGGCATAATAATCAACCGGTTAATTGACTTGGGAGAGCTGTTAATTCGACATATGTGATTGCTCATATAGGATGATTGATTAATGAACTTGAATTGGTTAAAGTGATGTTTTGATGAGAATTAGATGAAAGCATGTCCTAGAACCTATCTTAGATATCTGTTATTCTTGAGTGAATTTATCTGCATATTTACTTTTCTATTGAATTAATCTGCAATCGGTGTGATTTGATTTTCCTAGATAAAACTAAAAACTAAATTTGAGTAGTTAGTTAGTTCTTAGATAGCCAGTCTCTGTGGGATCGACCTTGCTCACCACTTCTACACCCTACACCGTACACTTGCGGGAGTAGCTAAAAGAAAATAGTGAACAAGTTTTTGGCGCCGTTGCTGGTGACTGGAGTTTAGGAAAATTAATATTTGAATTTTATTTTTGTTTTTAGTCTAGGATTTATTTTTTTTATCTTTTTTATTTTTCTGATTTTTAGAGTCTTTGATACTTGTCTTTTAGGTGTTTTCAGATTGTGCATGAACACTCGCTCTAAAAAGGTGAACTTGATTGCACTAGATTTGGAGATTGAAGCAACTTGCAGACGTAGTAAAACACGAAGGCAACCATTTGCTCAAACTCAGATGGCTGAAGATAATCCAATAGAGCAAGTACTAGACAATCAAGGTATCGAAGGAGGAGTGAACCAAGTACCACCGGTTGGTGCTCAGAGAGCCATTAGAGACTATTTTTAACCAAAACAAAATGGAAGAGGGGTTGTGCAACCACCTATTCAAGCAAATAATTTTGAGTTGAAGTCGGGTTTGATCAGTATGGTTCAACAAAACCAGTTTGGGGGTCGCCATTTAGACGACCACAATGCGCATCTGGCGCAGTTTCTTGAAGTATGTGATACGATCAAGTTGAATGGTGTTTTTGATGATGCCATAAAACTTCGATTGGTTTTTTCTCTTTAGGAGATAAAGCGAAGCTGTGGTTCAACTCACTTCCCCCAGGCTCAATTACTACGTGGGATGGATTAAGTAGTAAGTTTCTATTTAAGTACTTTCCACCAAGTAAGACGTTGAAGTTGAAAAGTGAGATTACGCAGTTCAAACAATTTAATGGGGAGTCCTTGAGCGAAGCTTGGGAAAGATTCAGAGATATGTTAAGAAGATGTCCTCAGCATGGATTCTCTGAAGATCAACAAGTCTGTTTCTTCTACAATGGACTGTTTGGATCAACGAGAGCTATGATAGATGCAACGGCAGATGGAGCGTTGTTAGCAAAAAGTCCAGAGGATGCGATATATATTTTAGAGGAAATGGCAACAAACAGCTACCAATGGCCGTCTGAAAGAAACACATATAGGAAAGTGGCGGAGATTCAAAGTCAAGACCAATTGTCCGGTTTATCCTCACAAATAGCAGCTCTTACAAATCAAGTATCTGCGCTGACAAAGATTCAAACTCAAAATGTAGAAAGTGTAAGGAGTTGAGGATATGATTTCACCCAACAAGAGGTAGTAGAAGACGTCAACTATATGAATTGGCAAAATTACAACAACCAAAACTTCCCAAATATGGGTATGTATTAGTATAAACACGGAGGGGCGAATCATGAAAATTTCTCTTATGCAAATAATAAGAATGTTCTGCAACCCCCTCCGGGCTTTTCTGTTATGAATGGAGTCATTGATGAACCAAAGAAGTCGGCGTTAGAAGATCTAGTAGGTGCATTTGTGAATGAATTACTAGATAGATTCACAAGAATTGAAGAAAAATTTGATGCACGGATGAAAGCTTTGGAGTTACAAGTAGGGCAGATAGTCAATACATAGGGAATCAACATAAGAAATGTCAATATCCAAGCACCACAGAAACAAATCCAAGGGAGCAGTGTTTGACAATTCAATTGAGAAGTGGAATGGAATACGAGGGGCCAAGCATGCCGGTGGCGGAGGAAGATGAAAACGAGGTGAATAAGAAAGAAGTGGTGGAGAAAAAGGAAGATGAAGTCGAACAAAAAGAGGCTGAGAAGCCAAAATCAAATTCTAAACCTTCACTCTCATTTTCAATTTCTTCTCTTCCTTTTCCTCAACGTTTTCAAAAGAAAAAGTTAGATGCTCAATTTGCTAAATTTCTGGAAATTTTTAAGAAAATTCACATTAACATTCCCTTTGCAAATGATTTGGAACAAATGTCAAACTATGCTAAATTCTTGAAGGATGTAATGTCAAAAAAAAAAAGGAAAATAGCGGATTATGAAAGAGTGAATCTTATGGAGGAGTGCAGTGCAATCTTACAACAAAAGCTGCCACAAAAGCTTAAGGACCCATGGAGCTTCACAATTTCTTGTGCGATTGGAGGATAATTTTTTGACAAGGGTTTGTGTGACCTTGGGGCAAGTATAAATTTGATGCCGCTATCCATCTTCAAAAAGCTTGGTCTTGGTGACGTGAAGCTTTCCACCATCACATTACAATTAGTGGATAAATCAATAACTTACCCCAAGGGAATCATTGAGGATGTGCTCGTAAAAGTTGGTTGATTCATCTTCCTAGTGGATTTCGTGGTTCTCGACATAGAGGAACATCATGATGTGCCCTTAATTTTAGGACGACCATTCTTATCCACGGGACGAGCATTGATTGACTTACAAAAATGGGAGCTTACTTTGAGAGTAAATGATGAACACGTTTCATTCAACATTTACAAGGACATGAGATTCCATGATGAAAGGGAGAATTGCAGTTTTGTTGATATAGTGGGTGCCTGTGTAGAAGATCAAGAAATACCAATGAAGAAGTACCATAGAAAGACAAGGAAATGGCAAGATAAAAGTCAAATCAAAGAGGAGAAGATCGGGCACGACCGTGCTGTGGCGCACGGTCTGCCCGTGCCCGGCAGAAAAACAGTTATGGATAATGGGATACGACCGTGCTGTACAGCACGGTCAATCATGCCCAACCGTCTAATGGAATTTGATGTGGAGATCAAGGAAAATTTTCCTCCATGAAAGGTATGTTTTCGTTTCGTCCGACTGAAGACGTTAAACTTAGCACTGCTTGGGAGGCAACCCAATTAACCATTTCTTTCCAAGTCTTTGAGTTTTCTTTGGAATTGTTGACTTTAAGTTTGAGGGGATGGTTTGCATCACATGAGTAGTTGCATTATAGGTTTATTGATTTAGCATATTTATTGTTTTATTTTTAGGATGATAGATGATCTTGTGATTAGGAGATATGAAGTGAATTCTTGAGTTATAAGAAACATGAATTGAGTAAAATGAACGTGGGGATATATTGCTTGATTGAAGTTGAAAGTTTATTCTGAATTTTTTTGGTGAATATATTTGAGCATGCAATGATTGTGTAGTTTTGAGAACTATGAAAATAAGTTTGTGAGATTTGAGCCTTGACTTGATATTACACCAAGTCTTATTTTCTTGATTGTATGGTTAGCGATTGTCTTGTATATACCTCTAGAACTTTTTTTGGTATCTCATTCGAGACTACAAATACGTGTGAATTTTTGAAAATGATATAAGGCCATTTTTGCTCTGATTAGTTACTTAGCCAAATAATTTCTCACAAAATTCGATATATTTCCTTAGTTAGCCGTGTTGAGCCTTTAAGTCTTATTATTTTTTGATTAGACAAATGATTGGGTAAATGACCAGTGCTTTTATTTTGAGTCTACCTACATATGATTTTGAAGCTCAATTGAGAAGTGATGGGTGAAAGGAGTATAAATATCATGGGAAGTATAGGTGGAGTTGGAGAAAGAATTTGGTGGAAGATGTCAAGGAAAAATGATGAAAAAGAAAAAAAAAGAAGAAAAAAGGGACCAAGTGTGAAAGGAAAAGAAGAGAAAATATATACTTGGGTTGAAGAGGTGATTGTTGGAAAGAAAATTTTTGCATGAGTTTTGCCTATTTTGATATATTTTAGATATTTAGTTGAGTTGTGTCTTTTCTGGAACTCAATGGAATAATTATTTTTTTAATTGAGTTGTGCCTTTTCTGGAACTCAATTGAATAATTATTTTTGACATATATCTGGAACTCATGTTTTGGGAGAAGTGGTCATTTGAAGAGACCTCATGAAGATAGGAAAATTCATGATTTGAGTTGAAATTTGTGAAGGAGCTTCAAATATCTATTTGAGTAGTCACTTTTATCCCAAATTTTTCCCACCTTGTCCAAAGAGTCTCATTGCGTCCAAATAAAGTCCTTTTTGATTCTTAATATTCACATGTACAAACATGGTGGAGAAGTGAGACGATTTATAAGCTTATGGTAGGTTTTACTTGATTTATCGATTTGAGCGTATACACGTCCTATTTTTAAACATTTTTGAACGTGAGTGATACACTGTTACCTTGTGAGGTTCATTACTCCTTGAAAGTACATGGTTATGAATTGTTTGAAATATTTATTAGGAGTTTGGATGAATTTTTTATATTAATTAGGTGTATATGATCTATAGTTTGTGATACTTAATGTCATGGTTCGTGCTTCTTCTAGTTGCTTGCTTAGTTTTCTTTAGGAGTGTCAGTTGAGTGATTGATGTCGCTCGAGGACGAGCAACCGTTCAAGTTTGGGGGAGTTGATAAGTGTTGTTTTTCATGTATTTTTACGTATGTTTATGTATTCATTTGAATATGTTTAGATACGTTTTTATGGTGATTTCTGATATTATATTGTATAAGTTGCATTTGACGGGTTTGTGCTTAGTTTCATGATTTTGATGAGAAAAGGTGTAAGTTTCAAGTGTAATTGATGACCAAGGAAGGAATCATAGAAAAACGAGGAAGAATAGAAGTTGAAATATCGCATGGAAGAATTGGTGGCGCACAGACTGGTCGTGCCATGCAGCACGACCATGTGCCAGTGTACAGAGAGAGCTTGATGACAGGGCACGACTGTGCCCCACAGTACGGTCAACTTCGTACAAAAGGCAGTGACCTCTTGGCAGGGCACGGTCCACCGTACCGTACAGTACGACCATGCCCGGGTGAACAGGAATTCGAAGAGTTTTGGTTTTCTTGGAGTGTTTTCACCTCTTACTTCATTTGGAAGATTCTCAACACAATATAAATACTCAACATGAAGAGAGAGAAATTGAGCAGAGAGATTCATAGAGAAAAACACGATATTCTAAGAAGCATTGAGGGGATTTGAAGAAGAATTCAAAAGATCGAGGAATCGCGAGATCATCGTCTAATAGAGTTTTTAATATTTTCTTCCCTTGTTGAATACTAGTAGATATGATATTTCCAATCTTGTCTATGAGTTTGTTTATTATCATGTCTAGCTAATTTTCTAGGATTTCTAGGGCTTGTTAGTAATTTGATTCGAATCTAGATGGATCTTTAATTTCAATTCAAAATTTATGATCGTTTATCCTATTTGTGTGTTTATGAGTTGATTGTTTGTTTGGTTATTCGACCGATAATTGAGCATGTTTTAGTAATTAGATCAAAATTCGGGAGATGAGATTTAATTATGGAAGAATAAACACATGATACATAAAAAGACTTAGATCGGGAGATTAAGGAATTTATGTGGTGATAAATCAATCCTAGGTACTTTTGGGAGTTGTTATGTTTCAATCAGATTGAGTAGGGATACCTCTGGTGGCATAATAATCAACCGGTTAACTGACTCGGGAGAGCTGTTAATTCGACATATGTGATTTCTCATATAGGATGATTGATTAATGAACTTGAATTGGTTAAAGTGATGTTTTGATGAAAATTAGATGAAAGCATGTCCTAGAACCTATCTTAAATATATGTTATTCTTGAGTGAATTTATCTGCATATTTACTTTTCTATTGAATTAATCTGCAATCGGTGTGATTTTATTTTCCTAGATAAAGCTGAAAACTGAATTTGAGTAGTTATTTAGTTCCTAGATAGCCAGTCTCTATGGGATTGACCTTGCTCACCACTTCTACAACCTACACCGTACACTTGCGGGAGTACCTAAAATAAAATAGTGAACATTTATATATATATATATATATATATACACTAGTATAGGACCCGTGTGTAATACACGGGATTTTATGAACAATTAAATTAAACTTCATAAAATTAGAAAAATTAAAATATTATTTATACGATAAAATCAAATTTATGATTTGTGTAATACATGTATATATATCATACATCTAACTTAATATTAAATATAACATAATATGATTAAATAGTATTTAATTGTCGAAATATGTTGCATTTTTAGAGTTCATAAATAAATTTTTATTTATTATTTCGAAAAAAATATACATTGATATGCTAATTATATTATTCAACTCACCCACCAATTTATCAATTTGCTTTTTATTATTAACGTCTATAAAAACACTTAACTTTTCTTTCAATTAAATGATAAAAAAGTAGAGAAAATTTCACAAATAAATTTCTTAGTTTATTTTGAAAACACATGTTCAAAATTTTTATTAATTAATAAGTTTGAAAACTTTGAACATCATTGTCAATATGTACAGCTTTACTACAATTTATTTATTTATATTTTTTTCTATATTTTTAAATTTAATAAATTTGAAATTTATAAATAATCTATTATTGAAGTCGAGCATATGTTATTAGATAAATCTAATTAACTTATTATTTATTACTCCCTCCATCCCAAATTAATTGACGTTTTAGCATTTTTCACACAAATTAAAGCGACCTACAAAATGACCGATCTACCCATGACCTTTTTTCTACTTTTTATATTTTCAATACTCACTTTAAGATGATAAAGCATTTAATAAGGAATAATAAATGGGGGCAATTTTGGAAAAAAATAGGGAAAATATGTCTTGGATTCCTATAATGACAAATATTTTGGGATAAATCTCAAATACTAAAATGACAATTATTTTGAGACGGGGAGTATTTAATAATATTTTAATATTTCTTATTAACATATAATTAGAAGTCATTAATTAACCTTATTTAATATGAGAACATTGTAAACTTGCCAAATGTCCCTTGTGGTTTTACTTATAATATAAATACTTTATATATAACACGTTTATATTAGAGTTCTAATTATAATAGGATTCTATAAGATTTTGAATTAGTTAGGATTCTAATATAAAATTATTTAAATATGAAAACTTAAATTACTATTATAACTTTAAATAATAATCTTTGATAAGGACATATTCGGTAATCCATATTTTATAAGAAACATCCACAATTTTATATAGATAATAGATATACCACGCGTTGACTTTTATGTTATATTAGTATAACCTATATCATAACCTTTATGTAATACTTTAATTTAAAAAACAAAAAACAAAAACACAAACAATTTCAGCACAATTGGTACATATCTTTATGTGATATTATTCATACATTTATGTGATATATTACTTATACCTTTATATCAACATAGTCATATCTTTATGTAATATTATTTATACATTTATATCAACATAAATGTTATATTATTATAACATAAATGTCACCTAATGTTTAAAACAATTATTATATGTTTGTGTAAAAATGTAAAAGTACAACTAACATAACATAAATGTCTTGTTAATATAACTAAAAGGGTCTCACTAACAATGTGATATATATTGCTCATGCATTTATGTGATATTACATATACTTTTATATCAATATAGTCATACATATATCTAGTATTTATACCTTTATATCAATATAAAAGTTATTATTACAACATAAAGGTTCACCTAATATAACATAAAGGTTTTGTGAAGTATATAGCATGTATGGCATAAGCCATGTATACAGCCAAGCATATGTGAAAGGAAATTCAGAAATTGGCTAAGTATGGAATAAGTCGTAATATTACTTATAAAAGCGTGCTTTAGAAACGCGACTTCAGACAGGTAAGTTGGTTGCACAGTTTAATTGCAAAATCTCATTTTCGTTTTTCTGTTTTGATAGGTTATCTTGCGGGGTGAATTTCTCTCTCATCTCTCAACTGATTTGGGCGCGATTTCCTGCTACGCATTCTATAAAAGGAAGAGAACGATTCTTGTGTTGAGATTATTAGCAATTGAGTTGTGTATAGTGAGATATTCTTCTGCAAAGCATAGAGTGTATTGTTAGGGTTTTCAATTTTGTGATTCCTTGTAAACTCTCGATCAATTCTTTGTTTAGTGGAATAATCTCAGAGTGGATGTAGAAATATTCAAGCCGAACCACTATAACCCTTTGGTGTTGTGTGTTGGTTTAATTTTTTGCTCGATTCATTTCTTGTTTGTTCTTCGTTTCTACATCAAGATTGTGTTTCTGGTTTGCATGCAACTGCATGTGGTTTTTTCTGAGTTCTTGATCGTGTAAATTTGTCAAGTGGCGCCGTCTGTGGGAATCTAGCGATCAAGATATGAGTTCTACACGATTTGATGTGGAGAGGTTCAATGGATCGGGTGATTTTGGGTTGGCGAGTGAAGATGCGAGCCCTGCTCGTGCAACAGGGTGTGGCTCTAGCTCTGAAGGGAGAAGAGGCTCTCCTTGAGTCCATGAAGACAGAAGACAAGATTGTTCTTCTTGAGAAGGCGCACATCACAATCATATTGAGTCTAGAGAACAAGGTTCTTCGAGAGGTTACCAAAATCGACACTGCAAAAGGGGTTTGGGAGAAACTTGAGAGTCTATACATGGTAAAGACCATGGCCAACAGGCTCTACATGAAGAAGAGATTATATGCTTTCAGAATGGGAGAAGATAGATCTATTCTTGAACAGATGGAGGAGTTCTATAAACTTTTGGATGATCTTGAAAATGTTGAGATCAAACTGGAAGAAGAAGACAAGGCTCTAATGCTTCTCAGTGCACTACCAAAATCGTTTGAAAATTTTTGTGACTCAATTCTCTATGGAAGGGAACACTCCATTACATTGGAAGAGGTGGTAACTGCTCTCAACACCAAATAATTGTCTAAGGGTTCAGATTCTAAGTCTGGAAGTAATGGAGAATGTCTGATGGCCAAGAAGCATAGTGGCAACAAGAAACAGTTCAAGAAGAACTCAAACAACAACAATAAGAAAGCCCCTCAATTGAATCAATAATCTAAAGAAGATATTAAGGGAAATAGATGCTTTCACTGCCACAAACCAGGCCATCACAAGAAGGATTGCTTCAAATTGAAAGGATCAAAGAAGGGTCAGTCTAATACACCTGGCAAACAAGCTAACTCCACAACTGAAGCAAGCAACTCCAACTCAGGCTATGAATCTGCAGAGGTATTAGCTATCACATCCAATGATACTAATAAGGAATGGATCTTGGATTTAGGATGTTCCTTTCATATGAGTCCTCACAAGGATTGGTTTGAAGACCTAATCATGAAGGATGAAGGATCAGTAATGCTAGGAAACAATAAAACTTGCAGAGTCAAAGGAAGGGGTTCAATATCTTTGAAGATGGAAGATGGATCTGTCAAAGTTTTATCAAATGTAAGATATGTTCCAGAACTAAGAAGGAACTTAATCTCTCTTGGTATGCTGGACTCTCAAGGTTTCAAGCTAGCTGCTGAAGGATGAGTGATGCAAGTCTTAAAGGGATCAAGAGTTGTGATGAAAGGATCAAAGAAGAATGACCTATACTACTTGAATGGAGTCACTGTTATTGGATGCTCTTACTTAGTAAAGGAGATGGATAAAACACTTATATGGCATAAAAGATTGGCTCATATCAGTTTAAAAGGGTTACAAGAGCTCCATAAGCAACAAGCATTTGGCAGATAAGATCACAAGCCTTGAGTTTTGTGATCACTGTGTTCTTGGAAAAGCTAAGAGATTAAGATTCTCTACTGGTTCTCATACTACTAAAGGGATTCTTATTATGCACATTCAGACTTATGGGGACCAACAAGAACTCAAACCAAGAATGGTGGAATGTACTTCTTATCCATAATAGATGATTATTCTAGGAAGGTTTGGGTGTTTGTGCTTAAGAGCAAAGATGAGGCTTTTCTGAGGTTTAAAGAATGGCTTGCTGAGGTTGAAAACATAACAGGAAAGAAGCTCAAGATCTTGAGAACTGATAATGGCCTAGAATTTGTATCAAATGAATTCAATTCATTTTGTAAAGAAAGAGGAATAGCAAGACACAAGACAACTCCATATACACCACATCAAAATGGTCTTGCAAAAAGGATGAACCAAATACTTCTTGAAAGAGTGAGATGTATGTTGTTAAGTTCTGGTTTGAACAAGGAATTTTGGGGGGAATCTGTCACCACTGTTGCTTATCTCATAAATAGATCACCATCATCTGCAATTGATTTCAAAACTCCAGAAGAAATGTGGAGTGGAAGCTTAGCTGATTACTCAAAACTTAGAGTGTTTGGTTGCTTGGCATATGTACATGTTAAGCAAGATAAATTGGAGTCTAGGGCTCTAAAATGTATGTTCCTTGGATATCCAAAAGGAATTAAGGGGTACAAGCTGTGGTGCCTAGAGAAAGGAAATCAGAAATGCATCATATCAAGAGATGTGTCCTTTGATGAGAGTTGCATGCCTCTAAATAAAGAGACAACTAGAGAACAAACCAGTGTTGAAATTGAGAGATCTCAGTTTGAGGTGGAGTCAGTTCATACAAATCTGACTGATCAGAATGATCAAGATGAAAGTGATAGAGAAGCTCATAAGGAAGCTGATCAAGAAGATCAACCATTATCCAATTATCAACTTGTCAGAGATAGGACAAGAAGGCAAGTTAAGCCACCTATTAGATATGATCAAACTAACTCAGTTTCTTTTGCTTTCTTTGCAGCTGAAGATATAGAGTTTCAAGAGCCAAAAGATTATAAAAAAGTTGTGACATGCAAAGAAAAGGATAGGTGGAAGAGAGTTATTCAAGAGGAGCTTAATTCTTTGGCAAAGAATGAAACATGGATCATTGCTTAAACCTAAGAGTCAGAAGTTAGTTAGTTGTAAATGGATTTTCAAGAAGAAAGTGGAAGCTTCTCATAACAACAACATAAGGTTTAAAGCAAGGTTGGTTGCTAGAGGGTTTACTCAAAAAGAATGAGTAGACTACACTGAGATTTTTTCACCAGTTGTCAAGCATTGCTCAATCAGAATTCTACTTGCTATAGTGGCCCAATTTGATCTAGAGTTACATCAAATGGATGTAACCACAACCTTCCTACATGGAGAATTAAAGGAAGAAATTTACATGCAGATTCCAGAAGGATTGCAGATGCCAAACAGTGATAGAAAAGCTTGTTTGCTCAAGAAATCACTATATGGATTAAAGCAATCCCAAAGGCAATGGTATCTCAGGTTTGATAAGTATATGAAAAGAATTAATTTTGTTAAAAGCATGTATGATAGTTGTGTTTACTTTAAGCATGATTCTGATACTTCCTTCATATTTCTTTTATTGTATGTTGATGATATGTTAATTGCAAGTGATTCTATTGCTAGCCTAAATAATATCAAGAGCTTACTTAATTCTGAGTTTGAAATGAAAGATTTAGGTGAAGCTAAGAGGATCTTGGGGATGGATATCTCAAGGAACAGATTAGAGAATGAGGTGTTGATTGATCTTAGCACTTACTTGAAGAAGGTATTGCTGAGATATCAGATGAATCAAAGTAAAGGCACTTCAATTCCAGTTGGACAACACATTAAGTTGTCAAAAGATCAGTGTCCAAAGTCAAGGGAAGAAGAGTATCACATGAGAAAGATTCCCTACTCTAGTGCAGTTGGTAGCATAATGTATGCTATGGTATGTTGCGGGCCAGATTTGGCTTATGCTATGAGTTTGGTAAGTAGGTATATGTCTGATCCTGGTTCAGCACATTGGGAGGCAGTCAAGTGCATACTAAGGTATATAAATGGTTCAGTGGATATGGGATTGAGATTCAAGAAGGCCACAGATCCAAGTACACCAGTTGTTGGCTTTGTAGATATGCAGATTATGCAGCAAACTTGGATAATATAAAATATTTGACTGGTTATATGTTCACTTTATTTGGCACTGCAGTAAGTTGGAAGTCAGTTCAGCAATCTGTAGTAGCTTTATCCACCACTGAGTCAGAATTTATAGCTTTAACTGAAGCCATAAAGGAAGCACTTTGGTTGAAAGGAATCATTTCAGAATTTGGGCTTAATCAGAAATGTGTTTCAGTTTTCTGTGATAACAACAGTGCTATACACTTGTCTAAGCATCAAGGTTTTCATGAACGGACTAAACACATAGGTGTTAAGCTTTATTATGTAAGGGACATTATTGAGAAAGAAGAGATTCAGGTTTGCAAGATTGCAAGTGAGGAAAACCCCTCAGATGCATTAACTAAGGTTGTACCTGCTGGAAAGTTTCATGTGTGTATGGAGCTTATTGGCTTGAGAGAAAGATCAGCTACAAATATAACTTGAGAAGTGAATGATGTCTTGAAAATGCTACATGCTATAAGGTGGAGATTTGTGAAGTATATAGCATGTATGGCATAAGCCATGTGTACAGCCAAGCATATGGGAAAGGAAATTCAGAAATTGGCTAAGTATGGAATAAGTCGTAATATTACTTATAAAAGCGTGCTTCAGAAACGCGACTTCAGACAGGTAAGTTGGTTGCACAGTTTAATTGCAAAATCTCATTTTCGTTTTTCTGTTTTGATAGGTTATCTTACGGGGCAAATTTCTCTCTCATCTCTCAACTGATTTGGGCGCGATTTCCTGCTACGCATTCTATAAAAGGAGGAGAACGATTCTTGTGTTGAGATTATTAGCAATTGAGTTGTGTATAGTGAGATATTCTTCTGCAAAGCATAGAGTGTATTGTTAGGGTTTTCAGTTTTGTGATTCCTTGTAAACTCTCGATCAATTCTTTGTTTAGTGGAATAATCTCAGAGTGGATGTAGGCATATTCAAGCCGAACCACTATAACCCTTTGGTGTTGTGTGTTGGTTTAATTCTTTGCTCGATTCATTTCTTGTTTGTTCTTCGTTTCTACATCAAGATTGTGTTTCTGGTTTGCATGCAACTGCATGTGGTTTTTTCTGAGTTCTTGATCGTGTAAATTTGTCAGGTTTAAAAGAGGTATTACATTTCTGTGTAATAAAATATAAATGTACAACTAACATAACATAAATGTTTTTGCTAAGATAACTAAAATGTCTCACTAACATAACTAAAAGGTATAACATATTTATAAGAATATGAACATACGAGAGAGTGTGTGAGTGCTGATACCTGAACACGTGGGATGCGTGGAAGCATGTGAGAGCGCATTGAAAGTGGTCCTAGGTCCGATCAATCTACATGGATTTAGGATTCATATACCGGTAGTATATAAATTATTGTAATAAAGTAATATGAATTTTAGGTGTACTTTGTCTTGATATATAATATGATAAAACACTCACTCAAATTTTTTTGTTGTAATATCAATGAGTATTAATTTGTAATAGGATAATTAGGGTCAAGTACCATTATAAATAACTTGGGCGCTTCCAAAAGCTAGCCTATTTGCATAGTGTGTATAACACTAATTTATGGGATCTTATGGACACAGTAGCTAGCTAGCTAGGATCATTATGATAGGTTAATGTAATATTACTGATCTTGAATTGACTTTTCCTACTTTTAAATATTTCATATTGGCATGCTTAACATATAGCAATAAAGAGCAATAATGGAAAATAAATAAGCTTTTACTGAAAATGGTGTAATAATTTATAACAGTTTATATTGTATATTTTAAAATGTATTTACATATACATCATTTGTATCTACATTAATATATATATATATATATATTAAATCACCATTAAATTTGCAATTAATTAATGTTACACATCCAAACATAAGTTAAAACAAATGTCTTCATACTTTATACAATTAATAAAATTAAATACGATAAACAATTCAAGAAAAATGAGTATTTGCGATAAGATTTTTTGCGACAACTCGCGAAAAGTCTAGTTATTACTATAAAAAATTGTCGTAAAAAATGTTATTGTAAATTGACAATACGTTGTCACAAAAAGTAATAAAAAAGACTTATTTGTCGCAAATACATTGGTGACAACAATGTTGTCGAAAAAAACTATTTGCGAGAAGACTTTTGCGATAATAACTTAGATACAAAATGGTGTCGCAAGATATTTTTGCAACGATTATCAATGTTTTTGCCACAACATTTTATTGTCGCAAATACTCATTTTTCTTGTAGTGATTTAAAAATGTATTTATCACTACAATTAGAAAAAATGAAAATATATGTACAAAGTATCCATATTTCCCAAACGAAATGAATCTAAAAACAAAGATATTGTTGAAGAATTTTATGGAAATACTAACCCGTCCACCATAGATATATTATAATATGCTAACATGTGTTTACCACTAATGTATCATTAATAGTAGGGGTCGGGTTAATTTTTTTTATTTATAATATATTAGTGGTGAACACGAATTAACACATTAATACATTCTCACAGTGAACATTTTCAGAAGAATCTTGTATGAAGAGAAATTTCGTTTATGCAAAGATTTGCCCAAAGCAAGTAACTCGTAAAGAAGGGACAAAAACAAAGTTGCTATAAAATTAATAGATGATGAGATTGCATGCTTGTAGAAATAAATATAGTAATATACTGTAGACAAAATTGAGAGAGAGAGAGAGAAAGAAGAGATACTGTATAGTTAGGGATTCATTAATTTCCATTGCAATTTGAAGTGAGAGAAACAGAGAATATTATGTATTTATGGCTTTTCTGTTGCCATTAAAGGCCCTGGTCCTCTTTCTTTTCGGGTTTGGTAGCCTTCGATTTTAAATGCACCCACAACCATACTTCTTCTCTCTTCTTCTTCTTTAAAGTCCACTAAATTCACACCATTTCTTCACTCTTCTTTGCTCTTTCTCGCTCTATTTTCTCTTTATTTTTACTATCAATTCTTTTTTGTTTTGCAAAATAAATCAAAAGAGCATAGTCCTACTAGGGTTTGTGTTTCCTTCTCAATTTTTGTTATGTGGGTGTAGAGAAAATTAGTGTTGAAATAGTCACTGTGATGTTGGCTCGGCTCACTCAGAACAACGACTAACTTTGTAGCCTTTTGCTGAAAGCTACGATGGATGGTTCCCATTTTTGATTGAGCCGTGCCAATATCGTAGTGATTTTTTCAGATCGTTTTTGAGGAGTGGTTCAAAGAGTACACAATCTAGGATTTATTCATTTTTCAATATTGACTATGTGGTAAGATCAATATGTGTTTTTTATCTTGTCTTTTTTTTTTTTTTTTTTTTTCATGTTTTGTAGTGAATATCCCTATTGATTACTCTAATTTGATAACTTTAAATTTGGATGATATTTAATCTCTTCATTAGTTATGATGATTGTGGATCTTTGAGTGTGGGTGGCATCTAATTGATGGATTCTTGAACCATACCATTAAATAATGATTCTTAAACTTCTCCTATTTTTGCATATTACGATGTTTAAATTGATCGTTTCTTAATTTACATGATTCTTCTCTTTTGAAGAAAAATATCTGAATTTGGAGTTTGCAGCTGAAAAAATGCTCCGAATGTGAATTATAAGATCTAAAAATTTGAAGATACCGATAACTAAAAACAAATGCAAGTTTATTCCTTCCATTTGTAATAAATAGCTTAGTATCTAAATTAATTTTTTGTTGTGTCTATTATCAAAGATCATCCGATTATGGTATCAAAGTCAAACAAATTAATAAAATATTTTGTGTTCAAATCTCACCATCATTCATTATCAAAAGATCCAAATTTGTCATCTGTTGTAAAGTAATCTCAATTGCACGTCAGGGTGTTCAAAATATTTTAATCAAATCAATGTCAAAATAATACTCCATTATGATTTTCCTCAAATAAAACATTATCAATTAAAAATTTTAGATAAGAATGTAATTTTAGCTACAAAACTCCAATTTCTCGCTAAATTTCGTCGCTATTTTCACAATTTCTTGTAGTGATATTAGCAAATATTGCATGATCTAAAATATCTTGTACGATTCGAACCAATTGCAAGGCGTTGACATGTTCGAGCAATGGACACATCATCTGCCAACGTACAATTTAAAAAATAAAATCACTTCATTAAATAATCAAAACATTTCTCTAAATTGCAATTTTAACCGAACCTTGCAAAAATAACAACAATCTAGTATATATGGTTCACTTTTGACATCAGTCAATTTTTCAAATTGTTTTCCTTTTTGATTAAACTATCATATAGTCTCGAAGTTTATAAAAACTTGAAGATTGCAACATTATAAGTAAATGAAATCATTTACCCCATCTTCAGAAATATCATTCTATGTTCTCGGTGTCTCATTAATCTGACCCACCTGTAGTTATAAGCAAGAACCAACCGTTGAATTAAGTTAAAATTAAGATCAAGGATTAGGAAATCTATATAATAGGAAAAGGTGTGGCAGATTTCAAGTTTTTGCATCTCTTGAGCTTTGAAGGTATTTAAGCTAAACACCTATAACTTATTCTTTAATTTCTATAAGTAGGTTAGATAAGAGAAAAATATGAAGAAAAAAATGTAAAGAAATAGCGATCAAGAGAGTAAGGAGAGGACTTTTGATTAACGAGAGATGAAGAGTTCCTTTCATTCAATCGTTGTAAATCGAAAAATATATTTGAGTGATAAATATAAATAGGAAAAAACCAACATGATACAAACTTCAATAGTATTTCAATTAAAATATACCCCAATTAGAGTTTGACATATTTCTTAAGTTGATGGGTAAAGGATGAGGTGTAAGGCTGAAATATATTTCCTTTATGCTTAAGAAAGTATCGAGGTTAAATGATTTCCTACTTGTGAGGTCAAAGTTTTAGAATAGTAGAAGACCAAGTTTTATCTTCTTTTATCTTATTACACACACACACACACACAATACTACTAAATAAAAAGCATATTTATTAAGTAAATTCATTATGAAAGAAAAAAACTTTTTCCATATGATGTACTTGTGTGTCGAAAATTATATATATTGTGTTAAGAATTTTTGTAATATATTTCGATGCACGTTATGATGTATGAATGCATGTTCACATCATATTTTTCAATAAAATTTTATGTCAATATCATTCGTAAAATTTCATAAAACAAAGGCATATATGAAAATTAACAAATAAACTTAGTATCTAAAACCTATTATCATTTTATTTAATTTAGACATATCTTTTTTTTTTTTTACTTGGCATTCGTGAAAATTAACGAATAAATTTGGTATATAAAACCTAATATCATTTAATTTCATTTAGACATATCTATTATCCTTTTTTTTTACTTCCATTCATGTGTGTTGAGTGAATTAGGATCAGATCTATTTTCTTTTTGAGATATCCCGTAAAAACTTGATCTTTAAAATCTCAAAAGAAATATTAGTCCATAACATCTTTAAATCATCAATCATAACTGAATTTATAAATCCTATCTTTAAATAATATAAAAGCTCATAACTAATCAATTTTTAATTCAATATCAACCAAATCATATAAAATTTGCAAATTACCTTTTGAAAACGGGGTGTAACGGTTTTCCATGTTGAGGAATACCCTGAAGACTTTAGATAGTTTAATCACAATGGAAAACAATTTGAAAATTGATCGATTTCAAAATTGCATACATATATTCATGGTATGTTGTCGAAATAACAAAAAAATAAATCATTTTTCTCCACTAAGTTATAGTAATGATGAATCGGAGTCGATCCCACCAAAAATAATAAAATAAATTATGTTCTAACGTACCAAAACAATAGTGACAAATATGGAGGGTGGTGGGGGGGTTTGTTTGATTGGAAACAAACTAAAACTAAACTATAGTAACTAAAACAAATATTGATAAACAAAGAAAATAAGATAAGAGAAAACCAAACTATGAAAGGTGATCCAATTTTCAGTTCACTTATCATCTTCTTTCTTCCAAAAGACAACATATGAGAAAGCTAAATTATGAAAGGTCATACAGTTCTAAATTTAGTAATCACCCTCTTTCTTCCACATATGATTGCATGCAACGTTACTTTTGTTTGCCTGAGAATCCTCAATCATTGAATGTTGGTTATTCATGTCATCTCTTATCTTATGTGTGTTAAATTAAACATATGATCACAATTAACCCTAATTGATAAACAATCTAGGATTGGTAATGGGACGGGTGGGTCGGGAACAATCTCCATCCTATCTCGGCCATCACGAAGAATCCTCATCCCCATGCCGACGAGTCTAGCATGGAAAAAAACTACCCCTATCCCCGTCTCTGTAGGGATTACCGGCCCGACCAACTTATTTTAGTTAGTTTTCTAAAAAGAATATAAAAAAAATTTGAACAATAATATCTTATAAAATTATTATTAGTTTTTTTAATGAAGATTAAACAAGTCCTTTCATAGAGTAGGTAAAACAATTTAATCATAATAATAATATTTATATATTTAATAAATTATTTTAAATATTATAAAATATATCTTATATGTAGTATATAGAAACCCCGCAGGAAACGGGACAGGAAATATGATCCCCGTCTTATGCCATCCTACTAGTCGAGAAAAAAAATTCTCCCCAATCTCATCCTCGTAGGAGTTCTTACGAGGAATCCTCAATGATAGGGATGGACTCTCTTGGGGAATGGGAATTTCTTACCTCACTATCAAGTTTAGGTACGATCTCTAAATTTAATTTACCAACATTAAACTCTAGGATGAAATATATGAAGCGTTAAACTTTTTAACCGTGTTATCCTGATTGAAATCGGTGGCTACTAATGATTCAATTACTATAACAATTAAGGATTATCAACATCTATATCTTTTAGCCATAGACATATTCAATAAGGGCACACTTCATCAAATACTCATAAAGCAAAAGAATATAAAACTGATAACACGAAATAACTTTGGAAAACAAACTAAATTAAATGTTGCTAAGTGCGATCACATTGTCAGAAAGATAAGTTCAAATTTTCTCTTATATCAGATGAATAAACTTCTAGTCGAGCATATATGTCATAAATCATCTTCATATTTGAAAATTAAAGAAAATTATGAAAAACTATTCTATGTGTGTCTTCCCAACTGATCTTGTTGGTTTCCAACTTTTAAATACTTGTGAAAGTAGTTTATGAACCTTAGATCGGCTTTAAGTCCAAATCTCAAGTTGTGGGTCCACAACTGGGTAATCAGTATTACTAGTGTCAACATAGTGTAGTCTCATCTAATTAAATATGTCTCAATCTTCACTTTTCTCCAGCCGACCTCAGCCCAATCTACTACAACTCTTAAATCAATTCGTAGGATACGAAACATCGATACGAGAAAAATACACAATGCACATAACTTTTTCTTATTAAAAACATATTCCAAACCACCATTTAAATGCACATTTTTCAACTTATTATATATATATATATATATATATATATATATATATATATATATATAAATGATCGTGATTATTTTTGCAATATTGAAAGATTTAGTTAAAAATTAAAAGGTTGTGATTTTATCGATAATGTTTGATGCGTGCAATTAAATATTAAATATTTTAATTTAAATTGCAAACTAGTAGATGGCATGTCCACTTGTCCGGACAAGTCAGTGCCTCCAAACCTGAAATATATCTGTTGGTTCCAATCCTACAAGATATTCAAGGTCATGCTAGCTACACTAACTAATATTAAAAAACTTAGGTAAAATACCAAAATGAGTAAAGTTTGTGACTTTTACGGCAATTGAATCTATAATAAATGGTACTTAAATTAAAAGATAACAAGTGACAATTTAACATATAATAAGCTATATTTTAACAATTGATATTTTTACATGAATAAATGTGTGATATTGTAAGAAATGGCAAGTTATACTAGAACAATGTTTAACATACGAAAACGTGGGAAAATAAATATGTCAAGTGATATTTTGTTAAGTTTAGTGAGAAAATATTCTATTTTAAGTTTGACATGGTTAAAATGTGGACATGGCATATAATTAAAAAAAAATATATCTTATAATTTTTATCCTTTTTTAATGAGGCAGTTGCAGCGGCACAGATCACATATATAATCAATTCAGGCAAGCAAATCGGTAGTATATACATCCATGCAATATTTGGTTTAACCGATTACGGTCATAGTAAGTGTCATCCATCGAGTTGCGGAATGGATAAACATCTATTCAATTTCTGTTTCTGGGTGACGATTCCAATTTTGTTTCTTGGTTTTCTTCTTCTGCACCATTCTGATTTTCTTTCTTGTTTGTATTCTAATGTGATATCACCAATATATAAATAATACTTGTTGGTTTATAGTGCACCAACCAATATCAATTATAATGGGAAAATAGAAAATAAAACTGTTACACAACATAAATATTATCGAAAATGTTGTAACACTGGACACAACAGATTTTGGAGACGGATATTGCCGATGATGTTGTAACACTGCAGACAACACGACGACAACAGACTCTTGTAGAGATTTCAAACGCCTTCGAATCTTCAAACTCCAGTAGGATCTTTGAGCTTTGGCTACGTACAAGATTCAGAGAGCAACAACCACAACTTTCCTAAAATGAAGAAGATCTTTGGAATGCACCGAGAATGCAAATTGGAAAGTCGAGTTAAGGAGACCTCCCTAAAAAACTAACATGTCTCGGCTAGTGCTCACGGTATGATACTATGACGTGACTTTTCCAAAAGTAAAACGACTTATATCTTTTAGTTAGTAACACCACAAAACTAGAAGCACCAACAAACTAAAATGGTGGAGTTGATTATTAACTGCGAAGTAGAGATACAAACATTAATAATCAATCTACGGGTTAAGTTGCTCGAGAGAGAAGTTAATCTATAATTATCATTGCTCACATACAATAATTTGGATTTGAGTTTGATTTTGTTAGATTAGTAAACTTGATTAAAGTAGAATGAAATCGTAGCCTTAGGATCCTTGTTTGAATCTTGATTTTATTGATACTTGGTTGTTTGATTTTTATTTAATTTATTTGTTTTAGATTTAGGTTAATTAAAATCAATTCTCATAATTCAGTCGCCTAGATAGAGTTAGGTAAATTAATTGGGTAATTAACATTGTTCTAATTCACTAGTCTCTGTGGGATCGACCTTCCTCATCATATCTATAGTTGACACTGTGCACTTGCAGTTAAGTAAGCTAGAAATAGGCTTCGAACAAGTTTTTGATTTTTAGTGTTAAAATATTGATTTAGTCTCTCCTAAAAAAATTTGCCCTCCACCAATATAAGTCGTCTAGCTCCGACCCTGATTCTTGTAATTCTTCTATGTGAAGATTAACCTGATTCTTGTAATTCTTCTATGTGAACATTAATCTGCATTCAAAATCCATTAATTTAGAAACATTATGTGAAAGTAATCCACCATATCCTCAAGTACAAATTCTTCGATCCTTATACAATCTATAAATGAATTGATATTGCTATTCATGTCAAACATTTATTCCACTTTTTAAGTACATGTTTCCAATTTAATTCACCTTTAGTAACACTACACATACTCTATTATCAATATTTCAAATAGTCATGTTCCATTTCTCATTTGACCAATATTTCTCTAATATATCTTTCATGAGTATTCCATAGACACTATATGTACCATATACTAAGCATGTCATTTTTAACGTGTTGTTATGTCAGCAAATATCAATAACGATGCTTGAAAAATGAATGTTAAACAACAATACTTTTATATTACACGTAAGTATTATATGTAAAAATTACATCAACCGTAAATATAAACACAACATTCATTAAAATAAAAGATGGAAGCAAGATTTAGAATAGAGGAATTGGAGTTTGTTGAGGGAAGTAAATGAAAGAAGTGGGATTGTTGAGTGATCAATAAATATGAAGAGGAAGTTACATTGTGATTACAAAAAAAGAAAAAGAGAATCTCTGCAAAAATTGTTTGGCAGCAGAGGAAGGAAAAAGACTTTAATATTTGCCCTCAGACAAAGATTCCCCCATTTATTATTACCATTTACTACCACTCTACTTGTTTCCAACCTACATTTATTTTTGTGGGACATCATCCATACCATTCATTATTATATAATTTTTTTCTCTATAATCTGTTAACATCTAGCTAATTTTGAGACAACTAGATTTTGAACGTGAATCCACCATTATCATTGTTGTTGTTAATGAGATAATACAATTCGGGAGCTATATGGGATTAACTAGAAAATATATCGAATCCGGAGAAAAGATAATTGTGCGAGCTCGAGCTATTTGAGTAGCTTTTGATCCCAAATCCGAACATATTAATACTCGACTCGACAAGCTCATCAGTCTAATCGAACATAACCGAGTATATGTTAACTTTACAATTTTTCCTTAATAATTTAATTTTCTGCATTCAAATTCTCATTTTCAATTTTTTTATACATTATTTTTCAGGTACCGAAGCGAACACGCCGAGCTCAAACATTATAAAAATAAACTCAATCGAGTTCGAGCTCGACAATACTCGACTTGGCTCAACTCGTTTACTCCCCTGGTTATCACTACTAAAAAGGTATCATCGAATGGTTCAGGATTTGAACTCATGCTGCTAGACCTCAATATGATATGTAATCACTCTATCATTTGTTAATCAACTATGAGTGAAAGTCCAATTATCGAGTTTACCAAATATCTTAATTCTAAAATCTCTCAATTTATTGAGATACCATTATAATAATTATAATTTGGTATGAGACTGTAAGCTTGTGTGATAGTTGTTTTATTGCCGAATTCAACTAAGACATAATCATGGTACAATGTTGTTTTATAAAACCACAAAGTATTAATTGTGTCCATGTGAATATTCATGAACAGATTTTAAGTGTCTATGCGTAATTCAAAACTATCATTATCTGTCACGTTAGGGTTATTTATTATTGAGACTAATGTATTGTCCATTCTGGATGGATGATGGGCAAATGTTTCTTTCTATTATGAAACCAAATATATTAATCAATCATTCGTTTATTTACCTACTGTATTGTTCAAGGAATGATTTTAATAGTGGGCTCGAAAGAAAAATTATTGACAGATAAATTGATCAATGACTCAAAATAAAATCATAAAAGAGTATTGTACACTGTCAATAGCTCGAAATAAAATCATAAAGGAAATGAAAGACTGAAGCAGACAGAGAAAGGAAAATATAAACAAATTCTAAATGGAATTAGAAATCTTGATCGGGTCTAAGCAAATGAGGATGTAATTAATCACATGAATATTTCCTTAAAATTGAAAGATATTAAAATGAGGGGAATTAAGGTAAGAGACAGGGATCCACGAATCTTGTAACTCAAGTGATGTTCCATATTTATAAATATGTAAATTGTGAGGATTGGAGTTTGAATTCAAATAAAACAAGTTTTCTAATTTTTATTGTTTCCATCCCTTCGACTCCCCTAGACTCATTAGAAAAAAAAAATATATATATATATATATATATATATTTTTTTTTTTTTTTCCTTTCTTCCACAACCCCAAACTCATTAAGAAAAAAAGTGAGAGGCAGGAAGGGGGCAATAGAATTAATGGGGTTAAATGGGAAGGTAGTGTTGGTGGGAATAGGTCACCCTGCCTCATAAATTACAAGAAACTAACATGATTTTAGATTCATATCTCATTATTTTTATTAAAAAAAATTATATGAGAAGCCTAAAAAAATTATTCTCGTGGATTTTTTTTTTAAAATAAGGAAAGAATCGAAAAGAGTTTAGATTGTATTTAGATATAGATTTATTCTAAATTAGTGTTTCTGTAAACCAGTTGCACCATGTAAATGGGTACACGCGGGTTGGATTGGGTTGGATCCAACCCCGGATCCGTGTTCAAATTATTTTTTATTTTTTCAATTTATGTGGTAATATTTAGTTATATTAGTATAACTTTTATGTTTTACCCTAAACCCTAAATTATTGCCGTATTTTCGTCGATAAATTTACCAAATAATTTTTTTTATAAATATTATTAAATTATATTAATTAAACTAATTAAGCTAATTAAAATAATTAAACAAAGTAAACTAATTAATTAATTAAACAACTAAACTAATTAAGCTAATTAAACAACTAAATTAATTTAATTATCAATTATCACATTAAACCTAAACTAACTTAATTACATTAAAACCAACATTGACATAATCAAACTATACTAACATAATCAAACATTAACATTAACAACTATACATTACATAATTAACGTACAACATATACTAACATAATTGCATAAACACCAACATTGACAT
Organism: Scutellaria galericulata; assembly: GCA_946896805.1. NCBI lineage: Eukaryota > Viridiplantae > Streptophyta > Magnoliopsida > Lamiales > Lamiaceae > Scutellaria > Scutellaria galericulata. Next base: position 6,531,449 of record OX335793.1, on the reverse strand, counting down.
AATCAAACTATACTAACATAATCAAACATTAAAATTTACAACTATACTAACATAATCAAACATTATCACAACTATACTAATATAACATAAATAAACCTAAACTAACCTAATTAAATTAAAACTAACATTACATTAACATAAAACTAACATAATTAATCTAAAAATAAGAATGAATGGTCAAAATGCTATAATTCAAAATTTAATGGCTAAAAACACCAGTGTATTATAGAAGAAGCTCAATATTTAGAAGGCCTAGTCAACATAAAATCGTATTTAGAAAGTTTTACCTTATAATTTGTCTATAAGCTTGTTAATATTTATATCTAACTAAGTTTCAAGAGTTTCTAGGATTGTCAGTAGTTAATTCGAATCTTGATGAATCTTTGATTTTGTTAATTAAAGTTGATTTTTGAACCATATTCGTATGTTTATGATTTGTGTATTTGTTTGATTAGATGGTCACTAGTCGAGCATATTTTAATTATTGAATCAAAATACGATATATTATATTTAATTACGGAAGTATAAACACATGAAATATAAGTGAATTAGATCAACCGAGTAGTATACATTATGTGACACATAGTCAACCGATTAACTAGCTTGGGATGGTAGTTAATTTGATATTTGTAATTATCCATATAGAGAGAATGATTTAAGAACTTGGGTTGGTCAAAGAATATCTTATTAAAAATTAGATGAAAGCGGAACTTGAGTTGATCAAAGTGATATTTTGATGAGAATTAGATGAAAACATGTTCTAAAAACATATTTAATTATATTGATTTAATTAGTTTAGAACTAGATAAAAACATGTTCTAAAATATGTTTAATTATATCGATTTAATTAGTTTATCTTTGTTTTGATTTTATTTTAGTTATAAATATAACGTTTATCTATATTTTTAGTTATAAATTTGAAATCTATTTTGATTTTATTTGAAATCTTATCATTCGATTGACAAGATAAAATAAAATTGGATGTTAAATTCGTAGACGTGATTCATGACTCCTTAAAAACAAGGAAAACTCAAAAAGTTAACCAAAAAAATAAATGTCAAAAAAAAAAAAAAACCGACTCCACTGGGGATCGAACCCAGAATCTCTGGTTTCGTAGACCAGCGCCTTATCCATTGGGCCATGGAATCTTTTTTGTTTAAATTTATCTGACTAAATATATTTAATTACATTAATATATGTGTAACATGTAGTCTGTAGACTTAATTTTAAATGTAAAAATCATACGGAGTTGTTTGTGTTACTTTCTTATTGATAAATATATATCATGTATACATTATGTATATGTAAACTAATTAATTAATTTATACTCATGGTTTGCCACAATAATTTGCATAGTTGAATTGTTGGTTTCCATTTGTCATTAATCATCAATTATAATACTAATCTAAATATGCGTATAACATTAGTCCTCAACAGAAAATAATATGATGCCAATACACTCAATTACTAGTACTACCTTTCTTAAGTATATTATAATATTACTGATATGGAGGAAATATTTTCTCACACATTATTCAGGTAAAATGATGATTATATATACATAGAGACGAAATAGTTCCTCTCTACAAGAGACTTTTGAAACCATACATGTTCTATAATGAGCCTACATTAATTTATTTTTCACTTTCCTAAATTGACTTATAGCAATGAAAATATATGTTCATCCTAATACATCAATAATCCTTTTCTTATTTAGCTGCTTTAACATTTATTTGACAACAGCAACACATTATAGCGTTGAGGAAATTAAATTAAAAGTTTTAAAAGTTTAATTAAAAGTTTTGTTTAAATTAAAATAAAGTAAATAAATAGAAAAATAGAATAGGGGTTAAGATTGTCAAAAATGAGAAATAATATTTAATGCGAAAGTACATCAAGTGGGACGTGGACCGGTTCCCGGTTGGGTGGAAAAGGAAACATATAATAAAAACGGTGCGTTGAATTGAGACATTCATTCAACAGCCCATGTCGCTTTCTCGTCTCCTCATTGGCTGAGCCATACACCACTTGTTTGGTGTGAGAAAGCATCTTCTTCCCATCACTTCAATTCCCATCTTTTATTTTATTGTGTCTCATGAGTAGGGTGAAAAACTTAAAATAGATTATTTTATACACTAAAATATAACAAGCTATCTTTTCTATCCATTGTAATATAATGGATAAAAATACTTTGTTTAATCTAAAATTTGATGTTACACATCATAATAATCAATTGTAATTAGATGTTACACCATATAATGTGTAATATATATGATACTAGAATCTTTAGGTGTTACACGGCAAAATAATATATACTAATAATATAATAATATTATATAATATAATAATTTAAGCGTTATATAACATAATAATCGAATTTTAGGCATTACATGACATAATGGTTTAAGAACATCTCAAATAAAGCATAAAAATATACTGCAACTTTTGCATTATTTTAATAATAAAATTATCACTAATCTCCAATAGTCTGCATTATTTTTTGCATTAAGAATATCTCATTGTATTCCTTGTTATTATTATTATTATTATTATTATTATTATTATCATTATCATTACTATTTTTATTATTATTATTATTTATTTTTCATATACTTATTAACATTCATAAATACTATTATTTATCAAAAAAAATTATCTTTATAATTTTATAAATAGTGTATGTCTAGGTTTATTTTATTATTAGCAAAAAATCATCAAATTTTAAATATTACCTGTAATTTTAATAAATTTCATGATTTGTATAGTATTTAAAATGGTATGATCCATTTAAATAATCATGATTTTTATTATTATTCAAATAATATATTGTATTATTTAATATTTTAATTGCAAATAGTTAAAGTACCATAAATATGAATATTAGATAGTTTAATTGTGAAATGTTATAACAATCAAAATTTAAAGAAAAAAATAAAATAAAAGAAAATGACTAAAATAAAAGGAAAGAAAAAGAAAAAAAAATTAACACAGGATTTGATATGCATTAACTCTAATTCATGAAAGGTTGGCGGTTGAGAAAGTTTAGCATGATCTTTTAAAATACTGTTTGAATGAAAAAATATATATAAAATTTTAAGAATCCAACACACTGTTGGAGGTGTCCTAATATAATATATTACATAACATAATAATCGGGTTATTGATGTTACATGAAATAGTATTCAATTATAAATTTATAACCAATTTTATGTGTTAACAACATAAAAATTAAACTACACAATATAGGTATTTTTGTTTTTTGAAAACAAAATGGATTAAAAAGATAATTTCTTATAGTTAATGGTAAAAGGTGAAGCTACTATTTTATATGGATTCCTAGCTACTTGTAAGTAAGGAAAATATCCGAAAATATCTTCGATATTTTTTTATATATTCATTTTTTCACGTGATTGATATAAAAATGGGTGCAATCGATATATCTCCGATATTTTTAAATTTTCACATAATCAGTAAAGAAACGAGAAATTTTGTTAAAATATTGATAAATATTGTCGATTTCAATATCGGTAGCTTCATGGTACAAATTGTAGGAAAATAGGTGAAATATCGGTATCCATAATAAAGACTATTTATTTCCCCTTAAGTATATCAATAACAAAACTATAATTTTGGCTTAATTGTAAAAAGAAAAAAAAATTCAAAATTTTACATAATTTTTCTATTTTAGTTCATTGTTGTAAAATTATCAATTTTGGTCATGATTAGACCAATTGATCTCAATTTTGGCTAATTTATGGTTTTGGTTAAAATATTAAATTATTGTGTGGTGATGTGATTGTCATGTAAATAATTTTGTAAACATTATTTCACTTAAGATTAACCAAAAATGAATAACCATGAATTAACTCACTATAACCTAAACAAAAAGAAAATGATGATGAAAACAACACAATACAATAAAAAAAATCATATATCCATTTTTGTGTTCTATAATCTTGTTTCTACTTAAAATTCACATCATTTAATCTAGTATGTCACTAGTGTTGATATATAAATTTTGTTGTATTGTGTTGTTTCATAATATCCTTTTTTATTTTATTTTTTTATTTGTTTAGATTAAAGTGGATTAGTCAACGATTAATTATGTTTAGTTAATTTTAATTGATGTATCATTTACTTATTATTTATGTGACATTCAAATCACCAGACACAATTTTGACCAAAATCATCGAATTGGCTAAAAATGAAATTAAATGCTCAAATTATGATTAAAAATGATAATTCTAAAATAATTGATTAAAATAGAAAAAAAATTAGTAAAACTTTGGATATTTTTACAATTAAGCCTATAATTTTAATAGTTAATTGGCATTGTCGTCAAAAGCACGTTGTTTTTGAAAATGATACGTAAATAAAAAAGAAAAAAAATTGAGGACTCTGATTTGATTTCCCGTACCTAAACTTCACTACTTGCTTTTTCATTATTTTTTTTTTCTTTGAGAAGATACTTCAAGAACTAGAAGAAGAGGAACACTGTTTATCTGATTTGACAGTATATTGTACTGATATTTATTTTGTTAGGTCATTTTATTATTATTTATAGGAATATTCATATTATTAATGATGATAACATTGTCAATATTCATGATATACATATTAAGTAATATAAGAAATAAAAAAAAGTAAATTATTACGTAACACATTAATTGTGTAAAATAAAGTAATGATTCCTTGTCGGGGCATAAGCCTTTCAAGAAAAATACTCCATATTTTATGTTGCGAATTATTAATCAGGTGTTGCTGATCAAATTATTTACTTTATGAAGAGCACTCTTGTACTCTTGGGACACGAATCCCGACTCGTTTCATCGAAGAGCACTCTTGTATCCTTGGGATTCAAGGATACGAACCCCGACTTGTTTCATCCTATATATATATATAATCCTAATTTTCTCTTTCTTTACATTGTGTTTTTCTTCTCCACTTTTCTCACTTTCTTCTTCTCTTTTTTCTTCTTCTCCTCTTTTCTCCCCTTCTTCGCTTTCTTTTTTTTTTCCCTTCCCACTCTACTCTTCTCCACTTCTTCTTCTATAACATTCCTCCTCCATCGTCACCCTCGACTTTGAATCGCCACCGTCCATGGCGGAGGAGCAGACCCATCACCACCACACCAAAGAAGATGACAACGTAAAATTAATCATCAGACATGTTCTCAAAACTTTCAATGATGAGTTTAGATTTCAAATCACAAATTACAACACTGTCGAGATAAAATCCGATGAAGATTTCCCCTTTGCTTTTGTTGATAATGGGTTGTGGGAGCTTGAAGATGTGTCGGAGCTTTTCATGTAGTTTTGGGGGTGGATTTCGAATTAGTTGGAAATATAGTGGAAAGTTTAGAAAAGGAGAGAGCTTCTAGAGTCATCTATCTCTCTCTCTCTAATTTGTAGTTGTTAATCGTGATGTTGTTTTCATTTTTATACCACAGATTTGAGTACCCTAATACTATTGACATTGCTAGATTATATTGTTAGAATTTGCAGAAATTTTGAGGAAGAAGATGATAAAAATCGTGTATTTGAAATTTGAAGATTTGAAACTCACTTTACAGTACACAAGTGATACCTCAAGAGTATACAAGTTGTTGATCCCGTGAGTTCCAAGTGGTCAGAGGTTCAGAGGGGGGTGAATGAACCTCTATCGATTTTGCAAACTCTTTTTAAAATTATTCTGTATAACAGGTTCCTGACCTAAAGGCAGTAACATGTTTCGAATCAGCAACCTAGTTCTAAGCTCAATCAGCTTACTAACCCAGTATCAAAGTGTAGTACAACGGAATAAACTTGATAGAGTTCCTTTTTGAAAACCAGTTTTCTTTTACAAGTATGTTTTTTGCCAATAATTTTATGCACAATGCTTATGATGTATACTGCAAGATATATGATATGATAAAATGCAAAGCAGTAAGTAAATCAAAGCATATAAACATATTTTTCTTATAGTGGTTCGAAGGTGGTGTAATTCCTTCTACATTCACTCTACTCCTTCTCAAGGAGGAACTTTGTTAGGTCAGTTCGAATTACAAGCCTCGTTTTACAAACTTCTTCCTAACAAACTACGCCTACTAGAATCCCAGATTCTAGTCGAAGGCCATAACCAACAAAGGGTACAATCCCACAAAGGGCAAATAATCTATTTCTAAACTACACACTTAACAAAGATCTAATTCTCTCAACTAAGTTACACCATAAACAACCTAGCGCGCACAGTACAATGATTAAAGAAAAAAAGGGTTCTTCAACTGGTGCGGAACAATTTTGATCTTTGGTGGCTTCAATGCTATTGTAGACTGCTCCTAGAAGGTTGAGTGACTGAACATGGATAAGCTTGAGAAGTTTTGGAATATGTCTGATTTTCATCTCGACTCTATTAAGCATTTTCTTCAATCAGCCACACCTTCTATTTATAAATCTTGAGAATATATCTATTGGAGGAAAGTAGCCGTTGAAGGAAGACACTTCCCCATTTTGAATGTGAACTTCAATCTCTCAAGATCTTCTTCTGTGGCCGCATTAAATGTTTCTGAGTTGATCTTGACGTGTGCATTTAATGCGCCTACAATTTGCTCCTGGACCTCTTTGTCGTTCCTGATGACCTGTCAAGTCGGTATGGGTCCAAGGCTGAAGTTCATGCAACAGCTGCTTGAAGTCAGCTAGTTTTTCTCTTCTTCTTACTGCATGGTCTTCCTGATGCTGCTTCTTGCTGTCTTCAGCTTGCTGGCTTTTGTAATCTGCTGACAGTTTCTTATTTCCTTCGTTGACAGCTTTTTGTTCGAAGCTTTCTTCTTCTTTTTCAGCATGTTGTTCCTTACAGCTTGTTGTCTACTCCTTGTAGTATTCTATCTGCTTCCTATGTAGATATTTCCTTTCAGCTTGTTGTTTCCTACAACTTGCTTACCCTTAGAGAATGTCTTCTTAATTCTTCTAAGATTGGTTTTCCTTAACATTTGGAAAACCATTACATGATTTTATTCGTAGAGAGATAAGCTTATGATCATGTAATCAGTGGAAACTTTCTTTTAGCAAACTTTATTATCTTATTACACATACTGTTTTGTCTTATCAAGATAACTACTGAAATCTCCCAACAATTTCCCCATTTATCTTGATGATGACAGAACATAATAAGAACAAGAGTCATTAAATAAAAATGCTCTTTTATAAGAAACTTAATGATTGTACAAGTACAATAACATTTTAGTACAAAAGTAAGAAAACTGCTACTCTTCCATCTAGCTTTACTTTTTTCTTCAGTTTGCTGTTTTCACGTTTTTCCACCAGGGACTTTTTCTTCTCTCTCTCTACTATCTCTGATCTCTGCATGCCTTTTTCAGCATGTTTTCATCAGCTTACTGCATCCTTCAAATCTTCTTGGATGATCAGCTTGCTGCTCCGATTGTTGTTCCAGATGGTAGATGATTTTTTATCGCCATTATTAACTGTTTCCCCCTTGCAATAAGACTTCAGCAGTGACTTTTTAGTGACTCTTGACTTGGAACTCTCTTCCCCTTTTCTGTCATCATCCTTAAGCTTGCTGCTCAGGGGTGGAGTTATAACGCCAAGATTGGCCATCAGGTTCCTCCTGTCTGACAATTGCTGCCCAAAGCCAAGACAGCTATCTGTCTCTTCTCGAAGTTCCTCCTTATTCCTACCCAAGGGAATAAGGCCTCGAGAGAGAGAGGTGTTAGGAGGTCAAGTACCTGATCGGTGGATGATCAGTTACCTGTGCAGTTTTGTCAATGTCCAGGCATGTTCACCTAGGATCTTTGACTGTTGGTTTGTTTTTTCATTCTTCTTTTACTTCTCCCAAAAACCAGCTTGAAGCTGCTGACACTGGATCCTTGGATAGACCGTCAGTATGCCGACAACCTTGTGAAGCACCTGCTGTTTGGTTTTATCTCCATGAAAGGCAGCAGGTGTCTTCTCTGTCCAAAGATTGGTCCTGAATGACTCCCTCGGTCCAATATCTTCATCGGAGTTAAGGAAGTCGGACCTGTGTCATCTGAATGGAGGATGGATGCATACTCCTTGGCATTCATCTCATAGAGACCGTTTTCGTTTCTGAAGACCTTCTCTGCTTCTTGGTAAACAAAGCCTCTATACTCCATTCTTCTGAAGACATTCTCCGCTTCTAGGTCAGCAGAGATTTGTCTTCATCATCGTCTTCATCTCAATTTCTATCTCTGCCTTCTTGTGTCTCCATCTTCTTCATTTTTTACGGTAAGTATAACTCACATGAGATGTTGTTTTGATATGTCAAACATTTAGTGAGTATAAATGTGTGAAAGAATGGTGAAGAATTGGTTATATATATAGGCGGATGAGCGGTTGCTTCGATCAACGGTTAGGAGATTAAACGCACCATCTGACGGTTGTTCTAAAAAGATGAAGAGACCTTTTTGTAAATATCTGATCTTCTGGGATATAATATTGTAACCGTCTTTTTAACTTTTGAAAAGTTAGATCTTGAACTGTTGTGATTTGATAGACAATAGCGTCTATTAGTCTTATGTGCATAGCTAGTTCTCTTGAATCGAGGTCGTAGATACCCATCACTCCTTCTGTAGATAGCATGCTGACCCATAAATACTGATTTTGTTGAGAGTATGTTGATATCTTTGTTAAGCTTTCTCCAGTGATACTGTTTCTCTTGATAATCTCTTATATATCCTTCGTAGGAGCTGTCTCAATAGCATCCTTGCCCGAGGTCTTCGCTTGATATCCCATTTGCAAAATTATCTCTGTATCCTTTGATACCACTTGTTGATATTACTTATGATACCATCACTTGTTGTTCAGTAATCCTGTTATGCGGTGATACTGTTTTGATATTCTCTTTCTTTTGCAGTATCTTTGTTCTGTATGATTTTTCAGTTTCTGATATCACTTATTGTATTATGTCAGCTTCCTGATATCATCTATTGGTCCTGTCAGCTTACTGATATTGATAAGAGTACTTGTTGGTCCCTGACACAACATGTTTGAACTTCTTCCTTAGATATCTTTCTTCAGATGAGCACTTGTTGGTCCCTGAAGCAATCTGTGTATACTTATTCTCCTGAAATTGGATATTGTTAACAAGTCTTTTCTATTAGGAATTGTAGCATCTTGTCTTATATATATATTTTTTTTTTAAAATGAGCAGAATAGCAAATGCTTTTAAAACCTGTACAAGTTCCCCCTTACTTAAGAAACTCATATTTTCTTACTCATGAGGGCTATCTTAAACTCTTGTTTATGTGAGAGTGTTCTTCATGGCTTCTTGAGATGTGCTTTCTTAGACTCTTCTGAGGAGACTGTCATCTTGTCTTTTTTTTAGCAGGTACAGTGGTTATGTCCTTAGAGACTTGATTTCCCTTAGCAACCTATTTGATTGTAGAGCTTGTTTCATTGGGAGTAGAAATCACTCATGCTAGTGTTGCTTCCTTAGTGATGTTCAGCTTACTCTAATAATCGTAGCTTTAGTCACTTCAGCAACCTGCTTAGTTATCTTGTTCAACAACCTGATCATTAAAACTGTGATATAACAAGAGGTTACCACTTAAAATATATAGAAGATTCTGCTTGTTAGGTTCGTCTTGTTGAAATCACTTTGTAGGCTTTCGTAGAGGTCTCTCACTCGTTGATACCATATGTAGTTTCTTCTTCTGTAGAGATCTTGTCTTTATGAAATGTTTGGTACCACTTATTGACACTTGTTGGTCGTTCTGATACTATTTGATGGACCTTACAAATTCTGAGAATGCTCTTTTATCTAAGTTAGCAGAGGTGTATGTAGGAATTCGCATACTGTGAGGTACAGTATTCCCCCTTAGATTGTGATTTTTTCTTCTCAGGTCGACACTTTTGTTGATCTCTTGTTGACTTCTTCTGGGTATCTGAGACTCCTTTTGATATTATCTCCCTTTTTGTTGATATTCTTTAGAATGATCTTTGCTTGTCTGCTGGTAGAGTACTTCTTCAGTTTTATGCTTGATGGTGTTGACTGTATACCACTAGTAGGTCACTGTTTTTTTTTGTATGATCTAGACAGTTGTTTCCTTAGTTTTTTTTCCTTAGAATTGGATTATGATTGGTTTTGTCTGATACAGCTTGCTGATCCACTAATTAGTCCTGGTAACCTGAACTCGGGTTACTGCTTTCTTTGGTTTAAGATGAAGGATTCAGCTTTCATCGTGAATTAACTTCAATCATCATTCGATCAATTTGCAGTAGTATGTACCAAGAAGATTATAAAAAGTTGGGATTATATGAAACATATGCTTGTGCTAAAACAATGATTTCGATCTTATGAAAATGAAAATGGTTTTTCCAAATACAAAAAGGTTGGATTTGGGTTGGTAGCCTAATATGATGGTTTGTTAACCCAACTTGCTCTGATACCACTTGTTTGTCCCATGAGTCCCAAGTGGTCAGAGGTTCAGAGGGGGTGAATGAACCTCTATCGATTTTGCAAACTCTTTTTAAAACTATTCTGTATAACAGGTTCCTGACCTAAAGACAGTAACCTGTCTCGAATCAACAACCTAGCTCTAAGCTCAATCAGGTTACTGACCCGGTATCAGAGTGTAGTGCAGCGGAATAAACTTGATAGAGTTCCTTTTTGGACTTGCTGACTTCTGCAGTCTGCTAACAGCTTCCTGCTTGTAGTTTTCTACTCTTGTAATCTACTGATAGTTTTTTGCTTCATTTGTTGCTCTTTCAGCATGTTGTTCCCTTCAGCTTGCTGTCTTCTTGTTGCAGCATCTTATCTGCTCCAAATATAGATACTTCCTCTCAGCTTGTTGTTTCCTACAACTTGCTAACCTTTAGATAATGTCTTCTTAATTCTTCTAAGGTTGGTTTTCTTAACATTTGGAAAACCATTACATGATCTTATTCATAGAGAGATAAGCTTATGATCATGTAATCAGTGGAAACTTTCTTTTAGCAAACTTCATTATCTTATTACACATACTGTTTTGTCTTATCAAGATAACTGCTGAAATATCCCAACACAAGTGATTCCTTAAGAGTATGCAATTAATATTTTTCATTAAATAAGCATCTAATACCCAAAGAGTTATACATTACCTTATATTATAAGCATTAATATCTTAAAGGTAAATATGTAATACCTTAATACTACAAACATTATTATCTTAAAGGTAATATGTAATACCTTAAATATACGTGTGTGTATTGTGTAATACCTTATACTATAAACATTAATACTTTAAAGGTAAATATGTGAATCTATATATATATATATATATATATATATATATATGAGTTAATTCAATTAAGTACTAATTTACTACTCACCAATTGAGTAAAAAAAATAGATGTCATTTTGTAATTCTCAATTTTCTAATTCATTTACACCTTCACATATATATAGATATATACATATATATTGATTGAATAATAATTACAATTCAATCCGATAAAAAAAACTCGACTTTTATACATAAAAAATAATTAAAAAAACATGTTCAACAACATTAAAATAGCAATAAACTGATGATAATGATATAAATTTATACATTTATAGATTGATAAACTTTGACTGCATAACTATATTTCAATATAAGAGATAAAAAAATTCAAGGTTAATATAAAATTAGATGAAACATGTTTGATTGATAAACTAAATAACAAATTAAATTATACATGTTCTATTTTATTTTAAAATGTTTTAAATAAATTTGGATATGTTATTCGCAGCCAATTTCTGGAATAAAAGCAACTTCTTATTTATTTATTTTTTTATCTAAAAACATTTTAAGTGCATTTAATATTTTCAAATGTAACAAATAAATGGAACTATAACAGAACTAACAACTTACCTATTTCATTATTTTAATACATTAGTTTTAATTTGTGATGTGTATACAAACACAAATAAATTTGAACAATTAATATGTTCTCTAGAAAATGTCTTAGTATTTGAAAAATGTAAAATAATTGAGTTCACTAACTATAAATTTTAGAAGAAATAAAAATATTTGATGGAATCTTATAAAAAAATGTACAAACTGGAAAAAAGAAAATATTAAAATTTAAGATACCCCTTTATATTTTGATTTATACAATTGTATAGCTCTTATTAGAATTTTAATTATATAGCTCTTAATATATTTTCAACAAATATATTCTAATATATTTTGTAAATAAGTGTTTCATTATATATTCTAATATATAGTGAAACACTTATTTAATATTTTCCATCAATTTGTTATAAGTTTGTTCCTCCCGAAAATTTATGACAGTATTATGACTGTAAACATCATAATCAAGTTTTCAAGTGGGGAATATTAGAAAGTTAAAATATGTCGTAATGGTGACAAATATTATATGAAAAATCATTGGGGGGGGGGGTTGATAGAGAATGTTATTTGGCATTCTACTAGATATGGCGATCTGATGAAACTTTTTTGAAAAACAATATTCAAAAAAACGTTTGTTATATCTAAAAGATATTCTAAAAATCAAGGTTTGTTTTACATAATAAACGTATCTATATCAAAAAATTACAACACTTGAAATTTATATACCATGCATTACACGGGTTACCAAATGAAATTGAAATATTATTAATAACTTGATTTTCTGTAAATTGACATTTTCACATTTAACGTGAAATATTTAAATTTTATGGTCATGCATCATACGGGTAACATATTATATTGAAATGAATCTAAAATAATATATTACTTTCTATTCAACATTTTCATATCAAAACATCAAAATAGTAATTTTTATATGTCCGTGCATCTCACGAGACTTATATACTAGTATATTAAATGTGTACATATGTAATACCTTACAGTATGAAAATTAATAACTTAAAGATATGTATATAACACCTTAAAGGTATTTATGTGATACCGTATACGTAAAGGTGCATTCAATTAATATCTTCATGTATTACATGTAACAAAAACACTTTTGCATATTTAATATCTGATTGATCATCTTAATTGTAATACTTTTATAGTAAGTATATAATATCTTGTAGCATAATCATTAATACTTATGCCAACTAAATATTATTAAAAATATGTGATATATTAAAGGTAATTATGTAAATAAGAAGAATAAGAACAAGAAAATAGAGAAGAAGAAGAATGTACAAAACAAATAAGAAGAATAACAAATTGATAAGAAAAATGATTAAGAAAAAGGAGGGAGAAAAAAAAAAAGAGAGAAAAGAAGAAAACATCGTTGTTTCTGTATTAATACTTTAAGAGTAAATGTGTAATACCTTAAAAATAAATGTGTGATATCTCAAGAGTATAAATCTAATATTTTCACAGAATACAATAAAGTGCGCGCACGACACATAGAAACTATGATGTGGCCGCGCATTGGGAACGGATCTAACACACAAGTTTTTGCATTACTTTATATATACATATATAATTCATTTGTAAGTGAATGTGCGTAATGTTGTGATTATATAAAACAATTGAAATTAAAATTTCCGTAGTAGGGAAATAAAGAAACTCTCGGATTTTAACAAAAAATAACTTTTAAAATATCAGCTTTTGATTTTCTGATTCTATTTTAATATTTTGAGAGAAAAGTTATTTATTGACCCTTACATTCATATGTTGCCTCTTAAGAGCTTTTGGTTTACTCAAGTTTCATAATGTGTTGTACAATTGTATCCTATAATGGTGCTATATATATACAATATTATATTATTTTATTTTGATTAACATGTGCATAGTATTTTATTTTGATTAACATGTGCATAGTAAAATATATAATTACTTAATTAATGATTGAATGGTAGTTAGTAAGTATTTTCAAGACATTAATTATCCGTCAAAATAGCAATTCCTAAAGACAAAATTCTTAATTAATCAGAAAATGAAAATATTTCTCAACTATTTTGAAAGAGGAGCTATCTTGTACCTTGGGAGCACGAATCTAGCTACACAAGTTTTTACCATTTTGAAACAGATGCTACTGATTTAAAATGTTAAAAACATTAATGACCTTTATAAACCAGAATAAGAAAATAAGTTTAACATGAATAATAATTTATTAAAGTTTTTATTTTATTAAAGTTGGTTGCGTACACATGGATATAGCTCCCTCAAATAGAGCAGCACGCAAGATCAATGAGGTCATCCGTATGGTCCACCTGCACCAGCATTAAATATTTTTCTATTAATATTCATTAAAGTAAATAAAAAAACTGAAAGAAAGATAATTTTATTTTAATGGAAACAATTAGTAGCGTACGACACTACAGCTTCTGTTGCACTCCTTGTGAGAACATTATTCGATGAAAACTGAAACACCAAATCAAGATTTTTAATAAAATGTTGGTTATTTAGTTTTTGAGCTCGAGATTTTTTTTGTGTTGAACTCAAGTTTAAATATTATTTAGTTTTTTATATAACTAGTGAACCAACTTGTATATATGTTCACGAATTTATTCCAAATAGAGCTTGAACCCGACTATTTTATATGTAAGTGAACATGCTCACAAGTTTGAGTTAGACTTGTGAATATATATAATATGTATATTATATGATTAAGGAGCTTGATCTCGAATAAGTTTGTTGAACATGTAAATTAAATCAAACTCGAGCTACTCATGAGCTGAATAAAATTAAACCAAATCTATTTCAAACTTTATTATAGCTCGTATCGAGCTCAAACCTGTGAGATATTAAATATGGCAAACTCCAGTATCATTTTACTCTCCTCAAATCGATTCGATTATATCTCTAATATCTCTATTTGTGTAAGATAAAAAAAAGGGTCATATTTTATTAAAGTATAATATTTTATTTTTTAGAATGCACAACATTTTTATAAGTCATGCTGTCCATTTATTTGGGTAAAGCTAGGGTACGAATTAAAAATGAATGAAACGGATTGGTGCAAATGAAATGATTTAATTTTGTTGGTTGGGGATATGGTGTACCAAATGTCTTTGGAGTATTTAGTGATGTATACAGGCGACCTAGATATATATACAAGAGACAAAATATGATTGTATGACCTAAATGTTGATTGTACTAATTAGTGTAGGAATTACAAAGAAAGAAAAATCATATATGTTCAAAAAAAATTGTGGGAATCCTCCCTCTTAACCAACTCTCATAAGAAACTTTTTTTTCTTCCTTAACTTTTTGTTTTTTTTTAGCTATTTTGTTCATTATACTATTGATATGAGTTTTGGTGATGCAACCGAAGTTTTGGTGATATGAACTGAAAACATGAAATAACTTGATTTTCTTTGTACGTGATAGAATGGTACAACTTGACTTTGGATTATACATAATTGAATTTAAATGAAATGACCCAATTATTTTGGTAGGAATTATAGTGGTATGACCAGAATTTTAAAAATATGAGTTACAATATGTATATCAGTATAAAAAATTCCAACCAATCTTATTTACGTTTTGTTTGAGTTGGCCCATTGAACCAGACTCAATTCGTGAACACTAAAGAATTACAATAGGTTTGTTGATTAAGATTAAGAATTCCAATCCAACTCAACCTTATTTACGTGTTGTTTGAATTGACTCATTGAATCATACTCAATATTGTTTCAATTATTATTTTTTAAATACGTAAATATAATAATTTGACTCAAATTTGGAAAGTGGTCTGTTTAGTGTAAAAGCTTGATCGAGGTTAACTTTAGTTCCACTAATTTACCTGGGGCTGCAATTGAGTTAATTTCGAACATGATTTAATAGTTACATTAAATGAAATAAATTATTAACTATTAATAATATTAATTATCAATCAATATATATTAATCAATATTAACTTGTTTTCTTAATGTTGAAATAGAAAAAATGATGTTATTTTATTAATTTTACATATAAAGATAAAATTAAAATATTTTTGAAACAAATTAATTAGAGAAGATCTAATTTTAAATGCACTCACGATTTTATTTTAATTGCAAAAATACAATATCAAATATTTTAAATGCATACAATAAAATATTTATAATAGTCAAAATGTATTACATTTTTTATATTAGTTTCTTAAAAATATTTATTTTGAAAAATTATGTGCATCACATGGTGTGTATACAAGTTTGTACATAAAAGTTCATACATATATAACATAAATGCCATACTAATATAACATAAATGTCAACACATGAATAAAAAAAGGGGCACGGATCAAGGTCGGATTCGGGTTGACCTAGTTGCACCATGCAATTGGTGTACACAGTGGCTAATGTAGGATTTCGTCTTTGAGGGGACGGGGGAAGGAACGTATATATGAAAAATCTAAATATATTGAAATTGTACCTATAAATTTTATAATCATTATAATACAACATACACACACACACACATATATATATATTAGTTTTGTATCATGTGCGTTTAGATCAATTCTAACACGTGTTTGATAAGGATTATAATCTTAAATAATAATCTTTGATAAGGATATATTCGATAATTCATATTCTGTAAGAAACATCCACACTTTTATATAAGTAATAGATATTGATGTGAAAATTATAACAAGATAAGAAATAAGGTAAAAATATAAGATCTCATTTAAATTTTAGGGGGATGACTGTATATAATTTTTTTAAAATACACTCGTAAAAGAAAATCTCAAAATCTTGGCTCTTGTCCCCCCCTCCCAATCTGCCCCTGAGTGCATACAAGACCTACCAAACTTTTTTATATATCAGGTAATACTTTTTTATTATGTATATATACTACATAATGTTATTTGACAAAATTATAATTTTTCTCAAATGTTACCTGATACATATGAAAATATTATATAATATATATAAAAATATTATAAAATATTTATCAAAATTATAAAAATATTTCATGATACTAACAAAAATATTACATAAAAAATGTATTATCCACGTGTTGACCGACTCGATCCCACCTCGTGAAATGACATCCCTTAGACAACATTATGCAAGACTCACCCCATGCTCAATTATGTGATGGAGTATGTGAAGTTATTTTAGTGTTTTTGAGGTTAAAAAAGAAGGTTATAAATTTAAATTAAAAATTCCTTTGAATAAAGTTATAGCATTTGACAAAAGAAAAGAAAAATGTCACTATCATAGTCACTAAACAAATGTAAGGGTGAATACTAGTAAACAAAAAAGAAATCCTAAAAAAGCTTTAGTTAAAGGTTTGGTTGTCCAATCCAAATGATTATGCAATCCACTTGTTTAAGCATAGAAAAATCTTGTGGGTGTTCCAAGAAATTAAGGTGAGCATCATCCCACTATTAGCTAAACCCAATTGCAAATATCTTTAATCGCAGATTCTTGAAAGAAAAATGACAATCCAAGACTCTAATTGGATAAACTCGAAGGTGGGTCATATCCCTTTGTTCTTTTCTGTAGCATCATTCTTTAGTTTAATCGAAAGATTCAATCTTCGAAGTGGATATAATGAATAAAAAAAGAAGCATAGAAAAGCAGACAATCGAAGCGGTGATACAAGCAAGGTTTTCAGCCTCGTTTGAATCCACGTCAACACTCATTACAAAAATGGTGCCTTTATTTTCTATTTCTTGAATTTGTTTTAGCTTTATTTCATGCAAACTGCCACAAAGAATATGCACAAGAAATATAGATATAGGATAGATACATACATAGATAGTTACATCACGCCCCACCAACTCCTTTTTTTGCCTTTCCTTTTATTACATTCTTTGTTGTGTGTGTGAATGATTGGAATCTGAATCAAAATGCATATTCCTTGAGTTAATAGGTGTTTCTTGTTTTGTGGGTTTGAACTTTGAAGTGAATAATTTCTGTCTTTATTTTATGGGAGATAGTGAGAGCTATAGTAGCCAACAATCTGAGTGGTCGCCGGTTCTAAGCCGGAAAAAAAAGCAGAAAATTGAAGTTTATAATGAAGTTTTGTGTAGATTGAGAGAATTGGATGTTGAAGAGGCTAATGAACCGGGTTTTGAGGATGAGTTGTGGGCTCATTTTAGCATGCTTTCTCTTCGGTAAATCTTGTCCCTTCTCTCTCTCTCTCTCTCTCTCTCTCTCTCTCTCTCTATCTATCTATCTATCTATCTATCTATCTATCTATCTTTATATGTTGAGATTGGTTGAAATCTTGATATATGGATGCCAAAGAATTTAAGGAAAAGAATGAAACAGAATTGAACTTTGATGCATTTTATTTTTGGTAGAAGAAAATAAGATAAGATTTCCAGTTTCTTGTTAAGATCATTAATTTGTATGAACCTGAATAAAGAGAAGTTTCCTCTGTTCTGCTTCTAGAACTGGTCTATTGGTTAATCAAACGTTTAAATTGAGATGTTCTTAGTGAAAAAAATTGTTAAAAAACTGGGGGGGGGGGGGGGGATGTTTCTGAAATCAATAAAAATGGTTGAGCAAAATCTGGATATTAAGAATATAGTTTCATGCATCCATATTTGGATGGATATTAATAGGCGAATGAGATTGGTTAACTGTAGGTATGCGTTGGATGTTAACACCGAACGGGCGGAGGATGTTCTGATGCACAAGAAATTGTTGAACATGGCACGCTATCCTCTCACCAGACCTGCAGTTGATGTGCGCCCTGTCCAGGTATATCCTAGCATATGTTATCATGATTCTTTGAAGCAATCCCTTCTATTGATGATAATGTAGAAACCCCATCCTTAATATGCCTGCTAGTATTGCATGATTGTAATGGAAATTACCGGGTATTAAAATCTATGGTGGACATAAGGAGATAAGTTTGTTGTCTATGTATATACCACATGGGATGATATGGTTATGGAGACTGATATGTATCTGGCATCATCTACTCGGGAGCATGGAATGTGATGCTCACTTTTATGAAACTAGAACTCTTTCATTGCACTTATCATACGAATACCTTGAATTTCACCAAGCTGTTGATATTTTGATTGAAAACATGAGGTTAATCATCCTGAGAATGCAAAATGAGATGGAACCACAAAATCACAAGTGTTCTCTAGTATGACTGGCATGTATAGTGGTGTGTGTGTTAAGAAGGATAGTTAGTGATTAAAGGATTAGGAGCTATTTTAAGTGTAGCCCCATTAGAGGATAAGATTAAAGAGAGATGTCTAACATGGTGTGGCCATGTGCAGAGGAGATCAAATACTGCTCCAATTCGACAAATCTTAGACTGGCACATTAGTGGAAGTATCGAAAGAGGGATAGTATATTGAAAACTTGGATGAAAGTGGTTAAGTAAGACATCCTAGATCATGAGTTTAGGAATAGCAAGTAGCGGTAATGGGCATTGATGATGTTGAGAAATGTCCAGAGTGCCAAGGTGGACATTATGGTTTTACATTCACTATATTTGTCAGCCTTTTCTTAGTTTTTTTTAATGAGTTAGAGGGAGTGGAAGAGAGGAAAACAATGTAATATGATAATCTCAAGTCTTGATTTGTGTAGGTACTATTCCACAATAATTGAGTAACTTAAATAGGAATGACATTTCAAGTAGTTTCAGTGGCATTTATGCTGCCACAAACTCTTTGTGCAATTCTAAACAACTCTATTTTGGTCCATGTAATATCATTCTTGAATGACTAGCTTTGAGTTTATTGATTGTTCAGTTGCCATATCCTTAGGCCGCAACTCTGTTGATAACTATGTATTTCATATAGGTACGGCCCACGTGCGATGGAAATCTTGGCAACTCTGTTCAATCAAGTTTCAATAATGGAGGGTCTGCTCTCCAGCAAGATAGGTACGAGAAGTGGGGGGGTTTGTTACATTAACCATGTGTTGAGAAGTTACTTTTCTCAGACTAAGTAATGAAATTATCACAAGTGTGAAACTTGTGTTTAAGTCTCCTTATATTTAAAATTTCAGCCTTCACCCACCACCTGCATTTGGCCCATCATCAAATTATGAACTTGTCTTTGAAGGAAATAAATTTGATGCTCAAGATGAGAATAACTCTGTGAGTAGACTTTCACACTTTATGCGGTAATATTCTAAAAGGTTTGAGCCAATTTGAGCTTCTTTTCTTTGTTGTTAGTCTGTTAATTTTTTCCGTCAATTATTAGGCTTTCAGATTGCAGTATGAATGTGGGTGGATTATAAATTAATTTGTCGTCACTTCTGATTTTTGCAGGCCACTGCATGAGATAACAATTTCAACAAAAGACAAAACCAAGCTCCTTAGTGGGGTAACACCTCTCCATTTTGAAATCTGATGTATTAAACGCTTTGTGAATTCCTGTATTCTATGTTTGCAAGCTGCATCATTGTTAACAATTTCAATGCCTCAAATGAGTTTACTGCTGTAGTGAGCCCATAACGAATCTTGCTGATGGTTTTACTTTAATTGCTTATGTAGTAAAAGTAGTCTCACTTTAGAGTCCTTTCCTGTTCTCTTTCTACCGTCTTTATCCATGACAAGTTGTCTTAATATTGCTTAATTTAATTGGCAGTATCAAGTTAATAGATTTAATCTATATCACCACTCTATATGTTTTTTATACTGATAAGAGATAGATTTTAACTTTTCCAGTAGCACTTGTGTTGTGTTATTTTCTCTGATTTGTTATGATAGAGCTCAATCATTTTTGAATATGGTGCATCTACCTAAGAAGAGTTATTTTCATGCTATACGCTGTTTCAATTGATTCATCTTGATAACAACAGAGGCCCTTCAATTTAATTTTCAGTTGACATGCCTCATGTCTGAGATTGGGTTGAACATTCAAGAAGCTCATGCTTTTTGCACGATCGATGGGTATTCATTGGATGTCTTTGTTGTTGGTGGTTGGGAAAAGGTAATTTATTTTCTTTTATGACGGGAGTATTATGCAATCTACAATGTTTAAATCTCATGGTGAAAATGATAGCAAAGAATCCTCTGCAAATAATTTACTTCTTATTTGCTATGTTATTTTGCTTCAGAGTCATGTTGGCCTCGTAATTCTAAACTTTTCAATACTTATTATTGCCATAATTAAAGTATCCTGATTTCATTCTTGCTCCTCCAGTTTGATGCGAATTGTTGATTTACCTTCTTACTTCAAATTCATAGGGGATTGACCAGCTCAGAGAAATACTAGTAAAGGAAATTCCGAATATTGAGGTACCAAAAGACATAATCATGTGTAGAAGAGAACATCTTTCTCGTTACGTTTCAATCTGTAATAATGAAAATTTTAGCAGCAGCAGTCAGTTGCTAAACAAGAGATGGGGCAGAGTGGATTTATGTTACCATCAAGCCATGTGAAAATTCCTTTCGATGGGCATGATGTCTGGGAAATTGATTCCAATGTGTTGAAGTTTGAGTACAAGATTGCTACTGGGTCAAATGGAGACTTGTGAGTTCTATATGTCTGGGAAATTGAGTTCTATTTTAACAATTTAAGTATCAGTTGGATTGATAAAAACACTAATAAACACAGGTACAAAGGCTTGTTACGCAGTCAAGATGTTGCCATCAAATTTTTTAACACTGAATCCCTCGATGGAGACATTCATCGGGAGTTCACTCAAGAAGTCTACATATTGAGGTTAAATTCTAACTCATGCTTGCTTATGTTTTCATTGATTACACTTGTATGATTTATGTTTAGAGTTCATCAATAGCTTGATGTAGAAACAAGAAGGAATGGTATAGCTTATGCTGATTTTCGGAGGATTGACAAAAAGATTTGGATTTGGATGGTTTTGAACCTTTAGTAAATTCAAATTTGTGAAATCTGTTTACTTTTATTTGGATTTATTTTCTAGTTGATTGTCCCATCTAGGAATCTACTTGGGCACACGAGATAATCTCTCAAGAGTCACCCTATACTCAAACCATTCTGCATGCGAAAGTGCAAATCTTGGATATAGTGTTTTTCTACTGGAAATCTGTCAGTCCAACTAGATACTTTCTTTCTATACAAGCAAATATTTCTGTAAATCAAGATTATATTTGAGTTCCAATTTTTTGATCGTACATGTATAGTTTTGCTATTCATGCATGTGGGCTCCTGAAAAAGTCATTGTAGTGGTTGTAACTATGCTTCATATGATGATTGAGATGTTAGCTTAAGTCTAGGCCATCACCATATTCTACTGCATGAATTTCATCTACCATTTGTCCGTTCATTACACAGCCTGAGATCCAGTTTATTGTGGAATCACCGTGGAGTTTTAAAATGTGAAAGAGTTCTCCAATGAACACTGATGTACCAGAAATTCTATATTTTCTCGACTTTATGAGCCTCTCATTTGATATCAAGGCACTTATGTTGCACTCATGTTACATTATGCCTCCCTTTTCAATTTCTTCTGTTGATTATATTTCTGTGAGTTTGTGTTTACTTCTCAACTAAGTGTATCAGCATTTACTTCTGGAAAATACTGGGAAAATGTGAAGAATAAACCAGCATCATCATCACAGACTTTGTATTTACTAGAGAAGCTGAGAGAAGATATGCAATTTGGAAACTGGGATTATTCAATGTGTTTGGTGAAATTTCTTATTTAGAGGGCATCAATTGCATAGTTTTTTAGAGACAAGAATTTTCTAGTTTAACTATGTCTTTTAGAACACCAACTTTGGCTCCTATAAGTAGTGAGAAAGGAAAAGTTAGCGTCAGACTTAGTGTGTGTGTAGTAAATGTGTGTTAAGCAAAAAAAATAACAAATAAATGTGTCCATTAGTGCGCGTCTCCAAAAGTGAGTTAAAATAGTGAGAAAAAAACGAAGTTAAGTGAGTGTACATAAAAATGTCGCTTGTTTTTATCTTGTAAAGTGAGTATATAGTCTTGGCTTTTGTATGTCCGAACTAGTGTTTAGTGTATTTGTTTAGTTATAATAATAAAAGCTATCGAGTTATTTTATGTGTTTCTCGGGCCAACATAATGGTTGCTCCATCTAATGTGTACTTGTTTTTCATTATGAACTTACACTTGTAACTATTTGCACTTGAGTGAACCCTTTGATGTCTTTCCTCTATTCAGGAAAGTTCGGCACAAAAATGTCGTACAATTTATTGGCGCATGTACAAGACCTCCACTCTTGTGTGTCGTTACAGGTAAATTAACTTAGTTATTGATGAGTTTTGTTCTTGAACCGGGTTTTCACTCAGCATTTTCTTTCCAGAATTTATGTCTGGTGGAAGTGTGTACGATTTTCTTCATAAACAAAAGGGCATCTTAAAGCTTCCGGCCATAATGAAGGTTGCAATTGACGTCTCTAAGGGAATGACCTATTTGCATCAAAATAATATAATCCATAGGGACCTAAAGGCTGCCAACCTTTTGATGGATGAAAATGAAGTAAGAAAGCATCGTAGGATCTTTGAACGTATTTATATTTTCTTACATGCATACATACATTGGATCTATATCCAATATATCATGTTATCTAATACTACAATTTAAAGAGGTTGGCCATTTGGCATGTTGATCTTGATCTGTATTCCATTGCATTTTTACTAGTCATAAGAAGTTAAGCAACGCAGGTGGTGAAAATTGCTGATTTTGGTGTTGCTCGAGTCCAATTACAGTCGGGTGTTATGACGGCAGAAACTGGAACTTATCGTTGGATGGCTCCAGAGGTGTGCTTACTTTCTTACCATATTGATTTTAGGTTTAGTTCCCCTCCCCCCCAAAAAAAAAACATCCAAGTTTATGAATTGTTTTGCAAAATTTGAAAACCAATGTTAAATTTTCAATTTTCTGATTCTTTTTCATTTAAGCCTTGATTCTAAACAACCACGTTTCTCACTAGTTCTTTTTTTTTTTGATATCAAATTTCTGCTTATTTTGTGTTGATTGGAAGGTTATTGAGCACAGGCCGTATAATCATAAAGCCGATGCTTTTAGCTTCGGGATCATGCTATGGGAGCTTCTAACTGGAAAGGTTGTATGTCTGTATATTTTTGAGCCATTTTACAAGAGTCGCGAGAATGATAAACTGGCAACTTTTTTATATGGACTTCCATTTGTTTCCAAAATACCAGGTTCCATATGCACACTTGACTCCTTTGCAGGCAGCTATTGGTGTCGTCAAGGTCTGCATTCAATTAGTGTTTTTTATTCGAATATATTTCAAACTTAGACTACATTTTATTCATTTCTCAATTCTTTTCTGTTGCCTAGCGCAATGATTTCCATATTTAATGAAACTACGTTTTTCATTTACAGGGTCTAAGGCCAACGGTCCCAAAGCACACTCATCCACTCGTACTGGAATTGCTTGAAAGGTGTTGGCAGCAAGAACCATCTTTAAGGCCCGAATTTTCTGAAATTACCGAGACCTTGCAATTCATGGCCAAAAAGGTATGCTATTATAGTTGAACTCACTCTTTGCCCGTTTCTTGTTTTCTGTATTCAATCTGCTCTCTTAAAGCAGATTTTTGAAGAAGAGAGAGATACCAAACGGAGAAATTTGGGAAAATAATAGACGAGTGGGCAATGAAGAGACAATGTTTCTGTATGTACAGCCATGTTCGTTAACAGATCTTGCTTGAAAGCAAGAGGTAACTCATCTATCCCCGTCCCTGCTAGAAATACGAACAAAGGTCCATTCTAACATGACCAACATGTGAGGTTAAATATTAAAGCTGTAACTATAATAGTTTCAACCAACTTGTTCAGGAGACAAGAATAATAGTGTATAGTTTTTCTTAGCTCTTTTTGACAATCTGGGATCAGTAATCTACCTCCTTTTTTTTGTCTGATCAAATGGTGAGTTATAACTGAAATTATGCATAGTATATGATTTTATGTGCATAAATTGGATTTTGGCTCTGTTAATCCAACCTCATACTAGACTTATTTTTTGGTTAGTAATGTATCATCTTGATCCTCCTGAGCTAACAAATACTTCTCATTGGATAGAAGCGTGTTCCTCTTGTGCATAACTTTTTACTTCTAAGAATGTATAAACATTTTGTGTAGTGCCAGTGCATGAAATTTCACACTGATTATTCTTTATTTAGTCGAAATAGACCCATTAAGATAACAAATGAAGCCCAGTTTCATGCATATGATTGATCCAAATTAAGATATATAATGAGAGCCCAATGGGCTTGATGTTCCTAGCTGTCCTAGTCACCCCGTCTTGTGACACCACATCCCCCTCTTGGCATGGCTTTGTGACACCGCATCTCCTAAGTAGAGTATACATTTTTGTTTCTTTCAAAGTGTGGAGAAAGCACAAGAGTGAGAAAGGTTAGAAGTTTGAAAAAGGTAAGGAAACTCTCTCCCCCTCTTCCCTTTCTCACCGCCACCGACCAAGCCACCACCACCGTCGGCCAATGTTTTTTCCGACAAACAATTGGACAACCTCGTAGAGCTTGCCGAGCCTGTCATAGGTACAGGCTTGAATTTTCGAACAACCGCCACCATCACCGCATATGGCGGCGGAAAGGCGCGACCAACCGCCGCTCCCCCCTCTTCTCTCTCTCTCTGCCTTCCGCTCTCTCCTTCCTACAGGCTTCGCCGCCGTTTGTGTGGTGCCGTCACAAGGTTGCGCCGACGGGTTATGTGACTTAGCCGCTGCGGCATTTGCTCTGTATGCGCCGTAGTGCGCTGCTGTGCAAGGTCACAAGACCGGGGGCCTTGGATGTGGGTGTAGCCAGCGTGGTGGTCGCACCAGCGATTGCTTTTGCTTGTGCTAGTGCCGCCATGTGTGGCGGTGCTTGGCTTGTGTGTGTTGTGGGACTTAGTGTGCGTGTGTTGGCTGCTGATAGTCTTGGGGTGTCGCCGATGATGTGGTGTCGCTGCTGCCGGCGAAGCAGGCGGCAGAGGAAAGGGTGGGCAGTGGCGGGGCTAGGGTTTGGGGGTGGGAGCTACATTGAAATTTTGATAAAGAACAGGGACTAACCGGCAAACCCAAGCATTATCAGGCATTTACACTTGAGACCATAGTTCTATAAAATTGAATTTAAACCCTATAGCATGCAGAAATTGCAGTTTACACCTTGAACATTGACTTTATGACAAAAGAACCATAAAATAAAGTGTAACCTTCCATCTTAATCCCTAGGGTTACCTATGAACTTCTAAAAATTACTGTTTGCACCCTAAGAATCCAAGGACTTCAATTCTAAACTCTGAACTTTTATAGAATGACAAAATGGACACAAAATGTAATATAAGGATGCAATTGAACCCACAGAGTTGTTATAACTTTGAAAGAAAGTATCATTTGGTCCCTTTATCTCCCAACTAGGGTACAAAACACTATAGATTTTTTTTCTCATCGACCCTGTAACCATAAGTTCAAATTGAACTTTCTATACGTATGTTTCAGACCTCTGTACCACCTCGATACTTTACCTTCCCTACCAAGCCTATGTAAACGCTCCATTTTACAAACGAATGAGTGATCTCTCTTCTTTTTCCCTGATAAAACAGATTGTTAACCCTCCTCAAACGTTTTTTTTATCAGAGAGAGTTTTAATATAAGAATTTACTTTGATTTATGAATAGTTCACCCAAATACTAAGACAAGCTCTTATACATTGTAGGAAATGCAGAAGAGACACCACTTTAAGATTGCATAGGACATAGAAGCTTTACGAACAACAGTACTGAAGATGGGGTAACTTGTTTAAACTTTGCACTTATGATGCTTATATGATTCTAATTGTGAGATATTTTATGCTTATATGAAATGAGATCTGCATTATTATATGAATATTGTATTGCGAGCTAAGCGATGCATGTGTGGTGAATGAAGTAGTTAATGTTTATTGAATGTGTCTGTATATGATAATGAAATATATCTTGTATCTATATGACTAAGAACCATAACTAGGGGTGAGCACAGTCCGGAGCAATTCGGAGATTAGGGATTCTTCGGAACCGCTCCGAAATTCGGAGATTTCCAAATTTGAATCTCCGGAACCGAACCGAATTGGTTTTCGGTTCGGTCCAATTCGGAGATTCGGGTCTAACGGGACAATTCGGTTCGGTTTCGGGAATTCGAAGATTCGGGGTTCTCCGATATAAAATAACTATTTGAATCAAACAAATTGCATAGAATAGAGAAATTTATACTGTAACATAATTTAACTTAAATATCAATACCAATTCCAACACAAGCAAAATAATTACAGTAGAAGTTTGTTCAAAATATAATAACATAAATTCAGCAAATCTTTTGACAGTATTGATATGCCTCAGCAAATCTTTCTCCCTTGTTGCTGTAAAAAAGAGTAAGCAATGATCTAAATAAGAATCAAGAACTTATTGGACAAATAAAGTAATATGCAACTTCAAGAATAACTGATAACTAACATATCATTTCAAGAAAAACCAAGATCTAAACTACTCAAAACTTCAGAAAAACTAATAGCTCCAACTAATATGGAGAATTTATTAGATAAAAAAACAGCAAAATGTATTTTAAGAACCAAAAGATCAGAATCAAGAATATTGTATAACTGTCATGGATTTTCTTGAGTTTCTTAATGATTTGCTCAAGTAGAAATATCTTCCCTGTCCCTGCAGACCCTGTGATGAAAACAGACTTGCCATTGCATACAACATCCAACACAAGTTTCTGTTCATCAGTCCAATTTGTTTTGGATTTCACCGAGGCTTTGAAATAACTTGTCACATTATTGAAATAATTAATAAGAAGCAAAAATCAACAATGATAGGATAGTTTTTGTTGACAAAATCTGATGAATATTATTTAGAATAATAAGATAAATTACACTCCAAACCATGAAGATCACATATTAATTATTGATTTAATATGTAATATTGTAAAAATATATACACCAACAATAAACATAACTAACCTTCAAATGTAAAGTTGATCTGAAACTAACAATCTATAGCCGTCCTTGGAAAGATATTCTCTCTGATTTCAGGGTCTTTAGTTGCACCTGAAGAAAGGGCAAAAAACATAAAAAATAAAGCAACAATTAATATAAGATCAACTTTACAAAATTGTAAGAAACTATATTTTATATAATCTAGTTTAAATCTATACTTACAAAAAGTCATACCTAATTCAATCTCTTCCATATCAGCTATTAGTTCTTCAATATCGTTGGGTTGTTTAGAGTTTCTCATCCAATCTTGGCAGTAAATAATTACTTCTGCTGTAGTAGGAGTTAAAGAACTCCTAAATCGATCCAAAGTTCGATCTCTAGTACTAAATGCTGATTCAGATGCCACAATTGATGATTGAATACCCAAAACGTCTCTAGCAACACAACTCAAAGTCGTATATCAAACAGAATGTGTTTTCTACCACCCCAAAACATCAAAATCATGAACATATTTCTCAGAGAACTCTTCCAAATACACATCCAATTCTTCTTTGGTTGTTGATTATTGTTCATTCTCAACATCTAAGAAATATTCATCAATATCTTCACTTTCTTCCATTATAGTATCAAATTGATTTCCACTCAAAGAAGAGGTGGCCTCACCCACTCTCTTTTCTTCATTTACTTTTTTATAATTTTTAATCATTGCATTTAAAGCAATAGTTACCCTTTCCACCACTTCATTTGTATCATTTTCACCATAATGCATTTTGTATTTAGCCATAAAGCATCACATTCATTTTGTTCACAGAACCCCAATACTTATCAAATTTAAGCCTCATTTGTATTCTCATTTCCCTTAACCAAGGATCATCACTTTTCACAAAAGATTTCAAATCTCTCAAAATTCGAATTATTTTAAGGAAACAAATGTTTGTAGTACAATATGAAGTACCAGATAATTTGGTAGTGACATCAAAAAATCGTTTCAGAACTTTAGTAAAGTGAGTAGCATGAGCCCAATTAGTCTCATTAGGCAAATCATCTCCAAATTCAACCACATATTTATCATCCATATCCTCTAACTTATCAAAAGCCTTTTGAAAACTTAAAACACTTTCAAGCATCAAATATGTCGAGTTCCATCTAGTTGGACAATCCAATTGCAAAGAGGCCTTATATTTAATGTTTGCATTTTCACAACATTATTTGAATGAAGCTAACCTTTGAGGGTCTCCAACATATCTAACAACACCTCTGATTTTTTTCATAGACTGATGAGAAATTTCTAAACCATCTTTGACTATCAATTGCAAAATATGTGCAAAACATCTCATATGAAAGGCCTCCCCACCCAAAACAAAAGCATTTTTTTTCATTAATCTTTTCTTTAACTATTGAACTGCAGTGTCATTTGACGATGCATTATCAACAGTTATGCACATAACTTTGCTTAATCCCCACTCCTCCATGCAACAATCAATAACATTTCCAATATTTACCCCTTTATGACTTTTGATCACACAGAAATTCAGAATTATTTTTTGTAAATTCCAATTTGAATCAATGAAATAGGTTGTCGAACACAAGTAATTGACATTTTGAATGCTTGTCCAAGTATCAGTGGTTAAAGAAACACGTTGACACTCGAATTTGAGCAAAACATTTAATTTTTTCTTTTCTATAACAAACAAAGAAAAACAATCTCTAGCAATGGTAAATCTAGAAGGAATTTTAAACCATGGAAGAATTTCTTCAATAAAATCCTTAAAACCTTCAGATTCAACAAACTTGAAAGGAAGTTCACAGTTAATAACCATCTTAACCACTGATTCTCGTACATGATCATGATCAAACTCCCAATAAGTTAGTTTCCCATCATCAATATTACTTACACTCTGAAAACTCAACATTTTTTGTTTTTTGTCCTTACTCATTTGTGTCTCAACTAAACTGTTTCTAACTTCAGGTGGACATTTTTTGCAACTTACTCTTAGATGTTTCCATAAAGCAGAAGTACCTTTCTATAACACTCCCAAGCTTTACTGATTCGAAAAAAAACTTTTGAGAAATACATGTATGAGAATGTTAGATTCTTAATTTGACTTGAAAACGCAGCAAGCCATTAAATAGGTCCCCAATATTTGAGTTTTGTAAAAGAACTTCATAATACTTCAAAGGAACTTTGTCGATTGAAATATACCATTGTTTATACATGGAATCCAAAATATCTATTTACAACAAAAGACCCTCAACAGTTTAATTGTCCAAAAGATAAGTAACTGAACATAAGCTTCAAAAGTTTATCTCGAGCATGACATATGAACAAACTGACTGACCATTTAGGAGACCAACTATTACTACACATCATTACCTGCATTACAAAAACTTATTAATGAACAATAAGCTCAGTAAGTTGAAACTTATACACACAATCACATATAACATCATAGCATGCAATATGCTTTTCTATATTCATATATTCTGAAAATATCCTTTATAGGGTACCCGTAAGGCTGGTACTCAATCAATATCAGTAGGTCGTATACGCATTTCATTAAGATTGGTCAATCATCATATCATGATATCTACTCTCTATTAGTTAAGCACTATCATTAGTATTCAACCAACATCAGCAAATCGTACACATTGTGTCTACTCTCCGATAGCTCAACTATCATCTGTAGACCGTATAGTCATGTTGCCTACTCTCAATCAATCAAGTACCATACTTCCTCTTTCAAAACATATTTTATATGCATCATGTATCACATTAATCTCCCATACCATTCAATCGTAGACATAGAACAATCATTCACATATCATTCAAATTACATGAATATCAATAAGTTCTTGCAATGCAGCAAATAAAAGCTTCAACTTACCTCGAATCCAAAACAAGTACAATAGTGGAAGTGTTTGGCCCTTGGGGAAGATATAATGTGCTTATAAACCTAAAATGATCAAGCATGCATATACTTATGTTTAAATGCTCATTTAATGAAGAGACAATATCATTCAATTACACACATCAAGACTTATAATTCATACATCTTAATATCATTTATTAATTCAATAGGGTAAGAATACTAATAGGGCAACCTCTAACTTTGCAATAATAAGAACTCAAATGAACCAAACTGATTATGTTCTTGCATAACTTAACCTAAATAACCACTTGAGTTACCTATCCTCTAACTCTTCAAGCATACATCCAATCATTATAACAATACCAAGCATCAATATAATCAATATACAACCACAACTTATCAGATTCACAAGTCCAATTAAACTACTTCAACTAACTTAGTTATCTTCAATTCATCCTACATATAAAATCAGATCATGTAACCATCATGAAATCAGATCATGTAACCATCATATAAGCATAATTTTAAACATAAAACACAGAGATAGGATCAGACCTAACAATTAAGCTTAAGGATGTAACGTTTTCACCAAAAGAGTCACCAACTAGTTTCAATTCATCTCATATACAACCTCTATGATATATTTTAGTTTTGTATGGTATTTTGGAGTTCTAATGTTGAAGAAAGGAAGAAGAGAAGAGGCTGGTCATTTTTTAGGCTTGAATGATCAAAATGAGAACATAACAGAGCATTCCTACCATTTTTGACCATGCAAGAGAGAAACACTTGCTTGGTTCCTATTGGCTGAACATGTATAGGTGCTGTGCTAAATGGACCTCAAGCCACGTTTTTGGCCTTAGGAAAAGGTAAGTGTTGGATGAGTGTTGGGTCCCAAGTGGTGTCCGAGGTTCAGAAGGGGGGTGAATGAACGTTGGTCGATTTTGAAAATCTGTTAAAACTTTACTGTTCTGCAAGTTACTTGAACTTGCAGAGCCAGTTAGTTACTGCTTACAGCACTAGGATGCAGTGCTGTACGCTGTAACCTAGAGTTTTATACACAGTGGAAAAATAACGGTTTTAAGACACAAGGCTGGTTTTCTCAAATATGATCCTTTTCAAAACGTTTTATGCTTATGATAAAGATAAATATAAACGATAAATTGCAGATAAGAAAGCGATAAAACACTTATGGCTTATAGTGGTTCGAAGGTGGTGTAACCCTTCTACGCCCACTCTACTGCTACCTCAAGCAGGAACTTCGTTAAACAAGATTGATTTACAGGACCCTCCCAACAATCTATCAACTTACAAAGTTAACCACCTACTAGAGTCCAGTGTTCACACAGCTCCTGCGAACTCTAAAGGCTAACCCACACAGGGTTCACACTCCCACACATGGAAGTTGCCTAACACTTAGACAACTATACAAACAACAAGAATTTCTCCTATCAACTGTTCGACATCTAAAACAACCTAACCACACAGGACAGAGGTTAAAAAGATATAGATCTGTTCTTCAACTGGTGCGGTGAAGTGAGCTTTTGAATCCTTCAGAGGATCTTTCGGCTAGAACTTGCTTCACTTCACAGAGGTTGAGTGATTGGAACTGAGAGACGTCTTGAAAGAATATAGCTTGAAAGCTTGAGAGTTTTGTGCAAATATTTCAGTTGTTCAGTTTTTCAATTCTTCAGTACTTAGCTCCAGGGTTACTCATCCTCTATTTATACTTGTAGAGTAGATATCCGTTGAATGAGATATCTCTCATTTGAATTTAAGTGTACTTGATCAAAGGCATGGCTTGCATTTAATGTGATTAGACTTTTCCTTTTGGAGTATTTAATGCGATAGTTGTGTCTCGCAGCTTTCTGCGGCGCGTCAGTGCACGTGGCGTCTTGTCATTGGCTCCGTGTCTGCAACTTTGATCTTCTCTGGAACGGCTCTATTTAGAAATTCTGGATCTTTGTTCCTCGTACTGCATTTATCCTTTCATGGGTTACAGGATACTTCTTCAGTTGTCTGTTTGAGTAGAGAACTCAGCGTTGTATCCTCGGTCTGCTTGCAGCTGTTTGTTCACAACAGAGCTGCTGTAACTTAGACCTTCTTGCAGTATCTGATATGTGGAAAATACATGCAATTTTGTGATGATTAGTAGGAGATTTTATAATTGAATATTTGATTGAATGCATGATCTTCCTATATATTTGTGTTTTGTGTCTCCAAGTACTTCATAAATTATTTTCTTGATTATTTTAGGAGTTTTGAAGTGTTTTGGAGACGAGACGAGATAAGCATGGATCGAGGGAATCAAGATGTGGGCTAAGAAGAATGGGCCTAGTTAATTAATTGAAGAGCAGGCCCAAAAATCGGCCCATTACCTAAGAAGAATTGGAATTGGTGGCCCAGAAGGGTTGGAGAGGCATATATTCGGAACAGCCGTATTTGTTTACCTCCTCCGCAAGACAGAAGACACGCAAGAGATTAGAGAGTGAATTGGTCAGAGAATTGGCCAGAGAGTTGATGAGAGAGAGAATTGGTTAAAGAGAGAGAAACATATATTTCTTATTATTCTTTCTAGATTAATTAGGATGAAGATAACAATTATTTTGGTGGATTCAATGCTAAGGATGATCGGCTAATCTTTCTACTCCGGTTAGCAGGGATGTTTGAACCCGATTATTTATTATGTTCTAATTAATTTCGTATTACCTTCTCGATGTTTGAATGGAATTGATTATGTTATCTGTGCAGAGTGTTTTTAATTATTGATACTTGATTTAGCCTGATCACCTAGGTTAAGTAATTGATAATTAACTGCTAGAATTTTAGATCATGAATCCTAATTGTTGTGGTTTAATTTTCATAAGTGGTAAACTAGAGGTCGTGCATCTCTAGGGTAACATAATCCTAGAATTATCGAATCGAGCTTGTGTATTCGGAGTCTAGTTCATCCTGTTGTCTTGGTGATTAGTACAACAGGATGAACTAGACTCCGAATACACAAGCTCGATTCGATAATTCTAGGATTATGTTACCCTAGAGATGCACGACCTCTAGTTTACCACTTATGAAAATTAAACCACAACAATTAGGATTCATGATCTAAAATTCTAGCAGTTAATTATCAATTACTTAACCTAGGTGATCAGGCTAAATCAAGTATCAATAATTAAAAACACTCTGCACAGATAACATAATCAATTCCATTCAAACATCGAGAAGGTAATACGAAATTAATTAGAACATAATAAATAATCGGGTTCAAACATCCCTGCTAACCGGAGTAGAAAGATTAGCCGATCATCCTTAGCATTGAATCCACCAAAATAATTGTTATCTTCATCCTAATTAATCTAGAAAGAATAATAAGAAATATATGTTTCTCTCTCTTTAACCAATTCTCTCTCTCATCAACTCTCTGGCCAATTCTCTGACCAATTCACTCTCTAATCTCTTGCGTGTCTTCTGTCTTGTGGAGGAGGTAAACAAATACGGCTGTTCCGAATATATGCCTCTCCAACCCTTCTGGGCCACCAATTCCAATTCTTCTTAGGTAATGGGCCGATTTTTGGGCCTGCTCTTCAATTAATTAACTAGGCCCATTCTTCTTAGCCCACATCTTGATTCCCTCGATCCGTGCTTATCTCGTCTCGTCTCCAAAACACTTCAAAACTCCTAAAATAATCAAGAAAATAATTTATGAAGTACTTGGAGACACAAAACACAAATATATAGGAAGATCATGCATTCAATCAAATATTCAATTATAAAATCTCCTACTAATCATCACAAAATTGCATGTATTTTCCACATATCAAATTCCCCCACACTTAAATCATTGCTTGTCCTCAAGCAACAAAAGAATCGAAGCACATCGGGGATCACAAATAAGAAAGAGTATCGTTTGCTCAGATCCTTACCATCACTCATAGGAATTCAATTCATGTCAACACAAGGCATATGCAAGCAAAAGCACGTTGGACTGAATGTAACTATCTCAAGAAATCACAAGTGTCAACAGGGCATCAGAAATCAAATTTTTCATAGACAAATCATTAATCCATTTCACCACATACATCAATCAACATACTCTAATCCCTCCACGATATCCTTCATCTAGATCAAAATTTTATTAAGACTTCTCACAAAATGACTCACCCCCATTTTTCTCCATCTCCTCTTTTTTTTTTTTTGACAAACGATAATGAATCGTCGTTTTTTTTTGGATGGGATTGGCAGCTCCACACCACTCTTAGGTTAGTCCATACTATGCATTTTATTTGACTTTAACTTTTCACACGGGACCCCTAAGAGTAGGCAGCTGATTCCACACCCCATCATCTTTGCATTTCTCAATTTTTTTTCAACTCCACGCCTTTATCTCCAACCACATCGTTTATTTTTTTATTTTTTTTCAACCAAGGGGTTCATCAACAGTGATCAATCCTTCAAAAATCTCAATTAAGACTACTTCCATCAAGGATTCAAGTACATTTCAAGACATAGATGAGCAAAACAAATCAATTCAACGTCATAGATCAATTCTCAAACCAATGTTATCCTATTTGGCATCTAACAGCAATTTCCCAAAACAACATTCAGCATTTTTAACCAATAGAAAGCAATGCTCAGCAACACCTCATTCAACACAAACGAATTCCCAAAATATACTTGAACACACTCGGATCATCATTGCAAACTCATTTACTCATTGACACTGGGAAACCAGAATCACACTGGAGCAGCCAGTGTGAAAGACGAAGCAACACAGAACAGGTCAGCAGACGAAAATGAGGCAAACAGCGAACTTCACAGCAAACTTTTATCTTTTTTTTTTATATATGCAAATGCAAATGCAACATAAATTAAACGTGCTAAAGCAAGTAAACATGCGTCCTAATGCAACTAAACAAATCAAATGCAACTACATGATCCTAAATGCAACTATATGCAACAAACGTGAAATCTTTCGCCTCACTACCAAGGACAAATACAAACACACAACCCCCCCACACTTGAAATGATGCGTGTCCTCAAGCAATCACAATTCCGCAAAGAAGTAGGACAAACACAAGAACAAGAAAGCAGGAAAGCAGAGAATAAAAGAGGTAGTGAGGAGAAGAATTCACCGGGTCATCGGCGGGACGATCGAGCACGTCGCCGATTCTGCAACTTTCCCTCAAGCTCAGTAACTCGCGCACGTAACTCCTCGTTGTCGTGCTCTAACTGATCTACGCGCTGCGTCAAACTGGAAGAAGAGCCGGGATGAGGAACTTGTGGTGGTAAACCCGATGGCATTTGGCGAGCTGGCACTTGTGGGAAATTAGTGTATGACATGGAGACATTTCGATCCACCTTAAGGGTTGTGAAAGTAGGGTTCGGCAACGCCAGAGTTTCGGAATCAGAGACAAGCCACAAGAGGTTCTCGTTATTCCGAATCAGAATGCCCATCTTCACCAATAAAGCCTTGTTAAGTCGACCGGGGGCAATCGGAATACGGTCCTCTAAATCAATCCCGAGGGCCTCCGCGATGGCTGTCACGTATCCACCCAACACAAAAGGCTCCGAGGTGCGAATGACTCCCAAGAAGTGCTCAACAAACTCGTGAATGGTCGGCACGCACTGCCCATGTAACATGGCATGAATCATTCTGAGCTCGAATACCTCCGGCACATTTCTGTTGGAGTAGCGACCTGTAACAGTGTACGCCATGATACGCTGGAGATAACGAATCGAAGGATTTCGAATCGCATTAGCTTTGCTTCTTCCTGCCCTAAATGGGTCGGCATGTCGGGTGATTAATTCCCAGCATGCCGTAGCATCCAATAACATCTCTCGATTGTCTGCAGCGGTCATCCCAAAAACCACAGCAAAATCCTCCAAACGCCACTCATAAGCGCGTCCACCCAATCGAAAAGACACCCTATTCCCCACCAGTTTGTGGCTCATAAGCGAGCTATAAAACTCATAGACTAAATCCTCATAAACAGGCCATCCTCCAGTTAGAACCTTCCCCCAATGCATAAACTCAACAAATGCCATTACTTCATCATGCAATCCTAACTCCCTCAGGATAGAATCATCAAGATAAATCGAGGGGTGTACCTTTCTGTCTTTGAGGGCCACATATCGCCGGTAATGTCCAGGCCCCGCGAATAGGATGTTGTGAGGGTTGGGGATTTGAATGTACGCGTGGCCCGAGGTTCGTCTTGGGAGGGGCTGCTCTGGCGGAAGAGGCGTGTCTGCTGGTGGCGGCGAGGTATCGGCGGTCGAGCGGTGGGTCCGTCGGCGAGACATGGTGGTGGCTCGCAAAGTGGGCGACGCGGTGGCGTGTGGTGGTGACTGCAATCAATTGGGATATTGTGGAGGGGAAATTAGGGCATAAGGAATTATAAATCAATTTGGGGTTAAAGAGTGTGAGAATATGTAATTGAACCCAAAACTTCTAAGTATTTATCCAATTTGCCCTCAAGTATGTAATTGTTAAGACGGAGACCACTAAAGCATAAAAAAAAAACAATATAAAACTACCAACTGTCGACTGACCCCTGGAGACCCTTTTTTTTTTTTGTTTTTTTTTTTAAGTTTTTTTTTAAGGAAAAACGAAACACTAAAACAGAAAATGGAAATAAAATGAAAACAAAATGGGTTGCCTCCCACTAAGCGCTTTTGTTTAACGTCGTTGGCTCGACGAGACTCCCTTATTGGTGTGATGGTGGGTCTTCAAGTGCAGTCCTCTCGACCTCAACGTCACGAGAACCGTCAAAATATGGCTTGAGCTGGTGTCCATTGACTTTGAATATTTTCCCCGTTCGAGGACTTTTAATCATCACTGCACCATGAGAAAATATATCAGTAATAACAAATGGTCCTATCCAACGAGAACGAAGCTTACCGGGAAATAGCTTGAGACGAGAATGATAGAGCAGAACTTTGTCCCCTACTACAAACTGTGTCCTTGTAATACGCGTATCATGTAGGGCTTTCGTTTTCTCTTTGTAGATTAGCGCATTCTCGAATGCATCGTTCCGTATCTCCTCGAGCTCCCTTAACTGAAGTTTTCTATGCATCCCTGCCTCGTCGAAATCCATATTGCATTTCTTTATTGCCCAAAAAGCTCGATGCTCGATTTCCACAGGAAGGTGACATGCTTTGCCAAAAATAAGCCGATATGGCGACATTCCGATCGGGGTCTTGTATGCCGTTCTGTACGCCCAAAGAGCATCTTCAAGTCTAAGACTCCAATCCTTGCGATTTGGCTTGACCGTCTTCTCCAGAATTGATTTAATCTCGCGATTAGAGGTCTCCGCTAAACCATTCGTCTGGGGGTGGTAGGCCGTGGAAATCTTATGGGTGACGGCATATTTCTTTAGCAAAGCTTCAATCGTACGATTGCAAAAATGCGTGCCTCGATCACTGATGATGGCTCTTGGAATTCCAAACCTGCAAAAGATATTAGATTTCACAAAAGAAGCCACAACTTTGGAATCGTTAGTACGCGAGGCTTTGGCTTCGACCCATTTGGAGACATAATCTACTGCAAGCAAAATATATGAATTGCCAAAAGAAGAGGGAAAGGGTCCCATGAAATCCATTCCCCATACATCAAAAATTTCACAAACCACTATAGGATTTTGGGGCATTTGGTTTCGACGAGAAATGTTACCTGTTCGTTGGCAATTATCACAGGACTTACAAAATTCGAATGCATCTCGAAACAAGGATGGCCAGAAAAATCCACACTCCAAGACCTTGTGAGCAGTACGTTTGGCTCCGAAATGTCCCTCACATGCATGAGCATGGCAAAACTCAAGTATGGAGTAAAACTCCGAATTTGGAACGCACCGTCGTATGATTTGATCTGAACAATGCTTCCACACATATGGATCATCCCATACATAGTATTTGGCGTCACTCCTCAATTTATCTCGTTGAGCTTTTGTCATGCCTGCAGGATAAACCTTAGCAACAAGAAAATTTACGATATCAGCATACCAGGGTTCAGAATCGGAATGCAACACTGGATGATCCAATGTCGTTTGCCTCTGCCAGTGCGACGACACAGCGAACAACTGTTCGTCAGGAAAACTTTCAGCGAGTGGGGGCCCATTATCTAGATGCACCAGCCGACTAAGATGATCTGCAACTGAATTTTCAGACCCCTTTTTGTCTCTAATCTCGAGATCAAATTCTTGAAGAAGCAAGATCCATCGGATTAGTCTAGGCTTTGCCTCCTTTTTGGTGAGAAGAAACTTTAAAGCTGCATGATCAGAAAATACGACCACTTTAGTGCCTAATAAATAAGATCGAAACTTTTCCAAAGCAAAAACTACAGCTAAGAGTTCTTTTTCAGTAGTGGTGTAGTTTGCTTGTGCCGAATTCAAAGTTTTCGATGCATAATAGATCACATGAGCAGCTTTCCCCACTCTTTGTCCTAGAACAGCCCCAACAGCGTAGTCCGAGGCGTCACACATTACTTCAAATGGCAAGTCCCAGTCCGGGGGTTGGATGATTGGTGGTGTTGTCAACCGCTCCTTCAATTTGTCAAAAGCGACCTTGCACTCATCTTCGAACAGAAATTCCACATTATTTTGTAGCAACTTGCACATAGGAGCTGATATCTTGGAGAAGTCTTTGATAAATTTTCGATAAAATCCTGCATGGCCAAGAAAAGAACGCACTTCCCGCACATTCGTGGGGTAAGGTAATGCCGAAATAAGATCTATCTTAGATTTATCAACTTCTATGCCTTTTAAAGAAACAATGTGACCCAAAACTATACCTTGTTCTACCATAAAATGACACTTTTCCCAATTCAAAACAAGGTTAGTTTCTACACATCGCTTTAAAATCAATTCTAAGCCTTTCAAGCAATTTTCAAACGAATCACCATAAACACTAAAATCATCCATAAAAACCTCAATAATACTACCCACATATTCAGAAAATATGCTTACCATACACCGTTGAAAAGTGGCTGGGGCATTGCAGAGACCAAAGGGCATCCGTCGGTAAGCAAATGTACCGAATGGGCAGGTGAAGGTGGTCTTTTCTTGGTCCTCAGGTGCTATGGCAATCTGAAAATATCCTGAAAAACCATCTAAAAAGCAGTAATGAGAGTGTCCAGCTAAGCGCTCAAGCATTTGGTCAATGAAGGGCAGAGGAAAATGGTCCTTTCGAGTCATGGAGTTCAACTTACGATAGTCAATACAAACCCTCCATCCAGTTTGTACTCGAGTAGGAACCAACTCACCTTCCTTATTTTCGACCACCGTGACTCCAGATTTCTTAGGCACAACTTGCGTAGGACTCACCCATCGACTATCAGAAATTGGGTAGATGATTCCTACATCTAAGAGTTTCAAAACTTCCTTTTTAACAACCTCCATCATGGGCGGATTTAATCTTCTTTGCGCCTCTCGAGAGGGTTTGGCACCGTCTTCAAGAAGGATGCGATGCATGCACAAAGCTGGACTAACACCCCTAATATCTGCAATCGTCCACCCACTAGCTTCCTTGTATTTTCTTAGAATTTGTAGTAGAGCCTCTTCTTGAATGGAGCCCAATTTTGCCGAAATTATTACAGGCAATGAGTCTTGCTCTCCTAGATAAGCATACTTCAAATGATTTGACAATGATTTCAATTCAAGTTCTGGTGCCTGCAACACAGATGGAAAAATTTTGTGGTCAGACTCAGGTAAATTAATAAAGTGTAAATCATACTTGGGTGGCAAAGAGGGTTGTGATTGAAGTGCAGCCACAATTTCGAGTATGTCCAGGTTCCCATGTGCAGCAGTCTGCCTTTCGTCCCCTCTCAAGTCCTTAGTCAACACAAACTCCAAATTATCCCTGAAATTCATCTCAAAAATTTTCTCGACAAGAGGGTCAATAATACTCAATGCAAAAACATCACTCTCATTGTCTGGATATTTCATGGCATCAAAAATATTGAATTTAATTACCTGCCCATCAAATTCCATCGTGAGGGTTCCCTCACGAACATCTATTTTAGTTTGGGAGGTGTTTAAAAACGGTCTCCCCAACAAAATAGGTGGCGAAACTGATGGGTCACCATTCATATCCAACACATAAAAATCAGCAGGGAAAATAAGTTCATTCACTTCAACAATGACATCTTCAATAACCCCATCAGGATGTGCAGTACTACGATCGGCCAATTGAATGATAACTCGTGTTTCTTTCAATGGCCCTAGATCTAGAGATGCATATACAGAACGTGGCATGACATTTATAGAAGCTCCTAGATCTAGCATAGCACGCTCAAGTCGAACATTTCCAATACGACATGGAATAACAAACATACCTGGATCCTTTCGCTTTGGAGGGAGTCGCCTTTGGAAAATTGCAGAGATGTTTTCTCCCATCAAAACCTTCTCATCACCCTTCAACTTTCTCTTGTTCGTACACAAATCTTTTAGAAATTTGGCGTACCTTGGGACTTGCTTGATCGCATCAATCAAAGGGATATTGATCTCAACCTTGCGAAAAACATCCAGCATCTGTTTGTCTTTATCCTCCTTCCATGGTTTCATCAGCCTGGAAGGAAAAGGAACCATGTTAGGATGGAAATTAGGGGGAAAATCGGAGTTCGCCTGGGCAGATTTCGGGGTTTTCACACTGGATGACGGTTTAACGCTGGATGATCCAGTGTCGGCCTGTTCAGTAAGTTGTTCTTCCCCTTCAATTTCTCGACTTTTCTCAGGCTTTTCAGGGTCCTCTAACTGCTTCCCACTCCTCAAGGTTACTGCACTGACATTCCTTGGATTGACCTCTGGCTGAGACGGTAATCTACCTCCATTCTGGGCTTCCAGACGACTCATAGCTGTCGCAAGTTGACTCACTTGTGTCTCAAGATTTTTGATACTTGACTGAGTATCCCTTTGGAATTGAGCAGTATCCTTTTGGAATTGCATTGTGTTGGAAGCCAATGTCTTCATCATATCTTCCAAAGATGTGTTGGAGTTTTGCCCGGATGATTGCCCATGGTAATTAGAATTTCCTCCTTGATGGTTTGAATGTCCTCCTGGGTGATTAGGATTTCTCAAGAGTTGTAGAGGTTTATTATTATCTCCACTGTAATTTCCTTGCTGATTTCCTTGTTGGGTTCCCCACCTTAGATTTGGGTGATCCCTCCAACCCGGATTGTACGAGTTGGAATATGGGTCATACTTCCTTCCTTGATAATTCGAGTTTCCTCCGTGGTAGTTTCCACTTCCCACAGTATTAGCATGAGCATCGTTTTCATCAATCATAAATCGACATGATTCAGTTGCATGATCAGTGGTATTGCAAAGGTGACATGGTTTCACCTGGGGAGCAGTTGCAACAACTTGACGAACCAAAGAAGTTAATTCAGCTAATTGGTCCCCAAAATTGGAGGCATTCACCTCCTTCACGGCTTGCACCGACGAATCCCGAGTGTTAAATTGTTGGGAAGTGGCAGCCATATCTGAGATAAGAGCCCTTGCTGCTGATGGCGTCTTATTCATTAGTGCCCCTCCACTTGCCGCATCAATTATGTTTCGGTCCATCGAAGTCAGCCCTTCGTAAAAATATTGGATTAAGAGCTGCTCGGAGATTTGATGATGAGGACAGCTTGCTTCCAATTTCTTAAAACACTCCCAATAGTCATGCAATGTCTCCCCATGCCTTTGTCGAGCTCCACATATTTCTCTTCGAATGTTCGCCGCTCGAGATGCAGGGAAATACTTTTCCAAGAACAGTCGTTCCATTTCTTCCCATGTTGTGATGGAACCTGAGGGTAGATAATACAACCAATCCTCCGCTAAATCCTTCAGAGAGAAAGGAAACGCTCGGAGTCTGATTTGTTCCTCCGTCACAGCCCTTGGTTTCATGCTCGAACACACA
This sequence comes from Scutellaria galericulata, assembly GCA_946896805.1. Lineage (NCBI taxonomy): Eukaryota > Viridiplantae > Streptophyta > Magnoliopsida > Lamiales > Lamiaceae > Scutellaria > Scutellaria galericulata. Next base: position 6,488,960 of record OX335793.1, on the reverse strand, counting down.
CTATAGAACTGTTTCAAATGCTTGTGAGGATCCTCACCTGCACGTCCATAAAAAGAAGGAAGTAAATGAATCAACCCAGATTTAAGTTCAAAATTTGTTTCATCAGTTAAAGCAGGATAAGTGATGCAAAGAGGTTGTTGAGTAAGTGCAGGATTTGCTAGCTCCCTCAATGTTCGTTCCCGTGCCATTGCTCCTTCCTCGTGATCAGATTCACTCGAGTCAGATTCTGAAGAAGGGTGTGAAAATTCCAAGGCTTGCTTAGCTTGTCGCCTCAAGACTCGATCTCTTCGAGTTATCTCAGGATCAAATTCCAAATCCTTGGATCCTTGAGACCGAGTGCGCATTCACCAATAAAATTCCAGAAAAATTTCCGCCCAAAGCAATCTGCAGAAACTTACACTAGAAAGACCAAGTCACACTGGATTAGCCAGTGTGAAAAATAGAGTAAGTCAGTAGGCGAAACAGATCATGGAATCAGGAAAAAAAAGGCTGAACAGAGCAGCGAAAGATACAAACGCTGAACAGCAATTTTTTTATTTATTTTTTTTTCTTTTTTTTCGAATTTTTTAAATTTTTTTTTTTTTTAAAATAAAGTAAGAAAAGAACAAGATGACACAATAAATGCAAATCACTCCCCGGCAACGGCGCCAAAATTTGACCGCGCGTCGCAACGCGGCAAAATTAATTAAATTCCTTTCCTATCCTAACCAATGAGTAGCTAGGGTAAGCAAGAGTCGATCCCACGAGGAATGACGATTAATTATGTCACCTAGATTCAATTCAAATGAAATAACAAATTGGGGGGGGTTTTGGATTAGATATTATCTCTAAATTAATTAAATAAACTGGTAAGCAAATTAAATAAGTAATCAATGGATGCAAATATTCCAGTTAACAGTTCAGTTATCCCCCGATATTAATTATCTTCCAATTACTGTATCACCCCTCTCTCAGTTATCATGGAATTATCATCCCTAGTCTAACAACAAGCTCTGTTAAACCGAGTCGTCTCTTAAGATTAGTTAATCAGGATCCGCTCTCTAATTAACCCTATTCAATTGAACAACCTAGAATAAGCTCTCTAGATTTAATTCATTAAATGCATTAATCACCAAGACAACAGGATGAACTAGACTCCGAATACACAAGCTCGATTCGATAATTCTAGGATTATGTTACCCTAGAGATGCACGACCTCTAGTTTACCACTTATGAAAATTAAACCACAACAATTAGGATTCATGATCTAAAATTCTAGCAGTTAATTATCAATTACTTAACCTAGGTGATCAGGCTAAATCAAGTATCAATAATTAAAAACACTCTGCACAGATAACATAATCAATTCCATTCAAACATCGAGAAGGTAATACGAAATTAATTAGAACATAATAAATAATCGGGTTCAAACATCCCTGCTAACCGGAGTAGAAAGATTAGCCGATCATCCTTAGCATTGAATCCACCAAAATAATTGTTATCTTCATCCTAATTAATCTAGAAAGAATAATAAGAAATATATGTTTCTCTCTCTTTAACCAATTCTCTCTCTCATCAACTCTCTGGCCAATTCTCTGACCAATTCACTCTCTAATCTCTTGCGTGTCTTCTGTCTTGCGGAGGAGGTAAACAAATACGGCTGTTCCGAATATATGCCTCTCCAACCCTTCTGGGCCACCAATTCCAATTCTTCTTAGGTAATGGGCCGATTTTTGGGCCTGCTCTTCAATTAATTAACTAGGCCCATTCTTCTTAGCCCACATCTTGATTCCCTCGATCCATGCTTATCTCGTCTCGTCTCCAAAACACTTCAAAACTCCTAAAATAATCAAGAAAATAATTTATGAAGTACTTGGAGACACAAAACACAAATATATAGGAAGATCATGCATTCAATCAAATATTCAATTATAAAATCTCCTACTAATCATCACAAAATTGCATGTATTTTCCACATATCAGTATCCTTGTAGCTTTTTCTTGCAGCGATGCTGCATGCCTTTCTTACTTACTTTCTTGCACTGTTATAACTGTCTTCTTGCAGTGTTGTCGTATCTGCTTTCTTGCAGCAGCTTCGTTCTGAATTCTTCGATGCAGCATTGTATGCATGTGTACTTCCATCTTTCAGTTTCTATAACAAGACTCAATCCTAGTCTATGTTTTCATTTAAACATCATGAAAAATGGGGTACTCAAATTTCCTATTACATCCTTGGTTTTTCTCATCAAAATCTAAACACTAAAATCCCAACAATTTCCCCCTTTTTGATGATGACAAAACCATTACATTATTTCATACATGAAGAGGAAATTATATAACATTTTTCAACAGGATTACATATATGATAAGCTTTGAAAAAAGAAAAGGATTTAAAAAAGATTATTGCTGAAATAGGGACCTTCTTGTAGACGTTTCATCTGGTCTTCTTTCAGCAGTTCTTGTTTATTGTTCTGCTCTTTCTCTTGATCCTTTCCACCAGTCTCGAACGGACTCCTGATAGGATTCTTCAAGTATTTCCTTAATTCTTGGGATCTGAATCCATCTCAGCCAGAAATCCTCACAGTAAGGCACTATGTATCCTTGCTTCACTTGGTCTATGTAGTGATTCTGGATTTCAAGCTCTCTAGCCCTAGTAAGCTCTTCATATCTTCTCAGTGCAGTTTGACAGGTTTGAAATCTACTGAATTTGCCCTTTCTGCATAGAAATCTGAAGTTTCTGAGATACTCGGATCTCTTGTACATCGTGATTGCTTCAAAAGATGGATTCCTACCTGTAGGCAACTTGATTGCTCTGAAGATATTCAAGCTCCAGGCCATGTTCTTTCCATCTGGCCTCTGATCCATCAATACTGAAACTTCAGCAGATATGTTGTCCATGTCAAGACGTGGAATTTCTTAAGGGGGATATTGGTAGAGGTTTTTGTCAAAGATTCTCCTCTCACCAATCACTCCAAGTCTTTGCATCCAGACATATTCTTCTCTTTCAGCTCTGGCTCTCTCCGCCCTTTGGGCAGCCATTTTCTCGTTGTAATGCCTTTCAGCCTCGGCTCTGCTTACCCTCTTTCTTGAGTCTTGCTGCTGGTTTTCTCTCCCTCTCTTTGTATGATGAGAAGAGGGATGTGCTGCATCTTTGCTTGCAGCACTGCTGTAAGCAGCGCCTGCTTCTGATCTACTTGCAGCAGTTGCACCACCAGCTCCTCCTTCATCATCTTTTCTCCATCTTTTTGGAGAAGGGGCATCAGCAACAGCAGATGATCCAGGCCTTTTCCTCCTCCTACTTAGAGGCTGGTCATCATCTTCTTATTCCTCTTCAGAACTCTTGTATCTGTCTGGAAGCTCTTCCCCTTTTTTGGCATCATCAAAAGTCGGGGGCGGAGCAGGGGCACTTAGAACCACTTTAGACCGTGGTCTATATGAAGGTGTTGGGGTCTCTCTGGAACCATGGGCATGTTGGGGAAAAACATTCATCAGAATTGTCTCCAGGTTCCCTAATCGATCATCGATGGTTCTGGACCTTCTGGATTGATCGGCTATGTGATCCATAAGTGTCTCTAACACCATGGAGTGAGTTTACAGCCTTTCCGATGTTGTTTCTGCATATATCTTGCAGAGTCTGATTTCAGCTCGGGTGCTTGCAGCTTCTTTCTTCAGTTCTCCCTCCATTCTAACCATGTCCATGTATAGCCTGGAGTATTATCATTCAGAGTTCGCTTGATCATCTCAGGCAGTGCTTCAACATCTTTCTTGAAGCTGGACATGGTCTCAGCCTGAAATTTGGCACCGGCCATCATGCTGTTTTGCATATTAGACTCATGATCTTGAAGAGCATGAGCCAGATGTCTAACAGCATCAGCTATTTTGTTAATCGATTCATCAGAGGTAAGGCCTACATTTCTCTTTTGAGAGGCAGCAGTCGATGCAACATACGGAACTAAGGATCTTGAGGGTTGTGCTGCATCCTACCTTGGGGCCTCTGGTCCAGTTCTTCCATCCTCAACCTCATGTAGGCTTGATAAGGGACTTGAGCAGCCTGAGGTGGGATTTTCTTCCTCATCGGATGATGCTGCCACTTCGCCAATGTCTCCATATTTGGCTTTTCTGATGTCAGCCATCCTCCGTTGGAATTTAACATATTCAGCTTTCTTAGTAACCTCTGCTGCTGTAAACAGGATGAGTTCTTGTGAGCTTGCAGCAATAGCAGCATCAACCTCCTCATGAGGTTTCTCTAGCTGTACAGTGGTTACCTCAGCTTCTTTGTTAACATTCTCTAAGGGTACTGTCTCAACAGTCAACCCTTCAGAGTTCTTCTCACCCTCAGATAGTGTTGTCAGAACAACAACCTTATCTGAAGTGTTTGGCAAGGACCCCATCTCCTCGGCTGGTCCTATAACCTTGACAGTCTCTGCAAGAATGGGTTCTTGCAGCTTCCACTGTATGCATCACTGAAAGTTCGATTACTGTAAGAATCTCAGCCTCCACCCTTCTTGTTTCTTCTACAGCTTCTGATAGGGTGGCTACTTATTGTACTGCTGTCTCTTCCAGTACAGGGAGTACCGCCTCTGCAACTTCCTCCGTGGTTGCTTCATCGGCAGTCTCAGTGGCTATTGATTCCCCTTGAATATCTGCAACAGTATCAGGAACTATGTGCATCGGGGAATCACTGTAGTCCACTAGTTGAGGCTCCTCATCCTCCAAGGAATTAAACGTAACAATGTTGGAGAGACCTTCAACCATTTGCTGAAATACAGGAGAGTCTGTGTTTTGACGGCTTGTGCTTCCTTTTCCCTGCATCTTTTTAAGAGTGTGCTGCATCCTTGTCTTCTTGATGCTTGCATGCAGCGCCTGTTGCAGCATGGCTTCCTCAGCCTGCTCCACTCCCAAGGTGTTGATTTGTTCTTACACAAATGCAACATCATCGTCTCTTCTTACAGCCTCTGCAGCCTGGGCTAGGAAGATATGAGCATCTTCCATTGCTGTTTTCATTGGCAGCTCTGCAGAGTGAGATTCTGCAAGAGCTTTGCCTTTCCCTTTGTCTAGTGCTCCATGAGCAGTAGTGCTTCTAGATCGATCATGCACCATTGCTGCATACTCAGGTTGTAGGAGTGCCAAAATATCATCTGAGTTGGCCCACTCCAGGACAGCTTATTCCACAGTAAGGAAATCCTTCCATTGCAACAAGATTTCCCCCTTAGATAGTCTTATCTTCCTCCAGAGACTGTACTGCTATTCCATATTTCCAGCAGGTGGAAGGGTTGGATCGAGTACAGACTGAACAACTTCAGGTTCGCTCAAAGAGGCTAAATCAGCAGCCCCATGTGTATGAACTTGTTCATCTGGTTGAATCCTTTGCAGATATGACTCATCCGCAACAGTTCCTACTGACAGACTTGCAGTAGAGGGTTGGGAATTAGCAGCTGCAGCAGCCTTCTTCTTGCTGTGTGGGGTGCTCTTGGCCAGGGGTGCATCATCATCTGAGGACGAGGACTCAGGTTCAGGTTCTGCCCTCCTCTGTGTCTTCTTGATGACGGGAAGAGGATTTTCATCATCATCATCATCATCTTCACCCCCGCTGCCTGTTTTTTCATCCTGTAGTGCTAGGGTTGCATTTTTTTTGTCTTTGGTTTTCTTCTATGCAACCCCAGCGACAGTTGTCTTTGGTTGGGTCTTTCCCTTCTTTTTCTCTTCAAGATACTTTCCAACGGGAATGGGAATAGGAGCTGCAAGCTCAAGGCCTAGCTTGCAGAGTATGGAGTACATTGTGATTCCATAACTTCTTCTTGGTGTGCTCTTCTCTGTTTCCTCCCATATCCTCTTCAAGATGAACCTAGCCCAGTTCACCTTTTCTCCGGTCATGATGGCAGACATGATCCGGAACCGGAGATCTGTGCATTTGTCGTAACTCCCTATTTTGCCTTCAATGGAGTACGCACAGATATCATGGAGCAGTTCAAACTCCGGTTTGAAGAGTTTCTTAGGGGCGCTTCTCTTGATTTCTGCCCCTGCATCTTTAACTTTAAAAAGATCCCACATCTCTTGAGCGTTGCCTTCCCCATATGTCGCAAGCTGATTGGGGGTTAAGCCTTTGGACGCGATGCTGAAAGTGGTGGCTATGTTTCTGGTGGTTAGAGACTTCTCTTCATCATCTGCATCCATCTTGAACAAGATGCAGTTCTTCTCCTCAGAAGTTATAGCAAAGACGTAGAACTTTTGAACTGATTCTACAGAGAATCCAGCGTAGACAGTGGTTAACAACCCTAGGATTTGGGTTCGTTCAAGGGCATCAAAAATCCTGCGGATGATGGTGTTGTCGTACATCCCAGAATCATAGACGTGCTCCTGGTTGATCAAGCGTCCTTCCAAGACCGTGGTCTGTCGAGCCGCCATTGATGAGGGTTTGGTAGTTTTGAGATATCTGGGATTTAGGGATTTTTGCGAAGGAAATGGAAACTTCTCTTTGTGATGGAGACGGTGTAAATTTGAAACAAGAAGTTTATTGGGTTATGGAGAATATCAAGGAACGTGTAGTAAGATCAACGATTGAGATTTAAATGATGAATATGATCTTACGGTCTTTAGAAAAAGGCGGAGGGGTCAAATCGTAAATGATCATGATTTGTGCAGACGAGGGTTATGACCGTGTATTTATGTCTTCTGACAACGCAGACATGCATTAAACGATGAAAGACATGCGATTTGCCGCTAAATTTATTGTCCTTTTAAGGTTGCAGCATCCTGGGTACGAGGTTGCAGAGTATTAAATACTATTTGAAATAAATGTTGTAACCAAGTGCTGCTTACTCTCACATTCTCTTGATGTGCTGTAAGAATAAATGATGCAGCGCTGTTTGAATCCAGCGTTGTATGCAGCCGCAACTTATAACACTATACTTGCAGTTTCTTACAAGCATACAGATATTCCCCCTGGACTTCTGCATCTCATTTCCCTCATAAGTTCAGAATTCCTAGCTCGTTTCTAAGCTTAGACAATCTCGATTCACTCAATGGTTTAGTGAATATATCTGCAAGCTGGAAATCCGTATGAACTTTCTCAAGCATGTCATTTTTCTTTTCCACGTGGTCTCTAATAAAATGATGTCGTATATCGATGTGCTTTGTTCTTGAGTGAAATACAGGGTTATGAGTAATGGCAATTGCACTCGTATTATCACAGAGAATTGGAGTCTCTTTTTCTTCAATCCCATAGTCTCTTAGTTGCTGCTGTATCTAGAGAATTTGCGCACATCAACTTCCTGCTGCAACATATTCTGCTTTTGCTGTAGATGTTGTAATCGATGTTTACTTCCTGCAGAACTATGAAACAAGTCTATTTCCCAAAAATTGACAAGTCCCACTGGTGCTTTTTCTATCAATCTTGTAGCCTGCATAGTCTGAGTCAGAGTATCATTTGAGCTTGAATCCTCCTCCCTTCGAATACCATAGGCTTACTTTCTGAGTTCCTTTCAGATATTTGATAATCCTTTTGACGGCTAAAAGATGTGACTCCTTTGGTGCTGCTTGGAATCTTGCACAGACTCCAATTGCAAACATGATGTCTGACCTGCTTGCTGTAAGATACAGCAAGGATCCTATGAGTCGTCTGTATTTCGTGATATCTACATCTTTACCATCTTCATCTTTATCAAGGCTTATGGATGTAGACATAGGAACAGATGTTGCTGACCCATTCTCCATGCCAAACTTCTTGATAAGTTCATTTGTGTATTTGACCTGGCTGATGAAGGTTCCTGCAGCCAGTTGCTTTACTTGCAGCCTTAGAAAGAAACTTAATTCTCCCATCATACTCATCTCGAACTTTGTTTGCATCAGATTGGAGAACTTCTCACATAACTCTTTGTTGGTGGATCCGAAAATGATATCATCCACATATATCTATACTAGAAGTATACTGTCTCCATCCTGTATTCTGAATAGAGTTTTGTCCACTGTTCCCTTTTTGAAGCCTTTTTCCAGCAGATAGAGAGATAAAGTGTCATACCAAGCCCTTGGTGCTTGCTTGAGTCCATACAGAGCTTTTTGTAGTCGGAACACCTTCTCTTCTGCTTGATCTTCAAAACCTGGAGGTTGCTCTACATACACTTCCTCTGTAAGAATGCCATTAAGGAATGTACTTTTTACATCCATTTGATAAACATTGAAGTTCATGTGAGCTGCATATGCCAGAAAAATCCTTATTACTTCCAGTCTTGTTACTGGAGCGAAAGTTTCATCAAAATCTATTCCTTCTTCCTGGCAATATCCTTTAGCAACTAATCTTGCTTTGTTCCTCACAACGAGTCCAAATTCATCTAGCTTGTTCTTGAAGACCCATTTTGTTCCAATAACTCTTTGATGAATTGGTCTTACAACTATTTACCACACTTGATTTCTTTCAAATCCATTTAGCTCTTCCTACATGGCTTGTACCCAGTTGATATCTTGTAGGGCTTCTTCAACATTCTGAGGCTCTGTTTGAGATATGAAACATGAAAACATTGTTTCATGAGGGATGGACCTTCTTGTTCTTACTCCTATGGATGGATCTCCAATGATAAGATCCCTAGGATGATTTCTCAACTATGTCCTGTCAGGTTCAAAAATATGTACAGGTCTAGGTTGCTCCTCATGTTGCTGTAGGGTTGGAGGTTCTGCTGTTCTAAGATTATCTGCTGCATCCAGATGTGCAGCTTCTTCCTCTTTGTCTTCTTCTGTATGCAAAACTCCTTCAATATATGTAACATCACTTTCTTTCTTTGGAGTTGTATCCTTAGCAGGTTCTTCTAGTTTCTTGGTGTCACAATGTGGTTCATCAAACACCACATGGATTGACTCTTCAACCACTAAAGTTCTCTTGTTAAAGACTCTGAAGGCTCTACTCACAACAGAATATCCTAAGAATACTCATTCGTCTGATTTTGCATCAAATGTTTTTAGATGCTTCTTTCCATTGTTGAGGATATAACACCTGCATCCAAAGATATGCATATATGAGACATTTTGTGTATATCCATTCCAGACTTCATAAGGGGTTTTGTCTAAATCCTTGTTGATTAGACATTTGTTCTGTGTATAGCATGCAGTGCTGGTTGCTTCAGCCCAAAATCTCTTGGGTATTTCTGCTTCTGTTATCATTGTCCTTGCTACTTCTTTGAGGGTTCTATTCTTCCTTTCAGCTACACCATTCTGTTGAGGTGTTCTTGCAGCAGAGTATTCATGACGAATACCATTGTCAGAATAGAATTTCTCAATGAATTTGTTTGTGAACTCAGTTCCTCTATCTGATCTGATCTTCACAATGCTCAAGCCTTTTTCATTTTGAATTTTCTTCATGAGGTCAGGTAGCTTGTTTTGTGTTTTTGATTTCTTAGCAAGGAATATGGTCCATGTGTATCTAGAGTAGTCATCTACTACCACAAGTGAGTACTTCTTCCCACTTATGCTTGTTGGTTCTACTGGTCCAAAGAGGTCCATATGTAGAAGATCTAGTATCCTGTGAGATGACTTCTGCAACTTGTCTTTGAATGAGCTTTTCACTTGTTTTCTCTTCTGACACGCTCCACATATATTTTCCTTTTTGTATGCCACATCCGGCAATCCGCTTACAAGACCTTTTCTTGCTAGCTTGTTGATTGTCTTGAAGTTCAGGTGACTCAATCTCTTGTGCCATAGCCAGCTCAGCTTTGGTAGACTTTTCACAATGAAGCATGTTGGATGAGTAGAAGAGTTCCAGTCTACAAGATATATGTTTCATCTTCTTATTCCTGTAAGCTTGACTTCATTTGATGTACTGTCCTTGATTAAGCACTTGTTGAGGTTGACCTCCACTATGTATCCTTTGTCACAAAATTGACTGATGCTCAGAAGATTGTATCTGAGGCCTTTCACATAGGATACATCTTTGATTTTTATGTTTCCTTTGACTAGGCATCCACTTCATTTTGTTCTTCCTTTGGAATCATCTCCAAAGATGACCTTTGGTCCTTTGCATTCCTGGAAGTCTTTTAGAGCTTCTTTACTGCATGTCATGTGCCTTGAGCAGCCACTGTCTATGTACCATATATCGCTACTGCAACCTGGCACTGAAACCTGCAACAAACTCAAGCAGATTTAGGTACCCATTTCTGTAAGGGTCCTTTGGGGTTAGTTACTTTGGGAACCCATACTTTCTTAACAGTCAATGTTTTGCTGTAAGATCTGTTGGTTCCATGAATGTATGTTGTTTCGTTTTTGAACAACTTGAAGAATGTGTGAGCAGAAACTAAATATGTGTTACCAACATCCTTGTGGTGCGGTCTTCACCATACTTCCCTTGAGTATACCCTCTTTGAGGTTTAGACATATAAGTCTTAGTATAGGTGGGAAACTTTTTCTTGTGCTGCAGCTTTGTGTGTTGCTGCATCTTTTTGCTACTTACAGCAGATAGCTTCTACTGCAGCCAGTTCTTAGATGCAGGCAGACTTCCTGTAGCTGAGCATTGGGTTTTCTTCCCCTTATCCATCAATGCTGGTTTGTTCAAGATCTTTTCTGAGTTACAAGGTAGCTCATTCTCCATTAAAGTTTCAGCTTGAACAAACTTTACAACCTTGGATGAACTTGTTGTATCCTGAGAGGCATGAGTGCTGTAACCTATGCCCGATTTTTCAAATGGGCTTCTACTTTGACTTATGTACTCTCTTGCGTCCTTAGCTGATTTGCTAAATGTTTTGATTGTGGACTGCAAGTTCTCCTTCTCAGTTTCTAGCTTAGTGACCAGCAGACTTAGCCTTTAGATCTCCTTTTGTAGCTTACTGCACCTTGAGTTATTAGACTCACATGCCGCGAGCATTCTAGCAATATCGATATTTTTGCTTCTGAGGATCTCATTGTCAATTCTTAGATTTTCATTCTCAACTCTTACTTTCTCATGAGTTGAGTTAATCTGCTCGAAATCACTCATGATCCTCTTTAAAGAGTGGATCATGTTCAGCTCCTCTTTATCTGATATGGAAAACAGTTGAGAGGTTACCTCTTCTTCATCATTGTCCTCGTAGCTGTTTGCCATTAGGCATATCAGCGCTTCTTCATCAGAAGATGAGGTTTCAGTGTCGCTGTCAGAGGATTCTGCAGCTTTCAGTATTTCCTTTAAAACTGCTGTATTCTTGGCTTTCTCCATCTCTCCAATGAGAGCTCGAAGTTTATGCCTATCCTCTCTTTTCTTTTCTTTCATTTGTTCTCTCTTTCCTTCTGGATATTTGTGCACAGTTGGGTGTGGACAACTTCTGACATAATGTCCAGGCTTCCTGCAGTTATAGCACAAATCAAGGTCAGTCATATCAGTTCTAGGAGAGGAGGATACCTGAGGATGTGGATGACTTCTTCTGAAGTCATTTCTCTTATTGAGGTTGGTGTTGATGTTGCTTTTCATGAATCTTCTAAATTTCTTCAGAAGAAGAGTCATATCCTCCTCAGCGTCTTCTGCTGCAACTTCTGATTGCTTGCTACAACTGGTGGTTGTTGTATCTTTGGGTCCTCTAGCAGTTAGCGTTGTAATTTTGGAGCTCAATTCTTCTGACTCATTTTTCCATCTGTTGATATCGTATTCGAATGCTTAAAGGTCGGAGAATAGATCAAATGTACTCATGGATTTCAAATCCATGGACTCTCTCATGGCAGTGGTCTTGCTATCCTACTCCGCGGGCATGACTCTAAGCACTTTCATGTTCTTCTCCTTCTGAGTGTAGTGTTTGCCCAGAGCTTCTAGTTCATTCACAATAGATGTGAATCTTAAGTCTAGTTGCTCAAGAGTCTCTTCATTCTTCATTTTGAAGAGCTCAAATAGTTGGGTGGCGTTGGAGATCTTATTATCTCTAGTAAGTTCTGTCCCCTCACAAATTTGTTCCAACTTTTCCCAAATCTCCTTAGACATTCTGCAAGTTTTGACTTTGCTGAATGTGTCTTTATCCAAGGTGATGAATAGAGCATTCTTGGCCACATTGTCTAGGTTGGCTCTCTTTCTGTCTTCATTGTTCCATTCTTGTCTTGATTTGACCAGGAAGTTGGGAGGTGGTTGTGCTCCTTCTTCTACTTCTCTACCGAACATGGGATTCACCTTCATAGGGATAATCGGTCCTTCAATGATGACCATCCACATCTCATCATTCATCGCTGAAAGATGTGTTTGCATTCTTATCTTCTAATCATCATATTCTTCTATGGAAAACATGGGTAATTTATGACTAGAGGAATCCATGATATGCTGTAAGAATGAGATTTTAGAATGTAGAGAAAAACAGCAAGGCAAAAGTGGATCTGGGTAGGTAGCCAGACAAGTTGGCTTTTAACCCAACCTGCTCTGATACCACACAGGGAAGTTGCCTAACACTTAGACAACTATACAAACAGCAAGGATTTCTCTTATCAACGGTTCGACACCTAAAACAATCTAACCACACAGGACAGAGGTTAAAAAGATATAGATCTGTTCTTCAAGTGGTGCGGTGAAGTGAGCTTTTGAATCCTTCAGAGGATCTTTCGGCTAGAACTTGCTTCACTTCACAGAGGTTGAGTGACTGGAACTGAGAGACGTCTTGAAAGAATATAGCTTGAAAGCTGGAGAGTTTTGTGCAAATATTTCAGTTGTTCAGTTTTCCAGTTCTTCAGTACTTAGCTCTAGGGTTACTCATCCTCTATTTATACTTGTAGAGTAGATATCCGTTGAAGAAGATATCTCTCATTTGAATTTAAACGTATTTGATCAAAGACATGACTTGCATTTAATGCAATTAGACTTTTCCTTTTGGAGTATTTAATGCGATGGTTGCGTCTCGCAGCTTTCTACGGCGCGTCAGTGCACGTGGCGTCTTGCCATTGGCTCCGTGTCTGCAACTTTGATCTTCTCTGGAACGGCTCTATTTAGAAATTCTGGATCTTTGTTCCTCGTACTGCATTTATCCTTTCATGGGTTACAAGATACTTTTTCAGTTGTCTGTTTGAGTAGAGAACTCAGCGATGTATCCTCGATCTGCTTGCAGCTGTTTGTTCACAGCAGAGCTGCTGTAACTTAGACCTTCTTGCAGTATTCTTGTAGCTTTTTCTTGCAGCGATGCTGCATGCCGTTCTTACTTACTTTGCTGCACTGTTGTAACTGCCTTCTTGCAGTGTTGCCGTATCTGCTTTCTTGCAGCAGCTTCGTTCTGAATTCTTCGATGCAGCATTGTATACATGTGTACTTCCATCTTTCAGTTTTTATAACAAGACTCAATCCTAGTCTATATTTTCATTTAAACATCATGAAAAATGGGGTACTCAAATTTCCTATTACATCCTTGGTTTTTCTCATCAAAATCTAAACACTGAAATCCCAACAATGAGAGATCAAAATAATCTAGTGCAACACATTAAAATTACTTTTGGTGCACCCTAGTCAACTAACCAATCAAATTGCAGCATTTTGCTTACTTTAGAATTATAAATAAATGAAATGAAATTCATAAATTAGAAGTGTAATCAAGTTAATCTAGGAATGTCGTTTTAGAGCTATTATGTATTTAGAGTATTTATAACCGTTTTCAGCACATCTATCTGACTCTGGTAACTATTACCACAATAAACACATGTAGATCTCCCCAAGTCATTCCCATTAGAATCTTTCATTTTCTGAAAATATTTCCATACCCCATACCTACTCTTTTTAGCTGTGGTACTAGAAGAAGTATTATTACCTTTTGTTGGGATATAATCTAGATCGGCTATCTTCGACTAACTATGAGCATTTGATATTTGTGGTAATGGAATAGGACTAGGAACACTTGATACTTGTGATAATCGACCCTTTTTAGAACTTGATATTTTTCTCTTACCTGGCACTACAAAATCATTCAAATAACATTCATAAATAACATGAAAGATTAAGAAAAAACTTCAAGTATGCATACAAATTAAATAACAACATTTCTTACCACTTTTACTGGAAGATGAATCTTTGATTGAGTTCGTTCCACTAGATTTGGAAGTCATATTTGTATCAAGATCACAGACGCGATGTCTTACACAACGGGAATTGTGAGCTCACAAACAACAAAGAAACTGTGTTGGACAACACATAGTGTTCGGCGAAACACGAAGGAACGATAAATTTTTAAAAAAAGAAGAGGAAACAAATTAGGGCTTGAAAAGTGGAGGAATTAAAAAGTGAAGGAAAAAAGAGGTATACTTTTTTATTGAGAGAATTAATGAATGGAAAAGGAAATTCCAACAGGAGACAAATATGATTCCAATTTGATGACTAATTTAATTCATTCCCACCTCACTCATGAAAGGGTCGTGTCTTGCCATAATTTCATTAATCCAACTTATTATTCTCATAACTGCCCTTTTGTTTGGATATAGCCACAATATATTGTATGTAAATATATTTACAAAATAGATTTTATTAATTATATGAAGATTTATTATATATGCCTATAACTTACCTGAAAAGTAGCATGCATTTTGAGTTATTGAAGATTTAAAATTGGTGAGTATTGACAATTTTTGACAAAATAAAAAATTAACGTTTGCTCACTACAAGAAAAATGAATATTTGTGAAGAGTTTTTGTGATAACAAAAGTTTCCGCGAAAAGTCTAATTTTTACGACAACAAATTATCACAAAAAATACTAATATAAATTGACAATACGTTGTCACAAAAAATAATGAAAAATGGGAGAAATAATTAAATACTTTCTTTTTTTTTTGTTGCTTAATAAATTATTAAGAAATAATGGGTCATATAATAAGAGATTATGCTAGATTAATTCTAGTGAGTAAATATCATTTTTTAATAAAAAAATTTGCTAGATTAATTTTAGTAATTATCATTTTTTAATAAAATTTTTGAATGATAATTTTTGTGATCCACATTTTAATTGATAGAAATGTAGAATAAATCAATTATCTTAATAAAATGTAAAATAATACTTTATTTAAGTTTGTTGATGCATTTAAAAAATTATATATATATATATATATATATATATATCTATATATATTTATTGTATAATTTATCATATTTATAGTCTACACATTTCTTAAAATTATAATAGTATTAAATAATAATAATAATAATACACTTCAATCAAATTTGTACATAATCCAATATAACAATGCAAAAAAAAATGAATTTAATGATACATAAAAATTTGTATATAGTTACTTCTTTGAAATCGGTTCTACTCGGTTTTGAATTGGTTTTTCGGTTCGATACAATTTGGGTTTGACACAAAAATTAATTGAAGTAGTTCAATTCAGATAAAGTCAAATAATCAACGGTTCTTTATCGGTTCGGATTGTTTCGGTTCGGGTTTCTCCACAGTTCGATTATATTCGAGATCCATGCTCACCCCTAACCAGTGTCTGAAAAATCGCGATTTATCGCCGATAAATCGGTGATTTTTCAGAAAATTCAACCAACCGATACGAAAACCCACTGATGTACAATTTCGTTCTAGTATCGGCGATTTATCGCGATAACTCGCCGATTTTTGTGTATCGAGCGAGTTCTGAAGTTCGAAGAGAGAGGAAGAAAGAGAGAGAAAGTTCAGAAACTTTAAACGGTCGTTACTGGAGATCGGATGATTCGATCGACGATCCGAGCCCGGATACGTGACGGGCTCGGCGAGAACTTCAACCTAGGCTCAAGAATCGCTCCGATCGGTGGCTGGATGGCCGGAATTTAAGAGAGAGAAAGTTGAGGGTTTTAGAGAGAGAAATATCGTAACTTCTCCGGCCGATTGCCGGCGAATGCGGCTGCTGATGGCTGTTCCGAGCCCGGAATCGGAACGGGCTCAACGAGGGCTTCAACCTAGGCTAAAGAATTGTTCCGATCGGTGGCCGGAATTTTAGAGAGAGAAAGTTGAGGGTTTTAGAGAGAGAAAGGCCGTAACTTCTCCGGCCGATTGCCAGCGAATGCGGCGGCCAATGGCTGTTCTGAGCCCGGAATCGGAATGGGCTCGGCGAGGGCTTTGAAATGGCATAGGTTACGATATGTTTCGAGTCGGTGGAAAATCCGGCGCTGCTCCGACCGGCCGTCCGCCGGAGAAGATGAAGAGAGAAGGATTGAGTGATATAATTAAACTTTATATTAAAATGTATTATGATATTAATAATTAAATATATTGTACAATTAAATTTTATATTAAAATGTATTATGATGTTATTTAATTTGGGGCATTAATTGGGCTCCGATTTTATTTAATAAATGGATTATGATGTATATAATATTAGTGTATCTTTATATTTATTGTAAATTTATCATTTTATTTTTAGTTTTAAGTTCAATATATGTATTAATGTTACCTAAAGTACTAGATATATTTTTCAATTTTTTTTACAATTTTTTTAAATTTTTTGCGTAAAAACCGATATATCCACCGATATCGATATATCCGTAAAATCAAAGTACCGATATATCCGTGGATACCGATATTTTAGTCCTTGCCCCTAACCATAACTAAGTGATTTTTTTAATGCAATGGTTACATATGTTTATTATGCTTTCATTTGTTTGCAGGCTAACCCCATTGAGTCTTTTCACACATTCACTTCTATGTGTTTTTCATTTTATAGATCCTAGGTAGAATGAAGGAGAGTGAAGGGAGATGCCCTATCTTTTAGCTGTAAATAAGTTTGTTCTTTCAACTCTTTTGAAAATCGTAGTTATAAAGTCATGTAAAGTTTAAGCATGTGGGGCAAATAACAAAAGTCATACTCCGCTACTTTTGTCAAACGATAAGCATTTTACGTCAATTAGTCTATTATGATTAACTTATGTTTCGGAAAGTTGATTTAGTCTTTTAAAATTGAGTTTATAATGAGTTGTTGGATGCCTGAATGAAAATATTTATGTTTTATACCGTTTCAAAACAGGGCTTGGCGGTTTTGGTATCAGAGCCTAACTTTACCCTTTTGTAGGGCCTTGCTGAATTTTAAAATTCTATAAAACTTGTTTCTCAAATCGGACTACATATTTAAACATAGATTAGATAAGCATCTCTGTTTGCTCTCTCTTCAACAAGTATGCAATTGAGGTTTATACTTGTTTGATTATCACAAACAGAGCATTCAAATGCATCATGGTTGGGTACACACCTAGGCAAAAGGCCTATAGACTATATGATATTGTTTCTCATCAAATTCTTGTCTCCAAATGGTGTTTATGGAATACATACTTCCTTATATTAAATCTTCTGCTCTTGTTTCAGATTCTACACTTTCAATTCCTATCCTTGAAGATTAGGCTCCCTCTAAACATGATTCATCTTCTTCATGTGGATCTTTTCCTACATTTGATCCTCAACTTTCAATTGTGCACCCTTCTCCTTTAGCCCATGTTCCTAGGAAGAGTTATAGACAAACTCATAATCAAATTATCTCAAGGATTTTATTACTATCTTTATTTCTATAACTTCAGATCATCCTTTTGATATGTCTGATACTGATTTTCATGTACTCATGACTAATCTATTAGGTATTAAGGATTCTTCTACATATGAGCAGGCCAATCTATATCCTCATTGGATTGATGCTATAAACAAGAAACTTAAGGCTCTAGAAGAAAATCATACATGAGAGTTAACCATTTTACCACTTAACAAGAAAGTCATTAGGTGTAAGTGGATGTTTAAGACTAAGCTAAATCTTAATGGGACAATGGAAAGATACAAGACATGGTTGGTTGCTATGGGATATCTTGGTGAAGACACATGGACAGTTTTGCTCTTGTAGCTAAGCCTGTTACTGTAAGAATATTGATTGGCTTTGCTACAATCAAATGCTCAAATTTGTTTCAATTAGATATCAACAATGTCTTTCTACATGACTACATTGATAAAAATGTTTATATGATCCCTTCATTTGGTTACACTACTACTACTGGCTCTTAAGTATGCAAGCTAAAAAGGAGTCTTTATGGCTTTAAGGAAGCTTCTAGGTACTGGAACAATGAATTTTATAGTAAACTCTTTCAATTTGGATTTGTTCGATCATATCATGATCATTGTTTGTTTACCTGGAAACAAGGAAATGATTTTATGGCATTGGTTGTCTATGTTGATGATGTTATCATCACTAGCAATTCTTATACACCCATTTCATCTTTGAAATAGTTTTTACATCAGCAATTTACTACTAAGGACTTAGGAATTGCCCAGTATTTCCTTGGGGTGGGGATTGATTATATTGATACATTACTCATTTAAGTCAAAGAAAATACATTCTTGATATCATAAAAGATGTTGACATATAAGATTGTAAACATTTTTTATCTCTCTGACTCAAGGTTTGCAATTATCTACTAACAGTGATTCCTTGCTCGTAGACCTTAAGTAATATAAAAGAATGATTGACATATTACTCTACCTAAACCTCACCAGACCAGATGTGATTTATGTCATTCAATAGCTTAGTCGATGTGATTTATGTCATTCAATAGCTTAGTCAATTTGTGTCAGCTCTTTGCTCTAGCTATTGGACTGTTGTGGTTCACTTGCTGAAATATCTTAAGGGTAATTATGATCTTGGCCTCTTCTATCCTAAATCTGATCATATCTCTTTACACAGTTAAAGTTATGCTTATAGGAGTTCATGTAAGGATTCAAGAAAATCTCTTACAGGGTATTGTGTGTTATTTTATGATTGTCTTAATTCATGGAAAAAAACTACAGTTTCTAGGAGTTCAGCTAAGGTTGAGTATTGTGCATTAACAACTACTACTTGTGAACTCATATGGATTAATTATATTGAAGATGATTTGGAGTTATCTTTGCCTAAACCAATTCATTTGTTGTATAAGATAACCAAGTTGCCATGCATATTGTGGAGAATCGTGTATTTCATGAGCGCACCAAATATATAGTTATTGATTTTCACATTGTTCGGAATAAGTATGAAAAGGGTTTCTTGCATTTTCTTCGTGTACTAATAAAAAGATAACTTGCAGACATCTTCACCAAAACACTTGGAGCTGCTCATTTCAGATTTTGCTTCTGTCCAAGATGTGATTGCTTCCAACTTGAGGAGGATGATAAAATAGTTAAAGTCAACTGTATACATAGATTGTAGATGTGGAATTAGTTTGTTAGTAGGTTATGCCACATGTCAGAGTTAGTTAGAATAGTTAGTTTAAAAAATAATCCAGTTAGTAGGGTTATATACAGATTATTATACATAAGAGTGATTTATCCATTTTGTATGATTTTTACAATATATGAAAATAAATTTTTCTCATTTTTGTTCTTCTACTTCATAGCTAGCTTGATGAATCTTAGCTATATTACAATTTCTTCAATAACTCAAAAAGGTTTTGTTCTAGTAATTCAAGAATAAATAAGACAGTAGTGTGTTACATAGGAACACATAAATGAGAGCAGAGAGTGACTCTTAACAATGCATCTAAGAGAAGGAAAACATAGACAAATTGACCCCACATTAAAGATAAAAGGATCACAAGATTGTGGAGGTATTAGAATAGTATTTGGTCAACCTTGTTGTTTAAAATGTTTTCTAAGATGTTTAAGTATAAGATTTACATTTGTGCATCAGTTACATGGATCTCAAATTCATGAAAATGACCAGACCTGCTTTCTTCTTCATCTTCAATCAACATTTCTTTTCTTCTTCAATCAGTACGCTCTCTTCTATTCTTTTACTCCATATATGTGTTCTTCTCTTTTTTAAAATTTCCACTTTCTTCATCTTCTTCATCTTCTTCTTTTTGAGTTTAATTGTTCATATTTCTTCTCCTCGTCCTTTGTTTATTTCTTTTCCATATCTCAATTCATATATATATATATATATATATATATATATATATATTGGTTCTTTTTTCAATATTTGTTTTTATTCTTATAATCATGCATAACTACTTCTTTGTAAAAAATGAACAAGATTATCGGTTGTAGAAAAAATATGGATAAATATATTCGACCTATTTTCTAACTTGATCTGTAAGTGCACGGTGTAGACTATAGATAGGATGAACAAAGTCGATCCCACAAAGACTATCCTAACAAATTTGCCTAATTTTATCTAAGTGAGCAAATGAGAGTTGATTTTGAATTATTATCCTAAAACAAAACCAAATTAATTAAAACCAAAATAAAACAAACAATTAACAAGAAACTCAAGATTCAAACAACGATCATATAAAAGACATTATTTCATTGTACTTCAATTAAGTTTACTATTCTATTCAAATATAATAGCAAAAAAGTTAGCAAAAATTACAAATACACCACGTTCTCACTCAAAAATGTCATGTCACAAAAAAAAAATATAAAAAATGAAAAGTAAAACTTTATTTGGAAGTTATTTGTATACTATTAAAATTCTTCTATTAGTTGTTTTTTAAAATGTTATGGTCTTTTAATTAGACTTTTTGAGTAAAAAGACTATAATAGATGGGTATAAAATAAGTGCATTGTATTGAGGATTAATTTGAAATTTAATTTACTTTGATGTGATTAAATGCACAATTTTCATACATAAATGTACTTTTAATCTCCAAATACTTCACATTTAATTTTCTTAATTATTTAGGAATTTTTGGAGTTCTTCGAAATGAAGATATTTGGATTTTGAAGATGATGAAGCCGAATTCTCTCATGGGCTAAAATTGGATTAAGGACTCAAGTCCAATTTTTTAAGAAAGCATTTGACAAGAGATGAGAGCATGACATATATTGTTGGGCTTGAAAAAAGAGGAAAGAGACTTAAGCTTGAAAGGAAAGAAGATCATCGCTCATGAATTAAAAGGAAGAAAGAAAAGAGAGTTTTTGGCTTAATGAAAAATGAAGAAAAGACCCACTTCCAAGAAGTAAAGCGGACACACGCCTAGAAAAGAGACATTCACAATTCCTTAGATTATTCTCCAAGCCATTCACGCCTACAAACTTTCTTACATCTTTTCCATGACACACGACTAGAAGAGATATAGAGAATCGGAGAGCAAAACACTTGTTAGATTAGTTTTTCATATGGATTTCTCTACAAATTTTATGATTTCGATTTCAATGATGCAAGGCTAAATTTCTTATTCCGGTTAGCAGGAATGTTTGAACTCATTTATCTTTTATATTTTAATTAATCTCGTAATCCATTGTTGATGTTTCATTCGAATTAATTGTGTGGTCTGTTTATATTGATTTCGATTATTGATGCTTGATTTGGATTGATCACCTAGGTTAAGTGTTTGATAATTGATTGCTAGAATTTTAGATCATGAATCCTAATGTTGTGATTTAACTTTCATTGGTGGCAAACTAGAGGTCGTGCATCTCTAGGGCAGCACAATCCTAGATTATCAAATCGAGCTTGCGTATTTAGGGCCTAGTTCATCCTATTTCTTGGTGATTAATGTGTTTAATAAATTATATAAAGAGAGCTTGTCCTAAGTTGTTCAATTAAGTAGGATTAATTAATTAGTCATTTTATCCTAATTTAACTAATCTTAAGAAACAATTCAATTTAACAGAACTTGTTGTTAGACTAAGGGTGGTAATTCCATGATAATCTGAGGGTGTTACATCAATTAGGGGATAACTGTTAATTGAACATTTAATTTGCTTTAAATTAGTTAATTAATTTAGTGATAGTTTATCAATTTAAAAAAAACCCTCATCATTTGTTATTTAATTGAATTGAACATATGTGATAGTTTATTCATTACTCTTCATGGGATCAACTCTGACTTGTCTTATCTATAAGTTAGTTAGGTTAGGAAGGAAATCTATTAATTTTATCGCGTCGCGACAACACTGTCAAATTTGGGTGTCGTTTTAGAGGAGTTATTTGAATTTTATTGTGTCATCTTGTATCTTTTCTTGTTTCTTTTATTTTTATTTATAAAAAAATTATGTTGTTTATAATTTCTATTCTTTATGCTCTTAGACCGCCCTATTTTGCCCTGTTTCACTCTTTATGCTTTTTGGTTCTATTTTCACACTGGCATGCCAAGTGTCACTTAAGTCATCTAGTGTTAACTTTTGCAGACTATTTTCTGTGAATTTGAAGTGTATTAACATAGGTTTTGAGGATCTTTTGTAGGTTGAGGATTGAAATCAAAGAGAGAAATAACTATAAATAAAATGTTGAAGGAGTTTGCCTATACCACATTCGTTCAGTAATCGTTTTGCATTAATTTTCTTGATTTTGATGCCAATACAACTTTTCCGCTTGACTATGATTTTATACACTTATTACCTTTGTTTCATAGCTATGCAGGTGAGGACTCATATAAAATTTTGAAAAAACTTCACTATGTTTGCTCAAGCATGAAACCTTCAGGATTGAGCAATGAGTAAATTAGGTTGAGAGCTTTCTCATTCTCAGTGATGGACTCGATGAAGGATTGGTTGTATTATTTATTAGAGTCTGTCACCACATGGACTAAGATGGAGAGCTTATTCTTGTAAAAATATTTTCATGCATCTCGAGTAGGCAGTATACAGAATGAGATTTGTGGTGTAATGCAAATTTATGACGAGTCACTTTTTTAAGTATTGGGAGTGTTTCGAGAGACTGGTGGCAAGTTGTCCACAACATCAAATATCAGAAGCACTCATAATCCAACACTTTTACAATAGGTTGTCGTCGATGGACAAAAGCATGATTGATGCAACTAGTGGAGGATCATTGGTTAATATGACTTCAGAAGCAGCAAAAAGACTTATTTCAAACATGGCTATGAATTGTCAACAATCTGACACCTATGATATACCATTGAAGATGGTACAGAGGTAAGAGATTGTTTAGTTAATGAAAAATTAATTGCATTGACCTCTTTTGTTTGCAAACTCGATGCATATATTCAACAAGTGAAAGCATGTTTGGAATTGAGTAATTTTCAATGGGAAAATTAGCAGGGGATCTATAATGGAGTTAATAATTTTCCACCTCATCAATCAAGAGACCCGAATTACTAAGAACAATCCTCGAGAGAAACCACAAACCCATCTCTAAAGGATATGCTAAAAATGTTAACTTCTAACACAATCCAGTTTAAAAAAGACACTCAATCGAGTATTAGGAATCTCAAAATTCAAATGAACCAAATCAAGACTCAAATGAGTCAATTGATAACAACAATAAATTGTTTGAAGTCTCAAAATAGTGGAAATTATCTTCTCAGTCAGAGATAAATTAATGGAATGATAGTATAGTAATTTTGAGGAGTGAGAAGCAGCTGGAAGAGCCCAAAAAGCTTGAGAAAAGTTTGAAAAACGATGAGAAAAAAAAGTCTGCTGAACAGTCGGACATTGAAACTGTCATCCAGTGTCAAAATTCCAGATTATGACACTGTATATCATCCAATGTGGAACCAACACCCAGTGTCAAACTTTCAGCATGCGAGAATTTGGTACAACATCCACATTCAGTTCATTTTAACATTTACCTTCTTCATCTTTCTTGTAGGATGAAGAACTCAATTTTAGAGGACAAAATTAAGCATGTTGAAGAAGTATTCATATTAGATGAAATTCATACACCTTTTGAAGCACTTCTCACCAAATTCTCAAAGTTCAAATAAATAAAAAAAGATAAAGTTTAATGGAGGAATGGACATGACGATTTCTAATCTACATTTTATGAGACTAATTCCAAAACCTCTTTGGTATCCAACATTCTTCTCTCTTCTATATCATACTTCTTTTATTATTTCTGATTTTCTTGCATGTTTGAATCTTGTCTTGTCTTTATCTTTTGTTGTGTTCTATTATTGAGTTGCTTGAAGACAAACAAGGTTTAAGTGTGGGGAGATGTTGCATGATTACGAGAGAGTGGAGTAGTCACATGTTTTGCATGTAGTTGCATTAAGGTTCATCTAGATGCATGTAGATTGTCTTTATATTCTTTTAGCTAGATTTCACGTTTACTTACTTTAGCACATTTATTTTATGTATGCATTTGCATATAAAAAATAAAATGAAAATGGAACGAATGAAAAATGAAATAAGTGTTGAGTAAGGAAGCTTGTAATGATGATTTGAGTGTTGTTTATTTTTGTTATTTTGGAATTCATTTATGTGTTAGGAGAGATGTTGTTGAGTATTCTTTATGTTGGTTAAAAATTGTTAAATGTGAATGTCTTGAAAAATTGTTGTTATGAAGGATATCATTGCTTTGAGAATTAATCTATAACTTTGAGTTGATTTTGTTTTGCTTACTTGTGTCTTGATACGTGCTTTTAAATTTCTTGATGGAAGTAGTTTAGATTGAAACTTGTGAAAGTTGAATCACTTTGATGAACCCCTTTTAGTTGGAAATAAAGTGATGTATTTGGAGAAAAATATGTTGAGTTGAAAAAAATTTTAAAAATGAAAAAGATGATTGGGTGAGGAATCAGGTGCTTGCTCTTAGAGTTCCAAAATGTGAAAAGTCAAAATGAATAAAATTTATAATAATTCATGGACTAATCTAAGAGTGGTGTAGAGTTGTCAACTCCATAAAAAAAGAGATTAGAAATCATCATCGTCTATAAAAAAAATTGGAGAATAAAAGGGGGTGATTTATAGTGTGTGAAGTCTTAACGAGTTCTAATCTAGATGAAGGATATCGTAAAAAGAGTTGGAGTGTGTTGATCGATATATGTGGTAGAGTGAGTTGATAAATTGTCTATAGGAAGTATTATTTCTAATGTCCTACCAAAACTTGTGATTTCTTGAGATAGTTTCATATAGTCCGACGTGTTTTTGTTTGCATATATGTTGTTTCTGACATAGATTTGAGTTTCCTTGAGTGTTGGTAAGTATCTAAGCAAGCGATAACCTCTCTTATTTCGGTCTCCTATATGTTTTAATATTTTTTGTTGCTTGAGGACAAACAATGATTTAAGTGTGGAGAGATTTAATAGTTATAAAATAAGTGCATTATATTGTGGATTAATTAGAGATTTTATGTTCTTTGATGTGATTAAATGCACAATGTTTATACCTAAATGTATTTTTGATCTCCAAATATATCACGTTTTATTTTTTTTAATTATTTGGAAATTTTTGTAGTATTTCAGAATGAAGATATTTAGATCTTGAAGATGATAAAGCCCAATTCTCTCACGGGCTAAAATTGGATTTAAGGCTCAAGTCCAAGTTTTTAGGAAAGCAGGGCACATTTTTTACAAGAGAAGAGAGTAGACCAATATGTTGTTGTGCTTGAAGAAAGATGAAAGAGAGTGGGCTTGAAATGAAGAAGATCATGTGCTCAAGAATTAAAAGAATTAAAAGACAGAAAGAAAAAAGAGTTTTGGGTCTAATGGAAAAAGGAGAAAAGGCCCACTTCCAAGAAATAAAGAGGACAGTGCACGTACATTCATAAAAGTAATAACATTCACAATTCCTTAGATCATTCTCCAAGTCATTCATGCCTACAACCTTTATTATTTATTTTCCAAGACACACGACTAGGTGAGAGAAAGAGAATTGGAGAGCAAAACATTTGTTAGATTAGTTTTTCATATGGATTTCTCTACAATTTTTATGATTTTGAGTTCAAGAATACAAGGCTAAACCTCTTATTCCGGTTGGCAGGGATGTTTGAACTCATTTATCATTTATGTTTTAATTAATCCGGTAACCCCTTCTTTATGTTTGATTGGTATTTGTTGGAAAATTGGTTGTTGAAAGTGGTGGGAGGCACCACTTTAACCAATAGTTAAGTGGCTAAAAGTTAATTATTTTAAGAATTGGATGTCAAAAGATTAATCTAACTTTGGAGTACATAATCGAGACATTTTGAATCGCTCAAAACCAATTTTTGGTGAGTGAGAAATTAAGCATCAAAGTTGGCCACTTGAAATGGGAATGAAAGGTTTTGAATGTGAGAGGAGAGCTTAACTATCGCATATAGGAAAATAGACCTTGAAAATGCAAGTATAAGAAAAACCATGTGAAGAGGCTTAGTAATTAGTATACTATTGGAATAGTATACTAGTGCAACACACGCGCGCGCATGGGGCTCGGCACGGCCCGACCCGACCCGACCTCAGTCGTGGGCCTTAGTCCTTGGCAATTGAACATTGGGCTGGACTTGAGCGGATCGGGCTCGGGTTTTACCCAACCCGTGTTTATCTTTTTGGGCAAAAGTTGGGACGTCGTTAATGACGTCGGGTAAATGTGCGCCCGCACCGGGATGCAGCGGGAGCAGTACTTGTTGTTAGTGCTTGCTACAACGGGAGCAGCTTGTTGTTGGTGCTTGCTGCAGCGGGTACTGTTTGCTGCAGAATACTGATGCGCCGGGTGCTATTTGCTGCAACTTGCTGACGGCGTCGGGAGCAGAATGCAGCTGCAGCTTACTGCAACGAGAGCAGTAAGCGCGCTCACGCCCAACAGAATTTTATGCAGTAACGTGAGCTTACTGATGCAGCAACGTGTTGCAGCGCCGTGAGTGTTTTTTGACTATTTCTTATTTTTGAATGAGGCATTAACTTGCATCAAAAGACCCATTTTTGGGTAGTAAATTCTCATCATTTCAGGTATAACCCCCATGTTTGGAGACCTATATATATATAGGGGGTCAGACATGCATCATTTTAAAAATACACATCAAAATCGAAAACCTTGCATTGTTTTCCATCTCTGCATCAGCTCAATTCTCAAAGCACTAAAGTTCACCGAAGCTCTCGAGTTTGTGGTGCTACTACTCCAGAGAAAAGTCGTTTTATCTTTGGGAAACGATACGCACGATTCCAGTGAGCACTACCCTGGGCGTATCTCATCTTAAGAAGAGAAGGCGTTCCTCGACTCGACTTATTGTTATGTTTCTTGCTAGTTTCTGTTTTGTTCGACTTTCCCCGTTGTAGTGTACTATTTACCAATAGTATGATTGTGTTATTTGTTTATATTGATTTCGATTATTGATGCTTGATTTAGATTGATCACCTAGGTTAAGTGTTTGATAATTGTTTGCTAGAATTTTATATCATGAATCCTAATTATTGTGGTTTGATTTTTCATTGATGGCTCACCAGAGGTCATGAATCTCTAGGGTATCATAATCCTAAATTATCAAATTGAACTTGTGTATTTGGGGTCTAGTTTAACAGAGCTTATTGTTAGACTAGAGGTGATAATTCCATGATAATCTGAAATATGGGTGTTACATTAATTATGAGATGATTGATATCGAGGGATAACTGAATTGTTAACTAGAATACTTTCATTTATTGATTTCTTGACATTTAATTTGCTTTTAGGTTAGTTAATTGATTTGCTGATAGTTGTTTAGGGTTTAGGGTTTAATTGATAGTTGTTCATTTAAAAAAAAAAACCATCATTTGTTATTTAATTGAATTGAACATATGTGACATAGTTTATTCATCACTCTTTGTGGGATCAACTCAAACTTGCCCTATCTACTATTAGTTAGGTTAGGAAGGAAATTTATTAATTTTATCGCGCTACGACAGTGCGGTCAATAATTATTTGAGAGTTCCATTTCATCTACAAGTCATTTTATAAACATTTTATAACCCAATTACTAAGTGTGTAAATAACATTGATCGATGTAATTAACATTATAATTATTATATTTATTAGTAACTTTTTTATATTTTATTTGTTGATGGATAGATATTTAAAAGTAATTTTATAATTCTTAAATAAACATTTTTTATTTTTATTTCAAAATTTTAAACATATACAATTTTCATTAATTCTTCTTCTACTCTATTATTATTATTATTATTATTATTATTATTATTATTATTATTATTATTATTATTATTAATGTTGGTGTTTTTTTTTTTTTTTTGATCATGAAACTGTTAAGTTATTATGTGATAATTACATTGACGAAATAGATTTTATTATAATGTGAAAATGATATTCCTATAGTTAGTTATTAAAACTATTGTATTAGGATGTAATAACTTTTTTTATTGTTGTTTATGGAATTGTAAGCAAGTACTCAACTTATACCTTATAGATATATTTCGTTTCAATACAAATATTGGTAGTTCATGTGTAATAATCAAATGTATGTTTTTTACTTTTTTGTTTTAAATTACATAAACAAATATCTTAAATGATGAGATGTGTTATAAGAAAACGTATTATTCTGATGATTCAATTGAATTTTTTTCCGATCAACGTACAAAAACTTGGTTGTCACTTGATTTCAACATCATAAGTACCTTACCTTTTTTATTAAAAAAATCTCATTGTGTTTCTTACACATAATTTACGAATTATATATTCACAATTATTTTTTACACCAGGTGCACGGGTTAGGATCCGTGCAATCCAGGTCATATAATCCGAAAAATAATTTTCACGCTCCAAACATATATTCACGCACCCACATGCGCTCTCACACACCATGTTCGTACCCACACTCCTATCCCGCACGTTTAACTTTTATGTTATATTAATGTAACATTTATGTTATGCTAGTTTAACATTTATATTATATACAAACATATAATACTTTTTAAATATTTATGTTATAATGATATAACATTTATGTTATAATAATATATTTTTTATGTCTACATAACGGTTATGATATTTGTATATAAATATTATACTAATATATATAATATAAATGTTAAATTTTTATAGCATAAAGGTAGGGGTGTGCGTCGGTCGGTTCGGTTCCCGAACTGAATTGAATTACCAAAATCGAATTAACCGAATTTTGTATAAATCAAAACCGATTCCAATCAAATTGAAAACTGATTTGAAACCGAACCGTAATAGTCGGTTCGGTTCGGTACAAAACCGAAAAAATCTAAATTTACATTCCTTCTCAATTCTCATAAGTCAAAACTCAATAATTAAGATGTGATTCTTAAATAAATTATAAATTACTCCAACCATCAAAGTCTAATTTTGAACAAAGTATCATAATAAGATCAAATCAAAGACTAAAAATAGAATCAACGTTCAAACAAAAGTGGCAAAACAAACTACAATATCTTCAATACATAATCCACCACCAAAGTCTAATTTTGAAACATAACAAAAGAAAGCACATCCAAGTTCTCCAACAAGAGAATTGGAAGTGGAAATGATATGTATGTAGCTAGAGTTTTTTTTTTTTAATAAAAATACATATTTATATTATATATATTTATAAAAATACATAAAATATTTTCATATGATATAAATTTCGATTCATTTATTTCGGTTATTTTTCACTCAAAACTTAACCGAATTTATTATTTCAGTTTGATTAAATCGGTTAATTCATTTTTAACTAAATTGTGCACACCCCTACATAAATGTATAGCTATACTACATGAATTTTTATGTTGATAGAAAAGTATAAGTAATATCACTTAAATCTTATGATATTTGTACATAAAGCTTATACTAATATAATATACAAGTTAAATTATTATAACATAAAAATTACGCATGAATTAACAAATAATTGAGCACGGATCCGAATCGAATCCAACCCATTTTTTCTTATTAGTCAAGCGCTAGCGGACACCTAGTTGCATCATGCAGTGGTGCACAAGAACATTACTCATATATTTTATTTCATTTCTAAAGAACTCATTCCCATTTCTTCAAATTAATGGTCGACATCTAACAGATAAGTACAATTTAAAATCAATTAGGCATTTGGAACGGTAAAAAAAATAGGACATGGCACTTTGATAAAGAATGATCTTCAACTCAACTAATAATATCATGTATAAGAAATATTTCAAAATTTATGTAAACTACATATTTCTACTTACATTCAAATTTGAATAAATTTCATTTTTCTTATATTTCACATATCCGATGTTTAAAAAAATTATATAATACATTGATATTTCTAATATATTAAAGAATCCAATAATTCTATTAATAATTAAATTTTGTTGCCACACGCAACGCATCACATATTCACATTATTCACACGGGCACTATATTACTTCATCACATTAGAGCCACATGTTTAATGGGCCCACTGGATTCCGTACAGACACAATATAGGCCTGTCTAATCCAGGCAATTCTGTAGGCCCATTACTAAGAAAATCTTCGAATGATTGACGCTGATTAGCCCAATAGGCCTACAGGATAATCATTTGATGCCAACATAATTTGTTTAATGATGATCTTTACTTCGCTTCATTGCATCTGATAAATAATTAGAAGAATAATTCTCTGTCACTTCAAGTTGAGATGTTAAATTTCCACTTAAGAAATAATTATAGAATTTGCCGACTTAATATTATCTTTAAAGACTCGTGTGATTATGGAAAAAAATGTCTAAAAATTATGGCAAATCAGACACATATCTTTAAAAAATTATGGAAATTCTTATCCCATTATGTTATTTTCTCATTTTAGCATCAATATTTAAGTGAGAAGGATAACAAATACGTTTAAAGTTTTTTTTTCAAAAATCAAAGAATATATTATTTATTAATCAAGAAATTTAAGATCTAAATTTTGAAATATAATTAAATTGATTCCGAAAAAATGAATTTCTATCAGATTCCTAAATTTTAGCTGAAAATTCAGA
Organism: Scutellaria galericulata; assembly: GCA_946896805.1. NCBI lineage: Eukaryota > Viridiplantae > Streptophyta > Magnoliopsida > Lamiales > Lamiaceae > Scutellaria > Scutellaria galericulata. Next base: position 6,458,489 of record OX335793.1, on the reverse strand, counting down.
TGTAGGTTAAAAATTTAGCAAACTTTTTATAAAGGCAAAAACTTTTGTGCACAAGGTGCACGGATCCAAATCTGTGCACAACAATACTGTTATATTATATGAAGTAATACTGTTATATTATATGAGTGATACTGTTAATATGAAGTAATACTGTTATATTATATGAGTGATACTGTTATATTATATGAAGTAATACTGTTATATTATATGAAGTGATACTGTTATATTAATATAACAGTATCACTTCATATAATATAACAGTATTGTTGCACCTTGTGCACAGGAGTGTCACTCTTTTATAAATAACACTGGAATAAAATTGTAAAATGTCTAAAAAGACAAATAATTGAAAACAAGATAGATTAAATTTCTCAAAAGAACATTAAAATGAGATCGCATGGAGTACTCAAAAATCTACATATTAAACATTTTCTATATCTATGGCTTTTATATTCTTTACTTACTTTTTTTGGTTAAATCGAAGAAGTGAAACTCGAATATAACAATTTATTTAAATTGAGAGATATATCTGTTATTGGATTAAGGATGAGGATACTTTTTTCTTAAACAAGAGCTTGGAAGAATAGTTCAACTATATTTTATTAGTTAATTTATAGTTTCTTATTTGTTTTTATTAAATCATTTTGAGTAATTGGATTATTTGGGATCCGAAACAACAGAATAAGATAAATATAAAAGACTAGGAATTGCCGAATCAAACTAACTAGTGATTTTGGTATATGAGATATTTGATTCACTTATGAAAGCATTATAATTTTGAATCTTGTAACATATCAATTTTCACAAGTTTTCCGAGGTGGTACAAAATATGGATCCTATTTGAAATATATTTTATTCAAGGATACTTTGATTATCACATGTTTTCATTTAATTTTCATACCAATAAATTATCAACTGTAGAAAAAAACAAAGTTGAATGACTATTGCATTCATTTTTCATTGATTAACAATACCATGTATAGTAAATTGCTATACTAATTACTAACCTAAAGAAAAACAAAATGCTATAATTATACATATGTATCCTTTATTATAATCGTTTAATTACTAAATCTTTTCCTTTCTTACCTACTTAATTATAATTACACCCCTTAATTTTTTGTCACTACAATACTACACGATATAATAAATATCGTAATCGTTTTTTAATCTTCTATATAATACACCTGATATCTTGCTATCTAGCTAGCTTGTTGTGTTATAATAGTACAAAAAAAGATTTACAATTAAGATCCAACGTGAGAAAATTTTGACGCATATCCCTCCTCATTAATTTGGTTTTCTATTTAAATTAGCATAAATATTTATATGCACCAGGTGCGACCCAATCTAACGGTGCTTTTCATGCACCAACACGTGTCTTCATATGTCCAGTGGCGGATTCAGGATTTAAAATTTTGGGGTGCAAATTTTTGAGGGTGCAATAAATAACCATAAGTATATCTAAATAGAATACTACCTCCGTCCCGGCTTATTTTGCCTACTTTGACCGGCACGGATCCTAAGAAAATACAGTTGACTGTTAGTTGGATGTGTAAGTTTATGTTTTTTTCACTTTAATTAGGAAAGTAGGCAAAATAAGTTGGGACAAGCAAAAGTGGAAAGTAAGCAAAATAAGGTGGGACGGAGGGAGTATTATTTAATATTTAAATCTATACAATTCAAAACTTAAAAAAATATGGTTTTTTTTTTTGTTTTGTTTGTTTCTTTTTGAAAATTTTATTATAGATGAACTATTATTTAATCATTTTAAATAAACTCATTTTCATTTTAAAGTTATGAGAACAAAAAATTCATCATAATAAATTATAAGACTAATTAACCAACTAGATAAGAAGAAAATGGTTTGGAACTCATGATATGAATCAAAAGATAAGGAATTCACTACTAAAATTTTATCAAGACAACTAAAAATAAATATTACAAAAACTAATTAAAAATGTAGCCAATAAGAACTAATTTAAATGCATTAACTACTAAAATTTTATCAACACGACTAGAAAGAAATATTACAAAAACTACTTAAAAATGATTTAAATGCAGTAAAATGTAGGAACTAAGTAAAATAAATATTGTAAAAACTAATTAAATATTTTTTTGATTATAGCCAATAAAAACTAATTTAAATGCATTAACTACTAAAATTTTATCAACATGGCTAGAAAGAAATATTACAAAAACTAATTAAAAATGATTAAAATGTAGGAACTAAGTAAAATAAATATTGTAAAAACTAATTAAAATGTAAGTAAAAATGTAGGAAGTAAGTAAAATAAATATTGCAAAAACTAATTAAAAATGATTAAAATGTAAGTAAAAGAGATTCGAACCCTCGTAGATGGCCCAATCTGCTACCCACAAAACCAATTTGATAACATCAAAATCCTGTCAAATTTTTGTATAATATATTATATATAACATTTTTAAAGACATTTGGGAGTCACTCCCACGTCCTCATCTAGATCCGCCGCTGCATACGCCTTAAATTCACGCTCAAACCTTAGTCTCATGCGTCTAATTTTTTAGTTGTGTTCGCAGATCTTTATGTTATGTTCGCCAACTTTTATGTTATAATAATATAACTTTTATGTTATTCTTTAAGTACATAAATGTTATGATATTTGTATATAAAAGCTATACTAATATAATATAAATGTTAAATTATTATAATATAAAGGTTCAACTATACTACATGAATTTTTATATTGAAAAAAGTCTAAGTTATTTACTTAAAGGTTATGACAACTATATACAAGGGTTATACTAATATAACATAAATGTTATACTCATAAAACATAAAGGTTACGGCATAAAAATAAAAACACCTGGGCCCGGATCCAGGCCGGACCTGACCCGACCCCGTACGCCCAATTATACGGATCATAATCAATACACCTGATTTATAAGAACAATACTCTTAAATCAAAACCATAATTATATTCTCTCTATATTAATTTATATTATTTGCAGGTGTTAAATAAAATAAATATTAATATCCTATCAATCTATTTCGATTATTTAATTTTGAAATAATTTTATACTTGATATAATTAATTTAATCAGTATTGTATTGTCTTATTCAAATTCAATTCAATTCAATTTTCACTTGGATTGTACTGAATATTGGATCTTAATTAGGTCTAGGTTTTGTATTAATTTATAAAAAAAACTGCATTTCAAAAGGATAAATAAAATAGCATGCCTGTTGGTTTGGTTGCATTTGATTATTTCGGTGATTTTCTCTTCAAACCAAAAAAATAAAAAGCGAATTTTCTGAAATTTTAAATTGAAACCAGAATGAAATTTTGCAAATGAAAATGTTTTTTTAAGTTCCATTTTACAATTTTAATCGAGTAATGCACACTCATGTGAGAGGTCTATACTTGGTAAATAAATAATATCACGTAAAATTTATATAAAACCATTTTATATAAAATTGTCTTGCATAAAATCTTACATGAGATTGAAATTTAAATAATTTTATGTAAGATTAATATTCACCATGTTTAATAAATTGACCCAATTTTAAAGATTAATATAAATCTCGTTTTACATAAAACATCACATGACATCGTTTCATATAGGACCTATTAATAAGGGCAAAAACTTTTGTGCACAAGATGCACGGATCCAAATTTATGCACAATAATACTAATATATTATATGAAATAATACTGTTATATTTTATATAATTTTAACAGTATTACTCATATAATATAATAATATTACTTCATATAATATAATAGTATTATTGTGCACAGATTTGAATTTGTGCAGCTTGTGCACAAGAGTTTTACTCGTTAATAAATAATAGTTGAACTAATCAATTTGACAACTAAATGGCGACAAAATAGGTACTATTATATTTCATGGGGTTTAAACAATTATAAGCAGAGGACCAGCTGTCTTAGTTTAGCGTCATCGGCGTAGTGCAACACCTCCGTAGTGCGCCGCAATCCGCCAATAAAGATTCGAAGTCAAAAACACAACGCACAGCTGGCACTTCTGTTCAATTAAATTTAAAATTCTCAATGAAATAAGGACACGTGAATCAGTGTCGTATTGAGAATCGCAGTCGTGATGTAATGGAAGCATGTTTGTCTGAATCTCACTAATTGATCTTACATCATTAATTTGATTTGAGATTACACCTAAACGCTTTAACTCCCACCACCAATGTTATTGTCTGTTTTTCTTATTTCTTTAAGTTTGTACCAATGAGATTGAAACATTAGGACCACTAGCCCCAACTACCAGACGAAATTTGCACGATTCTGCTTATCTAATTATTTGTATATATTTGAACAGAGGGAGTTTTATTTTTGGACTTGATATAAATGATTTTTTAGTTTTTGGTTTTTAGAAAAAGACATTGAATCGAGGAAAAAAAAAACTTTTTTTAACTTAAGTGGTATCCCAATTTTATAAAGATGCAGATTATAATGACCGGGTTCGAACTTTAGTCACTTACGTTTTTCGCAAATTCTCCTTTGCACTTGGTGCACGGATCGATCCGACTCGTATTTGCGAATTTTGATTTTTTTATTATTATTATATATATATATATATATATTGGGTTTTTAAGTGTTGACTTTTATGTTATATTAGTATAACTTTTACGTTATATTAATATGACATTTATGTACAAATGTTATCACCTTAATGTACTGTAACTTAGAAAAAAATGAGGAATTTCATCGTTTTTTTTTTTTTTTTGGATCAACATACCTTTATGTGATATTACTTATATCTTTTAGTTATGTTAGTTACACATTTATATATTATATAAAGGTATGACTATGTTAATATAAATGTATAAGTAATATCATATAAATGTATATATGTACAAATTGTGCTGAAATTCATTCTTTTTTACTGAGTTCCAATACATAAATGTCAGCATACTTGTACATAAAGGTCATATTAATACAACATAAAGATCGCACTCATACAACATAAAGGTCAACACCTGAAGCGAAAAAAATAGGACACGTGGATCCGGGTCGACCCACGTCGATCCGGATTGCACAATGCACCAGTTACACACCAGACTTACTCTAACTTTTTAGTCTTTATTGTTTCCCTCCCTTCCATTCTTGCCATGCTCATTAAAAAAATTGCACCAAAAAAATGTTTGTCCGAGTAAAACTTCACATATTTTTTTTTCCTATTTTATCTTTAAATTACTAAAATGAAGGGAAAGTGTTAGATGCTCATTATCATTAGAAAACTTTTAAATTAGGGTAAACAAAGTAGACTCATAGGATAAAGAAAAAAATTAAAATTTTAAACAATAACAAAACATTAAATATAATCAAGGAAATCAAATAAGGGAAGATAGAGGAATGTATATTTCGTCAAAAAACACATTTATTTACTATTATAACATTTTTTTTTAATGAAATGACTATAATAAAATTATTGCTATTCTTATTTTGGCTTCGTGGAGAGTAGCTCGAACTTTGAATTTGGTCAAGTAGTGTAGAAGAAGTCGTTTTTTCATAATAATTTCAGAAATGTGGATTCCATTCATATTTTTGTACTACAGTTGACAGACAACAATTTTTCGGTCAGAACCATTTTCTCAAGTGATCGTTTTCAAGATGATCGTGTGGACTGGATTTTGTAGCTTATAAGGCATATAAAAGCTCGTTTTACTTGTCTACATGTCAGCTTGAAGATATTAGAGTTTTCAGTTTGTGAATCACTTTTTATATAGAGATATAGTGAGAGAAAGTAGTGCACTTGAATATGGTAACGTTTACTGTGAGATTGTATGATCATTGATCGATCTTAGGGCCCATTTGGATAGATGGATTTGGCCCGATGGATTTGAAATCCACATCCCAAATCCATTACACTTGTTTGGATAGAAATTAAAATGAAAGGATTTGAAATCCAAGTTTACAAATCAATGGACTTTAAATCCTTCGATTTGGGCCAACTTGTAACACCCCGTTTCTTTTCTATTAAAGAAATTTTTAACTAAGACGTTACATACAAAAATTCACCATTTTAAGAAATATAAATATAAATAAGATAAAGAATAATTACGAATTACATTTTTCATAAAATAAAAACATCGTAAATAAAATTCTTTTGCAACCTCTAGAACATCGGCTACCAGCATCCACTGTTCGCGCTTCACTTTCAAGATTTCCTTAAACTGAAAACATTTTAAACATAAAAGGGGGTGAGTGCATGAAGACACTCAGTGGGTTGGGACTTGTGAACAGTTAAAACACTGAGGAAAACATAGACAGATCACTCAATAGCACATAAATACGGTTTTGAGCCGCCTTTGAAAAATATACGGTTCTGAGTCACCGTAGAAAACAATATTGTGGTTCTGAGCCACCGTAGTACGGTTCTTAGCCACCTTGGTACGGTTCTTAGCTGTCTTGGTGCGGTTCTTAGCCGCCTTGGTACGGTTCTTAGCCATCTTGGTGCGGTTCTTAGCCGCCTTGGAAAACATTTCATTCACATAAATAAGTTCTTTCACTTTGCAAATATTGCACATTCACCTTCGTCACGTAGTAAGACATATAATGCAACGTTTATAAAATAATCATATACGTTTCACATCAGCAAATAACTTCACGTTAAAGCACTTAGACACATAAACGGGGAAGCAAGAATTTACCCCATAATCTTCATCACATTTCATCATTCATGAAGTAAAACACATTTCACTTTGAACTTCACATTTAAGCTTTCATATAACTCACATTCATTCGCACTTCGTAATAACACATATAATGCAATCTTCATTAAACAAACTTATACGTTTCATATAAACATATAATCTCACGTTAACTAATCAAGGAAACATATACGTAATACAGGAATTTACCCCCATATATATAGCGTTGTTCCGAAATGTATTTTTCAAAAGACTCAGATTTTTACTTTAAATTGTAGAAAGATGCATAAGAGAAAGCGTGGAAGTTACCCAACCTTAGATAAACGCTGTTTCGGAAAAGCTATTACGAGTTTAGGGGACTAGTAGGGTCCTCGATCGGCGTCTCCTCAATAGAATAGCACTGGAGGCGAAATGAAGAAGAAATGAGAAGAAAAGGGGAAAAACAGCAGCCCCCTTTACGTTGCCCATACGTGGCGGCGGTGGTGCTGGAGGCCGAACCGTGCCGATACCTGTGATGGGCTCGTTGAGTTCTACCTTTTGGTCCGAATCTTCTTGCCAGAAAAGTGACGGTCGGCGGCAGCAAGATGATGGTGGTTGGCGGCAGTTCTTGGTGAGAGAGAGATAATACGAGAGATTGAGAAGGAGAGAGAAGTTCTTTTTCTTTCATTTTCCCCAAATTCTTGCTTCTAACCAAAAGCCTAGCCTTATCTTTGATTTCCAAAGAAAAGAGAGTTAACTTGGGGAAAAAAAAAGGTGTCATCTTCTTGTGTGGGGTAGGAGTGAGATGACACCATCTTGGTTGGGGTTGGTGATGTGTCATCACATGGGGAGAGGGTAAGAATGAGGTGTTATATCCTTCCCTCCTTCAAATAAATTTCATCCTCGAAATTGAGATACATATCGGAATATGGCAGATTTGGATAATTCGTTAACATCTCTTCCTCTTTTTTCCAAGTTGTCTCTTTGATGTCGTGACGACTCCAAAAGACTGATCAGGACGACCTTCTCATACGTCAAGTCTTTCTCGAGTCCGATATATCATCGATTGATGACATGACTAGAGTCGAATATGTACTTTCTCAGTATGGACACATGGAAGACGTTATGTATTCCTGCGAAGTCTGGTGGCAAAGCTAATTTGTAAGCTACTTCGCCAACTCGCTCGAGAATTTCAAACGGCCCGATAAACCTTGGCTTCAGCTTTTCTCCTTTTCCGAAGCGATAAACTCCTTTCGTGGATGATATCTTCAAAAGACTTTACCTCCAGGGTGTGTTGTATACGGCGTGTTATGCGCTTCTTATAGAACTCTTCTTCTTAGCGTGTCATCTTTTGGTACGCTGAGTCTTCCTCTAAAAGTCAGGGGCCCATCCGTTAATATCACGAACCCCTCTACAACTTCTTTCTCCATACGTGCCTTTACTTTTTGTAAGAATTTATCTTCTTCTGAGCTTTGATTATCTGCTATTTTAGCATGGGCTTGACTATTAGAGTCGCAATTCGAATCTTAGTATTGCTCGGAGGCGTTACTCGAAGGCGTAACCACTTCTAGAATTAACTCGAACATTTCATTTATTAGTTGATGCCAATTAGTAAGCATGCTAGCTACTTCGCCTTTGTTCTTTCCACAAAGAGTGTTGGTGACCATGTTCGCCTTCTCTGGGTGGTAACAAATCATGCAATCATAGTCCTTTACTAACTCCAGCCACATTCTCTGGCGCATGTTGAGTGTTTTCTGTTTGAAGAAAACATTTTAAACTTTTGAGGTTGGTGCGGATTTTGCACTTTCCACCGTACAGATAGTGTCGCCAAATTTTGAGCATGTACACCACGACAGCTAGCTCCAAATCGTGGGTTGGGTAGTTCTGTTCGTGCGTTCTCAACTGTTGTGAGGCGTAGGCTGCCACCCTTCTTTGTTGCATCAGCACATGAAATCTTCTGCGCATAGGTACAAATGAGGTGAGCGAAAATTTTGTCTAAGTTTCTCAATCATTCTTCAACATCCACAGGATCCCCTTTTTTTTAAAGGTTGGCGGTTTAAAGCGTCGAAATTGTTCGATTACTTGATTCACATTGCTTCTTAATGTTGATGGGGACGATACCGTTCGTACCACATCCAACTCTTCCGCTGGGCCTTCTAATACGGTGATTAGGTTACCTATCATTCTGTCATCGTCTTACTCGTGGGGCTCCTCGGCTTGCCTGTGGGGCTTCTCAATTTGCTCGGGGGGCTTCTCGACTGGGTGTAAAATCCTGCAGGGTCGGCCTTGAGACATGATTCTTGTTCTGATAGCTGTCTTGGATACGTCTTCCTTCTTATTATTCACTTAATGATATCCAGATCTTAAATCGATTTTTTTTAGAATACGCTTGCGCCTCTTATTTGATCGAATAAGCCTTCAATTAGTGGTAATGGATATTTGTTCTTGATAGTTCTCTTGTTCAGCTCACGATAATTTATGCGCATCCGGAAAGTCTCATCCTTCTTTTTCACAAACAATATTGGAGCTTCCCAGGACAACTTCTTGTAGCTGAGTTTTTAGTTATTGCGTTTCTTTCGACGGTCGGCGGCGGCAAGATGATGATGGTTGGCGGCAGTTCTTGGTGTGAGAGAGATAATACGAGAGATGGAGAGGGAGATAAAAGTTTTTTTTCTTTCATTTTTCCCGAATTCTTGCTTCTAACCAAAAGCCTAGCCTTATCCTTGATTTCCAAAGAAAAGAGAGTTGACTTGGGGGCAAAAAAAATAGGTGTCATCTTCTTGTGTGGGGTAGGAGTGAGGTGGCACCATCTTGGTTGGGGTTGGTGATGTGTCATCACATGGGGAGAGGGTAAGAATGGGGTGTTATACAACTCATTTTAAGTTATATTTTGAGGGATTTAGAATCCACCCCAAAACCATGTCATTTCAAAGGGTGCGGCACCCCATAACTTACTAAACACAACTCATTTCTATACAAATGAAAAATATAAAAACATTATAAATGGGGTGTGTTTAGTAAGTTTTGGGGTGCGGATAGCCGCACCCCATTTCAAATCCATCATTCCCTTCTCTTGCTCGATTCTCTTCCAATCTGTCTCTTCTTTCGTACGATTTTCTCTTCTTTCACTCGATTTTCTCTGGCCATGGTTGTTAAAATCGCGAGTCGAATTGTACGATTTTATGATTTTTTTACATGACCGATTCAACACATGTACAAAATCGGGATAAAATCGCAATTCTACCTAATAAAATCGGTAGAATCGTGTGTAAAATCGGTTGATTTTACGATCCCACAAGTTAGGTATTTTCAGATTTTTTTTTTTTGGTGTTTGAGACAACATCAAACAAAAAACACTTAAACCACTAGACCAAATGTATCATATTCGAAGTAATGTAATAATGTAACTATTTTATCACATTTGTAAGTTAAAAATTCAAAAAAAAAAAGAATTGTTTAGTGCATTGTTAAGACTATAAAATTAAAATTTAAAAAATTTAACATTCTAAATTCTAATTACCCACTTTAGAAATTTAATCATATATATATATATATATATATATATATATATAATATAAAATTACTATTTTAATTTGTTCGATAAAATTTAATCTAATTTTTTTAAATATCTCTATAAAGTTGAAAATAATTATACTCTTGTACTTTTAATCTTAATTAATCTTTTACACATATATATATATATATATTACACGTACTTATATTTTTTCATTAGTTCATGTTTATATACTTTCATGTATATATATAGCTATAAGTGTATATCGTTCTATTATCTTATAAGAATTGTAAAATCTTATGATTCTACGATCGGATTTTATGAACCATCCAACAATCCTAGTTAAAAAAGTGATTTTAACAACCTTGTCTCTGGCTCAATCATCGTCTCCTGCACACTCTCTCAAGGTATGAATCAATCTTCTCTCTCTTTCTTTCCATTGTTCATTCAATCTTCTTCCTCTTCATTTCTATCGTTGCACCTAAATTATGAATTCAAACGAAATTTTCTTTTTTACAATTTGGAAATTTCAGTTGATAATATATTATATGTTTTTGTTGTTGTTGAGATTTGGATTCAATTTTTTTCTTCTGTGAATTCTTTGTTGGTAAAATGACATTCAACAATGGGCAAACTTGTCGAACAAAAAATAAGAACAAACAAGAAACAAAGAAATGTGACTTATAAACGCCCTATACTATTACAAATAATTTACAAGTCGAGTCGAGGAAAGGTCATCTTTTCTTAAGACGAGATACACCCAGGGTAGTGCTCACTAGTTCGTGCGTATCGTCTCCCAAAGATAAAATGACTTCGTCTCTAGAGAAGTAGCACCATAATCTCGAGAGCTCCGGAGAACTTCTGGTGCTTGAGAATTGAGTTTGATGTAAGGATGGAAAACTATGCAAAGTTTTGAATTTTCTTGTCTCAAAATGCATGATGATCCCTATATATAGGTCTCCAGCATGAGGGGTTATACCTGAAATTGATGGAAATTTACTGCCAAAAAATGGGTCTTTTAATGCAGGTTAACAGCCCGTTCAAAAATAAAAAAACGGCTAAAAAACACTCACGGCACTACATTCTACAACACGGCGCTGAAGCACCCGACACTTGCTGCATTCTGGATGCGTAGCAACCCGTTTCTGCATTCTGGGCGCGGGTGCGAGCTCGCTGCAGCAACCCTTTACTGCATTCTTGTGCGTACCAACCCGTTTCTGCATTCTGGGCGTGGGCGTGGGCGTGGGCTCGCTGCAGCAACCCATTGTTGCATTCTGGGCGCGGGCGCACTGCAATGCAACAACTCGTCCCCATTCCCGTCGCTGCAATTTTTGCCCAAAAAGATAAACTCGAATCGAGTAAAACCCAAGCCCCATCTGCCCAAGTGCAGCCCAACTTCCAATTGCCAAGAATCAAGGTCGAGGCCGTCCCGAGCCCAACGCTGAGCCAAGCCTCGCGCGCGTGTGTTGCACAAACATACTACTCCAATAGTATACTAATTACTAAATCTCTTCTCATAACTTAACTTATACTTGCATTTTCAAGATCCATTTTTATATGTGAGATAGTTAAGCACTCATCTCACACTCAAAATCTTTCATTCAATTTTAAGTGGTTAACTTTGATGCTTAATTTCTCACCCACCAAAAATTGATTTTGAGCGATTGAAAAGACCACGATTATCTACCTCAAACATAAATTAATCTTTTAGCATCCAATCCTTAAAAGATTAACTTATAGCCATCTAAAAATTGGTCAAAATGATGTCATCATCACTTTTAACAACCAATTTTTCAACATTTTTTGGTGGAGAGAGAATTTGCAAATGAATCCAAAAGAAATAGACCGTTTATCTTCTATTGAAAAGGTGTTGTTGGGCAGATTATAGAGCATTCCTTTTAGGAGAGAGAATTAGAATATATGAAGGTGCAAATGTAAGTGAGATAAATGAGGTATGGTTGAAGAGAGAAAATGTGAAAAGATGGTGAGAGGTGGAGGTAATGTGGCCCGCGAAGGAGATTTGTCAATATTTGGGAGCTGGATTTTGTCATCTAACAGTGTAAGAGTGATATAGCAGTTTTGCTTTGGCTTCCCTTTCATTCTTTTTTTTTGTTTTAATTTATGATATAACGCTGAAGATGCTAGAAGTGTTATTTAGAGCACTTACTTACAATGGTGTCAAAAATTCTCATTTATAGTTAACTCTCTTTCCTTCACTTATCCATCCACATCATCATTTCTTTAACTATAACTCACAATTTATAACTCTTCCAACTATATCATTCGTTAAACACTATTTGGATATCAACAATCAAATCATATCTTTTATCCAAATAAACTTATATTTAATTTGAGAATTTTTATCTAAAATAATTTTTTATTTACGAAATTGTGAATAAAATAAATATCAATTTTAAAAAATTTAGATTTTTTCATTATATTGTTAATGAAATATTATTAATTTTTTGTTAATATTTTGAAAAATTATTAAAAAAATCAATTTATTTTGCCTCTCAGATAAGATATAATCGTAAACTTAATTATTTAAATATTGGAACAAAAATTGGAACAAAAAAAAGATTTTCAAAAAATGTATAGCTTCTGTCCGATTCTCAAATTTATTGCTTTAAAGTTTAAATATATTAATGAAATGTGCTTTTCTCAATTAATAAAATGAATTGCAGAAAAAAAAAAAAAAAAAAAAAAAAAGGCTGCCAAAAAGTTACTGCGCCAACAGTCACATATTGCCATCTCTCAAGCTTTGATCATTGTAAGTGCTCTTAGGTGGGGTTTAGCACAACTCTAGTTCATGATGATGGGATCTTCTGTTCAATATTTTTTCTAATACATATTTCTAGTAGTTTTTGCTTTTTTTTTTTTTTTTTTTTTTGATTTTTTTTTTCGTTTTGTCTGTTTTTGTTTTTTAATTGCTATATAAAGTTTGGAAAATTATATACGTTGCTACTCCTCGTCAATGTTTTCATCTACTTTTTTCACATGAAACTGGAGAAGGTAAAAAAAAAATCGATAAAATTACATAATTGTTTTTAATATAATATTTAGATAATAAAATTATTTATTTGCATTATTAATTAAGTAATAACCAAGGGAAGAGAGGGAGAGAATGAGTTTCAAATGCTCTTTCAAATTTTGCCAAACAAATGGATTTCAAATCCATTGATTTGTTTTAAAAATTAACATTTATCCAAATAAGGGATTTCAAAAGAATGGATTTCAAATTGAAGGACTTATGAATCCATTCATTTCAAATGACTTGAAATCTCAAATACATATATCCAAATGCGGCCTTAAGGATTTCGTTGTTGTATCTTGTACTGAGATTCATTTGATTGATTAAGAATCATCGTAATCATTTGATATGTAGACGTAGGTCTTTAAACCATGTAAATCTTGAGTTCTTCCTTTCTTGATTTGTTATTATAGGTGTTTAAGTTTGTTTGTTCTTAATTGGATTGATTGTTCGGTATTGTTAATTTCAACAGGGCTAGTTGGATTCATTTTCACTTTAAAGATCATAAGTTAAAATATAAACTAGTGAGGTTAAAAACATAATATGTACATAACATAGTCAATTAAAAAAAGGTTAAATAAAAAAATCAATCTAAAGGATTTGACCTTTTTTATTTTACAGCCTAAACTTTTTATTTTATTTTATCTAATTGCAATCTTTAAGTTATGGAATTTATTAAAATACAACCTAAATCATTTTTCTGATTATTTTTGTGGCATATGATTTTTTATTTTTATTTTTCACTTTGTAACCTAAACTTTGTTGTTTTGTTTTGTTTTTTTATTTTATTTTTAAATCCAATTGCAACCTCTCATTTAGATAAATTTTATAAATTTTTGGATTTGATATTGTAATTCGATAAAAAACAATGTTTGGGTTGCAAAGTAAAAAATTTAAATCATGTGCGAATCGATCACGGTATTCTACATTGCCCAAAAAATAGTCGTAAAAGTGATTTAAGTTGTATTTTGATAAAGTCCATAATTTCAAGGTTGTATTCAGATAAAAAAATTAGGTTGCAAATTGAAAATCGATCATATTTTAGGTTAATTTTTACATTTAACCTTACAAAATACTCCATCCGTTTCAAAATAAGTGTCATTGTGGAGTCTAAATTTTATTTCAAATTAAGTGTTGTTTTAAACTTTTATGCAATTTTATTTTCACATTATCCATATTAATATTCCTTAGCTAAAATTTAGGGATTTAATATGATAGTTTTTATGAAATTAATTTGATTCATTTTTCAATTTTGAACCCTAAATTCCTTGATTAGTTAATGGTGCATTTGCCCAATTTTTATGTTCCTTAATTTATGACAAAAACTTTAGAACGACACTTATTCTAAACAGATGGAATATATGTTAATTACTATTAGTATGATGAATTGAATTAACCTAACTATGTTTGGAAGGGAATTCACTTGTCATGATTTTAGATTTCAAAATCCTAATGTATATTTGTTTTTGTATTTAAATACATATCGCAAAATCGAAACACAATCATTACTAAATATTTTACAATCATCAATTAATATCAAATAAAAAATTTCACAATAAATATCATATGATCAACAAACATTTTCACAATTAAATATTACATCAACCCACATTTTCCATCGTTAATTTGACATTTATAATACAATCATACTCTATTAAAATCTCAAACAAACATGCATTTACACTATTCATTTTTACTATAAAATCCAGACCCTTCCAAACATACTCTTAAGATCATAAGCTTAATTAAACATCCAATCCTTGAGAAAAATTGAAATCCCAACTTGGGGTGTGAAAGTAACTCTCCATAATCTTTAGCATGGTCTCATACTGCTAGTCACCAAGACACCATTATTCAATATTCACCATTTTGCATCTCTCAACAAATTAAAAAGTGCAATTACATATTCATCTTACTCATTTAGATAATAAATCTTAATGAAAAATTTTCTCCAAAATAATAAAATAAGGTCCCTTACACTATCCATAATGAATACATATTAATGTGTTCACTGCTGATATGTTATAAATTCAACACAATCATTAATTTCAACGCAATCATTAATTCAAATCACTATATTTAAAGAGATGATATCTTTACATATCAGCGACGGATTTTTTGTGATATATCTACGAGAGGCAAGAGATGGTTATTTATAATAAAATCTACTAATTTTTCAAAATACAAAAATGTAATTATCAGTACCCACCATGCCCATACCCATGCCTAATAACTTGTATTAGGTAAGTGGAGGAAATCAAAAAGGAAAGCAAGAATGGGCTTTGTTCAATGGTACAATTTTGCTTTAAGAAAAAATAAATATTTAAGGAATGAAGCTCGTGAATTATGGCTAAATTTTCCACATCTATTGACTCTCTTTAGCCATAAATGTAAAGTCCCAACCAACACGTACTTGCCTAAACTCTCACCCCATCCGTGGATTTCCCACCATTTGTGAGGCTCAGATTTCATCCTTTTCACCCTCATCCTAATCGGTCTTTCTTATGGATCATAAATGTGTAAATACACCCATATCTTAAATTATGGTGCAAATTTATCATATTTTTCCTTTAATGGATTTTATTTTACATTCTTCCTTTTTTCATATTTAATAAAATGATTAATTAATTGTTTTGAACGTTTCTAAATCAATCGTAAATTTTAATGATAAATTTAATCTAAAAATGAATAGTATAATTTCTTTTCAAGTTATGTTTTTAGGATATATTATTACAAGTAATACCCACCTTATTAACTTTAAAATCGAAACTTAATCTGTTACTATAATTATAAAGTAGTATTATTTGAAATTTTAAATAAGTTATATTTTTTTTGTAGTTTGGTTTCGTATATAAATTAATTTTCCATTTCTAATTTTTATAACTAAACTCTATTTTTTTCTTTTTGAGAAAAAAATGATGAGATTAAAAAAATGTGCACATATTTGAGTTATCTAGGTGAAAAAAAGAAAAAGAAAAAAAAAGTGCTCCGAGTAATCTAGGTAAAAGGAAAAAACCCTCAAAACAGTGTCAAACTTAACTACGCAAGTACTGATTTATAAAGTTTGAGTTTCTACTTTCTAGAGGTGGAATTAATTAACATGTAGTTTAACTAAGAAAATCAAATTAAATCGAATGAATTTATCAAATTAAAGCAAAATAACTAATTAAATTACATTAAGTTTATTTTCAATCATCAACCTTATATATTAACTTGGTACAAATTATATTACATATACTTGTCTTTCACTTTATAACATATCAAAATTTCAAAATCTCTAAATTTTAACCAAGATCTAGGTAATGATTAATATTATAGGTAATGATTATATTATTTTTCTTCTTAGTTTTAACCAAGATCTATTGAAAATATTAATATGGTATAATTTAATAAACTTTTATGATCAGATTCTAAAATAACTGTACCAGTACATAAAAATCATGAAAATCTGTAATCAGTTTCATATCAATATATAAATAGAGTGAAGAAATTAATTTGGTTTGGGATGAGTCGAAATTTGATAAATGTCATCCGATTTTCAATTGATAATTTCAAATCTCTAGAGCCATACCCTTCTTTTTAATTTTAGTTTGAAAAAAGTTACACAGCCCATGAATATATTTGTTTTTTTTCATATAACACAAAAATTTATAGAAAATCATCTCACACATATAATTTCATGAGACAAATTCAATATCTAAATAATCTCATTTATCGAAATTAAATTTATAAAACCATCTTAAAATGTCATACTCTCTATTTATGGCCAGAATTTTCAAATTTCACGACCAACTTTAAGAGATTCAATCAATTCTCAATTTCTCAATATATTTGGTTTCCATATAATTTGATGTTTCAATTCATCCTCATCCATACAATCTAAATTAAATGTAGAAACAAATTAATATAATTGAGGATAGATATATACTCTAATAAATAGATGTGACATGACTCACATGTACAACAGCTTTTTTCTATTATTATTAGTATATTCTAATTGCTAAACGAGGCCCTATAATTTATATTAGGTAAATGTTGAATATAATAGCACAGTAAAATTTATTTATAAACAAAATCCTGGTAATATTTTGGGAATATCTTGTCGCCTAAAATGACAATTTTACCCTCCGACGAGACGCGTCCTGTTGCTATATCGGCGGCGTTGGATTGGGCGCCAGCTGTAGGGCTGAGATCTTACAACACCACACTCTTCAGCTATTTCGATCTCTCCTATAAATTATAATTCAGAACCCCTCTCTCTTACTTTTGGCCTCCACACCTCATCACATTTTCCCCATTATTATATCACACAGCACGAGCTTTAAATATAATTAAGGATTCTGTTTTCTCTTTGAACCATCTGGACTCTGTTTATTATTATTTTTACTTTTTTATTAAATAAAAAAAATAAGAGGTCCCATATATTGATATTAAAATATGTCTTTGGAGTGGTTCTTTTTCTTTACCACTTCATATGGACACTCTGCGTAAATCCTTCAAATCTTCACCACCCCAACGAGAAGAAGAACGCCAGATTCTGCTAACGGAAAAGCCGCCCATGACGCCGTCATCATCCTCCTCCCCCTCATCCCCCGACGCCGTGATCAAAATTGACGGTGGAAGTTCACCCATCAGAAACAATGGCAGCTCCGTCAGTAATGACGTCGCCGGCGCTAACAGAGTGAGGAGGGACTCCAGCTACGATTTCTCCAACGACGCCCTCATGAGAGCCGCCGCCGATTCCAAGGAGTTCGATTTCGTGACTGAATCACCATTGACGAGAATCCCCGAGAGCCCCAGCAGTAACAACTGCGGCCAGCTCACGCCCAGAGACGTCCGCGTCTCGTTTCACGATACCTTCGAGCCGGCGCTGAACCGGCGGTCCAATGCCGAACCGGAGGAGGTCCTGCTCTGCAGCTCCAACAGCTCTTTTCGGAGGAAATCTAGCTTGCTGAGAAGTAAAACCAAGTCAAGATTGATTGACCCCCCGGAGGAGATTCACCTGAGATCTCGGACTCAATGGAAGTCGCAGTTTCTCGGAAAAGGGCCCAGCGAAATCGACGAAGAAGATCCCTTTCTCGAAGATGATTTGCCTGAGGATTACAAGAAGATGAAGTACAGCGCCTTTTCGGTAATTCAATTGCTTGGTTTGATATTAATTGTTGCTGCATTTATCTGTAGCTTAACTATCAATGTGTTGAAAAATTATACCATTGTTGGATTGGAGCTTTGGAGATGGGAAGTAATGGTTTTGGTGTTGATTTCTGGGAGGTTAGTGTCTGGTTGGGGGATTAGGATTGTGGTTCTTTTGATTGAGAGGAATTTCCTATTGCGAAAACGGGTTTTGTATTTCGTATACGGTTTGAGAAATGCTGTTCAAAGCTGTGTGTGGTTGGCTCTGGTTTTGATTGCTTGGCAATGCATTTTTGATAAGGAAGTTGAGAAGAGGGCCAATACTAAAGTCTTGTCTTATGTGACTAAGGTTTGGGTGTGCCTTTTGGTGGGGACCTTGATTTGGCTATTGAAAACTTTGCTTGTTAAGGTTCTAGCATCTTCTTTTCATGTGAGCACGTTTTTTGATCGGATTCAAGAGTCGTTGTTCAATCAATACGTGATTGTGACCCTTTCGGGGCCGCCATTGGTTGAGATTGAGCTTGAGCAGGAAGAGGAGGAGAGGGTTATGGTCGAGGTTCATAAGCTGCAGAATGCAGGGGTTAGTATTCCTGCGGATTTGAAGGCCAATATGTTTCCGAAAAGTGGGGGCATAATTGGAACTCCGAAGAAGACTCCCATGTCGACTGGTGCTAAGAGTCCCATGTTTTCGAAGGTTTTGTCAGATATGAAAGAGAAGAATGGGATCACCATTGATCATTTGCATAGGTTGAATCAGAAGAATGTATCGGCTTGGAATATGAAGAGGTTGATGAACATTGTGAGGAAAGGGGTGCTCTCAACGCTGGATGAGAAAATAGAGGGCTCGACTGGTGAAGATGAGGCAACGGTGCATATCACTAGTGAAAACCAGGCCAAATGTGCTGCTAAGAAGATCTTTCTTAATGTTGCAAAACCAGGATCTAAGTATGTTGCTTTTGATGGATATTTGGAATTAGAAAACATACAACTCAAACTAGTATTTTCTCATATGATAACATGATTTCTGTGATCAGATATATTTACCTGGAGGATTTGATGCGTTTTATGAGGGAGGACGAGGCTTTAAAGACCATACGTCTCTTTGATGATGCACCTGAGCAAAAGGGAATTTGCAAACGAGCTCTTAAAAATTGGGTGGTAAGCAAATGTTATCTTTTCATTCTCCTCATTATATTTGTACTAATGACTGAGGTTTGCCGGTTTTTCTTGTCTCTCTTTTTTATGCCAGGTTCTAGTGTCAACTTGGTCATAGTGGTTAGTCTATTATAGTTAGCATTTGCAATTTGATTTCATTGAATATTATAGTTTGCATAATGAATATTTGTGCTGAAACTTATTGTCTGTTAGTGTCCTCTTCTAAGATAAAGAGAACCTGAGTTCACATGAGATTATATTTGGTATTTCCGTTCTGTAATGCATTAACAGTTTAATAATAACAAGCTTCATTCAGTTTGAACGCTTGTATATGCAACAAGACAAAAAGAAAAGCAATTAAACTTTTCAGAGCTTTGCTAAAATGGTCCAGGGCATTCCACTACTAGCAAATCAATATGATATGTGCTATGGTGCATCTTTTCTTGAAATCTAAAAGGTTCTGAAACTTTATTTTTCATTTTTCCTGATTTGCAATAGTAATCATGAAATTCAAATAAAGTAATTTGCTTTGTTGGATGTAGATTCTTATCTGCGTTTATGGACATTTTATACTTGTTTAATTTGGTAAAGGATGCTCATTGCTAGATGATCTGAATATTGTCGACCACAGGTGAATGCATTCAGAGAACGGAGAGCTCTGGCTTTGTCTCTAAACGACACGAAAACTGCTGTTAACAAACTACACCACATGCTAAATGTGCTTGTGGGGGTTCTCATTGTTGTGGGTTGGCTTCTTATACTCAAAGTCGCAACAACACACTTTCTTGTATTCTTAAGCTCCCAGCTTCTTTTAGTGGTCTTCATGTTTGGAAACACGTGCAAGACAACATTCGAGGCCATCATCTTTTTATTCGTGATGCACCCTTTTGACGTGGGTGACCGTATTGAAGTCGATGGAGTACAAGTAAGTTTTCTTGTGTGCATGCAACTTGTTCTAACAGAATCTGCACATATCTATGTTGTGCTCGTTTTTCATGATCTTCTCATGTACATTTCAGATGGTGGTTGAAGAAATGAACATACTGACAACAGTTTTTCTCAAGTTTGACAACCACAAAATCTATTATCCAAATACCGTCCTTTCTACAAAGCCAATCCACAACTACTACCGCAGCCCAGATATGGGAGACGCAATTGATTTCTGTGTCCACATTTCGACTCCTGTCCAGAAGATTGCAGAAATGAAGGAAAGGATCACAAGGTATGTCAACCTTGTCTTCTTACTTGATCGAGTCGAGTTGAAATTGTGGGGTCTACATAGATATTGACTGGGCGTTTGGTTGCAGGTATGTTGATAACAGGAGTGACCACTGGTACCCAGCCCCGTTAATAGTGATGAGAGACGTGGAGGACATGAACAGGTTGAAGTTTTCGGTGTGGCTTTCGCACAAAATGAATCATCAGGACATGGGTGAGAGATGGGTTAGGAGAGCACTTCTTGTTGAGGAAATGGTTAAAATTTTCAGAGAGCTCGATATCGAGTATCGTATGTTGCCTCAGGATGTCAATGTACGCAACATGCTGCCTATAAGTTCGACTCGACTACCATCTAATTGGTCTGTTTTTTCTACTTGAGCTATATGGGAAGTTGAAGATGGGGATATATAGCTAGATTATCTATCTAGCATAATCATTTGTGTATAGTTTTTTCGTCCATCATTAACCTGGTTAATCTTTAATAAAGTTTTATGTTACTCTTAAGGATATGCTTTGTTTTGAGATTCTCCTGTTTAGGTTTGAAATTACATCATCTCAATCATTCTGTATTTTGGGACTTAAAATTTCACTACCCTTAGCCCTCATATCAACATATCATTACTGTGATTCAAATGTAAAATGCTTTTAAGACTGCTACTAGGGATGGCAATGGCGAATCCCTGTCCCCATCCTCGTCCCGGCCAACGAAACAGGAAATTTTTTCTCCCCGCAACCAGCCCCGTCTTGTTTTTTTTTTTTTTTTTTTTAATTTTTTTTATCTAATTAATATACAAAAATAATCCATACAACTACATATAAGTATATCTTAATACATTTTTATTAATTTCCATCATTGTTCAATACTTCAATGCTCTCAACATTTCAATCTCCATATAATTTATTTTTTATATTAATTTAATTATATTATTTTAAAAATATATTAATATATAATATATAGCTTTTATATATATATATATATATATATATATATATATATATATATATATAATATAATTTTCGGGACCTCGTGGGGAATAGGGTGGGAAATACGATCCCCGCCCCGCCAATCGGGGAAAATTTTCCCCTAATCCCCTTCCTCGTGGGGGTGCATTTTGGGGATTCCCCGTCCCGATCGGGGCGGATCTCGCGGGAAATGGGGTATTCCTGTCCCACTGCTATCCTTAACTACTACTCATATTTTATGAGAATATCAAGTTGCAATTTTAACTTAATGTTTGACTTATTTTTCGGGCAACGGTAGCTGCAAAACTTAAAAACACAATCAATCTTCAAACATCAACCAAAATTCATAAATCGTATGTCAAAACGACACACTTTTGAAGTAAAATTATTATAACCCTAGATCAATTTCATGATTTCAGTTGTATTTGAACTTGAATTGAACAAAAACCGTTTAAGGGTTTCGAATGATTTTTTCGAACGATTTTTGCTAGAATCACTATTATATTTTTTTATTCAAATCATAATTATATTTTAGACTATCTAAGTCAATAAATATTGCTAAAATAACCATGTTAAGTGTCACATCATAAGCCATATAACTAAAAAACTAAAACTAAAATTTTGATTTGCATCATAACATCATCATCGACATTCTTAAATTAAATTCACCTAAAATGATATCTATTTGATGAGATCAAAACTTATTTATTTTATGTTAAAAACTACGTGGTTTATGATGTAGTGTCAGGCGGGAGTTGTGACTGTTTTTTTTTTTTTTATATATATGAACTCAAACCATCAAAGAATATAATTGTGATTTGAATTGCAATTATAATAAGTAAGAATTGTGATTTCCTTTTATGCTAAACTAATAAAATTATATTAAATTGAAAATTTTGAAAAGATATTGTTATTATTATTATTATTATTATTATTTTTGTAAGAATACATGTGAAATTAATAAAACTTTTAAGCCAACATCATGGGCCAAAATGTCACCTTTAACATGAAAATCCAATAAGAATTGCCACTGAGAAATTATGTTCAGGCAAGTCTTTCTAAATAAGAAAATTTCTTGCTTCTTTCCTTCTTCATTTTTCTCATTGTATCCTTGAACCTTTTACCCCGTTTTCATTTTTTATATTCTCTACTAAAGCCCGTTATATGGAGGAGTTACCTAATTTAAGAATGCTAATGATATTCTTTGAGGGTTTATGACTGCTTATAAGCTTCTTAATATTAAAATCATATATAATGTTTAAAAGTGTATGGCTTTTTTAAAAAGTGTTTGGTAGTTGTTAAAAATAAAATTTTATTTTATTATAAATTAAAATATTTCTTTTTCAATGAAAACAATCTATATATAAAACCACCCATATTGAAGTTACACAGAGCACCAAAATTAGAAATTACAATGTACATATCAACCGAATCTAAGTTCACCAAGCAATTACAAGTCTTGAATCTTCAAAAGACAAAAGATATTATAGTCCAAGACACAACAACAATAAACCTTTCAAGCATTTATGTATTACATTCTTCCACTGAAAATTAAAATCAATTATAAAATAAAATGTTATAAGATGTTACGAGTATATAAGTTTTTTTTTTTTTAAAATAATAAAATATTTCTAAAATAAGATCATATATTTGACAAACTTCTTCAAATTTCATCATTTCAACTACACGATTTTATTAATAAATGATCTTATAATTATATCCTAACACTTGAACAACAACTTCTAAAATAAGATAAAACATTTTGTAACTCTAAAACCTCTTGTAAACTTATATGCTAGAACTTTTAATATCTTCCATAAAATTTCGTAATCACTGTAAATGTAAAAGTATTTGCAATTGTCAAATGCAATTTAATATGTGTTGGTCCCAAGTGGCACATAGATTAGAGGGGTGTGAATGAACTTATTGGACCGAATGTAGTTTAGCTTACATCACTATTAAGCAGTGCTGTCTACTGTAACTTACAGAGTTCTTGCAGTGGAAAATATAACTTTGATGGATAGGGTCCTTTGAATTTTTTTTTCAAATATGATTTTTAACAAGATATTTTATGCAATATAATGTATAGAATGCAACAAATAGATATGCTACAAAATATAAGAAATGTAAAACAACACACAAGATATATAGTGGTTCAAGGGTGTGTAATCCCTCTACATCCGTTCTACTCCTTCACAAGGAAGAACTTCGTTAAAAATGTTTGAATTATAGGACTTTCCTTACACACTCAAAACCTAACAAAGTAACACCTACTAGAACTCAACTTCCACACAAGTTACTGTAAGTTCCAAAGGCAGACCCACACAGGATCTCTACAACCCACACAAGGTTTTTGTAACTCTATGACAATATAACATAGAGCAAGGAACTAATTTTCTATCAACTGTGGACACCTAAAACAACCAAGCACACATCAAAGGGGTTAAAGAATATGGGGTGGTGATCAAGTACTGGTGCTGTAAGCAGTCTTGATATTGCTGAAAATATGTTCAAGCACTAACTGTTTCTCGAGGTTGAGTGGCCGAAACTTGTATGCTTTGAAAACGCTTTGAGAGCTTGAGGATTTCTTACTTGAGATTTAGAGAGTTGTAGTTTCAGTAGTAATTTTAGTCTTTTCTTCCTCTATTTATAAGTGTAGAATTATGCCCGTTGAAGGAGGCACAATCCTTAGAATTTGAATCGTCTTACTTGGTGTAGAACTTGCATTAAATGTATGGTATAACTTGCATTTAAGGTTTCTTGTCTTACACTACAAGTTCATTAAACTGTGTGTATTAGGTTGCAGCTTTTGTGCAGTCTATCAGGCCAGGTGTACACTGTTCATTGGCTCCTAGTGCTGCATCCTTCAACTTGTCTCTATTGTCTAGTTTGTGCTCCGTTGCAATGCACGCCGTGGTGGAAAAATATGGGTCCTTATATTTCTAGAAAAACCAGTTATAGTAAGACCTGTGGAAACACGTATGGGTTCGGGGAAAGGATCCCCTGAATACTGGGTAGCTGTTGTTAAACCGGGGAAAATACTACCAACTTGCAGCTGTCTTCACTTGTTCTCCACCATTCTTCAACTTAATCTATAGACTCAAATTTTGTCTAATGTATAGACTCATTACATATCAATTTTAAATACAAAATCTTTAAAATCATAATTGCAGGTAATTGATGTATATATACCATACGTTACATGACTTCTACAATCGAATTCTTTCATTGCATAATTTAGTACTCCTTATAAATTTAAACAATAGAGGATATATATTTTTTAATAAAAATACTTTATTAGATATGCTTATACATAGGAACCTAATTTTTTTTTTCCATGTATGTTTCTATAACCTTTAATGCTAAGTTTATATAAATATAACAAGAAAATAAATACAATTAGCCATAAAATATTATTTGACCTAATTGAATTTAAAATTATTTGTCATTTTATTTTGGTAATTCAAATCACTCTCCACTCCATTGTAACTGTCTTACCCTTTAGGGTCATACCCACATTTACTTTTCTCTCCTATGATGCGTACACTCGTATGTATATACTATGTATGTATCGATAGTGAAACAAACGATAAAATTTACACACACACCACACACAACCACACACTAAAATTTAATCTTAGGTTTAGGCTGATTGAGATGTATAATTTCATGTTTGTCTCTCTTTATCTGAATTGTGTTTTTCATTTATTTTAATTATCGTTCTTTTTTTGTTTAATCTTCACAATATTTTCATCGTTTTATTTTGCTCTTCCATTGATCCTCACTTTTTTTTGATGCATCGACCACTGAAGTTGGAGAAACAATCGCTCCATGTTTGTTAAACCCTAATTGAAGTTGACGACAAAATTGGGTAAGATCAAATTTAGTTGCTTTGGATTTTAATCATTTATGATTAAATGTATGATATGGATTTTGAATTAATTTTGCGTCGTTGATTCATCTTGTTCTTGTTGTTCATCTTTACAATTGAATTATCGTTTGATTTCCTAGAGAAAACCCTAGATTTGCTTTACATTTTGGTTGCTCATTTTATGACTCAATTTACTTCTTAGGTATATTAACTATTATTCAATCACAGCGCATGCGAATAATTAGTATCTTTGACTGATACAACTTTGTATGTGTAATTGCAAACTAGGGTTTATATTTCTGATAAGTTTAAAGGTTTGAATACTTGCGCCGCAACACGGTAGTTTCTATTGATGCTAAGGACTCGTCTCTCTAATCATCTTTCGTCCTTAATTCTAATAATTTATGTTTCATTGTATGTTTATTTTGGATTTTAGATTTTCAATCTCTTTCTAAATCGCATGTGATGTTACGTTTTGTTACATAAGTGTTGATATCACGCTTTGAACTTGGTAACAAGAATGTGGCTTGGATGTGTACATTGATTTATATACTAATTATTTGATCAATTAATGGTTTTAGGTTATTTTGGGATAGATAAGAAGATTGTGGCTGTGGAAGAATCTGAAAGAAAAACTAATAATTCTATTGTGGCTTCTGGATCAAAGTCTTTAGGACCATTAGTTAAGATAAACTCAATAGAAATAGACTTTGTATCTTGCACCCAGTAGCCATACAAATGCTGAAAGAAACTTCAATGGTCAATCATCTTGCAGGCTTACAGGGATTTCAGATCTCAACGAGAAACCATTAATTATGACGCCAAGAAAACAATTGCTTATACTTTCTGATAACAGGAGTTCAACTTTGCTCTAGAATCCGGAGTGCTAATTAAGTGTACTTTTTGTGCATAAATTGCTTCATTCTTGTGCTTATT
This sequence comes from Scutellaria galericulata, assembly GCA_946896805.1. Taxonomy (NCBI): domain Eukaryota; kingdom Viridiplantae; phylum Streptophyta; class Magnoliopsida; order Lamiales; family Lamiaceae; genus Scutellaria; species Scutellaria galericulata. Next base: position 6,432,025 of record OX335793.1, on the reverse strand, counting down.
TCTAACGATATTTTGTTAATTTCTCAGGATGCTAGAGAAGACAAAAGACATGGTGGAGTGTCTAGTCCAAAAAGCAGTTTTTCAAGAGAAGCATAACAGTGTGGAACATGGTAGAGCTTCAAATGATATAGCCAAGAATCAACGTGAAAGGGAAATTGAAAACTCGAGGACCCATCTCCACTCTAAGAGCTCCAACAATTCCATTGGAGGGTCTCACCCTGTCTACACGAATGAACGTCTTGGCATGTTCAATTTTACTTTCAACAATGCAAGAAGTGGTATTAAGACGGGAGTTGGCCAAATAATCTCAAATCTTAATCCAGTAAAAATTGTTGTTTGGAGATTGGCAATCGGGTCAAGAGTCGTCTCAGTCTCTTCAGTTCATTGAAATCCACCCAACAAAAGAGAACACCATTTTCGAAACCAAGTCCCGTCATGTCAGCATCAGCGCCAAGACCAGTCGAAGATGCTGATCTACTATGGCCTCTAAGGAGAAAGAATTAACGTGTCGTTTCAGCAAGACATTCATCAAAACCGACCACTTTAGCCTAATGGTTTTGGTATGCATTTATTCTCTGACCAAAGATACAAAACAAAGACCATTAATGGCATGAAGGAGGAAGAAGAAAGAGCCTTATGTGAGGCCAAAGATGGTAGAGTTGAGAAAAATGAAAATATTCCTGCAATGCAATTGGTGCATCTGGATCGTTTCTCTTCTTTGTTTAAATCAGAGAATAGTTTTCTTGATAAGCCTTTTTCACCCTGCAATCACCACCCCGTCTCAATGGAAACGAGAAGCAGAACGATCCATTCATGAACCCCTCATTTTTTTCTCCCAGAATCCACTCCAAAAACTTCCCTATATTGTTCAATGGTGTTCTTTGTCCTGGTGAAAGGCTGAAAGCTCAAAGAGTTCTTTTACACAAGGTAAACAAACGTAACATATTTTTAATAGTTTTTTGTCCAAACAATTGAATCGTTGTAATAATGAACTCAGAACATCAGAGAATATAATTGTAATTTGAATTGCAATAATGAGTAAGAGTAAGAGCTGTGATTTCTTTTTGTGCTAAATAAATATATATTAAATTGAAAATTTGAATATATATATATATATATATATATATATATATATTGTTAAATTTAAAAGGTTGGGATTAAATTATAATTTTAAAAGAGTTTTAGTTTTTCTTTTTAAAAAATATAGAAAATGTAACCATTACAAATGAAATGATAATGTGATATTAAACTTTTAAGCAAACATCATGGACCAAAATGTCACATTCAACATGAAATTCCATAAGAAATTGTAACGCCCCAAAATTGTAAAAGGTCATTTTTTGGCTAAGCATTACTCGTGTACAAAAATTTACATTTTTCCTCAACAATAAATAGGGGTAAAGAGACCGGAAATGAAAATTGAAATATTAATTAAAAGATTGCAACATAAGTCTTCTCTTGAAAATGCCATATTTTCTCAAACTAAATTTTGGATTATACAAAGAATGAAGTAAATGAATGTTTACATAATTATACCTTTATAAGTTTATGAAATAAAATGTTTCAAAATTCTTTCGTATCTTCTAGATGATCGGCTATCAGCATTCAATGCTTGCCTACCACGCCAAGAAACCTATTATCTGAAAACAATTGAATATGGAGGGGTTAGTGTCACGCCCCGTTTTCATACTTTAAATATCAGAGTTTTCTTTATAGCGTGTAGGAAGAAAAGGAAAAAAGACGTACATTTTATAACTCAGATGAAAAAAACGAGTAAAGATTTACAACAAAATTCAAATCAAAACCTCGGAAACCAATAACATACGACAGAAAGATTTATATATACAAAACATCGGCATCAGCCGGAATGAAACATTTAAAACCTTGAGTAGTGGAAAATTCTCATACAGGATCCATCATAAGAAAATACGATATAGTTTTACAAATGTGAAATATTAAAAGCATTGTTTCAACATCAAGTTTTGAAAAGCAAAAAGTGAAAACTTGATATGGCACAACCCTCTCTACACATCTCGATTCTCATCATATCCTGTAATGTGAATACGCATGGGGGTGAGTGCGTTGAATACACTCGTGGGGATAATTTCTGTATTTTAAGTTCATTAATTTGATAACAGACAAATTGACCAATCATAAATCAGAACAACAGTTAAACACAGCACATATATTACACAACACGTAAATCGGTTCCTAATGGATGACCCAGTTCGGGTGCGAGTACAACCCATCTTACCCCTTCAATATGGGTTTTTCTCCTGTCGGTACCTTTACAGATGACCCACTCCTTAAACAATATCGGTGCCTTTATGGACGACCCAGTCCTTTAAATAATAACCAACGGAATATCGGTACCTTTACGGACGACCCAGTCCATTCACCACATAATAATATGAACATAGTATTCACATCATATAGTCACGGTATATAGGATTCAACAATTCATATATCAAATACAGAAACATAAACATATAGAAATTAGAAGTTACCCCACCTTGTTCGGTGGTAATCCACGTGTAAATCAAAGTATCAAGTTCTAAATTGTTCGTTCCGTTTGAGAGCCTACACATGTAAAGAGGTTCCTTAGTTTCATTATTACGTTAATTACGTATAATTAATATATAAACTCTCTCAAGAGAAAATAATAGAGAAAATGGATCGAAAGAAGCTTTAGAGGTCATGAGGTCGAAAAGGGATCGATGAGGGTTTGATAGGAGAAAGAACGAGCTAAAATGGATGAGAAATAAGTTTAAACGAAGCGTTTAAATGTGTAGGGGCATTTTCGTAAATTCTGGTATAGTGTTGACTTTGACCAAGGGTATAATTGTAAATATAGAAAAGTTTTGGGGTCTAAGTGAAATATCCAAAACCTTTGGGGTCAAAGTGATATACAAAAGTTGGAGGGCTAGAATGTAAATATCCTCAAAATCTAGGGTTTGCAAAAAGGTCCCCGGGACTTATGAAATTGCAACCAAACCCTTCCTTCCCTAAACCCCCCGCCTTGCTGGCGACCACCCAAACCAAAACCCCACGCCGGTGCAACCCCCGCGCCGGCCACCACACACCAAGCACAGTGCCGCTACGCACGGCGCCGCCCACAACATACACACACCCGTTCACACACACACAACACAACCATGGCCGGCGACCACCGCATCGCCGACCACCACCACCACACACAACCACGGCGGCGCTCCACAGCGTCATCCCCCCAACGCACACACAACCCGCTGCCCTGATAAAGCGCACATCGCGCTACCCGTGTGCACACCACTAACCAGCTCTGTCGCCTAGCTGCGGCGCACCACCCGTCGCCGCGCCACCTTAGCGTTCGACATCAACAACAACGGCGGCACTACCTAGCGCCACCCCGACCCCCAAACATACCCACACAGCGGCGCCGAACGAGAGAGAGAGAGAAAAAAAAGAGAAATGGTGAGAGATGAGAGAGAAAAGGGGGAGAGAGTAAAGAGATTGAGGGTTTGGCCGGTGTTTGACCAGTCGTTTCCTAACGGGGGAGGCGTCGAAATGGCCGGAAAGGCAGATGTGAGAGAATAGAGAGAATAAATATCTACCGTTTTACTTTTCGATCGAATTGTTCTTTTGTGATTCGATTTCTACGTATATATACAACTTTCGATTTTTCATATTCTTCGTAAATTGATCCACGGGTCTCCAATTGGCCTCATTTTCATTTCTATCTTTTCGATTTTAGATTACGAACCTTTTGATTTCATTTTACAATATCATTATTAAATTATAACTTATGCTTCTTGATTTAATTATACATTCGATTAATTAATCGTATATTATATCATTTTTCTAAAACGCACGTAATTAAATCAAAAAATTAGGGATTTAATTATTTAAATAGCCAATTATGCATCGTTTTAGGCGTTACAGTTAGTGCTTAAAATACAATCGGTGGGGGGATCCAGGGACTACATCAAAAAAACTCTTTACAACCAACACATAGAATACAGATCTTAAACGTTATAGCAAAGTTTATGAATCTTAACCGTCATGGCATAGTACACGAATCTTAACCATCGTAGCATAATTTATGGATCTTAATCGTCGTAGCATAATACTTTCACGTAGCATAACAAACCAAACAAACACACATGGTAAATAATTAAACATATCATAGTAAACCAAACAAACACACACGACAACGAATTAAACAAAGCATAGCAAACCAAACAAACACACAAAAAAACAAGGATTCACAACATAACACAGAACTCGTGGACACGTGGCTATAGATAGGTGCGAGTTTTTCCTGTTTTATCATAAGTTACGGTTCTTATTTCATCATAGTGTAGCTACGAGACCTTAATCCCTCGTGGCATAGATTACGGATCTTGGCCGTCGTGACTTAGTCTACAGATATTAACCATCGTAGCTTGTACATACGCACATACATCACAACATACTTAATTAAACATTCGCATAAAATCATTCATTTTATAACATTCGTAAGATAGATCGTAAGTGAATCAAACAAACGTAGCATTAGCATCTGTATAGAATACGAGATTTAAGAGTTTAGGCTAGAAATTACCCCCACATTGTTCGGTGGTGCCTAGCGTGTATTCGTAAGCTGCCAAATAAATCCTAGATGGATCATTTTTCTCATTTCCTTTATTATTGTTCTTGAACACCCGATCCATTGAAGACTATTTCGTCAACCTCACAAATAAATAAAAGAAGAGAGACAATTTTATGATATCGTAGATTTTTATGAAACACTTATTTATGTTTTAAATTAGATTTTGGAAGACTTGAAATTAATACTAGAAGGGCTAATTATGAAATCAATGCTTTAAGATATTATGAGGCTTGAAAATACTTTTGAAAGACTAAAAGGAAATTAGAAGTTATTTTAGAACTTTTGGGAACACGAAAAGAATTTAGAAAAGTCTAACTATAACATTTAGGGCATAAAATAAATTTTGGAGAACTTGAAATAATCATAGAAAGTTCATTATGAAAGTTTGGGCTCAAATTAGATTTATGGAGACTTTAAAATGATTTTAAGAAAGCTAAATAGGGAATTATGATTTAATTTATAAAATCGGGCTTAATTAATGAATTTAAATGTTAATCTAAAGGGAAAAGACTTAAACAAAACTTTAGAAGACTTGAAAATCATTCTTAAAGCTAATTATAGAATTAGAGCTTCAATTAAATATCGGGAAAACTTAAAAATGATTTGAAGAATGCTAATCATGCAATTCAAAGTTTAAATAGAATATTAGGAGGTTTGAAAATAACCTTCGGTGGACTAAAAAGGAAAAACAAGGTTTAATTGGATCAATCATAAAGTTTAATTTGAGAAAACAGACTCAATTGAATGAAATTGAAAGTTAATTTGGACCAGAGGACTAAATTGCAAAATTTGGAAAGTTTACTTTGATTATGGGGTCAAAAATGTAATTACCTTAAAATGATTTTGACTTTGGGGGTTAATTTGAAAATATTTAAAAGTTAATTTGGATCTAAGGGCTAAATTGAAACATTGGTATTTACTTTTAGGTCCTTGAATTATTTTGAAATAGAGGAGGGTTCATTTGTAATTTTTAAAAATTATATAATTGTATAAAATTCTTTAAACTATTTCTAATTTACAAGGCAAGCCCCCTACCAAAATCCCCAATTCCCGCTTAGCAACCCCATCCTCGTCCTTGTCTCCATCCCCGATGCCAGTACCCGGCCCCGTCCTCGGCGTCAAGCAGCACCCTCGTCGTCGTAACCCGTCTTACATCACCCGTCACCCACCTCCCGTCATCGGCGGCCCAGCGCGCCCAGCTCTGTCCATGGCGCCCACCACTATCTCTACCCGTCACCCTCTGTCATGGCTGGTGACCTTACGTCGCCGGCATCTCACGCTTGCATCCATCAACACACGACACTCCTCTTCGTTCTCGTCTGCAACCTGCACACCATAACTGCCCAACCCTCCTCACACGTGCGCACCTACATGTCGTCTAAGCCCCAGCCAACACATCTTTTCACCACGGCCGGCAACGCATAGTCACCGGCGACCCATCATCCACCAGTTCCAACACGGGCCCAACACTTGCACACCCAACATACATGCGTAGCCCCCATCATCCCTTAGCCACTCCGCCGTAAGTTGGCGGCTCACCCTGATGAGATTCGTCAAGATTTGTCAAGATCTCATTTCTTTCATTTTCTGCACTGTATCTTTATTTGTGGGCCTCTGTATTTTCTTAGGCCATTGTTAGAATAAGGTTTTTTTCTAATTGTATAGAAACTCCATTTGCAGTGGAGATTGGAGAGGTAGATAACATACATATTCACAGCAACCAATTCTCTGGTTTGTAAGATTCTGAGAAAGCTTCCGCAATATTTCTTCGTTGATGACCGTTGTTCGCTTCTTGCATCTTTACCATAACGAATGATGGTGATAACATCAAGACTAAAGATAGTGCTTTCACCATAGATGGCATGTCGCCATATTACATCCATCCCTTCGATAATCCCGGGCAATTGTGCATTAGCGAGGTTCTCTGTGATAGCAATTATGGGGATTGGGTGGAAGACTTAAGTAATTTATTTTTTGCCAAAAACAAGATGGGTTTTGTTGATGGTACTATTTCTATCCCGAAGGGCGACAATCCATAAGAGATGGCATTGTGGAGATGATACAATGCCATGGTTAGAGGATGGCTTGCCACGGGCATGGAAAAGGAAATTCGAAGTAGTGTAAAACACGCCAAGACTGTAAAAAATGTCTGGGATGATCTTGAAGAGAGATTTGGTAAGGTTAGTGAGCCACAAGTCTATAAATTGAAAAGGGCCCCCACTCTTACCAGACAAGATAAGATGTCTGTTTCAGCGTACTACACTAAACTAAAGGGGATTTAGGACGAAATTGGGTCGGTATCTTCAATTCCTAAGTGTGGTTGTGGTAAGTGCGTCTATGATGTATCGAAACAAGTTGTGAAGATACAAGAGAATGAGAGACTTTATGAATTTCTTATGAGATTAGATGATGTTTTCAATACTGTCAAGTCACAAATCCTTAGCACGAGGCCAACTCCGAGCCTTGGGGCGACATATCATCTTGTAGCAGAAGATTAGCAGCAAAGATTGATTACTGCTGCTCGAAAGCCAACTGTGGAAGCTACTTTTTTTCAATCACAACGACCACAAAGCGATGGAGATCGATGTGATGATAAACGTGAGATACCAAAGTGCTCACTAGGGATGGCAACGGGGCAGGGATTCCCCGTTTCCCCTGGGGATCCACCCCGAACGGGGCGGGGAATCCCCGAAATGCACCCCCGTGGGGACGGGGACGGGATGAAAATTCTCCCCGATTGGCGGGGCGGGACAGGGACGGGGATTGTATTCCCCGCCCCGTTCCCCATGGGGCCCTGCGGAAATTATATTTATTTATTTATATATAATATAATATAATTAATTATTATAAAAAATAAATTTTATTTTAATTTGAATTCATTAAAAAGAATTAAAACCCTAGATTCTCTAAGAAGATCGATTTCTACAGCGGCAGCAGGCGGCGGGGATTGGGGAGAAAGAGGGATCTTGAAATCGTCCCAAGGAGTCAAGGACTTGATCGAAGTAGGGGGATCCAAGTAGATAGGAAATCTCTAAACTTCTATCTCGAAGGGCAAGGACAGAAGCGGCGTACAACGGCGGCGGCGGTGGTAGAAAACGACAGCGAGATTACTTCACATTTCTCTTTCTTCGACCCTTTATTGTCTCTTTTCCCGTATCAAGCCTTATCATGTATCTTGTACACTATGCTTCAGTTGTTGTACGTTAGTCAGGCATTTCCTTGTCCGAGAATTTCAAATATTCGGTGTAGTTTGCTTCCCATTTGCCAGCTTCAAATTCCTCTTCGTCCAAGGTACACGGAGTTGAGAGAACATTTGTAATTACATTTCGAGCAAATTCATTTTAATAATTTTTTCTCTTAGTAAATTGGGGGTTAAATTGATCAATTTTGGTATAAGGTAATCCTCTGTTATTTATATGTTTGCAGAATTTGCTGAGTTTCTTTTGTTGATTTATAGAAGTGAATAGATGGGTTTTGGGAAGGAGAATAAGGTGGTGTATTTATTGGTAGTTGTAATTTGTGGCAGTTGATTTCTTCTGTATACGAGCATTAATGGCGTCCTGAGTGCTTATACTAGTTGCTTATTTCTTCTGTATATTGTTGAATTTCCTTTGATCTTATACTGAGTGCTTTTCTAGTGTTGTTTGGTGTGGTCTAAACTGGCTTGATGAGTTTTAGTTTTGATAGCATGTATTTGATTTTAAATGATAACAAATTTTGTATGTTAATTTTTTTAATCACTTTCAATCTTATTTATTATTTTATTTACTTATGCTAATAGGTAAAAAATGGCGTCCTCTGACCCTCCTGCTCAAAATTCCACATTTCACTCCTCACCAATTGATAGCTCTCTACCAAGTGATCACACTATTCCTAGAGATGATTTGAATCCAACACCGACTAATACAACTGAAGTACAATGCATGGATGAAAGTGAAGACGTTCAAACATTAGGCAGTAAAAGGGCCTTAAAATCAGTAGTGTGGAATCACTATAAGAGATAAAAGATAGACGGCAAATGAAAAACAGAATGCATGTATTGTAAGAAAAAACTTGGAGGGGATACAAAGAATGGGACAAGACACTTACATGATCACTTTAAAATATGTCCATTGAGAAACACGAGAGATATAAAGCAAACATTTTTGATGTCAAAAAACAACATTGATGGGAAAGTTGCTCTAGGAACCTACTCATTTGATCAAGAAATTGCTAGGAAAGAAATGGCTACTATGATCATATTGCATGAGTATCCATTGAATATGGTGGAGCATATTGGATTTTGAAGATTTGTGAATTCTCTTCAACCACTTTTTAAAGTGGTTAGTCGAAATACTTTGAAGGTGGATATCTTGAAGATCTATGAATATGAGAGGTCAAAGACAATGAAGCTTCTTGATAAAAATAAAAGTAGAGTTGCCATCACAACGGACATGTGGACATCAAACAATCAAAAGAAAGGATTTATGACGACCACTGCTCATTTTATTGATGGATCTTGGAAGCTTCAAAGTCGAATAATCAGGTATTTGTTCACTTTCAAACTTGATAAGGTTTAGTTTGTTGGTATGATATATATAAATTACATTTTCATTTGTTTCTTATTACTTAATTTAGGTTTATCTATGTGCTATGTCCGCATACATCTGAAGTACTTGGGGATGTTCTTGTTGATTATTTGATGGATTGGAATCTTGATCGGAAGTTGTCTACATTAACAGTAGATAATTGTACAACTAATGATGCACTGATTGATAGGATTTTGAACAAATTGGATACAAGTTTACTTTGGTTAGAAGGTTCATTGTTGCATATGCGATGTTGAGCTCATATTTTAAACTTGATTGTCAAAGATGGTTTGGATGTTATTGGTGATGGTATTGAACGGATTTGTACTAGTGTTTCTTTTTGGGTAGCCACTCCTAAAAGATATGAAAGGTTTGAAGAGACAGCTCGCCAATTGAAAATTCCAATCACTAAGAAGTTAGTCTTAGATTGTAAGACCAGATGGAATTCTACATATGCAATGCTTAGTGTCGCCATTTGTTATAAAGATGTCTTCACTCGTTTGAAACAACGAGAGCCACTTTATAAAAGTGTTCCTGCTGAGGAAGATTAGGAAAGGGCCAATGAAATTTGTGATAAATTGAAGTTGTTTAACAATGTGACTGAGATGTTTTCAGGGACCAAATACCCTACTGCTAATATATACTTTCCAAAAATTTGTGAAATTAGAATGGCTTTGAGACAATGACTTTGTTGTGGGGATTCTAACATTGAAGTTATGGCAACTAAAATGATAGATAAATTTGATAAGTATTGGTCTCAAATTCATGGCATTATGGGTGTAGCTACTGTTTTGGATCCAAGATATAAACTCAAGTTATTGCATTATTATTTTCCTCTTATTTATGGTGATGAAGGTGCAAAGAGGGAAATTCAGAGAATTCAAGAACTTTGTTCTAACTTGGCAGTTGAATACTCATCCAAATTGAAAATGAGTGCAGATGATGGTTTTTCTATTCACTCTTCTACGAGCTTTTCGCATTCTCATTCTCAATCTTATTCATCGATTCATGAGGACGTGGATCCAATGAGTGATTATGATAAGTTTGTTGCCTCGGATTGTAAGAATGACAATGCTAAGTCCGAGTTTGATCTTTATTTGGAGGAACGTGTGATATCAATGAAGGTTGATTTTGATATCTTAAGTTGGTGGAAGAATGCACTTAAGTATCCTACTCTTCAATTGATTGCTCAAGATGTTTTGTCGATTCCTATTTCGACTGTGGCTTCAGAGTCTGCATTTAGTACAAGTGGGAGGTTTGTTAGCCCACATCACAGTAGACTTCACCACGACACATTAGAAGCTTTGATGTGTGCTCAAAATTGGTTAAGGGCTGAAATTCATGGTAATATCATTTAATAATATTCAAACAATTACATTATTCTTTCAACTTTAAATTAAATTAATTAACTATATTGTTTTATTTACAGATACTTGTGCGTCTGCCCATTCCGAATGTTGTACCTTTTATGAGGACATTGATGAAGAAGAAGTTGTAAATAATTTATTTATTTAAAACACATATCACTTTTATGTATTTTTTTCTTAAGAAATAATAAAATATTTTACACATTATTTATAACATTCGAAATAACTCACTTTATTGAATGCTCTTGTATGATATTTAAGGATGATATCACTTGTACGGAAAAGTCACATGGAGATTGAAGATGTGGGTTCATTGAAGTATTGAAGATTGATGGAATTTAATAATGTATTAGGATAATTTATTTTCATGTTTTAACTATTTGGATTAAATTGTGTTTTCATCTTTTATTCAGATTATGAATCATTTTTTATGTTTTTGTTGACATTTTATTTATATGTAATTGTATGAATTGTTGTTTATGTATTAATTTGTACTTTAAAAAAAAGACGAAGCGGGGCGGGGAATTCCCACGGGGCGTGGGAGGTGGGAAATTTTCCCCGTTTAGTGGCGGGGGCGGGGACAGGTGGGGAATTTTCCCCGTTAAGTTGGCGGGGACGGGGACGGGGATTCACCGAGATTGCGGGGACGGGGATGGGGAATGCTCCCCCACCCCACCCCGTTGCCATCCCTAGTGCTCACACTGTGGTCGTTCATATCATACCATCGAGAGTTGCTACAAGATTATTGGCTATCCAGATTCTTCAAGAAAAGGGAAAGGAAAACAGATTGATGATAGAAAGACAAAAGAAAAACAAAGAGAGTCCCATAAGATTACACATGTTGATAACAACTCGTCGCATGTGAATCTCTCCCAGATAAAAGGATTAACGCAAGAATAGATGGGGCAATTGTTGAAGTTTCTTAACAGCAAGAATGGTGACATGAAAACTGGCCACTCCTTAAATATGGCTGGTAAGGTTGATTTTGTACAACAATGGGCGATCGATTCGGGGGCCACTGAACATATCACCTATAATGAGAGTATTATTGCTCATGTCAATAAAAGTGGTGAGGCCTCGGTTAAAATTTCCAATGGAGATCATATTCATGTTCAAAGTGTTGGAAGTGCTAATCTGTCCAATGGATTAAGCATTAATCATGTTTTACATGTTCTGGATTTTAAGTGCAATTTACTGTATGTTAGTCGATTAACTAAAGACTACAATTGTGCACTGATTTTCTTTCCAGATTTTTACATTATACAGGACTTAGTCTCGAGGAATTTGATTGGGATGGGTAAGCGATGCGATGGTCTATACCTTCTAGAACCTGCTGGTGAAAGTAAAAAGACATTGTCAGTTGCAGCAAGCCCAGGAATTTGGCATTGACGATTGGGTCACACCAAAGTAAAACTCGATAATACTGTTCCTTTTAATAACATTTTAGATGAGCATTATGATTTTTGCTTAAGAGCAAAGTAGACTAGAAACTCTTTTCCATTAAGTTCTATACAGACAAATGCTTGTTTTGATTTGATCCATTGTGATATTTGGGGTGGTTATAAAACTCCATCGTTTTCTGGAGCTCATTATTTCTTAACCATTGTCGATGATTATAACAGAGGTATATGGATCTATTTGATGAGATACAAATCTGAAATGAGTCAATATTTGCAAATGTTTTGCAATATGATAAAGACTCAATTTGGTAAAACGACTAAGAGAATTAGAACAGATAATGGAAATGAATTTCAATCTAATACTATCATGAGCTATTATATTGATAATGGTATTTTGCTGGAAACTTCTTGTGTTTACACGCCACAACAAAATGGGGTTGCTGAACGCAAACAAAGACATATCCTTGAGATTGCTAGAGCTCTTCGTTTTCAAGCTGAATTACCTATTGATTTTGGGGGGATGTGTGTTAACTCCTATTTACATCATAAATAGGTTACCCTAAAAAATTCTTCAGAATATAACCCCACATGAAATTTTGTTGGGTAAGAAACCAAATTATGACATGTTGCTTGTGTTTGGTTGTCTAGTCTATGCAAATGATATGAAGACATGGGGAGATAAGTTTGACGAAAGGGGGAGACCTTGTGTTTTTGTGGGTTATCCTCAAGGTCAAAAGGGATATAAAGTTTTTGATCTAAAGAGCAAAAAGATTTATGTATAACAAGATGTTCACTTTGTTGAGGCTGTTTTTCCTTATTCACACAGTAGCAAGATTGATAGGTTGATTATGTTACGATCAAATGAATGAGAATCAAACTGAGAAAGCTTCAATATTCGTTTTTTAAATGATCATGAAGTTGTTACTACTACACTGCCTTCAGGTGACTCTGGCCTGACCAGAATTGATCTACCACGCCAAAATTCTAATTTAATTGGGGATCAAGCTCTTGCAAGGACCACGGATGCTAGTACATAGGATATCAATCGCCGTAGTGAGCGAGTTAAACATCAACTGAAGTATCTCCAGAATTATGCAGTCGATTTGCCTTCATCTATAGACCATTCGCAACACCAACCTATACCCAACTTGGAATCCTCGACGGTACACCCTTTGTCTCATTTTGTATCGTATGCTAATTTTTCCCCTACTCATATTTGTTATTTAACGGCCATCACATCTCATGATTAGCCGAAGTTCTTTCATCAAACCATTAAAGATCCAAAATGGTGTGATGCTATGAGAAATGAGATTGATGTTCTAGAAGAAAATGAGACATGGACTATTGAGTCTTTACCTCCTAGAAAATGAGCAATTGATTCCAAATGGGTGTACAAAATCAAGTATAAGCCTAATGGAGGGGTAGAACATTATAAGGCACGTCTTGTTACCAAAGGCTTCACCCAAGTTGAAGGGATATATTTTCATGAAACCTTTGCACCTATTACCAAGCTAGTTACAGTTCGAACTATGTTGGCAGTGGCGGCTAAATGTAACTGGGTGATACACCAATTAGACGTGAACAATGCATTCTTGCTTGACGATCTTCATGAAGATGTTTATATGAAACCCCCACAAGGCTTTGCTCGTGATAATACTGGACTCGTATGCAAGCTTTGAAAATCAATGTATGGTTTGCGTCAAGCCTCTAGAAATTGGTATTATAAATTCATAAGAGCGCTACTTGATATTGGTTTTAGACAATCAAAAGCCAACCATTCTCTTTTCATTTTTAGGCAAAATACTACATATGTGGCAGCCTTGATTTATGTGGATGATGTTATTCTGGCTAGGAATAACGAAGACAAAATTTAGTTTGTGAAGACATATCTTGATGATAAATTTAGCATCAAGGATTTGGGTACTTTGAAGTATTTCTTGGGCATAGAAGTTGTGTGCTCTCCCAAAGACATAGTCTTGAGCCAACACAAGTATACCCTCGGAAAGTGGAATGCAGGGCTGTCGTTCTAGTTCCTTTCCTATGGAACATAATATTCGACCTAGCCTCGATGAGGAGAGCCCTCCGGTGGATGCAAGTCGATATCGGCGTCTCATTGGCTGCCTCTTATACTTAACGATTACACGGTCTGATATTCAGTTTGCGACCAACATTCTTAGCCAGTTTCTTTCGTCGCCACGTCTCACTCACATGGAAGCTATTACACGAGTGCTATGCTATTTGAAAGCGATGCCTAGGTAAGGCATTTTCCTTCTAGCCAATGGTGGCTTAGTTCTCGAAGCATATTGTGACTCAGTTTGGGGTGGCTGCCCTTTAACACGCAGATCTAGTACAAGTTTTTTTCTTTCCATTGGCGGAGCTCCTATTTCTTAGCGTACGAAGAAATAGTCAGTTGTCTCTCATTTTTCTACTAAAGCCGAGTATAGAGCCTTGGCTACCACAATAAGTGAGATTTTATGGGTCAGGTAGCTTTTACGAGACCTCACTTTTCATCAAGAAGGACCAACTTCACAATATTGCGACAACCAAGCAGCTAGACACATAACAAATAACCCTATGTTTCATGAACGAACCAAACACGTTGAAATGGATAACTATTTTGTAAGAGAGAGGGTGGAGTCGAAGGAGATTGAGCCACAAAAGATATCCATTTTTGTTCAAGTAGTAGATGTTTTTACAAAGGACTTAGGAGTTGATCGTTTTCGTTTTCTTCTTGGCAAGATGGACGTTCGTAATCTTCACCATCCACCTTGAGGGGGAGTGATGAGATTCGGCAAGATTTGTCAAGATCTTCTCATTTCTTTCATTTTCTGCACTATATCTTTATTTGTGGGCCTTTGTATTTTCTTGGACCATTTGTTAGAATAGGGCTTTTTTCTAATTATATATAAACTCCATTTGTAGTGGAGATTGGAGAGGTAGATAATATACATATTCACAACAGCTAATTCTCTGGTTTTCATTCGTTTCATCACACCCATTTGGCACACCCTCAACGCACACACGCAACAGCAGCACCCACGTGCATCCTTCGCCGGCGTGGTAGAGAGAGAAAGAGAGATATTAAGGGAGGTGGAGCCACGGGCTTCTACCGTCATTTCAAGGTGGAGTCGGTTATGGAACTTCAAGCAGACTCCAGATTTGAAACGAGCTCGACAAGGCTACATTTTGGTGTAACATTTGATCGGAAGGAGAGACGGTCGTCGACGGATGGCGGCGGCCAACGCTGGTGGTGGTGCTGGAAAGGAAGAGTGAGAGGAGCAAGAATTTGAGAGAAGAGAGGGAGAAGCCGTGAGAGCGAGAGCTAGAGAGAGAGCGCCATGGGAGAGTAACTGAGGAAAGAGAGGGAGGGCCGTGAGACATAGGGGTGTGAATGAACAGAGCGAGTAGAGCTCGATTAGTGTTCGTTTGTTAGTTTTAACAAACATAAATGAACAAGAAAATTTGTTCGGTTATGTTTCATTTAATGTTTGTTTAATATTTATTTATTAGTTGAACACTTTAATACTTATTTATTCAATATTTGTTTATGTTTATTTTGGATTTAATGTCTTTTAATATAATTCATTTATATTTAATTTGATTATATTATTCATTTATTTTTAATTAAGTGCTAATAAACATATATTTTTCGGTTTTCCATTAACATGTTTATTATTATTTTTTACATGTTCGTAAACCGTTCGTTAACGTTCGTGAACATGTTGGTTATTAAATAAACTAACATAAATCACTCTCTTAAAATAAATAAACGAACATGAACAACCCTCGTTCCTTCAAACTCGGCTCGTTTACACCTCTAGTGAGACATAAAGAGTGAAAGAGAGAGGAAGAGAGAGAGGGAGAGAGAGATTGTTTGTTTGGTGTGTCTTTAAAAAACAAGGGTTCCCACACTTGTGCCCTAGCCCATCAAGAGGGACAAAATTTGACCTTGGGCCTTGATCCAAATATAAAGTTGGGCCCAAACTAAATATTTAAAGATATTATTATATGAACCTCATATAACCATGATAAATTCTCGATATATTTTACTTAGTTGAATTTTAGATCTAGGTGTTATAGAAATCATGTTCAAACAAGCCTTCCAAATAAAGAAAATTTCTTGCTTCTTTGTTCTTCATTTTTGGCATTGTATCTAATTTATCCCCATTTCACTTTTTATATTTTCATTTCTCAACTAAAACCCCTTACATGGAGGAGTTACCTAATTTAAGAACGCTAGTGACATTTTTAGAGGATCATTTGGATAGGTGCATTAAATGAGAATTTCAAATTCATGGTAACAAATTCATCGGTGATGTTTCGGTAGATTTGAATTTGAAATTCATCACTTCCATTTTGAATTAATTTTTGAGTCTTCGCATGAATTTCAAATCTACTCTAACATAAAATGTTATAAAAATGTTAGGAGTTTATAAGTAGTTTTTCTTCTTAAGAAAAGAAAAAAAAATATTTCTAATATAAGATCTTGACAAACTCCTTCAAATTTCATAATTTAAATTACACGATTCCATTAATTAATGATCTTATTATATCCCAACACTTGAACAACAACTTCTAAAATAAGATATAACAATTTATAACTCTAAATGCTCTTTTGAGCTTATATGCAAGAGCTTTTAAAATCTTTCAGGGCCCGTTTGGTTTGGGGGTTTAGGTTGATTTCGGATTATTAACCAACCTAAACCCCGTTTGGTTCGGGATTTTTTTCTTATTTTATTATTTGGGCCCGGTGTTTTGAGTGGGATAAGCCCGGATAAAAGGAAGGTTAATAAACCCACCAATTTGGTGGGTTTGTAAACCCACTTAAATCATCAACAGTAACAACACAATTAAAAGACCCATTTGCACTTACTGTTCAAAATAAAATGACAAATAACCCTCTAAAGTTCATCATAATTACTAACCAATGCCATCATCATTTTGAATGAAAATGACTTGTAGATATCCAAATTATATATATATTAAATTATTTTTTAATCTTTTAATATATTAAATTATTAAATTTTCGGAAATTAAATTATATATATATTAAATTATTTTTTAATCTTTTAAATTACTAAATTATTAACTTTTGGGATATTAAATTATATATGTTAAATTATTTATTAATCTTTTAATATATTAAATCATTAAATTTTCGAAAATTAAATTATATATATATTAAATTATTTTTTAATCTTTTAAATTACTAAATTATTAACTTTTGGGATATTAAATTATATATTTTAAATTATTTTTTAATATTTTAAATTACTAAATTATTAAATTTTCGAAAATTAAATTATATATATATTAAATTATTTTTTAATATTTTAAATTACTAAATTATTAACTTTTGGGATATTAAATTATATATATTAAATTATTAAATTTTCGGATATTAAATTATATATATTAAATTATTTTTTAATCTTTTAAATTACTAAATTATTAAAATTTGGGATATTAAATTGTATATATTATATTATTTTTTAATCTTTTAATATATTAAATTATTAAATTTTGGGATATTAAATTATATATATATATATATATATAAAATGATTTTTTTATCTTTTAAATTATGAAATTATTAAATTTTCGAATATTAAATTTTATATATTAAATTATTTTTTAATCTTTTAATATATATATATATATAAAATAAAATTTTGGGAAATTATATTTTATAATTTTGCCATTAAAGAAATTAATATTAAAACTAGTCTTGTTGCATAATTCATTTAATGAGGGGTATTTTGGGCACTTCACATTTTTTTCTTAACTAACCTACAAACCAAACAAATGATTATAAGCTAACCCAATTTAAAAAATATCTAACCATTCAAACCAAACACAAAATTTATAAATAATCTAACCTAAACCAACATACCAAACACAAAAAAAAAAGTATTATTTTATCTTTGATAAATAATAAATTATCACATTTTTAGCCAATATGTTATAAACTCATCCTCCAAACCAAACGAGCCTTCAGGCTTTTGTTTGGATGGAAGGATCTGAGATTTTAAGTTATTTGAAATATATAAATTTTAAATTCCCTCAATTTATGAATTGACAGTTCTAGCCCTGTGGAAACACCGAGAAGCCCGAGGGTTGGAATAGAGGATAAAGACAAAGAGAAGTAGAACCTGGAACGCGATTACAACTCCTCCTCGTTCGAAATCAATTGGAGCTCATCGCCGCCACCGCAGGTTCGCCGCTAATACCTCTCTCTCTCTCACAGAACAGTCTTATCAATTGACAATTCAGTGCCCTAATTTAATGATTTCAAATTTTACTGCAAAGATCTTATGCAATATAGGCGAATGCAATTTTATATGATTTAGGACCTTTATTATCTGATTTTGCTTCTATTGAGAGATTTATGTATGATTCTGATGAGTAATAGACTAACATATACAATGATCGCTTACTGTGTGTATCTTTGAATTTTGAATACTATATTTGGTGTATCAGTGCCTTCCTTGAGCAGTATGATTTGGGGTTGCTATTGTTAAATCACAATACACCAGATACAGTTAGTTGCATTATGAGGACACTAATGAATGAATAGACAACATTAAAAACCAGCAATTCTAGGAATAAAGTTTAGGAAAAACAATGAATAAACTGCAGGAAGGTGGTTACTATATCCTTCATAGAAAGACACACTCCTAATAACATGTGCCAATCCAAGAACCTAGAGCGTGGGTAACAGAACATGAGAGCATTAGTGTTAAACAGCTTTCAAACTCGAGCTCGAACTCTAATTTTTTCGAGCCGAACTCAAGCTTGAACTATCGAGCCTGTATTCGAGCTCAATTCGAACTTCCAACGAACTTTTGTCGAGCCGAACTCAACTTTGAATAAATGAGCTTGTATTCGAGCCCATTTCGAACTTTTGACGAACTTTTATCGAGCCGAACTTGAGCTGAGTTCGTTTAGCTTGTTATCGAACTTTATTCGAGCCGAACTTGAACAAATATCGAACTCAAAATTTTGATGTCAAGCCGAGCTCGAACTCCATTTTTAAAGTTCGAGCCGAACTCGAGCCCAAAAAAAAAACAAACGAGCCGAACTCGAGCCCAGTGATATTCGGCTTGGTTCGGCTCGTTTACATCCCTACTCTTCACCAGCGCCTTCATGAAACCTTCAGAAAATTCGGTGGAACATCTCCATTACAGTTGATTATCAAAGAATCTTTACGATTTGTTGTGAGATCCACTGTTCATCAAGGTAATAAAAAATCTACGATGAAAATCATATTATCTTGGAGATTTTAGTAAAATATCGGTGGTTTTGATGAGTTTAGATATTTTTTGCCTGCTTCTCTACATAATTGGTTTGATAAATTTTTTAAAATTTCAAAAAGTAAATACCAAACTATAGTCTTTTTTTTTTTTTTTTGTCTTTTTGTTTAAAGTTTCATTTTTTTTAAAATAATTTATGTTATATTAACTTTATTATAAGATTGCCAAAACTGATATTTAATCATTTTATAAATTATTTGTTATTTGGGTTTTTTTGTTGATATGAAAAAATCCACCAATGAATGTTACTTCAGTGAGAAGTAGGCTCTCCACTGTCATCAATGGCGAGCATAAATTCCGGCAACAAAGGCACCAGAATCTTCCCGTCGCATCAGCACCAACACACCACCTGCACCAGAACCCACCAGATCGCCGTCCTCGCCTTGGTCGTCGCCACTTTCTTTCTCACCAGACTCTTCGACCACTCCCTTGCCCCCTGCTCTGCGTCCTACCGAAATTCCTTCTCCGATTCGAATCAGTTCACCTCACTTGATGATGTTGTTTGGTTCGAAGGGTATGGGACTAATCTCAATTTGAAGATCTATGTCTACGACGAGGATGAAATTGAGGGTTTGAAGCTGCTCATGTACGGACGCAAGGGGAAGATTTCTGCCGATGCTTGCGTTAAAGGCCAATGGGGCTCTCAGGTTTGGGTTTTTTTCCTTAAGGAAAAGATGTAGTAGAGTAGTATCTATGTTTTGATGTGTATATTTGTTGTGAATTTTTAGATGAAAAGGATGAGCTTTCTGAAATGACATTTTTGTTATGATTGTTTGTGTTGTAAACGAACTGAAGTCATAGTATTCTTTGGAAGTTTGATCATACAATGTGGACTATCCTCTGTAGGCTTGCTCTTTGCGTTATATATATTGGTCCTTATCATTCAAGTTAGACAGCTTCTATAAGTTAGAGTATTTTGTATTAAGGATTCGCATACATTTGTGTTTCTTAAATCTTTGGCTCTGAACTATATACCCCCAGTAGCCACAGGTGGAAACTCTTCCGTGAATAGGAGCTTGTGCAAGAACTATGACCAACATAGTTCCCCCAGGGTTGCTCTTAAATTTTTGTAGAATGTCTTATCAACAATATTGAATTATTAGTGAAAGAATTGATGGAAAATGTACTAGATAAGTAGGCGCGGAAGATAATTTAACTGAGCGGAAGTGAATTGTTCTTCACTTCTTTGAGGATTTGATTGTATATGCATGACACAATTAATAATAGGATGTTATGTTTTATATGCAAGGCTACTTTTCTTGTTTTGCTATCATCATTTGAGTGTAAGGGCCTAGAGGCTGTTTTTATTAAGTCAGAACTCAGAATTTATTAAGTCAAAACTGTTTTTATAACTGTTAGATTGATGCTCGACCTTTTATATGTATGCCATTTGGTGTGGAGAATGTGAATATGGTCTTTGAAATAGATCTAGTAACCTCATATTATGTATGCTTGGAATTGAGGATAGTTAACATGAGGAAGGATTTTAGGTTGTAAGAGAATGATACAAATGAAGTTTCGTGAAAAACATCATTTTAATCTTATCATGAAGTAACTATTCATTTTTGTAAAACCTTGAACATTGATGACTGATTGTTTGAAGAAAATGAATAATTAAGTTGTACTCTAATATCCTCATCATGTATTGATAACGACACCGAATAAGTAATAATATGACTGGAATTTCTTTATAGCACCCTCATGCAAGATTTTTGCTTTTAGGTTTAATTATTTCCTTTCACTTAGGTTAAAATACATAGGTTGCTTTTACAATCAACATTTCGGACTAGAAGGAAAGAGGAAGCGGACCTATTCTTCGTTCCATCTTACGTTAAATGTGTTCGTATGATGGGTGGACTGAATGATAAAGAGATCAACCAAACTTATGTCAAGGTAGTGCAATTCTTTATCCACACACGGGCAATTTGGAAGAGATAATTTGCAATGCAATTGTTATATAAATTCACACTATTTGATTTCAGGTTTTAAGTCAAATGCCATATTTCAGGTTATCTGGTGGCCGCAACCATATTTTTGTTTTCCCAAGGTATGATTCCTGGTTTCTAGTTATGGTGCTTAGATGAAGATCAGCATTGAAATGTTCATGAGTATATAGGAAGAAAGAAATTAGTGCTTGTATAACCATTTGTTATCGGAAAGTATATTGGGTATTGAGATGATGTTTGCCCTTATGTTTTACTAGTATCTTGTATAAAGTTTTGTTAATAGTTTCTTTTCCTGGCGAATTGCCGACATGGAAACTGGTAATGTTTGTAATGATATTTTAAACAACTTATTGAACAAATTCATGAGATCAACACTTCTTTACTACCTTAGAACATAATAACTAAAACCTTTAAAAACTTTTAGAGGCAAAAAATAGGCAGTCTTGTTTACATTTTTTTCTTGGTTCTTACTGTTGTGACGTAAGCAAATTGAGGCTATATTATATTTGATGTTTATTCCATTGCAGTGGTGCTGGAGCTCACTTGTTTAAGTCTTGGGCAACATACATAAATCGTTCTATAATTCTGACTCCAGAGGTATGTCTTTTTATAAGGTGGCACTCTTTTCCTTCCTACAGTAAACCAATATTCTACGTATAGGCTCTATACTGCTACTTTATCCGATTATTTTGTCATTATAATATGTTGTATTGTGTGAGGACCAAAAAAAAAAAGGCTGTATTTTGCTGTATAACTTAGCGTAACAACATTGAGAGAACTGTATAAATTCTTTTCAGGCAATAAACATGTACATTTATTGGTTCAGTAGTTTTTTGTATATTCACACCATGCCATAACATGTAGTTGAAATGGAATAGGGATGTTGTATCAAGTCATCTCCACACAGACGTGGTTTTTGAGTTTTCACATCCTGTACAATGTACTTTGCACCATTAAATAACTTGTTTCTTACCTTTAGTTATGAGATCAAATTTGGACGTGAGGAAAGTCTGTTTCTTCTCGTGGGAGCAGGGAGACCGTACAGATAAGCGAGACACCAGTGCCTTCAATACATGGAAGGATATTATCATACCTGGTAATATTGAAGATGAAATGACAACTCACAAGCCTAGACTGGTTGACCCTTTGCCTTTATCGAGAAGGAAATATTTGGCAAATTATTTAGGTCGAGCACAAGGAAAAGTTGGTCGTCTGCGATTGATAGATCTTGCAAAAGAGTATCCTGATAAGGTACATCTTTTATTTCAGCTTTTGTGATGCATCTTGTTCTTTACTCCACTGTCATATTCATTGATTTGGCTTATTATTTTTGGTGAGAAAATCATATGGTATGCAGAAAGTTGAATAAACTTGCCTATCTATGTGTTGATTGTTAAGGCTTCATTGATCAAGAATTTATATTTATCATTTATTATAATTATACTTGTCCAAATTCATATAGGATAGTTGGGTCTACCTATTGTAAAGTTAATTTGTTATTTCATATTGTTCTTGCAATTCATCATCTCTACAGTGTGGTTATAATTTGCATTAATGACATTGGCTTGGAGCAATTTATGTTGTTGCTTCCTGGAAGCAAGATTTGCACAACAAAATTATTGTTATTCTGGACTATTATGCTTCTATGATCTATGTATCAATTCCTTCCAAAAGATATGCACATTGATTCTATGAACAGTTAGAATCTCCGGAGTTAAAATTCAGTGGCCCTGACAAGCTTGGGAGGACAGACTACTTCCGACATCTCCGAAATGCAAAATTCTGTCTGGCCCCACGTGGGGAGTCGTCATGGACTCTTCGCTTTTATGAGTCATTCTTTGTGGTATGTATCTACCTTTCTGCTTTATCAATATTCTACAAAAACACCATCATTTAAACTCATTACTGCAATTGTTAATTTTTTATTCACCGATTAGGAGTGCGTACCAGTTATCCTATCAGACCAGGTGGAATTGCCTTTCCAGAATGTAGTTGACTACGCTCAAATTTCAATTAAATGGCCTTCCACACGAATAGGAAAAGAGCTTCTGGATTACTTGGAATCGATCCCAGGTCATATTGGTGCATTTCTTCCTGCTATTATGCATTCACATCGACATCTTTACAGGGATTCTCAAGGACTTTTGGTTTCTCACAGATAAGATCATAGAAGAGATGATAAGTCGGGGTAGACAAGTACGGTGCATGTGGGTGTATGCTCGCGATTCCGAATCATGCTCTGCTTTTCGCGCGATTCTATGGGAACTCCAGAAGAAAGTGAGGCAATTTCATCAATCAACAGAGATGTTTTGGTTGCACAATGGAAGCATAGTGAATAGAGATTTGGTAGAATTCAGCAAATGGAAACCACCTATGCTTTTGCCTTAGGATCAATGCTTCATCTGTAGTATTCTTTACACGTTTCAGATTTTGTTTCCCTTTTCAAATTGAATTTTAATGCGTAGAGTCGTAGTTGTTCTTCGTTCAGACAAGGAAAGGAAAAAAGTGAAGAGAATATGTATTTACTTGTGATAAAAGTGAAGCAATTTGTTGTATAGTAAAACCAATGATGATTGTTTCTTAAACAAAATGACATATTTAAAATAAATAGAGGTAAACTCTATTTTTATTAACTTTTTTTGATCTTATACATGTACTAATTATAATATTATTTGTGTATAAATTTAAAAAAAAATTCTTTAAAAATTGAGATCATTCATTATAAAATTTTATTACAAAATAAAACATTTATTTTCTTAAAAATGTTATTTTTATTGCAAATGATATTACTTCAACTTGATAAACTTTTGATCTAAACACATTACAATTATAATCTGTAAATTATAATAATATTGTGTATAAAATGCATTTAGTTAAATTGAGATAATTCATTATAAACAAATTTGTTACTAAATAAACCATCATTTTCTATAAAAATGTTATTTTTTTATCGAAGTTGATATTTATTGATATTAATGTTATTTTACCAAATTTTCAATAATTTGTACTTTGAAGCCACGATATTGAAACGAATAATACAATTTCATAATACACTGATGAAGTCATAAAATGTGTCATTAAAAGTCTGACTCTTTTAATGTACTTATTATTTTTTATAAGCATCACAAATTTTCATAAATTAAATATATCATTTAAAAAGCATCACTGATTCACTCTACACTAATTTTTAATGACATTTTAAAAAACGTCATTAGAGTCGTGTCACTAAAACTCCAAAATAGGATTCTTAAAAAAGGAAAACGTCAACAATCTTATAAATTTAAATTATGATTGATCATATTTAATGATCAATATGATTAAATATATGATCAACCTTGAGCTCATAATTTAAAGTGGTTATTTTTTTTTGTTCCAGTTTGTAAATAAGTTCTTGATTTCCTCATTTATTCTTGAGTTATAATATAGATTTTTTTAATCATGCAAGATTTGTTTCATTTTATTTATATTCATATCTTGTGTGAGTTTTAGTTTATTATTAAGAAAATACTCTTGCTTCATTTAGGTTTTTATTTTTTTATTTTTATTAATGCTAATTTAAATATTGCAATTGATAGGATCACTACAATGAAATGTATTATGAGAAATAGACCCACACAAAACATTTCTGAATTACCTATGTACTTACTCTGTTCAGTTGCCAATACTTGGGGAAATTAAGTTACTTTTCTTCACATCATTTCACTCTCTTTATGTGATTCCAATGATTCAACATCTCAAGTTCCAAATTAAACTACAAACTTTCTATTCACAACAATTTTTATGATTCTATAATTTTTATGATTCTATATTATCTCTAATACATTTTCATGATGTAGGTATAAAATGCTTATGATAACATTTTATATTACAACTGCTATACTCTATGACATTGGTGCGGTACTTGAGTTAGCATGTGTGGTGATGTATTTGATATATGCACTTAATAGAGAGATGATAATAATTATAATGCTGCTTGTGTTTATCATCACTGTATTTTTCACTATCGCCCTCGTTTCTATTCTAGTTTTCCATCTGACATAAAGTAACTATATGTGACTAATTTTTGGTGTTTTTTTTTTCTACGATAACACCTCTCATCTTGAAAGCTTTTCTTTTATCAGTTACGGTAAGATCTTTCTAACCAAATATTTATACACACTCCAACGATTATTTTAATTTTTCTGATGTACCCATATGCTTTGTCTAGCGACATGTACATCACCCACCTTGAGCAAAGTCGCAAGTTCGAGTCCCACACCCCCTATTGTTGCTAAAGAAAAATTCCGATAACTCTCTCACAAATCCTAGTGACCCGAATGAAGAGCGTAGAGTTTATGTTGTTCCCAAGGATGAAAATATCTCCATATTCATGCGATATATCTGTATTTTGAAGGTTGCAACATGGATATGAGGGTAAAAAAATTCTTCCGGGATATTCAGGATATATCCTGGATATATGCAAATATCCATATCCATATCCGTCCGTCTCAGTGTAAAATTGGAAAAAAATCCGGATATATCGTGAATATATCACAAAATATCCATATCCATCCAAAAATCGAGATTTTTTACAAAATATGTATTTTTTGACTAAAGATAAATTTGATGCACATAGCTAGTAGATATAATTGCACACAGCTAGTAGTCAGTAGATATAAATTATAATAGCACATGCCTAATACTTGCAAGTTGCAATTACCTAAGCTGTAGTCAGTAGATATAAATTATAATAGCACATGCCTAATATTTGCACGTTGCAATTACCTATAAAGGTAAGTTTTGCCTATCCCAAACACCAAACTTTTCTTCTCCAAATTTACGGTAAGTCCCTCTCATTTTATAAATTTAATTTAGTTTTAGTTATAGGCTTATAGCAAATTAAAGTTTTTGTTACATTTTTTTTTTTACTTTCTTGATTAAGATTGTTGTTTTAATTGTCTTTTTTTTTTTTTTTTTTTTTACAGTGAGACAAGATAAGGATATACTAAAGAGAAAGGATAAAAACAAGAAGAATTGGAAGAGCTAAGAATCGATAATAATACATTTGGTTTCATTGTATTTATAATTAATTTAATTTAATTATTGTCGGCCTTGGAAATTATTTGTGGTATACTTATTCCTCATATTGCTATTATATTGTGATTTTATCATTAGTGTGGAAGTCATGAAGTGTAATCATTCTTTAATTTCTATTTAGCAACTTACATGCAAAATATATCTTATGTGCTCACTAATACATACAATGTCTTTGACATAAATCTTTTGAATATTTGATCAAATTTTGGTATATATTCAGCAACTCAAAATTTATTTAATTATCCACTCCCTCAAATATCCTATGGAAGCATGTACCAATAAAATGATGATTGGTTCAATCTACACTATCCAATTTATGGTGAAACCATTAGAAGAGATAGAGTAACGTACCAACAACATGTGCATAATTATATTCATAATTACTCAAATGTGATGAGTTGGTACCAATATTGTTTAGACAAAGATCATAATTACTCAAATGTGATGAGTTGGTAACTATATTGTTTAGACAAAGATAACAGTGCACCTATTATTTTTTAACCTCATAGATCATCATTTTGGCTCTAGAGATTTGGTTGTATCAATCAATTTTGAATAAATGTCAATTTTCGTAACACTTTTGTATGTTTATATGTTTATTATTTATATGTATGTTGTAAACATGTCATTTTGTTGAGATTTCAAATTAAATATATGTATTTTTTGATGTTATAATAGTTTGTAAAATTTCCAATTTTTTAATAGAGTTTCCATAATTTTTTTCAATTTTTTGTGATATCGATATGCGATATTGATATATCCATCGATATATCCGTAAAATTAAGATTGCGATACGACATGCGATATGGATATTTTCATCCTTGGTTGTTCCTTCCATCACTCTTTATTTTCCCATTTTCCACTAATTGGTTGATATATGGTTTTGGCTATAAAGACAAATTTGTTATGTTAGTACCTTATTTATTTTCTCAAGATACCTGTTTGCATCCTCAAAAAATATATTAAGTAGTAATAGTTAATTTGATGTCTTGTTAATTAACCGTTCAAATTGTTTGAATATGTTAGCTAATCAACCTTTTCTTTCTTCAAATTCCTGAGGGAATTAGCTCCATATTAGGTTAGAAGAAATGCAACCAATACTCTACGCAACATATTGCAATAAAAAACCAAGATTCTCTTGATGAAGTAGAGAGGATAGAGGGGGATGGAGCTAGAACTTAACACAAATATAAATTTTTATTTAACTTTTTGATTCACTTGGAGAGAAATATTGACATATTCTAAAATTATATTGTAATATGGAGGTGACATTAGAATTCAGAAGGTTTATTCACATAAGTATTTTCTACATCTATAATTGAGCAATATTTTAGAATGAATATGTTTGGAAGATTCTTGTTTTAGGTATAAATAATTTGTTGGCAACCACAGAGTGCAAATTGACCTTATTTTAATATCAAGTGCACCTACATCTACATTGCACATAAGATGCACGTAAGTTGCACATACATTGCACACATGAGTCGAACCATATAATACACGACAAAAATCCAAGACCATAATTAATAAGGAATCTAAAACAAGTGTTTTCTATGTTATTTGGGATTTTGTGTCACAAAACCATATATAATTCATGTCAATTTTATTATATCATTACTTAATAGATACAATATTAGCATCATTACTGTAACATATCATACAATAATATAAAAATATATGTGATAAAACTAGATAAACATTATTTTATTACAGAAAACCCAATTATCAAATAAGTGTTTTTACTGTAATGGCTAAAAAAGACACCGAATGAAAAAGAAAAGAAATGAGTCTCATTTGATCCAACAATGAAATATAAACATTTTTATTTTAAAAAATAATGAACTTTGTAATAATAAAAATTAAAGTTATCATATCATCAATTTTTTAGTAATTGACCTAAAAAATTACTGAATTTACTCCATTTTTTCTTCATAGTTCTATTGCCACTAAATTATGTGTCGTGCTTTGTCATATCATCAATTTTTTAGTAATCGGCTTAAAAAAATTACTAAATTTACTCCATTTCTTCTTCACAGTACTATTGCCACTAAAATTGTGTGTCGTGCTTTTTTTGTTTCATTTCTAGGAAGAAATATGATCCAATCATATTCTCAACCTAATGCTCATAGCTCCAGGTGAATTTTTTTTTTTTCCTAATTTGTAAATAAGTTCGTGATTTCCACATCTTTTCTTGAGTTATGATTTAGCTTTTATTATCATGCAGTATATGTTTTCACATTATTTATATTCATATTGCCTGTGTGAGTTTTAGTTTATTATTGAGAAAATACTCTTCCTTCATTTAGTTTTTTTTTGTTTTTTTATTAATGAGAATTTAAATATTGCAATTGATAAATTCACTATAATGAAAAGTACTGTGAGGAATAGATCCACACAAAACATTTCTGAAATTACCTATGTAATTACTCTGCTCAGTTGCTTGTTTAATACTTGATGAATTTAGGTTATTTTTCTTCACATCATTTCACTCTCTTTATGTGATTCCAATGTTTTCAACATCTCAAATTCCAAATTAAAACCACAAACTTTCAATTCACAACAATGTTTATGATCCTGTTATCTCTAATACATTTTCATGATGTTGGTATGAAATGCCTATGATAACATTTCTTAATTACATTACTGATATACTTTATGATATTGTACCGTATTTGAGTTAGCATATCTAGTGATATATTTGATATATGCACTTAATAGAGAGATGATAATAATCACAATGCTGTTTATTTTTATCATCACTGTATTTTTCACTGTCGCCCTCATTTTTGTTCCAATTTTCCATCCGACAGACATTAACTATATGAGGAAATCGGCCACTGTACCACAAATCAAATAAGGATTTGATTTTTTACCACAAAATATAGTGTGTTTTGGATAAATACCACAAAATATAACAAATTTGGCAAAATACCACAAATCTTGACTAAGTCTTCACTGCAATAGTATTTTGATGGGATGTGTTTCCCTTCATATTTAACCGCCAGAGAGAGAGAGGAGAGAGGAGAGAAAATGCATCATTATGTGTGGATTCATCTTAAATTAATTAAATAAGATACAAACAAACATGGATATTTTCTATCTTTTTTTTTACAGGTCATAATTTGAACCCAAAAATTCGTTAAACCCAAAAAATATAGGGTTTAACGAAAAAAATACCATACTTTTCGTTAAACCCTTAACGAAAGTTATGGTATTTTTTTCGTTAAACCCTATATTTTTTGGGTTTAACGAATTTTTCATTATATTGTTTTTATAATTTGAAATAATTGTCGTTAAATTCTCAAATAATTTTCGTCATATTATTAACTATTTTTCGTAATTATCAATTAATTATTAAATTATTAAATAATTTTCGTTATTTTCGTCTAAAACTACATAAACTTAAAAAATTTATTTTAACAAAAACAATTTTCGAAAAAACCTTAGGAGTTTAACGAAAAAAGGTTAAATTTCGTTAAACCCTATACAATAAGGGTTTAACGAAAATTAACCTATTTTCGTTAAACTCCTAAAATTTTAGGGTTTTTACGAAAATTAGGTGTGGACAATTTTTTTTTTTTTTTACAATTCCATTAATTAAAAAGATCTTAGTTAAAATTTGAAAATGGACGAAAATACGAAATTTAACAAAAAAAAAGATGGATTTTTCGTTAAACCCATTTTTTCAGGTTTAACGAAAATAGGTTAAATTAGTACAACTAATTTTCGTTAACCCCTAATCAATAGGGGTTAACGAAAATACAACCAATTTTCGTTAAACTCCTAATTTAAAGAAAATAGATTGATTTTTCGTTGAACTTATATTTTCAGGTTTAAACAATGTAAACAAATTTAGGGTTGCTCTTATTTTTTTTACTTTAGGGAGTAGACTTTTTTTTTTTTTCGTTTAAGATTAAAATAAACCATGCCATTTTCGTTTAGGATTAAAATAAATTTAAGCATTTTCTAATAATATGGAAAGTGTCATTTTTGAAATATCATATTCAGATTAACGTAAAGATGAGTTGTACACATCAAACATACATTGGTAATCTATAGATCATTTCCCAAATTCGCTTGAAGATATATCGGACATTTTCTTCTGGTGTGTTCTGCGGACCCGCATACTGAGCAATGTTTCTTCTTCCGCCGCAACGGTTGATCCTCATTTCGGACGGTGTTTTGATTGAGGATGTCGTCCTCAAACGTGTCATATTCGAACGACGACATTTCGGTGCATCCTTTCCTTGTGTGACCAGTTTGTCCACAACGACGACATGTAGGTGGTTTGCGTGAGGTTCCACCTTGCTCACCGGTTGAAGGAATACGCGTTGATTTCGGTCGACCGGCTTGCTTTGGTTTGTCTGGGGGAATACAGAGAGTCTTCTTTGCCTCGTCCGATATATCCCAATCTTGTGGATCGGGAACAGGTTTTACGTCACCTTCCCACATACCCCTCAACCATTCTGTCGTATAATACAGCGCAACATAAGATGTGATTGTTTCTTTTGCAAAGCTGCAAGCATAAATATAGGTTAACACTCACGTTATGCATTATACACACAACGTATTATACACCAAATTATAAGGTATATAGTTTAATTATCAAGTTTACCTTATAGTTGCGCATGCATGTGAACATGGAAGCATCTCTTGTTGAAAAATACCACAAGAACACTCGCGACGGGCCAGATCTACGAGAAAATTTTTGCTAACATCCGTAACTTTGTACGTAGACCGTGCCAGTGGCTCAACTTGCATTCTTCGTGCAAGCTTGGTGTACGCAACTACTCTTTCATGCACCGCAGCTGTCAGTATGTTTGTTCTTTCTAGTGCTGTTGTTCTCCTTTCGTAAAACCATCTTTCCGTAACCCGTCGGGCACATTCCAGAAATGAACAAACAGGTAGCTTCCTCGCCCATAGGAGCCGAGCATTCCATGTCTCGGCATCGTTTGATGTCATGAAATTGAACCTTCGAACAGGACATTTCACGCGAGACCATCGGGTTGTTTCTGCCTTTGCCAATGTTTGAAGAACACCTGCTATACCCGTCTCTTCGATTTTGGACATGTACCTGAGGGGGTTAAATTTGGAAAAAGAAGGTTGACAATTGAATCATACTAACAGCTAGCAAATATCATCATAGGTTAGCATTTCAAATTGAAGGAAAAAAGATGTGTGGAATTAAATTACCGTTCGAAGACATGAGATTGATAAGAATACGCTGCCCTGTGGAATAGTTCAACTATGCGAGATCCATGTTTTGCCAAATTTTGTCGAAGATGAAAACAACAAAGGCCATGAGTGGCTTCGGGGTACTTCTCTTTAATAGCATTACCGATGTTGACATGTTGATCGGATATAAAAAGCAATTGGCTTGGGCATCCAAATGTGATGCGAATTTTTTTCAAAAACCAGGTCCATGACTCATCATTTTCCACATCTCATATCCCAATTGCTAGAGGGAAGATTTGATCATTTCCATCCTGCGTCACTGCGACAAAGCCGATTCCTTTATATTGTCCTTTCAAGTGACACCCATCCAGCACTATAACCGGTCGCGAATATCGCCGAAATCCTTGAATAGATGCCCCCAACGCAAAGAAGACATATTTGAATTTTCCGGATTCATGTGTCTCAAGCGCGGTGATTGTACCGGGATTCGCAGCTACCAACTTAGATAAATAATGAGGCATCATTGCAAATGACTGTTTGGGATCTCCGTAGGCGATCCTCATGGCATGATATTTTGCATGCAATGCAACATCGTAACTGAGCTTCAAACCGTGTCGTACCTGCATTTCTTCCATGATGGTCCTCGGCTTGAGACTGGAGTTCTCTTTTCGTACTACTTCGGCGAAGTACTCACCGATCAACCGAGATGGGAGTCTCCGTTGGCCAGAACGGATCTCTTCGGACGAGCAATCATATGGGAGAACAATTCTGGTTATTGTCCATATACCATATTTCTCCGCGGCGTGCAGCATGAATCCAGAACTACAATGTTTGCATTTAATAAACCACCTATGCTTGTCCGATTTTTCGACACAGAATTCCACTTGATTCTCCAAATGGTACAAACCAACTGCCTTCTTCAGTTCATCTTTACTATCAAACTGGGATCCTCTACATAGATCGTGTGTAGCCGCATAATCGTCATGACCACAGGCAACCTCGGGCTCGTCGAATGCTGGAATATCAGGAATAAATCAATTTCGGCTTTCAATATATGTCTCAAATTCCTCTAAAGCTCTTTGTTGGTCTACATCTAAGGCTGTTTCATCCTCGTCATCCAATTCGGCATCATTTTCTACATTCACAAATACTGAAGACGATCCTCGATCCTCATTATCTGAAAGTAAACACAAACTGCACATTAGTTAAAAAACCAATTTGCAAGTACTATAAGGATGGTTGTTATTTCAAGTATTCTTACCACTTCGATTATCACGTCTATCAGGTGCCACGACTGCAACATCATCTCGATATGGTATTTCATTACGTTGTACGTTTTCATATCCCATACTCGTAGTCGGGGACCTATTCAAGTCGAACATATTGAGAGCGGAAGTCACTGATATGATGTCTACTGGATTAATTGACGGTGGAAACGGCTCCCGCTGTGTACCTGAGGATGTCCCAAGATCCTGATGATCAACTCCATAATCCGAATAAGGACCCAAATATTCTTGTACTCCAAATGGGATGTTTGGAACATCCAACGAATTTGAAAAATAATCATTTGAATTTGCAAAATAATCGTGGGTATCTGCACAATAATCATTCGAGCCAAGTCCTGTGGGAAAGTCTCCTCTGAGAGCATTTCTTTGTTGTGATGATGAGGATACTCCAACATCAATCTGTTTATGTGAAACATAAACGATGACAAGCTCGTTGCCCATGTACAATAATCGTTGTACATCATGATCATTTCTTATTTTCATTTTTCTGACAATGCCATTTGTGTCGATTAATGCATGGATGACATATCGTGAATAATTCAGATTAGCATCCACAACTGCATGAATTGAGTGGAGTAAATCTTCATATCTCGTTGTTTGAAGGTGAAGCAGCTGTTTACTACCATTTTTATACTCTAACCCTTCCCAATAACCTCCAAACCAAACCAATACGGACATAGAAGTCATCTTTTCGTGACACTGTAAGAAAACCAAAAATTTTATGAATATTCATATGAAACCAAAAATAACGTAATAACACTACAGTGTAAAATCAATCTAACGTTCGTAATTTTAATGTACATATACTAAGAGTAATGTTAAATAACAATACATTTCGTTTAATAAATAAGAAATCCGTGTACTACTTAATAAAATGAGTAAAAACTAAAACAAAAGATAACGTGTAGAAATGTAAAATTCGATTTCAAATAAGAAATGCGTTCACCCTAGTGAAATCATTTAATTAGTTTACACAAATAAAACCATGACATTAAAGACTGTACCCACTAATCATTTCATGTTGGTTTATACTAAGTATTCAGTTAACAATACGTTTAATAGTTTCATTCATAATTAATTTAGTAATTGCATTACAAATTGGTTTACAATGGCATGACAATTCGTTCACAATTCTATTCGTTCAACCTATTGATTAAGATATTTGACAATTTTGGTTATTTAAAAAATCATTAAAAATGCCTTGTGACAATTCGATTAAAAGTAGTGTAAAGATAATCCTACACATCATGATCTTGTATAATTAACCCTAAACGAAAATTGCATATACATAAAAAATTCTAAATGAAAACTGCATATACATACTTAACTCTAAATGAAAAATATTTAAATGTCCAAAATTCATTTACATGGTTGGAATACTTCTATGGGCATATATATACTTAAACGAAAATGAAAGAACAAAGATTGCATAACATAGAAAATATACATTTATGCGAAAATTAAGGAATACACGTTTCATAACATATAATATACCCTTTAAATAGAAATTACAAATACACATTACATGTCATATAGTATACACTGTAAACGAAAATTTTAATTTGTCACTTCACTGCCAAATGAGTACATACCTTATTCGTAAAAATACTACACCAGTTCACCTTATTCGTGCACCTTCTTCTTCGAAATAATACACCTCTTAATATGAACTAAAATATTGAAAAGGGAATGCGTGTTAATTTCATAAGGATGTAGTCTTTAAATAGAGGGGTTACATAATTAGATAATTACTCACCCAATCACAATATAAAACGTGAGAATTTTATTTTCGTTTAGGTGCTCCTCACTGAATCTGACCTACACTTAATCACTGCCACTAACCTATTTATGATTGAAATATCACTGCCATTGCCATTGCCACTGCCACTGCCACTGCCACTGCCACTGCCACTGCCACTAACCTATTAAATGTATGTATTATATAATAATTATAAATTTATATATGTAGAAATATATTATATATTATATATTGTATTGTATACTGTATTATATATATATTATAAAATATATAGTAGATATATTATAGTATGTAAATTCACGTAATGTATATATATATATATATATATATATATATAACAAAAGTTAACCTTTGTTAACTTTTATACAAAGTTTAAACCATAAATTGTAATATTATATATAATATATAGTATATAATGTATAATACATAATATTGACTTGTATAGTATTATATATTATATATAGGCATACTATATGTAATATTATCAAATATTATATGATATTATATATTGTATATAAATAGTTAACTGTATATATTACACAATATATAATATATATAATATATATAATATATTATATATAATATTTTATTGTACATATATATATTGTATTATATATTATATGTATTATATTATAAATATAAATATAAATATGAAAAAATACCCCAAAATAACCGAAAGTATAAACCACTTGTACAAATATACCAACAAAACTTTTCCCCAAATACCCAATATATACAATTTTTCTGAAATGTTGCAGAGAATCTTTAAGTGTCGCAGGCTTTAATACATACAATATATACATTATTTATCAAACTTCGTTAAACCCTGAAAATTAAGGGTTTAACGACAAAAACCATAATTTTCGTTAAACCCTTAATTTGTAGGGTTTAACGAATTTTATGGTATATTTTCGTTAAACCCTAAATTTTTAAGGTTTAACGAATAATAATTTGATCCCATTAGTTATATTATTTAATTACTTAAATAATTATCAAGCTCAATAATAATATTATTTCATTAAACTCTTAACATTAATGGTTTAACGAATTTATGAAATACCTTTTACAAATTTTGTTCATTATTAAATAAATTTCGTATTAAAATTATCAAATATTTTTCGTTGAATCCAAAATTTATTTCCGTAATTTAAAATATTTTTGTTATATTATTAAATATTTTTCTAAATATCAAATAATTTTGTTATATTATCAATTATTACAATTAATCGTTAAACCCTACTATTATTGCTTTAACGAAAATAAAAAATTATACCCTAATTTTCGTTAAACCCAAAAAAATTAGGGTTTAACGAAAATATTGTCCCTAGCTTTAGTTTTCGTTAAACCCTTTTTTTTTAGGGTTTAACGAACATGAAACCCCTATTTTTAATTTAATTCCTACCCTAATTTTTCATTAACTATAAATTCGACATCATATGAAAATTGGACATACATTATATAATTTTCCTTATATTTGACCATACTTTTATAAGGAAAATTAATGGCCCCCACCCACCCCCACAACAACCTATCATACTATTGTACTTCATATGCATAGGACAAAACCAAATAAAGGACAAAGAAGAAAGAATCTTGGGTTGAACGAAAATTTGAAAAAATCTTCTCCTTCTCCCCTACCCCTCTCTCGCGGATCCTCTCCTCTCTTGCTTCCATTGTTGTTACACAAATTTCATGAAGGAATAGTTCGTGAAGGAATAGTTCGTGAAGGAAAAGTTCGTGAAATGACCGAAGAGTATATGGAAGAGGTTAGAATTTATTATTATTGATGTTGTAATATAGAATTTATGTTCAAATACATGTTGGTTTATTATATGATTGTTGTTTGTTTGTTGAATTTATGATATATATATATTTTCTATATATGTTGTTATATGGTTTGTGATATATGTTGTTCATTAATAGGATATATATGAGGTTTATGATTTATTAATAGGATAATATTGGAACGATAATGGCCCTATTAAGATATATATGTTTGTTAATGAGGATTGAATGTATTTAATTTAGTTAGATTAGGTGTTGAAATTAATTAAGATATATATGTTTGTGAATGAGGATTGAATACATTAATTTAATTTAGTTAGATTAGGGGTTGAAATAATATGGATTAAATTGTAAGATTGTTCGTTAAACCCT
The DNA here is from genome assembly GCA_946896805.1 of Scutellaria galericulata. Taxonomy (NCBI): domain Eukaryota; kingdom Viridiplantae; phylum Streptophyta; class Magnoliopsida; order Lamiales; family Lamiaceae; genus Scutellaria; species Scutellaria galericulata. Next base: position 6,395,348 of record OX335793.1, on the reverse strand, counting down.
ATCATTTTAAGGTTTAACGAACAATAGGTAGCAATTCGTGAGACATTTAAGCTTAACGAACAATGTACATATTGTTCGTTAAACCCTATAATTATAGGGTTTAACGAACAATATGTAAATTGTTCGTGAAAGGCCTATGCTTAACGAACTATCCTACGTAATTAAACCCTTAACGAACAATATGTAATTAAAACTTATCTAACGATTTGTAATTTTTCGTTAAACACTATAATTATAGGGTTTAACGAACAATAGGTATTTGTTCGTGAAATCCTAAATATCAAGGCTTAACGAACAATAGCCTATTGTTCGTTAAACCCTATAATTATAGTGTTTAACGAACAATAGCCTATTGTTCGTTAAGTCTTGATTTTAAGGGTTTCACGAACAAATACCTATTGTTCGTTACACCCTACAAAATAATTAAATATATTCATGCATAATTAATTAATTTTTCATAATTTTTTAATTAATTATTCTTTCTGAAGATTATTCATTTTCAGAAAATTGTATATCTTGCATTCAGTTTCATAATTAAGGTCGTATATTCATTTTCATAAGGCCTAATTAATTATATCTTGCATAATTATAAAATTTTTTTGGAATTAATTATTCATCCTTTTTTAATTAACAGTTATATGTATCTTGAATTGAAATGATTTTTATTTAAATAGTTTGCTTATTTTGGTGTTTGTAAAATGTATAGTTGCAGTACGTTCGTGAGGCATGTCAGCGTACTGTCGCTTATATCAATGGGTACGTTCGTCTGACGGTACTCGATGAGATCAAGACACGACTTCGAGCACTCGGCCGAGGATGTCTCTGCGACTTCTGGGGGACCTGTTTCAGACATTTTCTGATGTGGAAGACGGAAATAGAGTCGTGCAAGGCTTTTTTACACGTCCTCTGTCACATGAGGTGCATGGGGGCGCGAGACCTGACGACGAGAGGTGGTTTGCTATAGGGCAGGACCGGCGTATTTGTCGGTTCAGGAGGCAAGAGTTTACCCTAGTGACTGGTCTGAAGTTTGGTGACTCGGCTTTCAACTCGAGTGAAGCTGACACCCCACATGAAGGAGCAGTATACTGGAGGGTGCACGTCGAGTCGGGTCGGGTCACCGTGTTCGAGCTCCGTGATCGATTCATCTCCGGCGAGTTTGAAAATAGTGTGGAGGATACGGTGAAGATCGCCAAGATCTTGATCCTCCACCTCATATTGCTCGGGGTGGACACCGGCAAGACAGTTGTTGACAAGTACTATTGGATGCTGGTGGAGCATTCAGATATGTGGGAGAGCTATCCATGGGGGAAGATTAGCTTCATCACCCTCCTGAGGTACATGGATAGGTTACCGACCACTATCCCCGAGCGGTCCTATAGATACCACTACCATTTTTATGGTTTCTCGACAGCCCTGCTGGTATGAACGTACTAAATTACATTTATTTTATTTTAATTTTTTATTGTTGTTTGCTAAAAAAGTTAACAAATATCTCCTCTTCAGATATGGGCTTTTGAGGCGATCCCAATTACCTCCTCATATGCTGGGAAGAGATTGAGCACGCCGTTAGATATGCCTCGGTGTCTGAAGTGGGGTTTGAAGAGATCCGACGAGGATGTTGCAAATTTATTACGTGGCCAGGTATTTTGTATTTATTTATTTATACACCTCAAATTGCAATTAAACACCATCAAACACATCGTTTATGAGTTACTTATAATATTTGTATGATTCATTCTAGGTCGAGTGTTATTTGACTCTTACGCCCACAGATGAAGAGAGACTTATGAAATTCTGGGAGGATATCGAGGACGATATCCACGAGAGTCCAGGTCATCCAGCAATGACGTGGCCATCGGGCAAATTCATCCGCTCGTAGGGTACCTACCACATCCACTGCTGATCCTACATCTGCCGGTCTATCTAGAGCAGGTACGGTGCGAAGAGGCCGAAGACGGGCCCCTACTGATCAGACAGGCCCTTCGAGTATGCATGAAGATACCACTGCAGATGGGAATGACGGTGGGGCACCCTCGATGCCAACGTTCGATGGAGCTCCTAGTGGTATCGAACAGAGCTTAGGGACGAGTGACGACATGTTCACTCGATTGACGGGATGGATGGGGTCTCGTTTCGAGCAGGAGTACTCTAGTCTACGACAACGGGTCACTCAGGATCTGGTGAACCAAATTGCTGAAGTCATGCCTTTTATGATCAAGAAGCAAGTTAACACGTATTGTGGTAGGATGGCCTAGGGACCGTGGCAGCAGTCTATCCAGACACCAGCTGCCCCTAATAGTCCCTTTCCAGAGTACACGAGTACTCCCTATGACCCAACAGGCCCTTATACTGACGTAGATGAGTCGATGTCAGTCCCAAATACCGGTCCTATCGGTCCTGCAGCACGACGCAGAGTTGCACCTGCATTTGTGCGCAGTCCCTTCTTGCCGAATGAGCCTTCTAGAAGAACTGGATCCCTTGAAGGCGAATTCAAGGCCTACTGCATTAGTGCCGACGAGAAAGTTGAATTGTAAGTATTTATGTTCTTTCATAGACTTCAGTTACAATTTTTAATTTGATCATTATTTTTTCCAAGTGTAGTGCTTCATATATGATATTCTTTTTTGTTCAACTCGTTACAGACGCAACGTCGGCACAGGTGTTGGTGTTAGTCCAAGTTTCTTTCAGGCTATGATTGATCCGAAATCGGAAATGGATTACGAGGTAATAAACTGTCATTTTCCTTTTATGAAGAGTTGATTTGGCTAATTGTTTATTCTGACCGTCATTCCTATCTAATACAGGCCATTGATGCGTACCTTGGCATACTACAAAGCTGTCCATAAGAAGCCAATGTATAGGTCAAACGCCAAATCGAGGGGAAGATCCAGTTGGCGGATACACATCTGCACGTAAGTTCCTATAAATCTTTTATATTATTATCACTATTTACCTATTCACACTTTAATATGACTTTGTTTTAAAGTGATATATGCAATGATAGCAATGGTCTTACATCTCAGGAAATATGTAAAGCAATTTGGAATGCAAAGCATGAAGGCGAGGATGACGATTGCAAATACTTGCCGGGCGTCAGAGAGGACTTCACCTCGGAGCAGATGGAGCTACTAGTGCCTTATGTGCGAGGGCAACGTCCAAAGTGGAATTTTATGAAGCCATGGTGGGAGGACATAGTAGTTGTAAGTATTTAATACTAACTTTTCTTGATTATTTTGGTTTGTCGACTCGGTAGTGGGGTTCTAATTGTTTTTTCCAAACAAGCAGGTATGGACGGTAATGAACCTTGACGGCCATTGGTGTGCATGTTCTATAGACCTCGAGAAATCGAGGATATGCTTGGCTGACAGCTTCAGGCATCGGTACACAAACGATAATGTCATATCTAAGCTACGGGTCAGACAGACCCTCCCACTTCGCCGCATTCTGCCACGATTGCTGGAGTACTGTGGCTTTTAAGAGAAGTCATTTGCTCAGGGGAGACACGTTCAACAGGGCTTAAATGAGTTCAAATTGGCCCTATTGAATGTGGAACTGTGCTACAAGCAGGTGGACGACGTTTCATGTGGGCCTTGGTCGTTACTCGCCGTTGAGAGTGGGATGACTCAGTAGTGGCCAAGACAGACACTTAAGGCCTTAAAGGGAATCAAGGGCTTCAGGAAGAGGATTGCATACATTGTTTGGAAAAACTCCACGGCCGGTGACACCATACCTCATGATTTTTTTTGATTATACGACTCCTGTATGATGTATGTATTATGACTACTATGTCATGTTCGTAAAAATGATCATTATGTTATGGTTTCTAGTAAGGATCTCGAATATCAATGTGTTTTGTATTTCGAACACTATTCATATGATCAAATCTATCCCTTCGGTTTAAAAAATTGTGGTTTATTTTCGTTCAACCATTAATGTTTAGAGTTTAGCGAAAATATAGTATTATTGTACTTGCTAATTATTTAATTAATTTAATAATATAACTAACGGGATTAAATTAATATTCGTTTTAATAATATAACCAAAATTAATTGATAATTTAACAAAAATATTGTCATAATTTAACGAAAACTATTTGATACTTTAAAGAAAATAATTTGATAATTTAACGAATATTTTGTAATAATGTAACGAAATTTTTTTAATAGTATAAATAAATTTAATTAATTGTCGTTCAACACATAAAAACAAAGGTTTAGCGAAACATACCATAGTTTTCGTTAAACCCTAAAAATTATGGGTTTAACGAAAATTATGGTTTATTCGTTAAAACCCTAATTTTTAGGGTTTAACGAAAGGATCATAATATTGTATTTGATAATTTAACGAAACTCCATTAATAATTTAACTCAAATTATTTCATAATTTCACTGTTCATAATACATTATTTGATAATTACGAAAATTAGTTAATAATATAACAAAAATTATGTTTCAATTCAATGAAAATTATTTCAAAAAAAATAAAATGGCAAAATTAATGAAATTTCGTTAAACCCTAGAAATTAAGGGTTTAACAAAAATAACCATAATTTTCGTTAAACCCTTTAAATAAAGGGTTTAACGAACAATTATGTTTTTTTTTCGTTAAACCCTTAATATTTAGGGTTTAACGAATGTTTCATTATATTGCATATTGTGTAATTAAATTTATATATTTGCAAATTATTTCATAATTTCACTGTTCATATTACATTATTTGATAATTACGAAAATTAGTTAATAATATAGCGAAAATTATGTTTCAATTTAACGAAAATTATTTCAAATTAAAAAAATGGCAAAATTAATGAAATTTCGTTAAACCCTAGAAATTAAGGGTTTAACGAAAATAACCATAATTGTTCGTTAAACCCTTTAAATAAAGGGTTTAACGAACAATTATGTTTTTTTTCGTTAAACCCTTAATATTTAGGGTTTAACGAATGTTTCATTATATTGCATATTGTGTAATTAAATTTATATATTTGCAAATTATTTTATAATTTCACTGTTCATAATACATTATTTGATGATTACGAAAATTAGTTAATAATATAACGAAAATTATGTTTCAATTTAACGAAAATTATTTCAAATTAAAAAAATGGCAAAATTAATGAAATTTCATTAAACCCTAGAAATTAAGGGTTTAACGAAAATAACCATAATTGTTCGTTAAACCCTTTAAATAAAGGGTTTAACGAACAATTATGTTTTTTTCGTTAAACCCTTAATTTTTAGGGTTTAACGAATGTTTCATTATATTGCATATTGTGTAATTCATTTTTTAATACCTCCATTAGTGTGATTTGATAGGTAGTTGGCGATGTTTTTCCCTTAACTCATGCAATACACTATTCATGTTGGACTTGGTCAAAAATTGTGGTATTTTCACAAGTTTGTTATAATTTGTGGTATCTTTACAAGTCTATCTATATTTTGTGGCATTTTTACAATTTCTTATTACAAAAATGGTACAGAGACCATTTTTCCCTTAACTATATTGCTACGATAATATTTCTCATCATAAATGCTTCTCCTTTATCAGTTACGATAAAATGTTTCCAACCAAACACATTTCGAAGAAGTCGATCTGTTGAAAGTTAATGCTCATTTAGGAATATTCAAGAATAGTCCAAAGTATTGGAGAATATTTAGAATAATCTAAACTATACAAGAATTAGGCCTAAATATCTAGTTAAGGAATATTAAAGATTATGTAGAATATTATAGAGAATTCTAAAGAGGATTAATCTAGTACCTCTCTAGATCCATCCATGGAAGCTTATAAATAGGCACCAAAGCATTGTGAGCAAGGTGAATCAACTTGAGCAATAATAAAAAGCCTTCTCCCTCTTTACTGAGTGTCTACCATTCTTTCCAATACTTCAACTACTTCAATTATTCCTATTAAACTACAAATTAAAACATTTCATCACCAAAACTTCCATAAACTAAACCTTCCTTAAACTAACATTTCATAAACTATCAGTGGTATCAGAGCTCGGTCGGATCATTGACTGGGCGTAACCAATTTCCACTACATCATACAAATTTCATTCCTAAAACATTTCATCACCAAAACTTCCATAAACTAAACCTTCCTTAAACTAACCTTTCATAAACTATCAGTGGTATCAGAGCTCGGTCGGATCATTGACTGGGCGTAACCAATTTCCACTACATCATACAAATTTCATTCCTAAATTACTACCATGGTCACTCCTTGAGGTAACCATCAAATTTCAATTCTTATTTTCTCAGGAGAAAACTATAACTATTGGGCTATCAAAATGAGGACATACTTTATGTCCCAAAGCATATGGATATCATCGACAAGGGATACTCTATCCCCGCAGATCAATCTGCTTTGTCTACCACCGATAAAGAAAAATTAGACAAAAATATGGATCATACCTTTCAGAACTCTAGCTTTCAAGTAGTGTTGGACATATATAATATAATTTTATTAGATAAAAGAAAAATAAAATAATGAATGGATAAAGTGTTATGGTGCAGCCTGGCAGTATGGATTACAGTTGAATAGTGGCAAACTTGAACAGTTGAATTAGAGAGAGAGAGAGAGAGGTTTTCCGATGGCGGCGCCGGTGAAAGTATACGGGCTTCCGGTGTCCACCGCCGTGTCGAGGGTTCTGGCATGTCTCCTGGAGAAAGATGTTCCTTTTCAACTAATTCCTGTTAACATGGCCAAAGGTGAACACAAGAAGCCTGATTACCTCAAGATTCAGGTCTGTTTTGTTATTTACCTCTTGAAATTGAAGTTGCTGCCTTATTGTTCCAATTACACTTTTTGTGTTGTGGGCAGCCATTTGCAAAAGTACCAGCTTTTGAAGATGACACCATTACTCTCTTCGGTAATTACACTGTTTCCCATTTTCCCTTTCTTTTCTCTATTTTAATTTATTAAAGCTGGGTTTAATTGGATTGAGGGATTTGTTAGCAAATTCTTCTTCTACTTTCATCCATTTTTGTTACTGTTGCTTAAGGGAGTGATATATCCTATTACACTTCATGTTACATATTCTATTTCAAATTAATCATCACACGCCTGATTTAAGATCCCAAGTATGGTAATATAATAAATGGGATTCTGATTTGTTATATGAAAACCAGAATCCAGAGCCATATCAAGATACATCTGTGAAAAGTATGCAAACCAAGGAAACAAAAGACTATTCGGAAGAAACCCTTTGGAGAAAGCATCGATAGATCAATGGTTAGAAGCGGAAGGGCAAAGCTTCAATCCACCAAGCTCGGTATTGGTGATTCAGCTAGTGTTCGCCCTCGTAATGGAGGTGAAGCAGGACAAGGTAATGATAGAGCAGAATGCAGAGAAGCTAGGGAACGTGCTCGATGTGTACGATAAGAGGCTGGGAGAGAGCAGGTACTTGGCTGGTGATCACTTCACTTTGGCAGACCTTTCACACCTTCCAAATACACAATATTTAGCAAACAGGTCCAACAGAAGGGAGCTCTTTAGCTCAAGGAAGAATGTGGAGAGGTGGTGGGCTGAGATTTCAAGCCGAGACTCGTGGAAGAAGGTGGTGGAGATGCAGAACTCACCACCTTCAGCTACTTGGTGAAATGATGAAAGAGAGTTGTATTTTATATTAGTCCTTATATTTAGAATACTATTTGTATCCCACATCGTTTTACTTAGACTTACCAAAAGTGCCCATCTCTATATCTCTATCTCGACATGTTGAGTTTGTTGACACCTCTTTTCCATTCGCCCTATCATCAACCTCCCTTCCCTGTCAGTAGTCTCCGCTCATCACGACACTACCCGTGCCAAAGGTTGGCCTCTACAGCAGTTTGACGTAAATAATGCTTTCTTACATGACACTCTTATTGATGAGGTGTATATGTCTCAACCTCCTGAATTCTCAGATAAGAATTTTCCAACCTTTGTGTGCAAACTGCAAAAGTCGATCTATGGTTTGAAGCAAGCCCGATCTATGGTTTGAAGCAAGCCCCTTCACATGGTACATTGCTCCGTGGGTTTGAAGCAAGCCCCTTCACATGGTACATTGCTCCGTGATCCTTTCTTTCAACCATTAGGTTTGTAAACACGTAATCTGATGAATCTCTCTTCATCTTTAACAAGAATGGAATCACGGCCTACTTCTTGGTTTACGTTGATGATCTGATTCTCACGGGTAATGACACCTCATTTCTTACTCATGTTGTTGATGCTATTAGTTATCAATTTTCGGTTAAGGATCCTGGCCCTCTTTCTTATTTTCTTGGGATAGAAGTATTCACAACACCACTGTGTGTTTTCTATCGCAACAAAAGTACATTGTTTGACTTACTAGCTAGCTCGACACAATATGATTAATGCTAAGCCAGTTCAAACTCCTTATGTTACATTATGGTACTACTTCTGCTGATGCCTCCTTATATCGTCAGGTTCTTGGTACTCTCCAGTATCTTCAGTTTACTCACCCGAACATTGCATTTGCTGTTTAACAGACTTTCTTAGTTTATGCATGCTCCTATTGAAAGTCATTGGGGTGTTGTCAAACTGTTATTACGATAATGGTACTCGTGATCTTGGTATCTCGCTTCATTGCAATTCTCCTTTATCTCTTCACTGTTTCCATGATGCCAGCTGGCCAACAACGTTGATGGCAGATCCTCAACCAGTGTTTACATCTCGAAACGATCTTCGACACCAGTCATTTACAGTGATAATATTGGAGCTACTTATCTATGCTCCAATCCGGTTTTCCATTTCAGAATGAAGCATATTGCGATTGTTTTTCATTTCGTGAGAGATCTGGTCAAATCTTCCCAGCTTCGTATCTCTCATGTGTCTTTTGTACATCAGCTTGCAGGTGCCCTTACTAAACTTTTAATAGACAAGATTGGACTCACCAATGGATCTCCATCTCGAGGGGAGTGTATTAGTCATATGTATGTATCACCTTTATTTAGAATAGAATTTGTATCCCTCATTGATTTACTTTTATTACTCTCTTTTGTACATGTATATGTAAATCCTCTCAGATTGAATAAAATGCAATTCAAATCATCTCTTTATTTATGTGCTACAAAACTCTTGAGCATTTGTTTCCTTCTCAATCCAAGGCGTGTATTATGAATTGGGTTTCGATTACAAACTCAGAAAATGGAGAGCTAACTATTGTGAGTATGTTTTGAAGATGAAAGGTATTAATTATATTGCAGATGGAACAAATATTGTTGAAGCTTGAGACTGGTAATCACTATAAACTCCCTATCTCTCATATAGCTACATTAAATTTCTTCCTTACATTCCACACTTTAACTACACATCTCATAAACAACACGGAATCTTTTATTACACTTTAAAAAAAAAAAAAAAAGAATCTTTTATTACAGTACTTAATGTTACATCTTCTATTCTAAAATAATCACTGCATGTTATGTGTATCAAATGACATCATTAATTAACACGTGACGTGTGTTAAATGCCATGAAATGTGAAATGTAATACCGAATGTAATAGAGGATCAGGATCACTCCTAAACATGTGTGCTAAATTTGTGGTGACATCACATTTGATCATGCACCCACAACGCATCTAACATTACGAAAAATTAGCAGATACTGACAAAAATTGTTCCGTCGTATTTTGCAAAAAAATAAAATTACCAACGACTATGTGACACCTTGGGACATGCACTTTAGCTGTATGTTGTTGAAGAGTCATTTGCATCTCTATTTCATTAGACATTCAATTTATGCACATTTAATATGTTCATTTTACAATTTTTTTAATACTTTTTGAATTTTACACCATAATTTCATCTCCTTTAAAAGAAAATTTTGAGTCCTTTATTGGCCATCAGGGATTCACCGATGCATGTCTCTCCTGAAACCAAACAAATATACAGAGAAGAGTTTGAGGTAAATATATATGTTTTATTAAAAGTCATATGGATGTGCTATTTAAACTTAGCTCATGTATATCTAATTGAGATCTTTTTGCAGAAACAATGCAGATGGATCTGTCTATCAATGACGATATTATGAGTTTGAGTCCGAAGAAGGCTAGCACAGGTACAAAGACCTCATCAACTAGTGAAAGAAGAAGTGGTAGATTTTGGGTTGATCCGATAGAGAAGAGTAAGTCTCAGCATACCTCGAAAAATCATCTGAGTGAGCCTCTTGGACCAGGTATCTGATCCTTCAAATGTAAACGAGTATCAGACGTAATTGAGAGCATGCGATCGAGATAATATGTATTTTCTTGTGGGTGATCAGGATGATGAGGTGATGCTTATGATGGAGATGAGTGGTCATATTTGTAAATAATTTGAAATACTTTCGTATTATAGTTTCTTTCTGAATTTATAATTTGTTTAGATTTTTGTAAAATATTTTGGTATTTTATTTTAGTTATTTATGATTTTATATTTCATAGTTTTAGTACTATTTTTTATTAGTTTACAATTGATAAAAAAATTATAATAATATCTAAAAAAAAAAAACATGTATATTACCGTCGATAAATTAAAGAATTTAGGTGAAGAATTACAGACGAAATTATATACGTCAGTAATTACCGCTGACATTATCAACAACGATGGAAAATTGCATCGGTAATTTGGTGGGAAAATTTCGACATAACCATTACTCAATTTTATCGGTAAAAATTTTGTCAATAGAATATTCTGTCAGTAATTAAACTTTAATTTAAGACCCTAAATTGAGAAATAAAATTAAATTGGGTCCTAAATTGAAAATCTCAAAATTATAGCTAGAATTGAGAACCAATATATAAGGTCTTGTTATGAAATTATTTTGACAGAAGTTTAATAAATAGTTGTTATATTTATATATATATAAAAGTAAGACCATTAAAGACACTCTACATGCTCACATTATTTTGACATTAAATATGACTAATTAATGATTTTAAATTTTATGTTGCTAAGAAAAATTACTAAATAATTAGAAATGTTGACTAAAATTATCTAAATAACATATGTTAGGCTTCAATGTAACAATTATCTGCATATTTGAAATATGTTAGATTTAAAATTTTAGAGAAAAAGATATAAATAAATAAAAAAGAAAAACACTCAAATAAAGATGAACTTCTTCAAAATGATTGTTCAAACTTTTAATTTAAACTTATTAATTAATGAAAAATTGAATAATTATTTTTTGAATTTGTATTTAAAATAAACTACAAAATTTATATGTGAAACTTTGACTTTCAATTTTTTATTATTTAATTGAAAAAACAAATTGAAGATTGTTATATATGTTAACAATAAAAAGCTAACTAAAAAATTGATGGATAGTTAGAAGATACATCAACCTTAGCAATATATATTATTTTTAATAATAACTAAAAAATTATTTATGATCCTCTACAAATGCAACATATATTCTGATAATTAGATCATTATAATTACATCACGATATTTAATATTGCAATATTTATTACATAATTATAAATTTAATTTTACTATATAAATAATATTTAAAATTTTCTAATTTCATTAATTTAATTTTTTTTAAATCTCCTATATTACACGACGCTGTAATAATATTATTATAAATAATTGTAATAATGAAATTTTGTGATGGAAAGCTTATTTTGACCCATGTTCCTCACTTCCTCATATATTAATAGGGTAGGACTATCCACACCCCAAAGATTTTTAAGCATACCCCAATATTTTTTGATTTCTCATGTTTTTCCAATTATACCCTTGATCTACTTTTTAAATCATTTTGACTATTTCCAAGCACCCTTTTTGCTAATTCCAATCTATATTCAGTTACACATTTTTCTATTCCAAATATTGATCGGATCCGGATCTTTTAAAAATTGATTTTCTCCCGGAATAAGTATATAGGCTGGAATACTTTCCTCGTGTCAATACTGTCTAAAAACAGTGGTCTAGAATGAGTAACAATGCCACGTACGAATTCCTTCAGAAAATTGGTTTAAAATGGTAAAAGACTGATCGCCCGAAAATGGTATTAAAGTCTAGGTTTATTAAGAACTTTTACGTTATATTTTTTATGTTTATGTAATTAACCTTTGGTGAGGAGAATATCTCCGAGAAAATATGGATCTGGACGAATGTCCAAGATGCTTACCATACAAGAGATATCATCAAATTTTGACGATGTATAAACAAGAATACCTACATAAGATGACATATTGGGAAGACCAATATGTTGAACGAGAGAACGCAGGAGCCTGCTGGGAAGCCCTGAGGCAATGCAATATACAAACAGCATATCATTTGGATTACCTCGAGGTTAACCAAATGTTATATGCTGAATTGATGAACTTGCAAGAAACAGCCCATCAGAATCATGGTTCCTAAACACATCTAAGATCTCTACAGATCTTAGAGAAATCCAGAAGACGGTGCAAAATTATGGCAACCGCCATAATCATCTACCAACACAAGTCCATCAGATCCAGAACCAGATGGAGACGATGATAAAATATCAAAAGGAGACCATTGAAATCCTTCATGATATTCAAACACGAGTAAAAACCCTGGAGGACAGACCAAGTCTTGCCAGAGGAAGAAAACGTATTGATTTCGGGATAATACCCTATTTACACCAAAAAGGGAAACCTACTGAAGTCATACGTCCAATGACCAGAGATGAAAAGCTCATCGCTATCATCAAAGGAAAATCCATCATAAATTAATAAGTGATGGATATGGAAAAGATTAATCTTGAAGATTTACACGAACTTGCCGAGTCCTTCGCAGGATTAGGTATCGTGGATCTAAAGATGAACACAAGAGATGGTTCAGCTTTGGTTACACGTGACCAAAGACCACCTCCACCTGTAGATCCCAACGTTGCAGAAAGTTCGGGTTCACATCAGATGGATGAACCAATGCCGCACGCTGGAGATTTCACAATAAGAGGAAATTCTATTGTTTCAGAAACTCGACAACGTTCCAGAAGGCCAAATCTCATGAATACGCCTTATGGAAAGTCACAGCTTGAACCAATACATCTGTATGGGTTGACGCTAAATTTGGACATTTCAGATTTTAAGAATCGAGAAGTCCTAATCGATGAATGGGCATCAGGAATGAGGGTTGCAGCAGGAACCCTTGACCTTACAAAAGAAGGATTCATCTTACTCCTAGAGATGAGTCTTGAAGGATCTGCAAAGATCGTGTGGGAAATGACGACACCAGGAATGAGAAACGATGTTACGGCTGGTGAGTCATTAAAAGGGATTGTCGATAATATGGTAAAATTATTCAAAATCCATTTTATCGGCATAGGTTATTTCGAGGGAATAGAAGAGGAAAAAAGAAAAAGATATAAACAAGCCCTCTACTGCCTCGAGTTACGTGATATTTATCATATTGAAGAATACATCAAGTTATTCATTGAGTACCGATGGAAGTCAAAAGTGGATGATAAAGAAGCTTCGTAACTTTTCTTTACGAAGATACCAAGCCCCTGGAGAGAGATGCTCATCAGGGAATACAAGAGTGCAGACGATTTGGATACTGTGGCCAGAAGAATGTCTTTTTTGAAGGCCAAGTTAGCTGAATGGTACCACCAGACAGCACTCTACAAAAACTACAAGAGACTCCGAGGAATCAATAAAATGGTTCCCCTGTGTTGAGAAGATAATGACATCCTAACAGTCGTGGGAGGTCAACCACGGAGGCATAAAATGAGAAAGCTGAGAAGCCATCCATACCACCGTGGAGATAGCAACCAAAGAGGAAATCGTAGGTCTTCATGGAGACCTAGAAGAGTGTGGTCGAAGCAAAAGACCCGAAGTTATAAATCAGGGCAAAGACTAGCACCAAGCAGGAGTATAACCTATTCATCGGGTTCTAACCAAGGAAGTTCCAGCAGAACTCTAGGAAGGAGAACTTTCAAACGAGCTCAAACCAGAGCTAATGAAAGTTTCAAAGATTGTAATTGCTGGACTTACGGAGCAAGATGGCACATCTCAATAGATTACCCGTACAACCAGAAGAGATGTATAAGACAGTTTGAATCAACACTAGAATTCGAAGAAGCTGTCTATTACCAAGATCTTATACAGGTGTATCAATTTGAGGATCTACCCTCAGATGAAAGCATCTATGAAGAAGAGATCTATTCGGATGATGGAAGCGAATCCACATCAGAATCGGAGTGAAGAAGAAATTCTTCAAACAACGAGAGAGGATATGTCAGGCTTTCTCTCTCACACAACAGTCTCTCATAAAACTCTAATGAGGATTATGAAAGAGGATTCAAAGCTTCAAATGTATGATGGTTTTACAATCGGAGCTATGGAAAAGACATTGGATAGGTTTGGGTTTCGTAATAGAAAACACCAAATTATCCATAGAGTTACTACTGGAGAATTTGTCATCCCAATGGAATTCACTAGTAACTTGATTGAGATGCAGTTGATCTCTTACAAAGAAGTACAGGAGATCAGAAGCAAAGTCAAAAGAGAAGTTGCAAATACACTCTCATGGATTCATATCGGAGCCATACGAGTTGTAATTAAAGCAACCTTTAAGGAAGGAATTGATTCGTCACTAAATCTTGCGATTTTTGACAAGCGAATCTTCAATCTCAAGGACTCATGCCTTGGAGCGGTTACAGGAAACTTGTGTGCAGGGAAACTAGCATTCAATGTCTATCCCAGAATTGCATACAATTTGGGAGATCGAGACTTCAGTAGAGTCTTAACCCTTCATCAAGATTTCAAAAGAGAAGATTTGATGAAAGAAGGGAATAGACTGTACTCGATCACCTACAAGATTTCCTATGCTCTCTCGAATACACATCATTTAGATGTATTCTTGAGAAAGGAATTTATCGAAGTCCCGAGAATCTTTGAGGATTTCGCCAGGGTGGTTTTACCAGAACTCATTGAGTCTCCAACCATTAAGGAGATCGATATGAGAATTCAGGATAAACCTGTCTTCAACAAGAGTCAAAGCCTCAGAATGGAGATAAGACGAATGTCTTTCCAACAAGACAGACTGATGAGTAGTAGTCATTGGGAAGAAAGAAGGCCTAGTACAGTTCAGCGAATCCCAGGTGTATTCAAAACACAATGAGAGCTGAAATGTTCAGAAGGCTGGAGAGAAGTTGAAATAATATTCGACATCACTCAGAAGGATAATATATTTCCTTGTAATGTTCTATATTATCTCCAACAACCGATAGTCGGAAGATTTCAAGGAAGCCTAAAGATGGGTGAAATTGAACTGACTATCACGGGAGTTGCAGGAAGAATCCCAGAACAATTAGTACTGGGTATCGACTTTCTTGAGGATCATAAGCCTTGGGAAAGATTACAAGATGGAATAGAATTTACAGTGGCTGATAAACGATACAGAATCAGATGACCACTAGTCCATTCTCCATATACATTTCTATCGGAATGATATATGATGAGTACAAGGCTGAGTATTTTGCAGCCTATGTTGACTCAGGAGCAGGGATTTGTACTACAAAGCAAAGGGTCTCTCCTAAAGATTTTGGAGAAGATCTACCAGCCATTGCAGGAAGAGATTTCTCAAAAAGGATTCTTATCCTTAATAGAGGAATCAAACAAGTAGAAATCATGATCGGAGGCGCTGACGGTACCCCATGGTACAAAGTAAAGACGCCACTAATCTATTTCCATGATACAGGAGCAGATGTTTTGCTAGGAAAAAATTTCCTACAAACATTCAAGCGTTTTACATAGGAAAATGAGACAAGAAGACTTATTTTCACAACATTATGTGATCATAAGATTATTGTCCAGAGACTGCGGAAGGCATTCTACAGAAAAATGCCTATTAATTTTCACAGCAAGCGTGGTGATGAAGCTAAACTTCGACATCCAAAGATGGCGGATAAAGAAGATTTGGCGATGTCTTATTATCCTTTCGAAAATTTAGATCGAAATAGAAAGATACCAAAAGGTGGGATAACACTTTATATTCATTTAGAATACAAGGAGAAGAACGAGTTCCATCAGAGGCTATTGCAGAATTGCGAAAAACCATTTTGGAGAATCCACAGAGTGATGTTACCATTGAAGAACAAATATCACTCGAGGATTTCAAGAAAATGATCCAAAGAAATTACAATGAAGATCCTTTGACATGATGGGATAGGAACGAGCTCAAAGCATCCTTAAAGGTTAAACCTGGAAAGGAACATGAGTTCGTGAGACTCAAACCAATCCTTATGAATCAGAATGATCGTGAGGATATGCAGAAGATACTTAAGGAACATCTGGACCTTAAGTTGATTTCACCAAGAGTTTCTCCATACAGCAGCCCTGGATTCTTTGTAAGGAATCATGGAGAAATCAAAAGAGGTAAACCTAGACTTGTTATTAATTACAAAGAGATTAATAACATTCTGGAGTTTGATGGATACTACATCTCGAGTACATAACACTTGGTTAACTGCATCAAAGGTGCCAAGATATTCTCAAAGTTCGATTGCAAGTCTGGATTTTACCAGATTAAGATGGAGGAAGAAAGTAAAAAGTTTACAGTTTTCTCTACACCACAAGGACACTATGTCTGGAACGTAATGTCTATGGGATTGGCAAATGCACCCTAGATATATCAAAGAAAGATGGATAATATGTTCAAAGATTATTTCAACTTCATGTTCGTATGCATCGATGATATTCTCACCGCATCAAAGAATATGAAGGAGCATCTCAAACATTTGGAGATATTTTCAGATGTTTGTCACAAAGAATGATTAGTGCTTTCTGAAGAGAATGCAGTAATTGCTACAAGACAGATTGAATTCCTCAGAATTGAAATCGATGAGTCTGGGATCATCCTACAAAGCCACATTGTGGAAAAAATACAGGGATTTCCAGTTGATCTCAAAGACAAGAAACAACTTCAAAGTTTTCTTAGAGTTGTTAATTTTGCTGGAATGTTCATTAACAATCTAGCACATCACAAGAAGGTGTTCAGCCCATTACTCAAGAAAGATGCTATATTCAAATGGGAAGACGAACATCGAGAAGGGATTAAGCAACTTAAGGAAGTCTGTAACAAACTTCCAAAGCTTGTTATTCCTTAGGATGAGGATGAATTGGTTCTGTATACAGATGCCAGTGACTTTTGGTGGGCAGTAGTTCTTTTGAAGGCCACACCAACCGGAGAAGTGCCATGCAGATATTGCAGTGGTCTGTTTACAGATGCAGAAGCAATTCGATGGCATATCAACGAGAAAGAATTCTTCGCAGTCAGAAAGGCGTTCAAAAAATGGCTTTTATTTCTTCTGGCTAAGAAGTTTACTTTGAAGATTGATAATTCAAGTGTCAAAACATTTCTGAAAAATAAAATTGAGTCTAAACCAGAAAATGCTAAGAAACTTAGATGGCGGGCATAATGTCAATATTATGATTATGATATTGTCATTGTGAAATCTCATGAAAATATTCTTGCAGATTTCCTAACACGAGATGGAAGGACACGTTGCTGACGAGGTCCTTAAACGAGTAAGACATCTTAGGGAAAACCTGGAGAGTCTTGAACGAGAATTTGGGACATTATGTCTCAATGCCGAAGTTGCTGGACAACTTCAACGAGAAGATCAGAAATCCGTTTCTGGTCTAATACGAGCATGCTAATTCGCTCAGGGACAATTGTTCCAAGCATTGTATAAGCCTATCCTCCAGGTTGCATCTATCACGGTACAAAAATGAGAGATTAGAGATCGGGAGTCTAACCCGAAGGCTATGGATTCAAATACCATACCTACGAGTGTTACAGGTGATGCATTCATTGAGAATGTAAAACCTGCAACGAATATTAAAGCTCCGGCGTCACAACCCGAGTCTTCAAGTCAACCGAGCACCTCTGGGGTAAAAGAGGGAGAGTTGAACCTAAGGCCACAGACAGGTAAAACAAAAGTTCAAACTGACGAGTTTAAAATTTCCCTTATGCAGGTTTACCAACGACACTGAGAGAAATTAATTACGAGAAGAGGTATCAACCCGGAAAGAACCATAGTTGATATCTCAGGGAAATATCCCAGAGTTTGGATGAAACCAGACAGTCATCCAAACGAGGTCCAAGAATGGTATAACTTTGGAGCTCTAGCTTCAATTTATACCACGTCACCAGGATTCCCAGAAATCTCAAAATTACCGAGATGGATAGGAGAAGCGGTTCACGAAACATGGACAAACAATCCTCATTTGTCTAGGGGTGATATTTTGGAGCTCTATCTAATCAGTGCAGCTCCAAAACCTGCAAAGAAAGGCTCTCACGAAGCCTTTCATTTCATCAAGCTTAGAAGATCGGACGGTAATGCCTTGAAAAATATAAAGGCAGTCTCACAGGAAGAAATTCCGATACTGGTAGGAGCATTCTCAGAAGATGAAGCTTCTACAAGACGAGCATGGGGACTTTAGGTTTGTCTCACAGAGATGGACAAAGTCAAATACCCTTTCAAGTTTTTACAGAATTCAGCAAATGGATCCTTCCTACTGAATTCAATGACTGGATCAACAACAGGATTCGTAGAAGAGATCTTCGAAACCAAAAGAAGAACTCTCTAGGAGAACAAGATTCCGGCAAATAAAGAAACTTACCGGAAGTTCTATAACACGGCGCATGTGGGAAGATGGATTGATCGGATTTATCTAGCATACCCAGATCAGAAGGAACCCGAGTTTGGGAAAGGATTTCGACCCAAACCCGACCGACAGGCACATGGGTCTAACAAAGATAAGGGCCCAACACAGAAGAGACGCTATCCCCGGGGACCACGACAACCGAACTTTTAGAGATTCCCTCGACAAAATAAAATGGGATAGGCCACGAGAAAGTGACTCTCCAACCAACCTCACATGGTGAGCTGAGTTAAAAGTAAATGATTCCCCGACAAACCTAACATGGGCTGAGTCACGGGGCATTAAGAGGAAGAGCACCAATTAAAGCTGAAAGGGACTCCCCAACTACTTCACATGGGAACAATAATGGAGTAGGCTAGCTGGTGATCAAACAAGATTTGGAATCCACACTTCAAGTCCGGATTCATGCCTATATATAGCAGGAGTTGAAGGAAGTTGAGGACATCGACCATTCCCCTTAGTTTTCTTACAATAAAATCTTTTGTAATAGTTTTGAGTGTTCATAGTTTTATGTGTTTCAAGTGTAAGCCCTCATATATGAGAGGCTAAACAAGTATTCTCCTCCCAAAAGGAGATTACATATGTATTAAATATTTCGTTTAAGTTTTTAATAAAAAGAAGGTTTTTGCTTCAATGTGTTCTTAGTTTGGTTGATTGATCCCCTGGAAGGAATACTTTGTACACCTGGTGTAGGAAACGAACTAAGGTTGTGCTGTACAGTTGCTGAAGGAGTTGGATACCTTACAGATCATCTTCCCCGAGGGTTGAAGTTGAACAGTGAGGAGCTGTTCGTCAAAAGGTCTGGGGCAGTGATTTTCCAACTTGTGGCTTTGCAAACCATCTCACCCGTGCTGTTGCGGTCAAAGAAAGATATGAATTTCAAGGGACTAATTAATTTTACGGAAGCATGTTGGGCCTGATATTGATCACTTAAGTTTTACCGGATATAATTATTATTTTGAGTGGAAGAATGAAAAGAAAAAGAAAAATTAAAAAAATCTTTGGAATTGGGGAAAAAAACAAAATATGTAAGGAATGATTTGAAATTTAGTTTGAGGATATTCTTGGTATTTAGAAAATAATGGGGTGTGAATAGAAAGTGTTGGGTGTGGATAGTCCTATCCATATTAATAACCAAAAATTAGGGCAAGAATCGAGTGTGACCCAGTGGATGAACTAGCATAAGGTATGTTTTCTATTTTGTTTTTTTCTTTGCGTTCTCTGGGCCTGAAAGTTCCTGTCTGTTCTTTTTATTAAGAAAAATGGTGAGGTAGAGTTGTGTTCTATGTTTTTGTTAATGAGGACTGTAAGAATCGTCCTTCCTCCATACCTCATCTTCAGAGATGCTTGCTGCATTTGCTGATAGGGGATTGGGAGTGAGATTAAACATTTATATAGTTCCTTTCAATTTCGGTAGATTTTCGAAAAAACACCAAATCTCTGGTCAGAAGATCATGTTCATATTATTAATTATTTGTATGCCGAGAATATTATGCTTTGATTGTTAAGTATTGGTGTTGGGGGATCTTGATTTTCATTGCAGTGAGTGAGTAGGTAATTCAAATGTAAAGATTTGTTGTTTTGCCCAATTTCTTTTTTGTTTCATAAGATAACTGTTGGTAGTTGTATTAAGAATCAATTAGTATAAGATATGTTGGTTAGTATTTTTGGTTTTAAGCAGAAATTAATCATCCTCAAATTCTAGAGCTATATATGGCTTAAATGAAGGAAAATAGTGGATTTCGATTTATATGAGGAGTATGCGTAGTTTAATTTTCTGAATCTGTGCATAAAACAGCAACAGCCAAAGTTGGATGCTCTGATTTCTCATTGTCAAAAAGAGAAGAGATGAATGCATCAATGGATGGTAGGGAGGCGGCAGAGGAGGAGGCTCGTATCAGCACCTCCACGGCTATGAACTCAGTAGCAGAGTACAACAGCAGTAGTGTTAAGAAGGCTAGATTAGAATCAGCCTTAGCGGCGCTTCTTACTGATCCACTTCTTTCTGATGTGCCCAAGAAACCGTCACTGTCTGATGTTGACACTCTCGTGAACTTGGAGCTTGGCAGTGCTATGCGCATCACCATCCGTAAATTGGACAATACATCCTTTGGTAGTTAATGGATTATTCTCTTGACATTTTAATGAACATGTTGTAGTAGTAGTAGTATACTAGTATTCTGAACCTTAACCAATTTTAAGAAAGAAAATGATTTGGTTTTTTTCTTTATAAAAGAAATGGTGATGATGAATTCTGCAACTGTGAAAGACTTGAAATTGGCAATTAAGAAGAAAGTGAATGAGATGGAGGAGTCGAAGATGGGTCATCGTCACATATCTTGGTATGCTCCAAACATGCACTCATTGTTAATTACATGTTCTTGAACTCATATTGTTGGTTATGGTAAAATGTCGTGGCTATCACAATTAGGCTGTCTTTTTTCTTGATAAGGTGCCAGATATTGTTCTGTTGTTGTGGATGAGTGACTGTTTTCTCTTTTCCGAACATTTGGGAATGTTTTTACATATAATATATGTATAGTATACCACTATGACAAAATGGAATGATATGAGGATGCTATTCAGTACTCATATAACAAGGCTATAAGATTCCATACATGTTGTCTCCGTTCTTTTGAGTGATTGCATTTTCACTCTTTGATGATTCATGAAATCCACCTGGTGTGTTGTTTCTTCAATGAATAAGTTAATAGGAAGAAAATTCGGCCTAAAACTGAGAATTGCCTTGTTTGATTCACAGGAAACATGTGTGGTCAAATTTTTGCCTTTCATACCACAACGAGAAGCTACTTGACGACAATTCTACACTTCAAGATTACGGAATCAGGAACAATTCTGAGGTACTTCATTAATATGCTTTAAGATTACGCACTTAAGGCTTTAATATTCTGAAAGCACACTATAAAAGTGAATTGTGTTCTTCCATGGTAGATGGCATTAAAGTTTGAACCTTTATATGTCTTGAGGTATCTCGTTGTGTTTACATAATTAGCCCCTTTTGTATATTATTCGACTCATGAGTGATGTAGCAGCAATACACTGAGGTGACAAGTATGGTAAAGAATACCATCTACCATGTTTTTGTGAACAACTAAGCACTGAACAACTATGATTTTGTGAATAGTGACACGCCGAGAAAATCTAACAAGTTTGTTAAACCACACATTTACTTCATCATCATAGTATCAACCACATTATTTGCATCTATACTTATGATGATACTGAGATCTATGAAGAATTTGACAGAGTTAAATTTGATCATCTGCAGGTGCAATTTATTCCCTATGTTGTTTCAAGAGCTTCAGCAAAACACTCTAAGAGTAGAAGACACCGCATTTTCCGTGGTCTAAACAGCAAATCCTGAGCCAAGATTCCTGGTTAGCTTAATCACCCTAGTTTACTGTGATTATTATAAGATGTAGCTCTCAGCCGAGTAACAAATAATTGAACTCAATAAAAAGATGTTTTTGATCTGTGATTCTCTCATTTGAAATGCAATTGAAGAGTTTCTTTAACTAATGTAGAAAATCTAGAATCACTGCATGAGGGTTGAAAAGAAAGAGAAAAGAAACTATTTCTGCAAGCAATTGGTTTTTAAATTAGTCTAAAATACTATTGAAATCAGAAAATGAAAATCCAGTTTTGGATTAGTTAATTGAGAACACCTTTCTTTCCTGCATCATCATCATCATCATCACTGTTGCCCCATCTTCAATCTCTCTTTATACTCTTTCATTTCATTCTGGTACCTCTCCTTATCCTTCAAACCATGGTTCTGATAAACCTACATTTTCAAATATTGATTACATATTATTTTTTTTAGAAAAAGGAAAGAAAAATGTTGAATCTTGAAGTTGAAGATCAATAAACTTACCACTCTTTCTTCAGGGGAGAGACTATTCCACGCCTCGCCTATCATTTTTGTAAACTCCCTCTCTCTATTGGGGTAGAGAGATTTGAACATGGAATGCTTTTCAGCAAAAAAGAAATTGTAGCCACTGCGATTAGGCTTGGGGCGACCTGGTTCACCTCCCCTCCGTTTTCTACTCCGACGACCTGGCTGATGAAGTAGTGGGGTGTACGGTACTATGGCGGTGCTTGGTGTCGGAGAAGCATTGGGATAGCTTGGATGGTAGAGAATGCCGTTCAGCGTCTCGTTCCCTAATTTGACCGAAACTAGGTAGCCACAGTCGAGTTTACCATCAATGGTTCCGATGGCTTGGAAAGAAGGGGGACCTATGACAAATATACATCATTTAGAAATGCAGGTTTTGTTGTATTGATCAAACAAAATTATCACTTCACTCATAAAACAATACTAGCAAAATATATGTATCAAAAACAAAATGTTGGTCTTTTGGTCCTTGTATCAAAATAAAAAAATAATGAATAAAATTGTGAAAACCAAAAAAAGAAAAGGAAAACCCAAAAAAAAAAAAGTTTCAACCTTTATGACACAAAATGTATTCCATAAAACTCTTGACACAAATTTCATATAATATGAGATACCTTAATATTCAATACAGGCCTAATTAGGGCCACACACACACACACACACATATATATATATATCACTAGCTAGGTCGTTCTCAAACAACCCAGTTCAGGTCCCAAAATTGGGAGATTTTGAATTGAAACTTCATCAATCCGTCCTAGCCCAGTTCTATATTTAGTAACTTGCTAGTTGATTTATTCATTGTTCATCATTTATTAGTTATCAGTAAATATATAATATTTCAAATGCAATAACACATCTAGGGAAAATTGCACCAGTGAGTATCAAATTGCGTATTGAACTTAAGTTGTTCAAAATAATTACTTACCTTGTCAATTGTTATTCGATAATGAGTTGTTTCACACAAATTAAGAAAACATTAATAGTTGTTACTATATGTATAAAATGACCACAATACCCTTTTTTTTAAAGTAACAAAAGATTGAGATTTGAATAAAAGTCATGAGTACCTATCATAAATGAGACGTAATACAAAACAAGACAAATCAGAACGAAGAAAATTAATTCTTCTTGATTAATTTTATAAGTATAATACAGAATAATATGCGTGACAAATAATTAAAAAATAAAGAAAAAACTAGGATTACAACATTATTATATATATGTAACTATGACTTTGGTTTAATTAACTCCTTAACGACGTAGTTCTTGATAAATGCCCAAAAGAAAACGATAATGAAACAAACTGTATAGAGAAAATAAAATTTTGATAAAAAGGGAAAATCCCAAAAGTGCATTACTTCATCTACTATTAATTAATTGATAAGATAATTAGAAATTAAGAAATAAGACATGTGGATGTCCTTAATTTAAATCACCTGCAGTATCATAAATTAATTACATCCACATCAACATATAAATAAATAAATAAATATATATATATATATATATATATATATATATATATATATATATATACACACATACACACACACATATATGACAATATAGATGGATAATATACAAAATATGGAAATAAGAAGGTAGTAAGATGATAAAATTAGGAAAATAGGAGTAAGCCACATGGGAGTAGAACAATAACGTTTGTGGCAGAGAAATTAAATGATGTGTGGTTCTTACTATTTCATATATAATTTAATTATTATCATCAAACTTAGCAATTCCAATTGATGCTATACTACTCATCACCATAACACATATATAGGTCCAAGATTTTAAACTCTGGATAATATCCTACTCTCTTTCTGTCCTACTACTAATTATTCCATACAATGCATGCCTATGCACCCTTCACCATTTTTGGGCCCACAATTTAATTCAGTCCGATCTTCTATTCCAAAGTTGTGTATAATTACGAATTTCAATTAAAAATAGATATTATTTAAAACCGAATCCATTCTTCTATTGTAAAATTTTTTTCATTAAATGTGATTATCCGAAAATAAAAAATGAAACGTTCTTCTATTCCAAAGCAGTGTATAAATATAAATTTGAATAAAAAATGAAATATTGTAAGGAAATTTCATTAAACGTGATTATCCGAAAATAAGAAACGAAACGTTCTTCTATTCAAATGCGCATAATTACAAATTTGACTAGAAAATGAAATACATTTCAAATCGAAAGTGCTCACCTATTGTAAAGACATTTCATTAAATGTGATTATCCGAAAATAAGAAACGAAACGTTCTTCTATTCGAATGCACATAATTACAAATTTGACTAGAAAATGAAATATATTTCAATTCGAACGTGTTCATCCATTGTAAAGAAATTTCATTAAATATGACTATCCAAAAATAAGAAACGATACGTTATTGTAACAGATTTACCTCGTGTGAACCAAACGCTCCTTAAAAAGTTAATATATATATTAATATACATGCACAGATATTCATGTATGCATATATGTATGTATATATCACATAAAGAAGGGAAAAAGGAACCTGCAAATATTAATTAATTCTAATAAAAACAATTTGAATGCAAGAAAATGAAAAAAAAAAAAAAAAGGACCTGTATGATTAATGGGCATGGAAGGTTGAATCCGAAAGAAGTAAAGAAGCTCATAACGATAGAGAAGAGTGAAGTAGTGTTTCCTTAAAGCATATGAAGCACTCGTCGTTGTTGCTGAAAATTCAAACACTCCACTTATTTCTCTCCATTTTTTTTCACTTACCACCTGCATTTTTTATAATTAAAAAATTTAAATTCAAACACATTAAAAATAATGAGTTGATGATCATTTTATAAAATAATGAAGATTAATTAATAAAGAACCTTGTTGTAGCCTCCTCTTTTAGTGACTTCAATGTAGAGTACATGCAGATTAAGCTCCTTGCCTCCAATCACCGGAACCCTTAAAAAATGAAAAAGATTTTTTTTTAGTTTAAATAGTAGATAAAAGTGTTTAATAAATGGGAAATAGTAATAATATATATATGTACTGAAATTTGGAGCCGATGGCGAAATGGAAGCTTCTGATGGTGCTCATGAAGAGAGTTGGATCCTTTACGACGTCGTCATGGGAAGCGAGAGGGAGAGGGAGGAAGCTTTCGTCAAGTCCATTAATGGCGGGCATGGGTTTCTCCGGCGACATGGGGCGCCGGAGTTGGCGGGCAAAGGTGAGTGTAGAGAGAGAAAGTAGTGAGAGAGAGATGAATTTGAAAGATAAAGAGGGTAATTAAGGGGGGCTTAAATCAGAGGAAATGGTTGGAGACAGTGGGATTTGGGACGCGTGGTTATATGTATGTATATCTATTCCTATTTGGCTTTTTCTTACCAACCCAAATTAATCCTCTTTCAAATCTCTATGCCTTTTCTATTTTATTTATCTTTCATTACTAATTACTCTCCCAACAAATAAATAAATTTCGTTTCAAAATTTTAAACATTGATGGGAGATGTTTGGTAAAAAAAACTCATCCACTCGAATTTAAGTACATGTAATTTTGAATAGTGTATTTTATATACTGTTTATTTTGAGAATAATAAAAAAGGTAATTTTGATAAAATATGAGTAAATGGTTTTTAAAATCATATAGTGACACTTATTATAATATTAGCTAAAACGGTATTTATAACAAAGAAATACATTTATATACTACAATATTTTTACTATACATTTATTTGATGTTGTTGTGTGAAAAGTAACAAATATAATCTGATTCCAAAGAATATTAAATACGAATATATTAGAAACAAGCATTCAATACGTTTTAAGAAATGAAAGTTGACTATTTTATTTGGAACTAATATTTTATTAATAATCATTAATAACCATATTTTATTTCAGATGATGTTTTTTTAATTTTTATAATTCAATTCGAAACTCACGTTTGAATAATTTTTGGTTAACAATTTTATCTCTCTAAATTACTATCCTATAAATCACACGATGATATGCAGGGCAGATGAGGCTTTTGTGTTCTTTTATGTGAGGGATCAAGTTTTATAATTACTATATCAACATTATCAAGAAAAATATTTAAATTTCACATAATAAATATCCTTTGTATAGGGTTTTAAATTGAAAAAAAGAAAAAAAAAAGGGATGAATGATATGGATTATATGAAATGGACTGGGTTATTAAAGTGATGTAGTGTTACAGGCTGACAGAAAAGTGAGGTCTGTAAATATTCCTTTTTAAGTATAGAGAAAGGTGAACCAATTGAAGAAGTAACATATAGCATCTCAGATGTCTTCTGACCAAATCATATCGTACCTACATCAAACCTTGCTTAAACTCCCTTTTAACCTTTTTCACTTTTAATCAATTATATATTAAATTAATCATATCACACAAAATGGGTTTCGTCTAAATTATGTGGACACCATTTACATTTATTTTAAGTAGTGTTTTCTATGTTCTATTTATCATACATAATTACATACATGTCATGTCTATTCAAAATAATATATACGCAAGTTCAAAATTAAAAAAAAAAAAAAAGTAGTACTTTTATAGATATGATTTTATTTAGATATCTTTTGAAAGAGGAAGTACTATAATAATTAAAATAAACGTGTCTAATATAATTAAATTTTTGGTGTTTTTATTGTATTAACTAGTTTCTGTCGTGTGTGAAGTGCGGTTAATAATTCTAAAATATTGTAGTTATAACGTAATTAAAGAATATAATCTACGTATATAATTAAAACATTTGAATTTTTATGTAAAAAATATAAATTGATTGAAATAAAATATTCAATTATAGATTATATATTTTAAATAATTGAGAATGGTAATGAAGATTTGGTAGTCAAAAATAGTAGTATAATATTAAAAACTAGAAAATTAGAGGATAATTAATTAAAATTTGAAAATAAAATGTAAAACCAAATGTATTTTTCATTAATTGAATTGAGAATATCAATTAAACATTAAACATTACAAATTTTGAAATACATATTTATATATAACATTTGTCGCCGTATTTTTTCCTATAAAATAAATACAACAAATTATAAATATACCTCCTTATACACTTTAGGTATGACAATTTAGAAACAAAACTTAAATACAAGATTTAATATTTTGAACATATAAAATTTGATAAATACTATAAATATATTTTTCACTACATTAAATTATTTTAAATCTAATATTTCCAGTACACAAAAGTTTATGATTTAAGATTTTACACATTTGATTTTGCGGATTCCCAAATGTAAGATTTCATTTCTTTTTTCTAGAATTAGGTATGGTTATTAATATATATATTTTCGAACATCATAAATTTCCTAATACCAAATGTGAAGATTTTTTTTTTTTTTTTTTTTTGACAGTGGGAATGTGAAGATTTTGAACAATCACGAAACATTAAAATTTATTAGATCCCGTAATTTTAGTCTAAAGGAATATTGAAATTTGATATTAAATAAAATTTTGCAATATTCGATCATTGGTCAATTAGAAAAATAAAAAATCGATTTGCATTATTTATCGATTATACTATAAAAGAATATTTATGCACCTGTTGCAATATAGATCCTATATTCATGCAATTCAAGTCAACCCGATTTGGGATCACTTCTTACGTGCTCACACATGCTTTCACGCATTCACACTCGCTTTTGTATGTTCGTGTTCTGATGAATATATAATACTTTTTAGCTATGTTATTGATACATAGTTATAATAGTGATACATTTGTATTAATGTAGTTGTACCTTTACATTATATTACATAGACATATAATATATTTTAATTATGATAGTGGTACCTTTATGGTATGTTAGTTGTACTCTTACATTATATTGCATAGACATTGTAATACCTTTTAGTTATATATTAATACATTTATATTATATTATTAATATATTTACCTGATACACGTAAAATTTTTATGTTATATTTCAATTAAAATGAACTAATACTTTTATGTGGATGTAATAATACATTTATTTTTAACTAATGATATCATTATATAATATTAGTGATATCTTTATGTAGTAAGGTTTCAGAGAAAAAAACTTATATATAAGTTGCGCAGATCCGAATTTCAATTAAATTGAGCTAACACATTTATGTAGATGTAATAATACATTTATGTATAATTGGTAATACAATTATATAATATTAGTCATACATTTATATAGCGATGTTCAACGAAAAAAAAACATATATAAAATATGTGGATTTGGATCGGGTACCAGTTGAACGAATTCTAAATTCATACAACCGGTGCACATGAAACTCACTCTGAAAGAATTGCATGCAAATATTCAAATAACATATTTTTCGAGTATCAATTTTTATTTTCCCATACTTTATTAGTCAAATAGAAAAATTGGTTATGAATAACAAAACAACACAATTTTTGGAAAATCAACTATATTATTCACATTTCCTGATCTTGCCAAACTTATATACTAGAGATGTTAAAAGAGTTGGTTCCAATATTTTCAGACAAGCTCTAGCAGGCTTTAGGTTGAATGGATCACTAATATTGTGAACCAAAACCTAACCTTTTCGGACATCGGACTAAACGGGTTATTTTCGGACTATTAATAAAAAATTAAAATTTTATTTTTAAATATAAAATTTTGAATTAAAATATACATATACAAAATTCACATATATATTATATAAGTTATAATATTAAATGACTAATGATAATAAAATTATCCACAATTTATAATTTCATTGCATCAACATAAGTCAAAATATTTGAAAGTTTACGTTTCAAATATTTAAAACAATCATGCAACACAAATTTTTGACTTTAGATTATTATTTACAAAAACATCATTAAATTTAGATTAACATTGACAATTTAAACTTGGTACAATTCATGGATGAAACTGTTAAAAAAAGGTCAATTAATTACAATATAATAATATAAGTGGACTTGTTATCCGTATGCATTTTCAGTTAAATGCTTGATGCCTATAGTCTATAAATATTATACTATTGTTTCATTTATTTAATTCTTATAAATTAAATTTGAAAACATCAAACTTAGGATAATAAAAATATAATTGAAAATTTGTATTATATTTTATTGATCTGATTTAAGAACAATTAAAAAAATTAAGGGCTAGCAGGCCAACAAGTTAATTTTCTGGTTCACTTACTGGATTTCAGACTAAATGGACTTTGGGTTAAACAGATGAATTTAAATAAGTTAGAAATATTAGACTATAACCCTTTTTTTTTTTTCGGTTTAAACGGATTGAGTTGTCAAACCAAAATCTGTTTAATATGTATCGAAAACAATAATTAGTCGGTTAGCAAAACAAAAATCAAATATGTTTATACATTTATAATTGTTTAAATGACAGATTTGTAAATGAATAATTAAATCTAACAATTTTCAGAAATCAAGTACATTTATCTAATTTTTAAAATATCTCGTACAAAAGCCTTACATTTTTACTAATATAAAATGTTTACTTTCAGGTTTGACGAGGAAATTTGCAAATTTAGAACATCATTATTTAGCTATTCATCATATAGGGACACTATCTTTGTGGGTCATATTTGGATAATGTCTTTTTAATTTGGGTGATTTTAGGACAATTTGTCCAAAATTTCAAAAAATCGGGCCTAAATCGGATGTGCAGTGCATGTGTCTTTTCTAATTAGGGTATGTGGAAAATTTAAATCGATTCTCATTCAAATTGAGCTTGAATCAAATTGAATTTAATAAATTGATTTGAGGCTTTGTTATGGTTTGAGGAGATGAATGTTTTGGCATATAAAATATATATTTTGGTTAGTTTCGAAAAATAAATCAAATTTTGGGTGAGTTTGAGGTGGTTGTGGCGGATTTCCACAAATACAATGTAACTTTCTCAAAACTTAACCAACATTTATGTTTTATATGCCAAAAGACTTCTTTCTTCACGCCTTAATCAAGCTACACACCAATTTATCGAAATCAATTTGATTCAAGCTTGGTTTGAGCGAGAATCAACTCAAATATAAAAATAACAAATTTGGAGAGACACATATACATTGCACATGTGATTAAAATTTCAAGTTATTTATCTTAAAATCGCGCAAATTGAAAAGATAATATCTCAATATCGAAGCCTAAAAAGATATTGTCTATATATGATGAATGACCAAAATATTGTATGCTAAATTTGCATTTTTCCCAGTTTAACGAATCAAATTTTTAATTTTACTATCTAATATTTAACATTAGTTCACTAATTTATACTACTTTCTTATTATTTCAGATTTGGTAAGGACATCTAGGTCAAAAAGTACTAACTTTCAATTCTTCCATATTCTTGTTATATATATATAACCATAATGACATGTTGGGAAAATTCCCAGCATCCTGCCTTGGGTCGGAGCCTAAAAATTGGCTCTGCCAGATTCGAAACCGTGAGCGCAAAGCTACATGAGTATAAGTCATTAAAGTTGCGCCCTATGCCAACAAAATATCCTTTTGGTGTAGCGGTAAGCGCTTGATGGTCCAACATGACAGATTTAGGATTTTTACTCACGGTGTTCGTCCAACGATTAAATAAACAATACATAACAATTCAAAAATAACATCATAAATTAGTAACATTTTTGATAAAGTTAATAAATTACATTATAAAGAACATCTAAAACATTAGTAACTTTATTACACTTAAACATAAAAATATCAACATTAAAAAAGAAATAACCTAATTAAATTATTTCTATTTTATTTTTCATATTTGAAACTATTGCATAATACTTTCATTGTTAATACTTCAAAAAATGCATGATTTTCAAAGTATGCCACTAAGCAACAATTTATTTATATATCACCAGTTTGATTAACAAGTGAACTCTTAATGATATTTATTGTGAACTCTTTATATTATATGTTGTATTTTTTCATAGTACATTTCTATTATCTATAAAAGAAAAAAAATTAAATATATAAAATAGCATCAAATTAAATAAACTAGTATACAACTATAAATCAATATTAAAATTGTTGTTAACTCAAATTTAATAATTCACATATAATAGTTAAACAATCAATCATACAATAAGGAACTGAAACTAATAATTTTTTTTACAATTTTTAATACTTTATTAAATCAAAAAATTGAATTTAATACTCTATTAAATCAAAAAAAAAAATGAATATATTATATACTCATTAATAATTGATATTCAAATAAACCAAAATAAAATCAAAGATCAATGAAGAAAAAGTAAACAATGAATTAAATATGTAGAATTTAATTACCTTAAATTTTATAAAAATTGGTGTCTCCAATGAGAATTTGAAATTATGGAATTAAAGTTAATTAATATAAATATTTTTCTTATTTTTTAAAATAAAAATAAAAATACCAAAAATACCCCTAAGTTTTTTTTAGAAATTTGAGGGTGGACCTTTGCCTCCTTCGCATCAATGTGCGTTCGTCAATGTATAACCTTGTCGATCAGACACTATACAGTTGTATTGGCACGTTTTATTTTGAATATCACAAAAACTTTTATGCAACAGGTGTACAGATCCAACTCATTTGTACACGATTCCACACACACACACACACACATATATATATATATATATATATATATATATATATATATATATATGCAGTCACACACGTCTTTACGTGCTAGCTGTGCACACTAGTTCATACTCTCTCACATATGTTGGTGTTATGATAAATTTGTAATATATTTTAGTTATGTTAGTGATACATTTTAATTATCTAGTGATACCTTTATATTGTTTGTAATACCGAGGAAATTACAAATTTTGTCCTATAGGTCACGTGGTCATTTTGATTTGGTTCCATGTGTTGCAAAAGTAGTCCCGATAGAACAAAACACTGCAAGTGTAGTCCTGCTATAACATTTTCCGTTATAAAAAATTGCAGATTTAGTCCCAAACGTGAAAATGTAATTTTTTGAGGAAAATACTTGCAACATTGGTTGCAAACTTTAGAAACTTGTATTTTGAACAAAATTTGAGTTCAAAACTTGTAGTTCTCTTGTGTGTTGCACAAGTTGTCATATATGTAGTTATATTTTAACCATTATATATATAAATATCAAAAGTCTGTTTATTATTATTATTCTATAATAATCTAAATTTTTTATTGAGAAAAATTATTTTTGTTGGGAAAATTCCATGATAGTTTTGATGAGATAAATGTAATATTTGATAGAAAATTAGAGTACCCATTCTCCACGTTTTATAAGTGGAAACTTAGACCTATAGACATATGATCATGAATTTATAGATAGGTCTTAGAAAAAATATAATAAAGGCTTGAAATGTTCAAAGGAGAATCAAGCAAACAAAAGATCAGGAAGAAACAAAGAAGGACAAACAAACGACTAAACCAAGGAAATTACATGAAGAACATGATGTTGGCAAAAAGAAGTCAAAATAGGAAGCTGATCTACATCAGGAAGCTGATCTACATCAGGAAGCTGACATCCTAGATACAAGTACCGAAGAATATATAGAACAACAAGCTGACGATCTTCACTCAGCTCATTTATCACAGTACACGGAATGTATAATGAATGCAGTACAAGGAAGGTCACTGACAAAGAGTCGTTGGACAGAAGTTTGAGCCAAGCCAATGAGAAGATGCCACCTGGAACTGCGACTCTGCAAAAGGTCTGCAACCAGGGTGTGACTCCATTAATGGAGATAAGAGTAGGACATGTCTTATCCTCTCAAGTTGTCAATCGCATTAATTGCAAAGATATGGAGGATCATATTTGAACTGCAACAGGAACAATGCCTCTCTTCAACGGGCATATTCCAAAGATTTATAAATAGAAGGATGGAGTTACCATGAAGAGTACTGAGAAACTAAAAAAAACACTGATAAGCTTTGAAGAACACAAATTCTCACAAGTCTTACACTCAAAGCTACCATCAAACTCAGCCACTCAACCTTCTAGGAGTAGTCAACAATAACATTGAAGCCATCAAAGATCAAGATTGTTTCGCACCAGTTGAAGAAAACCTTATTTTCTTTTAACTATTGTGCTGTGTGCGCTAGATTGTTTTATGGTGTAACTTAGTTGAGAGAATTAGATCCTTGCTAAGTGTGTAGTCTAGAAATAGATTACTTCCCTTTGTGGGTTGTGGTCTTCGACTAGAGTTTGGGATTCTAGTAGACGTAGTTTGTTAGGAAGAAGTTTGTAAAGCGAGGCTTGTAATTCGAACTGACCTAACCAAGATCCTCCTTGTGTTAAGGAGTAGAGTGGACGTAGAAGACTTACACCACCTTCGAACTACTATAAACCTTGTGTGTTTATATGCTTTGATTTACTTACTGTTTTGCATCTTACATTATCATATATCTTGCAGTATACATCATAAGTATCGTGCATTAAAGTATTGGCAAAGAGCATACTTGTAAAAGAAAAATTGGTTTCCAAAAGAACTCTATCAAGTTTATTCCACTGCGTTACATTCTGATACCGGGTCAGTAACCTGATTGAGTTTAGAGTCAGGTTGCTGATTTGAGACAGGTTACTGCCTTTAAGGTCAGGAACCTATTATACAGAAAAGTTTTAAAAAGAGTTTGCAAAATCGATAGAGGTTCATTCACCCCCTATGAATCTCTAACCACTTAGGACTCACGGGACCAACAATTTTATTAATTTTCTAATTTGTAGTTTTATTTATTGTCATTTTATTTCATATTTGTAAATAAGTTTTACTTTAAACACACATTTTTTTAACTCCAAATTTTTAGTTTACTACTACTTTGAAAGTATTACACATCAATGAAAAAAAGTCAAATACACCAAAAATTCAATATTTTGGTTTTAATATATTTTCTTTTATACATGCAATGTAAATAACTAATTAAAATCTTATAAATGATAAATTCAATAGGTCATGCATTGAAAATAAATTTTAAATGAATAAGTTTTAATTTGAAATTATGATTTATTTAAAAAAAATTAAAATCCAATTAAAAATTACAAATACAAAACAAAATCGACAATAAACAAAATACAAATAAGTAATACCTTACATTATATTTGAATTAAATAATAATAAACTTTTAAGCAAATAAAATAAAACCTTCTGTGATATAATTAATACCTTTATGTAATACAATTAATATATTTGAGTAAGATAATAAAACTATTATCTAAGTAAAACCTTTAATTAAATAGAGTAATGTGTTTGCATTATGTGGTTCTAACAACACAAATCATGTATCTCATTCACTTAAATTCATATATTGTGCAATTTGTATGAGTATTTAGTCTCTCATTCTAGAAAATCAATTTGAATTCATCTCCCCATTGGATGT
Source organism: Scutellaria galericulata (assembly GCA_946896805.1). Classification (NCBI taxonomy): domain Eukaryota; kingdom Viridiplantae; phylum Streptophyta; class Magnoliopsida; order Lamiales; family Lamiaceae; genus Scutellaria; species Scutellaria galericulata. The sequence continues at coordinate 6,360,465 of OX335793.1, read as the reverse complement.
CCCATTCTAACTTCAATATGGCATCTCAAAGAGAGAACATAAATGGTTTTGAAACTTATAATCTAAAGGGATTTCAGAACAATGATGGGCCTTCTTCTTTTGAGGTACTTTGCTAGATTTAATGATGATGAAAATTATTAGTGTTTTGCTTAACTAATTTTTATTATGTTATAAATTTATATTCTAACTTGTTAAGTAACTCACAATTCTCATTTTTGTAACAAATTCATTCTAATCCATGTAAGTGGTCATAAGAACTTCACATGTATCATTGACAATGGAATTATTGCACCACCTCCATTATATGTTGTACCTTTGGAAAATATTTTAGAGACGAAGATAGGTGCATATACTTCAAATCTGATTGAATGGAGAAGGAAAAAATACACACACGCAAATAAATATGTACATAGAAAATATAGATATGAGTTAACATATTAAGACAAAATGGATCTTCTATTTTAAACTAATGAGGAAATTAATATAAACTTAATCGACAAACTTGAACTAGAATTGTATACATGATTTTTTTCTTTTCAATTTTATTATTTTGTTTTATGTGTCCACTTGGTCGATTGATATTCATGTCATTGCTTTGTTTTGTAGCCGAAAGTACCAACTTCTGACAAGGGTGAATCTAGCAAAAAACAGAAAACTAAAGAAAATGAGGAATTATTATATAGACTTTTCAAATTTCCAAATATTGGTGAATAATATCTTCTTGAGATCCATGATGTATTTAAGAAAATAAATAACTCACACTTTTCCATAAAAAAATGATTTGTTCTCATATGTATTAAAAAAAGAAAACAGATTATATTTTTAGAAAAACTGTGAATTAATTATTAAAAAAATAACTCATGGATCTCAAGGAGATATTATTTACCAGCATTTGGAAATTTAAAAAGTCTATAAAATAACTCCTCATTTCCTTTAGTTTTCCGTTTTTTGCTAGATTCACCCTTGCCAAAAGCTGATACTTTCGGCTACAAAGCAAAACAATAACATGAACATGAATCAACCAAGTGCATACACAAAAGGAAATAATAAAAAAAATGAAATCATTTATACTTATTTTTAGTTTAGTTAGTAGATTAAGTTTATATTAATGTCCTCACTAGTTTGAAATAGAAGATACATTTGACTTAATATGTTAACTCTTATATATATATATATATATATATATATATATATATATATATATATATATATATATTTGCGTATGTGCATATTTTTCATCTCCATTCAATCAGATTTGAGGAAGTACATGCAACCATCCTTATTCTCTAAATTTTTTTCCAAAGGTACAATAGATAATGGAACTAGTGCAATAATTCCATTGCCAATGATAGATTTGAAGTTCTTATGACCACTGACGTGGATTAGAATGAATTTGTTACAAAAACGAGAATCTTGTGAGTTAATTAACAAGTTGGCATATAAATTTATAACATAATAAAAAATAGTTAAGCAAAACAGTAATAATCTTCATCATCGTTAAATCTAGCAAAGTACCTCAAAAGAAGAAGTCCCTTCATTGTTCTGAAATCCCTTTAGATGATTAGTTTCAAAACCATTTATGTTCTCTCTTTGAGATGCCATATTGAAGTTAGAATGGGACATCCAATGGGGAGATGAACTCAAATCGATTTTCTAGAATGAGAGACTAAAATACTCATACAAATTGTATGATATATGAATCTAAGTGAATGAGGTACATGATTTGTGTTAGGGACCCTTATATAGATTTCATTGACAGATATGAAATAAATTTTAGAATTTGAAATACATGTAATAAATTCGGGGTTAATAAATTTATACCCTAATTTGGTGATGAGAGCAAATATAATTAAGACATTCAAATTGCCATTATTTTAAAAATGGAATGTGTGTGTAAAATCAGTTATTTGTTAATAGAATAAGTTAATTAGCATTTAAGAAATAAGCTATTAAAGTCTACTGATCTTTTGCTTATATACGAAATATGAAAAAAAGGAATTATTAGAGTCAAACATTTGAGATATACTTAATTATATTTAAGTAAGGATTGTTCGGGTGATTTATTTCGTATTTCTTTCATTAGTGAATGTTAATTGCAATGTTATTAGAAATAATAATATGTTAATTAGATTCTTGTAAGATTTTGCTTTTTCACAAAAGAAATTCAATTCATTGAGAGAGATGAAATAAATTCTAGAATTTGATATACATGTAATAAATTCAGGGTTAATAAATTTATACCCTAATTTGGTGATGAGACCAAAAATAATTAAGGCATTCAAATTACCATGATTTAGAAAATGGAATGTGTGTATAAAATCACTTTGATTATTGTATTTGTTCCTTAAGAGAATAAGGTAATTAACATTTAAGAAATAAGCTATTAAAGTCTACTAATATTTTGCTTATATATGAACCATGAAAAAAAAGAATTATTAGAGTCAAACATTTGAGATATATATAATTATATTTCAGTAAGGATTGTTCGGGTGATTTATTTCGTGTTTCTTTCATTAGTGAATGTTAATTAGTATGTTAGTTAGATTCTTGTAAGATTTTGCTTTTTTATAAATGAAATTCAATTCATTGAGAGATATGAAATACATTTTAGAATTTGATATACATGTAATAGATTCGGGGTTAGTAAATTTATACCCTAATTTGGTGATGAGACCAAAAGTAATTAAGGCATTCAAATTACCATGATATAAAAAATGGAATGTGTGTAAAATCACTTTGATTATTGTATTTGTTTTTTTTTTTTCTTTTTTCTAAGAGAATAAGGTAATTAGCATTTAAGAAATAAGCTATTAAAGTCTACTAATATTTTGCTTATGTATGAAACATGAAAAAGAAATTATTAGAGTCAAACATTTGAGATATATGTAATTATATTTCAGTAAGGATTGTCCAAATGTTTTATTTCGTATTTCTTTCATTAGTGAATGTTGATTGCAATATTATTTGATATATTATTATGTTAGATCATTCTTGTAAAATTTTGCTTTCTCAGAAAAGAAATTCAAGAGTTTGAGACTCCCTACTACTATATAGGACTTAATGATATCTTTTAAAATAGAATGACGTCTATGAAAAAAGCAAAAAAAATCTGCTAAAAATTACTGAAAAATAATATCTACATATTATATAACTAGTATATATATGTCCCGTGCAATGTATGGGGATATAAATTTTACTCCCTCCATTTCAAAATAAGTGTTGATCTGAAGTTTTATCATAGATTAAGGATCATAAAAATTGGACAAATATATCCTTATCTAATCAAGGAATTTAGGATTCAAAACTGAAAGAATCAAATTAATTCTATAAAAAGTATTACATTAAATCCCTATATATATATATATATATTTTAGCTAATGAATATTAATAAGGATTATTTGAGAATAATTCTGCATAAAAGCCTAAATTGACACATAATTTGAAACAAAATTTAGACTCTAAATGATACTTATTTTGAAATGGATGAAGTACTATTTTAATGTTTTCACCTGAATATGTTGATCACGAAAAATAATAAATTTCTTGACATTACCCATTTGATGCATAGTCATAAAATTTAAATATTTTGATATTGATGAAAAAATCAAGTTTTTAAGAATATTTCAATCTCATTTGATACTCATGTGATGTATGAACATATAATTCTCAACTGTTGTAATTATTTGATACAAAAATGTTGATCATGAAAAAAAATATAGTTTTTCAGAGCCATTTCTTTTAATCTAGTATCATATAATTCATGAAATTTAAATAAATCATATATTCATCGTATGTTGTCTAACTACTTTGTTGGTCCCAAGTGGTCAGAGGTTCAGAGGGGGGTGAGTGAACCTCTATCAAATTTTTACTTTTAAAATTTTCTATAAGTAGGTTACTGAATTCTAGACAGAATACAACAACACACACGATTCAGTAAGTTGGTAGTATGCTTAATCAGCTTACTATTTTTAAATTTATAGTATGCAGCGGAAATTTAAGATAGAGTTTCTTTTGTAAAAATGTTTTCTTTTCCAAGTATGATTTTATCAATATCGTTTTTATGCAATATGAGCAAGATATATCAGATATGCAACATATAGATAAAACAATAAACACACATGAGTTTATAGTGGTTCGAAGGTGGTGTAATCCTTCTACGTCCACTCTTCTCTTTCACAAAGGAGGAACTCCTTTAGGTCAGATTGGTTTACAAGTCTCAACTTTACAATCCTCTTCCTAACGAGCTATCACCTACTAGAATCAGTAAGATTCCTAGGCCAATCCCATACAGGGTACAAATACTCACACAAAGTGTCACGCACCATTTTTCGTACTTTTTAAAATATCAGAGTTTCCTCTTGGGCGTGAAGAAAGAAAGGGAAAGAGACATACATGATATAAAACAGAAACCTTTGGACACAGATAGGAGACGATTTTACATATACAAATCCTCGGCGTCTAGCCGAAATAAAGCATTTAACATAGCAGCGGAAAAACATCAGGATCCATTGTCAAAAGAAAAGGACGATATACTTGTTACAAAATGTGAAATTAAATAAACCATTGTTTCATTGTTATGTAACAAAAGACAGAATAGAAATATCCAGATATTGTCATCTCTCTCTCTATAGCTATTACATACTCGTCATCTCCTGTAACGTGAATTATAGAAATAGGGGTGAGTGCGTTGAATACACTCGTGGGAATACTTTCCATGTTTTTAATAATTATTAGGTAGGTATCACAAATAAAAAATATACAAGTTTAGCAAATAGACACAATAGATAGAATGCATAGCACATAATTGTAAGAACACATCGCTCTAAGAGCACTCAATATATAAATAGGTGTTTTTATGGGCCACCAGTCCATCCCTAACGTATGGTGCTTTTTACGGGCCACCAGTCAATCCCCAATGTATGGTGCTTTTTACGGGCCACCAGTCCATCCTTAACATGATTTTGGACATCCGTCCTCATTTATCATATTCATAATGTTTGGATGTACATAGTAATCACAACAAATAATCACAACACGTAGAGTTCAACAGTTTATAAATCAAATATGGAAATCGATAAAAAATAGAGTTTAGAAGTTACTCCCACCTTGTTCAGTGGTTACCACATGAGTTGCCGAGTAACAAGTATCAAGTATCACAAAACACGATCCGATAGATAGCCTACACATGTTACAATATTTCTTAGATCCTTAATACGTATAAATACTTATAATTAAAGGTATAGACGATCTTAGAGAAAAATACAATCAATAAAGATGAGACGGAACGGAAGATCTAAAGATTGAGGTTGAGGAAATGAGAGTGGAATTTCAGTTCAGCAATCTAATCAGAAAGAGGGAAAGATTTGGGTCCCAACGGAAAAAGAATGAGCTCAATCGGAGTTGAAACGAGCTCAAACAGAGTGTTTTAAGATTTAAGAGTAAAATCGTAAATTTGGTAAAAAGGTTGACTTTGACCGGGCCCCCCCGACTCCTGGTCGACGACATCTCATCACCGAAGACTCGATGATGACGTACGATGGAAAAAACGAGATTCGTATCGTAAACACGGCACCGCACACGCACCCGTCATACGGCGTCACGCGCACGTGCCTAGCACACCCGGCGTCATGTGCGCCAGAGCCTTGCATTTTCTCGGTAATCTTGGTAGCTCTCGGCAGCGCGCGTGCCAGCGCCCAACATGCGCGCCCAGCACCCGGCGTTCCTTGGCAGCTCTTGGCAGTCTCGGCAGAATGCGCGCGCCAGCACCCGGCGTGCCTCGGCCACGCTTGGTAGGCCTCGGCAGGCCCGCGCCCAGCGCGCACCCAGCCTAGGCCCGACGCCCTATTGTCCTTCCAGTAGCCACCTGCTGTGGAGGCGCCGCCCGGCACCGCCACCACCTGCTCCGGCCACCACCATCTCCTGGGTGAACAGTAACTCCCCCAAAATAGCAACAACCAACATACACACCCCATGCATGCATACACATACACTCCTTTCTCTTCCTAGCTCCGGCCGGTGGCTTCCAGTCGCCGGCGCCTACTAGAACCTCTGGTCGGTGACCTCCCGTCACCAGCAACCACCTTCACCACTCAAACTAGCCCCCAATAACACCCACACACACACAACACATAATACACACACAACACACTTAAACACACACACAACACACTTAAAAACACACACACACAACATGAATCCCACGCACCCAGCTCTACCGGCAATCTCCGTGTCGCCGGCCACCACCTCCAACTCATTACATGCACACCCAGCCACTGTCCGTGCAACTTTTCCGTCAAGAGGAGGGAGAGAGAAAACAGTCGGGGAGAGAGAAAATGGAAGGATGAGAGAGAAAGATTTTGGTCGGATCTTTGATCGGCGATTTCCGGAGGAGGAGAAGTCCGATCAGAAATCCGAGCCAGGATTCGTGACGGGCTCAACGAGAGCTTCAACTTAGGGTAGGAGTTGGCCCAAAACGGAGAAGAAATGAGGTGGGGAGGAAGAGAGAGAAAAAGGGTTTTCCGACGATGTTTTACCATTTTCCGGCGAACTAGACATTGGAATTGAAATTCGAGATCCATCCTAGACTCGTCATGACGAGACCTACGTTCTGTACAAAAATCGGCCGAAATCGAGAAAATTTATTTTTCCAGCATCGGCGGCGCCGGAGATCGAAAACAGAAAAGTGAGAGAGAGAGAGGAGGGAGGAGAGAGAGAGACTTACATGTTTTTCGCGATTTAGCCTCGTTCGGAAAAACGGTGATTTTTGAATCGAAAACACCCCTATATATAGACCTCCGAAAACACTATTCATCAAAAAGATCTTGGGTTACTATTCACCGAAATATCTTATTTACTATTCCTTGCCATTCGAGCTACGAGTCTCCGATTGACCTCTAATTCATTTCTATTTTCTTATTTTTCTATTACGCATCTTATGGTAAAATTATAATCTATGTTCCGTGACTAAATTATACTTTCATCTAGAACATGCATTTATCATTTATCTGAAACACACGTAATTGAATTAAACAGTCAAGGATTAACGCACATAATAAAAATAGTTCAATTAAGGGTTTAATTATTTAATTAACCAATTATGCTTTGTTTTTATCCTGGGCGCTACACAAAGTAAAAAATCTTAACAACTTTAAAGCTAACACTTAGTGAGGATCTAAATCCTTCCTACTAAGGGACACAAACTAAAACAACCTAACACACATCAAATAGGTTAAAAGTATATGTTCTTCAACTGGTGCGTGAAGACAACCTTAAGATCTTTAATAGCTTGAAATCTTGGGCTTGACTACTTCAGGAAGGTTGAGTGACTGAACTATGAGAAAAATTGTGTTTTTCTTTAGAGAGTTGAGAGCTAAATATATCTTGGTAGTTCAGTAGTCTTCTCGAGTCAACTTCACCTTTTTTTTATACTTGTAGAGAATGTGTCTGTTGAAGAGATACACATTCCTTGTTGATATTCAAATCTTGATCTCATTTGATCTTCACATTAAATGCTCTTGGAAAAACTTGGAAATAGGGCATGTCTTACTCTGCAGGGCATTAATGGTGCCACTCCTCGACAATAGTGCTTTTGTAGGTCTGCGGTCCAGATGGCAGCACCACATTGGTCAGGAGCTAACTTCCATCTACCAGATACTTTGATAAGACATATTTCTCATACTACATTCATTCATTCATCGTACTGCAATAAATAAGAGTAGAGTGACTTACTGCTTCCTGCTCATGTTGTAGTACTCGCTTTCTCTTCTAAGCCAGCTTTCTGTTCTGCGTCTGCTTACTGATTCTGAAACTACTTCCTGTTTCTGAATCCTACTAAAAGCCTCCAGTTCTCCCTACTGTATACACTATGTTGCTTACTGATCCAGCTTGCTGATTTTACTTACTTCAGCTGCTTACTAATTTTCCTTACTGAAAATCAGTATCCGATACTTCTTCACTTGCAGAATCCTACTACGATCAGAACTTCCCATCTTTCTGATTTTTACAAAACTTCAAAATACATCTCAGAAAATGAACTTAACAAAACTAAATTCCACTCAAACAATGTGGAAAGTGGGGTACTCCAACTTCCTATACAAAACTACTTTGTCTTATCAAAATCTAACAGAAATATCCCAATAATTTTCCCATTTTTTATGATAACAAAACCCCTTATAAAGCAGCATATACAGATGCACATAAACCTACAAGATGTACAAATAAAGTATAATTTAGCTAACATAAAAAATTACATAGCTCACTGACTTCATAAACAAATATGAAAGATTAAAAGAATAAAGAATTCTTTACAAGGAAGTGCTTACTAAAAGAGTCTTCTGACAAATTACAGTAAGCGGCTACTTCCTCAAGATTCTATTTTTCCAAAAAGTCATCTTTTTACATAGTCAGTTCCAGAATCAGTTCTAGGTGGTTTCTTTCCCATCTCATACTTTGTTCCTTTCCACCAATTCAGGATTGACTCTTGATAGGATTCTTTCAGTTTTTTCTTGATATCAGGAACCTGAATCCAACGAAGCTAAAAATCTTCACATAAAGGGATTTGTCCTCCTCGTTTTACCCTTTCTATCAACCTTTGCTGAATATCCAACTCTCCACTTCTTGTCAGTTTTTCATATTTTACCAAGGCCTCGAGACATGTTGGATAGGTTGAAAAACAATCATATCTGCATAGGTGTCTGAAATACCTCAAGTATTCAGTTCTTTTGAAAAGCGTGATCTCATCACATGTTGGATTCCTATTTTTCGGCAGGAATATACATTCAAACATCTTGAAATCCCAAGCCATATTTACTTTCTCCGGCTTTTGGTCCAGCAAGATAAAAACTTCGGTAGATACATTATCTTGATCGAAGCAGAGAGCGTGTTGAGACGGGAATGAAATCAGAGCTGCATCTATTGTCTTTGCAAGCTCAGGTTTCTTTTCTCCAATCAAGCCTAACCTTGATATTCAGTCCGCCTTCTATTTTCTCCTATTTTCTTCAGCTTCTTTCAGCTGCCTCCATCCTTCTTCGCTTAACCTTTTACCTACAAAAATGCTTATATAAGGTTTAACATTCTGACCTGATTGCTGCTGTTTCTGTTTGCCTTGCTGTTTTTGCTGCCTGTAACTCCTCTATCGATACTGCCCACTCTGCCGTAAAAGGGGGCCGCTTTCTTCCCCAAAAAAATACCAGTTCCACTATCAGGGCCCAGTAAGCAGCATAATTCTGTTTCGAGGCTGTGTTTCATTCCACCAACAGTAGTATATGGTTCAAAACGCCAGATCGCTTGCGCTTCCTGCTGATCAGCGGTAGATCATAATCTTCATCATTATCCTCCTCCAACTCCTTTATTGTCTCCTCCACTGCAACATTAAACTCCTCATCTGCTTTCTTCTTACTTTTTCCCTTTTTGTCATCATCAACTGGGGCGACGCTAGAAGAAGTTGAGTCAGTGGGCACATGTTGAGGAAAAGGACCGATTCAAGATCGATCATATCTCGCCAACAAACAGCTCCAGGTTTGAGATTCTGTTATTTGTGTTATGAGCAGCATGAGCCTGTGTTGTGATGCTTTCTTAGAGTGAGTTGAGCACCAGATGCTGCGCTGCAAGGTTGCTCTTGATTTCATCAACTGATCTATCTATTGTCTCAGATGTAGCTTGCTATTCACGCTCAACTTTCTTTTCACTACAAGAAATCACACATTTTGTGACGAATATTTTTGCGACGATAAAAAAATCGTCACAATTTGTTACTTAAAGGTGACAAATGTTATTTTCGTCATTAAAATAGTAGAAATTGTGACAAAATTTTATTTTGTCACGATTGATAATTTTATTCGTCACTAATTTGTAAATTTCATGACGACATAAATTATTTCATCACAATAATAATAGGTGACGATGTTGATAATAATTGGTGACAAAATTCGATGTCATAAAAATATATATTTTGATGACGATGCTATTTTTCGTTATTAATTATTCTAAATAATTATTTACAAAATTATTTCGTCACAATAATAATTGGTTACGATGTTAATTATAATTGGTGACAATATTCGATGTCGTAAAAAATAAATTTTTGTGACGGTGCTATTTTTTGTCATTAATTATTTGAATTAATTAGTGACAAAATTCTTTTGTCACGATAATAATTGATGACGATTTTAATAATAATTGGTGACAATATTTGACGTCATAAAAAATATATTTTTATGACAATGCTATTTTTTGTCATTAATTATTTGAACTTATTACTAACAAAATTGTATCGTGAGTGCATTAACATTTTGGGTTTTGAACATTCATATGTTGGCCATTGAAATCGAGTTAATATATCAAAATTGGAAATCAATGACTTATATTAATAAGTAATGGTACTTTATAAAAAATAACAAAAATTATATGATAATAGAAAATTGAAAAATATCAAAAATTGAAATAAAAGAAATGCATGTAGGATATTATTACATGAAGCACCAGTGGTCTAGTGGTTAGAGTACCACCTTGGGCACCCGGGTTGAATTCCCAGACAACGCACAATATTGGCGTTGGTGACGTATGTGCTGACATCAGCGCTGTGATGACGTGTCATGATGACATGTCACGACAACGCTCAAAATCCTGTGATGACGTGTCACAATGCTCAAAATCTGGGATGACATGTGCGCTGACATCAGCGCTGTGATGACCTGTCATGATGCCATGTCACGACAACGCTCAAAATCTGGGAAAGACAAATTTTAGTGACAATAAATTAAATTCGTCATGTAAAATTACATTCAGTGCTGTGATGACGTGTCATGATGACATGTCACGACAACGCTCAAAATCTGGGAAAGACAAATTTTAGTGATAATAAATTAAATTCGTCATGTAAAGTTACATTTTTAGTGACGAAACACGAGGTTACACTTTTAGTGACGAAACACTATAATTAGTGACGAAATTTGATGTCAAATGTGACGTTTTATTTGTAACTATAGATGAGATGATATAGTGACAATGATCTTTAGCGTCATCAAAAGATGACTTTAGATGACGAATTCAAATAGCACTGGGAAAGATAAATTTTAGTGACAATAAATTAAATTCTTCATGCAAAGTTACACTTTTAATGACGAAATACCATAATTAGTGACGAAATTTGATGTCAAAAGTGACGTTTTATTTGTCACTATAGATGAGATGATATAGTGACGATGACCTTTAGCATCATCAAAAGATGACTTTAGATGACGAATTCAAATAACATCACAATTTACCTAATATGACGCACTTACAGCGACGTTCTTTGCAACGAAAATATTTCATCACCAAACACCTTTTGTGACGAAAAATGGTATTTTTATGACGAATTTTGTCGTCGCGAATTCTCAAATTTCTTGTAATGTTGCTCACGGTACTAAGCATTCCACTCATCATTCATCCTGTTCTGAATGGGAAAGAAGTTCAGATAACTCCCTTCGCAGGTCCTCCATTGAAGATGAGTGTCCTTGATCGCTTTGATGAATACTGTTCGCCATATTCATCTCATGCATCTGTAGAGCTCGAATAAGTCCATGAACAACATTCATAATCCCTTGAAGGGATTGTTCTTGAGAGCCAAAAAGAGTCTCAACTCTAGTTATTTCTGGTTCTGCATCCTCTTAAGTGTAGAGAACCATTGCCTGACTCTGATTTTCATGTTGTTGTGCATCATCATCAGCATACTATTGTATTCTTCTTCGTGTAGCCTCAGGATTTGGAATCTTAAAAGGTGATTCGGGCGGGCTATCTCCTTCAGGATCTTCATCATTATTATCAGAGGAATCTCCTCCATCGTTAGGATCCTGTTCAGGACCAGCAATAAGAGCTTCTTTACATTCTCGTGGCAATCTCTTCTCTTCTGTGTTCCTTTCTTTATCCTCCGTCAGTATTGCCTCAACAGTAACTGCGCCCAAGGTCTTCACAGAAGAAGTTGTCTCAACAACATTCTCATCAACAACAACTATAACATCATTACTTGCTTCAGCAACTCTGGTGGCAGCATTTAGGAGTTCAAGGTTCTGAGCATCAACATATGTTCGTTCAATCAGTTTCTATAACTCCACCAAGAAGAAGTCATCCTCTGCTATTTCAGATTCAATAATAGCTAACAAGAGGATTTCTTCAGCAAGTTCTGTGGGGATTGCAGCATCAACATCTGCTGCATCTTGTTGCTCATCAGTATTTTGTACTACTACAGTAGCCGGTACAGGGAGTCCCGCCTCAGCAACTTTCTCCGTGGTTGCTTCATCGGTAAGTTCCTGATTCAAATCCTTCAGTACTCATTGGATCTGTTTTGAAGGTTCCCCCTCAGATGCTATGACTTCGTACACTAGGGAACTTCCATAATCGACCAATTATTTCTCGTCGGTCTTCATTATGTCCAAGTTGACAATGGGGGACAGTGTTATGATGTTTATATATATGGGATAATCATGGCCTTCAGCAACAACACTGGTTCCTTCTCCTGCTTGCAGCTTTTTAGGAGTACGTTTGATGGATTCTAACTTGCTTGCTTCCAACCCAAACTGCAACATTCTTTAGTTAGCTTCCTCAACATCGAGGTGAGCTAACTGAGCTTTAACAAGTTCGAGTTCTGATGGGTTTCTAACAGTCTCGGTGATGGGGTTCATCAATGTGTTGTCTTCTCCAGCCTTTATCGACTGCTCACCCTGTAGATCCTCAAAGGTATTCTTACATTTGACAGCCAGTGTGTTCTCAGAATTTCCTGTCTTTTAACGATCTGTTCAACCATGACATCCCAACAGGTATCAGCAAAATCTGGTTGGAGTAAAGACAGTATACTGTCGGTATCAGTAAACTCAACAATCCATGAAAGGACTATGTCTTCAACTTTTATCCAGTCTTTCCACCTCAGCAACTCTCTTGCGCTGGTTATTCAAATCAGCCTCCAGTATTCATGCACTCTGAAGAAACCTCGATATATCAACTTAGTTGTTTCTGTAAGAACATCTGGTGTATTATTTGATTCGATATCGCTGATGGACCACTCAATATCAAGCAGAGTTTGAATCTCATCGAGATACTCCTTAGTGTCTGTTTTGTCCATCTACACCTTATGCTTTGTTGCTTGCTTATGGGGCCTGCTGCTTCGTTTCCTCTTCATCCTCTTGGCAAGTAATTTATTCATCTTCCTCGTCTTCTTCCTGCTAGGCAGGACAAGGTGCTTCCCTTCAGATTCTGACGTAAGGGCCATACTATTATCAGCTTTCTGATCAACATCCTGATCAGTATTCTGAGCATCCTGATCAGTATGCTTGGCTTTCTGTTCTAGATCGAATCTCCGATCATGGTCTGGATCTGCTGCAACAATTATATTGGACTTACTATCTCCCAGAGCACCATTCTCTAGAGCAGTATTCTCAAGTGCTTGTACTAGCTCAGCATCCTCAAGAGCTTGCACTTGCTTAACAATCACATTAGACCTACCCAATGGATTTTTCTTCAATGGAGCTCTCTTCTTAATCTTATGCATCTCCTTCCTGACAGACATATCATCATCATCATCGCCAGAAGAAGCCGAGTCAACAACTCCTCGTGTAACATCACTACTGTGTTGTGTTGCAGTATCTAAGTTAATTTCTGCAATCTTACCTTTTGTAGCAACCTTCTTCTTTGGTTGTTGAGTCTTCCCTGTAGTTTTCTTCTTGGTGAACCCCTTCTTCACTCCCAAGAACCAGCCAGGAACGATTAACATAGGTTCTTCCACTGGAATATTCTTTTTACAAATAATGGAGGTGGTGGTGATTCTGAAGCTCCTCCTTACTGTCTTCTTTGAGGTCTCTTCCCAAATCCTCCGAAAGAAGAATTATGCCCAGTTGACTGTTTCTTCTCTAACAATCATAGTCATTAACCGAATCCTAAGATCGATGTATCTGTCAAAGCCCTCACATATGCCTTCAATGGAATACACGCAGATGTCATGAAGAAACTCGTACTCAGGCTTAAGTTTCTTCTTCTCAAAGCTCTTCTTCAAAGGCTCTGAGACGAAATACTGTTTGAACAGGTTCCAGCTATCCTCCATATATCCAGAACCATACTCCTTCAATTCTGAGTACTTCAAACCTTCGTTGGAGATGCTGAAGGTGGAGACAATGTCCTTAGCCATCAAAGTGTGGACCTCACCATCAGAACTCATCCTTAAGAGAATCGACTCCGAGTCTTTGGATAACTCGGCGTATGCATAGAACTTCTGAACAGACAAGGCAGAGAACCTGATGTATCTGGTAGTGACAGGCCTTCGATTCCGCTCTCGTCAAAGTGACTCCAGAGCTGGTTGATGGCCTCTTTGTCAAACGGTGTCTCATCTCCGAGCAACATCTTGGTGTTAACCAACCTTCATTCCAGAACCTTGGTTAGTCTTCCGCCATCCATTGATGAGTTTGATAGAGAGATCTGTGAAAAAATTTTAGAGAGAAAAGAAAACCATAGAATGCAGAGAGGTCAGATTTTCGCTTCTCGAAAATGGTAAGTATGGAAATATAGAGTAGAGAGGGAGATTATTAGCAGTTTTAATTCAAACATGTGTTGGTTTTTAATCAACGGTTCTGATCAAATAACTTATGCGAGAGGCGCACGATCTGACGGTTGAGAATAAAAAGACGGAGGGGCATATCCATAATATCCTAAACTAGACGTGTCAGAGGATAAACCGTGCCTGTTCGACTTCTGAAAAAGTAGTTTTTGTATTAAATGCGGACGCCAAACTACCGTTTAAAATTATTAGGAATAAAGACACTATTCCTAATATGAGGTTGCAGATTCCTTAAATGTTGTTCTCATAAATGTTGTATCCTGCTAGTTTCTTGCAGAACTAATAAACTAGTCTTTCTCCTAGAAATTGACAAGTACCACTTATACTCTTCCTGTCAATCTTACATCCTGCAAAGTCTGAATTTGAGTATCATTTGAGGCTGAAACCTCCTCTTTCAGATACTATAAGCCAACATCTTGAGTACCCTTTAGGTATGTGATAATCCTTTTCACTGTTGTAAGATGTGACTCATTCGGTGTTGTTTGGAATGTTGCACATACTCCTACTGTAAATACTATATCAGGCTTGCTTGCTGTAAGATACAATATGGATCCAATGAGACTTCTATAATTTGTTATCTCCACATCTTTTCAACTTTCATCTTTGTCAAGATTGATCGGTATGGCCATTGGAATACTCACTGATGATCCATTCTCCATTTCAAACTTCTTGATCAATTCCTTGGTATATTTGACTTAATTTATGAAAATCCTATAGTCCAACTGTTTCACTTGTAGACCAAGGAAGACAGTTAATTCACCTATCATGTTCATCTCAAATTTTTTCTACATGAGCGTTGAGAAATTTTCACATAAATCTTTATTTGTAGAACCAAAGATAATGCCATCTACATAAATCTGTACAAGCAGTATACTATCTTCATCCTGTATTCTGAAGAGAATTTTGTCTATTGTCCATTTCTAAAAGCCATTCTCCAAGAGATATAGGGACATAATATCATACCAAGCTCTAGACGCTTGCTTTAAACCATATAAGGCTTTCTCCAATCTGAATACCTTATCTTCTGCTTATTCCTCGAAACCCGGTGGCTGCTCTATATATATTTCTTTAGATAAGAGTCTATTAAAAAATGCACTCTTGACATCCATCTGATACACATTGAAATTCTTATGAGCAACATAGGCTAGAAATATCCTTATTGCCTCAAGCCTTGCAACAGAAGCAAAGGTCTCATCAAAATCTATTCCTTCTTCTTGGCAATATCTTTTAGCCACTAGTCTTGCTTTGTTTCTGACAACAGTACCGGTTTCATCTAGCTTATTCTCGAACACCCACTTTGTTCCAATAACTCCTTGATGATTAGGTCTTAGAACTAATCTCCATACATGATTCCTGTCAAATCCATTCAGCTCTTCCTGCATGGCCTGTATCCAGTTACTGTCTTTAAGAGCTTCTTCAACACTTTTGGGTTCTATTTGAGATATGAAGCATGTCAACAGGGATTCTTGCGGTCTTGATCTTCTTGTTCGAACACATTCATTAATATTTCCAATGATAAACTCTCTTGGGTGGTTCCTGAGACATGTCCTATCAGGCTTAAAACTATAAGCTGGTTGCTGAGCAGTAACCCGTTGCTCAGCTGTATTCCTACGGTTACTGTTGGACTACAATATCTTGTCCGCTTGTTGTGCAGTAAGCTGTGTTACTGTATTCCCAGATGTAGTAACTTCTCGTTGGTCCCAAGTGGTCAAAGATTCAGAGGGGGTGAATGAACCTCTATCGATTTTAAAAACTTTTCTATATAACAGGTTCCCGATTCACTGATGAATGCAGTAACCTGTCTCGAATCAATAACCTGGCCAAAGGCTGATTCAGGTTCGTGACTCGGTATCAGATTGCAGTGGAATAAACTTAGATAAAGTTTCTGTTTTGTAAACCAGTTTCCTTTTCAAATATGATTTTAGCAAAGTCTTTTCACAGGATGCTTTTGATATATGCAACGAGATAGATATGCAGTATGTAAAGTGCAACATACAAAATAAAGCATATAAACACTTATGACTTATAGTGGTTCGAAGGTGGTGTAAGCCTTCTACGTCCACTCTACTCCTTCCCAAAGAAGGAACTTCGTTAGGTTAGTTCGCATTACAAGCCCAGCTTTACAAACATCTTCCTAGCAAGCTATACCTACAGAATCCCAGATTCTTAGGCACAAACCCACACAGGGTACACAATCCACTCAGGGCAAGTAGTTTATTTCTAGATTACATGCATAGCAAGGATCCAATCCTATCAACTAAGTTACACCATAAACAACCTAGTGCACACAACACAATGGTTAAAAGATAAAAATTTTCTTCAACTGTTGCGGTGAAGTTAGTCTTGAGCATGGAAGCTTGTATTCGTGAAATGTAGACTGCTTCTTGAAGGTTGAGTGGTTGAACAAAAGAAAGCTTAGAATAAGCTTTGGAGTATTTCTGATTTTCCACTTGGCTATGCTCAACTTCTTTCTCAGTCACTCATATATCCTTTACATAGAGATAAGAAAAGTATCTGTTGAAGAGAGACACTTCTCCATTTTGAATTGAAGCTTGATCTCCGAAAATCTTTCTTTGTGGCCGCATTAAATGCTTCTGAGTTGATCCTGACATATGCATTTAATGCGCCCACCATCTTTGACTTTTCATGTAATGGGTAGCTACTTTAGTTGATAGATAGTTTTGCTCTTCTTTGAGTTGCATGGTCTTCCTCGTGCTGAGATGAAGGTAGCACTTGTCTTCCTGTAATAGATCCGTTGGCTACTTCCTATCATCTCCTCAGGTTGCTGTAGCTTCTTTCTATTAGCTGTTTTCTGTCTGCTGCTTCCTGCCTGCTCCATTTAGTTTTCTGTTCATTGTTTGCTGCTATAGTCCTGTTCTCAGCATGCTGCTTGCTGCTTCATTCAGCTTACTTCTCCTTTCAG
Source organism: Scutellaria galericulata (assembly GCA_946896805.1). Classification (NCBI taxonomy): domain Eukaryota; kingdom Viridiplantae; phylum Streptophyta; class Magnoliopsida; order Lamiales; family Lamiaceae; genus Scutellaria; species Scutellaria galericulata. Next base: position 6,342,961 of record OX335793.1, on the reverse strand, counting down.
CTTACTGCATGCTTCTTTTTTCAGCTTTCTGCAATAGTATGCTGCTCTTAGAAGATATCTTCCTAAATCTTTTAAGGTTCGTTTTCCTTACTGCTTGGAAAATTTTTACATGATCTCTTAGCTTAAGGTCATGTAGACAGTATGGAAACTAGGTACTGACATCCCTAAGCAAATTGTTTTTTTCTTATCAATATAACTACTGAAATATCCCAACACTTCTGTTCTGTTTTCAGTAGCCATATCAGCATGTACTTGAACTCCATCAATGTATCTTACTAAGTGATCCTTGATATTCATCTGAGATATACCTTCTTTAAGCTTGTCCAACTAAGCAGTATCATAGTGTGGTTCATCAAACACCACATGTATTGATTCTTCTACAACCAAGCTTCTTTTGTTGAAGATTCTGAATGTTTTGCTTACTGATGAGTATCCAAGAAATACTCTTTAATCAGATTTTTCATCAAAGGTCTTTAAATGTTCTTTGCCATTGTTCAGAATATAACATCTACATCCAAATATATGTAGATATGAAATGTTTGGTGTATTGCCATACAAAACTTCATAAGGAGTCTTGTCTTGATCCTTGTTGATTAAATATATATTCTGCGTATAACATGTTGCACTGGTTGCTTCAGCCCAAAACCTCTTTGGTATATCAGCATCAGCAATCATGGTCCTTGCTACTTCATTCAAGGTCCTGTTCCTTCTTTGTGCAACTCCATTCTACTTAGGAGTCCTTGCTGCAGAATACTCATGATAGATTCCATTTTCTGAACAATACTTCTCGATGAATCTGTTTGTGAATTATGTTCCTCTGTCAGATCTTATCTTCACAATGCTCAAGCTCTTTTCATTCTGTATCATTTTCATGAATTCTAGCAGTCTGTTCTGAGTTTTTGATTTCTTGGTCTGGATGATGGTCCAAGTAAATCTTGAGTAGTCATCCACAATCACCAGGGAATACTTCTTCCCACTAACACTAACAGGCTCAATTGGATCAAATAGATCCATATGTAATAGATATAGAATTCTGTGAGATGAACTCTGTATTTTATCCTTAAATGAGCTTCTTACTTGTTTTCCTTTCTAACTGACTCTACAAATATTCATGTCTTGAGCAGCCGCTATCGATATACCATACATCTTCGCTGCTTCCTGGCAACTGTACCTGCATGTATATCAGGTAGATTTAAGTACAAATACAAGTATGGATCCTAGGGGTAGATTTAGGTAGATTTAGTTCTCTTTAGGACCCACACTTGCTTAATGATAATTACTCTATCATTAGCCTTAGTGGTTCTTTTTCTGTAAGTACCATTTGTAAGATACTGTTTGTGAACAGTGTGTGCTGGAGATTTCCAGTTGTTACATTTTCTGTTTGAGAAAGGTATTCCCTTATACCTTTCCGGAGTATAGGCTCCTTAGGATTTAAGCATGTATAGTTTGGTATAGTAGGGATAAAAATTTTGTTGTGACCTGGAGGACTACTGCATTCTCCTCTTACTTGTAGCATACTGCTTGTGCTACTTTCTGAGTACACTTGCAGACTTACTGTATATGGTCTGCAGCATGGGCTTCTTACCCTTATCCATTGTACTAGCTTTGTTCAGGCTCCCATTAGCTGGAAAGAGTTCCTGAATATATGACACTCCGGCTTGAACAAACTTTTCAGTATTGGATGTGTTTGTTGCTTTCTGAGAGCTTTCTGCATAGTATCCTAAACCATTTCCTCTGTAGGCATTGTGGGTCTCCAAGATACATTCATATGCTTTCCTAGCTGATTTGTTATATACATTAATTGTATTTTGCAAGCTAGACTTCTCAGATTCTAATTTAGTGACCAACAACTTGAATTTAGAAACCTCTGCTCGGAGATTGTTGCATTCTATACTGTAGTGCTCAAGGTTAGAAACCTTTTCATTCAGTACAATATGCTAACTCTTGAGCATCAGATTTTATTTTTTCAGTTCCTCATGTGCTGAGTTTATCAGCTCAAAGTCACTCATGATCTGTCTAAATGACTGGATCATGTTCAACTTTTCAAAATCAGAAACTTCAAGAGATTAAGAAATTACATCTTCATATTCTTCTTTTTCATAGTCTTTGGCCATCAGGCACAGTAATGCTTCTTCATCGGAGGTAGAGCTGTCGCTATCGCTCTCGGATGAAGAATCATCCTTGGATTCTTCCTTAGAGCTGTTTGCTGCTTTCTGATCGAGTTTTAGCTTCACATAGAAGAGCCCTGAGCTTTTATTTTTCATCATTTCTCCTTTATTTCCTATGCTTTCTTTCGTCCTCAGGATACTTATGTATTTAAGAGTATGTGCAGTTTCTGACGAAGTGTCTAGGCTTCCTTCAATTATAACACAGGTCAGAGGAAACAGTATTTGACTGTGATGTTTGCCTTACCTGTGGGCTTGAAGACTTTTTTCTGAAGTCGTTCCCTTTTTTGTTTGTCTTTAGGAACTTCTTGAATTTCTTGAGGAAGAACGTCATTTCTTCCTCAACATCTTCAAAATGCACTTCTTTATGCTTATCTTTCTGTTTACTGCTGCTAGTAGTAGCTGTGTCCTTTATTCTTGCTGTAAGTGCTGATACCTTGGCACTCGATTCCTCGATCTCCTTTTTTCTTTAATCAATGTCGAATTCAAACACCTTAAGATCTGAAAATAGATCAAAGGTGCTAATCACATTGAGGTCTAATGACACTCTCATTGCAGTTGCTTTGCTGTCTCATTGAAGGCGTAATACTCTCAACACCTTCGTGTTCTTTTCTTTCTGGGTGTAGAACTTCTTGAGAGATTCAAGTTCGCTAACGATAGCCGTGAATCTCAGGTTCAGTTCTTCCAACGACTCTTCGGGTCTTTGCTTGAATAGCTCGAATAACTGTGTTACTTTTGACACTCCATTGTCTTTGGCAAACTCGTTGTCTTTGCATATTTGCTTCAGTTTGTCCTATATCTCCTTCCCTGTTTTATAGGTTTTCACCTTGTTGAATGTTCTTTTATCCAGCATGAGAAATGTGTTTTTAGCAACGTTGTTTAGGTTTACTCTTTTCCTGTCTTCGCTTGTATATTCATGTCTTGGCTTGACAAGATACTCAGCCGGTATTGGAGCCCTTCTATAATCGGGTGTTGCTACATGTCTAGCAGGTTGGGGTCTTCTTGGTACCCTATCAGCATCGTCGTCACTCGTAGCTCTCTCGAGTGTGCCTTCAACTTCCCCGACTGCAGCTGTTGTTGTGGCTTCCATCTCGGCTCGCTCACGCTCACGGAGCTCTCTGCCTAAGACTGGGTTTGGCTTGGTGATTAGAGGTGGTCCCTCAGTAATCACATATGACATCTCGTCGTGCATGGCCGATAGGTGAGCTTTCATGCGTATCCTCCAGTCATCGTATTCTTCTATGGAAAACATTGGAAGTTTATGATGAGAGAAATTCATGCTTATGCTAAAACGATGAGTTTTGGTCTTGAAAGGAAAAACAGTTTTTTTCCAACAAAATGGGTGGATTTGGGTAGGTTACTAGTCAAGTTAGCTTTTAACCTAACTTGTTCTGATACCACTATTGGTCCCAAGTGGTTAAAGGTACATAGAAGGGTGAATAAACCTCTATCAAATTTTTACTTTTAAAACTTTTTGTAAGCAGGTTACTGAATTCTAGACAGAATACAACAACACACACGATTCAGTAAGCTAGCAGTATGCTTAATTAGCTTACTATTTCTGAATTTACAGTATGCAGTGAAAACTTAAAATAGAGTTTCTTTTGCAAAAACATTTTCTTTTCCAAGTATGATTTTATCAATATCGTTTTTATGCAATATGAGCAAGATATATTAGATATACAATAGATAGATAAGGATATAAACACATAGGGTTTTATAGTGGTTTGAATGTGGTGTAATCCTTCTACGTCCACTCTTCTCATTCACAAAAAAAGAACTCCACTAAGTCAGATTAGTTTACAAGTCATAGCTTTACAATCCTCTTACTAACGAGCTATCACCTACTAGAATCAGTAAGATTCCTAAGTCAATCCCATACAGGGTACAAATACTCACACAGAGTAAAAAACCTTAACAACTTTAAAGCTAACACTTAGTGAGGATCTAAATCCTTCCCACTAAGGACACCAACTAAAACAACCTAGCACATAACAAATAGGTTAAATGTATATGTTCTTCAACTGGTGCGTGAAGACAGCCATAAGATCTTTGATAGCTTGAAATCTTGGGTTTGACTGCTTCAAGAAGGTTGAGTGACTGAACTGTGAGAAAACTTGCGTTTTTGTTCAGAAAGTAGAGAGCTAAATATATCTTGGTAGTTCAGTAGTCTTCTCGAGTCAACTTCATTTTTTTTATACTTGTAGAGAATGTGTCCGTTGAAGAGAGACACACTCCTTATCGAAATTCAAATCTTGATCTCATTTGATCTTCGCATTAAATGCTCTTAGAGAAACTTGGAAATAGGGCATGTCCTACTCTGCAGGGCATTAATGGTGCCACTCCTCAGCAATAGTGGTTTTGCAGGTCCACGGTCTAGATGACAGCGCCTCATTGGTCAGGTGCTAACTTCCATCTACTTTATACTTTGATAAGACATATTTCTCGTACTGCATTCACTCCTTCTTTGTACTGCAATAAATAAGAGTAGAGTGACTTACTACTTCCTACTTAGGTTGCAGTATGCGCTTTATATTCTGCACTAGTTTTCTGCTCTACGTCTGCTTATTGATTCTGAAACTGCTTCCTATTACTAAATCCTGCTGAAAGCCTCCAGTTCTCCTTACTGTATACACTATGTTGCTTACTGATCCAACTTGCTGATTTTGCTTACTTCTGCTGCTTACTGATTTTCAGTAAGGAAAATCAGTATTTGATACTTCTTCACTTGCAGAATCCTGCGACGATCAGAAAATTCCATCTTTCTGATTTTTACATAATTCAAAATACATCTCAAAAAATGTACTTAACAAAACTAAATTCCACTCAAACAATGTGGAAAAATGGGGTACTCCAACTTCCTATAAAAAGCTAATTTGTCTCATCAAAACCTAACAAAAATATCCCAACATACTTTAATAATTATATTTTTCATAGTTAATCTATAAAAAAAATTATTCAATCATATTCATAATGAGTGTGAAATTGTAATTTTGTCATATTGCGAAAGTAATTTTCTAAATTTTACGTATCGTTAAAAAAATTATAATTTTTTTTCAATTGACTTATATCATAATTTCTCTTTTACAAAAGTTTTTAAAAAAAAGTTATAGAAATTGGTTTTATGTAATATTTATGTTAATACTTAGGAAATAATAATATAAATGTGTCCATAAAAGTTTTTGATTTCACAATTATTCATTTTTTAGATTTATATAATAATAATAATAATAATAATAATAATAATATAAAAATGACAAATGCTACATAAAACAAAAACAATACAATAAATATTTAAATATGATAAATAATAAGATTAAATTTAGAAAACTCCCTATAATCACACAATTCTTAAAAGGGTCCCAGTTATAAAATATTTCATAAATTTATAATGACAAGATATGAATATTAGATTGAGAAAACTATCTATAATAATGCAATTTTTATAATAGATCTCGTTGTTTGTGATTTTCTTGAGTAAAATAATACATGGTTTTAAAATACAAAATAAATAAAATAATATATTAAAGTTTTGTGAAAATATTATATAGCTTAAAAAATGATTTACTAAATTCATAAATTGGATAAATATGATGTTTAGATTTGGAAAATTACATATTAGATTATAGAAATTATTTCTGATTTTAAAAAATTTCCTAAATTTATAAATTATAAGGTGGTAACATTAGATTATGAAAACCACTGATGATAAGTTTTGTTTTTTCATTGAATAAATTTGAAATATGAATTTAAAATATAAAGTAAATACAAATAATAATAATAATAATAATAATAATAATAATAATAATAAATTAGTCAAATATAAAGTAAACATGATTTTTAGATTTAGATACATATTTTATCAATACATATATATACATATTGTGTGTGCATATATCCACAAATTTTGGTATCTTAGCAACATAATAATTAGTAATTTACTTATTTAGATCAACAACATATCAAAAAGTGAATAATTAATTTAATTTGTTTAATAAATCTATATAATATTTTATCTAGATTATCATGTGAGATCATTTTTTAATGATGCAATAATACAACAGAATCCTTGTTATATGATATATCAAATTTCAGTACATTGAAATGTCGTCTATCAAAATGATTAGAATAAAAAATTGATAATTTGGTTATAAATTATATTTATATATAATATTGATTGACGATGCAACCGGATGATATTACAATCTATTATTAAATAATATCAAGATATTCTAATATATGTAATATATTTTAATGATATATTTTTAAGAGGTTATTAATATGCATAAAAATAAAAACTTACATATTTTGAGATTAATATTAATATGTAAGATCAATTTTGCAATTTCACGAAAAAATATAATGAATTGATAATATCATATGTCAATAATGGATTGACTAATAAAATATTATATGTTAAAAGAAAACAATGTTCATGGGACTAAATCTATAATACATAAGATGTGTAAAGTTAATTTTTGTAAGAAAAGAAATCAAGATAAATGAGACTATATAAAGAAAAAAAATGATATTTCTAATGTAAAGAAATGAGATTAATACTAATTATGTAGGATTCAATTTTGCAGTTTCATGAAACAATATAATGAATTGACTAATAAATAACATATGTCAAATCAAAATGAGAATAAATTTATAGCACATTAGATATGTTAAGTTAGTTTTTTTTAAGAAATAAAAAAAATCAATATAAATCTTACTAAGTTTACAAAATGACAGATTTGTTAAATTTTTTATTTATAGATTTTGTCCATTATAAAAGAGTATTATATACCATATATATACACACACAAAAACCACAATAGTTAATGTTAGACTTTCTAATATTAGGAAGTGAAAATGAGTGGGAAAACTTTTATCATTTCTATTTCTAGGAGGTAATTGTTTATATATAGAGAAAGAGATAGACATAGATTTTAGTTTATATATATATATATATATATATATATATATATATATATATATTCAAATTCGAAATGTTGCTATCGTTTCAAGAATATATTAGTTGCACGATTTATTTTAATTACACACACATATCTATATCTATATATATATATATATATCTCTATATCTATCTATATATATAATAACAATTATCACCTAAAAATAGAAATGCCAAAAAATTTCCCACCCATTTTCACTTTCTAATATTAGAAATATCATTAATTATTAATTAGTTTATTTTATATGATATTAGTTGAATTTATTGTAAATTTCCAAAAATATTGATTTTGTATATGAATATATATGGTATAATAATACATTCCACAATATTAATTTGAAGAATAACAATAATTAAAGTAAACAAATTGTGCGGAGCTAATGAAAAATGAATTAGAAATAAAATAATAATTATTCAATCTTAATAGATTTAATCTAAATTACAATATGTTAAGTCAACTAAACAATAAATTATTATATCTTAATAGATGTATATTATTTTTATAATTTACATAAAATAAAATAAATTTAAAATCTTATAAATCTTTATGAATAGCATCAAGTGATATAATCCTTTGAAATGATAAATCTTTGCATAGTTAATTTATATTTTTCAATATTTGTAAAAATTAATATATGAGTATTGATATTGGATGTGTTTTTGTAACATCCTCGACCAAAACATACACGTCATTTGACATTCATTTCATGCATCATATGTATTTTGTATTATTTATATGCTCATATATAATTGGTGTTGAGAAAACTCTATCATAATTGGTTAAGATTATAATAATGTTAGAATTTAAATGTATATATAGGTGTGCACAAGTGTGTGTTATATATGAAATGGGAAATGAGATTTAATTAATATTATAATATATATATATATATATAATAATAAAAGAAAAGAAAAATAAAAGTAAAAATAATAATATTATAATAATAATAATAAAAGTTTAGCGGAGAAGTTAGTGAGGCGGTGGATTCGGTGGAGTAAGTACATAAATAAATAAATAAATAAAAAGTAAAAAGAAAGAAGTACAGCAGAAAGGAAAGCAGACAGAGAGAAAGAAAGACAGACGAAAACAGAGAGGAAAGAAGAACAGAGGGAAAAAGAAAAAGAGAAGGGTTTGTGATTTTGATTTCGTTTCTTCACCGTTTTTCTTCAAATTTTGAGGGGGAGCTCGTGCTGACATGCTCTTCGATTTGATCGGAGTGAATTCTCAAGATTTATCCCAAAAAGGTACAAAGAAATTAGTGAATTATATATCTCCAGTTATCGTAATTCATCGGATGTTTTGGTAGTTTTATAGGCCGAATTAGGAAAAACTTAAAATATGAAAGTTATAGCCCTATCTCTTAGCTAAACTCAAAAGCAAACCGTGCATGACTCGGTTAAATGTTGAGTGAGATAATGTCAAAAGAATAAAAGTTGCTAGAATTTAGTATTATATATGTATGATGTGATTGTGGCTTAATTTTAAGCAGGTTGGAGACTGAATTTTGAAAAATGATAAACATGAAAGTTGTAGAGCTATATGTCAAGTTTCTACAGAATGTTACCCTGCTTGACTCGGAATTTTATAACTCAAGTTATAGGGAAAATAATGAACATGGGTAATTAAGCATACATGCATTGCATTTCATTGCATAATGGAAATAAATATTAAGGGGATGATTAGGCTAAATTGCATTGAATCATATAGGAGCATGGGCTGTAGAACGAGAGGAGGAACCAGAGTGACAAAGGATTACTTATCATAGCCAGGTGAGTATAAACCGTATATGTGATTTATACGCAATGTATATGTGATTTATATGTGACGTTTGTTATATGTGTTACACAAGAAATGTGTATTTATATGAATTTGTCATTGGATCAAATGGTATATTGGCAAATGTATACGTGATCATATGTTGAGATGATTGTTGTGTTGCTTGCATTACAATTGCATGAAATTAAAAAGGTCTGTGACTGTCTTGCTATGGATCTGTATACACAGTGGAGACCTTCGGGTCAAATTCATAATGGAGACCTACGGGTCTATACACAGTGGAGACCTACGGGTCTAAATCATATTGGAGACCTACGGGTCTATATACACAATGGCATATTGGAAATCCCGGGACAGATCCAAGCTTGAGCAGTTCACAGAATAATAAACCGGACATAGTGGCATTTGCATATGTTTATGATCAATGTTAATGACTGTTATTGGCTTATTGTGTAATTAAGTTAACGGTTTATATTCACTGAGTTGCGACTCATAAAAATCGCATATATATTGTTTTAGGTTCAATAGCTTTTTGACGTGGATTTGTATATATAGACATCACGCTATACAGGTCGGCCGGCTGATGCCTCGTGCAACCTTCTCCTCCTCCGCATTTTGCATTTTGGAACACATGTATCATAATTTGTATTTAATATGACTTATGTTGAGATATTGGTGGTGTGTTTTAATCTTATATGATATTAGTCATATAATATTGTTTTATACTTATATGGATAAACGAAATGTCAGTATGACATGTCTACATGATGAATATTTTATGGTTAAATATACGTCAGAAGGGTATAGGGTGTCACAGTTTTTGTAACACATTATGTACTACAAAGAATTTTAAAATATTTTGATTTCGAATTTCTTAATGCAATAATTTATTATTTATAATAAGAATTATAAATTAGAAATGATAAAAAAAAATCATCTAAATAGTTGATCAATCTCGAATATAAAATTTGTAAAAATTTGATTGAAATATTTTTATATGTTTTTTGACCTTACTTTATCAAGTTATCTGGACACATTAGCAATGATAAAATCAAAGTTTACCCAATGATGATAATTACACAATGTATCAAGTGTTATTTTTGTTTTACAATTACCAAAAACTTTAGTTAAAGTTGTAATTAAAGTAAATATCATAATTTTTCCAACAATTAACCCTATAATATATGATGTTCTTTCTAAATAAAAAATATTAATTTAAATCTTATGTTAAAAACTTTTTTGTATTGACTTTTTTTAACTTATCTTTTACATGTTTTTGCTTCAAACAATGTACAAAATTCAAGAAAACTGATCTATATTTTTGTTCAAAAAACTTCTATAATTGAGAAATTTTGATTTTTATGGCATCTGAACAAATTAATATAACTTTTTTTAATGGTATGTTAAATTTTAAATTTTTATTTTGGAATAATATACAATAAATATAAGAAATATTTAAAATTCGTAAATGACATATGTAATAAATTAAATTGAAATAACTCTTAATAACTATATTGTTTTATCATGAACATATTTTTCATCAGAAAATTACAACACTTGAAATTTATATGCCCATTGCCTCATGCATTATATGGGTACGAATTGACATTAAATGTCACGCCCCATTTTTCGTACTTTTAAAATATCAGAGTTTCCTTTTGGGCGTGAAGAAAGAAAAGGAAAAGAGACGTACATGATATAAAATAGAAACCTTTGGAAGAGATAGAAGACGATTTTACAAATACAAATTCTCGGCATCTAGCCAAAATAAAACATTTAACATAGCATCGGAAAATACATCAGGATCCAAAATGAAAAGAATGACAGTTTATCTTTTACAAACGTGAAATATTAAAATAACGTTTTGACATCTAGTTTTAAAAAAGAAACAAAATGATAAGACTTGATATGGCACCCATCCTCTCTACGCATCTTGACTCTCATAATTTCCTGTAGTGTGAGTACAGATAGGGGTGAGTGCGTTGAATACACTCGTGGGAATACATTCCATGTTTTTAACAATTATTAAATAGTTATAACAAATCAAACATAAACAAGTTCGGCAATTAAATACAACATATAGATTGCACAGCACATAGTTCGGATCCTTAACAGACACACAGTCCCATAGAGCTCATATCTGCAGCGAGGGCGGGTACTCCCCGTTGACCTCAGGTGTGGGTACTCCCCGACTTATTATACGGCTCACGTGTTCCCCCATAATATGAAAGTAGACATTCGTCTATTCATCACGAATGTGGACCTTTGTCTCTTCATATAAACATGGACTTTCGTCCTTTCACAACATCATCATAAACCATGCACGAACATATTAATCATAGCATGTAATCACAACACATAAGGTTTAACAATTCATTTAATATCAAGTTCATAAGCACGCATTCATTTATTATTATGTGTTAAATACAGAAACGTGTAATTATTAAGGATTAGAAGTTACCCCCACCTTATTCGGTGGTTACCACGTGAGTTGCAAAGTGACAAGTATCATAAAGCACGATCCGATAGATAGCCTACACATGTTACAATGTTTCTTAACTCCTAAATATGTATAATTAAAGGTATAGACGATTTCATAGAAGATACGATCGATAAAGATGAGACGGGGCGGAAGATCTAAAGATTGAGGTTGAAGAAACGAGAGTGGAAGTTTCAGTTCAGCAACTATTAAGAAAGAGGGAAAGATTTGGATTGCAACGGAAAAAGAATGAGCTCATTCGGAGTTGAAACGGGCTCAAACGGAGCGTTTTAAGATTGAGGGGTATTTTGGTAATTATGGTAAAAAAGTTGACTTTGACCGGGACCCCCGACTGCCGACCGATGACATCACGTCGCTGACGACTCGACGAAAACATAAGACGGAAAAACAGCATGCACCAGACAGGGCACCGCGCGTGCAGCGCACCCGTCGCTCGTTCTCCACGCGCACGGCTCCCTTCGCTCGCCCAGCACGCACGCGCTTCCCGTCTCCCGGCGCGCGCCCAGCACCCGGCATTCCTCGGTAGCTCTTGGCGGTCTCGGCAGGATGCGCGCTCCAGCAGCCGGCGTCCCTCGGCCACGCTCAGTAGGCCTCGGCAACAACGCGCATTCCAGCGCCTGGCGCCTCCCGGCATGCGTGCCCAACGCTCAGCGCACCTGCTGTTCTTCCAACAGCTTCCAGCTGCGGCGGCTGGCGCCGCCCCCACCTGGCCCGCCGGTGACCCCAACTCCGGCCACCACCTGCTCCGGCTATCCCCGGCTCCGATGTGAACAGTAACTTCTCCAAACAGCAGCCACATGAATACACATACACCCCATGCATGCATACACACACACCCTCTCTTCCTAGCTTCGGCTGACACCTCCAGGACCTCTGGCCGACGACCTCCCATCACTGGCAACCCCCTGCTCCACTCAAACCAGCCCTTAACAACACAACACACATACATATCACATAAAACACATGCACACAACTCACTCAAACACATGCACCCAGCTCCGGCCGGTGACCTCTATGTTACCGACCACCACCACCAACCCATCACACACACACCCAGCCACCTCACCATGCTTCAGTTTCCGGTGAGGGGGAAGAGAGAGGGCAGTCGGGGAGAGAGAAGAGTGGGGAGAAGAGAGAAAGATTTTGGCCGGATCTTTGACCGGCGATTGCCGGAGGAGGAGAAGTCCGATTGGAAATCCGAGCCCGGATTCATGACGAGCTCGATGAGAACTTCAATTTAGGATAGAAGTTTACCCAAAATAGAGAAGAAACGAGGGGGAGAGGAAGAGAGAGAAAAAGGGTTTTCCGACGATGTTTTGTCGTTTCCCGGCGAACGAGACATCGGAATTTAAATCCGAGACCTATTCTAGACTCGTCATGACGAGAGCTACGTTTTTTGTGAAAATCGGCCAAAACCGAGAAAATCAATTTTCCAGCCAAATTTACGTGTTTTTCGCGATTTAGCCTCGTTCGGAAAGACGGTGATTTTTGAATCAAAAATGCCCCTATATATTGACTTTCAAAAAACACTATTCATCATAAAAATCTAGGGTTACTATTCACTAAAATATCTCGTTTTTAGTATTCACCGAAAATATCTTTCGTTTTTTTCCAAATCTTCGTATTTCACCCTTTTCTTCGCCATTTGAGCTACGAGTCTCCGATTGACCTCTAATTGTTTCTATCTTCTCGTTCTTCCATTACGCATCTTATGGTAAAAATTATGATCTTGGTTTCGCGACTAAATTATACTTCCATCTAAAAACATGCCTTTATCATATATCTGAAACGCATATAATTAAATTAAACAGTCAAGGATTAACGAACATAATTAAATAAATCGATTAAGGGTTTAATTATTTAATTAATCAATTATGCGACATTTTTGTCCTGGGTGCTACATTAAATTTTTTTCTTAAATTAATATTTTACATCAGTTTGGAAATATTTAAATTTTATGATCGCACATCACATGTGGTTATAAATGAGATTGAAATTACTCTGAAAAATTTTATTATTTTCGTATTCAACATTTTCACATTAAAATGGTAAAATTTATATATGTCCATGCATCACACGTGACCTATACTATTATATATATATATATATATATGTGTGTGTGTGTGTAAAATCCTTTTTAGGATGAAATATTAATTAATTTCACGAAGAGAGGATATTGGTATGTCTTTTTTTTTTATTAAGCAACACAAAGGATCCTAATAAATCGTCCATATAATCAATTGCATAAATTTGACTTATAGTTTTAAAAGAAGAAAATTATTAAATTCACAACAAAGTAATAAAAAGTCATTATATTCTAAATACAGATCAGTTTGGTGGGATGAAAAGTCATTATTTTTCAAAATTTTCGTTCGTTGCATTAAATCGACCAAATACTCATCCTTACATTCATGCCTAAAATTACATCAAATATTTTGTGAATCAATTACAAAATAAATGTACACACGATGTTTTATCACCAAGCTGCCAATTATGTTCAAAATGAATAATAAGCAACTAAAATCAAACATAAATTTAGAGTAGGGCAAAAGGAATAAAAAAATAAAAAAAGGATAAATTAAATTGTTGATAGTAAAGCGGATAAATTGAATTGCTAATTGTGCTCAAAGGGGAAATATGTACAAATGTCATGACTAGGAATCAAACTTTAGGTTGTAGTGTGCTAGCAAATAACTAACTCCACTAGACCACAATAAGTCAATAAGAATCTTTGTAATAATTTCACATAAACAAATGAGTAACTCTGTTCACAGTCATAATATTTCTCTATATAATATATACGTTTTCCATTTTGATCTTAAGGTAAACCTTTATTTTTCTTTTTTTTCATTTTACAATCTTCAACCACCACCCTTCCATTTTGTCGTAAACATACATAGATATGAAGTTTATTCACTATCATCCAAACTTCAAATCATATTTCTAAACATTATTCAAAATTATCGCTTTAGCCATTCAATTTCTCTTAGATTTATATATCTTGGAACATATACTAAAATAATTAACATCATAAGTATTAGACATAATTAGTGACACTTCCATATCTCTGTAGTTTTTTATATTTATCTTGTTTTCTTATTTTGCGGATTCCTTGTACTCTATATTTGACCGTATCAATGAATTTGATTCCTAGAGGCTAATTTTTTCTCTCCTATCATGGTATCAGCCATATCCGTGGCATGAAACTCTCTCTCCCTCTCCGATCCTTTCTACCCTTCTCCGGCATCCTCTTTGGTCTTCCGCCATGGCTGCATCTGAGACTCCCACCCTTCCCATCTCTACCATGATTCACATGGTAAATATAAAACTCACCTCCTCTAACTATCTCCTGTGGCACGCTCAAATCGAGCCCCTCCTTACCAGTCAACAATTTATGCCCTTGCTTAACGGCTCCTCTTCCACTCCAGCGGCCACCGTCCGTAATACTGCCGGCACCGTCATCCCAAATCCCACGTTCCTTCAATGACAGCAACGGGATCAATCAGTCAAATTTTTTCTTGTATCAACCCTAACGGAGGAGTCCATGGCTATTGTGATCGGCTGTAAAACCTCCAAAGACGTCTGGGATGTGCTATCGTGGGCTTATAGTCACAATTCGAAGGCCCGTGAACTTAGCTTGAAGGACGATTTGTTGTCTGCCAAACGAGGAGATAAGTCTGTTACTGATTATGCGCGTCACTTCAAGGCGTTGTCCGATCAACTCACTACAATTGGGAGGCCGATTGATGAATCAGATAAATCCCATTGGTTCCTTAGAGGTGTCGGTCCCGAGTTTTCCAGTTTCATGGCGATGCAAATGGCCCAAGATCCACTGCCGGATTTTACGACTCTCTTTGCTAGGGCACAAAGTCATGAGTGTAGCACCCCGAACCAAAACGAGCATAATTTATTAAATTAAATATTTAAACGCATAATTGAATAATTATGTGCGTATGTTTTAATTGTTTAATTAATTGCGTGCGTTTCAGATACCTCTTTAATGCACGATTTAGATTGATAATTTTTATAGATGTGGAACCTAGATGATTTTTTATACCACGCGATGCGTAATTAAAATACGAGAAGATAGAAACGAACTAGAAGTCAATCGGAGTTAAGTAGCTCGAGTAATGAAGAAAACAACGAAAACGAAGAATACGACGTATACGAAACGTATACGAAGAGTATAATATACGAGATATTCTTGATGAATAGTAAAAAGAATATTCCAAAGAATATTCCGATGAATAGTAACTTTTGGAAATCTATAAATAGAGGGCTCAGTCAGTTCATTTTTCATCTTTTTTCCGAACGAGCCGTACGCGCCGAAAACGAGTAAGTTCTCTCTCCTCCCTCCTCTCCCCCTCTCCTCTCTTTTCTGTTTCCGGCGCGCCGCTGTCGGCTGGTGGCCGGAAAATTCTGACATTGTCGGAATCGGACGATTTTCGCACATGACATTCGTCTCGACGAGACGAGTTTAGGACAACTTCCGGAATTCAATTCCGACTTACGGTTCGCCGGAAAACGGCGAAAAACAGCCTTGAAACCCTAATCTTACCACCTTCTCTCTCTCCTCCTCTTCTCGCTGGAGCAGTCGCCGGAGACATGGCTGGTAGTGTGGTGGAGATGCCGGAGGGCCGGCGTCGCCGTGGGTGGCGGCGCCGGAGTTGTACAGTGCATGTATATATGGATTGTGCATGTGTGTGTGTTGTGTGGTGCGATAGTGTGTGTGTGCTTGTTGCTTGCTGTTGGGGCGGCGCATGGTGGCGCCGCTGTGTGTGATCGGTGGGCCGGCGACGGGAGATCGCCGGCGAGGGCTCAGGTGGTGGTGGCCGCCGGCAGGTGGCCGCCGGCGAGGCAGTGGGTGTGTGTGTATATTCGTGTGTTTGTGTGTGTATAGGATTGGGAGTATATGTATGGTTAAGGGTGTTGGGCTGGCCGGGAAAGGTTGCCGGCGACGAGGGGTCGCCGGTGGAGGTGCTGGGAGTGGTCGCCGGCGACGGGAAGTCGCCGGCCGGAGTTTTGGTTGGAGTTGGAATTTCTGGAAAATTAGTGTATCGAAGGGTTTTGCGGCGTATTTTTGCGGCACTATTCATGCCGGAATCCGGCAAGGGATGGCCGGAGGTGGTAGACGACGGTGCAAGGTATCCGGAGAGGTAAGTGGCGGCGGAAGGGGGCGGCGCTGCCGCTCTGGGTGGCGCCGGGAAGTGGCCTGGTCAAGCAGGCCACCGTCGGAAAGCTGGGCGATGGGCTGTATTTGCAGGTGTTTTGGCAGAGTTAGACGGCACCGTCTTGGCCGCCATTGGCCGGAGTTAGTAGCCTGAAGTGTGGGGAATCCGAGGGTGTGGCCGGCGACCGGTGGTTCGCCGGCCGGTTGTGGCTGAAAGGCCGTTTAGGCGGCGAGTCTGCGCAGGCGAGCTGGGCGCGGGTGGCACGCGCTGGGCGCGCACGCCGGGTGGGCGCTGGGCGCGCTGGGCGGGCGGTGCCGGGAGACGGGTAGCGCGCGCGACGACGGGTGCACTACGCACGTGACGCCGTGTTTCCGATATGAATTCCGTTCTTTTTCGTCGTACATTATCATCGAGTCGTCGCCGACGAGATGTCGTTGACCGAGGGTCGTGGGCCCGGTCAAAGTCAACCATTTGACCAAAAATTACCATTTTACCCCTAAACTTAAAATGCTCCGTTCGAGCTCGTTTCAACTTCGATCGAGCTCATTCTTTTTCCGTCGTGACCCAAATTCAATCCTCTATCATCTTAGACTTTGAAACTGATCTGTCCCTCTCGTTTCTTTGGTCCCAATCTTTAGATCGTTCGAGCCGTCGCGTCGTTAACGAACGTTCTTTCGCCAGGAACCTTTACAGCTTTAATTATACGTTATTTAGGAACTAAGAAATGTTATAACTTATGTAGGCTACCAGTTGGATTGAGCACTGAGACATTTGATCTCTGGTCCTTGCTACTCACGTGGTAACCACCGAACAAGGTGGGGGTAATTTCTAACTCTTTATCTGTTTACAGCTTTCCCTATTTACGAAGCATGAATGAGGAATACTAAATGTTGTGTATATACGTGCTGTGCCATACTATATATTGTGAAAGAACTTCGGTTCACATTGCATGTTCGGAGAGTCCACTGGACTGTAAAAAGCCGCCTCCCCCATTTCTACTACTCTATTGAGGTTTGGTGGTCCTCATGAAATGCACCAGCGGTATTGAGACCGTTTTATAGGGTAAGACGGGCTGATCCCGCACCTATCCTTCTTACCATTTCTAATATCTGCTATGCATTTTACGTGCTGTGATTGAATGTTACTTTCCTGTACGATATAACTGTTGCATGTTATAAGATGCGGACTTTATCCCCACGAGTGTATTCAACGCACTCACCCCCTTATTCTGTACTCACACTACAGGAGCTGATGAGCATGTTGAACCCTAGATGGAGAGAGGTGGTGCTGTTTCTGAACTTTTGTTTTTAGGATGTCGCACAAATAGTTTCAAAACAATATTTTATTTAAATCACGTTTTGTAATAATATTTGATATATGTTTCAGATGTGAGATCCTGATGGTTTATTCCGCTGTTTTGTTATGTTGTATATATATCGGTATTGAGACCGAATATTGTCGGTAGTGAGACCGACTGTTGATATGTGAATGATCCATATCATCCCTTAACTCTTTCTTCTGATTTTCTAATCCCCTTCTTCTGTCGTCTTTTGCTTTTTCTTCTTCACGCCCAATGAAAAACTCTGATATTTATGAAAAGAAAACGGGGCGTGATAATGAGTTATTTCAAAAATCTCTTGACCACACTAACCATTCACAGATTGTTTCGCAAGCCGCTTTTACTGCAGTTAATCGCGGTCGCGGCTTTTCTTCCAACAGAGGTCGTGGCGGTAACAGCATTTCGAACAATGGTTCTGGCAGTAATCGTGGCCGTAGAAATTTCACTCTGCGGTGTTTCTTTTGTCGTGAGACAGACCATGATGCGTTCGACTGTCCCAAACGCTTCGATCGCAACTATGATCGCTCCTATCACCCAACCAATACGGCAAACCTTGTAGAAGCCTTCGCTGCCGGATGTAACGTCTCGTCTGCCACTCCGTCTAATTGGTATTTAAACACAGGTGCATCGGCTCATATGGCTGCAGATCCCTCTCACCTTGATAGTGTTTCCTCCTACTTCGGCACCGATCATGTGACTGTTTGCAACTGTGCGAATTTATCTATTTCTCACACCGGTTCACTTTCTCTCTCGCATGATCTTATTTTACGGAATGTTTTTGTTGTGCCTGGATTAACAAAGAATTCATTGTCTATGAGTCAGCTGACTTGTAATTATCCAGTTTAAGTGGTTTTTACTGATTCGCAGTTTCATATTCAGACTAGGGATACAGGACAGGTACTCGCAACAGGAACTCGTGATCGGGGGCTTTACTTGCTGGACTCTACTACTCATGCTTTTGCCACGGTAATTCGGAATAAAGGCTTAAAAGCTTCATTCGAGTTATGACACTCTAGGCTTGGGCATGTTGCCCCTACGATTGTTTTACTGCGAAACAAACTTGGTTTATTATCTCTTACTGTTTTACTTCATTTATCATCATTTTGCAAGACATGTCAATTAGCCAAGAATACTCGTTTACTGTTTGTTACGAATGATAAACGTGTTGCTGATTTTTTAGACTTAATTCATTGTGATTTATGGGGTCCTGCGCCGGTTATGGCCACTTTTGGTTTTCGCTATTATGCTATTTTCATAGATGATCACTCTCGCTTTTTTTGGTTTTATTCGTTACATGCGAAGTCAAATTTTGTGGATGCATTTTTAAATTTTCAAAAGTTGTTGAGAATCAGTTTTCCAGGAAAATAAAACAATTTCAAAGTGATGGGGGTACATAATTTACCAATACCCATCTGAAACAACATTTTTTATCCTGCGGCATTCGTCATCTTCTGTCTTGCCCCTATACTCCATCTCAAAATGGTAGAGCAAAGCGAAAACACCGTCACATCATCGAGATGGGTCTTGCCTTGCTATTTCACTCCTTAGTTCCTTTATCTTATTGGGTTGACGCTTTCAGCACGGCGGTGTACATAATAAATCGGTTACCCACTGGGGTCATTTCCACTAAATCCCCATTTGATATAGTCTTTAGTCATTCTTCTGCCTACAATTGTTTTCATGTGTTTGGTTGCAGAGTATATCCGTGTTTACGTGACTATACAAAGACCAAGTTTGAACCTCGGAGTGTGCCATGCATCTTTCTGGGATACAACATCACTTATAAGGGCTTCCGATGCCTCGACACTTCCACTGGCCGCATGTACATCACTCGGCATGCCAGATTCATGAAAAACATTTTCCGTTTGCTAGTTCCGGCCGATCTAGGCCGACTTCGGCTCTCTCTATTTTTGAGTTCCTCGATGTATCGGACTCGCACATCCTCATGTACCCTCTTCTGAGTCGGGTACAACTTCTCATATACCAGCTAATAAATCCCCGTCGCTGCCATACATTGTATGTTCAAATGATGCTTGCATGCCGCCAGGTGCTGAAATTATTACTCTACCGCTGTCCCATCAACATGAAAAACCGCCACCACCTCATCATAATGATCATCCACCGCCGCCAGATGCTAATCAACATGTTGATAATATTCTTGAACCACTGCCACCCCCTACTCTCATGCGCACTCATCCGATGCGCACCCGTACTTAGTCAGATATTTTTAAACCTCGCTACCCTACGGATATTGCTCTCACTGAATCTAGTTGCTTATACTCTACTCTTACTGCCGTTTTCGAACCAAAAGACATCAAGTCTGCCCTAAAACACCCAGAATGGATTCAAGCCATGGACGAAGAAATGGACATTTTTCGTCGCAATAAGACTTGGGATTTAGTTCCTCGGCCCGTCGATACAAACATTGTTGGCTCGAAGTGGGTTTATCACACCAAATTTCTTGCCGATGGTTCAAGGATCGCTACAAAGCCCGTCTTGTTGCTGAGGGTTTCAGCCAAGTTCCTGGTTTTGACTTTACCCACACATTCAATCCTGTGGTGAAGGCTTCCACGGTCCGTATTATTTTATCTCTTGTTGTTATACATTCTTGCTCATTACACCAGCTCGACGTAAAAAATGCTTTTCTCAATGGTTTTCTCGATAAGCTGATTTATATAGAGCAACCACCTGGATACGTCGATCCTCTACATCCTAATCATGTTTGCCGTCTTCAGAAGGCTTTATATGGGCTTCGGCAGGCTCCTCTAGCCTGGTATCAGCGCTTTCGCACTTTTCTCCTTTAGCTTGGTTTCCTTTGTAGCAATGCTGACACTTATCTCTTTGTTTTTCGCTATCAAGATGTTCTTATCTATCTGCTCGTCTATGTTGACGATATCATTGTTACCAGCAACAATCCCTCCTCGCTCAGTGCTCTTCTGACTCAATTGAGCAAGGAATTTACAATTAAAGATCTTGGTCGCCTCGGTTATTTTCTCGGTTTGGAGGTCTCCTATCCTTCATCTGGATTATTCCTCAGCTAGTCCAAGTATGCTCGAGACATTCTTACCCATGCTGACCTGTTTGACTCAAAACCCGTCTCTACTCCTCTGGTACCAGGGGCTTCTTTCACTTCTACGAGTACTGAATTTTCAGATCCTACTCTATATCGCTCACTTGTCGGTGCTTTATAGTATTTGACCATCACTTTCCCAGACATTTCTTATTCCGTCAATACTATTAGTCAGTTTTAGCAACGCCCCACAACTGATCATTTTCAAGCAGTGAAACGTATCCTAAGATAAGTAAAAGACACTCTCGGTTATGGATTATCATTTTCTCCAGGTGAGCCGTCTCTTCTTGGATACTCAGACGCTAACTGGGCACGTTGTCTAGACACTAGGCGTTCCACCTATGGCTACGTTATCTTCCTCGATCTGAACCTTGTCTCCTGGAGTGCAAAGAAGCAACTGACTGTGTCTCGGTCCAGTCGTGAATCGGAGTACCGAGCTTTAGCTAACACATCCGCTGAACTTACTTGGGTCGATAACATTCTACGTGATCTTCACGCTCTTCCGTCAACACTACCGGTTCTACTGAGTGACAACAAGAGTGTCCTTTTTCTCACTCAAAATCCAATCTCGAACAAGCGTGCGAAGCACATTGATATTGACTATCATTTCGTCAGAGAACTTGTTGAGGCCGGTCGATTGAACACTCGCTTCGTTCCATCTGCGCTTTAGATGGCCGACATATTTACTAAGAGTCTGGCGCGTCCGCTATTTGAAATGTTTAGGTCCAAGCTTCGCGTTAGTCCTCATCCCACGCTTCGCTTGCGGGGAATATTAGACATAATTAGTGATACTTCCATATCTCTGTGTATTTTTATATTTATCTTGTTTCCTTATTTTGCGGATTCCTTATACTCTATATTTGACCGTATCAATGAATTTGATTCATAGAGGCTAGTTTTTTCTCTCCTATCAAGAGCATCGTTCCTACAGTTTGGAACACAAGACTTTTGTATCCATACGATACAATTTAATCGAATTTGAAATGTAAAGAAAACTGATAGCCATGACTATAGAGGGATATATGTAGCGCCCCGAACCAAACACGAAGCATAATTGAATAATTAAATATTAAACCCTTAATTGAATTATTATGTGCGTAAATCTTAACTGTTTAATTTAATTACGTGTGTTTCAGATACATGTTTAATGCATGATTTAGATGGAAATATTTTCTAGTCACTGAACATAGATTATTATTTTACCATTAGATGCATAATGGAAAAATGAGAAGATAGAAATGAATTAGAGGTCAATCGGAGACCCGTAGCTCAAGTTGCAACACAAAGGGAAAAATACGAAATTTCAGAAAAATGAAGGGTGGAATCTTGATGAACAGTAAAAATAATATTCTGATGAATAGTAACCCAAGATATTTTGGGTGAATAGTAAATTTTCCAAACTCTATATATAGGGGCTCATTCGATTCATTTCTCACCAATTTTCCGAACGAGCCTAAAGTGATGAAAACATATAAGTCTCTATTTCTCCCCTCTATTTTCTGTCTCCGGCGCATCGGCATCGGAGGTGGCCGGAAAATTTCAAATTTATCAGTTTCGGTCGATTTTTGCACACAATGTAGGTCTTGTCGAGACGATTCTAGAACAGTTTTCGGAATTCAAATCCAATGTCTCGTTCATCGGGAAATGGCGAACAACCGCCTCCAAACCTTAAACCCTAGTTTATTACCTTTTCTCTCTCCTCTGATTTCTCTCTCTTCTTCTCGCCGGAGCAGGCGCCGGAGAGGCTGCCGAAGGTGTGGGGAGCCGCTGGAGGGGCGGCGGCGTCGGAGCTGTGGTGGTGGTGGAAAAAGAGGTGGTGAGATATGTGTTTGTGTGTGTGTTGTTAAGGCCATCAGAAGTTACTATTCACGACCAGAATCCGGTAAGGGGTGGCCGGGGACGGTGGTGGCGGGAGCTGGGTAGCCGGTGGACCAGGGGGCGGCGGCGCTAGGCGGCGCCGGCACAGCAGGTGGCTGTCGGAGTGATGGCAGGAGCTGGGCGCGCACTCGGAATGCATGGGTATGCTCGTTGGGTACGCGCTGCCGAGACCTGCCGAGGATGCCGGGCGCGGGTGCTCGCGACCATGCGCGGGGTACCGAGGCCGTGCAGCGCCACTAGACGATGGCGCACGGGCGTGCGCGGGCGCGCACGACCGTATGCGAGTTGCGCGCACCGGGTACTGGGCGCGCACGTGGTACGCGAGCTGGGACGACGCATGCCATGTGTGCGCCGATGAGCGTGTTCGCATGTCGGTCCGTTTCAAATGTTTTCGTCGAGTTGTAGGGAGTCGGGGTTCCCGGTCAAAGTCAACCCTTTGACCAAAATTACCATTATACCCCTCTACCATAAAATGCTCTGTTCGAGTTCGTTTCAACTCCGATTGAGCTTATTCTTTTTCCGTTGCGACCCAAATTTCATCCTCTTTCATCTCAACCTTATAAACTGATCTTTCCCTCTTTTTTCTTCAACCTCAATCCTTAGGTCTTCTGTTCCGACTCATCTTTAACGATCGTATCTTATCCGATATCGTCTAAACCTTTAATTATACATGTTTAGGATCTAAGAAACGTTATAACATGTGTAGGCTATCAGTTGGTAGAAGCTTGTGATACTTGATTTTTCGATACTTGCTACTCACGTGGTAACCATCGAATAAGGTGGGGGTAACTTCTAATCCTTAATAATAACTTTATGTTTTCTATATTTAACACATGATAATGATAATGATCTCATGCATGTAAACTTGATGTTAGATGAATTGTGTAATCCTACGTGTGGTGGGGGTAACTTCTAATCCCTAGTAACTATATGTTTCTGTATTTAACATACTATAATGATGAATGAACGCATGCTTATGAACTTATATATGTTCGATTGGTGGGGGTAACTTCTAAACCTTATGTGTTTACGGTTTTCCCTATTTAATGCATGATTGGTGGAATACTAAATGTTGTGATTATATGCTATGTTTATGTGTCATATTATATTGTGAAAGGACATGTGATTATAATACCCGTACTTGAGATTTGTAGGAGTAAGTCGGGTAATACCCGCACCTGAGATTCGTAGGGGTAAGTCGGGAAATACCCATACCTGAGCTTGGGTTACGAATTACTTGCTATGCATTATATATGTTGTGTCTAATTGTTGAGCTAATATATGTTAATTTGTTATAACTACTTAATAACTGTTAAAATATGAAAAGTATCCCCACGAGTGTATTCAACGCACTCACCCCACTTGTACTCACACTATAGGAGATGAAGATAAGCATGATGCGTAGAGAGAGGGGTGTCTTACAACTGTGTCTTTTTCCGGTTTTGTCTTTTAAAATTATGTTGATCGTTTGTAAAATCAAACTGTTCATCTTCTTTGCAAAGGATCCTGATGTTTTTACGCTGCTATGTTAAATGTTTTATTTCGGCTAAACGTCGAGGATTTGTATTTGTAAAATCGTATGTTATCTTTTCCAAAGGTTTCTCTTTTAATTCACGTACATCTTTTTCCCTCTCTTTCTTCACACCCACAAAGAAAACTCTGAAAATTTATACGAAAGAAACCGGGGCGAGACAATATATGTAGCACCCCAGACCAAAAATGAAGCATAATTGATTAATTAAATATTAAACCCTTAATTGAATTATTATGTGCGATAATTTTGAATGTTTAATTTAATTACGTGCGTTTTAGATACGTGTTTAACGTCGGATTTAGATGGATATAATTTCTAGACATGGAACATAAAGCATATTTATACTATTAGATGCATAACGGAAAAACGAGAAGATAGAAACGAACTAGAGGTCAATCGGAGACCCGTAGCTCAAATGGCAAAGAAAAGGGCAAAACATGAAATTTTGGAAAATCGAAAGATATTTATGGTTAATAGTAACTTAGATATTTTCGATGAATAGTAACTTTTCAAAATTTATAAATAGGGGCTCATTCGATTCATTTTTCACCATTTTTCCGAACGAGCCTAAAGCGACGAAAACACGTAAGTCTCTCTTTCTCCCCTTGGTCAATTTTTGCACACTACATAGGTCTCGTCAAGACGAGTCTAGGACAATTTCCAGAATTCCAATCCGATGTCTCGTTAGCCGGGAAATGGCGAAAAACCGTCTCCAAACCCTAAACCCTAGTTTATCACCCTCAATCTCTCCTCTGATCTCTCTCTTTCTCACCGGAGCAGGCACCGGAGAGGTTGCCGGAGGTGTGGGGAAGCCGCCGGAGGGGCGGCGCCACTGTGGGTGGCAGCGCCGGAGCTGAAACGGGTGGTGGAAAGGTGGTGGTTGCAAGGTGTTTTGTGTGTTTTAATTTATTGAAGTTTGAGGTCTGTTTTGGGGTACTGTTCATGCTGGAATCCGGCGAAGGGTGGTCGGAGGTGGTGGTCACTGGAGCAAGGTTATCGGTGGACCAGGTGGCGGTGACGCCGAGCGGCGCCGCCGCAGCTGGCAGCTGCTGGAAGTTTGCTGAAAATGAGGCGTGTAGGGCGCGGAGCGCGCATGCCTGGAGGGCACTAGGCGCGCGACGCCGGGTGAGCGATTGTGTGCGGGCGTGCGTGCGTCTGGACACTGGCACACGGGCATGCACGGCGTGCACGGGCGATGGGAGCGCGCGCGCTGGGCAGGCGACTGGAGCCGCGCACGCGGAGCGAGTGACAGGTAGACGCACGCGCGCGAGCGAGCGACCGGTGTGTTGCGCGCGCGGCGCTAGGTCCGTGGTGCGAATCTCGTTTTTTTTCATCGTACGTTATTATCAAGTCGTCGCCGACATGATGTTGTCGATCGAGAGTCGTGGGTCCCGGTTAAAGTTAACCCTTTGACCAAAATTACCATTTTACCCCTAAATCTTAAAACGCCCAATTTGAGCTCGTTTCAACTCCAATCGAGCTCATTCTTTTTCCGTTGCGACCCAAATTTTACCCTCTTTCATATCAGCCTATTGGACTGAACATCCACTCTAGTTTCTTCAACCGCAATCTTTAGATCTATCGATCTGTCGCGTCTTTAACGATTGTATCTTATTCGATATCGTCTAAACCTTTAATTATACATATTAAGGATCTAAGAAATGTTATAACATGTGTAGGCTATCAATTGGAAGGAGCTTGTGATACTTGATAATTGATACTCGCTACTCACGTGGTAACCACCGACCAAGGTGGGGGTAATTTCTAAACTCTCTTTGTTTATTGTTTTCCATATTTGATATATGAACTGTTGAACTCTACGTGCTGTGATTATTTGCTGTGATTACTATGTACAAGCATACATTATAAATATGATAAATGAGGACGGAAGTCCAAAATCATGTTAAGATGGACTGGTGGCCCATAAAAGCACCATACGCTAGGAATGGATTAGTGGCCCATAAAAGCACCATATGTTAGGGATGGACTGGTGGCCCGTAAAAAGCACCAACGCGACGGAGATCTATGATCTCATTGTGGATGGACTGGTGGTCCGTAAAAAGCACCAATACGTTAGAGATGGACTGGTGGCCCGTAAAAAGCACCATATGTTAGTTGAGTACTCTTAGAGTGTGTGTCTGTATTTTATGTGCATTGCATTATATGTGCTGTGTCTAGTTGTTGTATTCGTAAATGTTGAAATGACATAATTGCTTAATGAACTTTACTGTACGAAATTACTCTCACGAGTGTATTTAATGCACTCACCCTTATTTTGTACTCACACTATACGTTTCTGTATTTAACATACTATGATGATGAATGAACGCATGCTTATGAACTTATATATGTTCGATTGGTAAGGGTAACGTCTAAACCTTATGTGTTTACGGTTTTCCCTATTTAATGCATGATTGGTGGAATACTAAATGTTGTGATTATATGCTATGTTTATGTGTCATATTATATTGTGAAAGGACATGTGATTATAATACCCGCACTTGAGATTTGTAGGAGTAAGTCGGGTAATACCCGCACCTGAGATTCATAGGGGTAAGTCAGGAAATACTCGCACCTGAGCTTGGGTTACGAATTACTTGTTATGCATTATATATGTTGTGTCCAATTGTTGAGCTAATATATGTTGATTTGTTATAACTACTTAATAACTGTTAAAATATGAAAAGTATCCCCACGAGTGTATTCAACGCACTCACCCCCACCTGTACTCACACTATAGGAGATGAAGAGAAGCATGATGCATAGAGAGAGGGGTGTCTTATCAGCTGTGTCTTTTTTCTAGTTTTGTCTTTTAAATCTATGTTTATCATTTGTAAAGTTTAAACTGTTCATCTTCTTTGTAAAGGATCCTAATGTTTTTCCGCTGCTATGTTAAATGTTTTTATTTCGGTTAGCCGCCGAGAATTTGTATTTGTAAAGTTGTCTCATATCTGTTTCCAAATATTTCTTTTTTATATCATGCACGTCTTTTTCCCCTTCTTTCTTCACGCCCGCAAAGAAAACTCTGATAAATTTTAAAAAAGAAAACGGGGCATGACAATATATATATATATATATATATTTTTTTTTTTTTTTGATAAAATTTAAATTCAAATGACTATAAATAAAATGTATGAATACTAATGAAAAAGAAAATGCATTTTAATCCAGATATTGGGTGGTAAGTCATCGAAATACACTATTTATGGAAGAATGGAAGTTGGAAAAAATATTTTTTTTGTTTGAAAATAGAGGGTTGACAGTTGAGAACTTGAACTAGTGGAGGTGGAAATATGGGTAATAGATGGTGAAAAATATAAAATAGTAAGGACAAAATAGAAAAATTAGATGTATTATGGTTGTTGAGTGAAATATTGTGGTTATGAATAGAATCACTGGAAAAAAAAAACACATAAAAACATTGCCCTAAAATTTATGATTTTCTTGGGCTCGAGTCTTGGGCCCCCTGTATGAGCGGCCCTGGTGGAGCCTTGGACATATTGAACCTTTCAAATTTGTTGAAAGAAGTTGAAAGCTAGCCTATTGATTTGCATTAATGTTGGAGTCAATAGGAGGAATACATGATGTCTTTCAAGTCTCTCGTTGAAGAAAAATCGTTCTGGCCAATAGCACAATAGTTATAGAAGATATAGTTCTGGTGCAAGGCAATTGAAGAAGACAATGTTGTTGGCTAAAGTGATATAAAAAATTCACAATACAATTGAAGAAGCAATTTGGGAGACGGAGAAAGATATATGAACAATATATTTCTCTATTGATAACTTGCGTTTTTATTAGCATTTTGGGCCGTTATTTCATATCATTTGGTGCTCGAAAGCATGCATTTCTGGGATTTGCTTCAAATTTGTCATCTTGTGAAGATTTCACATGTTTGTTGTTTCTAAAGAAAATTATAAATTTTTAGCAAAAGATTGGAAGTTTGATGTGACTGGATAATTGAAATGAGTCAACATATATATGAACCTGAAAAGACTATTGGCTAATTGAGGGAGATGGGTGACACTAGCGTGAGGTCGCATAGTGCTGAAAGCCGATTGTCTTATTCGGGTCGGGTTGCCGATGTGGGTTGTGTTGTGGGTATTGGTTGCGACGGTCGGAGCGGAGATCGGGCCGTGTCGCCTATGATATGGGTGGTGTCGGTTACTCGTTTTCTTTCCTGTTTCAACTGAGACTCCTATGTAGATTCAGTTCTAACTTCCAGATGTATAAATACGAACTCTAGGATTTAAAAAAAAAAACAAAATTTTGCACCCATATACATGAAATTTCATCTTGATAGCAAGCAAAAAAGCAAGGGAATTGAGATTCAAGATTTAAAAAAGAAACAACACATTTGCCAACTCACTGAGTTATCTTTAATTTTATTTCTAGTTTCATCTTGTCATTTTGTAGTTTATTTTACTTCTGAATATGATTGTTGGAATATTGTGCTCTTATGGCACGAAAGTAAATCTATTACTGTTTTGCTAAACATGCAATTTCAATAATATCTCTTTTTTCATTTTATCTTATTAATGATTTTTTGTGCTTATTACATGTGTGAATCTTGATCACATTTATGTATGTATTTATTAGATGGAGATCGAGAGATGATATCTAATTATAAATTAAAGAATGCATGACTTGTTTACATATGGGATTGAGAGAGAAGTGCTAATTGGGGTAAGAATTCAAGAACACAATTTTATATCATTATTTAATAAAAAAGTTAAAAGTATTTATTAATATTTTCTTATATATATTTATAATATATCATTGGAAAACTCTTTAAATCTATATTATTATGAAACTAATATTAGTTAAATATTCAAAGTATTCAATATTTTAGAAGAAAAAAAAAACCAAAACATGTAAAAAAAACAAGTTTTGAATGTAAAAAGACTAAACCTTATAAAAGATAAATTATTTTAAATTAATTTTTTATCATTAATATTTAATATTTGTAAAATTCGTCAAAACGAAAACACTTTTATTATAACTAGAATTGGGCAAGGGTTGAGCGAACGCAAGCCCCCTCTAACACCAATTATGACATACGCTCGACCACTTGGGCCGACCTTAGGCGGGCACCCCTCCTAAGTGCAATGGAGGTCACCAACCTAGATCATGGGTCTTCTTGTTCACCCATTGACCCTGTCCAGGTAAGTATGTTACTAGGTGTCCTAACACCCCTTTTTATATGAATTTTTCTCTTATTTTACTCATTTTCTTTTTAATGTGGGAACAAATCTGGTATCATTAAGTTATTTCCAGAGACTAAATGGGCATCTAACTCAGCTTCTTGCGCATCAATCAAGCAGGACAACTCCGACAGAAAAATCTCCTTTTGCACGTATGAAAAAAACCCCAAAATTCACTCGCATGTTTGATATTTATCATTAAAGTTTGGTTGGCATGGAAATTAAGGTCTTCAGCTTATGTAAACTTGTAATCACAAGAGATTCCAATCTTTGTGATAGTGGACACAATCTTTTGCCTTTGGTGGTATTGATTTAATCTTGTATTAGGCATTCCTATTGTCTAATCATGTTGGAGTGAAACTTGGTAATATCATTTAAGAAATTATTAAATCTCAAAGATGCAACAACACAACAAGATATCATATCAACAAATATTCACTAAGAGATTAATAAATCACATAAAATAGGTGCATATACAAAATATTAATCTTTGAACTAAGAATTGGTTGGGGTGGGCTGGGCTCATGCAGTAGTGCAACACATGGGCGATATATAAAGGCCCAGATAGCAAACTACTTTAATGGACCTTTTCCCTCAAGAAATAAATTTAACATCGTGTGGGCCGATGGCCCACATATCAGATATTAAACTGATAAGAACAATGTTGGTCTCAAGTGGTTAGAAGTTCAGAGGAAAGTGAATGAACCTCTATCAAATTTTTACTTTTTAAACTTTCTGTAAGAAGTTACTGAATCTTAGAACATAATACAACAACTTGGCCAAATCAGTAAACTGGCAGAATGCTGATTCAGCTTACTGTTTCTTCATCTTACTGTTTCAGAGATTACAGTATGCAGCGGAAATACTTAGATAGAATTTCTCTTTGTAAAAATGTTTTCTTTTCAAAGTATGGTTTTATCAAGAACGTTTTATGTAGTATGAACATGATATATATCAAATGCAGCAAATAGATATAAAACAATAAACACACAAGGGTTTATAGAGGTTCGAAGGTGGTGTAATCCTTTTACGTCCTCTATTCTCGTTCACTAACGAGGAACTTCAATTAGGAAAGGTTCGTTTTACAAGTTTCAACTTTACAAACCAACTCCTAACAAGTCTACACCTACTAGAATCAAAAAGATTCATAGGCTAATCCCACACAGGGTTAACAAACTCACACAGAGTTAAAAGCCTTAAAATACTTAAGACTACCACTCAATTAGGATCTAAATCCATCCCACTGAGGACACCAAATAAACAACCTAGCACACAGCACAGATGGTTAAAAGTATATGTTTCTTCAACTAGTGCTTCAAAGACAGCCTTAGGATCTTTGATGGTCTGGAAATCTTCGGCTTGGCATCTTCAGTAAGGTTGAATGACAGAAACTTGAGAGAAAAATTGTGTTTGCTTAAGAGAGATTGAGAGGAAATAGTTTCAGTAGTTTTCTGAAGTCAACTCTATCTTCTTATATAT
The DNA here is from genome assembly GCA_946896805.1 of Scutellaria galericulata. Taxonomy (NCBI): domain Eukaryota; kingdom Viridiplantae; phylum Streptophyta; class Magnoliopsida; order Lamiales; family Lamiaceae; genus Scutellaria; species Scutellaria galericulata. Next base: position 6,311,887 of record OX335793.1, on the reverse strand, counting down.
TCATAGGAAAATGTGTCTGTTGAGGAGAGACACACTCCATTATTTGCATGTATCATATTAATTTATAATGTTATGGTGAACATAATTAGTTATAGTGTTGAACTACATAATTATTTGCATGTCTCGTTCAAAATATAACTAAAAAATATTCTTTATATTGTATTTTTCTTTCGTAAATAGAATACTTGATGTTGTGCTCATTATATTACATCGTCATAAGAAGTTAAACAATCATACACAGTATTATCTATAAATAAACACTAATATGTAATTACAAATTAAATAATACATACATTCATTTGCCATTTCTAATATACTATTTGACACCACAAACAGATGTCTGATAAATACTCGTATGAAACCAATTATGTACACAAGTATTTGTTGTTTTAATTGAAGGATCTTTTCTTAAATTTTTAGGATCTCAAAAGATATGTTGTGAATCTCAAGAACATCATCCCCAAATAATCTTGAAACTAATTAAACGGATTATTTGGTAATCATTTCGCCTAGTTTTCCTTATTTTGTGAATGGCTTGTGGTGGTGTTTGCTTCAACATTTAGTAACTTTGATTTTCATTTCACTTCTCACTTTTTTCTTTAACTACATCTTTCTTTATATGTGAAGATACTTGATATCATCGTCATTGTTTCAGCTGCTTCTTGTTCCTCCTATGTAGAATTAAAACACAAGCTAAGTTCACATGGTGACAAAGTAAAAAAATAGATAATTAAAATATAAAATTAGTTAATGTTGATATAAGATACCGAACTAAAATTACCTACAAAAATTTATCCTATAATGGAATTCCGGCTCTCATAAATTTCAATTCCTTCACTTTGCAAGAGTAGAGGATGAAAGTCATCACCTCGATAAATGATCGAAATTGTCTGGCCTGATGATAATAAAACTGAAAAAAAGAGGTGACATGCTTAGATAATCTTTTGCAAAATTTTAAATTAAGACATTCTATGCAAGTCGAAGATTGAAAAATAAAAAAGTTTATTTTTTTATGTGTAAAATGTAGTAGGAAATGAGGAAAGTTACTTTATCTTCTTTTCCATTATCTCGTTTCCTCTTCTCTATAGTCCACCCATTGAGACGCTCTTGTAATGACAACTCAAACTTCTTTTGAAAGATGGGTTGGCTAGGGTCTTCGAGCACAGGTACCACAACATGGTCACCTGGTGCAAGATCGTAATCCATAACTTTCCATCCTTCATTGCATTCATGCAGAGACACACGACATCGGTCAATACTACTCGTTTTGACCTGACACATATAATAAAAAGTGAGAAAAATGATATTTTTAGTATGTGTTAAATATTTACTAAAATACCTCATGGATCTCAAGGAGATATTGTTCGCCGGCATTTGGAAATTTGAAAAGTTTATAAAACAACTCCTCATTTCCTTTAATTTTCCATTTTTTGTTGGATTCACCCTTGACAGAACTTGATACGTTCGGCTACAAAACAAAGCAATAGTATAGAAATCAAACAACCATTTAGTGCATACACATAAGAGAATGATAAAAATAAACATATATCTCATATACTTAATTTTTTAGTTTCTAGATTAATTATGTTTGTGTGTGTATATATATATATATATATATATATACATATATATATCCTCACTAGTTTGAAAAAGAATATGCATTTTGTCTTAATATGTTTACTTGTATCTACATTTTCTATATACATTTATTTGCGTGTGTTCTAAGTTTTCTTTTCCATTCAATAAAATCTGAGAAAATACATGTAAACATCCTCGTTCTCTAAAATATTTTTTGAAGGTACAATAACAAATTAAACACTTAAGATCTTTTGGCTACTAACATGGATTAGAATCAATTTGGTATGAAAATGAGAATCTTGTGAGTTAATTAACATGTTGCATATAAACATATAAGATGTTAAAAATTAGTTAACTAACACAGTAACAATCTTCTTCATCATTCAATTTAGAAAATTACCTCAAAAGAAGATGACCCTTCTTGGTTCTGAAAACCCTCTAGATTATTAGTTTCAGAGCCATTGATGTTCTTTTTGGGAGATGCCATATTGAAGTTAGAATGGGCAGATTTCTAGATTGAGAGACTAAATACTTATACAAATTGATGGATAAATGTTTTTTAGTGAATGAGGGATATGATTGGTGTTATGGTCCTTATATAGATTTCAATGAGGAAATGTGAATAAATTTTAGAATTTAATATTCATTGCGTAAATATGAGGGTCAATAAATTCTTACCCTAATTTGTTGATGAGACAAAAATAATTAATGCATTCAAATTATCATGATTTAGAAAATGGAATGTGGGTGTAAAGGCACTTTAAGTATTGTATTCATTTTACTATTATCTATTTATTAAGCAAATAAGGTAATTAGCATTTGAAAAATAAGCTATTAAAGTCTACTAATACTTTTCCTATATATGAAATGTCATGGAGAAAAATAAGAATTAATGGAGTCAAACATTTGAGATATATGTAATTAAATAGCAGTAAGGATTTTCTAGGTGTTTTATTTTGGGTGATTTTTAATTTGAAATATTATTATGTTAACTTGTTTCTCGTAATTTTAGCTCTAACCGACAAGAAATTTCAAGATTTTTAGTCGCATTGTGTACTTATTAATTATATGTATGATTTATTGATCAATATATTTGTAATAAAATGACTACGAAGACATTTATTAGAAACTTATTTTATTATTGAAGAAACATAAATGGAAATCTAGATTTGAGATACATTATGGAAGTATAGAAATTATCATTTAAGTTGGATTTATTAATCAAAACCTAATTATTCATCACCTTCATAAATCCACAAGCCCAACATTTTTATATGTTTTAAACTCATTTTCTACTATATTTAGTCCGCAATAATATTTGTTGTCAAACACTTACTTGAATTTGCAATCACCTTCTATGCACTAATTTTAGGTTTTGAACATCATTTACATCACAATTCACAACTATAGAAGCATTCATTCTCCTTCTTCTAACATCAAACATATATCAATACTTGATATATACGTTAACATATCATGCTTTATATAAATGCCAAAGAAATACATTAGGAATTATAGATGAGAACAACTAGAAGCGCTTATAATAACTTTTGTTGTTTCTGTAAAAAAATATTTTTTAATTAAACTAATAATTAAAAAATTAGAATTTACATGTTAAAATACCCTTCTAATAAACTATATATCAGTTAGTTAATGGATAGAATAAGATTAGATTTCATTAAACTAAAATAAGTAAAAACGTATCTTACAAACAATAAAGAAGAGGAATAGCTGATATATCCTGACTATATAATTGTTTGAAATAAATTTGAAGCTTAACACTATAAGCATCACTAAGCTTTGTAATTTTGATAGTGCAGAAGCCACCTAATTCCTTTATTTCAGAAAGGATATTCGGGGATGTTTCATATATTTTAACCATAATTTTCAAGCAAAATTTGTAAATTACATTATGTAATTGTACGATGTACGACTACAAGAAGGGTATGCTTGAAAACATAATTTATTTGGTAGTTTTTTATTATAATGTAATTGTATCTCATACAGAAATTAATTTGGATATGTATTCCACGCATTTATTTCAGTGTAAATAAATATAACAAATGGAAATTTAATAAGTATCAAAGCCATCATCGAAATTTTGTCCAAATATTTAAGTTGGGTTACAAATATGAATGCAATCTTTTAGAAGTAATTTTGTAATGTCTGAAACCTAGTTATCTCGGCCGATTATGCCACATCAAGTCCCATCCTAATTAAATGATTTTATATCTATTGGAAAAACATGTAGTTTGATTTATTTATTTTGAACTTTGTAGTAAAATTACATAACTCAAAAAACTGAACATTGCATAATAAAAACATATATGTATATTCCATCGATGGAAACGCACAAATATGTGTCTCATCATGTGGTCCACGTAAAATAAAGGATAATATATAAGTCAGAGAGAGAGAGAGAGAGCGGGAGAGATCTGCTAAACAACATGACTTAGAGTTACCACAATAAGGGAGGACCGTTGACAACAACATATAACTCAATGGTTTAATGTATCATATTAATTAATAATGTTATGGTGAACGTAATTAGTTATAGTGTTGAACTACATAATTATTTGCATGTCTCGTTCAGAATATAACTAAAAAATATTCTTTATATTGTATTTTTCTTTTGTAAATAGAATACTTGATGTTGTGCTCATTATATTACATCGTCATATGAAGTTAAACAATCATACACAGTATTATCTATAAATAAACACTAATATCTAATTACAAATTAAATAATACATACATTCATTTGCCATTTCTAATATACTATTTGACACCACAAACAGAAGTCTGATAAATACTCGTATGAAACCAATTATGTACACAAGTATTTGTTGTTTTAATTGAAGGATCTTTTCTTAAATTTTTAGGATCCCAAAAGATATGTCAAAGAACATCATCCCCAAATAATCTTGAAACTAATTAAATGGATTATTTGGTAATCATTTTGCTTAGTTTTCCTTATTTTGTGAATGGCTTATGGTGGTGTTTGCTTCAACGTTTAGTAACTTTGATTTTCATTTCACTTCTCACTTTTTTCTTTAACTACATCTTTCTTTATATGTGAAGATGCTTGATATCATCGTCATTGTTTCCGCTGCTTCTTGTTCCTTCTCACTTTTTTCTTCCACTACATCTTTGTTTATATGTGAAGATGCTTGTGTCATCATCATTGTTTCAGCTGCTTCTTGTTCCTACCATGCAGAATTAAAACACAAGCTAAGTTCACATGGTGACATAGTAAAAACATAGAAAATTAAAATATAAAATTAGTTAATGTTGATATAAGATACCGAACTAAAATTACTTATAAAAATTTATCCTATAAAGGAATTTCGGCTCTCATAAATTTCAAGTCCTTCACTTTGCAAGAGTAGAGGATGAAAGTCATCACCTCGATAAATGATCGAAATTGTCTAGCTTGATGATAATAAAACTGAAAAAAAGTGGTGACATGCTTAGATAATCTTTTGCAAAAATTTAAATTAAGACATTCTATGCAAGTCGAAGATCGAAAAATAAAAAAGTTTATTTTTTTATGTGTAAAATGTAGTAGGAAATGAGGAAAGTTACTTTATCTTCTTTTCCATTATCTCGTTTCCTCTTCTCTATAGTCCACCCATTGAGACGCTCTTGTAATGACAACTCAAACTTCTTTTGAAAGATGGGTTGGCTAGGGTCTTCTAGCACTGGTACCACAACATGGTCACCTGGTGCAAGATCGTAATCCATAACTTTCCATCCTTCATTGCATTCATGCAGAGACACACGACATCGGTCAATACTACTCGTTTTGACCTGACACGTATAATAAAAAGTGAGAAGAAATGATATTTTTCGTATGTGTTAAATATTTACTAAAATACCTCATGGATCTCAAGGAGATATTGTTCGCCGGCATTTGGAAATTTGAAAAGTTTATAAAACAACTCCTCATTTCCTTTAATTTTCCATTTTTTGCTGGATTCACCCTTGACAGAACTTGATACGTTCGGCTACAAAACAAAGCAATAGTATAGAAATCAAACAACCATTTAGTGCATACACATAAGAGAATGATAAAAATAAACATATATCTCATATACTTAATTTTTTAGTTTCTAGATTAATTAAGTTTTTGTATATATATATATATATATATATATATATATATATATATATATATATATATATATCCTCACTAGTTTGACAAAGAATATGCATTTTGTCTTAATATGTTTACTTGTATCTACATTTTCTATATACATTTATTTGCGTGTGTTCTAAGTTTTCTTCTCCATTCAATAAGATCTGAGAAAATACATGTAAACATCCTCGTTCTCTAAAATATTTTTTGAAGGTACAATAACAAATTAAACACTTAAGATCTTTTGGCTACTAACATGGATTAGAATCAATTTGGTATGAAAATGAGAATCTTGTGAGTTAATTAACATGTTGCATATAAACATATAAGATGTTAAAAATTAGTTAAGTAACACAGTAACAATCTTCTTCATCATTCAATATAGAAAATTACCTCAAAAGAAGATGACCCTTCTTGGTTCTGAAAACCCTCTAGATTATTAGTTTCAGAGCCATTGATGTTCTTTTTGGGAGATGCCATATTGAAGTTAGAATGGGCAGATTTCTAGATTGAGAGACTAAATACTTATACAAATTGATGGATAAATGATTTTTAGTGAACGAGGGATATGATTGGTGTTATTGTCCTTATATAGATTACAATGAGGAAATGTGAAATAAATTTTAGAATTTAATATTCATTCCGTAAATATGAGGGTCAATAAATTCGTACCCTAATTTGTTGATGAGACAAAAATAATTAATGCATTCAAATTATCATGATTTAGAAAATGGAATGTGGGTGTAAAGGCACTTTAAGTATTGTATTCATTTTACTATTATCTATTTATTAAGCAAATAAGGTAATTAGCATTTGAAAAATAAGCTATTAAAGTCTACTAATATTTTTCCTATATATGAAATGTCATGGAGAAAAATAAGAATTAATAGAGTCAAACATTTGAGATATATGTAATTAAATAGCAGTAAGGATTTTCTAGGTGTTTTATTTTGTGTATCTTTCATTAGTACATGTTGGGTGATTTTTAATTTGAAATATTATTATGTTAACTTGTTTCTCGTAATTTTAGCTCTAACCGACAAGAAATTTCAAGATTTTTAGTCGCACTATGTACTTATTAATTATATGTACAATTTATTGATCAATATGTTTGAAATAAAATGACTACGAAGACATTTATTAGAAACTTATTTTATTATTGAAGAAACATAAATGGAAATCTAGATTTAAGATACATTATGGAAGTATAGAAATTATCATTTAAGTTGGATTTATTAATCAAAACCTAATTATTCATCACCTTCATAAATCCACAAGCCCAACATTTTTATATGTTTTAAACTCATTTTCTACTATATTTAGTCCGCAATAATATTTGTTGTCAAACACTTACTTGAATTTGCAATCACCTTCTATGCACTAATTTTAGGTTTTGAACATCATTTACATCACAACTATAGAAGCATTCATTCTCCTTCTTCTAACATCAAACATATATCAATACTTGATATATACGTTAACATATGCTTTATATAAATGCCAAAGAAATACATTAGGAATTATAGATGAGAACAACTAGAAGCTCTTATAATAACTTTTGTTGTTTCTGTAAAAAAATATTTTTTAATTAAAAAAATAAGAATTTACATGTTAAAATACCCTTCTAATAGACTATATATCAGTTAGTTAATGGATAGAATAAGATTAGATTTCATTAACCTAAAATAAGTAAAAAAGTATCTTACAAACAATAAAGAAGAGGAATAGCTGATATATCCTAACTATATAATTGTTCGAAACTGTTGGGATATTTCAGTAGTTATCTTGATAAGACAAAACACAAATAACACAATAGGAGAATAACAGTTTGCTTAAGGTATTGGTAACAGACTGTAGAACTTGACACTGGATGACTCAAGTCACACTGGGTTTGCCACTGTGAAAAACAGAGCAAAACAGAACAGAGCAGCAGCAAAATAGAGTAAGCAACCGGCACAAGCAGGACAGGTTAAACAGGGCAAACAGAGCAGATTCAGCGAACTTCACATCATTTTTTTTCACTTTTCTTTCATTTTGATTTTTTTTATATAAACAAAACAAGATGACACAATAAATTCAAATCACTCCCCGGCAACGGCGCCAAAATTTGACCGCGCGTCGCAACGCGGCAAAATTATTTAAATTTCTTTCCTAACCTAACCAACTAGTAGTTGGGGCAAGTAAGAGTCGATCCCACGAGGAGTGCTGATTAACTATGCCACCTAATTTCAATTCAAATAAATAACAGATTATGGGGGGTTTTTGAGATTAAATATCTATCACTAAATTAAATAAAGGAAACCTAGAAAACTAATTAAGCAAGAGGTCAATGGATGTAAATATTCCAGTTAACAGTTCAGTTATCCGCAATTTCAATTATGCATTAATCAATGTAACACCCCTCTCTCAGATTATCATGGAATTATCACCCCTAGTCTAACAACAAGCTCTGTTAAACCGAATCGTCTCTTAAGATTAGTTAAATTAGGATAAGATCACTAATTAACCCTATTCAATTAAATAACCTAGAACAAGCTCTCTAGATTTAATTCATTAAATGCATTAATCACTAAGACGATAGGATGAACTAGACTCCGAATACACAAGCTCGATTCGATAATTTAGGATTATGCTACCCTAGAGATGCACGACCTCTAGTTTACCACTTATGAAAATTAAACCACAACAATTGGGATTCATGATTTAAGATTCTAGCAATTAATTATCAAATACTTAACCTAGGTGATCAGGCTAAATCAAGCATCAATAATCAAAAACACTCTGCATAGATAACATAATTAATTCCAATCAAACATCGAGAAGGGGAAATGAGATTAATTAAAACATAAAAGAAATATGAGTTCAAACATCCCTGCTAACCGGAATTGAAAGATTAGCCGATCGTCCTTGAAATCAAATCCAACAAAGCAATCGAGAACTCCATCAAAATTAATCTAGAAAATAAATGATTTCTCTCTCTAAAACTATTCCTCTCAATTCCTAATCTAAGTCCACAGTGACTTGCAGAAAGGGTCAACTATATAGGGCTGATGTTAGTGTGAACAATCCCTTCTGGGCCACCAATCCTACTCAAGTAATGGGCTGCCACTTCTCCTCAAGTATTGGGCCACCGCTTCCTTTCTTTCCTCTTCTTTAATTTGTTAAACCCCAAGTGAATGATATTGGGCCTTCTCTTCGTCCCTTGATCAATGTTTATCTCGTCTCGTCTCCAAAACACTTCAAAACTCCTAAAATAATCAAGAAAATAATTTATGAAGTACTTGGAGACACAAAACACAAATATGTAGGAAAATCATGCATTCAATCAATTAATCGATCATAAAATCTCAAATATGCCCTCGATAAAATGCACATATTTCCTACTTACCAAACTCCCCCCACACTTAAACCATTGCTTGTTCTCAAGCAACAAAAGAATTAAAGTACACAAGGAATCAAAATAATAGATCATCGCTTGCTCAGATTCTCACCAACACTCATGGGAACTCAAATCCATGTTGGAAATAAGATACAAGAAAAACATGTTGGACTCAATGTACAATCTCAAGAAATCATAAGTTTTGGAAGGGCATTAGAAATCAAATTTCTCATAAGATAATTCATTAATTCACTCTACCACCTACATCAATCAACATACTTCAACTCCTTTTACGATATCCTTCATTTAAATTAGAACTCGTTAAGATTTCACACACAATGAATCACCCCCATTTTTCTCCATTTTATTTTTTTTATTTTTTTTCTTCTTTTTTTATTTTTTTTCACATAGACGATGATTCTTCGTCTTTTAATTCTTTTTTGATGGGGTTGGCAGCTCCACACCATTCTTAGGTTAGTCCATGAACTATTACGAATTTTTTTTTTCGTATTTTTTTCTTTCAAGTCTTTGGACCCCTAAGAACAGGCAGCTGATTCCACACCCAATCATCTTTTCACTTCTTAATTTTTTTCAACTCAACACCTTTATCTCCAACCACATCAATTTTTTTCCAACCAAGGGGGTTTATCAAAAGTGATCCAACTTTCACAAATTCCAATCTAAACTACTTCCATCAAGGAATTAAAAAGCACATCTCAAGATACAAGTAGACAAAACAAATCAACTCAAAGTCATAGATTAATTCTCAAACCAACACTACCTTCCTAACAACAATTTCCCAAGATGACATTCAGCAATTTTAACCAACATAAAGCAAAGCAACAAAATATTTCCCAACACATCATCGAATTCCTAAATAACAACAATAAACAGCACTCGAATCATCATTGCAAGCTCTCTTACTCAACAATTTTTTTTTGTTTTTTATATGCAAATGCAAGCAAAAATAAACATGCTAAAGCAAGTAAACATGCATCCTAATACAAAAAATAAAAAAACAAACTACATGCAACTATATGAACCTATATGCAAGATATGTGATATATTCCACACTTTATGAATTATTCAACAATTCTCCATCCCCCCACACTTGAACCTTGTTTGTCCCCAAACAACTCAAATCACAACACAAGATAAAGAGACAATAAGATCCAATCATGCATAGAGATAAGAGAAATAAAAGAAGTATGGAATCATGTCACCTGATCACCAAGGAGGTTTTGGAATTGGTCTCAAAGATGACACATCAAGAACCATCATGTTCAATACCCCTCTATTGAGCTTTTTTCTCTTTATTGATTTGAAGTTTGAGAATTCGATGAGAAGTGCTTTAGAAGGTGTATGAATTTCATCTAAAACAAATATTTCTTCATCATGCTTTCTTCTGTCCTCCACGATTGAGTTCACCCTACAAGAAAGATGAAGAGGTTCAACATTAATCTGAACAGAAATTGATTGTTTTACCAAATTCTTGCAGGCTGACAGTTTGACACTGGATGTCGGTTTCACACTGGGTAATCCAGTGTCTTGCTGATTGACGAGTTTTTCTTCCTTCTCATCGTCTTCCTGTAAATGCTCCAGCTTTTTAGGCTCTCTGAACTGTTTCTCACTCAAAATTATTGCATTGATATCCTCTTTTGCTGCCCTCGCCAACCTGGAAGGAAAAAGAACCAAATTAATAGGAAATTGTGTAGAAAAATAGTTCCTGACCTGTGCAGATTCTGGAGTTTTGACACTGGAAGATTGTTTCGACACTGGCAGTCCAGTGTCAGGCTGTTCGGCAGTATTGTGTTTCATGTTGTTTTTCCCATGGAAAATTTCTCCATTCCGAACATGGTTTCACATGTAGAACACCTGCAACAAGTTGACAAACAATAGAGGTTAATTCAGTTAGTCTATCCTTAATAGTAGATTCATTTACCTCTTTCACGGTTCGTATTGAAGAATCCAGAGTGCCAAATTGTTGTGAATTAGCAGCCATATTCGAGATGAGAACCCTTGCTGCTGAAGGCGTCTTATCCATTAATGCTCCTCCACTTGCTGCATCAATTATATTTCTGTCCATTGACAATAACCCATCGTAAAAACATTGGATTATGAGTGCTTCTGATATCTGATGATGTGGACAACTTGCCACTAGTCTTTCGAAACGCTCCCAATACTCGGAAAGAGATTCTCCATGCAATTGCAATATACTACAAATCTCCTTTCGTATACTGATTACTCCAGATAGAGGAAAATATCTTTACAAGAATAAGTTCTCCATCTGGGTCCATGTGCTGACAGACTCTAATAAATAATATAACCAATCTTTCGCCGAGTCTTTCACTGAGAATGGGAAAGCCCTCAACTTAATTTGCTCATCGGTCACTCCTGAAGGTTTCATACTTGAGCAAACCAAGTGGAATTCTTTCAAAAATTTATATGGATCCTCATCTGCATAGCCATGAAAAACAGGTAACAAGAGTATAAAATCATAGTCAAGCTCAAAATTTGAATTGTCATCAAAATCGGGAAAACTAATGCAAACCGATTGATGAATAGATACGGAATAGGTAAGCTTCTTCAACGTTTGATTTGCAGTCATTTCTCCCTTTTGATTCCAATCTTTAACCTGCAAAAGATCCTAAAAAACTATGTTAAAACTCTAAAACTCGTTGATAACAGACTGCAGAACTTGACACTGGATGACTCAAGTCACACTGGGTTTGCCAGTGTGAAAAACAGAGCAAAACAGAACAGAGCAGCAGCAAAATAGAGTAAGCAACCGGCACAAGCAGGACAGGTTAAACAGGGCAAACAGAGCAGATTCAGCGAACTTCACATCATTTTTTTTTCTCTTTTTTTTTATTTTGATTTTTTTTTATATAAACAAAACAAGATGACACAATAAATTCAAATCACTCCCCGGCAACGGCGCCAAAATTTGACCGCGCGTCGCAACGCGGCAAAATTATTTAAATTTCTTTCCTAACCTAACCAACTAGTAGTTAGGGCAAGTAAGAGTCGATCCCAAGAGGAGTGATGATTAACTATGCCACCTAATTTCAATTCCAATAAATAACAGATTATGGGGGGTTTTGAGATTAAATATCTATCACTAAATTAAATAAAGGAAACCTAGAAAACTAATTAAGCAAGAGGTCAATGGATGTAAATATTCCAGTTAACAGTTCAGTTATCCCCCAATTTCAATTATGCCTTAATCAATGTAACACCCCTCTTTCAGATTATCATGGAATTATCAACCCTAGTCTAACAACAAGCTCTGTTAAACCAAATCGTCTCTTAAGATTAGTTAAATTAGGATAAGATCACTAATTAACCCTATTCAATTAAATAACCTAGAACAAGTTCTCTAGATTTAATTCATTAAATGCATTAATCACTAAGATGATAGGATGAACTAGACTCCGAATACACAAGCTCGATTCGATAATCTAGGATTATGCTACCCTAGAGATACACGACCTCTAGTTTACCACTTATGAAAATTAAACCACAACAATTAGGATTCATGATTTAAGATTCTAGCAATTAATTATCAAATACTTAACCTAGGTGATCAGGCTAAATCAAACATCAATAATCAAAAACACTCTGCACAGATAACATAATTAATTCCAATCAAACATCGAGAAGGGGAAACGAGATTAATTAAAACATAAAAGAAATATGAGTTCACACATCTCTGCTAACGGGAATTGAAAGATTAGCCGATCGTCCTTAAAATCAAATCCAACAAAGCAATCGAGAACTCCATCAAAATTAATCTAGAAAATAAATGATTTCTCTCTCTAAAACTATTCCTCTTAATTCCTAATCTAAGTCCACAGTGACTTGCAGAAAGGGTCAACTATATACGGCTGATGTTAGCGTGAACAATCCCTTCTAGGCCACCAACCCTACTCAAGTAATGGGCCGCCACTTCTCCTCAAGTATTGGGCCACTACTTCCTTTCTTTCCTCTTCTTTAATTTGTTAAAACCCAAATGAATGATATTGGGCCTTCTCTTCGTCCCTTGATCAATGCTTATCTCGTCTCGTCTCCAAAACACTTCAAAACTCCTAAAAGAATCAAGAAAATAATTTATGAAGTACTTGGAGACACAAAACACAAATATGTAGGAAAATCATGCATTCAATCAATTAATCGATCATAAAATCTCAAATATGCCCTCGATAAAATGCACATATTTCCTACTTACCAACAAGTCCAGAGGAAATTCACATATCATCCAAAGCTCTTCAAACTTTTACATGTTCAGCCACTCAACCTTCTCGGAGCAGTCTACAACAACAAAAGGAGTTCTCGGAGATCATGACTGTTTCTCACCAGTTGGAGGTTTATTTTCTTTTAACTTTGTTATTGTGTGCATAGGTTGTTTTAGGTGTCGAACAGTTGATAGGAGATATTCTTGTTGTTTGTATAGTTGTTTAAGTTTTAGGCAGTTTTCCTGTGTGGGAGTGTGAAACCCTGTGTGGGTTTGCCTTTAGAGTTTGCAGTTGCTGTGTGGACGCTGGACTCTAGTAGGTGTTTAACTTTGTAAGTTGATAGATTGTTAGGAGTGTCCTGTAAATCAATCTTGCTTAACGAAGTTCGTGCTCGAGGTAGCAGTAGAGTGGACGTAGAAGGGTTACACCACCTTCGAACCACTATAAACCATAAGGCCCCGTTTGGTATGTGGGTTGGGATTGTTTAGGTTGGTTGGGTTTTTCGGACTTTTACTGTTCATTGAAGACAAAATAACATTTTTTGAGTGTTTGGTAGGTGGGTTATGAGATGGGTTTGAGTTAAATTTTGTGTTTGGAATGAATGTTTAATACTTTGCAAATATGGGTTTAAAGTAAAAATTGTGTTTGGTTTGTGGGTTAAGTTTGATAAAAAAACATAAAAAGACAATTTTACCCCTCACTTTAAAAATTGAGAAAATAATGAGATTTTTTAAAAGACATAACATAATACACAAAATAGGCAAAAATATCCCATGAGCAAATATGAGAGAACCTTCTTCCCCAAACCCACGCATATTTAAATTATTGGAACAAAATTTAAAATTTCTAAAATTATCAAGCACAATTATTTAAAAACCACATAAATTAGAAACATTATATAACAAATTGTCTCAACACATGCCTATATTTCTGTAATCTTAGCATCCAAAAATAAGGATATATCCATAAAAAATTTATGCAAAATATCACACAGATATGGATTTCATTTTAGACATTGTATAATAATAAAACAAATAAATTTTACAAAACTAAGAAACAACTCTCAAGTAAAATAGAGATAGAGAATCAATTTCTCCATTTCGATGTTTTATCAATGGAGGAAAAATAGCAGAAACATGTACAAACATATGCATATAGCTCCAATCCAAACAAAATGTTTCTTTAAACTACGATCAAAAATTCCATGACATTCCATCACAAAAACTGCAATACATATATAGCTGAAATCCAATCGTTTTTCTCAGATTCTGAGACAAACATACCGTGATCTTCAATTGCAAAATGACTCGTTTCTGTTAGTAGTGAATAGAGCAGCATTAAGGCAGAAATGTATAACGAAGATATAAGGTTCAAATCGACAACCACCATCATTACTACTAACTAATCAAATGGAGCACATTTTCTTTCAACCATAAGGGATAAAATAGGCATTTCCCAGCTGGCTCACATCCTCAACCACGATACCTGCTACGGTCCCTATCACAGTCTCGTTCTCGCTCGCACCCATAGTCCCTGTCTCGATTGTACTCGTAACCTCGATCTCTTTCTCTATGCCTAGCATACTCTCTACTTTGATGCCTGACCCTCTCTCTCTCTCGTCTCGCTCTCTTCCTCCTCTGTCCTTGCTTCTTTCTCTTTTATTCTTGTCACCTGCACCAGCCAGTATTGTTGCCCGATTAATGTACGAGAATTTATGTTTCTTCTTGAACTTGAACGAGAATATTCTTGAAGGATAATGTTAAAAATTTATTCAATTTTACCTAGTTCCTCAACCTCTCATCATGCACGTCCAACGCCAGGAATGCCCTGAGTCGTCTCAGCTTGCTGTGTTTTTTCACGAAACTTTTTCTTAAGATTGCCAAACTCGTCATACATTTCACCATCATCCTGTCATCATGAATACTCATATTTATTCTCTCAAACTACATTTATGGAACCAGACTTCTAATGAAAGTAAAGAATTACTTCTTCGGCCTCTCACCGAAGGCGTCTCGTCTCTTCGATTTCTTCTTCATCCAGCTCTTTGTAGCCTCTACCACGCCCTCCTCTATAACATAAACCAAATTCAAAGAAGATTAGCTCATCGAAGATATGCATATATAGAAGAAAAGGAATAAGATCTCAAAGCCCTCTCTCCATTCTTTATCAAATATGGATTGAGAAAAAGGGAAGTTGAAAAGAGTCAGTAAAAAACTGATTAAGATAATATGACAAATCATCAATAGATTGTGTATTTCTTGAAAAGCAACTTGTCATAAACAATTTAAAGGTTGACAAAAATTCCGAAAAACCTTCATCCAGAAGCATAAAATTGAGAGAATGCAACAAAAGACATCCTGCTTCAGTATTATTAATCTTTTACTCATAGAAAAGTACACAATAATTCCATAAGGTTCATTTAGATTGATGTTGAAGTTAGAGAAGCGAAACTAACGATAAAAGAAGAAAGAACAATTGAACCAATGCAATTTAATTCCAATTCCCAAATTCCAAGTTCCAGATCCCAAGTATTCGATAAAAACTACAATCCTCAACTATTACATTACTTATAGAAAACAAATAAGGAAAAATATGCAATATCTTGCAAACACTATCTCAAGATATGCAATATCTTTCAATAAGGAAAAAAGATAATTATCCTAACAACCTACTATCTTCACGCTGCTTTGCCAAGTTGTTAATTCCTGTCATTTCCTTTTTGCTGTCCATGTCCCGCTCTTTGCCACCTTTCTTTCCTCTTTGCCGGTATACCCGTTCTGCAACAATTCCCTCCTTCTCAAAAAACAACTTGTCCTCAAGTCGGAAATCTGGAAATTGGGCGCGAAAGATGGGCAAATCAACCCACGTAGCATCTTCACGTGGAAGCCCCCGCCAGGCAACAAGCACTTGCGAGACACGGTCATCGCCACGCCAAATATCTCGTGCATGCAAAACCAACTCAGGCATGAATTCTGGACCATCAAGCATCAAATCGGGTGGAAGCCCCGGAGAGACGTCGTGCTCGCCAACCATCTATTTCAGCAATGAAACATGGAATACCGAGTGCAACCTCGAACCTTCCGACAACTTGAGACGATAAGCCACCGTCCCGATTCGCTGAAGGACTTCAAAAGGTCCAAAAAAACGTGGAGCTAGCTTAACATTCAACCGTCTAAACAGCGAGCTCTGACGATAGGGGCGGAACTTCAAGAACACTCGATCCCCCACCTCGAAATTAACCTCCCGTCGGTGTTTATTAGAATGTTTCCGCATTCGCTCTTGAGCCTTTGCCAATTGAAACCTCAAGTTGCCTAGGATGGCATCCCTCTCCTGCAAGTCTTCCACCACAGCTCTGACCCTGATCTCGCCCGGAAGGAAGTGTGCTAAGGTTGGTGGCGGCCGTCCATATACCGCCTCAAATGGCGTGCACCCAGTTGCCGAGTGGAAGCTCGTGTTAAAATAGTATTCGGCCCAAGAAAGCCAACGAGCCCACTACTTAGGTTGTTCCGATGCAAAACACCGCAAGTAAGCCTCCAAGCAACGATTCATGACCTCCGTTTGCCCATCGGTTTCCGGATGATAAGCCGAGCTCATCCGAAGTTTGGTTCCCAAGGCTTTGAATAGTTCACTCCAAAACTGACTAAGGAAGATAGGATCACGGTCTGTGACAATGGAACTCAGCACGCCATGCAATCTGACCACATCGTGAGCAAATGCCGATGCCACATCTTTCGCCGAATATGGATGGGTAAGGCCGATGAAATGGATAGCCTTCGATAGGCGATCGACCACGACTAGTACTGTATCCCACTTGTTCGACTTGGGCAGCCCGGACACGAAATCCATACTCAACTCTTCCCAAACCCTCGCTGGAATAGGTAATGGTTGCAATAACCCGGCTGGCGTGCGGGTATCCGCCTTGTTGCGTTGGCACGTCAAACACTCGGCAACCATATTAGTGATGTCCTTTAACATGCCCGGCCAATAGACGTTGGAAGCTATCCGTCGATAAGTCCGAAATGCCCCAGCATGGCCGCCCGCCGGACTTGTATGGAACTCGGCAAATAGGCGCCTAGTCCATGGTGAGTCCTTTGGCACGGCTAATCGATCCTTGTAATAAAGAATTCCATGAACGAGCGTGTAGGGCTGTTGAATCAACTCACCGTGTTACAAGGCTGCCACTACGGCTTTGTACGAATCGGCTTGGCGAACCGCCTGCTGCAACTCACTCCACTCTAACCAATGAGGCATAAAAACCACCCCGCACTCCATTTCACTATCACGCTGGGAAAGAGCATCGGCCGCGGAGTTAGTAACCCCAGCCTTATACTCGATGTCGAAATCAAACCCAAGCAATTTAGCCACCCAATATTGTTGAGCTGGGGAAGCTATCGACTGGTGCAAAAGGTGCCGCAAGCTGCGATGGTCAGTACGAATGGTGAAACACCGGCCAAGCAAATAAGTACGCCAGTGAAGGACGGCCAAAACTAAACCCATCAACTCCTTTTCATAGGTAGACTTTGAAGCATTTCTTTCTGATAGAGCCTTACTGAAGAACCCAATAGGATGCCCTTGCTGCATAAGCACCGCACCCAATCCCCATCCCGATGCATCGCACTCGATGCAAAACGGTAAGGAATAATCGGGCATGGCAAGAACTGGGGTTGTTATGATCGCTCGCTGCAATGTTTCGAACGCCACCTGCGCTTCCGGAGTCCACGAGAAAGGTGTGGATTCCTTTCGCAACAAAGAGGTCAGAGGAAGAGGAAGCTTTCCATAGTCCTTGATGAATCACAGATAGTATCCGGTAAGCCCCAAAAACCCCCGGACAACCTTTGAGGACTTGGGAACGGGCCATTTCAACACCACGACCACCTTGGACAGATCCATTGTTACCCCCTCGGCTGAAACAATGTGACCCAGATATTCAATAGATGATTGTGCCCTAGCACATTTCTTTGGATTTATCACAAGGGCAGCCGCTGCAAGCTTCTCCAAAACCATTCTGACGTGTGATAAATGAGATAGAAAATCATGGCTATAGACGAGTATGTTGTCAAAAAAATCCAACACAAAGTTCTGAAGCCATGGCCGAAATAGGTTGTTCATCACGGATTGGAACGTGGCCGGAGTGTTGCACAATCCAAATGGCATCACTAGCCACTCGTAATGCCCTGAATGAGTTTGAAAACCCGTTTTCTCAATATCTTCTGGAGCAACTCGTATTTGATGATACCCAGCCTTTAGATCTAGCTTCGTAAAACAACGAGCCCCGTGCAACTCGTCCAATAGCTCCTGGATAACCGGAATCGGATACTTGTCTGGTATAGTGATTTTATTGAGCTCTCGGTAATCCACACAAAACCGCCAACTTTCGTCTTTCTTGTGAACCAAAAGCACTGGACTCGAATAGGGACCCATGCTCAGTTGAATGGTACCAGTCGTGAGCATCTCCTGCACTAAGCGTTCAATCGCTGTCTTTTGGGCGGTGCTATAACGGTATGGCCGAACCGAAACAGGCGACGCCCCGGATTGTAGGGGAATCCGATGATCGCATTCCCGACGAGAAGGCAGCCCTGGCCGAGACTCCACAACCTGGGGAAAGTCGTGCAAGATGGCCTGAACCTCGGACGAAACCGCGCCAATATCGGGTCCAGAAACTGCACAAAACTCCCGCTGCCAAAGCACCCATCCTTGGTCCGCTAGAAAAAGTTTGAGACCCGCTGCCGAATTAACCTGCCGTCGAGAGAGAGCGGGCTCTCCTCGCAACACCACCTGTTCGCCGTCATGCATGAATTGCATGGTGAGATTCGCCCAATTAGCCCGCACATTCCCAAGGGTCGCCAGCCAAATTATGCCAAGAATCACATCCACTCCGCCAATTGGAAACGCATAAGCGGACAGCGGAAAAGAGAGCTGCCCCAACCGTAGAGAAAGTCTATTACACAAACCGATGGTGTGGGCCTGTTTGCCATTGCCCAAAACCACCGGTAGGGTGACGGTGGTGTCGATCTGCAATCCGATTCGATGCGCCATATCACTGGAAATAAAGCAGTGGGAAGCCCCACTATCTACCATGACTACAACCGTCGTGTCATTAATCCTCCCAGTCAACTTCATGGTACAAGGGCCGTCGAGCCCACAAGCGGACAAGGCGGACACCTCCAAGTTTTGTAACGTGGTCGTGTCATCCTCATCCCCAATGAAACCCTCTCCTCCACCCGCTACATCTTCGTCACCCTCCTCTTCGCCCAAGATCACTACCTGTAAGGACCTATTCGTACAAACATGTGACGGCGAATATGGATCCCTACATTTGAAACAAAGTCCCTTGTTACGCAAGTCCATGAACTCGTTGTGAGACATGTATTTAGGTCCTGAGGACCTCCCCTGATTCACCGATCCGATGGACTCCGATCCCGACCGATTTGACGCAGCCGCCGAGTTAACCCTTGCTGGTGCCGATGGTTTGGCAGAAGCAGTAAACCCTCCCATCCTAAGAGTCACGGCTGATTGTGCCGGCCTAGACAAGGGCGGCCCTCGACTCTGAAAATTGGTAAACTGCGGAGCTCGAGTAGCCGCCAATTCTTGTTCGATCTCTCTCGCGAGATGCATCGTTTGACATATATCCTCCACATCCTTCGAACGGATCCTCAGCCGAATTTCATCTTTTAGTCCATGAAGGAAAAGCCCTAGGGCATGGGAAAGAGGAACTTCCTTCACTGCCGCCATCCTCGTAATAAACTGGTCCACATACTCATCCACCGGGCCCGTTTGGCGTGTCAATGCGAGGGTCTCGAACGGATTCGCACGTGGATCATCCCCATACCGACGAAGTAACTCGACTGTGAACTTTCGCCAACTGAGCCCCGGATACTGCTCCATTAACCACTGAAGCCACTGCAGAGTATTTCCCTCCATAGCAATCATAACAACATCCAACTTCAGGTCATCCGGAGTATTATCCAAACAGAAAAACTGCTCGGCGCGAGAGATCCATACCGAGGGATTTTCACCATTGAATGTTGGCAATTCCAACTTGGTCACCGCCGTCGTGGGCGCCCTCCTTCTGCCTCCTGGTGCAGGCTGATCGCGGGGTAGAACCGGGGTCGCCTCACGTTCCACGGACCGAGCCGAGGTCTCAGCCACCGCCGGTCCTTTCCCGGTGATCAAGGCTCGCAGATCCATTAACAACGTCTTCACATCCATCATGTCTGTCTCCTGTTTCTCCGCTCCTCTCTCCAACTTCTCAACCGCCGCCCTTAACTCACCGACGGCTCCCTCCACCTCTTCCAATCGTGATTACGATCTCGTCATTTTGATCCGGCAGGTCGGACCAAATTGTTGAAGTCAAAGAAGCGAAACTAACGATAAAAGAAGAAAGAACAATTGAACCAATGCAATTCAATTCCAATTCCCAAATTCCAAGTTCCAGATCCCAAGTATTTGATAAAAACTGCAATCCTCAACTATTACATTACTTATAGAAAACAAATAAGGAAAAATATGCAATATCTTACAAACACTATCTCAAGATATGCAATATCTTTCAATAAGGAAAAAAGATAATTATCCTAACAACCTACTATCTTCACGCTGTTTTGCCAAGTTGTTAATTCATGTCATTTCCTTTTTGTTGTCCATGTTCCGCTCTTTGCCACATTTCTTTCCTCTTCGCCGGTATACCCGTTCTGCAACAATTGAAGAGATTTAATTTGAGAAATAAATTTAATCCTATAAATTTCAAATGCCTTCAATATTGAGTTCATTTGAAATTCATCAAAACAGAGGGTTTTAACTCACTTTTTATTGAAGGTTTTGTCACTCCATAGTAAATGAATCTTAACTCAGCAAATCTATCAGAGGGTTTGTTATTATTTGTTTAAAATCCTTGACCTTACCATCCATATACAACACATCAAGAAACCAAATGTAATACCATAAGAAGCCAAAAACACAAAAAAATCATCAAAAAATGGAAATGTCCAAAACTTCAACAAATAAGAGAAAAAAAGTCGAAAAAATTCAAGAACCCTAAACCCTATGTGTCAGCTTCAACATATCATCGAACAATATCTCAATGCTATCATACCTGATTATTTCCTCGCTCGATGGTTAGAGACACTCCAACAATTTGAAATTTTCCAAGGTACCAAACAGATAACTTTCCAGAAAACAACAAATCCATATCCACTAAAACAGATTTGTATTTTTGTATCAAACAAAGGTAAACTATCCCAGGTATAATTCACCACAAAAGTCAAATTTTTACATAATTCTGAGACAACATTTGCACAAAAACATCACATTTTGAACCTAAACGCATGGGTTAACTAAACAGTGTCGAGTTAAAAATAACAAACACAATATTGTCCAAAAAATTCGACAATTACTCAAACAAATGAAGAATCGATGAAAGGGCTAAACTCAAGAAAAAACACAATTGAGAAAGAGACAATCTAATCTGCCTATCCAGATTCAAACACCATTGTTCGAAATATAACAAAATATTTTACAAGGTCATCCTAAACGATCATGATTAACACATATTTTTACTAAATAAACCTTATATTAGAGATAAAAAACACAAAACGATTAACCTTTTCCCTACTCGTCGCTTAAATTGCACAACTCTCGAACTACATTATACATTTGCAGGACTTCATTTTACGCCGCTTGAAGGAAGATCGATTGGGTTTTTTTTTTGCTCGACAATCTTCCACTGAGGATTGGGTTCGATTCTACTCCAGGAATCCCGACAGCTTCTTGCGAATCTAAGGTTTCAGATTGCAATTCATAGGAAAAGGGGATTCGATAATATATATGATGGCAATTTTGTGGTTTGTTGAAAAATCAGGGGTGAAGAAGTCATTTAGCATGGTAAAGCAGGGGTAGATTCGGGATAAAAATATTTTACTGTTGGGCTTCAAATAAACCCACCAATTTTGGTGGGTTTATAAACCCACATTTTATCAGCCTTTAGCCCACATTTTGCACCGGGCCTAGTGGAAATTTTCGGGCCACTAACCACTATACCAAACATGTGTTTGGGTTTGTTAATAAACCCAACATACCCTAAACCACCCTACCAAACACACCCTAAGTTTTTATCGCTTTCTTATCTGTGATTTATCTTTTATATCAATCTCTGTCATAAGTATAAAACGTTTTGGAAAGGATCATATTTGAGAAAACCAGCCTTGAGTCTTAAAACCTTTATTTTTCCGCTGCGGATAAAACTCTAAGTTACATCGTGCAGCACAACATCCTAGTGCTGTAAGCAGTAACTAACTGGCTCTGCAAGTTCAAGTAACTTGCAGAACAGTCTGTTTTAAACAAGATTTTCAAAATCGACCAATGTTCATTCACCCCCCTCTCTCTGAACCTCGGACACCACTTGGAACCCATAAAGTGGTATCAGAGCAAGTTGGGTTAAAAGCCAACTTGTGTAGGCTACCTACCCAGATCCACCTATTTTCTGCTGGTTTAAACCGCTTTATCATGTTTTTCTCAACCAAGATCATGTCTTCTTATCATGCCAACATTCTAATCCAAGTTCTCATTCTTAATCAATATGTCTTATCTATGCGAGCAACAAACATCTGAGGAGATTAACAACTATCCAAGACAAAAATCCGATCAACAAATAGTCAAGAAAAGAAAGAACAAAGTGTCGAAGGAAGACAGAGAGGAAGCAAGAACATCCGTGATCGAAGGGCTGAGGATTCTAAAAGCACAGAGTCACCACACATGAAGTCTCACAACAAGATGCGAGAGAAGTTGCAGAAGGAATCAAGGCTACACCTTTTAAAGTGGCTGAGATCACTAAGGAAGCAACTAGGAAAGTAGCTGGAGTAATTCAAGCTACACCTTTTATAGTGGCTGAAGTTACTAAGAAGGTGACTACGAAGGCTGCGGAATAAAAAGAAGCAAGCACCACCAATAAGTGGTATCGCCATAAAGTGTCTTCATCAACAAGTAGTGTCTATAACAAGCAGTATCGACCGGTGAGACAGCAAGTGGTATCTATATGATGAGAATAGACTAAATCCGAGGCAAGATCAAAGTAATTCAAAGAAGACACATACTAATCCAAACAGGTGGAATGATCAGAAATCAGACAGCTCAGAAACCTATACCAAAAAAAGAGGAGTTATGAGGTTCCTAAGTAAGGGGGAACTCATCTTATATCTTTTTTATTCAAGGATGCTCAGATTATTGAAGCAGAATACTGAATCTAATCAGGACAGGATTTTCCCACAAGCAATATGAATATACTCTAATGCTCAATCAGCTTCTTGGTTTCTCTAACAAGTGCTATACAGGTTCAGAATCATCAAGTGTTACCAGGAAAATAGCAGGATTATACAAGAAGAAAATGCAGAAGTCCAGGGGGAATATCTGCATGGTTGCAAGAAGCTGCAAGTATAGTGCTGTAAGTTGCGTCTGCATACAACACTGAGCTCAAACAGCGCTGCTTCCTTTACTCTTACAGCATAGCAAGAAAATGGGAGAGTTACTGAAGCCTTAAAAAGACCATCAAGTGGTATTACATCAAGTGGTATGATACCAACAAGTGGTCAAGTAGTATTACAAGTGGACATCTCAACTGAAGAAGTGATGGGAGATCCTAGCATGAGCAGAAGATCTAGATAAGCGGCTGACCAATCACATTAACAAAAAGGCGAAATCTACTTTTTCAGAAGATAAAAAAGCGAAATCTATCTTTTCAGAAGGCAAAAAAGTGAAAATGAAGACATATCCAAAGGAACCGGCAAGTGGCGGTAACTGCCTTAAGAAATAAAAGGAAACCCCTCCACCTTTTTAATTTCAACTATCAGATCGTGTGTTTCATCTTCCAACCGTTGATCGAGAAACCACTCAAACGCCTATATATACACCCGACCCCTCACCATTCTTCTACACATTCATTACTCACTAAAATCCAACAAGTGGAAACCTATTTCCCATGTGAGTTACACTCTCATAAAGAAGAAGATGGAGAGCCAAGAAAGCGGAAAATGAGATGGAGATGAAGATGATGATGAAGACACTTCTCTGTTAAACTCGAAGCAGAGAAGTTCTTCAGAAGAATAGAGTGTAGAGGATTTGCTTTCCTAGAAGCAGAGAAGGTCTTCAGAAAATGAGACGGCCTCTACGAGATGGATACTAAGGAGCACGCATCCATCCTTCATTCGGATGACACTGGTCCGGCTCTCTCAACCCAGATGAAGATATGAGACCGAGAGAAGCCATCAACGACCAATCCTTGGATAGAGAAGACACTTGCTGCCATTCATGGAGATAAAATAGAACAGCAGGTGCTTCACAAGATATCCAAGGATCCAGTGTCAAGCAGCTTCAAGCTGGAGTCTGGGCAATGTAAAAGACAAAATCACAACCTAGACCAGCAGTCATCTAGGATCCAAGGTGAACGTGCCTAGACGATGACGAAGCTACACAGGTAACTGATCATCCATCGGTCAGTTTTCTGATCTTTTGTCGCGTGCCGAAGCTGAACAACTTATTCCCTAGGGTAGGAATAAGAATGAGGATGCTTGGTGGGAAGTACGAACAGGTTACTGCTCGATGGTCTTGGGCAGTAACTGATGGGCAAGAGAAGACCCTGACTCGCCATATTTGGCATTGTAACTCCACCCCTGGGTAACCAGTGAAAGAAGATGACAAAAAAGGAGAAAGAGTTTCAAGCCAAGAGTCAAAAAGATGCTGAAGCCCTATAGCAAGGGGAAGCAGTTAACAATGGCGAGCAAGAGTCACCTACCATCTGAAGCACATCAGAGCAGCTGGTTGATGAAAACATGCTGAAAAAGGCATGCAGAGATCAGAGATGGTAGAGAGGGAGAAG
The DNA here is from genome assembly GCA_946896805.1 of Scutellaria galericulata. Lineage (NCBI taxonomy): Eukaryota > Viridiplantae > Streptophyta > Magnoliopsida > Lamiales > Lamiaceae > Scutellaria > Scutellaria galericulata. The sequence goes on along the minus strand of OX335793.1, from coordinate 6,286,691 downwards.
AAGAACTCCTTGGTGGAAAAGCGTGGAAACGGCAAACAGGTTGAAGCTGAAGAAAGAAGTGAAGCTAGATGGATGAGTAGTAGCTTACTTACTTTTGTATTAAAAAGAATTTGTACTTGTACAATATCTTAGCTTTAATAAAGAGTATTATGTTTTAGTGACTCTTGTCTTATTGTGTTTTGTCATCATCAAGATAAAGAGGGAAATTGTTGGGATATTTCAGTAGTTATCTTGATAAGACAAAACACAAATAACACAATAAGAGAAGAACAATTTGCATAAGGTATTGATACCTAGTTTCCACAACTACATGATCACAAGCTTATCGATAGTGAAGGAAAGATCATGTAGTGGTTTTCCAAGGTACAGGGAAAACCAACCTTAGAAGTAGTAAGGGAACACTTCTGAGGATCGGCTTGCTGTAGGGAACAACAAGCTAGAAGAAGTATCCTAAGTAAAAAGGAGATAGGATACTGAAAAAGTAATCGACAGGTTGTGAGAAAGTTGTTCTGAAAGAAGAACTCAGAAAGCAAGCAACTGCTGCAAGAAACCAACAGGAGCTGCAAGAACTCATTCTTGCAGCAGAGACTGTTGAGGATACAGGACCGGCAGAGGAGACAGGGTCCTTGCTGAAGACCTCAGGCGAGGCTGTTGTTCTGACAACATTCTGAGGATGAGAAGACCTCTGAAGGGGCTGCTGTTGAGAAAGTACCCCTAGAGGATGCTCGAAGAGAAGCTGTAAGAAAGGGCGGTAAGTAGCTGCTGCAAGTAAGCAGATGCAGCATTGCAGCAAAGTAAGAAAGAACGGCATGCATCATCGTTGTAGATACTGCAAGAAGGTCTAAGTTACAACAGTGCTGTAAAGAACAAACAAGCAGCAAACAGACCTAAGATACAGCGCGAAGCCCTCTTCTCAAATGGTCAACTAAAGAAGTATCCTGCAATCTGAGGAAGGATAAATGCAGTACGAGGAACGAAGATTCAAGCAAGAATAAATAGAGTTGTTCCAGAGAAGATCAAAGTTGCAAACACGGAGCCAATGCCAAGATGCCACGTGGACTGACAAACCGCAGAAAGCTGAAACCGCTACCACCACATTAAATGCTCCAGAAAGAAAAGTTAAGTCGTACTAAATGCGAGCCATGCCGTTGATCAAGAACACTTTAATTCAAAACGGAAGATATCTCCCTCAACGGATATCTTCCCTACAAGTATAAATAGAAGGAGTGGCTGATTGAAGAAATTACTGAACAAGTCGAGAGGAAATTCACATATCATCCAAAGCTCTTCAAGCTTTCACACGTTCAGCCACTCAACCTTCTCGGAGCAGTCTACAACAACAAAAGGAGTTCTCAGAGATCATGACTGCTTCTCACCAGTTGTAGATTTATTTTCTTTTAACCTTGTTGTTGTGTGTGTAGGTTGTTTTAGGTGTCGAACAGTTGATAGGAGAAATCCTTGTTGTTTGTATAGTTGTCTAAGTTTTAGGCAGCTTCCCTGTGTGGGAGTGTGAAACACTGTGTGGGTTTGCCTTTAGAGTTTGCAGTTGTTGTGAGGACGCTGGACTCTAGTAAGTGTTTAACTTTGTAAGTTGATAGATTGTTAGGAGTGTCCTGTAAATCAATCTTGCTTAACGAAGTTCCTGCTCGAGGTAGCAGTAGAGTGGACGTAGAAGGGTTATACCACCTTCGAACCACTATAAGCCATAAGTGTTTTATCGTTTTCTTATCTGTGCTTTATCTTTTATATCAATCTCTGTCATAAGCATAAAACGTTTTGGAAAGGATCATATTTGAGAAAACCAGCCTTGAGTTTTAAAACCTTTATGTTTCCGCTGCGTATAAAACTCTAAGTTACAGCGTGCAACACTGCATCCTAGTGCTGTAAGCAGTAACTGACGACTCTGCAACTTCAAGTAACTTGCAGAACAGTCTGTTTTAAACAAGATTTTCAAAATCGACCAAGGTTCATTCACTCCCTCTCTGAACCTCGAAGACCACTTGGAACCCAACAAAAACAAATTTGAAGCTTAACACTATAAGCATCACTAAGCTTTGTAATTTTGATAGTGCAGAAGCCACCTAATTCCTTTATTTCAGAAAGGATATTAGGGGATGTTTCATATATTTTAACCATAATTTTGAAGCAAAATTTGTAAATTACTTTAGTTAATTGTACGATATACGATTATGAGAAGGGTATGCTTGAAAATATAATTTATTTGGTATTTTTTTATTATAATGTAATTTTATCTCATACAGAAATTAATTTAGATATATATTCCACGCATTTATTTCAGTGTAAATAAATATAACAAATGGAAATTTAATAAGTATCAAAGCCATCTACGAAATTTTGTCTAAATATTTAAGTTGGGTTAGAAATATGAATGCAATCTTTTAGAAGAAATTTTGTAATGTCTGAAACCTAGTTATCTCGGCCGATTATGCCACATCAAGTCCCATCCTAATTAGATGATTTTATATCTATTGGAAAATCGTGTAGTTTGATTTATTTATTTTGAACTTTGTAGTAAAATTACCTAACTCAAAAAACTGAACATTGCATAATAAAAACATATATGTATATTCCATTGATGAAAACGCACAAATATGTGTCTCATCATATGGTTCACGTGAATTAAAGAATAATATATAAGTGAGAGAGAGAGAGCGCGGGAGAGATCTGCTAAACAACATGACTTAGAGTTACCACAATAAGGGAGGACCGTTGACAACAACATATAACTTAATGGTTTAATGTATCATATTAATTAATAATGTTATGGTGAACGTAATTAGTTATAGTGTTGAACTACATAATTATTTGCATGTCTCGTTCAAAATATAACTAAAAAATATTCTTTATATTGTATTTTTCTTTCGTAAATAGAATACTTGATGTTGTGCTCAATATATTACATCGTCATATGAAGTTAAACAATCATACACAACATTATCTATAAATAAACACTAATATGTAATTACAAATGAAATAATACATACATTCATTTGCCATTTCTAATATACTATTTGACACCACAAACAGAAGTCTGATAAATACTCGTATGAAACCAATTATGTAAACAAGTATTTGTTGTTTTAATTGAAGGATCTTTTCTTAAATTTTTAGGATCCCAAAAGATATGTTGTGAATCTCAAGAACATCATCCCCAAATAATCTTGAAACTAATTAAACGGATTATTTGGTAATCATTTCGCCTAGTTTTCCTTATTTTGTGAATGGCTTGTGGTGGTGTTTGCTTCAACGTTTAGTAACTTTGATTTTCATTTCACTTCTCACTTTTTTCTTTAACTACATCTTTCTTTATATGTGAAGATACTTGATATCATCATCATTGTTTCCGCTGCTTCTTATTCCTTCTCACTTTTTTCTTCAACTACATCTTTGTTTATATGTGAAGATGCTTGATGTCATCATCATTGTTTCAGTTGCTTCTTGTTCCTCCTATGTAGAATTAAAACACAAGCTAAGTTCACATGGTGACATAGTAAAAAATAGAAAATTAAATTATAAAATTAGTTAATGTTGATATAAGATAATGAACTAAAATTACTTACAAAAATTTATCCTATAAAGGAATTTCGGCTCTCATAAATTTCAAGTCCTTCACTTTGCAAGAGTAGAGGATGAAAGTCATCACCTCGATAAATGATCGAAATTGTCTGGCCTGATGATAATAAAACTGAAAAAAAAGAGGTGACATGCTTAGATAATCTTTTGCAAAAAATTAAATTAAGACATTCTATGCAAGTCGAAGATCGAAAAATAAAAAAGTTTATTTTTTTATGTGTAAAATGTAGTAGGAAATGAGGAAAGTTACTTTATCTTCTTTTCCATTATCTCGTTTCCTCTTCTCTATAGTCCACCCATTGAGACGCTCTTGTAATGACAACTCAAACTTCTTTTGAAAGATGGGTTGGCTAGGGTCTTCTAGCACTGGTACCACAACATGGTCACCTGGTGCAAGATTGTAATCCATAACTTTCCATCCTTCATTGCATTCATGCAGAGACACATGACATCGGTCAATACTACTCGTTTTGACCTGACACGTATAATAAAAAGTGAGAACAAATTATATTTTTAGTATGTGTTAAATATTTACTAAAATACCTCATGGATCTCAAGGAGATATTGTTCGCCGGCATTTAAAAATTTGAAAAGTTTATAAAACAACTCCTCATTTCCTTTAATTTTCCGTTTTTTGCTGGATTCACCCTTGACAGAACTTGGTACGTTCGGCTACAAAACAAAGCAATAGTATGGAAATCAAACAACCATTTAGTGCATACACATAAGAGAATGATAAAAATAAACATATATCTCATATACTTAATTTTTTAGTTTCTAGATTAATTAAGTTTGTGTGTGTGTGTATATATATATATATCCTCACTAGTTTGACAAAGAATATGCATTCTGTCTTAATATGTTTACTTGTATCTACATTTTCTATATACATTTATTTGCGTGTGTTCTAAGTTTTCTTCTCCATTCACTAAGATCTGAGAAAATACATGTAAACATCCTCGTTCTCTAAAATATTTTTTGAAGGTACAATAACAAATTAAACACTTAAGATCTTTTGGCTACTAACATGGATTAGAATCAATTTGGTATGAAAATGAGAATCTTATGAGTTAATTAATATGTTGCATATAAACATATAAGATGTTAAAAATTATAATATAATTGTATCTCATACAGAAATTAATTTGGATATTTATTCCACGCATTTATTTCAGTGTAAATAAATATAAGAAATGGAAATTTAATAAGTATCAAAGCCATCGTCGAAATTTTGTCTAAATATTTAAGTTGGGTTAGAAATATGAATGCAATCTTTTAGAAGTAATTTTGTAATGTCTGAAACCTAGTTATCTCGGCCGATTATGCCACATCAAGTCCCATCCTAATTAAATGATTTTATATCTATTGGAAAATCGTGTAGTTTGATTTATGAGTAAACTACTTTTTTCGACCATTATGTTTGACGTTTTGCAGTTTTGCCCTTTCTGAATTCGGGCTTGCAATTTAGGACATTATTTTTTAAAATTTCGCAATTACTGCCCAATTTCGGCCCGAATCGATTAATTGGGCTGAAATCGCATGTTTTTTGCACGTGACAGTTGATTTCGGGCTGAAATTGCTTACATGGCTTCTAATTTGTTGACGTGGATTTCCTGTGATTTTTTTTCCCAACAAGTGTACTTAATAGTGGGACCCTATCTTACACCTCACTGAAATTTAAAAAAAAACGGTAAATCCCTAAATCATAAACGGTCACCCCTCATACCTTAGAACCCTAATTCCCCAAATTAGAATAACACCACCTCATTCCCGTTAGGCACGAAAATTTTTAGAGGGGAAGAGTTTGTTAATCTTCAAAATTTCATTCATAACAGGTGTGGTGGATTGCAATTGTGGAAGAAGAGCTGTAGTTCGCACGTCTTGGAGCAATGACTACCCAGGAAGGAGATTCAATTCTTGTCTCCATTATAATGTAAGCAGACATTTAGCATTCCATTTTCTATTTTGAAGGAACTGATGTTAGTTTAGATATTGTCATAGTCATGAAGATAGTTTGAAGTTGGGAGAAGTGTTTGACTTAGGCATGAAAACAGTTTAGATATTGCATAGCCTTCTTGTTAATTCCTTGGAGTTCTATTGCAGAGAGGTGGCTGTCGTTTTTTCACTTGGGAGGACCCCCCTATGTGTCGTCGATCAGTAGCTTTGATTCCTGGTCTGTTGAGAAGAATTAATGCAATGGAGGCAGAGAATGGACGATTGAATAACATCATCAACACCATGGTTGCAGAGATTGAGAAACTGAAGTATAAGAATAGGATGCTTCTAAAATTATTAGTCTTGACCCCTGTGATTTGCAGCTTTTGTTGTTGGGTTTGGTTGAAGATGGAATAAGCTATTTGGATGATTGATAGGATGCTGGTGTTCTTTGGTTATCTTGTGGTGTTTGTTAGTCTAATTGTAATGTTTAGTTTGGTGAAATGTAATGTTTAGTTTGGTGAAATGTAGCTCATATTTTGTTATGTACTCATTGGTGAAATGTGAATTTTGTAATGAACTTATAACTTAGTAGTATCTTCATTACTGCTTAGTAGTAGAAAAATTGGTGATTGTTTTCATGCAATGGTTTGAAGTTACCTAAATGAACCTGTGAGTAGAAAGAGGAAATTACTTCAAAAGTATACTTGGATAGATGATAAATACTTCAAAAGTTGATTCTTAAACATGCCCTTCCAAGTAGAATTCTACATCACCATTGTGTTTGTAGTTACAAAATAAATGACTATTGTTTGTTTACCCAACACATCTGCACAAAATCATTGATTGAGTAATTCAAAATATAAGAAGACAAAACAAATTCATCCCTTCTTGGATTGAGTTTGCAGTTGAGAAAGAAGCACAAATTTCTTCCCTTCACTTGTAGGGCCCCTCAGCCTTGAAGCTAGTTGTCCACCTTGCAGCTGCTCATACATTGAAGGTGGTTGAATTGGTGGTGTTGGGGCAGTAGATGGATAGAAGCATGGTTCTTCCTGTGTTAGGATGTCTTGCATTGCATCAACCCCTTCATCCTATATAAAACAAGAAATTCAGACTCATTGATAGATCAGAAAATGATAAATTTGTTCACAAAAAAAAAAGCCTTACTGGAACATCATCATCATCAAATTCTGTCTCAGCACATGTATGGCCATCAAGTGCTTCCTATAAACAAAGCAAAACAACAATCTCTCAATGGACTGATCATTCAACCAATGAAACAAATTCACCACACAGTCATGATGTTTAGCAATTAAACTAAAAAATCTGAAAAGTTCATCTTGGTATTTACCTTTGCTCTTTTTGATTGTCTGGCCTCAGAACTTGGAGCTTCATATCCTGGAGGGTGGGGACATTTCCTGACATTGTGGCCTGGAACATTGCACCTCCCACATTTGCTTGTGGTGACTTGCTTTCTCAGTTTGTCTCCCTCTTTGGACTTCCACCCTTGACTCCCTTCACCAAACTTTTTCTTCCTTGCAGTTGGAGGTCTTCCCACACCTCTTTGAATAATTGGTGGCAAAGGTGGTTGAATACCAGTTTCTTCCCACAGTGGCATTCCATTTATCCCCTTGATAGATGATTCATAAACCATCTTATACACATCAACAGTATAATGCAAGTCCACAAAATCTTCTGGCTCAAGTTTTTCATTAAAGATGGCACAAAGTGCATGCTTGCATGGAATCCCACTCAATCCACATAGCCTGCAAGTACACTCTTTCTTATCCAAATCCACAGTGTACTGACTCCCATCATTGCAAGAAATCTGATAATGCAATCTGCTTCCTTTGATGGGTATGCAATCACTCACTCTTTCACTAATCTTTTGGAGTATTTTGGAAATCCTTGGACACAAAAATCCTGTCCATTTCTTATCTGCCCTTTCTCTATGAACATTGAGTCTCTGCATCATCCATTTTCTGATCCACTCCATCATGCTGATAATAGGCAGCTCTCTTGCTTCTAATATGCAGGAATTAAACACCTCACAACTGTTGTTGAGCAGCATATCAGATTTTGGAAATTCAGAGAAGTGTGACTTGGTCCACCCTTCTGGAGACTTCTCACTCAACCACTTCCAGGCAGATTCATTCATAGTCTTTAAGGCTGACATTGCTTGCTTGAAATCCCCTTCAGTACTTGCACATGCAGCCCTCCACAAAGCATTTTTCAACTCCAAACCCCTGAAACCTGCTTGCTTGAAGTTTGCATGCAAATGCCTAACACAGAATCTATGAGATGAACCTGGAAATACCTCTCCAAATGCTTGTACCAGTCCCTTCTGCTTGTCACTAATAAATGTCATCTCATAGTCCTTATATATACTCAAACTGACCTTCAAAATCCTTAAGAACCATTCCCATATCTCAGAATTCTCCTTGGAAACAACAGCATAAGCTATTGGATATATGTTGTTGTTGCCATCAATCCCAACAGCTGATAAAAGCATTCCTTTGTGTGGTCCTTTTAAAAAACACCCATCCACCCCTATGATCTGCCTACACCCTCTAATAAAACCCTCCTTGCAAGCAGAAAGACACACATACATCCTATCAAACCTCTCTAACCCAGAGTCATCAGTATCAGTCCCAACAATCACAACAGAACCAGGGTTAGACCTTCTCAACTCCTCTGCATAATCCCATATTCTACCATATTCAGCATCTGGATCACCCCTACACATTTTCAAGGCCCTGCTCCTAGCTCTATAAGCCACATCCCTAGACACACTACAACCAAGCTCCTCAATAATGTCCTGTCTAAACCCTTGCATTCTTCTCTTGGCATCACTTACAAATCTGTGGTGGTATCTCTCACTCAACCATTTAGATTTCACATTTTTTACATTTCTAGTGGTGGGACAAGTGTGTTCATCTTTAAACAATCTAATTCTATAAGTCTGCTCATTCAAAACCTTAATCAAATTCACCCTCCATTTACAAGAACTCACAGCACATTTTGCATAAAACCTACTGGGATCACTCTTGGTAAAAATGACACTTCTATGTGTTTTAATAGCATGTGAATTGACAGCCTTTTTAAAGTCATCTCTATTACCAAAAGTTAACCCAACACTAAGCACAGGATCATCATACACACATTGAGGATTGAAAACAGGGAAATTATAAGGTCTATCATCACCATCACTATCTTTGTACTCATCAAAATTCAGATCTTCCCCAATTACATCATCATCAGAATAGTCTGACCCTGCCCACCCCACACCTTCTTCAGCCTCTACCTCTGCCTCTGCCCCCTCTACATCAGCATCTGCACCCTCTACAGCCTCTGCCCCCCTACACCTTGAGTCTGTTCATCAATCTCATTTTTAGAATTAACCTGTTGCTCATCCACACTAATACCATCAGAATTACCCTCTACACCAACCCCCTGTTCATCATCACTAGTTTCATCCTCAGATATATCATCCATTAACTCAACCATCTCATCTAGGTTCACCTCATTTAATTCAACATTTGCAATTAAATCCAATTTTTCAGCATAAACATGAACCTCTCTAACATTCAAATTCATCTGTAACCACTCAATTAACATTTCATCACTACTCAAAAGAATGAACTCATTATTCTGAATAAAGTAAAACCTCCTATTCCATTGCCCCATATATAATTCTGTCCATTTATGCAAATCTTCTACAGTCACTTTGTCAGCAATTACATAGTCATATATACTAGAAGCCCCACCCGTGTATGTAGCTATAGGAGAAAAATTAAATTCACCTCCATGATGAATCACTATTGTAATTTGTTTGGTGCTTGGCTCTGTCAATATAAAATATGTGTACTCAGCATATTTATGCAAGTCTCAATCAACAACCAATTAAATAAATCAATATGTCAATTAAATAAACCAACAGTGGACCACATTCCTAAACCAAGACCCTGCCCACCCCTACCCCACATCTCTGCAAAAACAAGTCTCACATTCATATTATTTAAAGTTCAACAACCAATAAAAACATTAAAAACATCAGAAAGGACCCACATTCGGCATAAAATAACACCCCCACCCCTATCCCACTTTTCTGCAAAAAAAAGGCCCACATTCATATTTAAAGTTCCTAATTAACAATAAACTGCAAAAAAATGTCACATACATTCCAACATTATGCACAATATTCAAGATAGTACTCATTAAACAAAACTGCCATTTCACAATCGACAAATAAAAAACGGGAAAACCAAGCCAAGGAAAACTTACCATATCGAGGTGGTGGGTAGCCCTTCAGTTTTCGATCCCGTTTCCTCACCATCGCGTTTCCTAGTTTGCCTGGAGTGATTTGAGGATTTAGGGTTCGTTGCTTAATTGGTGGTTTCAGGCAAGTGATTTAGGGATTTAGGGATTTTACCGTTTATGTTTTAGTGATTTAAACTTTTTCCGTTTATGATTTAGGGATTTACCGTTTTTTTTTTTAAATTTCAGTGAGGTGTAAGATAGGGTCCCACTATTAAGTACACTTGTTGGGAAACAAAATCGCAGGAAATCCACGTCAACAAATTAGAAGCCATGTAAGCAATTTCAGCCCGAAATCAACTGTCACGTGCAAAAAACGTGCGATTTCAGCCCAATTAATCGATTCGGGCCGAAATTGGGCAGTAATTGCGAAATTTTAAAAAATAATGTCCTAAATTGCAAGCCCGAATTCAGAAAGGGCAAAACTGCGAAACGTCAAACATAATGGTCGAAAAAAGTAGTTTACTCTTGATTTATTTATTTTGAACTTTGTAGTAAAATTACATAACTCAAAAAACTGAACATTGCATAATAAAAACATATATGTATATTCCATCGATGGAAACGCACAAATATGTGTCTCATCATGTGGTCCACGTAAAATAAAGGATAATATATAAGTGAGAGAGAGAGAGAGAGCGGGAGAGATCTGCTAAACAACATGACTTAGAGTTACCACAATAAGGGAGGACCATTGACAACAACATATAACTCAATGGTTTAATGTATCATATTAATTAATAATTTTATGGTGAACGTAATTAGTTATAGTGTTGAACTACATAATTATTTGCATGTCTCGTTCAAAATATAACTAAAAAAATATTCTTTATATTGTATTTTTCTTTCTTAAATAGAATACTTGATGTTGTGCTCATTATAATACATCGTCATAAGAAGTTAAACAATCATACACAATATTATCTATAAATAAACACTAATATGTAATTACAAATTAAATAATGCATTCATTCATTTGCCATTTCCAATATATTATTTGACGCCACAAATGACAAGAATTGGTACGGGATCTATGATTTGAAAAATCATACAATTGAAGTATTTAGTTATATCTTAGAAGAAATGTTCCCATTCAGTATAAAGTTGAAGGAATGGATGATTGCCATTCAACATGCAGAAGAACACACAATAATTCTTGATGATGAGGTTCTGAATGGGGCTAGTAAACCGAGCCATTAATCTAGTGAAACGATGGAATTGGAAGATGTTGAAGCCAACTACCCATCCCAGCATGCAACTTCAACGGTACATCCTCTCTTAAATTTTCTTAAACCTCACAGGCCCTTCTCAGCAGCTATCACTTCCCGTGATGAGCCTAAATATTTTTCTCAAGCAGTGGTGTGAGGCAATGAAGAATGAGATTATTCCATTTGCTAAAAGAATTCATGATCGCACCAAACACGTTGAAATGGATTTTTTTTTGTGCGTGAACGTGTTGCTAGTAGTGAGATACTACCTCAGAAAATTTCATATGAACTTCAAATTGCAGATATTTGATATTAAGTGTTTTCAATTTCTACGTACCAAGTTGGGTGTTTGAAATCTTCATGCTCCAACTTGAGGAGGAGTGTTGAATATTATTGGATATGACAAATATTGCCCAGTATATTTTCTTTTCCTTTGTCAATATTTCTTTCCATATCTTTTGTAACTCTTGTTGTAATTATTCATTGGCATCATGAATAAGAAAAGCAATTAATTTCGACCTATGCTTGATATATGCATTCTATCAAACAAAAAAAATATATATATATAGTACACCATTTCGAATTATATAGGCAAATTTATTGTGGCCTTGAGCCCATGGTTTTACGTAAAAGCAGTGGATTTACATTGGGAGCAGACAAGAATGAGATCTCACGTGCATTGGAGTTTTCGTGTGATTGCTGCTGCTGCTTAGGGACGGTGCCTTCTAAATAAATAATGCTCCACGTTTTCTTTTTTCTTTTTTCTTTTTTTCCCTTAAATCTTTCTTCCTACTGCAATAATTCAACTCAATCATGCATGTATAATCTTTTAATATTTCGTGACCATTTCTGAATTTATGCCCATATTTGTGCTTTTTTATAATTTGAATATAATCTAGATTTGGCTTAATTCAGGTTTGCCTTTGCTAAAAATGTGGAAGATGGCGAAATAATAGCAAATTTGTTTTTTATTAAGATGTGCAGAAAAAAGTATCATTGCACTTGGTCCAATCGATGATTAACGGGTAAAATAATTAAATCAAGGCCATAGCATTTGATTTTAATTTTAATTTTTATTATTTTAATTATGTTGAAATTATGGGTGGGGGTGGCTTGAATCTTGAAGAAAATTTTTCAAGCAAATCATAATCATAATTAAGCTTCCTATAATGTTTAAGACACGTGCTTTAACTTGTGAATTGGGTGATTAAGAAGACCAAATATCAAGTCATTGTAATGAGAAAGCTCAATGAGTGAACGGCACCGTATTGAAGATGATGGCTCATAAACGACAAATTAAATAGAGATTAAAGTTTTCAAAAACTTCTTTTTTTTTCTCAACATTCATACGGTGTTTAAAATCAAATTAAGAAAAGAAACATTTACAGCATGATTGGTATGATGGAATGGAATTAGGTGAGAATGGAATAAACTCAAGAATGGAATGGTGATGGGAAAAAAATGGTATAAAAATACTGATTCTTGTGATTGGTATGACAAAGGAATAGGAATGAATGAAATAATTATTATAATTATATTTTATGATTGATAACTATAAATAAAATGTATAATATTAAATCAATCTTTATTTGACCAAATTACCTTCCACTATAATTTTATTTAATATTCATATTCAATATATCACTCAAATTTAAAATATTTGGCATATTTAAATTTAAAAATAATTCTTTTTACAAAAAATTAATGATTGTACTAATATTAAAATATATTATATTTATATATTTTATTTTTTAATCTTATTATTAGGTTACTATTTTTGTATTATTTACATATTCTTAAAGTAGTTAAATAATAATATATTTTTCATATTTTTTTATTAATTATTCTATATGATTTTATATTATTAAAATCTTAATATCTTATTTTATATTTCTAAAAAAATATTTTAGTTACAATTTATTTATATTTTTTTAAATAATTTATTATCTATACTAATATTCATTTATCTTACAAATATATATAGATAAATCAATATCAGAACTAAAATTATTTTTATTATTAAAATTATATTCATATTATTTTATTATTTTTTTAAGATTTTATATTTATTAATTATTTTTATACTATTTATGTATTTAATTTTTTTTTGCTATTTTTTATATTTTATTTTATATTTATTTTAAATTATTAGTTATTATTTTATAATTTTTTATAAATAATTTAATATTATTTACGAAATTTTATATAATAATTCGACTTTAGAAAGTTAATTTGTAAAAACATAAAATAAATATGATAATTGTCAAAATTAATAAAAAAAATTCATTTTCTTCACGACAGGAATACGTAATACTATGGGGGTAGGAAGGAATGGTCATTCCCTCATCCATGGTAATACCAATTCCTGCGGGAATCACCTTTCTCACCTATAAAACATACCAATCAAAGGAATATGAATGAAGGTAAGAATGATGATTCCATTCTCATCTCATTCCATCATACCAATCATGTCATTAGTGTAGACACAAAGGAAGTAAGAAATATAATAAGGGAAAAACATTTTTTAAGTCTGGTAACTTAGGCCTAATCAAAATATTCAGTAAATTTGATATATCCAATTTTGGTCTTATATATGTAATAAAATATTCAATTTAAGGACTACGGCTATTGTCGATCATTAAGCCACCGGATTTTGGCATGTGAGAGCACGCGACCAATTTAATTAGGGATTTCCAACCAAGTAACTGATGTGGCATTTTTTAACAAAGAACCCTAAACTTTATTACCAATTTAATTGGGGATTTTAGGCCAAGTAACTGATTTCCAACCAACTGCAACCCTAAACTTTAACGAAGAATCATAGTTTTGGGGGATTCGAAATTTCTGCAAATGTCTGAGGGTACAATTGGAAGAAAAGCAACAAAAAAATATAATATTTAACTAATTAAATTGGTCGCATGCTCTAATGTGCCAAAATCCGGCAACTTAAGTGGTCGACGATGGTTGGAGTCCTTAAATTGGACATTTTATTATATATATATATATATATATATATACATACAAGAACAAAATTGGACATATCAAACTTACGGGATATTTTCTAAATAAGGCTCAAATTAGGGGACTTAAAAAATGTTTTTCCCGATATAATAATCCATTATGTTTCTTTTAACGAAACAATAATAGTTCTATTATATATAGCCATTTGAGGTATATATGCTACCAAACAAGAAACACCATGGTATATCAACATTATATTTCATTGGTCGAACTAAGTCGAACCGAGTCCTTCTCTTAGAAACCGAACTTAGTCGAACCGAGTCCTTCTCTTAGAAACCGAACTGAGGCCAAAGTCAAGGCATTTGAAGTATGGAGAAACAAGTTGTTCGGCCATCTTCTGATCGAACTAAGGAAGCGCGAGCCAGTGCAGTCGGGAAGTACGATGACGAACTAAATTAGTTATAAGATGCGAGGAAACACTGGTATGCGGCGAAGCTAAACGAATTGAGTTACAGCCCTATGAACGAACTAACGAAAGAGGAACTGATTTAGCTCGGAGTCATAACAGCGAACCGATTAACGTGGAATGTGACGAACAGACTTTGAACCTAACTAACCGTTATTTCAGCGGAACGGTTAGTCTGTATCCCATACTTTGAGGGATGAATCTCAACCAACTCATATTCCAGGGAGTCTATATATACCTCTTGTGTTCATTCTTTATTTTTCCTTATGCACACTTAAATTCAAACTACACACACGTACACTTACAAAAAATATCCTCTTCCTTTTTCTGACTTGAGCGTCGGAGTCCCATCACCGGGAACCCCTCCCGGTGTTTATTTTGCAGGTCTTCGTATTCAAGATCATCAGTTTTTGGATCGGGAAGTTGGAGAATTGAATCGGAGCAACATCAAGGTTCAAGGTTTTGAGTTTTGGGTTGAAGAACCGGAGATTTGGATCGGAGTAACATCATATATGTATGCACGTATTTGGCCCATTTATTATCATCATCTTATTATTATTATTATTGATGGTCCAAGTGGTCAGAGGTTCAGAGGGGTGAATGAACCTCTATCGATTTTCTAACTTTTCAAAACGTGTTCTATGATCAAGTTCCTGATTCTAAACAGAAACAACAACCTGACTCAAGTCAGTAACCTGACACGATGCTAATCACGTTCCTGTCTCGGAATCACAATATGCAACGGAATAAACAAAGATAAAGTTTCTGTTTCGTAAATATGTTTTCTTTTCAAAGATGATTGTAACACAATCTTTTGACCAGTATGCTTATGATATATGCAACAAGATAGATATGCGATAAATAAAGCACAGTATGTAGTTCAAGCAAATAAACACTTATGACTTATAGTGGTTCGTATGTGGTGTAATCCTTCTACGCCCACTCTACTCCTTCACTGAGGAGGAACTTCGTTAGGTCAGTTCGATTTACAAGTCTCGACTTTACAAACCTCTTCCTAACAAGTTGTTACCTACAGAATCCCAGATTCCTAGGCCAAATCTCACACAGGGTACAAATCCCACACAGGGCAAATAGCCTACACAAGACTATAAACTTAGCAAGGATATAATCCTATCAACTAAGCTACACCAAACTTAAAACAACCTAGCGCACACAACACAAATGGTTAAAAGATCTGCAACTGTTGCGGTGAAGACAGTCTTGAACTTGATAGCTCGAATGCTTGAGTAGACTGACTTCGAAGGTTGAGTGACTGGGCAAAGGAAAACTTAGAATAAGCTTTGGAGTATTTCTGATTTTCCACTCAGCTATGCTCAGCAACTTCTTCAGTCAGCTCCATCTTCTATTTATAGGTCTTGAGAATTTATCCGTTGAAGGTAAGTGTTTGTTGAAGGAAGACACTTCTCCATTTGAATGTGTACTTCAATCTCTCAAGAACTTCTTTGTGGTCGCATTAAATGCGTTTGAATAGTTTCTGACATGTTCATTTAATGCGTCCACCAACTTTGACTTTTATGCAACCGTTAGCTAGTCTGGTTGCCAGATATTTTTCTTCCCGTTTGAGTTGCATGGTCTTCTTCGTACTACATGGATAGGAGTAGCACTTGTCTTTCTGCAAGAGATCCATTGGCTACTTCCTACTTCCTCTGTAGATTGATGTAGCTCTTCCTTGCTTGTTTTGCTCAAGATGTTGTTCTATGTTGCTTTCAGTTCCGTGCCAGGATTCTGTTTCAGAACAGCTTCCTGTTCTGAATCCTTCAGTCAGCTTCTTGTCTTGCGTTGGCTTCCTATTCCAACATCCTGTTCTCTGTTTCATTCGACTTTTCTGCTACAGCAGCTTGCTGCTTCTTTCATGTTGCTTCCTATTTCAGAACAACTCCCTGTTCCTGAAACATTTAGTCAGCTTCCTGACTTGTTGGCTCCTCCAGCTTGCTGCTCTTAGAAGATAACTTCCTGTTTCTTCTAAGGTTGGTTTTCCTTAATTTGGAAAACCATTACATGATCTTATCTTTTCTTCTGACCATGTAATACGTGGGAACTTACTTCAGCAAACTATATTTTTTATTATGCAACATGTTCTGTCTTATCAAGAAAACTCTAGAAATATCCCACCAATTTCCTCTTTTATCTTGATGATGACAGAACATAATAAGAATCAAGAGTCATTTAAAAAAATGCTCTTTTAAATGAAACTAAATGGTTGTACAAGTACAATTTCATTTGAGTACAAAAGTAAGTAAGTTGTTCCTCCATTTAGCTATACTTTTTTCTCCAGTTTCTTCAGTCTGCTGCTTCCACGTTTTTCCACCAGGGAGTTCTTCTTCTCCCTCTCTACCATATCTGATCTCATGCCTTTTTCTCAGCATGTTTTCATCAGCAAGCTGCATCTTTCAATCAAATCTTCTTGGATGATCAGCTTGCTGCTCCGATGTTGTTTCAGATGGTAGGTGACTTCTGATCGCCATTATTAACTGATTCCCCCTTGCAATAAGGCTTCAACAGTGACTCTTCAGTGACTCTTGACTTGTAACTCTCTTCCCCCTTTCGGTCATCATCCTCAAGCTTGTCGCTCAAGGGTGAAGTTTTATCGCCAAAGTTGGCCATCAGGTTTCTCTTGTTCATCGATTACTGCTCAACACCAAGAAACAGTAACCTGTTCGTACTTCCTTCTGAGCATCCTCCTTCTTATTCCTACCCAATGGAATAAGTTGCTCAGCCTTAGTACGAGACAAGAGATCAGGAAACTAATCGGTGGATGATCAGTTACCTGTGCAGCTTCATCAATGTCCAGGCACATTCACCTTGAATCTTTAACTGCTAGTCTGGTTTGTAATTTTATCTTTTACTTTGCCCAGAACCCAGCTCGAAGTTGCTAACACAGTATCCTCGAACAGGTAGCTTTCACCCTTTAGCTTGTTTGGGTTTCAACTCCATGAATGGCAGCAGATGTTGTCAAAGTCCGAAGAGAGGCCCATGAAATAATAACTTCCATCTCGTATTGTGAGAGTGGAAGCTTTCTCATGATCCTCAGTACCTTATCTCTCCTATTGAGATAAAGTCGGCCCTGTGTGAATGTTGAATGGAGGATGGACGATTGCTCCTTTCTGATAGCGTCCATTCTGTAAAGGCCCGTCTTCACTTCTGAAGACCTTCTCTGCTTCTTGGTAAGCAGAGCCTCTACACTTCATTCTTCTGAAGACTTTCTCTGCTTCTGTGTCACCAGAGAATTGTCTTCATCATCATCTTCATCTCCTCTCTTTCTCCGTCTTCTTGGGTCTCTATCTTCTTCTTTATGATAGTCAATATGACTCACATGGGAATTTGTTACTTGTCGAGAATTTTAATGAGTAGTGAATGTGTAGAAGGATGGTGAGGAGTCGAGTATATATAAGCGGATGAGTGGTTTCTTTGATCGACGGTTGGGAGATGAAACGCACAATCTGACGGTTGGTTCTAAAAAGGTAGAAGGGCCTTTTTGTAAATATATGATCTTCTGGAAAGTCGTAACTATATTTTCAACTTCTGAAAAGTTAGATCTATGCCTTTAGTTGATTTGACCGGCAGCCGTCTCTCTAGATCTTCTGCGCATATAGAGATCATAGATACCCATCACTTCTTCTGTAGAGAGCATGCTGATTCCTCTTGAATCAATATCATTTATTGAGAGCATGCTGATATCATGTTAAGCTTTCTCTCTCATGTGATAGAATTTCCCTTATATATCCTCTGCATGAGTTGTTTCAACAGCATCCGTGCCCGAGGTCTTCGCTTGATATACCACTTGTTGATGTTGGTCCCTCTTAGTTAGTCGGAAACCTATACTACTGTGATACTGCTTGGATATTCTCTTTCCTGCAGTATCCTCATTTTCAATGATTCCTCGGTTTCTGTTACCTCTTGGCGATCCTGTCAGTTTTCTGATATCATTTGTTGTACTTCCTCCTGTGATATCTTCCTTTTGACACTTCTTCAAATATCTGGTAATATTTGGGTTTAATATTACTTGATGGATTCTTGCAAAAACCTGTCATCAGGTTGCTGTTTTTCCTATGTCCTGAAATCGAATACTGTTAAAAAGAAAACTGTTCTTTTATAAATGTAGTATCCTATTACAGAAACTTGAATATCTGAGTAAAAAGGTTAAAGCTGCTTTT